>CM038039.1:60650999-61992249 GCA_021397845.1 Areca catechu | reverse complement strand
TAAACAAACAAATCAAAGGAGATTTGAAGCCAACAGGACTTCGGATGTCTAAGAACTTTGTCTTTGAAGAGGAATATGTTAATATTCCCACTGATGTCATTGGCATTGGTCAGGATTTTATTTCTGACATTGTTCAAGACATAACAAATCAAGACAATGTCGGAGAACCTTCCATTCAAGAAATTATTCCAGAAGAACAAACTCTAGTACCTCAAGAACCTATGCCATTAAGAAGATCCACTAGAGAGAGGAGAAGTGCAGTGCCAGATGATTACATTGTATTTCTCCAAGATCATGAGGTAGACATTGAAGTGATAGAAGATGAACCAATCAACTTTCGTCAAGTCATGGAATGTTCTGACTCTCAAAAGTGGATTGATGCCATGAATGATGAGATAAAGTCCATGAAAGACAATGACGTATGGGATCTTATCTCATTGCCAGAAGGTACGAAACCCGTTGGTTGTAAATGGATATTTAAAACTAAAAGAGATTCGAAAGGCAATGTGGAGAGGTACAAGGCTTGTCTTGTTGCAAAGGGCTTTACACAGAAAGAAGGCATTGATTATAAAGAGACTTTCTTTCCGGTTTCTTCGAAAGACTCTTTCAAGATTATAATGGCATTGGTGATGTATTTCAATCTTGAGTAATACCAGATGGATGTGAAAATAGCGTTTCTTAATGGTGATATTGATGAGACAATTTATATGGTGCAACCAAAAGACTTTGTGTCGAGAGATCCAAAGAACATGGTTTGCAAACTTAAGAAATCCATTTATGGACTCAAATAGGCATCTCAACAATGATATTTCAAATTTCATCAGGTGATCATCTCGTTCGGTTTTGAGATGAATTTGGTTGATGATTGTATATACCATAAGTTTTGTGGGAGTAAATATATTTTTCTGGTTTTATATGTCGATGATATATTGCTTGCCAGCAGCGATATAGGCTTAATGCACGAAACCAAGAGAATTCTAGCTAAGAATTTTGAGATGAAAGATCTTAGTGATGCCTCTTTTGTATTAAGCATACAAATACACTGGGATCGTTCTCAGGGTATTCTAGGATTATCACAAAAGAGCTATATCGAGAAGGTTCTAAAAAGGTATGGCATGCAAAATTGCAAACCAAGAGATATCCCTGTGCCTAAGGGAGACAAGTTTGGTCTATATCAGTGCCCTAAGAATAACTTGAAGAAAGAGGAAATGCAGAAGATTCCCTATGCATTAGTAGTAGGGAGTCTAATGTATTCTCAAGTTTATACGCGTCTGGATATTGTGTACGTCACTGGGATGTTGAGCAGATATTTGAGTAATCCAGGAGTTGAGCATTGGAAAGCAGCTAAACAGATCTTACGGTACTTACAGAGAACAAAAGACTACATGCTCATGTATCGGAGGTCAAATCAGCTTGAGATCATTGGTTATACTAACTCCGATTTTGCTGGATGCCAAGATAGTATGAAATCTATATTGGGCTATATCTACCTGCTCGTCGGAGATGCTATCTCTTGGAAGAGTGCTAAACAGTCGCTTATAGTCTCTTCTACCATGGCAGCAGAGTTCATAGCATGCTATGAGGCATCCAATCATGGAATATGGCTTCGAAATTTTGTCACGGGGCTATGTATAGTGGATGGTGTTGAAAGGCCACTCAAGTTATTTTGTGACAATAAGTCAGCAGTTTTATATTCTAATAACAACAGGAGCTCAACGAAATCAAAGCATATAGATATCAAGTTCCTGGTTGTTAAAGAAAGAGTTCAGAGTGGAAAGTTGTCTATTGAGCACATTGGTACAAACTCCATGGTTGCGGATCTGCTTACTAAAGGAGTGCCACCTGTTACCGATCTCACCGCGGTGGCCTGTAGCTCGTGAGTTGGCGCCGGTTCTTGGACTATCTCACCTCGAGATCTCCAAGCTTCCGGACTTGCAGAACAAAATCAGAGACCCGGGCTGGGGATCCTGGCGGGGGCACTCCGACGGTCAAGGAAGAGAGCGACAAGATGGAACAGGACCTCTAAGGCGGGTTCCCGTGCTTAGAGGAGATGTAAATGAAAGAAGTGTGGGGAAGAGGGGAGTTGAAGCCTGGCTTCCTGTGCTGGGTTCGCAGAGCTCACACCTGAGGACTTCCTGGGGTCCCCCGGGTCGTTCTCTCGGTGTTCTCCCTCTTTTTCGACCTACCTTTTTGCCCATTTTTACTGTCCCTTTTATACCACCGGACCGCCATCAGCCCATGTCTCCTCCCGGAGGCTTCTCGAGACCTCTGGGTATTCTTTTCTCGCTCTTCTCCTTTGAGTCTGGGAGTTAAGTGGCCGGCACGCCTCGTCTGCCGTGTGTCATGAAAAGGGGAGGACTGGTGAGATCTCGGGCCGAGCACGGGAGCTCTTCTTTCGGGGCGTTGACGAAGGGCTTCTAGCCGTTTTAGGCTCCTGTCCACAAGGATTTCATTCCTTGGTTGCGGGGCCCTATTTAACTGATGCAAATGAGGTTTCGCATATCACTGCAGGCCATACTGGCACCTCGTACGGGGCGCGGCGTGCGCCGGCACCCAGTGGCGACCTAGTGATCCTATCTCTGCCTCCCCGAGGCCTTGCAAAGTAGGGCTGACTTCGGCCGAAGTGGAACCGTCAGGGGGCGCCACCTGGCGATGGAGCAGGGGCTGCCAGCTTCGATCGAGGTGGACCCCTCCTGGTTGGACACCTAGCGGAGTGGCAGAGAGAGGCTCGACTTCGGCCGAGGTGGACCCGTCTTGGGGTGCCACCTGACGAAGGAGCAGGAGGGCCCGGCTCGACCTCGGTAAAGGTAGACCCGTCTTGGGGTGCCACCTGGCGAGGGAGTGAGGGGCCGCCAGCTTCGGCCAAGGTGGACCCCTCCTGGGTAGACACCTGCCGGAGTGGCAGAGAGAGGATCGACTTCGGTTGAGGTGGACCCGTCTTGGAATGTCAACTAGCGAAGAAGCAGGAGGGCCCGGCTCGATCTCGGTAGAGGTGGACCCGTCTTGGGGTGCCACCTGGCGAGGGAGCGAGGGGCCGCCAGCTTCGACTGAGGTGGACCCCTCCTGGGTGGACACCCAGTGGAGTGGCAGAAAGAGGCTCGACTTCGATCGAGGTGGACCCGTCTTGGGGTGCCACCTGGCGAAGGAGCAGGAGGGCCCGGCTCGACCTCGGCAGAGGTGGACCCGTCTTGGGGTGCCACCTGGTGAGGGAGCGAGGGGCTGCCAACTTCGATCGAGGTGGACTTCTCCAGGGTGGATACCTGGCGGAGTGGCAGAGAGAGGCTCGACTTCAGCCGAGGTGGACTCGTCTTGGGGTGCCACCAGGCGAAGGAGCAGGAGGGCCCGATTCGACCTCGGCAGAGGTGGACCCATCTTGGGGTGCCACCTAGCGAGGGAGCGAGGGGCCGCCAGCTTCAGCCGAGGTGGACCCCTCCTGGGTGGACACCTGGTGGAGTGGCAGAGAGAGGTTCGACTTCGACCGAGGTAGACCCGTCTTGGGGTGTCACCTGACGAAGGAGCAGGAGGGCCCGGCTCGACCTCGGTAGAGATGGACCCATCTTGGGGTGCCACTTGGCGAGGGAGCGAGGGGCCACCAGCTTCGACTGAGGTGGACCCCTCCTGGGTGGACACCTGGCGGGGTGGCAGAGAGAGGCTCGACTTCGGCCGAGGTGGACCCGTCTTGGGGTGCCACCTGGTGAAGGAGCAGGAGGGCCCGGCTCGACCTCGGCATAGGTGGACCCATCTTGGGGTGCCACCTGGTGAGGGAGCGAAGGACCACCAGCTTCGACCGAGGTGGATCCCTCCTGGGTGGATACCTGGCGGAGTGGCAGAGAGAGGCTCTAGTTCGACCGAGATGGACTCGTTTTAGGGTGCCACCTGGCGAAGGAACAGGAGGGCCCAGCTCGACCTCGACAGAGGTGGACCCGTCTTGGGGTGCCACCTGGCGAGGGAGCGAGGGGCCGCCAGCTTCGGCCGAGGTGGACCCCTCCTGGTGGACACCTGGCGGAGTGGCAGAGAGAGACTCGACTTCGACCGAGGTGGACCCGTCTTGGGGTGCCACCTGGCTAAGGAGCAGGAGGGCCCGGCTCGACCTCGGCAAAGGTGGACCCATCTTGGGGTGCCACCTGGCGAGGGAGTGAGGGGCCGCCAGCTTCGGCTGAGGTGGACCCCTTCTGGGTGGACACCTGGCGGAGTGGCAGAGAGAGGCTCGACTTCGATCGAGGTGGACCCGTCTTGGGGTGCCACATGGAGAGGGAGCGAGGGACCGCCAGCTTCGATCGAGGTGGACCCCTCCTGGGTGGACACCTGGTGGAGTGGTAGAGAGAGGCTCGACTTCGGTCTAGGTGGACCCGTCTTGGGGTGCCACCTGGCAAAGGAGCAGGAGGGCCCTGCTCGACCTCGGCAAAGGTGGACCCGTCTTGGGGTGCCACTTGGTGAAGGAGCAGGAGGGCCCAGCTTGACCTCGGCAGAGGTGGACCCGTCTTGGGGTGCCAAATGGCGAGGGAGCGAGGGGCCGCCAGCTTCGGCCGAGGTGGACCCCTCCTGGTTGGACACCTGGCGGAGTGGCAGAGAGAGACTCGACTTCGACCGAGGTGGACCCGTCTTGGGGTGCCATCTGGCGAAGGAGCAGGAGCACTTCTTCCCGAACGGGAGATCTTTTGAAAGAAAAATTTCATGTGGTACTGACCGTGTCCAGCTGGACCTGACACGTGCTTCACGTCAGCGATATAGCCATATTAGTTGCCCCCCATCCCCAGGTCCCATCGATGCGTCGTGGCTTGGGACGTGAGGATTTAATGCGGAGATGACGTGGAGAAGGCAAAAATCTCGCACCATAATTGCCATGATCGTTGTCGCCGCTCCTGTTGTGCCCGAGGCCCTGTGAGGGGTTGCCACATGCACGCGTCTAACGGGCCATTAATGCGTCGTTTCAAAACTGAGGTAGTTTATATCGAACCGAAGCATCGATGTCGGGTGTGCCTCCACGTGGCAGTCATCTAATGGCCCAGGATGGAAAGAAGCGTACAGCTGCTGTCGATCGAATTTGAATAGGAGGGGGACTTTCCGGAAACGAGGTTTCTCCGCTTTCTCACACCTCGCCGGTGGTTGCAGTGGTCTCCCTTCATCTTCCAGGGTCGCCATTCCTTTGGTTCAAAATATCCTAGTGAGTGCCTGCGTCTCCTTTTCTCATCCTCTATCTCCCAACCCTCGCACGAGTTTTTCTTGCTTCTTCTTCTTCCATGGCGCGTCGCCGTCATGTCTCTTCCAACCCGAACGAGGACGGTCCTTCTCGGCTGAGGACTCCATCGTCTTTCTTCTCGGAGGGGGAAGAGATTCCGGACGAGGTCCGGAGGTAGCTCCAACCTGGGGCCGTGACCATAGGCATCCCTAGGGGTCCTAGGTCTCCTCCCATGGTTTCCGCACGTCCCCTCTCTTCTCTTCCTCCTCCGGAGGCCTCTTCCTCCGGTTACGTTTCGACGATGACCGGAGATGATCTTTCCTGGATCCGGGATACCTATGGGGTCCCGAATTCTATCCGCCTTTCCCTCCTAAGGCATAGGAATCGAGTAACCTCGAGTGGCCCTAGGAAGGTCGCCTTCTACGAGGACTTCCTTACTGGGGGTCTTCGTTTTCCCCTTCATCCCTTCTTTCTTTCGTTCCTCAGCCATTATCGTCTGGTCTCGGCTCAGTTGGCTCCTAATGCCATCCGGGTCATCTTCGCCTTCGTCGTCTTCTGCCACTTCCATGGGTTCGTTGCCCGTTTCTCCATCTTCAGGGCTCTCTTCACCCTGAAGCGTTACTCCACCGATGATGGCTGGTGGTACATTTTGCCCCGGCCTAGGTGCCTTAGGTTTGACCTCCCTTCATCGATCAAGGGTTGGAAGAACCACTTCTTTTTCGCCTCGGTCGAGAACGTCGACTGGGCCTGGAGTGAGTCGGACTGGTTCCTGAACCGAAATTTCCAAGTCGAGCCGGCGAATCAGGATGACTTTACGCTGCTGCTGGGTGATGTGGTCCCAGCCCTCGACATTCTGCTCTCATAGCAGAATTTATTTGAGGCAGGGGTCAGTCCCATCCGGGAGTTGGGTGAGGCCCGGTTCTCCTTTCTTCACCTTCATGTTCTGCCCTGCACTTCCTTCCTATTATACTGGCCTAACCGCCCCTTTTTTTCTCGGGTATGAAGTTCTCCATAGAAAGCTTGATGGAGAGCATCTTGGAGAGGGACGCTGCTGAAGGGGCTGAGGACCCCCCAGCGAAGAGGGCTCGCATTGAGGCGAGCCGTGGGCCTGCGCCCACCTCTGCCATCACCGATCCTAGGGCAGCGGCTCCTGCTCCAGGTTGCCTCGGGCCCGGGTGCCAGATGCCCCTGTCGTCGACCTCGACAGGGTCGAGGAAGAGAGGAGGCCAGGACCTCCTCGGGCGACGCCTACTCCAGATGCCACGTCGGCCACTTCCAGGGCGACGGTAGCTCCACCGATGGCTGCACTGCCTAGCGAAGGGACGGCCGCCCGGCCTGCTGCGAACGACCTCGTTCCACCGCAGAGCCTCAACCACCGCTCCTCCGTGATCCATGATCAGGGGCTTGCGGAGAAAGTGATGGAATTCGTGAGCACCTCCCGGTATCGCCGCCTGAGGGGCGGCCGGGACTACATAGTGGCATTGCTCGGGATCCTCCCGCTATTGTTTACGGTAAGTTCCGAGCTCTGACCTTTTAAAGTTCCAGTTGGATTCTGATGATATCTTGTGTCTTTTTTTTTGGTGCAGATCGGGATAGATGTCCTCCTGCTGAGGAACTTCCTCGTCGGCTACGCCAAGAAGGACGTCGAGAAGGAGGAGAAGCTTGGCATACTCGCAGCAGACGTCAAGGACCTCATGGATAATGGGGTCGAACTGCGAGCGAACAACTAGGCCCTTCGGGCGGACTTGGGTTGCCCGAGGGGCGCGTGAAGGAGCTCGAGACTTCTCTGTCGGAGGAGAGGATATCGAACCAGCACCGCGCGGAGGAAGACGTGGCGAAGAAGACTCGCCTCAGAGCTCAGTCCCAGTCGTTGGAGCACCGGGTTGAGGAGGTGCTCAAGGAGCTGACCGTAGCCAAGGAGAAGAACTCCTACGTCAATGGGCTACTATAGGCGTCCAAGAGGGAGACACCGGAGGCCGTGCCGAAGTTCCGGGTCTCCGAAGAGTATGTCGCGAAGATGCACGAGGTGGCGGTGGACTCCTTTCTGAAGGGCTTTCAGGTGTGTCGGGAGAAGGTGAGCTCGTTCTACCCCGAGCTCGACCTTACCCGAGTCATCCTGCACGGCCGGAGGGAGGAGCCCGCTGGAGGAGCTTCGACAACGATGCCAGCTGAGGTGGTGGCTCCCGAGCAGCCTTCCGACGGTGCCGCTGACAGAGATGGCGCCCCCCAGCCTCAAGAGGACGCGGCAGTGGCGAAGCAGCCCTGAAACTTTACATCTTTTTTTTTTTTTTTGTGGTCATGTATTCCTTTTTTTTTTCTTGGGGATCTTCTGGCCTGTCAGGGCTCCCCCCTCTTTTTAAGGAATCTTCCACCAGAAATGAAAACTTTCTTTTTCATTAACTTGTCCTTTCTCTTTCTTATTTCTTTTATTCTCTCTCTCTTCTTTTTTTTGTGCATCTTCCGGACTGAACCCCGGCACTAGCTACTGGGACTAAGTCCCGTAGTGCGTTCCGAGCTAAACTCCGAGATTGCATGGGCGAACTAGGTTCTGCTCCACCTTCCAGACCGAAGTCCAGGACTTTGCTTTAGAACTGGGTCCCTTGCGAACTTCCAGACTGAACCCCGGGGCCACGGGCTGAAATTAAGCCCTGCGCGGCTTGCCGAGCTGTTCTTCGGGATTTTGTAGGACTGAGACCTAAGTCTCTGGGACCTCTTCCGGACTGAACTCCGGGGCCGCATGTCGGAATTTAGTTCTGTGCGACACTCCAGACTGAACTCCAGGATTTTTATGAGAGGGACATCGTGCCTTTGCGGATCTTCCGCCATGTCCATGCTCGTCGAACTTAGAGCTGGATGGCTTTTGCCCTACGAGATGAGAGCAGGAATTTTGTGAAAAAGATTTTATTACTGAAGTTTGATGGGTCTTATACTATTGGTAGTACATCCTCAAGTTTGAGGCATTTCAGGTTCGAGGGAACCGGGATCCGCCTAGCTCCTTCAAGCAGTACACCTCGTGGGGAAGTGCTTCCGCCACCCTATAAGGGCCTTCCCAATTTGGGGAGAGCTTCCCGTGCTCCCGTGGCTGGGAAGCTTCAGCACGGCGGAGCACCAAGTCTCCTTGGCGAAAGGACTTCGGTTGCACCCTGGAGTTGTAGTATCTGGACACTCGTTGCAGGTAAGCTGCCATCCAAACTCGGGCCCTGTCTCTCGTTTCTTCAAGAAGGTCCAGGTTTAGCAGCATCCTGGTAGGGTTCTCCGCCTCGTCATACTGCTCCATGCGCAGGGTCGGTAGGCTGAGCTCAACTGGAATAACCACTTCCGCTCCGAAGACGAGGTTGAATGAGATCTCATCTGTAGCCATCCTTGGGATAGTATGATACGTCCAAAGGATGCTCGGGAGCTCTTCTGCCCACCTATCCTTGGCCTGGTCCAGTCTTGTCTAGAGGCCTTGCAAGATGGTCCTATTTGTTAACTCGGCTTCTCCGCTCGTCTGAGGATGTGCCACCGAAGTGAAACGATGGTGGATGCTGAGGTCGCCAAAAAACTCCTCGAACTCTCGATAATCGAACTGATGTCCGTTATCGGTGATGATGGTGTGCGGTAGGCCGAAGCGGCAAATAATTGACTTCCAAAGGAACTTGGTGACGTTTGCCTCCGTGATCCGGGCCAAGGGTTCGGCCTCGACCCACTTCGTGAAGTAGTCGATGGCCATGATCAAGAATTTTCGTTGTTCGGATGCTGGAGTAAAAGGTCCTAGGAGATCCATGCCCCATTGAGCGAATGTCCATGGGGCGGAGAGCTGGGAGAGTGGAGCAGTGGGCTGACGTTGCACCACGACGTGCCGCTGACATCGGTCGCACCTCTTCATAAAGTCAGCTGCATCTTCTTTCATTGTCTCCCAGAAATAATCTTAACGGAGGGCCTTGTACGCCAGTGTCCTGCCCCCCACATGGTTCCCACAGATGCCCTCGTGGACCTCTTGGAGCACGAGTGCGGCTTCTACGGGTCTCAGACATTTGAGGAGCGAGTAGGAGTAGGATCTCCGATACAATAGCCCATCCATCAAAATGAACTGTGCGGCCTTCCTCTTAATGAGGCCAGCCGCCATGCGGTCCTCTGGAAAGGTGCCGTTGGTGATGTACTCAATGTACTTTTCCATCCAGCTGGGCTTCTGGTTGACCTGCTGGACCTCCATGGGTGTCTCGTAGCTCAGGACCTTGAGGTGCTCGATAAAGGCGCGACCCAGCGATGAGTCCGGCAGGGTTGCCAGGCGGGAGAGTGCATCCGTGCGAGCGTTTTCCCCGCGAGGTATATGGGAGACGCTGAAGCACCGAAATCCCGCCGCACTCGTTCGCACGAGCTCCAGGTACTTCGCCATTTGGGGGTCCCGCGCCTCGTACTCCCTCGAGACTTGCCTGGCCACCAGTTGCAAGTCGGTGAAGACCTTGAGGTAGGCCACGCCCAGCTCGTGGGATACTCTTAGCCCCGTGAGAAGCGCTTCGTACTCCGCCTAGTTATTGATGGCGACGAACTAGAAGCGGAGCGCACACTCGGCGATGACCCCCTCGCCATTGGCAAGGATGAGTCTAGCTCTGCTCTCGCCGGAGTTCGAGGCTCCATCCACATGAAGGATCCAAACGTCCTCCTCCGGTCTTGGTTCCGGCTATCGGTCTTGGGGGCTTTCTTCCGGCCCCACGCCTAGGCCTGCACACTCAACCAAGAAACCAGCAAGTACCTGTGCCTTCATGGCCAACCTCGGCCTGTAGGTGATGTCGAACTCGCTGAGCTTGAGCGCCTACTTTGCTAGGCGCCCAGACGTGTCAGGTCGACTGAGCACCGCCTTCAGTGGCTGATCCGTCATGGCCATAATGGGGTGTGCTTGGAAATAAGGCCTGAGACGCTGAGCGGACACGATTAGTGCAAAAATCAGTTTCTCAGATCGGGAATACCTGAGCTCCGCATCATGAAGGAGTTTGCTCGTGTAATACACCGGCCTTTGCATCCCCTTGTCATCCGTCCGAACCAAAACCGAACTGACGGCCTCCGGGGTGACCGCCAGGTACAGGAGGAGCTCCTCTACTTCCTCGGGCCTGGAAAGCAGCGACGGAGATGCCAGCATCCTCTTTAGCTCATCAAATGCCTCCTGGCACTTCTTCGTCCAGGTAAAGTCGTTCATCTTCCTCAGCGCTTTGAAGAAGGGTTGGCAGCGGTCAGCGGACCTTGAGATAAACCGACTCAGGGCGGCTATGCGGCCGGTGAGTCGCTGCACTTGCTTCTTGGAGGTGGGTTGCTCCATGTCCAAGATCGCCTGGACCTTCTCCGGGTTGGCTTCTATTCCTTTTTGGGTCACCATGAACCCCAGGAACTTCACCGTGGACACACCGAAAGCGCACTTTGCCGGGTTTAATTTCATTTGGTGAAGCCGGAGGTTACTGAAGGTCTCCATCAAGTCGTCGACGTGGTCCGAAGTGGGCTTGCTCATCACCAGCATGTCATCCACGTACACTTGCATGTTGCGGCCAATTTGGTCTTTGAAGACCTTGTTGACCAGCCATTGGTACGTGGCCCCGGCATTCTTGAGGCCGAGCGGTATCATCTTATAACAGTAGGTTCCACAGTCGGTGACGAAAGCAGTGTGCTCCTCGTCCTCCGGGTGCATTCGGATCTGGTTGTACCCGGAGAAGGCATCCATGAAAGAGAGGAGGCGATGCCCTGAAGTAGTGTCCATGAGCTGATCGATCTTTAGAAGAGGAAAACTGTCCTTCGGGCAAGCTCGATTGAGGTCGGTGTAGTCCACACAGATTCTCCATTTGCCATTTCTCTTCTTCACCATGACCACGTTCGCCAGCCAATTAGGATACTGTACCTCTTGTACAAAGCCGGCGACGAGAAGCTTCTCTACTTCTTCATTGATGGCCTTCTGCCTCTCCACAGCAAAACTCCTCTTCTTCTGGCGGACAGGGCGGCACCTTGGATCAATGTTCAACCGATGGGTGATGACTTTCGAGGGGATACCTGGCATGTCAGCAGCGGACCAGGCGAACACATTAGCGTTCGTCGGGAGGAATTCTAGCAAATGAGCCCGCTCTTCTTCCGGGAGCTGGGCTCTTATCTGCACTGTCTTCTAAGGGTCCGAGTCGAGAGGGTACATCAACAAGCGCTCCACGGGCCCTCCCCTGGGATCTTGCTCTCTTAGGTTGAGGTCGTTGATGTCAGAGCCGAGCTCAGCACTCCGGGCCCCCGGGACCGTCTGCAGATAATGCGGGACGGGTTGGGCCGTCCCCCTCATCACTCCCATCCCAGAGGCAGTGGGGAACTATACCAGCAACCTCTCAGTGAAAATGACAGTGTCCAGTTGGTTGAGCCCTGGATGGCCGAGGATGGCATTATAAGGTGATGGGAGCTTGACGACGATAAATGTCATCATGATCGTACTCTGCCGAGGTGGGGATCTGGTAGTGACAGGGAGAGTGATCTCTCCTTCGACCTCCATAGAATCTCCAGTGAAGCCCACAAGAGGGGTGTGCACCGGCTTTAATTGATCATGAGAGAAATTCATTCAGGAGAAAGCATCGTAAAAAAGCATGTCAGTAGAGCTCCCACTATCCACCATAATGCGACGTACAGGATGCTTCGCGATGGTCATCTTAATCACCACTGCATCATTGTTTACATTTTCATTTTTATTTCACTTTTCAAGGGGGAGTACATTCTCTGGGTCTCCCGCCTCCCAGGCTCTCTTCATCGCACGCCCAATCCTCCAAGAGATCATGCCCATCGGCTTCTCCGTTAGGCGGTTGTCAATTACAGGGATGGGGGGAAGGGCTGCGAGCGGCTGACCCTCCGCCGGGGCTTCGTTCCTCACGAACTTCCTGAGATAGCCCCTCTTGATCAGCTCCTCAATCTCTCGCTTCAGATTGCGGCACTCCTTCGTGTCATGGCCGTGCTCGCGGTGAAATTGACAATATTTTGTCTTGTCACGGATGTTCCTTGGATTCTGAGGAGGTCAGCGGAGGTAGTACTCACCCTCAATCTCTATGAAGATCTTCGTTCTGGGAGCGAGGGAGGGGTGAACGTTCTCTCCGGGGCAGCACCGTTCTTCGGCTTCGGGCCTGGACGAAAATCTCCAGGTGGTCCAGGCCTCCGGGTCCCAGAGACATCCCTTTGGGCAGGCTTCTTTGAAGGCTTCCCGTCCAGCTCTCGCCTGGTGTGATCAGCCTCCTCCGCTCGGATGTACTTGTGGACGTGGAGGAGGAACTCAGAGTACGTCTTGGAGGGCTTCTTATCCAGGGAATATGTCAGACGGGAGGTCTTGAGCCTGCGCTTCAACGCCAGCATAGGAACGTCCAGACTGTAAATTTTCAAGGCGGCAATCTTGAAGCGGGTGATGTAGTCCTGCAGCAGCTCCTAGTCCTGTTTGTGGATAGAAAAGAGGCTATCCACCTCTCTTGGCACCTTCCGGCAAGCGTCGAAGTGCGCCACAAACTTTCCTTCCAGCTGATGGAGGGAGCTGATGGATTCCGGCTCAAGGCGGGTGAACCAAACTCGAGCAACCTTCTGGAGAGTGGCTGGGAAGGCGATGCATAAAAGGGCGTCTGTCGCTCCCTGTACCCTCATGAGAGCCTTATAGCTCTCTAAATGCTCCAAGGGATTGGTGGTCCCATCGTAGGGATCCTCCTGAGGCATACGGAACTGATTTGGGATCGGTTCCTCTTGGATATCCCGGGAGAAGGGTGGCTGGGCGTTGTAGCCTGCTGGATCGGTGGGGGAGCTCGGCATGTCGGCAAAGTGGCGGGAGAACTCTGCCAGCTTGTGCTCGTTCTCCTCCAGGCACCTCACAGCGCGCGCCGGCACCCAATGGCGACCTCGTGATCCGTGTCTCTGCCTCCCCGAGGCCTTGCAGAGTAGAGCTGATTTCGACCGGAGTGGAACCGTCAGGGGGCACCACCTGGCGGTGGAGCAGGGGTTGCCAGCTTTGGCCGAGGTGGACCCCTCCTGGTTGGACACCTGGCGGAGTGGCAGAGAGAGGCTCGACTTCGACCGAGGTGGACCCGTCTTGGAGTGCCACCTGGCGAAGGAGCAGGAGGGCCCGGCTCGACCTCGACAAAGGTAGACCCATCTTAGGGTGCCACTTGGCGAGGGAGCGAGGGGCCCCCAGCTTCGGCCGAGGTGGACCCCTCCTGGGTGGACACCTGGCGGAGTGGCAGAGAGAGGCTTGACTTCGGCCGAGGTGGACCCGTCTTGGGGTCTCACCTGGCGAAGGAGCAGGAGGGCCCGGCTCGACCTCGACAGAGGTGGACCCGTCTTAGGGTGCCACCTGGCGAGGGAGCGAGGGGCCGCCAGCTTCGGTCGAGGTGGACCCCTCCTGGGTGGACACCTGGCGGAGTGGCAGATGAGGCTCGACTTCAGCCGAGGTGGACCCGTCTTGGGGTACCACCTGGCGAAGGAGCAGGAGTGCCCGGCTCGACATCGGCAGAGGTGGACCCTCTTGGGGTGCCACCTGGCGAGGGAGCGAGGGGCCGCCATCTTTAGCCGAGGTGGACCCCTCCTGGGTGGACACCTGGCGAAGTGGCAGAGAGAGGCTCGACTTCGACCGAGGTGGACCCGTCTTGGGGTGCCACCTGGCAAAGGAGAAGGAGGGCCCGGCTCAACCTCGGCAGAGGTGGATCCATTTTGGGGTGCCACCTGGCGAGGGAGCGAGGGACCGCCAGCTTCGGTTGAGGTGGACCTCCCATGGGTGGACACCTGGCGGAGTGGCAGAGAGAGGCTCGACTTCGGTCGAGGTGGACCCGTCTTGGATGTCACCAGGTGAAGGAGCAGGAGGACCCGGCTCGACCTCAGTAGAGGTGGACCCATCTTGGGGTGCCACCTGGCGAGGGAGAGAGGGGCCGACAGCTTCGACCGAGGTGGACCCCTCCTGGGTGGACACCTGGTGGGGTGGCAGAGAAAGGCTCGACTTCGACCGAGGTGGACCCGTCTTGGGGTGCCACTTGGTGAAGGAGCAGGAGGGTCCGGCTCGACCTCGGCAGAGGTGGACCCATCTTGGGGTGCCACCTGGTGAGGGAGCGAGGGGCCGCAGCTTCAGTCGAGGTGGACTCCTCCTGGGTGGATACCTGGCAAAGTGGCAGAGAGAGGCTCGACTTCGACCGAGGTGGATCCATCTTGGGGTGCCACCTGGCAAAGGAGCAGGAGGGCCCGGCTCGACCTCGGTAGAGGTGGACTCGTCTTAGGGTGCCACTTGGCGAGGGAGCGAGGAGCCGCCAGCTTCGGTCGAGGTGGACCCCTCCTGGGTGGACACCTGGCGGAGTGGCAGAGAGAGGCTCGACTTCGGTCGAGGTGGACCCATCTTGGGGTGCCACCTGGCGAAGGAGCAGGAGGGCCCGACTCGACCTCGGCAGAGGTGGACCCATCTTGGGGTGCCACCTGGCGAGGGAGCGAGGGGCCGCTAGCTTCGACCGAGGTGGACCTCTCATGGGTGGACACCTGGCGGAGTGGCAGAGAGAGGCTCGACTTCGGTCGAGGTAGACGCGTCTTGGGGTGCCACCTGGTGAAGGAGTAGGAGGGCCCGGCTCGACCTCGGCAGAGGTGGACCCATCTTGGGGTGCCACCTGGCGAGGGAGCGAGAGACCGCCAGCTTCGACCGAGGTGGACCCCTCTTAGGTGGACACCTGGCGGAGTGGCAGAGAGAGGCTCGACTTCGGCCGAGGTGGACCTGTCTTAGGGTGCCACTTAGCGAAGGAGCAGGTGGGCCCGGCTCGACCTCGGTAGAAGTGGACCCGTCTTGGGGTGCCACCTGGCGAGGGAGCGAGGGACCGCCAGCTTCGGCCGAGATGGACCCCTCCTCGGTGGACTCCTGACGGAGTGGTAGAGAGAGGCTCGACTTTGACCGAGGTGGACCCATCTTGGGGTGCCACCTGGCGAAGGAGCAGGAAGGCCCGGTTCGACCTCGACAGAGGTGGACCCATCTTGGGGTGCCAACTGGCGATGGAGCAAGGGGCCGCCAGCTTCAGCCGAGATGGACCCCACTTGGATGGACACCTGGCGGAGTGGCAGAGAGAGGCTCGACTTCGGCCGACGTGGACCCGTCTTGGGGTGCCACTTGGCGAAGGAGTAGCACTTCTTCCTGAACGGGGGATCTTTTGAAAGAAAAAATCCACGTGGTACTGGCCGTGTCTAGCTGGACCTGACACACGCTCCACGTTAGCGATATAGCCATATCACCACCCAAGATATTTCATGAGCACACTGCTCATATGGGTGTCATGTCAGCAGAGGATATTCAGTTTTTGTGGGAGTTTGTATATTTTAGATGCTCCTGTAATACAGACATTTTTCAGTTATTTCAGTATTTCAGTTTTCTGCAGAAATAAAGTTTTGGCTTATTTACACTCTGTTTTTTGTTTGGTTTGATCTCACTGAGGTTTAAGGGTGGACCAGTTGGAAATAGGCATGTTAAGGTCACAGTGAATGAAATTTCCATCCTACACATCCACATCATAATCCAAGTCATTCAATTGCATTGATATACATGACCATTGATAGGTTGAGTTACGATAATTGTAACAAAGACCGCTTTGATCCTATGTTGGTATGGTTGATGGACCGGATTGGTTATAGATATATTTTAATAAGGACAACAAAGTTAAGTTGAGCTCATTCGGTTATTTTCGCAAAGCATGTTATAAGGTTATACATATAGCCCAAGTGGGAGTTGTTGGATCCTTAATCCAACATTGGGCTTATATATAAATAATAATGCTTTGTGGGCTGTCATTTAAGGTTTGGCCTACTTAAAAGTGATCAATTATGTTTTGAACTATTTGGGACCTTAATGTATCTAATAGGATGTGGGCCTCTTAATGTGTAGAGACTTAAGGATAATTTATATTTTTATGATGGGCAAAAATAGAAATCATAATAATGCTGTTGTCATATAAAAGTGGTTATGGTCCCCATATTATACGGTGTTATTCCTTTCTCCCCGATATCTCATCATCAGAGAAGAAAATCCCAGAGAAGTAAGAAAAGCCTCTTTAGGAAATCCGTGTGAATCTGGAAGGCTAGCCATGCGACATAGGAGTAGACCTTCAAATCCAGGCTTTCAAATATGGCTTCTGGTATGCTTCTGCTTATTGTTTGGTTATTCTCAATGATATCACATATTTATTTTTGGAATTTACTTTCAAATAGACTTCAGAATAATTTTCATAAAAGAGGAATAATTCCTAACACTTCTCCCTCGCATGACGAGCGGCGAACCCCACCTCCTCAAATTATCCTGGGATCGATAATGCCATGGTAGCCCGGAAACATCACAATTGAAACTTGTCACTACTCATCAAGTACCTTACAACAATCAACTTGCTTCATTTGATGGCACGCTTTACTATGCCAATTCAAAAGGAGCAAATAATACACCATTCCAGCTTTGCCTTTTTTGTTTTTTTGGAGTTAATTACATGATTAAGCATTTTCCGTTCTATTATTTGTGGCTTCTCTTTATTTCTTTGATATTCTAATAATTAAGATTTCTTAATTCAGAATGCCAAATTTCGTGTACCGACACCGGTATATTTAACTCCATTGCAGAATATTGCTGAATTATTTTTGGAAGAATTACATAAGTTATTCGAAATTACAAATAATAAAATCAACATTTTCCTTGAAATATCCAAGAACAAGCTAATAATCTTACAATTAAAGAGATAGATCTGGACCAATGCTTGCTCTCTGTGAACTATTTAAATTTTTGGTAGTCATGATTAAATCAGAAAAATAAGTGTGCGCTGCTAAGATGAATATTCTAATCTTCCATATTAGTGCACCATTAACTAGATTTTGTTTGTAGGTTTTCTTCCTCGTTTTTTCCCTCAGTAAATCATGTTTGGCAAATAATTTATGTTTAGTTAATCTGAATTTCTTTTTTTTACTGATGACTCATGAGAATTTAAAGAGAGAGAGAGAGAGAGAGAGAGAGAGAGAGAGAGAGAGAGAGAGAGAGAGAGAGAGGGGCTATCTAGTGATCGAATAATCATTTATTTAAATATTAATGATCTAATTGTGTGCGTATATGACTGGAGGCGCAACTCAATGAGTATACAATTGAGGTAGAGTGTGGGCTGATAGCAAAACACTTTTGATCTCCATTCCATTGTTTACAAGGTAGCAATTTTTAAATTGCCGTCAAGTAGCGCACGAAAAGTTTAAAAGCCCCGGCTAAGAAGCCCGTGACAACCACCACGGTGATGGTGCAGTTGGTAAAAACGGGCTCTGTCTCTTGCAATTCCGTCTCTCTCCGAATACGGATTCGAGATATAATGTAGTTGGTAAAAACGGGCTTTGTCTCTTGCAGTTTCATCTCTTTTTGATCATGGATTCGAGATATGTAATTTTATGATTAAATTAATAGGGAGTTACACCAGAAGTTATTCCTCCTATTTTTTTTTTTTATAAAAAATAAAATTTTAAAAAAAAAATATAAAAGAGAAGGAGACTGCGACATGACTAAATAACCTGTTACCTGCAAGGCCGAGTGCTCACGTCGCAACGCATGCATGCAAGTTGGTCCTGAGTTCAGAAACGTTAGGTGGTCGGAGACAAATGCTATGGAGCTGGAAACAAATCATATCACATATAATAAATAGGATAAAAAGTAATTTTTTTATATTTTATCTTAATTTATAAATACTATTTTATATTTTTAATTTCAGTAATATTAATTCTATATTTTTTAATTTAATATAATATATATTTTCATGATTATCGAATTTAAAAAAAATCATCGTGATTAGTATATATATAATAAATTATTTAGAGTTAGAGATGGTTGATATGAATTTATTGGATCATTTAAAAATAGGATGAACATGTGACATGAATTTAAAAAACTTTAAAATAAAAATATCCTAATATTTATCTTAATTTTATTTTTTTTGAAGTCATGTCACGTGATCATCTCATTTTAAAATAATTCAACACATCCATAGCAGCCATTCGCTCTTAATAATTTGTCATATATGCAATATTAATATTGTAACTTTGTTCCAAATTGGATGGTAAGAAAAATATTAAAATAAATTAAAAAATATAGAGTTGACATTGCTAAAATTAGAAATATAAAAATATATTTATAAATTAAAATGAGATATATAAAAAAAAATTTCTAATAAATAAGAAATAATGGTTTGTGATTGTTGCCGCATACACCGTCATGGCTTGTAGCTTGAAGATGGCACCGGCTGCTGCCCTCGTCGTCCGAAGCCAGTCCACCGCCCGGACCTGCAAAAAAGAAGAGACCCGGGCCGGGGATCTTGGCGAGGGCACTCGGATGATCAAGTCAGTGGCAATCTAGAGGAACAGATCCTTCCCTGTAGACTCCTTAGTCGAACTCCATGCTAGGAGGAGGAGATTTTGCTTTAGAAAGAAAGAGTGGGATGGGAGAGGTAGCGGTGGAGAAGAGCTCAAGCTATGGTGGCTGTGTCCGTCAAGACTTCTCCAGTGAGTCTTCGGTAGCCCAGAGCGCTCGGCCTCTCCGTCGCTCTCCTATTCGCTTGCCTTTAGTTTTTTTGCTTACCTCCTTCAAAGACCTTCTGAACCTTCTTTTAGGCCGTCGTCCCTTCCAGCAACCTACCTCGGGTTCCTTCCCCTCTGCAGGCGCCAGAAGGTCAACGTTCAGTAGCGCTCCATGCCATGCGCCCAGCTACCTTCCTTATCTATGATAGGGAGTTATGTGGCAGGCCCTAACCTCCCAGCTGCTTCGAAAAATTTGGCAGGGCCTCGATTTGGGAGCAGCCACCCCCTGATTTGAATCTTCTGGGATGATTTTATTCCTTTCGGGTAGTGCAAACGGTCGGCTGGGAAGTGCAGTATCTTGGCCAGGGCGTCCTTTCCTATGTGGTGCAAATAGTAGCAGGAGCAATCATGGCATCCTGGGGGTGCCCCTCCATAGTCCTTGGGCAGCACACCGCCGCCCCGGGGAGGTGATGACTTCCTTCTCCTCCTGCTCCTAAACCCTCCGAAGCGCTGTGGGCTTTGGCCATGGGGACGGCCTCCGGCTGTTGGTCCTCCCGTCCGAAGAGTGCTTGGCTCGAAGAGAGAGAACTCGACTTTGGTCAAGACGGGCTCGATCTCGAGGAAGTCGCTCGGCGAAGGAGCTCGAAGAGAGCGGGAGCTTGACTTCGACTAAGACGGGCTCGATCTCGAGGGAGCCGTCCGGTGAAGGAGCTCGAAGAGAGCGGAAGCTCGACTTCGACCGAGACGGGCTCGACCTCGATAGAGCTGCCCGGTGAGAGAGCTCGAAAAAAAAATCTGACATGATAACTTTTACCAACATGATATCCAACTAGATTTGACAGGAACTTCACCGTTAGCAATCTTGACGCACGCCAGAGATAATTCTCTCCTGCCGTCAATGCTGCATTCCAAAGCTCGCTTTTCAAATGACCTTATTTGGATGGTAATAAAATGTCAATATCATGTATACCAACAATATTCTTCATGGCTGATTGTAACACATACCGCGGGCCAATCAATTACAGTTTACCATGAGGTCGACCTTAAAGGTGCATGGCGGTGGTATCTGTTTTTCAAATCTCTCCAGCTAGCATCCATTATAGCTCAACTTATGATCGTACATGGTTGATCCTTGCAAGCGATCCGTATAGATGGGATGCATGAACAAAACGTCCACGACATGATGCATAGATTGTTACTGCGTAATTAGGGTGCATGTTTATCTTATTCAACAAAATACTTACCGATCCTTGCCTATATTAACCCTGGAGGATCCCTCGTTGGTATGTGTTATAGCTAAATCATCCATGATTGAAACTTTGATAATATCGAGCATTTCGCTCGCTCTTCTGATCCTGCTTCCGGACATGAATGGACACCTACAAAAGATCCCGGATCGAATTTTCGACGGAGGACATTCCGATGCTCAAATCAGTGATGGTCTAGGCAGCAACAGAATGGAGAATTCAAAGTAAAGCATGGATAGAGAATGAGAGAGTGAGGTAGCCTAGCATGGACTTGTTGGTCTTAGACATTGCTTATCCTTGGGAGATCCCCTCTCATCCTTATTTATAGATGTAGATATAACCGAATATGGTTATAATAACTGAAGTGGTTGTAACCGAATAACCAAAGTGATTATAACCGAATAACCGAATAATTGATGATAATTAGGTGGTTGGTCATGTGCCTTAGTGGGTCTTGGATCTTTATGGACCTTAGTGAGGCTCGAATCTTTTGATTATTATCTTATGTTTTCTTGATTTCCAACTTACCTTGTCTCATGTAAGGGAAGCTTTTATTTGGTTTGCAAAGGTGCGAATGAGAATTTACTTCGGTAATTAAGCACTTTTAAAGATTTCTATATATACAAGTTTTTTGTTTAATATTATTAGATACTATTTGTTTTTTGTTAAAAAAAAAAAAAAAATGCTAGCAATAGATGGTAGAAGGAAATGCTGCTATTTTTGTTCCATCACCGTCCCAACACGTACGAGAGGAAAAGGGCTCCAACCATCAGATTGGAGTCACACCAGCAACTTTACATTATTTTGACCCACAACAAGTTGGTTGACTTTGTGCGCATCCTTTTCTCTTCAAAAGCCAAACAATAGTGTATCAACACTATATATATTTTTTAAAAATATCATTCTTAAAAATGGATAAATATGTAATATGAAATAAAAGAGCGCTCTCATTTTGAATCCATCTATATATTTGCCTCAAAAAATTATCGGTCCTTGTAAATCTAAGGTTCAATTAATTAATAGCGATATTTTAACATTATAATACATCCTTCTCCATACAATTGCTGAAAACTACCATAATAACAGCATAAAAATCTAGTCAAATAGTTGGCATCTGAGCAAATAATTAATTACTGTCCTTTATTTTTTGCCAATTAATTTTTTAAATATTTTCTTCCTTTTTTATACTTAAAATAAATTATTTTTTACTAGTCGATTATAGATTGTATATGAGCTCACAGAGTGAGAAAGGCATTTCTGTCTATATATACGGTGAATAGTACATATCACCGGTGCTTTAATTTGACCGTGGGAAAATATTTTCACGTATATAAGCTGGTCACTTAGACTAATCGTACAAGAAGTTACCGTATCTCATATAATCTAATTGTTCCAGCATTCAAGTCAAAAAAAAAAAAAAAAAATCAATTTTTTTAATTTTTTAATAAATTAATATATTCAATTTCGGAAATGAAAATAAATATAATCAAGAAAGTCAGACAGGATAATATTTCTAAACTGTACGGAAGCAGATCACCGGTTAGTCCACAAAATATAATCAGAATGATAAGTTACATAAGAGATTATCCAATTTGCAGCAGAGTTAGTCTCTCCGTATACACGATGAATCTAAGTGAAAATACAGTCCTGCAAAAATAATTCAATATTCTGGATGATGAGATGAACAGACGAGCTCTCAGCGTCTGTGCTATGTAATTCATATAATAACAGTTATCGAATTCTCCTCAATGATTAATCGATTTAGATGAAAAATTTGATGAGCATATCTAATTTTCGTCTAAGTTATTTATAACTCCGCCAAAGAAATGGAGGAGTCAAATATAAATAAATCCAGCAACAAAAAAAAAAAAAAAAAAAAAAACGAAGATAAGAATCCCGTAAAACAAAGATAACTTCTCCCCACCTGTCCCGCGGACTCCCGTCGAAACCCATCCTCGAGAAAGCTCGCGGCCTCGCTGTAGGCATGACTGGGAGATATGGTACTACCGATTCGGTTAAAATAAAAAAGGTTTTTAGAAAGGGAAAATTAGATGAGTTTTCAGTGACGAAGACGGGAGAGCTAGGGGCAGGATTTGACAGGAAACGTTTGGACGTGCAATTACGTACTACCGAGGATTTTAATGTCTCATTGGCCGTCCTTGCCACAAGGATATGTCAGTGTGGGGCACATTACCTCACTGTTCAGATTCTTGTAGGCTTGTGCTTTGGCTGTTCGTTCGTCTTCATATGAGTGGAGCATAGGTTATGAAAAGAAGCTGGATAGATGGGAATTAAGCAGGAGAATTGAGTCTATTTTGGAATGATCCGCATGACTTGCTAGCAAATGAGATTTTTTATAGTCCATATGCTAGACATAAAGCTTAATGCGGTTTGCAGTAGATCTCATTGCAAATTAAGCAAGCATGACGAGGCTGGAACTTGCGTGAGATGAGAGAAATCATCCTGTTTTTTTGGTAGAATAAAAACCATCTAGTTTATCTAAATCATACCTATTGATGTCAACATACAGATGGTAAATATGTTTCCACATAGAGTACAAAGTTGGGTTAATACAAGGTAGTCTAGCTTATAGAGTGTTGTTGTCAAGTCACATGTCACTGAACTCCAGCAAAGAAGGAAGGTACTCTAGGTTCTTCTAGAGGGGTGAAAAGTTGAATTGGATCGTCCTGCTTCCAAAACCTACAAAAAGATTTCTGGACCAGGGTTACTGGCAGGGACACTCCGATGCTCAAGTCAATGTACGGATAACAAGAGACTATATCAGTCAAAGCTAAAAGCCTGTGGTGGTTTAGTGACTATGAGAGCAATCATATGAGGACGTTCGGAACATACCTAGACCGGAGGTTGTTCTTTTTTATTTGTGGGGTACGCGGTGTAATAGAATAGTATTATGGGAGTGTTAATCTCTAATAGGCATAACGAACTTGGTTGAGGTGGCGAGATCCAATCCCTTGGAGCTCTGGCCAGAGAAATCTTTTTTATTATGATATCGGAGTTCGTTAGGATAATGTCTGGCATGATTTATGCCAGAGTAACTATGATTGGTTGGATCACTGGCTATTCAAGTATTGCAACTGCTAGGCAGGAAAGGAGACTTGTCTATGCGCTCGAGCTCATCGGGTTGACACGATGGACAGTTAGCCGAATTTGAATAGGAAGTTGGCAGGACTAGAAGTAGGGATATTATGCTAGATGGTTATACTTGTTTCCCGCTACCTAGCTTCAAACTGACAAGTCGGTCCAGATGAAACTAGTTGGCCAACGGGTCCCGCCCCTCATCATCCATGGGTGACTAGTTAGTCGGCCTTGGTGCCCTAGGTCATCTGCCTCTTCGGTTGTGCCAGGCTAGATACCGTAACCCATCATGGATGGTGGTGCATTCAATGGTCCAAGAAGTCTTCAAGTCCACATCAACAGTTGCCACATCAAATGCCTCCCACTCCCAAGCTCAAAAAACTATTCTTTTTTATCCTTTTTGAGTGATGGGAGTAGCCAGGCTACAGATTGATGTGGGTCCTACTCGAATGCTAGTGGATCCATGAGGTAAGGTGTTGCCAGCTGTCCAAATGTTTCCAGCATGGGAAGGGGAGAGCTAACGTGGCTCACCTACAAGGTCGTATTTAATTCCCTATAGAAGGCGGCTCGCATGCCTTCCCTCAACCGGCAACAGGTTGCCATGTATCCTGGAAGCGATAATTTGAAATGATTCATTCGCACTTCCTAAGATCAGGCATTAAAGGGAGTGGGAAAGACCCGAGGTGCTGCGATGCTTGTGATTGGATATATGCCACGCATTGAAATATGGGAGGATATACTGAGACAAGTGAAATCTAGTACCGCTTCGAGGGTTTCTTTTTCATTAGCTTATAGAGAGGCAATTATGAAGGAGAATCTTAAACCCTAACCTGCCTTTAGAAGTTCTGCTCTTCTGCAGGTTAGTCTGCCTCTCTTTCTGCTATCCGCTTCCTAACTTCATTCTTCTTAGGGTACCCATAGGGCTTCCCGGGCAAGACTACATGGAACAGTCCTTATCCTTTTTAGGTCCCCTCTTTTATTAGGGTTTTGTCTTCTTTCTTCTCTAGCTCCATGAGTTCATTCGAGGGTGATGAGCACTTAGTGGGCCATAGTTATGGTCTTTTAGATCCAAAAGAAACGTATATGTATAGACCTGATCCCTCAGCCCAAGATGGAAAAGAATCCACTTTTAGAATAATACAGTGAACTAGTATATTCGCTCCAATTATGGCTCTTGTTCTGGTTGTGGCTCCTATATCGGTTCTAGCTCCCATGCCAATTTAGGCCTTTGCCGATTCAGCAATCATTGTATCGACTGTGTCTACACCAACCATCCTTTGCCTTCACAAAATGTATGGGATCTTGAACCATATATGGATGCATGCTCCTAGTCCAAGTGACAGGGTTACCTTTGGCCTAAAAGGGAGGATTGCCATATATGAGGCATTTCTCTAGGTGGGTCTTCGTCTACCCCTTCACCCTTTCATCCTTATGCTGCTTAATTGATACTACTTCATTCTAGTCCAATCGATCCCAAACTCTTTCGAGACCATCTATTCCTTCTTGGTTCTTTACCATTTCTATGGCATTGTTCCCATATTTTTCTTGTTTAGGTCAATCTTCATCTTGAAGCATCATTAGACAAAGAGGGGACGGTGGTTCCTAGCCCCTCGCTAAGGGATGATCTGCTTTGATTTGCCTTCTTTTATCAAAGGATAGAAAAGTAGATTCTTCTTCATCTTTCTCAAGGAGGTGAATTAGATTTGGAGCAATTCGGATAAGTCCCCTAACCAGGATTATGAGGTGGGGCCTACCAACCAAGAGGTCTATAAGCAGCTCCTTAATTTAAAGGTCCCAAAAGAGGAAGAGTTGTTGTTAGAACAAAACTTGTATGAGACTTGGATCAGCATAATACAAGCCTTAGGTGAGAGTTCTTCGTGTCTTTTCTGGTCAGATTACTTGTGGTTAACCAGACCTTGTACTTGGTTGTTCTACGGATATGAGATTCTTGATGGAAGACATAAAGAATGTCGACTGAAGAGGAGTGCCGACCGGAAACCTAGAAAGGCAGCTGAGATGAGGCCGCACATAGACTCACCCGCTATCTTATCTATTGTCATGCTGTCACTGAGGAATATTCTTGTGCCCCATCTAGAGGAGGCTCCCATTGCTACTGGTATGGAGGTCGTGGAGATCTCATTGCCATCACCACCCGCCTTGGCATTTGCTCCAGTGTTCGCTCCGGCGACATCTTTCATTTGACCATAGAGCCTGCTCGCTCTAATGGCATCCTCTCTTGCGAGAGGGCTTAGTTCGCCAAGCTCTTTGGTCTGAGTGGGGTCATCCTTCCCTAGGGAGGCCTTTCTGAATGAGGACTAGGTTCTTTAGCTGAGGGCAAATGTGCATCTATCTGTCTCCATCTTGAAGAATAAGAAGTTGGCCGAGGACTTGCTCGATCACATACTTCTCCCTGGGATCATGCAAAGCAACGATCGTGATCTCTAGATGAGATCTATTATGATGCATTATGTCATCTGCACGAGGTAAGTATTTCTCCACTCTGCTTTTGATTGGTTCCTTCATGGGTTGAGAAGCTAATCCTAAGTCTCTTTCCTTGTTGCAGCTCATTCATGACATCATTGCCATGAAGGGGTTGTCTAGTAAATCAATAGAATCACTGGAATCATGAAGGACAAGGCCAAAATGGGCAAAAGATAGGCGAAGCTCTCGGAGAAGCTGCTCACTGTGAGCAAGGCTCAAGAGAACAAGCTTAAAGAGGTGTTGGAGGCTTCTTAAAGCACTGTTCAGGAGCTCGAAGCCCAATTAAAGGAGGAAGAGCTCAAGAATAAAGAAGAACAGGCTTCTGATATGGGGATCTGCCTTGCTGATGCAGTCTCCAAGGGGTTGTACTAGGAGTCCAAGGTCTTCTTGACTAACCAGAGGCTTGACACGGTGCTCGACTTAGCAAAGGAAGCCAGCTAGAGGTTCAATGATGCCGAAGCTAAGGCCCACACTGCGGAAGAAAAAGCAGCATCGACGGCATCTCATGCCATCAAAGACTTCAAAGGCTCGAAGGACTTCAAAAGTGAAGTAGAGGACACCATCTATTATGCTTACTTGAAAGGCTTTGCCAAATGCAAGGCGAAGGTCTCTAAAACCTTTTCTAACCTTGACCTGTGAGGCATTATAACTGAGGCTAGAGAGGAGAAAGAAGAGGAGCGTGAGGCAAAGGTGAGGCTGAAACTTCTGAAAAAGCCTCAGTTGCTAAGGTCGAGGAGGTCGAAGTCACGATCGCTGCGGAGACCATGGCCATTGAAAATGCAAAGGATCCAGAGGAAACCATGGCTGAGGCCGTCACTTGAAAGGACAATCTCAGCATTACGATGGAGGTCTTCAAGAAGGAGGGGACTAAGGAAGAAATGACAGGTTCCGTCTTCATGCAGGAAGCCGTTGCCTAGGTGGTGGCTGAGATGGAGGCCATCATCAATACAATGGTAGGGGCTGTTAAGCCTGGCTCCTCCATAGCCCTTGTCTCCAGTAGCTAATCTTTTGTTTCTTTCCTTTACTCATTTAGTGTCCAGGTGTAGCCTCTCTTTCTCCTTTCTTTTTGTAAAATGCTTTCATGTCAATGAAGCCTCCCTTATTGTAAAAACTTTATTAGGAAATAGAAGTCTTGTTCCCTTTAGCAAATTTTGTTCTTGGTTTTGCATGATTTGGATGTCTTGAATTTTCTGCAGGATGGACATGTACTACCATTTTCAATGCCGATTAGTAACTCGGCTACTATGGACCTAACCTCGTATGTGGTTCCTTGAAATTTTTGCTTGCCCCCTAATCGGTTGAATGTTGGTTCTCGGGAACTAGGTCCCAACAAGGGAGATCAAGCTTATTGGGAATCAAACATAGACTGCATCTCTGTAATAAGTGACTGCCTACCATAAATTGTTGATGAGTTAGGGATGTATTTGAGTCTTAATCTTCGGTTGGTCGATCATAGGGTGCAGCATTGGTAAGCGACCTGTCTTCAAAATTAATCTATGGCTAGTTGGTCATAGGATGTAGTGTTGATAAGCAACCCATCTTCAAAATTAACCTGCAACTAGTCGGCTATAAGGTGCAGTGCTGTAAGCAATCCATCTTTGTTTTAGCTTATGACTAGTCGGTCATAGGGTATAGTGCTGGTAAATAACCCATCTTTGAGATTAATCTATGGTTAGTTGACTGTAAGGTATGGGCTGGTAAGTAATCAATCTTTGAGATTAACCCATAGCTAGTCAACCATTAGGTATGGTGCTGGTAAACCACCTATCTTTGAAATTAATCTATGACTAGTCTATGGTGCGATGTTGGTAGGCCACCCATCTTCGAAATTAACCTAGTTGATCGTAGGGTGCGGTGCTGGTAAGCAACCCATCTTTGAGATTAATCTATAGCTAGTTGATTGTAGGGTGTGGTATTGGTAAGCGACCCATCTTCCAAATTAATCTATAGCTAGTCGATTGTAGGGTGTGGTATTGGTAAGCGACCCATCTTCTAAATTAATCTATAGCTAGTCGATCGTAGGGTGCGGTATTGGTAAGTGACCCATCTTTAAGATGAACCTATGACTAGTTGGCTATAGGGTACGGTGCTAGTAAGTGATCCATTTTTAAGATTAACGTATGACTAGTCAACCATAGGGTATGATGTTGGTAAATGACTCATCTTTAAAATTAATCTATGGCTAATCGATCATAGGGTATAGTACTGGTAAGCTACCCATCTTCGAGATTAACCTAGAGCTAGTCGGCCATAGAGTACGGTGTTGGTAAGTGACCTATCTTTGAGATTAATCTATGGCTAGTTGGTCACAGGGGGCAGTGATGGTAAGCAACTCATCTTTGTGATTAACTTATAGCTAGTCGGCCATAGAGTATAGTACTAGTAAGTGACCCATCTTTGTCATTAACCTACGGCTAGTTGATCATAAGGTATGGTGCTGGTAAGCGACCCATCTTCGAGGTTAACTATAGCTAGTTTGCCATAGGGCATGATACTAGTAACCGACCTATCTTTGAGATTAATCTATAGCTAATCAGTCATAGGGTACGGTGTTGATAAGCAACTCGTCTTCGAAATTAACTTATAACTAGTTGGTCATAGGATGTGGTGCTGGTAAGTGACCCATCTTGGAGATTAATCTATTGGTAGTTGGCCATAGGGTGAGGTGTTTGTAAACAACCATCTTTGATTTAATCTATGGCTAGTCGACTGTAGGATGGGTGCTAGTAAGTGACATGCCTTCAAAATTAACCTATGGCTAGTCAGTCATATGATATTATAAGTTAGAGAAAATTAAGGGACTTTATTGAAGGAAATTCCTTTCATTCTTGGATGAAGCAAGTACATTACTAATAGTATATTCAGAGGTTCTCTACATTCTATGTTCAGGAAATCAGAGTCCCATTAAGTTCCTCGATCCTATACGTCCCTAGGTGCAAGGCTTCTGCTACCCGATAAGGCCCTTTCTAATTTAGAGATAGCTTGTCCTACTTAGTTGGTTTAGAGACTTCAGCATGACATAAGACAAGATCTCTAGGATGAAAAGCTTTTGACCTCATGCGGGAGTCTTAGTACTAGGCGACCCGCTACCGATATACAACCATGCAGAGATGGGCTTTGTCTTCTAAAAGATTGAGGTTAGACCTCAATTGGATCGGATTACTTGATTTGTCATAGTGCTCGTCTGCATGGTTGGGAGACCGATCCCCACCGGTATCACTGCCTCTGTGCCAAATACTAGATTGAAGGGAGTTTCTTTTATTGAAGTCGTTAAGGTGGTGTGATATGACCATAGTCTGCTGGGCAGCTCCTTGGCTTATTTGCCTTTGGCTTCATCTAGCTTGGTTCTAAAGCCTTGAAGGATCATATGATTTGTTACCTTTGTTTCCTTGTTCATCTGAGGGTGGCCAATAGATGTGAATCAATGCTAAATGTGCAAGTTGACATAGGAATCCTTGAAGATTCGATTATCGAATTGCTTGCCATTATCGGCGATGATGGTGTGGGAAAGCCTGAATCAACAGATAATTAACTTCTAGAACAATATCTTGACATTGCTCTCGGTGATATGCGCTAGTGGTTCTGCCTCTACCTATTTGATGAAGTAGTCGATGATGACGAGTAGGTACTTTCGTTGGCCAGATGCTAGGAAAAATGGGCAAAGTATGTTTATTCTCCATTAGACGAATGACCAAGGAGAGGAGAGTTAAGAGACCTATGTAGTCAGTTATCACTAGATGTTGGCATGACGTTAATACCGATCACACTTTTGAACTAATTCCATAGGGTTCTCTTGAATGGTGGGCCAATAGTGTCCTTGCTTGAGTGCCTTGTAGACCAAGAATCTGCCTTTAATGTTATTCCTACAAATATCTTTGTGGATCTCCCTGAGGATGTAGTCAGCCTCGATGGGTCTCAGACATTTTAGTAGTGGGTATAAGAAGGACTTCCTGTAAAGCTATCCATCCAACAGTACGAACCACGAAACTCTCCATTTCAGGAGCTTCACCGCTTGGTGGTAACAAGTAGAACTCCCTGTGATATACTTGATGAACGAGTCCATCCAACTTAGTTCACAGGTAACTTGTTGGACCTCTTTGGCTCTGTTGATACTGAGAGTTTTCAAGTACCCAATATATGTATGCCCAAGAACATTGTCCACCAAGGTTGCCAATCAGGAGAGAGCATCTGCCCTGGCATTCTCTCCCCTTGGGATATGGGAAATGCTAAAGTACTGGAGTGTCGACATGAGGGTCCGTGCCTTATCGAGGTATTCAGCCATTATCGAGTCTCGAGCCTCGTACTCATTGGTAACTTGTCTAGCCACAAGCTACAAGTTGGTGAAAACCCTTAGGCACCACACTCCGAATTCTTTCGCTAACTTTAGGTCAGCTAGCAGGGCCTCATACTCAGATTGATTATTAGTCATCTTAAACAAAAAGTGCAATACATATTCAGTGACTACTCCTTCCAAGTTTATTAGGATGAGCCCCGTTTCACTTTCTTGTAAGTTTGAAGCACCATCCATGTGAAGGACCCAAGCTAAACTCGTATTGGATGACTTGGGAGGCTGCTCAATTAGCATTTCTTCAGGCTTATTATTCGATCAAGTGCATTCACTTAAGAAGTCGCCAGGACCTGGGCCTTCATGGATGATCTCGGACAATATGAAATATCAAACTCAATGAATTTGATTGTCCATTTCACTAGTCGCCCAGAGGCGTCAGGCTGATGTAAAATAGCTTTGATTAGCTGGTCCATGAGAATGACAATAGGATGGGCTTAAAAGTAGGGCCTAAGAACTTAGCAGAGATGATTAATACAAAAACAATCTTCTTGGTTTGGAGTACCTGGTCCCCGCATCATGGAATACTTTGTTGGTATAGTAGATTGGTTTCTCGACCTTTTTGTCATCTATTCAGATGAGCACAGAGTTGACTGCTTTTGTTGTAACAATGAGGTATAAGAAAAGTTCTTCCCTGACTTTTAGCTTGGAAAGCAGAGGTGGTGAGGCAAGGAATTTTTTTAGTTCTTTAAAGGCTAGTCGGCAATCCTCTGTCCAAGTAAAATCATGCATTTTGTGCAGGACTTTAAGGAAGGGTAGGCTGTGCTCAACTGATTTGGATATGAATAGACTGAGAGTTGCTACTCGACTAGTTAGCTACTGGACTTCCTTCCTACAGTTGGATGCTGCATGTCCAAGATCACTTGGATCATTTTTAGATTTGCCTCAATGCCACGCTCGATGACCATGAAGCCAAGAAACTTGTTAGCTATGATGTTAAATATACATTTGCTTGGGTTCAACTTTATCTAAGGGTGATGGAGGTTATATAAAAATTCTTTCAAGTCGGTAATATGATCAGCCTCTTCCATACTTTTGATAAGCATGTCATCGATGTAGACCTCTATATTGTATCTGATTTGGTTCTTAAAGAACTTATTAACTAATCGTTGATAGGTAATGCCTCATTTCTTAGATTGAAAGGTACTACCTTATAACAATAAATACCTTTGTTGATTATGAAGGTGATATTCCCTCATCTTCTAGGATCATTTTAATCTAATTATAGCTTGAGAAAGCATCCATGAAGTTTAATAGCTTGTGTCCTGATATCGCATCGACTAGCTAATCTATCTTTGGAAGTGAAAAACTATCCTTTAGATATGCCTTATTGAGATCTGTGTAATCGATGCAAATCTTCCACTTCCTATTGGCTTTCTTAACCATAATAATATTGGTCAGCCAATTGAGATATTATGCTTCTCGAATGAATCCAGCAGCGAGTAGCTTGTTGACTTCTTTGTTGATCATTTTTTACCTTTCTAGAGCAAAGCTCCTTATCTTCTACCGGATCAATCTGAATCCCATATCGATGTTCAACTTATGTATGATTACTTCTGAAGGAATCCCTGGCATGTTTAACACTAACCAGGCAAAAATATCTGAATTAACCCATAGGAAGTTGAGTAGCCAATTTCTTTCCCTTTCAAGTAATAAGGCAACGACTTGAACAGACTTCACTGGGTCCTTCCCCAATGGAAAAAAAAAGTAGTTGCTCTATTGGTTCTCCCTTCCTTCTTAGTTCTCTCTGGTCTAGTTGTTCTGTAGATTGCACGTTGTCTGCCTTCTGCGTCGTTAGGGCTATCTAGTAGCATTATCTGGCTAGCAGTTGGTTTTCGTGCATTTTACTGACTCCATTTTTAGTCGAAAAGTAGATAAGAAGGTATTTAATAGAGATAACAATGTCCAAGAGATTTAATTTGGGCCATCCAAAAATAGCATTATATGTCAAGGGTAGATGAACAACTATAAAGGTTATAGGAACAGTACTTTGTCTAGGTGGGATACCTGTGATGTCCAGCAATGTGATTTCCTCTTCTACTCCAACCGAATCTCTCGTGAAGCTGACTAGAGGCACGAGACTGGTTTCAGGTAATTCATAGATGGATTTATACGAATAAAAGCATCATAAAAAAGAATGTCTATAGAGCTCCCACTATCAATCATAATTCTTTTTACATGATGTTTTGTTATCGTTATGTCTACGACAATAGGATTTTTATTGGAGTTGTGAACCCTGACAATGTCCCTATCAGAAAAGGGGATTATAGTTTCAATTCTCTTTTCTCTCAGCCTCTTTGATATTGGCCCTGCCCCCTAGGAAATCATGCCAACTAGTCTTTCAGTTGGGGCATTATCGACTTCAACTAGAACCTGCTGATGGCCAAACTTTGGAAGTTGGTCTGGGTTCCTTCGTATACATACTTTTCGAGATAGATGTGCTAGATGAGATCCTTGATCTCCTTTAGATGGCAGCATTGCTTGGTGTTGTGGCCATAGTCATGATGGAACTGGTAGTACTTATTCTTATCTCGATTGGCCATCACAACTTCTGTGTAGGAGGCTAACGGAGGTATTGCTCATCCTCTATTTTTATCAGGATCTTGCTCTGGGGACGAGAAGAGGGGTGTACATCATTCTTGCCGGTGAAGGCTTTTGACTTGGTGTCTTGTCAGTCGAACAAGTTTGACTTCTTTGCTTGGGCTTTGCTTGGTTCTCTGCAGGCTTGCTTCTTCCAGGACTTTTCGTCCAACTCCCTTTGGGTTTGATCTCCCTCCTCTACGTAGATATACTTGGTATGGGGGTCAGCAACTTTGAGTAAGACTTGGGATGCTTCTTGTCCATAGAGTAGGTGAAGCGAGAGGTATGGAGCCCCCTTTTTATGGTTAGCATAGCCACTAAGTCATCTAGATGATAAACTTCTAACACTACTGCTGACTTGAATTTGGCCACGTAATCTCCAAGTGATTCTCCTTTCTACTAGCAGACAGAGAAGGGGCTATCAGCCTCCTGTGACATCTTTGGACAGGCATTGAAGTGTGCCATAAACTCCTTCTCTAACTACTTGAAGGAATTGATGCTCCTTGGCTCGAGTCAGAAGTACCAGGCTCAGGCCACTTTGCATAGCATGGCTAGGAAGGCAACATAAAAGAGGGTGTTGGAGGTACCTTGAACCTGCATGAGAGCCTTGTAGCTCTCAGGATGATCCAGTGGAGCTTTGGTATCGTTGTATGGATCTAGCTGGGGCATTCTGAACCAACTAGGGATTGGTTTGTCTATAACCTAGCAGGAAAGAGAAGGATGGGCTTCATAATCCATCAACTCCTGATTCTCGCCTCAAAAATTGACAAACTGGTGGTTGAGATCAGCTAGTTTGCAATCATATTCATTAAGGTGCTGGTCGGCCAGATGCTGGATCACCTCATCAGTAGACCCCTGCTCAGAATATTCTAAGATCGAGGTGGATGGAGACCGGGGGCACTCGTGCTTGGGCTTTTTCCCCGGTCATCACTCTTGTTGAGAGGGGCCAACTTTGCACAATGTAAGAGACCGCGTCTTACGGGTGGCCCTATGATGCTTGGATCTCCCGTAGGAGACCCGATGGCTAGTTCGATGGGGTGAAGGGGACCATTGGTGAAGAAGGGCCCGTCGATGGGTCTCCCCTAAGAGGATCAGTGGCTAGCATGAATAGCAGTGGTAGGGACGGCTATGGTCTCTGGCTACTGCTGTGTGGCCATAGATCATTGCTAGTGTTGTAGCTCTTGGACCACCGTTACAGCTTTTTTACCTATCGGGTAAGGACGACAAGCTGGTCTTGCTAGGTCAATGATGGTGGAGGTGGTGGAGAAGGCATCTCCACCTCTTAATTGCGCTGGCATCATAGCATGAAGGGTTTCCCACATGACTGGTGGAGATATTTTGAGCACGTGTCACCATCATGGCTTTGAGCTCCGATGAGTAAATATTTTCTCCATGTAACTATCACCCACTTGTGATCATGGACGTTCCTCGCTTCCTACCCGGCGTGCCAATTTGTTGCTGTCAAGTCACACATCACTGAACTTCGACGATGGAAGAAGGTACTCCAAGTTCTCCTGGAGGGGTAAGAAGTTGAGTTGGACCGTCCCACTCCTAAAACTTGCAAAAAGGTTCATGAACCGGGATTACTAGTGGAGACACTCCGATACTCAAGTCAATGTGCGGATAACGAGAAGATATAGCAGTCGAAGCTGAGAACCTGTGGTGGTCCGGTGACTGTGTAAGCAATCATGTAGAGATGTTCGAAACGTACTTGGATTGAAGGTCCGTTTTATCTATTCTATGGTACATGGTGTAATAGACTGTTATTGTGGGAGTGTCAATCTCTGACAGGCATAATGAACTTGACTGAGATGGCAAGATCCTATCTCTTGGAGCTCTAGTCAAAGGAATCTTTTCTGTTATGATATCAGAGTTTGTTAGGATAATGTTCATCACAATTTATGTCAAAGTAATTATGATTGGCTGGATCGCTGGCTATCCAGGTATTGTTGTTGTTGCCGATCTCACCGCCACGCCCGTGCCTCGGAACCGCCGATCCTACTAGGCCATCTTGCTCCTGGGGCCTCCTGGTTGGACCGAACCTGCAAGGCAAGGTCAGATGACCCTGGCCGGGGATCCCGGTGAGGGAGCTCCGACGATCAAGTTAGTAGACGGCGAGAGGGAACAGATTCTCTGGGACGGGCCCCCGAAGGAGTCCCAGGCTCAGAGAATTTACTAGCAAGAAAGATGCCAGAGAGACCAGAAACCCGGCTGGATTCCTTTGCTAAGCTCACGCCAAGTGATCCCCTCTCGGGACCTTGGATCTTGCTCTGGGAGCGGAGCTTCCAGCCTTTGTTTCTTACTTGTCCCCGCTTACCTGGTTGTCTCTTTTCTCCTTCCTTTTATCTCCTCCCGCTGCCTGCTCGTTTTTCGCTCTCGGGAGGCTCCCCTTGTCGCTCTCGTCGCCCTCTCTCCATCCTTTTCTCTTTTCCCTTCTGGTTCTGAGGGCCAGACGGCTTTCCGGCCTCGTTTGCCGAGCCTAGCGGGGAAAAGGTAAAGGAGGGGGGCGCCGGCAGGGCGACCGGCCAGACCTTGGGCCGAGTGTGGGCGCTCTCCTCCCCAGGTGCCGGCGCTGTCCTTTAACGAGCCCTGTTTTGCCTGGACCGCGTCTCTCGACTGCAGAACCTGTCGGGCCGACGTAAGTGATGTTTCGCGTGCCGTCGCCATCCGTACGGGGTGCCTTCTTCGGGGTACGGCGTGCACGGCTCGAGGGTCAACCTCAGAACCTGCGCCTCCGCTCTTTGGGACCTTCTCTGTACGAGCTGCCTGACCTCGACCGAGGTGGACCCCTCCCGGGTGGACACCTGGCGGGGCGGTAGAAGAACGCAAGGCTTCGGCCGAGGTGGTCCCGTCTCAGGGGGCCACCTGGCGAAGGAGCGAACCGGCTCGACCTCGGCGAGGTGGGACCGTCTCAGGGTGCCACCTGGCGAGGGAGCGGGGGAGCGGCCGACCTTGGCCGAGGTGGACCCCTCTTGGGTGGACACCTGGCGGGTCGGTAGATGGCCGCTCGACTTTGACCGAGGTGGTCCCATCTCCGGGGGCCAACTGGCGAAGGAGCGAAGGAGCCCGGCTCGACCTCGGCCGAGGTGGGACCGTCTCAGGGTACCACCTGGCGAGGGAGCGGGGGAGCGGCCGACCTTGGCCAAGGTGGACCCCTCCTGGGTGGACACCTGGCGGGTCGGCAGATGGCCGCTCGACTTCGGCCGAGGTGGTCCCGTCTCCGGGGGCCAACTGGCGAAGGAGCGAAGGAGCCCGGCTCGACCTCGACCGAGGTGGGACCGTATTAGGGTGCCACCTGGCGAGGGAGCGGGGGAGCGGCCGACCTTGGCCGAGGTGGACCCCTCCTGGGTGGACACCTGGCGGGTCGGCAGATGGCGGCTCGACTTCAGCCGAGGTGGTCCCGTCTCCGGGGACCAACTGGCGAAGGAGCCCGGCTCGACCTCGGCCGAGGTGGGACCGTCTCAGGGTGCCACCTGGCGAGGGAGCGGGGGAGCGGCCGACTTTGGCCGAGGTGGACCCCTCCTGGGTGGACACCTGGCGGGTCGGCAGATGGGCGCTCGGCTTCGGCCGAGGTGGTCCCGTCTCCGGGGGCCAACTGGTGAAGGAGCGAAGGGGCCCGGCTCGACCTCGGCCGAGGTGGGACCGTCTCAGGGTGCCACCTGGCAAGGGAGCGGGGGAGCCTGGGCCGAGCTCGACTTCGGACGTGTGGGAGCCGCAGCTGACTCGACCGAAAACCTCCACGTGGCTCGAATCATGCCCGATGGGATCTGAGACCGACCACATCATCATTACGGCCGTAACAGTTGTCACTAGGCAGGAAAGGAGACTTGCTCATGTGCTCGGGCTCACCGGGTCAACATGACCGACTAGTTAGCTGGATTTGAATAGGAAGTCGGCAAGACTAGAAGTAGAGATATCATGCAGAATGATTGTACTTGCTTTTCGCTATGCGGCTTCGAACGGACTAGTCGATCCAGATGAAACTAGTTTGCCAGCAGGTCCCACCACTAATCATCCACGGGTGACAAGTTAGTAGACCTTGGTACCCTAGGCTCATTCGCTTATCCGGTCATACCAGGCTGGATACCGTAACCCATTGTTGCCGCCCGGATCGTCGTGGCCCGTAGCTGCTGATGGTGTCGGGTGGTACATGTTCACCCACCGGGGATGCCTCCGGTGCCTCAGAACCTACAAGACAACCAACGTCAGTGACCCGGGCCGGGGATTCCGGCGGGGGCACTCCGACGGTCAAGTCAGTGATGATCCAGGGGAACAAATCCTCCTGGTCGAGCCCCTCTGGATGAGCTCCATGCTAGGAGGAGTGTGTGGAGTGCATGAGAGTGTGAGCGAGCTGGGAGATGTGGTGGCTGAGGTGGTTTTGCCCTCCTCTCTGGCCTCTCCCCCCTCTCTTCTTTCTCTCTGTGGTGGTTGTGTTGTTCTTACTTGGAAGGAAAAAATATCGCCTCCCCCTTTTTGTTGTTATCTCTCTCTTTTTTACTCTAGCTGAGTCTTCCACTTTGGCTTGCCTCGGGGTTCTCCCATGCTGTCAAGCTGGTACGACGAGGTGTCGTGCCGTAGACAGGACACCTCCTTGATTGGGTAGTTGGAGAAGCTTCGATATGTATCTGACATTCCTTCTGTTTGCCCTTCCTGGAAGCCTGGCAGGACCTCGACTGTCGTGCCGCCGGTTTCGGGACTCGTGCTCTTCGGTTGGGTCTTTTCTTCGTTTGTACGGCAAGTTGACAGAGGGTGTGGCGCGTTGTTGTGAGCTTCCTTTCTTTTTGGTGTAGGCGACGATCGTGGGCATTTATGGCAACGTGGCGGGTGCTGCTGTACGGTCCTCGAGGGGCCCGCCACAGTCTTCGAAGGAGAGGCGTGGCTTCTTTGACGGTTGGTACTTCGATTTGTGCTGAGGGCCAAGCTGGGAAGATGGGGCCCGCTTGCAGCAGACCCGTCTCATCGCGGCTCGGCTGTGCGGAGGAGGGCCGAGCTCGGTTCCAGGCCAAGGGAGGGCCCATCTTTGGCCGAGCTCGAGCCGGCAGAGGTGGATGAGGCACGTCCAGCTCAGGAGACCTGGCCTTGAAGGGGCGCCACGTGGCGGAGGAAGCTTGAGCTCAACTACGGACCACGGGGCCCGACCTCGGGCTCGGAAGGTCTGCCTCTAGTGAGACTTGAGCTCGGCTCCGACCTAGACGTCCGACTTGGCGGGGACCGACCTGGCGGAGGACGGAGCCCGTCTTCGACAGGCGACCCCGTTGGCATCGGGAAGCTCGGCCCGACAAAGGAGCCGATAGTGGGAATCCAGCGTGACATCCAATAAAGACTCCATGCCATGCTTCTTGCTCAATGTCAGCGATCCGGTCACATCACCCATCATAGATGGTAGTACATTTGATTGTCCAAGAAATCTTCAAGCCTACTTTAGCAGTCGCCACATCATAGAGCATTTATCTAAATTAACAACTAGATATCTAAGTTTAGTTGCATACCAAAGAAAAACACCGTTGTTATTCAACAACAGGGCATTGGAATTACCAATTTCTGTTACCTATCTGTAGCATGATAGGGTATATAAGAAACTAACACCAACACTTGCACCAAATCAATATTCTTGGAAGCGCATCGCATGTCAAAATCACCAAATCATCCAAGGCCGTTTCTGGCATTAAAATTACGAATCTAAAAGAACACGGAGATACAATCAACTCAGAAATGTACCCTTCTCCTACCTTACAAAATTATTTCCAGACGTCTCAATACGACGCCGACACCATGCGTGCATGGGATCCAAATACGTACCCCTGAGACCGTCTACGTCCCCTGGCACGTGTCATCCAAGCATCCGGCCGAACGATAAAACGTCCAACTACAGTCGAACATATGGTGGTTGCAGCATTACTCTCAACCCGACACGTATCCATCTCCGTACAAACGTTGACCAAAAGTTCTCAGAATCTTGAATAAAAACAACAACCTCTAATAAATAGTTGTCTTCTGAAATTTATTCAACATATATATATATATATCATAGGCCAGAAAAGGAATTATAAACAGTTTCTTTTTCTCTTACCACCAACCAAAGCTCGAAAATAAAAGAAAAGAAATTAGAAAAAACGGAGCAAGCTATTTTCCCCTTTTTTTAATCATTTTTTCCTTTTACTTCCTTTAAGTTCCCCTCTGGGCTAGGAGAGGCGGAGGGCTCAGGCCCCAGGCCTAAGGGAGGCGGAGGGCACCTCGGAGCTCGGAGATCCGGTGCTTCTTGAGGTCGTGGTCGTCGGATGAGGATCCGACGGTCCTCTCGCTCTCGGAGCTGGAGCAGTGGCGGCCGAGCACGGTTACCGGGGTGTTGGAGCTCGAGACTATCTCGAACGTAGAATCGTAGCCGTCCATCGCCACGTCCCCAATCGCATTGCAGCACTCCCCCAACATTTCCTTTAATTAAATCCAAGCTAAAATTAATCAATAAATAGCCCAAAAAAGCGACAGCAAGTAAGATTTCAGGTGAAAATGTAATTTTTTTTTACCTTATTTACAAATTCACAGGAGGAAATGGCAGAGTGGAAGGAGGCGAATTGGATGGGGAAGAGCTCGTGGGCGGCGGAGAGGAGCGCCGCCACGGCGATCACCGATGGCTTGAATTTTAGCATCTTGATCTCTAATTTTTTTTATTAAAAAATTCAAGAATCATCCAAGAAGAGTTGAAACGGAGGAAAAAAAATCAAATTTTTACGGTTTATTTGACGGATTAGAATGTACCATTCTGGGCTTTGAAGAGGGTTCGGGAGGCGCGGGCTTTGAGGGCGTGGAGGAGAGGGGGCTGGGCAGGGGAGAAGAAGGAGAGGAAGAAGGGGAGGAACGAGAAGGGGGTGATGGATCGCATCCGCCAGTCCAGCGCCCCGAGAACTAGAAGCTCCATCCGCCGAATCGTCTTGGCGTCGAATATGAATCCCTCCTCTCGCTGTCCATCGTGAAAGAAATCAAGAACGACCGATTCAAATAAAGACAAGATCGGTAAACAGGAGTAATGATATCAAAATCGAACGGATTCTTTGATTAGTACCTGGAAATCGGTGAGGGAGAAGTCGATCTTCTTCATCTTGGAGGCGATGGAGAGGCAGGAGATAGAAAGGAGCCGTACGACCCAGGGCTTCTCGCTCTGTAAACAAGGATCGCAGCTTTACATCAGATCGGGTCGCCAAGCATTGATTCTATAGGTTTTTTTTCTTTTTTTTTTTGGGATAATTTACCGGGATTTGTCGCTTGGAGAGAAAACGATCGACGTAGTTGATGGCGAGGTAGGCCACGGATGGATCCAGATTGCAGCTAAACTGCGCCTGCCCATGGAAACATCGTTCGCTAACAGATAAAGATGAAAACTTTTTCCTTCTTTTCATGAAAAGATTTGATCTTTCTTTGATTGTTAATCATGGATTACCTGGAGAATGAGGGAGACGGCGTCGCGGCGGGCGGAGAGATCGAGGTGGCCACCGGCGAGGGGGCTCATGTGATCGGATTCCGCGGCGAAGAGCGCCGCGATCGAGTCGGAGCAGTGGTGCTGCTCCTCGTCGGAGCTCGTGAGCGGGTTCTCGAGGTCGAAGAGAAGAGAAGCAGCCATTAACCCTAAAGCTATGATAAAGAGAGAGAGAGAGAGAGAGAGAGAGAGAGAGAGAGAGAGAGAGAGAGAGAGGGGGGGAGGGAGGGGGCAAGGGGAGGAGCTTGTTTTATACAAAGAGAAGAGGTATTGGAAGAAGAGAGACTTCTATTTCACTCCTCACAACTGGAGCATTGCCTTCCCCTGTCCTCCTCCTCTCTCTTTCTCTCTGTCTCTCTCTCTCTCTCTCTCACCTATAGGCTCTTTCTTCTTTACTTTTTTTTTTTTTTTTTTTTTTTTTTTTTTGGTACATTGGCTCTATCCCTGGGGAGAGAGAAATATAATGTTAATTAATATAGAAATAAAATTTAATTTTTTACTTTATTTATTTATTTATTTTTGTGAGTTAGAGTTCAGAGGAAATAGAGAAATAGTGATTTTTTTTTTTTATAAAAAAAAAGTGATTTGAGGAAGGGGAGAGAGAGAGGCATTCAGATATTGTCGGGAAAGGGCAACAGATGTCGCTGTCCAACGGGGAGAAAGCGGGCCGCAAGCATCAGGGCGCTGCGAGATGACATATCCAGGCTATAATGGAGCTTTGTTGGAGGTTTTCTCGGCATTTCTCTTCGTCTTCTCAAGAGAAGGGAAATCTCGCATGCCGATTTTGCTTCTCGTGGGTTTGGTATGGATTCATTGATGATATGCTTACCTCCCATGCCGACAATAAATGAGTACTTCTTTTGTTCTCACTGATAATACAGTGTCATTCTACTAAGCAGCAGGGTTGATTCAGAATTATTAATTGATTTATGAGCATAGCAAAGTATTTGTTAAGTATATGAATGTTTTAATTGAGAAATTATTGTAATTCATTGATTTATTTATAAGGTATTATGATTGTGCATGTGAAACATATAACTTAACATAAAAGGTTGATTGTCACATGATCTTGACCTAACTAGCACACATGAGACATAGAAGCATGAGGTTGGTACTTGTTAATTACAAAAAGTACAGAACAAAATGTAAAGATAACATTATTTGTAATTTTCATGCCCAAATGTTAGAATACAAGTTTAGTGGTCACTTCTTACATCAATTAATGATAATTATGAGAAATTGTAAATACCATTACAAGTAGTTTTCTCAAGCCTGATGTGTATTAAAATACAAGATCAGAAAATGCTCAACTTCTATTGCTTTGTTTAACTTGGGTTAAAATCTTGAAGATGACTGCTGCTAGCATGGGTACAAATAGTTTTTGTATATGTGTATCATGACAAGTTATATTGTTTTAGCCATTATAGTTGAGGGCATATGACAATTAATATTTTAGTGAACTGTACTTTAGCTTTATCAATGTTTGGATACTAAATTATTTATAAGTCTTCTAGATGAATCAATATTCAAAATTATTTTTCTGATCCAAGATATTATTAATTATCCCTCTTGGTAACTAAATAATATATATGTACTGTGCATGAATGTCTCTTATGCTCCATTAATAAAGAATTTTATTTTGACATGTTCATTGGATGCGGAAGCGAAGAGGGTAGCTTCGGATGGGACTTGAAAATTAAATTCATTTACAATTATCATAAATAATGATTTGATTTGGCTAAATTAGATGCATTCTTATTGTCTAAGATTTAGTGTTGATTACTGTAAATTCATCTAAAAGTATTAGGGGGATTGAAACATGTGGCAGTGAAATGTACTAATGTTAGATAATTCAATTTCATATGGCCTTAGAGTCATCCCCATCAAATGGTTTTACACATTAATGCACCAATGCAAAATATGTTGCTTTTATTTATTTTTGCTAATTAAATATGTTGCTTTTATGAATGATGTACATTTATACTTTATTTGAGAAAATGTGAATAGCAAATGATTGAAAGGAGGCATATCAATTATACATTATGATGTGGCACAACCGCTAACGTAGAGCCCACATCTATTTCAGCTTGCAGCTTGGCTAGCAGAAGGAGCCACCTGGATGCTGCCACCAAATGGGTGCCGAGATCAAGCTTCCTGCCAAGGTCGGGCTCCCTGTCGAGGTCGAGCTCCCATTCGAGGTTGGGCTCCCTGCTGAGGTCGAGCTCCCGGTCAAGGTCGGGCTCCCTGTTGAAGTCAGGCTCCTGTCCAAGGTCAGGCTCCCGGTCGAGGTCGAGCTCCTGGTCAAAGTCAAGCTCCCCAATTGTAGTCAAATCTGAACAGCGATAGGTGGGTCCCTCGCAAACTCTTATTGCTCTGACTTCTACTCTTTCTTTTCAACATCCTTTGAACGTAGAGGCTACTTTGGATCCTGCGAAGGAGGGTTTGTTTCCCTTGATCATCCACTGACTTGAATGTCGGAGTGCCCCCGTTGGAATCCCCGGCTCGGGTCTTCTTCTCTTTTTTGCAGGATCGGTCACACGCGAAGGTCTCTTGGCAGGAAGTCCACTCACCTTAATCACGTCAAAGCTATAGGCCATGGCGATTTAGATGGTAATAGATTGGCACACCAGGAAAGAGGGTGAAGCTAGTTTAGACCAGCCCCCTACTGTTAGAAGAAGCACTCGTGGAAGCCCACGAGCCCATGGTGGTGATGCCCGCGTGGGAAGCTTCAGTCAACCATGTGGGGGACCCTCCCCATCGTGGCGACCAGCACAGCCCAAAAAGGGAGCTCCCCACTCTACTACCACCACCTCTAGCAGATCCACAGGTCATTGCACTCGCCCAATAGGTTTAGGCCCTAGCTATGGCGGTGCACCAGTTCCACCACCGGTCCCTGGCCACCCAGTAGCAACCAAGGACCCTTGCGGTTTAAGCCATCGGATCCTGCACCAGCTTATGATCCTTCCAAGGAAGGCTGTTGCATCTGTGGGCCATGTCTTATCCCCGTGGAGTCTACAAACCCCAAGAAAGAGGCAGTGGGATGGTTCGATCGACCGAGACAACTAGTCCCCGATCCCAGACCATGGCACCTCATGGCGTCGTAGATGCCACCATGACAAGGCCCCCTAGCATGATCCTCCCTGAAGGTGAAAAACACCTACTCCTAGCATACATTATGCAAGAAAAGAGGGCAGAGAATATGCATTTTAAAACAATTTTAAGACATGCATAGCGGAAAGCTCGATAGATGGATCTAAACCATCTACCGATCTGCCCGTAACAGGATCTAGTATAAAAACCTAGCATGCATATAACATCAAAAACAACACAAATATAAAGGTCATACCTCTATACCTCGGCGAGTGCTGGAGAGTAGTGAAGAACTCTGAGGAGGAGGGCGCTCGAGCCACACAAGCATCTGGCCTATACAGGATGTCCACACCTGGGCTTGACTCTGATCAACTCCCTCGGAGTGCTAGCTCTTCGAGATCCGTGGGCTAAACTTCTTCTTCCTGGAAGACAAGAAAGAGAGCAGGAACCCCTTCCCAAAACTCTTTCCCAAGACCTAGCTTGATTGCTAGGTGGCTCACACCCAAATCCTAAAGCTCTCACTCTTCTCAACCTTTTCTCTCAAGAAATAGTTACTGCTCTTGTATGTCTAACCCCAGTAGCCACCACAATATCTCACATTTATAGGGGCAGCAGGGAAAGGGAGAAGAAGGGAGGAGAGATGAGAGGAGAGAATGGGGGAGAGGATCATGGGCATGCCAAATGGGTCTAACCCATTTGGGCAAGTTTGACTTTCATACCATAAAGGTTTGGAGCCAAAACTGGTTTAAATTCAAAATTCAAACCAGGTCAAACCTGTCCAAAAAATCTCCACGAAAACCTTCCAAAATTTTTGCTCATCACAGGAAGTGTCGACACTCGAAAATTCCCAAGTGTCGACACTTCACCAAGTGTCGACACCTGCAAAAATCCAAGTATCGACACTTGGAGCAAAGTCAACCAAATTGACTTTAGGTGACGGCAAACGATTCTCAATCATTGACGGCCCAAAATATTAGATAGAAATCCTCTATGGTGTGTGACCCCATATGTTCAAATACTAAACCGGTAGCACTGAAATATTTCTAGTACCAGTCAAAGTCCTCATCTAGCAATGATACCGAACGTCTGGATAGGTCGAAGATGCAGAGCACCTCACAAGAATCTCTGGCATATGGTTGCCGCATAATTCATCCCTTTGACCTTATAATGCTTAGGATGACCTACGGTTAGACTGCCAACCCTAATTTGGTCTATCCAGATTATGTCTCAACCTCACAAGTTCTATGACTCCTCACAAGAACTACCCTAGCCAAGGTTTTACTGAATTGAGGCATAGTGAATCATTCACTCCAAACTATTTGGAAAGGTCAATTCCATCTTGATCCATCACCGTTCCATAAGTACCTGACTGCACCCAGAAACCTTCCATCACTGGATTAGAAATCCAGGTAGTCCGGCACCAAAGTACAGTGAGTTGCTTGCAAACTGCCATGGTGACCTCAGGTCTGAGGGACACATATACCCATATCCCTTCGCGAGCAACCCTTTGGCAGAAGGGAGCTCCGCAGATGGTCACGTTCAGTGAAATGCCATACACCTCACTTGTATATCACACCAGTGTCTCCACACTCCTTGGTTAAGAGGACAACCAATAAATGTGACATACAACAACCTATACTTGATACATCATTATCCTATAACAATGTAACATTTGGTTGTGAACCAGTTTAAGAACTATTTGATATATCATCTTTATATCAAACAATGTAGTTCTAAGGACTCCATCATACAAGAGTTCATTACAGGAAAATATAAAATGAAGGACAGCCAAACAATAAATAACTTTTATTTATTATTAAAAATTTATATACAGATACAAAATAGCATAACCATCTACAGCCTAGACGATTGGCTTTGGGACACAATTCCCAACAACTCCCACTTAGACTAAAGCCAATCAGTACAGAATCTCATTCCCATTTTCCTTTTACAACAGTCAAACTCTTGAACTCCGATGGCTTTAGTGAAGGGGTCAGCCAGGTTCTCCTTTCCATCGATCTTCAGAAGGTTAATGTCACCTCGTTCCATGATCTCTCGTACAAGGTGATAGCGCTGCAGAATATGTTTTGTGTGGTGATGAGACTTTGGCTCTTTGGCTTGAGCAATGGCTCCAGTGTTGTCACAGTACACCAGAATAGGACCATCCATGGAAGCTGCCACTCCCAGCTCACCAAGGAAGTTCCGCAACCACACAACTTCCTTCGTTGCATCTGATGCTGCAATGTACTCTGCTTCGCATACTGAGTCTGCCACAATAGGCTGCTTGGAACTTTTCCAGTAGACAGCTCCTCCGTTCAGGGTAAAGACAAAACCTGACACACTCTTGCTATCATCTTTATCTGACTGAAAACTGGAGTCAGTATACCCCATAAGTTTCAAGTCAGATTCTCCATAAATTAGCCATTGGTCCTTAGTATTTCATAAATACTTAAGGATGGTTTTAACCACTTTCCAATGAGCTTCACCTGGGTCAGACTAGTATCTGCTCACTACACCTAGTGAGTATGCCTCGTCTGATCTAGTACATGTCATGGCGTACATGATAGAACCCACTACTGAAGCATATGAAATTCTACTCTTATGCTCTCTCTCCTCAGGAGTTGTCGCACAATTTCTTTTGGAGAGATCAATTCCAGTGCCTATCGGAAGATAGCCCTTCTTGGAATTTTCCATGCTGAACCGTTTCAGCACGGTGTCGATGTACATAGACTGGCACAGTCCTAGAAGCCTCTTAGATCTATCTCTATAGATCTTCATACTTAGTGTGTAAGAGGCTTCACCCAAGTCTTTCATAGAGAATTGAGATGATAACCAGACCTTTATTCCTTGCAGTGATGCGATGTCATTCCCGATTAAAAGAATGTCATCCACATACAGCACAAGGAATACAATCACAAAATCGTTAGCCCATTTGTAAATGCAAGGTTCTTCTTCGTTCCTAACGAAGCCATACGACTTGATACACTTATCAAATCTCATGTTCCAACTCCTTGATGCTTGCTTCAGTCCATAGATGGACTTTTGAAGTTTGCATACCTTTGACTCGTTTGTGGATGTGAACCCTTCAGGTTGTATCATATACACCTTCTCTTTTAGCTTACCATTCAGGAAAGCTATTTGGACATCCATTTGCCAGATTTCATAGTCAAAGTGCGCCGCTAAAGCAAGCACAATCCAAATGGATTTTAGCATTGCCATAGGAGAGAACGTCTCGTCATAGTCAATACTATAACGTTGATGATATCCCTTGGCAACCAGACAGGCTTTATAGGTCTCTACCTTTCCGTCTGCATCCCTTTTCTTTTTGAAAATCCATTTGCACCCAATGGATTTTATCCCTTCAGGTGGATCAACCAATATCCACACATTGTTGATCTCCATGGACTCCATTTCGGATTTCATGGCTCCTAGCCATGACTCAGAGTCGGACCTCTGCAATGCATCCATATAGGTGATCGGATCCTCATTATTCTCATCGAGTTCAATGGGATCACCGTCCCGAACCAAGAAACCGTAGTATCTGTCCGGTCGGCTCGGTACTCTACCGGATCTCCTTAATGGTTATGGAGTGGACTCTGGGTGTGATCTAATCACAGCCGGCTCTATGTGGTCCCTTAAGTATGTCGTTCTTCTACTTGTTGAACTTTACTAAGTTCAATCTTAGCAGCTACAGTTCCTTCATCAAGGAACTCCTTTTCCAAAAAGATAGCTCTAAGACTGACGAACAACTTTTGTTCCTCAGCTAAGTAAAAGTAATACCCCTTCGACTCTTTTGGATACCCAACAAATAGGCACCAGTCAGACTTACGTCCATGTTTGTCCATTTTCAAACGTTTTACATAAGCGGGGCACCCCTAGACCCGAAGGTGTGAAAGTGTCGGCTTACGTCCAGTCCACATCTCATATGGTGTTTTACTAACGGACTTACTTGGAGCCCTATTCAGAAGGTAGCAGGCTGATTCTAAAGCATATCCCCAAAAGAATATCGGCGGAGAAGCAAAGCCCATCATGGACTGAACCATGTCTAACAAGGTTCGATTCCTCCTCTCAGACACTCCATTTAACTGGGGTGTCCCTGGAGGTGTCCACTGAGAGAGAATCCCATTCTCCTTAAGATATGCCAGAAACTCGCTGGAAAGGTATTCACCGCCTTGATCAGATCGAAGGGTTTTGATACACTTTCCGGTTTATTTTTTCACTTTATTATGATATTATTTGAACATTTCAAACGATTCAGATTTATGTCTCATCAAGAAGACATAACCGAACCTCGAAAGGTCATCTGTAAATGTAATGAAATAAACGTACCCACCCCTGGCACTAACATTCATGGATCTGCATACATTAGTATGTACCAAACTCAGAATTTCATTGGCTCGTTCACCTTTTCCAGTAAAAGGTGACTTAGTCAATTTTCCAAGAAGACAGGACTCACAGGTTGGAAGTGAACTATCTTCACTAAAATCGAGAAGACCCTCGATTTTTAACCTGTTTATCTTGTTCCTGTTTATATGACCTAGCCTACAATGCCATAGGTACGCATCACTGACATTATCTATCCTAGGGCGTTTGCTAGACATGTACTTACACTAACAAATCGCGACAGTACATAGATGCCATCACACATTTGTCCATTCAAAATAACATAATCATTCAAAATAATTTTGCAAATGTCATTCTTTATTAATAGTTCATAACTATATATGGCCAACTGGCCTACATAAATGATATTTAAAATAAAAGGACAAAAATGACACTCGTTCAAAACGATAGTATAGAACTCGAAAACAAGTTTAAGGACTCCAAATGCTAGAACTGGAACTCGGCTTCCATTTTCCACATTCAAGAACCTCTCGCCGTCCTCGAATCTTCTACTAACTTGAAGTTCCTGCAAAGAATTGCAAATGTGAATTGGACTTCCTGTATCCAATACCCAGTTAGTAGTATCACAAACAGAGAAACTACAAGGTGTTATCATATAAATACCTTGTCGAGGACCATCCTGCAACTTTCTCTTCTTGGACCTGTTCGAATCAAGGGATACAATATAAAGAGGACAGTTCCTTTTTCATTGTCCCTGCTTCTTGCAGAAGAAGCACTATGTACGACTCTGATCAGCCTTCACTTTCTTGGCCTAACTAGGCCCAGAAGCACAAGCATCTTTTTTCCTTTATTATTTTTCTTCCCTTTCTTAAAGGGATGATGCCCTCCTGAAGAACCTCCCACTAGATTCACCACCCCTTTATTCAACTAGTGGTCTTTCTCAAAAGTCTGCAGCAACCCCAACAGACCATGGTAGTTAACTACAGGCTTGTTCATTCTATAATGATCGAGAAAGTCTAGATAGGAGAAGGGGAGAGAATTCAAGATCGCATCTTTTCCAAGCTGTTCATACAAGAGACAGCCGAGCTTGCCCAGGCGCTCAATCATCTCGATCATGTACAATACATGATCAGTGACTGAGGCCCCATCACGCATCCGCGCATTGTAGATAGCACAGGAGATCCTGTACCTCTCAACGTCATCTAGTGTTCTGAAAGACTCCTTCAACTTTTGAAGGATTTCTTCCAGCTGGGCTTCCTCGAACTTGCAACTGAACTCGTCGTTCATCGTAGCCAACATAATGCATCGGACAATGGTCCTGTCAGAGAGCCACTTCTGATAAGTGTCTCTGATCGAACCCCGAGCATTGGCTGTAGGGATCTCAGGTGCTGGATCCGATATCACATACAGGATCCGTTCGTGCTCCAAGACAATCCTGAGCCTTCGATACCAGCTATCGAAGTTAGGTCTACAGAGCTTCTTGCTATCGAGAAGAGATCGGAGTGAAAGGTTGGAAGACATCTGAAAGGAAAACCAAAACTAATTAGTGTATATAAATTATTAACCTAAAGACATGGACTTAAGTCTAAAGGTTCCTCCCACTATTTTGCTCAGATTGGTAGCCTCTACCTCCAATCCGAGGATATACTTTAATTCCCTAGTGGGTACCAGAGTCCAATAGATAACACATGAGCCCGACTTTGGCCGGCCCACCCATGCATGTCTAAAAGTAGGTTCTTTAACCGATTACTTCTCTAAGTAACCTCTAACAATTGGGTTTTGCCCCAAGGTACGCTTCAATCGACCTTTGGGCCTCCAATTGAAGGACCTGGTTAGGTCCAACCATTAATATGACAAAATTCAATGCTTCTAACTAACGAATAGTCAAGCTCAAATTTGGCCGGCCCACCTGACCACCGTTAAGAGAGTTGCACTGAGCTATCATATTAGGAACAACAATTCCAATAACCCGATGAACACCCGATCTTTGGATCTACTGATGAACACCGAACTAATGGACACATTACTATCCTACTTAATGGGAGGCTAGGACTTGATTATCTCTATAACTTTGACCTTTTAAGAACCTAATAATTTAGAGGGTTTTAATTAATGTGACATATGAAGAGAAGAGAAGACATGGATCAACCTCCCACTAACCACATCAGCAATCTAAGAGGTTTACACATAACAAATGATCCATGGGCACCTAAAATCAGTCAAGACTGATTAACCTTGGGTGACAAGGGTTAACACGAGTCAATGAGCTATCTAATCAATCCTGATGGACCATATTGACCAGGTAAGTGAGATCATAGGTTGGGTTCTGCCATTAACCGTCTTGCTTAGACACCAACAGAGTTGGCCAGGTAAGAGGTAGCCCCAAAGAACTATGATCACAATACCAAACTTACCTCGATACCAATTGGTTCATCAAACTCGATCAAACTAGCCTAGAGACTCAGGCTTTCCACTGAGCCACAAATTAGATCCATTTAGATTATGGACTAATCAATCTAACTATTAGATAGATCTAGAGAAGAAATCCTAACTCAACCTTTGATTAGATTAGTTCTCTAACTTGTCCAATGAATCTAAACTTAGATCTAACCCAATCAAGGACCTAATAGAAGCTAACCCATGATCCTTAAGTCTTATTGAAATGACTTAAGATCTTTGAATCACATTCCTAGAGTTTTTAGTCAATTTTAATTCAAAATTAAGTTCAATGGCCTTAAATAAATTAAAACAATTTTAATTTATCATGTAAAACAATTTTACAACAAATCAAAATTTAAATTCACTATTTTTTAGCATTTTTTGCAGCCAAGTATCGATACTTCAAGAGCAAGTGTCGACTCAAGGCCTGAGACAGGGAATAGAAAATAGAACAACATGTTTTCTGGCACGCCTCAAGTGTCGACACTTCAGGGGTCAAGTGTCGACACTTCAGGCTCAAGTGTCGACACTTCAGGGGCAAGTGTTGACACTGCAGCCTATCACAGAACAAAAACAGAAACCAGATCTCAGGAAAAATCCTATGAGTCGACACTTCAAAAGCCAAGTGTCGACTCACAGCCTGAGATAATGAAAAAATAGTGATTTTAAATCCTATGTTTCTCCAAACATACAACCAAAATCGATCAATAAAAACTTTTAGATCTTATTAAAAGTGTTTTATGATCATGTCATTAGATTAAAACATTTTTAATCTACAAGATCTTTCTTCTTATTTTCTTTTTCATGAGCCAATCACAGTGGCACCCCTACACGCCATAGGAGACCCCATTGAATGGGAAGAGAGGGTCTCATAGCCCTACTTCTCTTCTATGACCGGATGGCCTGATGATGCACTCAATCCAAGTACTTAAGAACAAAGTAGATGTTATTAGCATGCTAGCATTATTATACTACAAAATGAACCTGGCTCTGACACAATTGAAGGTGAAAAACACCTACACCTAGCATACATTATGAAAGAAAAGAGGGTAGAGGATATGCATTTTAAAATAATTTTAAGACATGCATAGCGGAAAGCTCGATATATGGATCTAAACCATCTACCGATCTGCCCGCAACAGGATCTAGTATAAAAACCTAGCATTCATATAACATCAAAAACAATACAAATATAAAGGTCATACCTTTATACCTCGGCGAGTGCTGGAGAAAAGTAGTGAAGAAATCTAAGGAGGAGGAGGGCGCTCGAGCCACACAAGCGTCTGGCCTCTATAGGATGTCCACACCTGGGCTCGACTCTGATCAACTCCCTCGGAGTGCTTGCTCTTCCGGATCCGTGGACTGAACTTCTTCTTCCTGGAAGACAAGAAAGAGAGCAGGAACCCCTTCCCAAAACTCTTTCCCAAGACCTAGCTTGATTGCTAGGTGGCTCACACCCAAACCCTAAAGCTCTCACTCTTCTCAACCTTTTCTCCTAAGAAATAGTTGCTGCTCTTGTATGTCTAACCCCAGCAGCCACCACAATGTCTCACATTTATAGGGGCAGCAGGGAGAGGGATGTTGACCCCTAAAGTGATTTTGATGATAACAAAATATTGGAGCATACATTTGGTTATCTAACAACTCTTCAAATGATTGACAAGTTTTTGTAGGACAACTACATTGACATACTTTCTAAATCCTACAATCTTTATTGCTTTGTGTTGAGTTGTAAAGTGTTTAGAATCTTGTAAAGAAGAACCCTACAAAAATTTTCTACTTAAATCAAGTTAAAGGGTTACTTCTAGTACTTTTCAAGCTTCAATTGTTTCTTGAATTTATTGTAAGAAGACCTTGAAGAAGTCTTCAAAGCTTGGAATAAGTGTTCTGGAAGATTGAGTTTGATCTGGCTGAAGAACAAATCTCGAGCCGACTGGATGGAGAAACTAGCAGACTCTGAAACTGGCACAGGAAAGAAGTTCTCCGGCACACAGATCCAGCCAACTGGCACCAAGGCCCAGCCGACTCGTCCAGAACTTAGTTAAAAGTGTTCTGAGATTCTCAGGGATCCGAGCCGACTAGAATTTAGCCCAGCCGACTCATCCAGAACTTGGTTGAGATTGCTCTGAGAGCCTTTGAGATCCGAGCCGACTAGAATTCAGTCTAGCCGACTCGACCAGAGTGACACATTTTCTCAACTGTGGAAGCTAGCCAACTGGCATTCAGCCCAGTTGACCCGAACTTGATTAGAGCCGACTCGAAGATTGTCCGAGCCAACTGGAATGACGGGGTCACCTCCAACGGCTAGTTCCAATTTTCAGTTTTTGAATTCCAAAAGTGCTCCAACGGTAACCTATCACCTTCCAACGGTCTACAACGTTCAAAATCAAGGGAATGCAGTTGAAGTCTCTATAAATAAGGTATGAGAACATCTTTGGAGAGACTAATGAGTTAATGGACATTTATTGAACACTTATTGAAGTTAGAAGTGAGAGCACTTGAGCTTTGAAGTCAGCCTTCAAGCCTTCACCAACTCTTACTAGAAGCTTGAAGCACCTTTTGAAGAAATCAAGGAAGCCATTGAAGTCCTTGAAGAGCATTCAATAGAGCTTCACTCGAGCTGTCTTGGCAACCACCCGACAATAGAGTTTGTCATTTTTGTTGCTTCTTTATTCTATTATTAGAATATTTGGGTTATTGGTGAGTCCAGTTGTAAAAACCAAATAGGTTTCTTTGGTGAGCCTTTTTCAAAAACCAAAGTGTAGAGGTTCTAGGTAAGCCTGTAAAAACCTAGTGTGGGTTTCTTTGGTGAGCCCGGTTCAAAAACCAAAGTATAGAGGTTGGGATTGTGAGCCTGTAAAACAATCCGACTGTATTCTGGTTTGGAGGATATAGTGGAAATCCTAAGTGGTGAACTTGGATAGTGGACGTAGGAGTTGGGTTGCTCCGAACCATTATAAACATGCCTTGTTTATGTTGTGTTTGATTTACCTTTCAGCTTCTGCATTTAATCTCTGATTGACACAGCACCTAACCACTAAAAGGAATTACTTGTGCACATACTTGCAAAAATCTTGTAATTTCCAATTCACCTCCCTCTTGGAAAAAGCCACCTAGGCAATAGCTGGTATCAGAGCAGTGTCTCTGATTACTTGAGTAAAGATTGATGGCTCATCCCATGAGTACATCCTTGGCCGAAGGCCAGTCAACAAATAGACCTCCACTATTCACAGGCACTAACTATTCTTATTGGAAAGCACGAATGAAGATTTATATACAAGCTGTAGATTTTCAATTATGGAAGGTCATCTTGAAAGGGCCACACATTCCCATAATTAAAGTTGATGGCGTGGACATCCCTAAACCTGAAGAGGACTGGGATGATCATGACATGAAAATGGGGGAATTGAACGCCAAAGCAATGAATTTATTATATTGTGCTTTGGATGCTAACGAGTTCAACCGAATTTTTACTTGCTCTTCAGCAAAGAAAATCTGGGATAAACTCGAAGTGACCCATGAGGGAACTTCCCAAGTGAAAACCTCTAAGATAAATCTTTTAGTTCATAATTATGAATTATTTAAAATGAAACCTTATGAAATAATTTCTACCATGTTCTCTAGATTTATAGATATTATTAATGGTTTAAAGAGTCTTGGCAGGGTATACTCTAATGCAGATCTAGTTCAAAAGATCCTTCGTTCTTTGCCTGACAAATGAGATCCCAAAGTAACTGCAATCCAGGAAGCCAAAGATCTAAACACATTGCTGCTGGATGAACTGCTGGGATCACTCATCACCCACGAGCTGACAATGCAGCACAGAAACGAAGATGAACAAAAGAAAAAGAAGACAATAACCTTCAAAGCTGCTTCCGAATCAAAGAGGGATGATGAAGAATCTAAAGAAGAAAGCACCTCCTCCAATGACGACCTAGAAGATGATGACATCGCTATGGTTGTAAGGAGATTCAGAAAATTTATGGGAAGAAAGAAAGGAAGGTACAACCGAAAATTTTATATGAAGGATTATAGAAAGGAAAAGGAAAAGGATAGAGAGAAAGATAAAGAGGTAGTCCCCACATGCTATGAATGCAAGAAGCCAGGGCACATACGTCCAGACTGTCCATTGTTAAAGAAATCCTTCAGACAGAAGAAGAAAAAGAAAGCCATGGTTGCCACATGGTCCGATAGTGAAGACTCATCTTCATCGGAAGAAGAAGAGACTACCAAGACTGCAAATCTATGCTTAATGGGTCTCGAAGATGAGGTAACATCCCCTAACAATTGCACTGAATTTACTTTCGATGAATTAAATTCTACTTTTCATGAATTATTTTCTGAATTTAAGAAAGCTAGAGTAAAGATAAAATCATTGAAAAATATAAATGATTCTTTACTTAAACAAAAGGATGAAATTTCAGAAAAGAACATTGTATTACAAAAGGAACTGCATGACTTTTCTGAAAAATTTGAAAAACTGAAAAATGAAAATCTTTCATGTGAAAAGAAAAACAATTATTTACTTGCTGAAAACACTGAATTGAAAAAGGAGGTTACAAAACTCAAGCCTTTGGTTGAAAAACTTAATTTATCTTCAAATAAGCTTGAGTTAATTTTAAAAGAACAACGAATTTCAGGAAATAAAGCTAGAATTGGCTTTAAAACTTCTTTTATGAATGGAATTTCAGCAACTATTTTTGTGAAATCCAAAACACCTATTCAAAATGTTTTATTTCAAAAAGTTTCAGCCACACCAAAAACGATTTCTACTTCAAAGTCTTTATTATATGTTCCTAAGAATTTGAACAAAAATGCATACATATCAAAAAGTTCAAAATCTACATCAAGTGCATCAACTGTTAGAACTTCAAATTTTGCTTCTATTAAAAATTCTAAAGTTGTATGCTATGTTTGTAAAAGAATATGACATAAAGCTTTTGAATGCAATAATTCTAGAAATGTCCTTAAGAAAGTAAGAAAGATTTGGGTTCCCAAAGAAACCGCCTTTGCTGACCTGCAAGGACCCAAGGTAGCTTAGGTACCTAAAAGAATTCATTGACTGTTTTGCAGGAATGTCTTGCAGTCCAAAAACTGAAGAAAATGTGGTACTTAGATAGTGGCTGCTCAAGACATATGACGGGTGACAAGGACCAATTTATCACCCTTGAAATGAAAGAAGGAGGCTTGGTCACCTTTGGAGACAATGGCAAAGGGAGAATAATCGGTATTGGTAAGATCAAAATAACTCCCTTCATCTTTATTGAAAATGTTTTGCTAGTAGACAAATTGAAGCATAATCTCTTAAGTATAAGTCAATTGTATGATAAAAGCTTCAAGGTTGTCTTTGAATCTTCTATGTGTATAATAACTAACTCTTTAGATTCTAGCAATAAGTTTATTAGACATAGACTCGGGAATATCTATGTGATAGATCTTAATGATCTTACCATGTCAAGTAGCCATAGTCTAGTTGTAATGAATGCTAAGACAAAATAGTTGGGTTTACTATGGCATAGACGATTAGGTCATGCTAGCATGCATACTATTGCCAAATTAATTTTTAAAGATCTTGTTAGAGGCATGCTTAAGTTTAAAGTTGATTTAAATCATGTTTGTGATGCATGCCAAATGGGTAAACAAACTAGGGGGAGTTTTAAATCAAAGAATATAGTTTCTACAATAAGACCACTTGAACTACTTCACATAGAACTTTTCAGACCTACTAGGACCACAAGCCTAGGAGGTATGAAATATGCTCTTGTGATAGTAGATGATTTTTCGAGATTTACTTGGATTTTGTTTATTATTTCAAAAGATGAAATTTTTCATGTTTTCAAAAAATTTCATAAAAAGGTTTCAAATCAAAAGAACTTATCTTTGATTTCAATTAGAAGTGATCATGGAACTAAATTTGAAAATCAATTTTTTGAAGATTATTGTACTGAATTTGGCATTGATCACAACTTCTCCGCTCCTAGAACACCTCAACAAAATGGTGTTGTAGAGAGAAAAAATCAGACATTGGAAGAAATGGCTCGCACAATGTTGTATGAAGGCAATCTTCCAAAGTACTTTTGGATAGAAGAGGTGAACACTGCATGTTATATTTTAAACCGTGTTTTGATCCATCCTATCTTAAAGAAAACCCTCTATGAGCTTTGGAATGATAGAAAACCCAATATTAATTATTTTCATGTGTTTGGTTGCAAATGCTTTGTGCATAACAATAGAAAAGATAATTTTAAAAAATTTGATTCTAAAACTGATGATGCAATTTTCCTAAGTTATTCATTACATAGCAAAGCATATAGGGATTTTAATAAAAGGACTCTTACTGTTGAAGAGTCAATTCATATTGTATTTATTGAAACTAACCATGCACCTTCTAGACAAGAAGAGTGCATAGACAATGATACAGGTACATTGCAAAAAGGAATGGATGACTTGAGCATTCAAGACAAAGACACTCAAGATGGAGAAGAAACGGTAAGTAAGGATCACACCGATCTACCAAGGGACTGGAGGTATGTTACATCTCACTCTAAAGAATTAATAATAGGAGATCCTTCACATGGTGTTAGGACTAGGTCCGTACATAAGGATGCACATGATTACCTAGCCTTTGTATCACAAATAGAACCCCATAGCTTAGAAGAGACTGAGACTGACCCAAACTAGATGATGGCAATGCATGAAGAATTAAACCAGTTTGAAAGAAATAAGGTATGGACACTTGTAGATAGACCTATTGACTATCTAATAATAGGAACCAAATGGGTTTATAGGAATAAATTAGATGAGCAAGAAAACATTATAAGAAATAAAGCTAGATTAGTGGCTAAGGAATATAACCAAGAAGAATGTATTGATTTTGATGAAACTTATGCACCCGTAGCAATACTAGAAGCCATTAGATTATTACTTGCATTTGCTTGCTACATGAACTTTAAACTCTTTCAAATGGATATAAAAAGTGCATTTCTTAATGGTTTTATCTCTGAACAAGTTTTTGTGGAACAACCACCAGGTTTTGAAAATCACACTTTTCCAAACCATATATTTAAATTAAACAAAGCATTGTATGGTTTGAAACACGCACCTAAAGCCTGGTATGATAGACTTAGCACTTTCTTAATTGAAAATGATTTTTTAAGAGGTAATGTAGACAAAACTCTATTTATTAAAAAGAAAAATAATGACATCTTAGTTGTACAAATATATGCGGATGACATTATTTTTGGTGCAACTAACGAAACTCTATATAAAGAATTTGCTAAGCTTATGCAGGAAAAATTTGAAATGAGCTTAATGGGCGAGCTGAACTACTTCCTTGGACTTCAAGTAAAACAAACAAATGAAGGCATCTTCATCAACCAAGCCAAATACATCAAGGAAATCATCAAAAAGTTTGGTATGGAGAATAGCAAATCAATGAGCACACCCATGAGCCCAGCTTGCAAATTGGACAAAGATGAGAATGGATCCAATGTTGACCAAAAGCTATATAGAGATATGATCGGATCCTTATTGTATTTGACTGCAAGTAGACCTGACATATTATATAGTGTATGTGTATGTGCTAGATTTCAGTCATCACCAAAAGAAACACATATGCTTGCTGTAAAAAGAATAATTAAATATTTGAAAGGAACAAGTAATTTAGGAATTTGGTATTCTAAACATTCTACTTTAAATTTGATTGGATTCGCTGATGCTAATTATGCTGGTTGTAAAATAGATAGAAAAAGCACTAGCGGTACATGCCAATTTCTAGGGTTGAATTTAATTTCATGGCACTGTAAGAAGCAAAACTCCGTAGCCTTGTCTATAGCCGAGGCTGAGTATGTGGCTGCTGGTAGTTGTTGTGCTCAAGTGTTATGGATTAAATAATAACTAGAAGACTTTGGTGTATCATAATCTAAAATTCCAATTAAATGTGATAACACAAGTACTATCAATTTGACAAAGAATCCAATTCAACACTCTAGAACCAAGCACATTAAAATTAGACATCATTTTATTAGAGATCACATTTCAAATGGTGATATTGTGCTTCATTTTGTTTCTACTGAAGATCAATTAGATGACATATTCACTAAGCCACTCAATCAAGATAGATTTGAGCTAATTAGGAGTGAATTAGGACTTTGCGATCCTTTCTAAATTCTCTAACCTAATTCCTTCAAGTTTAAGAAAATATTATCTAGAGAACCTCCTGAATTTATTCTATTTTATTGAGCCTTAATTTCCTCTAAAATTCTCTTCAAAATCTTTCTGATTTATGATCAAATTTTCAAAAACTCTATTTCCTCTGTTCGAGTCGACTGGATCTTAATCCGAGTCGACTGGATTTTCTGAGAGTTTTGAGCAAGTTCTAGCCTAGCCGACTCGAGCAGTTTCGAGTTGACTAGATCTTCTGATGATTTTAGGAGAGCTCTGGTCGAGCCGACTCGAGCCTTTTTAGGGCTACTCGAGTCGACTGGAATTTTGTGCCTATGTGTTTTGCTTTGGGTTATAAATCCTTCTCCGAACTGTTTAACCCCTATTTTGTCTTCTCTAACGATTCGTACCTCTCCAAAACCTGCTCCAAAAATTTCTATCTCCCTTCCAAATACTCCAATCTCTCAATTTTCAATCTTTCCTAGCAATGGCACCCAAGCGTGCAACGGGTAAACGCTCCGTTAGGGCTGCTCCATTGGTTGAAAAGGAAAGAAGGTCAAAAAGGCGTCAAGAAGAGCCAAGAAGCTTCGTTCACAGTGAAGAACCTGTAGAAGAGGTCGCAAGGGATGCTCCAACCGTTCCTAGCCAAGTGCCCTCGATGTCTACTCGTCCGGTAACCTCTGGTCGATGTATTAATTTTGAGTTTATTAAGGGGATTAGATTGAAAATAGGAGACTTGATTGAAGATCAAGGGTGGAGAAAATTTTGCTCTTTGAATGAAAAGACCTATCCCTCTCTGGTTAGAAGTTTTTATGAAAATTTAAGATTGGGAACTAATCATGTAGAGTCCACTGTTAAAGGAAAGAGGATTATAGTCAATGAGGAATTTCTACAAGGTGTAATGGACTTACCTTCAGAGGGAGTGAAGTTTCTAGTAATTGACAATAGAGAGAAGACTCTAAGAACAATACTAAACAAAGAAGATGTTGGAGGAATTGGTACAGTTTTTGCTAACACCCTGTCACTGGAAATGAGATTGCTTCATAATTTTATTTGTAGAATTTTTTTGCAAAGAACCGGAAGATTTGACTGGGTGAGTGAAAAAGATTTATGCCTTATGGAACACATTTTAGAGAAAACTCCTGTCAATCTGTCATACATTATAATTATGCAAATGAAGGAGACAGTTAGGAAGGCTAAATCATATCTACCCTATGGAATGATGCTTACCCTATTGTTTAAATCTCATAGAGTAAGTTTGGAGGGTGAAGATGGATTAGAATTGCATCATACAGATGTATACACTTCCAAAACTCTAGAGAGGATGGGGTACTTCCAAGTGGAAGGAGTATGGAGAAAGAAAGGCACAAATGTAAGGGCTATAGGCAGCTCAAGTAGTAGTGAAGAAGAAGAAGAGGAAGAAAATATAGAAGCAGCTGGAACTTCTTCTACACCAGTACCTGAGCCTGAGTCACATATTTCTGAGCCTGCTGCTACTATTGAGGAGACTAGAGCATCTTCTCCTATGATTGATATGCCTGCAGTGGAGTTTGATTTGCCTGCACCGGAGTTTGACTTGCCTGCAGCTGATGTTCCTTTACCTGACTACCCCTCTGCAGCACCACAACCTCCAATCATTCAAGTTCAGATTGAAGAACATATGAGAAGCTTGACAGATTCATTGACAGGTATAATAACTTCTTTATTTAGTGATTTGAAAAAGTTAGTGGATAGCAGATTAGACAGACTGGAAGAGCATGTGTCAAATCTACAAGGAAAGGTTGAAGCTATGGAAGCTTCAAGATCAACTCCTCATATAGAACTTCAACCAATCCTGAATTGTATCTCTTCAAGTTCTGAAGCAATTTTGAAATCTGTGGATGCTACATTAAATGAATACCAAACTGAGTTGAGGGAGCTTAGATGCAAGATGGGCACAGTTACAGAGACAAGGAGTATGGCTGATGATTACATTAGAGGCATTGGGATCATCAAGTCGGAGCTTGGAAGACTTCGAGGATCAGCTGAGGCATTCGCCAATGTCCAAGCTTCTGAGCTTATATAAATGCATAAAGAAATAGGTGAATGAAGTTTTAGCAAGAGCCGACTCATGGATCAAGAGTCGACTCCTTCTGGCACGGCACAAAAAATTTTAGAGTTTCAGTACCTCAAGCCAACTCAAGCCCCAAGAGATGACTCATGGAAGAACCATGTTTTTGAAGTCTAAGACCTCGAGCCGACTCAAGCCCGGAAGAGCCGACTCGTTCAGAGTTTTGTTTGTTGGTGATTGAGACTTCGAGCCAACTCTATCCTGAAGAGCTGACTCGAGGAAATTATTGATTTGTACTGATTGAAGGTTCAAGCCGACTCCAGCTTGAAGAGCCGACTTCTACAAAAAATTTGTTTGGGCTGTCGGAGACTTCGAGCTGACTCGAGTGACTATTTTCTGTACTCTGATGACTAGTTGCTGAAAGTGAATTTGGAACTTCAAATAGTCTCCAACAGCTCTTTCCCATTTTCCAAGGCCCTACAACGGCTATATCTCATGGAAAACTATAAAAGGGAGTATTTTTGATGGATTAAAGATTTTTTTTTGGGATTATTCATTGACTTATCTTGGAAATTTGAAAAGCCTTCAAGTCTTTCACCAACCCACTTCAAGAGCATTCAAGATAGTATTCAAATCTCCAACTTCTCTTCATCATTGAATCCACTCTTTGAAGAAGCAAAGAAGCAGCTTGAAGATCATTAAAGAGCATTCAAGGCTAGGCTTCACCTTGATCTTCATCAGCAACATTTAAACAAACTCGGTTTGTTGTGTAGTTGCTTTATACTTTTGATATATCTTTGTTTTCTCTCTAAGAACAGAAAGGGGCTATGTCTTAAGAGAGGGTTAAAGATTTTTAGATGAACCTTGTGAAAACCTAAGTTGGGTTCTTGGTGATCCCGGTATAAAATCAAGTGTTAGGGTTTCTTTGGTGATCCCGTTTAAAACCAAAGGGAGTTGAATTTTCTTTGGTGATCCCGTTTAAAACCAAAGGAAGTTGGGTTTTCTTTGGTGATCCCGGTAAAATCAAAGTGTATAGGTTTGGATTGTGAGCCTGGTAAAACAATCCGACTATATTCCAGTTGGGGGATATAGTGGAAATCCCAAGTGGTCCTTGGGTAGTGGACGTAGGAGCCGGTTACTCCGAACCACTCTAAATTTTCTTGTGTTTGTGTTTGTGCTGATTTTATCTTATTGTATTTACTTAATTACTTCCGCATTGCATATTGCACCACAACACCAAAAAGATTTCAAATTACACATACTTGCCAAAGATTTTTATAATCCCAATTCATCCCTCTCTTGGGAAGCCACCCGGGCAGCAAACTCCTCATGTATCTGGTAGTTTCGTCAAAGGCCATCAACTCAGTGCTAATTCATATAGATGGAGACAGAGGTCGAAGATTGGTATACTATGCCAGCAAGCTACTTTAAGATAAAAGACCAAGTACATCCACTCTAAAAAAATAATTTTTGCACTCATTATGCCTACCCAATGTCTCGGCCATACTTCCAAGCGCACCCACTTACGATCCTCTCCGACCAACCTCTGAGGGCCATACTTAGCCGTCCGGACATGTCCGGATGTCTAGCTAAGTAGACAGTGAAGCTCAGTGAGTTTGACATCACCTACCACCCGAGGCCATCTTAGATAGCTCAGGTACTAGATGACTTCCATGTAGAATGCGCCTGGACGAGCGAAAAGCCAGAAGAGGTCTCCCCCGAGCACCCGACGGAACCATCAATCGAAGAGACAGCCTGGATCCTCCATGTGGATGCGCATTCAATGCAGGAGGAAGTGGGGCCAGCCTCATCCTTGCCAACTCTGACAGGGCCATGGCAGAATACACGCTGTGCTTTCTTTTTAAAGCTACAAATAACTAGGTGAGTATGAGGCACTCCTTGCAGGGTTGAATGTATCTCGCGAGCTGGGCGTATCGAGCCTGAGAGTCTTCACTGATTTGCAACTGGTCACGGATCAGGTCTCAGGAGAATTTGAAGCCCGAGATCCTCAGATGGCGAGGTACCTAGAGTGGGTGTGTTCAAGTGCATTGAGCTTCCAGCAGTTTAGCATCTCTCACATCCCTCGTGGGGAGAATGCCCACGCTGACGCCTTCTCTAGACTTATGACCTTGTCGGACTCATCACTGGGGTGCGCCTACATCGAATATTTGGACACCTCCAGCTACGAAGCCCTCGGCGAGGTTCAGCAGGTCATCCCTAAGGCTAGTTGAATGGACCGCTACATCAGGGACATTACTGATGGCACCCTACTCGAGATCCACGTGGAGGTCGGTCTTCTCAAGAAGAAGGCCATGTGCTTTATATTGATGAACGGGCATCTCTACCAGAGGTCCCACTCCTATCCCCTGCTAAAGTGTCTAAGATCCTCAAAGACTATCTACGTACTCCAAGAAATATATAAGGGCATCTACAGGGACCACGTGGGGGGCAGGATGCTAGCATATAAGACCCTTCGACAGGGATACTATTGGGAGACCATGCATGAAGATGTGACTGACTTCGTAAGAAGGTGCGACCGCCATCAACGGCATGCTCACATGCAACGATAGCCGGTCGTGCCACTCTCCCAGCTCTCTATTCCGTGGCCATTTGCCTAGTGGGGAGTAGATATCTTGCATCCCTTTTTCCCCATGACCGGTCAACAGAAATACTTGATCGTGGCCATCAACTACTTCACCAAGTGGGTTGAAGTCGAGCCACTAGCACGTATTATGAAGTCAAAGCCAGATCTTTCCTCTGGAAGTCAGTCATTTACCGCTTTGGTCTCCCGTATTTGATCATCACCGATAATGGATGGTAGTTTGATAACCAGGCATTTGAGAAGTTTTGCGCCAATCTTAACATCCGCCTCCATTTCATTTCAGTGGCTCATCCTTAGACCAACAGGAAGGTCGAGGTGACAAACCAAACCATCCTTCAAGAGCTCTGCACCAGACTGGACGAGGCCAAGGGTCGATGGGCTGAGGAGCTCTCCAGTATACTATGGACCTACCACACTATACCTTGGACGATGATGGGTGAAACACCATTCGATCTCGTTTTCAGCTCCGAGGCCATGATTCTAGTGGAAGTGGGTCTACCCATACTGCGGGTGGAATAGTACAACGAAGCTGAGAATCCTGCCCACCTTCTCCTTAACCTGGACCTACTGGAAGAGACAAGAGATAAAGCTCGGCTTCGTATGGTGGCCTACAGGTAACAGGTGGCCAGGTACTACAATTATTGCATGAAGCTGAAGGCCTTCCATCCGGGTGACTTAGTCTTGTGACGAGCCGAAGTCTCCAATCCTGGAGAATATGGCAAGCTCTTTCCAAACTAGGAAGGTCCTTATAAGGTGATCGAGGCCTTACCGCATGGAGCCTACCACCTTGCTAGACTCAATGGTGCTCAATTTTTTCGAACCTGGAATGCCGCAATCTGAGGATGTACTATCAATAATGTAAGACTCTTTCAAAAATAAAAGTTTCTTTTTGGCACATCATGATCTCCCCTTCATGGAAGAGCTCTATCCATCGGACTCCAAGTTCGACGATGCAAGCCATGAAATTTTAGAAGTCCCTCACTCTATCCGTCGGACTCCAAGTTCGGTGATGCAAGTCGAGAAACTCCAAAAGCCCTACATTCTATCCGTCGACTCCAAGTTTGGTGATGCAAGCCGGAAAACTTCAAAAGCCTCACACTCTATCCGTCAGACTCCAAGTTTGGTGATGCAAGTCAAGAAACTCTAGAAGCCCCATGCTCTATCCATCTAGGGCTAGAATTGGGCTAGCCCAAAGTCCATCAGCTAGAATTGGGCTGGGCTAGTCCAATGGGCTTTGGACCTGCCTGAAATTGGGACAGGCTTCGGGCCAGATTTTAAGAAATTTCGGACCGAGCCTGGGCACCCCTTTGGCCCGAAAATTGAATGGGATCAATTTTAAAGCTCGAAGTTTAGCCCGATATGCTTAAAATATGGCCAGAAGCCTGACTTGATTTCGGGCCAGCCCAAAGCCCATTGGGCTGGCCTGACCCAATTCGAGATGATAGGCTTTGGGCTGGCCCAATTCCGACCCTATATCCATCGAACTCCAAGTTCGACAATGCAAGTCGAGAAACTCCAGAAGCCCCACACTCTATCTGTCGGACTTCAAGTTCGACGATGCAAGCTGGCAAATCTCAGAAGCTCCGCACTCTATCCATCGAACTCCAAGTTTGGCAATGCAAGCCGGGAAACTCCAGAAGCCTCGCACTCTGTCCATCGAATTTCAAGTTCAACGATGCAAGTTGAGAAACTCTAGAAGCTCTTCACTCTATCCGTCAGACTTCAAGTTCAGCGATGCAAGCCAGGAAACTCCAGAAGCCCCGCACTCTATCCCTAAGTTCAAGTTTGGTGATGTAATCCGGGAAACTCCAGAAGCCCCACACTTTATCCATTAGACTCCAAGTTCGACGATGCAAGCTAGAAAACTTTAGAAGTCCTGCACTCTATCTATCGGACTCCAAGTTCGACGATGCAAGCTGGAAAACTCTAGAAGCCCAACACTCTATTCGTCGGACTCCAAGTTTGGCGATGCAAGCCGAGGAACTTCAAAAGCCCTGCACACCTATCTACATAATTCTAAGTCTGGCAAGGAGAGCTGGAGAATGCCCAAAGCCCCCGTGGCCATCCACTAGATCTCAAACTTGGAGAAGGTGGCCGGGACTTTGTAAACCTTACACTCAGCTACCATATGGTATACATTTCTACCACGTAAAAAAAAAGAAAGAGAAAAGAAAAGAAAAAAGAGAGAGGAACAAGAAGTTGAAACTAAACTCATTGGTTAAGTAAAAGTTGTTCTTCATTGATAAAGGAAGTTTTTATAGTAAAGAGAACCCCTCAACAGGCCAGGGAGTCCTCCCAAAAATGCATAATGTACAAAAGAAGAACAAAAAGAGAAAGCAAAGCTACGAAGACATCGCTGGAGCCTTGCCAGGTTGACGGGGCTCCTCGTCGGTCTCCTACAGGCCTTCGATCGGATGTGCGCTTAGGTCAGTGGCCTCCCTCTCTTCGGCCTCCACTGTAGTAGCCCTGGCTTCGGCCTCCGGTGCAGCGTCCGCTCCAGCTTTGGTCTCCGCTGAAGAAGTCCCCTCATCCCCGGTGTCGATGGCCAAGTCAAGGAAGATGCAGTCCAGGCCTTTGAAGGTGAAGACCCAGCCCACTTTCTTTTTGCAGTCCTTGAATCCTTTAAATAATGATTCGAGGACTGCCTCCCACACCTCGTCGACAAAGGTCTCCGAGGTCTTATATTTGGGGATAGCTTCGGCCGCTTCCTTCTTTGTAGTCTCCATCAGGGTCACCACCACCGTGGCCTTCTCCTCCGCCACTGTAGCCTGGGCCACTACCACCTTAAGTTAGTTTGGAGGGTCTGTACCCGCCCCTTCAGGCATGCTGCCTCCATGACGGACTGGGCCCTCTCCTCTACCAATCAGGCGATCTTCTCTTTCTCCACCGCCAGAGCTGCCTCAAGGTCTGCGGCCCATTTCTCCAGCTCTGCCACCATGGTCCTGGAGCCAGCCACTTCAGTCTAGAGGGCCTTGGCTTACCCCTCCAGGTCACGCACCCGTTCGGATTGGGCTCAGGCCTCCGTATGCTTGCGGTGGCTATTATCCCGCCGAGCCAATGCCAGACATGAATCCCTGATGAGCAAGGCATTAGTGGCCACCTGCAGCCACAGAAAAGAAAGTGTCAGCTAAATCAATGCAGGCAATGAAGAAAAGGCTAAGGAGGAGAAGAGCTTATTGACAGCAGCTAGGGGAACAGGCTTGTGATGACTGCTGCCAGCTATTTATCGTCCCTCTCCCGGTGGTCGCATGGCTGGATTATGAAATCCACCATCCTTTTGGCCAGCATGATGTCGAGGGTGACCGCCACGTTCGATGACACCAAGGTCGACACCCTGGCCACTCCTGGGCCTGGTGCCATGGAAGATGTTGCCATGCCCGACGTGGTGGATGGCGAGGGCACAGGGGCCACTGGTTGGGTGACGGCTGCTTCCATAGCTGTGGCGGCGTTGTTCTTTCTCTCGTTGTGGCATCGAACACCACCTCCACCACCTACGATGGCTGTAGAATCTCAACACTAGGAGGGGCTACCTGAGGGACCAATACAGCCCCCTCTCCAGTTGTGGTGCTCCTGCTGGGTCCATGTGCAAGCGTTTGGGCCGCCACTCTAGTTGGGGTTGGGGCAGATCCGGGCCTCCTCTCTCTCAACCTAGTAGAAGGTTCCCCAATGGGCCTTTGCTCCAACTCCTCGCGGAGCCTCTTTCAGAGATCGTCCCTAGGCTCCAGAGATGCGGGCCTCTTTCGGGACATTTGCTAGATTTGGTCCATAGAGAACCTCATGCCTGTAGAAAAAGAAACTCTGATTAGATTCAAAGCATAAAAGTATTCCTACCAAAAATAAGTCCATGTTTTAGGTCTTATCCAAGGATCAGATAGGGCTAACCCCGGTATCAAACATATTTTATTCAATCAATAGATCTCAAAATGGAGGAACCTCGGAGGTGACGAGCCGGTCGTACACCTCCCTATTAGTGGGCTCAACCAAGACATTCCAGTTGGGTGTGCGGTCAGGGTCACTCCAGACCAAATCAATCCTCTCAACCGAGGCAAAAAGGAACCTATTCTTTCATCCCTTAGTAGAAGTAGGCAGGTCAAACTTAATGGCCCCCGGGCGGGGGGCCATGAACCACCACCCGTTGTCAACCGGGTGGCGTTTCAGGGTCATAAACAAGAAAAAGCAGACAACAATCCCATGAAAGTGGTAGAGGATAGTGAAACAAGAGATGGTCCTAATAGCATTTGGGACAAGCTGGGCCGGGACCAGGCAGTAGTTAATGAGAAAGGAGAGAAAGAAGGGATGCAAGGGAAGGCAGAGCCCCTCGAGGAAGAAATCCTCATACATAACGATTCAGCCCAGGCCACTGGAAGTGACTCGCTCCTTCAGCCCCGAAGTTGAGAGCCGGATTGAGTTTGGAATCCTGTAGGTGCTCCGAAGATGAAGGGTGTACTGGGTCATCACCAAAGCAATGCCAAAAGGACCGGCCGAATCATGACTAGAAGAAGAAGGGGGAGGAGAAGGAATAATAGGGGGACCTATAACTATCCCAGTCTGGTGGGGACCCCTACAAATTCTAAGAGGGACATCCTCCTCCTCGCTATCCGAGGAAGGAGGCCTTGATCGGATGGCCCCACCTCGTCAGAATGGTCCGGGTGATGGTACCTCCTATCAGAAGGACTCATATCGGTGGAATAAGAAGATGAAGAAGAAAAATAACCTAGACCCTAATAGATCCCCTTCAGTGTAGGCCAAAGGTGGAGGAAACAAGGAAGAGAGAAGAGGGAGACTAACTTGTAGAATGCCTTGGGTCAAGGGGGTTGAAAGTGAAAGAAAAGGCTCTATCTCTCCCCTTGCTCTCTCGCTCGAAGGTTCTTAAGAGATTGCTAAGAAAAATGATCACTTTTCAAAATCTTGACAGTATCCCATCGCATCGTACCAGTCGAAATGTGCACCCTTTCCCCTTCTCCGGCCATTGGATGCTCGCCACGCTTCAATATCCATTGGAAGTGGTGCTTCGGTATGGAGGAAATCATTTCGGGCTGAGCACAATCATCATGCCCCTCTGGTGCCAGCTGATATGGTGCCCCCTCATTGGTGCTGAGGTGTAATCTACGAGTCATCAGCGACCGAAGCATTAAATGGTGTAGGCTAAATGTTCTTCAACATCAGTATCACCATAACTTCCTTCTCCCTAAGCATCATGTCATGCTATAGACTTGAGAGTGGGGGGCATCTGATGTGACACAATCGCTGACATGGAGCATGCATTTGTTCTAGCTGGTAGCTTGGCTGGCAGAAGGAGCCACATGGATGCTCCCACCAGATGGGTGTCGAGGTCAAGCTCCTTGCCGAGGTCGAGCTCTCATCCGAGGTCGAGCTCCCATTCGAGGTCGAGCTCCCGATAGAGGTTGAGCTCCTTGTCAAGGTCAAGCTCCTGTCCACGGTCGAGCTTTCTACCGAGGTCGAGCTCCCGGTCGAGTTCAGGCTCCCTGTCGAGGTCAAGCTTTCTATCGAGGTTGAGCTCTCGATCAAGTTCAAGCTCTCGTCTGAGGTCGAGCTCCTGACCGAGGTCGAGCTCTCGTCCGAGATCGAGCTCCTGGCCAAGGTCGAGCTCCAGTCTGAGATCGAGCTCCTGGCCGAGGTCAAGCTCCCGGTCGAGATCGAGCTCTAGTTCAAGATCGAGCTCCTGGTCAAAATCAAGCTTCCCAACTTAAGTCAAACCTGAACAGCGATAGGTGGGTCCACCCCCATTTCGGGCCATTGCGAGAGTGGCTATGATAGCGACCCCAATAGGTGGTGTCGCCATCCCCGCCAGAGCCCTCACATTGCTTGGAGAAGATGCACCTCCTGCAGAGGGGCGTTCTGCCAGGGCACACCGCTTGCACCTCCTACGGAGGGATATACTACTAGGGCACGTTGCCTGCACCTCCTGTAGAGGAGTGCTTCGCCAAGGGCACGTTGCCTACACCTCCTGTGAGGAGTGCTTCGCCAGGGGCATGCCGCCTACCTCCCCTGTGGAGAGGCACTTTGTCGGAGCACCACAACCTACAGTATTCTATCGACACCTCCTTTCAAAAGGCACGCTGTCCGGGATGTCACACCCTGCAATCCACTACCTGCACCACCCGGAAGAGGAATGTTTACCAGGAACCTCATACCCTGTGGTATCTCCCACCAGGCTCGTGCTTCGCTAGGTCTCCAGGTATGGCAGCATGATGCCCGTAAGAGAAAGTGCCTTATCGGGGTGTTAGGCCCCGTGGCACATCACTCGCACTCACCGTGATGAGAACGCGTACTTCGTAGTACTCTACCTGCATAGCAGAAGCTTCTTTCAAGGATTTCGGATATGGTCCCCCTCTTTCTAGGGAGGCAGGGACAAACCTGTGCTCCGTCCACAAGAGCCACACCAAGAGACCTAAGCCTCGCTAGATGAAAGATACTTCTATAAGAAACCTGAAAGGGCCTCCAGCAAAGGTAAGCACATATACGAGCATACAAAGAGGAGCCAAGCGAAGGGCGGGAGGACTATCTGAAGACTCCCCCGCAAACTTCCATTGCTCTGACTTCTACTCTTTCTTTTCAACATCCTCTGAATGTAGAGACCACTTTGAGTCCTGCAAAAGAGAGTCTATTTTCCTTAATCATCCACTGACTTGATATCGGAGTACCCTCGCCGGAATTTTCGGCTCGGGTCTTCTTCTCTTTTTTGCAGGACCGGTCAAACATGAAGGTTTCATAGTAGAAAGTCTACTCACCCTAGTCATGTCAGAGCTGCAGGCTACGGCGATCTAGGCGATAACAGATTCCATTTAATCCACTACCAATGACACATTACACATTTTTATAAAAAGAGCATAAAGTAAGATGATACAATCAACCATTGACTTGAATTCTAGATTTTATATGATTATGTTTGAGATTTGTTTATAAGTATTGTTGGTGAATTTTCAAGGTCATGCATGGTTGGTCTTGTTGTTGAAGCACCTCAATTGGTCGCTAAATTTGAAAAGAAGTTATTTTCCCACATTTCTTTACGGGTAACCTCCCAATACTCAAGTCAATTAAAATTTAAAGAATAATGAAAGAGAGAATAAGGGATTGAGAGAGTAAGAAAGTGAGAGAAGGAGAGGATGAGAGCTCTCGATAGGAGCTTGAAGGCTTATTTGAGGATCCCCTATCTCCCTCTATTTATAGAAAAAGGTCGGTGATTGTTCCATGATGAGCAGTACGTATGATAATTGTACATAATAACTAGTTCAAATCTTGAACAAATCATAATGGCTAGTAGAGCTGTCAATATGGCCCGGCCCGGTCCTAACCCATATGGGCTTGCATTTTATGGGCCGGGCCGGGTTAGGCCCACTTGTACAAATGGGCTAAAAAAATCCAATCCGGCCCGGCCTTATATGGGTCATGGACTAGGACCGGGCTAGCCCCCTATATGGACCGTGGGCTAGGGCCATGTATTAGGACCGTGGGCTAGGATCGTGGGCATTGAAATCATATAAGTATATAACCCTCACCTCAGCATGGAAAAAGCTCTGGTTCACCAAAAGCAGCACGATGATGGCTATCGACATCACGAAAGAGCTGGCATCACCGGCTGTTCCTTCCTCCGTCGGAATAGGAAAGCAGAGCACCGGCAAAGCCCCGGTCGGCCAGTCCCGAACTCCCAATGAATCAGAAATTCGGAAGAAGTTTGAATCGCCGGAAACCCGGAACTATCGAGTATCGTCGTATTGAAGTGAAAATGGAAATGGAAACAACCGAACACTGCGAACATGGAAGGGAAGTGGGAACGACGCGGAAGATTGGAAAAAAAAATCAAAATATCTTTCCGTTTTAAGTTTAAAGTTTTAAACTTTTAATTTAACGTGGACCGTGGTTTACTCTGGTAAGTGGACCTGATAATCCATAACCTGTTTGCCATTTTTCATTTTGAGTCTTTTAATTTTAATATATATATTTTTAAAAAAATTCTTGGCCCATGGGCTGACTCAGCCCTAACCTTGTTGAGCCCATGGGCTACGGGGGCTGGGCCAAAAAGTCCACTTACATAAATGTGCCAATTTTTTTCAGCCCAACCCGGTCCATTTATAGGGCCAAATGAGTTGGCTCATGAGCTCTGACCCATTTTGACATGTTTAATGGCTAGTTATGTTACCTCGTGATTCCGAGCATTTTAATTGTACAATAATGGCCACATGCCTAGCCACCATTGGCATTCATACATTAGCATAATTGTGACTCCAAATCATTTGTATCCTAGATGATGAGTTATGCCAAGTTAGTTTCTCCTCAACTAAAACTAAGATTAATAAAAACATCCTTTGCATCAATTTGACATCATGGTCTAAAATTAGCATATATAATGACAACTAATTATTTGAATAATATGTTGAGATAGAAACTTTAAAGGCACTTATATATGACATTAAAAAGAAGATTTTTTTTGATAATTTTGAAAAAAATGTTAGCAATTAATTACCAATATCATCTTAAGATGGAATAAACAAATACTATAAAAATTTTATAAAAGATATTTATGATATTTTTTTACATACTTAAAAAGAAACCACTAATAATTATTTTTGTTATAGCAAAACTACATGAAGTTCGCCTTGAACTTTCATCTTGTAGGTCCTACCTGTTTGCGCAAATTCTTTTATTTGATCCTTTCGATTTTGCATCTACATGCATGGTGCTAGTATCCAATGAAATAGATTCAACTTTAATTTAGAGTAATCTTCTTGTAATATGAATTAATTTGGCATGAAACCTAGGTTGATGGACTCATTTAATTAGATTTTATTGTAGGTATCTGAATATTTTGATCTCAACAAAGTGCTGGCTACCGGTCTACTCACTATCAGATCCGGTTTGGAGAGGACGAGCACTTGCACTCGATGAACCAGTTTGTTATTTTTCGTGGGGACCATAATTTGACTCAAATCTCTGGGTTGGATGTGAGTCAAAGTTTTCTTAGACCCACCGTCAATGATCCGATCCAAGAGCGATAAACTTTGGTTCGCACGAGAATAACGACGCATGCGAGAAACCGGGGACGGTTCAATAGACTCCGTTTGTTGTTTGTTTGTTTTTGTTTTTTTTTTAATTTTTTGGTGACTTTGCGGGAAGATTCCGTTCCGTTGCAACAGCCAACAGAATCTTTTATCGGAATATATCAAAAATAAAAATAAAAATTTTGAATTTAACTTTAATTTGAATCTCTAACTAATACCTGCATTCATATTTATATGATTATATCCATTAAAAAAATAATTATAAATAAACAACTATCCAATTCATATATAAATATCTATTTTTATTAATAATTTTATTTAATTTTATTTATTACTAAATATCTTTCTAAAAAATATATAATTATAATAATATATTATTAATTTATTTTATTATTATTTTAATATATAATTATAAATTTTAATTATTTACATTTATATTTTTAATATTTAATTTGTATCTATTGGATCTATTTTTAGTCAACCTAATCCAGCAAAACCCCGCTCGTAGCTATACCAGGTGTACTATGTTAGTGGAATTTCACGTCAATCTTTTTTTTTTTTTTTTCCTACGGACCCTATTGACCGTTTGATAATGGTACAACAACACATCAATGCTCCCAACGTCGCTCCAAAGACAGGTGGCAGTGGCAAGAATGAAATTTAAGAACATATTGAGGTTATTCTTATCAATATCGAAATGATAAAATCTCCTGAGACTGCCACGGGATAACAGCCATGTTTTTCTCTTTTCTATTCCGGATTTGGAAACAATATTGCACACAAAAATTATGAAAATACGTGTTTCTTATAATTATTCAGTGAGAAAAAACAAAAAAAGAAGAAGAAGAAGAATGCAGCGATGTGGGCTACAGAAATATATAACAGCTAGCACATAGATCTTTTCATATGGAGCCACTTGGTAATGTTGATTTCCTAGTTCAATTACTCTTTTGAGTTTACTAGTTCTTGATTTTGTAACTACATAAACAAATTAGCATTTTATTTCCCCAAGTTCTGCAGCCTGGACTACATGTCTACCAAACCCATGTACCCTAATAGTTTATGTTTACTAAGATAGACTACATGTCTACCAAACCCATGTACCCTAATAGTTTATGTTTACCGAGCCTTTAGTCTCCTAACGCTAAGTCCTGGTGTAATTATATATCTAGATGACCGCCGGAGTACGTACTGTTTTTTCTAATTAGGACGATGTTCCCGTGTCGCATGTCCCCACCACCACCATGCATGCCACCGAGCTCGAGGCATTCATCCATTTGCTATTTAGAAAACCATTTAGTTTCATGCTATTGCTTGTTGTACAGGTTTGTATTCTATAATTCAATAATCCCACTTGGGAGGATATGATAAATTCTTGAGGACTTCCTTTTAAAATTTGAGGATTTTTTTATCAAAAAAAAAAAAACATTTTTATAAATTTCTTGATATTTTGTAGAGAAATTTAAATTTCTTGATAATTTGAGTAAAGAAGATAAACTAATTTTATATGTGAAACGCCATGTACAGGCACAACTTCAACAACACCCGCATGCAACTATGCAATAGAAGATGATGAATAGTATTAGGTTAAATTGCGGCAGTTAACAATAATTATAGGCATTTAATTTTCACTTGGCTTGTAGCTGGAGTTTATGTAAATCCATCTCTGTGCAGGTGTGATTACTTAGCCTTTTTTTTTTTTTTTAAGTTGGCAATGGTGCTAACATTTTTAAATATGCCACCCATTAAAAGTAGTATCAAAATTGGATTGCATAGGGATATATCCATATTAATATTTATTTTGTTTGATAAATATAGATACAAATATGAATATTAATCAAAGTATATTAATGTGGTTATATATTTTTTAAAATTTTTATGAATACTACTATATAAAATTAAATAAGATTATAAATATAATTGAATATTCGGACATGAATCGAATAATTATCTATCCATAGCTATTTTCTTGTTTTTTTGGAGATGGATATAGATTTGGATATTAATTGGATGCTTAAATTTTTATTCATATCCGAATAAATTCAGATACGAAAATAGATTCAGACAGATATTATTCAATCCACTTTCGAATAAAATAAATATTTGGAAGATGATAATCACTTTTTTAAGGACATGTTTGGTTGATGAGGAGGGGGATAGATTCTATAATGCGAATGTGAATGAATGGCTTCTTTTCCTGCTGTCAAGGAGAGTTCCATTTCCATTCCCATTTTAATTTCGAAAAAGAATAAGAATCTTCCCATCTCCATCTTTTCATGGTATTCAAATCTCATTTCGATTTCGATTCCAATTTCAGTCACAAACCTAATGCCTTAGAAGATTTGGCTATTCCAATTCTCATTTCAATCTATTCTAATTTCCATTCTAATTTTGATTATGTCATGGACCAAATGAATCCTAAATTTTCTTGATTTAGGTAGGGAGGATAGATAAATTATTTCCTCGAAATTTTATATATCTTTTCACTATATTTAGACTCAATCATTAACATAATATGAACTTAATTAACCTTTAAATGGATAAGGCAGATGCAGCAAGAATGGTCCTTTTGAACACTTACCTAGTGAAGCCAGTGGTTAGCAAGCCACAAAAAAAAAAAAAAAAAATCCTAAATAATAGAATCTGGTATAATTGTGTCCAGACAATATTGAAATCGTATTACTATGGAAAATTATGTTCTTTTTTCCTTCTTTCCTTCTCTTATTACGCTATCAGAGTGAACTCAAAGAAACATGCTTTATTGTTACCTTTGACCAAAGAATTTGTAAGATACTGTCTAAATTTTTTTTTTTCGTTGGTTGACAGATATTCTCTTCTTTTCACCTTACAGATTTACACGGTACTGAAAACCATGCACCAAAGAAAGTGGTGTGAGATCAAATTTCGATTGACGCAAGACCAAGGAGGCAAGGGCACAACCCTCCGGGGATTTGTTCTTTCCCTAAGTTAAACCAGTTGTTCCCACTTCATTACTAAAGCTCTATCTCTTTCCCCATTCCCCACCATGTGAGAGTAGCTCATGAATGGAGATGGAAAGGTTCTAATCTCTTGTGCCGGTTGCCAGCTACTGAGTCTGTGTCCTCTTAGCGTTAGGACAGGGAAAAGTGGCTGGGTCCGTGAACAGGCCCTTGGCTCTTGGTGGATTGTTGTACATCGGAGGATAAAACCATGGGGCAAATACCCCATGCAGGCTCTTGTAATTTTTGAAAATCTATCTACATGGTTCTAACCAAGCACATGTACGTTGGATTTTTGGCCGCCAGTGGAGGAGAGAACAGAAGGGATATTAAGCTAAATGACAGAGCTAACAGGAAAAAGCTTGTGAAATGAGACAGTTCTCTCTCTAGCATTGAAAGGCCGGTGGAAGACCATGTGAAGGGCTTGAAAGGGTGCAGGAAGGGAGAGGCCAAGGTGATTGTGGGGAATAAATGGATGCCACATCTTGCTTTACGTAGGAGTTAATTGTTAGGTCCTTTCTTAGCCAAAAAAAAAAAGCTCTTTGCATGTGAAAGGGACTTGACCTCTGCCTTCTCACTTCAAAAACATAGCAGTTCAAGTGAAACTCATGCTTCATATATATATGGCTCTTATGACTCATGGAAGAATTTGGCATGTAACATGTGATAAGCTTGTCATGCATGCGACTACAGCAGCATTCCCTGCCATTTAATTATAATAATTTTATGAACGAAGTTTTCAAAATTAACAATTCATAGGATACCTTAATTCATTAGTTCCTCCAACTGATTGGCTATATCCCTTCTTTGTTTCCTTCCTTTTATTAAGGTGGAAAAAAATACCTCTCTTTTCTTTTTATAAATGCAAGAAAAGGGACCGAAACAAGGAACAATGCCTAGCTCCTTGTTCTACTACGTCATTTCGAACATATATATCACTTCTTGGTTGATCACCGAGAGTTAAGAAGAGTCTTGATAGAGACATTAGGAGGGATTATGCCTGAATGCTTGGTGTAGCAAGTCTTCATCCCGAGACGTACAGCATCCACAGTAGGTTGGTTTTGATGGCTAGATCGAATATATGTAATAACTTTATATATTTAATTAAATATAAGCAAGAACTTCGCAAATATCTAGTGGCTGGTGGGAGTATCTGAAAACTCTTGTAAGTTGAAAACATTGAAGCCTGTCTACTTATAACTGATGTCTTGCATACTTTTGTACATGCTAGCCAGACCAGTACGAACTAATATACACGAAGAGTGCTAAAGAGATCATCATAATGGTTCTCTGGAATGGTGACTCATCGGGGTTGTCCCCATGAGGAATTCTCACAATTGCTGCTGAGGCAAGGGCAGGCACAGAAGACCCCAGGGAACCTTCTAAAAGCTCCTTCCTTTCCTTTTGTCCCTTAATCAGTCCCAGCCTGTCCTTATCTTTTCATCATCTCAAGCAAATGCAAAGATAAATGTGAAGCAAACCATAAAAAGTCCACCAATCATTTGCTTGTTCATCACTGCCACTATTTTAATTATTTTCACATGTACTAATTTAGCTGTTCAACTTTAAAACATGCCTTGTAATTTTTGATAAACATCTTCTATCCGACAAACTTGCATCGGTTTGATCGCAAGCTATAACAAAATATTTTGTAATGGTTGGAATACAAAATACAATTTATGAGATCGTCCGAATAATTCCAAAATTTCCAATTCATCATATGATTTCCATCCTGTATAGGAATCATTCATGCTGTGTAGTTGTTATACATGCACATACATATACATTAACCAGTATTGTTTTACCAGGCTAATAAACAAATTTGCCTCTCCCTGTTTTTGTATATGAATGGCTCCTTTACTTGATAGTGATCCAACTGCAATTACACATTAATCACTTCCTTCCGAATTGCCAGCTAATTTTGCCAAGAGCTAACATGGGAGAGCATTTGCTTTGGCACTATAGTTTCTTTAGTGTCTCTTTAGCGCTCCTTTGAGGTATGAGACACATGCAACAAAGTAGAGCCAAACATCTCTTTATATGCTCTTCCACCTCAACTCGTTCCACCGGAACGTCTCTTTTGTGGATTCTCTGCTGCATAGAAGCAAGAGAAAGGCTAAAGCTAGATGTTCCCCGAAGGCAAAGGGCAAGGGAGAACATTCCTATCTCCTCCCATTGGGAGGGGAAGGGGAGGAGCTTTTGCTTTTCCTTGCTTTGTCATGGTGTCCCTGTGTGGTTATTTAATTCCTCTTGACGCGGCTTTAGCAGGGCAAAATTTGGCAGTCAAAAAGCAGGGGGTCTGCACGCTGGAAATGATACGATGGTGGTGCCATTATTAAAAATGGTAGGAGTTGCTCTGTTCAGTTAGTCTATTGTGTCGCCACGTTACTGCGTGCTAGCTAGTGCATGCTCTCATGCCTTTCCCCCATGCAGTGAGCATAATTATTATACTACGCCTATGTATGGGCTCTCGACCATCATATGGACTAATGAACCCCAGAGAGAGAGTGAGAGAGTAAGAGAGAGAGAGAGAGAGAGAGAGAGATGGCTCTGGCTTTCCAAGGAGGTGGTTTCAAGGCTGGGCCATGGGGTTATAATTAGTTTGTGGGTCACCGCTGTCGTGGTTGATACGTTTACTACCTGGACTTCACGGGCTGGGCTGTTGTCAGTGGGCTTTATAAGTTTTTCTCACCGCACTCGCTGTGTCGTAAGTTTCCCGAGTAATCCATTTCTTCCGTGGTTTCCATGTGAACGGGAAAATGGTCCGAACGATGACCGTTTAATGCGTACGTTTTCCATTACTGCCCATCCTTTAAACCGGTAAAAGGCTTCGGTGATACGTTAAGAAAAAAGAAATGACATGCTGGTGGATCTTGGCTTAGGCTTGTACCTATAGATACTTCCACGGTGTCCATAATGAAAAAGAAAGATCTACGGTCCATCATCTACGTATCAAGATGCATGATACTACAGGATGATTTATGTCGCAAGCATCATCGATTGTAATGGACCTGGTCCAACTCTTCTTCTTCTTCTTCTTCTTCTTTTTTTTTTTGAAAAATAAGATCTATGGTCCATCATCTACGTATTAACATGCATGGTATTATAGGGTGATTTATGTCACAAGCATCATCAATTGTAATGGACTAGTTAGTCCTATGGTAAAAAATTTTAATGAATTGGTTGGACTTGGTCCAACTCTTCATTTTTTTTTGAAAAGTAAGATCTATGGTCTATCATGTACATATTAACAAGTTTGATACTATAGGGTGATTTATGTTGCAGGCTTCATCAAAGTAATTGACCTAGTTAGTCCCATGGTAATTAAGAAAGCATTGAAAATTCTTAATGAATTGGTTGGACTTGGTCCGACTCTTCTGGTTTTTTGAAAAGTAAGATCTATGGTCCATCTTCTACTTATTAACATTCATAATGCTATAGGGTGATTTATGTCTCAAGCATCATCAATTGTAATGGAACTAATTAGTTTCATGATTAAAAAAAAAAAAAGTAATGAATTGCTTGTACTTTGTCCAACTCTTCTTCTCTTTTTTTTTTTTTTTTTTTTTGAAAAGTAAGATCTATGGTCCATCACCTATATATTAACATGTATGATGCTACAGGGTGATTTATGTCACGAGCATCATCAATTGTAATGGACCTAGTTAGTTCTAAGAAAGCATTGGAAATTCTTAATAAATTGGTTGGACTTGTCCAACTCTTCTCTTTTGGAAAGGTAAGATTTATGGTCCATCATCTACGTACGAACATGTAATATCATAGGATGATTTATGCCCATTCAAGTTAATTGATCACAATTAAGTCGGATGTCTGCTCATAAATATGCTTTTTTTTTTTCATGAGTTATAGATCTTTTACATTATCATCTAATTCTATTTCTAAAAATATAAAAAAATCTCCTCCAAATTGGACATTGTTTTTTTTTTATTTATTTATTTTTTATCACAACGCCAAAACTATGTAAACCCTATGATAATTTTTACGTGGATATCTTCTACCAACGGGAAAAAAAAATGTCGATATCATTATTAAGGCTGGAAGTAGACTGGGCCGGACTGGGCCACATCCCTACCCGAGCCCGGTCCGGAAAAAATTTCGAGCTTCGGACCGGGCTTAGGCCCATAATTTTTTTAAAATATCAGGCCCGAGCTTAACCCAAGCCCGGCCCGAGCCCGATCTGACCGACCCAAAAAAAAGCCTAATGACCCAAAAAGCCATGGGGATCGACCTGGACCGATGAAAACTTAAATGAGATCAAAGCTGAGGCATCGTCGGTCGTCGCCATGGAAGAAGGGGAGCTACACAATAGCATCAATAGGAGCATGAGGAATACGCTTTCCATGGCTTGAAATAAGTGGGAAAGGGCTTAGAAGAGGGGAACAAAAGGCACTCTTTTATGGCTACTGCTCTCTGCGCTCTTTCACAGCTACTGCTTTCTGTGCTCTTTCACAGGCTCTCTTTCTTCTTGGCAACCAAGAATCTCACATCCTAGAGGCCTCCAATGGAAAGTTGGAAATAGAGAGCTCTGTTAATTCCCAAAAAAGATTTTTTTTTTTTGTTTTATAATCAATATGATAATATTATGATGCACCAGAGGATGAAAAAAATCAGGATGAACAAATACATACCAAAGCCTTTATTGACTAGGCTCCGAATCACTGTTATTGAAGAAGAAAGCAGGGAGAGGGAGATCGGGAGAGGGGACCGCGGGGCCGTCTGGTACAGGCACGGGGCCAGGGAGGAGAGATCGGAGCGGCATAGCCAAAGGGGGGACGCGGGGCCGAGTGCGAGGGGGCGTCGGCCATCGGCCGTCGAGGGCTGACCGGGGGAGAGAGATAAAAACGAGAGAGAGAGAGAGACTGAGAGAGAGAACAGAGATGGTGGGAGAGGGAGACCAGAGAAATTAGTTCATTTATCAATCTCCTTTTTTTTTTTTTTTGAGGTGACTGAATCCGAAGAGAGTGCAATCCAAAAAAGATATTTTTTTTTGGAGCTGGTATCGGGCCGGTTTTGGGCCGGGCCAGGCCGAGCCAAAGAGAAGCCCGAGCCCGGTCCAAAATTTTAATAAATTTTATTATAAAATTCAAGCCAGGCTTGATTTACTTCGGGCCTAATTCAAAGCCTAGCCAAATATCGAACTACCTCGAAGCCTATCATTCCGGTCTAAATCCATTTTCAGTCCTGATCATAATACAAAAAAAATTCTAAAGCGTAAGTTATGAAACGTGATACTTTAGATACAAGTTTCTTAATTTTGGAAGTTTTTCTGGTGACTTTTGAAGAGTTACCGGCATCCAGCTAACCCAATTCAATTGCAGCAATCATCAAGTCACGTGACATCACAGGTAGCCACTTACTCCCTCCCACTCATAGGTGGTATCTTTGGCGCAAAGGAATGATTGATCTTTCTTCGCGATGTACCGTTGGATCGAGATCTACACATCCCTCAAAGCACGACTTTCAACCTTCACAGCGTTTAAAGTGGCCATCGATCACGGCGGTAGGATCACGCGAAGCAAAATCGATCCTTCTTTTGGGTGAAGTGAATGTCCATGCGGGAATTGCAACAAGGGCGATCGACGTGTGAGTGAGTTGACGTCTGTGCTTTAGAAACGATTTGTATTTAAAATCTTAAATATTTCCCAATCACCTTCGCTTAAAAGTTTCCACTCTCTCCTATCCTTGATTCGGTTGCGGTCATAAAAAAAAAACTGGCAGCGCCCAACGATGAAAAATGGCGGCCGGCTGTTGGTAAGGGCGCTCTCTTCCCTAATTGGAAGCAACTACTCCCCCTTCCCGCAAAAAAAAATCCACCACCCCATTTCCCTCCAAAACTCCACCTTCCTTTCTTCAATTCTTCAGCACTACATCAATTCCAGTTCCCCCTCCCATGGCCGAACCATCCATGCTCAAATCCTTAAAGCCGGGATCCGACCCAACACCAATGTATCCATTAAGCTCCTCATCCTGCACGTGAAATGTGGTTCGTTGGCCAACGCACGCAATGTGTTCGATGGAATGCCGGGACCAACTCTCTCGGCTTATAACTTCATCATCGCCGGGTACTTCAAAGAAGGCCTTACCAAGGAATCGCTTGAGCTTGTTAGAAAGCTCGCCTTCTCTGGTGAACAGCCAGATGGTTTCACCTTGTCGATGGTTCTAAAACTCTCGGCGACCTTGGTTTCGCTAAATCTTGCGAGACAGGTCCATACTCATATTATCAAATTGATATGCGAGTCAGATGACGTCCTTATTGCTGCTCTGATCGACTCATATGTGAAGAATGGGAAGGTTGGTTATGCGAGGGGTGTTTTTGATGCATTGTTGGAAAGGAATCTTGTGTGTTCCACTGCATTGATTGTTGGGTATATGAATAAAGGTTCTTTTAGAGAAGCAAAAGAGATTTTTGATAGCTTGAGAGAGAAGGATACTGTGGTGTTCAATGCATTGATTGAGGGGTACAGCAAAACTTTGGATACTGCCAAAAATTCGCTCGAAGTTTATAAGACAATGCAAAAATTGAGTTTTCTGCCAACAATTTCCACTTTTGTGAGCATAATTGGAGCTTGCTCCCTCTTGTTAGCATTGAAATTTGGTCGACAAGTGCATTGCCAAATCATCAAGATTGATCTTTTTTCCCATGTTAAGTCTGGGAGTGCACTTATAGACATGTACTCTAAATGCGGTAGAATTGAGGATGCAAGGAGTGTCTTTGATCGCATGCCTGAGAAGAATGTATTCTCTTGGACTTCAATGATTGATGGGTATGGGAAGAATGGTATTCCATGCAAAGCTCTTGAAATTTTCTACGAGATGAAGAGAACTCACAGTGTTAAACCCAATTATGCTACATTCTTGAGTGCTCTATCGGCTTGTGGACATGCAGGGTTAGTATCAAGTGGCCAAGAAATTTTTGACAGCATGGAGAGGGACTATTCACTTAGGCCAAGGATGGAGCACCATGCTTGCATGGTAGATCTATTGGGGCGCAGTGGGAATCTGCGTGAAGCATACTACTTTATTAAGAGGATTCCTGAGAGGCCAAGTTCTGATGTGTGGGCAGCATTGCTTGGAGCGTCTAGGCTTCATGGTGATTTGGACATGGCAGATATTGCAGCAAAAGAGGTGTTTGAGTTGAGCAAAGATGGGAGACCAGGAGCTTATGTTGCTCTCTCCAACACATTTGCAGCTGCTGGGAAATGGGAGGGTGTGTGCCAAGTGAGGGAGTTGATGAAAGAGAGGGGGGTCTCTAAAGATACTGGTCGTAGTTGGGTTGGAACAGACCAAGGTTTGTGTGGCTTCCATGTTGGTGAACTTATATGATTTTGTGCTGGTGGAAAAAGAATTTGGCTTCAAATGGTCCGTCAGGTGAATCTGTAATCAAAGTGGAATGAATCTCGGTGCAGATACAAGAGAGCTGATTTTGTAATGCTACATTGGGACAATGATCACATGACTTTGGCCTGTTAGAAAAGTTGACTTTTCATATGCTGGGAGTTTTCTTATCTGGAAATGTTGAAACCCATGGCTATGAACAATTCAGTATACCAGAATAATTATGAGAACTGTGAACAATCAAGCACTGTACACGGTGAACTATTATGGCAATGGATAACAGGGAAGGGTTCTGGGCCTTCAACTACATATTTTGGGGTTCAAGGTCCTCTTTAAAATTACTTGTCTCTGCAAAAAGTTATATGATGTTCTCAAAGGCTCTGAATAATCCATTGCTGAAACAGCTGCTCTTGTGCTTGCCTATATCCTGCATTCCTCCTGAGCTGAGTGGTTGGAATTATGAGATAGAACTCATCATCTGATGGTCGAAGTATTGAGTGATCACAAGGTATGTTTGACCTTCAGTACCATGAAGATTAAGAGTACTCAAATCAATTACCTCATAAATAATCTCTAAGTACACCTAGCTATTCAGTTTTTCCCCCTCTCACCTCTTCATATTTCTTTTCCCAGTTTTAGTGTAAAATCTGAATTGATGACACAGAGAATATAAATGATCATAGAATGCATTATTTATTCCTCTTCTTTTGTTGTTAGCGATTTCATCAATTTATTGTTACAGAAAAAGATCTTGGTGTTTCATGTTGTCTTCTGGACATCTGAAAACTAATACTCGTGGCTGGTGCCTGATCTTTTTGTATTTCTCATCCGTCTGCTTCCTTGGTTAATGATATTTGTAGATTGAACAATATTGGTTGGCCATTTTAATCAAGCTTCCGTTACTGTGCTTGATTTATTCTCCATCTTCTATACTAAAACTGATGAAAATTAATAATGCACTAATCTTTAGGTTACCATTAATTGTAGAAAATAAGTGTATTGGAGCAATTTGTTACATTCTATCAGTTTTTTTTTAATCACAACTAAGAAAGCTGTGGCTATTGTTGAGGGGAATGCACTCCTAAACAAGAAGGCCGAGACTTGCTAGACAGCACCCTGATTCATTATATGCAGATATAAGAATCTACATGGTTGAGGAAAATTATAGCAACTGAATTGTGGAGTTCACCTGTTCTTGGTTTCCCATACTATACTTTGCATTTCTTATTGAGTTTTTTTTTTTTTTTGGGTTGGGGGGTTGGGGGGGGGGGGAATATCTTGTTGAATTTATTAAGATGGGCTCTAGAAAATTTTAGATAGCTTTGACTGTAGTTTTGCTTCTGGATTTTGAAATCATGGTCTACAAATGTGTAGCTCTAGAATAAGCTGCTGAGTAGTGTGAACCTGAAGGGTTTATGATATGTTTTTTGTGTAGGTGAGATGGCAAAGGAAGAGGTGATTAAATGCCAAGAGAAGTTTATTTCATACAAAATTGCAAGGCAACGAAAGACACTTGATCAATGTGTGAATAAAATAGTAGCTCCTACAGCTAAAGAAATGATTGATTTTGCTGTCTATACATTCATGATAATGATGAAAGGGAGGTTGAACTGCTGTTGTATTACTCCTTTTATCTGATGATTTTAGTCTACTGTCAAATTGTAATGTGATGCTTAATAAATAAGCCAATTTCTTGTTTTTTTGTTTTCCTTATGTTTTATGCCGTCATGGCTTTGCATTAATTTGTATTCTCTAAGATTGATACAGACTCCCTATGTGATTTTGCAAATTGTGCAAGTGTATAGTGAATTGCAAGATTTGTTCCAGTTAAGCTGGTCTTAAGCAAATTGCTATCAGGATCAAAATCATTATTTGATCGAGATTGAATACAAGGCTAAATGAGTGTTTGAGTATGTGCCAGAAGCTTTGATAGAGAGAAACCAATGCAAACCGTGGAGAATGAATTTGATGGTGTCTGTAACCCTTTCGATTACATGAAGCTGACTTGAAATTATTGGGATAAGGCCTTTTGGTTATGAGTATTGCTATGATTAGTGACATACATTTGGTTTTATTTGTTTGTTGTCTAATATGTGCCTATCAATCCCATAATTATGAAAATTTGCTCTCAAGGTCATTATCATGTACTCGGAATTCTGGGATAAATTAGAGAAGAAGGTAAGTTATGTTCGAACAAAACTAAATTTAACATTGATTTTTCATAATTTTCGTCGTATAGCCCTTCAAGAAAATACTGAATTAATTATTCCCTTGATGAGGGTAAACCATGGTGCTTTACAAATTTATTCAGCGAGAACTAATTCATTCTGGATGAAAGCACTACCAAATTAGGTATTTTAGCATGTTTTATGTTCACTCTTATTCTCCCCGTCACACAAGATTTTTCACTGTTTCAGCTTGTTTCCAAATGTTAAATACAAGCTGCAGTCCGCTCATATCAGTGATCGAGCCCACAATCATAACTTTTGATTTTTATATACATTCATACCAGCCACCTCAATACATAATGACAATACTCAAATATCATACTGTTCTTATTTTCTACCTTAGCTAAGTTAACTAATTAATCAAGAATTATTCAACTATGAACAAAATCTTTGACTTCCTCCTGGATTATTCATGGTTGTTTAAGTAATGCATATAACTTCTAGTTTACTAATAATATATGTTGCAGGTGATAAATGTTGATTGTTTTGACTCTCTAAGCTTTTTTTAAGGGTGGCGGCATGAATAAGATTTAATTTTTTTGGTATCTTGACAGATTTGACATAAGTATAAGATTCACACAGCACCATTCTTTATTTGAGGGGTGAGGGTTCGGACACAATCTCAAACATGTGGCCACGGTGAGACCAATCGTTTCCTATCGGCCACACCCCATCCTATCGTCTCATTTCTCCTTTTAACTAAAAAAGAAACCTAAAGAAGCTCATCTCCAAACTTGCGGAGAAGCGGCTCCATCCATTCCCATGGCTTGCACTACTCTCTCGACTGCTGCCCCCCCTTCTCAGGTAACTTCTAACGCCCCAAAACAATTAGAAACCCTCAAAACCCAATTCTTGGTCAGAATTCTATGCTCTGCTTCACAACCCTCACCCAGTCATGCTCAGAATTTTCACTATGCCCGTTTATTTATAAAGCAGAAGAAACTTCTTCTGTCCTCCTTTCAGTTTAGGTGTTCTGTTGTTCGAAAAATTGAATCTTTGAACCATCGTCCAGTTCTTTAAGGAGGCGAAGACAGTATCAAAGACCCACTTTACAACATGATATGCACGGACAGTTATATGTTCTTCTTCGTTTTCTTTATAGCAGCTTTGCTCTGGTAAAAATGGGGCCTTTTCACCATCCCAACCCCTTCTATGCAAGCCTGCGAAAGGGCTGTGCTTGGGGACGGGGAGGATTGGGAGGATCACTTGCCAGGCGACGAGCATTTCTGCAGACAGAGTACCAGACATGAGCAAGAGGGAGCTCATGAACCTTCTTTTGCTGGGAGCCGTGTCGCTGCCTACCGTGGCGATGTTGGTCCCCTATGCCGCCTTCTTTGTTCCCCCTGGGTGAGAGCCTTATGTTCTGGTTTACTTATTGTCTACAATTATAATGGCATATGTGATATCTGGCTCTTCCTCAATTTGTATTTATGTATCCTGCTAATTTTACTTTGACACTGGTAGTTCAAATTTGTCATGAGTTATTCTTTCCTACTATAATTATTTGTATTTATGTATCAAATTTGAATGGAACGACCATTATAGATGGCTACTTTATCTTCATTTTCTACATTTTTTTCTCTGTTTTTATTTCTTTGCTCACTGATTGTAATTGCATAATTTGAATACACTTATGGATTATGACATTTTCTACAGTGCGGGAGGAGCAGGTGGTGGAACGATTGCAAAAGATGCTCTTGGAAACGATGTTATTGCAGATGCATGGCTTAAAACTCATGGTCCTGGTGATAAAACACTTGCCCAAGGGCTAAGGGTAGGATATTTTTTCTCCAACTATTTCATGTGAGAAGGATTTCTGATGCCATAAGCCATTCATGAAATGAATGTTGTTTTTATATTTCATCGTTATGGTGCTGTAGTCAATATGTCATATCAAAGATATTTCCATGAAACGAGTGTTGTTTTCATTTTTTTATGTTTTTCACTTCTAATTTATCATCTCTTGTGCTTTACCCAGAAATACCACAAACTTTTATCCTGCTTTTCATTTAATACAGAAAGTGTTGACCTGCTTTTGATTTGAATCAGCCAGGAAACTTGGTATCGCTTGAGATATTGAAGAACAAATAAGTAGGAAGACATCTCCCAGTACAGACTATGCTTTCTGGAATACTTCTATTTTTCTTTTTTAGAATTAGCTATAGATGTTTGATTTCATGACTACAACTCCATGTCTTCTCAGCCTCCTTTTAACCTCAAAAAAAAAAAAAAACCCATGTCACCACATCCCTTTTAATAACCACCATTATAGATTAGATTTCAGATTGTAGTATTCTTCCTTAATTCCCTGCTGTCTTTGTTAGCTGATGAGGATTGTAGCATTCACATGAATTTCATAGTTGGTCTTTCGCATACCATGTACTCCATAAAATAAATTGAAAAATTTTGATGTTAAATTGTTGTATACTTCCACAGTCTGAAGGTAAAGAAACTTTGAACAGGCCAAGATATTCTCTTTCAATGTGAGTTTCAAATATACCAGTTGACCCATCTTCAATTCTGCAGGGTGATCCTACCTATCTTCTTGTGGAGAATGACAAAAGTCTTGCAACCTATGGCCTAAATGGTGTCTGCACCCACCTTGGTTGTGTTGTTCCATGGAATGCGGCTGAGAACAGGTTTATTTGCCCTTGCCATGGATCCCAGTACAACAACCAAGGCAAAGTTGTAAGAGGACCTGCACCATTGGTAAGGCCATCTTTTTCTTCAGTTTATTGACAATCCTGTTATTTGTTTATGATTTCTTGGTTTGTCAAATCATCATGTAACTTGTGTAAGTAATTCATTTGATAATAAACAATCAAAGGGATCTTCACAAAGACTCGGTATTTCAAGGAATAATAATATCTAACTGATCAAATCTGCACTCACAAATCTTTTTGAGAACGTGCATTTGGAAGTTTCAAATTTCTGTAAAATATATTTTATGAGTTATAACCCAATGGATTTCCGCACAGCATGTGTACTAAATTATATTGAACTTACAAAACTTCACCTCTAAACTTCTATTGAAAAGTGAGGTATACAATTTTTACTTGATAACATAAAGGTTCAATGATGACTCAAGTTCAACCTTTGATTGAGAAGAAGGCAGTACTTACGTTCTGAAAATTGAGTAGTCACATATTTTTGGTCATCTCAATCTTATAATTGAAAGCTTCCTAACTCTTTTGACTTAGGATATGTTTCATGAGAGCTATCAAAATCGAGCTTGAGAACCATTAAAATTTTCGAAATTGAGCTTGTTTGCTACTTTGCTGTCCTTTTTTTCATCTCCATGTCTTTCGCTTTTCTGTTATTTAAGATGCATTTAATAATCTATTTTTCCATGTCCTGAGTTTGATTTTGGTTGAAACAGTCTCTAGCTTTGGTTCATGTGGACGTTGATGACGGGAAAGTTGTATTTGTACCGTGGGTTGAAACTGATTTCAGAACAGGGGAAGATCCATGGTGGGCTTAAACTCTCCTCAAAACCTCCACATCTTCATTTTGAGAGCAGTTTGTTGTATCTACTTTCAGAAAAAGAGAGCAGATTGTTGTATCAGCTTGTCTTCTAAAAAACTCGCAAATATTTTTCTCATCAAGTTATATTTGCCTTGTACCAAGGGGGAAATATCTGAACATCTTGAGTAATATGAGACCTCAAATTGAGATTGGTCATGATTATCCTGTATCACTGGTTTATTCTATTTAATGTATTGCTTAATAATTTCTTTTTTTATCTTAGAAGTGGTCGGGATTGCAGTGTTGTAAATATAATTGGCATTTTCTTCTTGGAAACTAGTGTTTTCCTTTTTCTTTTTGAAAGGAGTCCCGGTGCTCTCTTCAAAACAATTAAATTCTTCCTTATTTTTACTCTCATTTGAATCTAAAGTCATCCTGAGATATCATTAAATTCCATGTTCATTTTCCTGGAGGAGATGATCACACTTTATATGATCATGTATTTGAATGACATCAGATCATGTCATTGAAGCTGTTTACATTGGTACAGTCGCAGGCAGAGTTAAGACTACCAAAAATTATGATTTTTAGAAAATAATTTTAAGAAAAAAAGAAATTAGTGGGGGATGGTTGTGTTATAAGCTGGCATGATATATTTGTGGTATAAACTCTTCACTTAGGAGTGCAGTTTAAGCCACTACATGGGGGAAAGAAAGAGTCTCTGTTCCAACTTGATGAGATCACCATGCGCATTCAGATGATGAATCTGATGTGTGTCATATGCCACGAACACCGCTTATGGTGCAGGAAACCAATGGTGCACTACGAACCATCTCGAGTTGTAATTGGCCGGAAATGTGGCCCTCGTTTATTCCTCCCTCCATGTCTGTAATCGATCATGCCAGTTACTTGATCATGATTCTGTTTCCTTTGGTCGTTCCCTTCTTTTTATTTATATATATATTTTTATAATCACTAAAAATCTTTTAAATCTACAAAAAGAAATTTCATGGGAATAACTTTTAGGGTTGGAGCTAGGCTCGGATCAGCCTGATGGGCTTCGAGCCAGGTTTCGGGCCAGGCACGAAGTATATTAGGCCGGGCTTGGGCCTAAACATAAAACTCATTTAATTTTTGGACCAGACTCGGGCTCCCCCTTAACTTGGTCCGATTCAGTCGGAATTCAATCCGAAAAAGGCCTGACCTGAACCTGGCTCGTTAGTGCGATAGTTTTAAAATTTTAATCTTTTAGATTTTTAAGAATATATACCAGTAATTAAAAAAACTTCATTTTATTATTTTATCCTCAATTTGGGAGGTCCAATCAGACTTTAATTTGAACTGGAATATATACCGGTAGTTAAAATAATTTCATTTTATCATTTTATCTTCAATTTGGTAGGTTCAATCGGGTTTTAATTCGGGCCAGCTCGATTCAGGCCGGCCCAATCAGGCTCGGGCTAGGTTCGGATTCGAACTCGGGCTAGGTTTTTTCAAAATAATTGGATCAAAGCCTGGCCCGAAGCCTGTATTTTTTTGGACTAGATTCGGATAGGGGTATGACCCGGCCCATCCCACTTCCCGTCCTAATAACTTGACAGCAATCTCGTGCCATATATCTCAAGGAAACGGGTTGGGTTCGATTCGAACTCGGGCTGGGCTTTTTCAAAATAAATTTGACCAAAGCCCAGCCCGAAGCCTGCATTTTTTTGGACCAGGTTCAGATAAAGGTATGGCCTGGCCCATTCCACTTCCAGTCCTAATAACTTGACAACAATCTCGTGCCATATATCTAGAGGAAACGTTTTCATCAAGCTTGAAAAGAAATTAATATTGCTAAGGTAGTAGCCCGGTTGGTAGAGGCCTTGCCTCACTACCAACTGGTCGTGGATTCGAGACATGATCCCAGCGATGACTCAATTAAATCTAGAAATTTTTCTAGGGTCCACGATCGTTGGTGTGAGTGAGAGGTCAGGGTCTCCCTCTTTGTCCTCGTTCTACTAGCCGGTATCTTAATGGTGTCAAGTTGACCTACTCATCTTTAGGTAGGAAAAAACTGAGCAAATCCAAACATCTTGAATCAAACATTACCTGGCATGGTGAAGGTCTGCCGGGATAGCTATACCGGGATTTATCCTTCTATCCCTTTTGCTTAATAAAAAAAAAAGAAATCAATGCATGTAAATAGTCGTGGATATGTATGAAAGGAAATCAATGGATGGGCAGAGCAATGCATTTGCATGAAAGTCAATGCATGCGAAGAGCAGTGGGTATGCATTAAAAAACATTGACTTTAAATCTGATTTGATTGATAACAGATCTCAAACTATTTATCATATCTATTATCACAATCTGTTAAAAGGGTTTTGCAAAACATACTTATATTCGTCATTAATCCAAATCTGGAAGAGATGCTCACGTGAACATCAAAGGCAGAGTCCTCTCTAGCATTCTCTTGTAACAGGTGGCTCATCGATGGGACAAGCCATGAGAACAAAACTCACATAGAATATCATAACGAGGAGTGGAAAGGGGACCAAACCCTAACAGGCCCTCCCATCATGGGCCAGTTAGACTAAGGCCTACACTGTGTCGCCTAAACCACACCAACCCACATAAGGTACTCCTAGCCCAAACAATGATCACATAACATTGGGCTCATTATACATCTATCAACATAAATTATAAAATCAACCCGATTTTAATAAACTATAAACAATAATTAATGTCAATCCAAATTAAGAAAAACTCTTACATTCTTCCACTTTGACTATATTAATTATTATTTAAAAATATTTTATTTTAAAAATAATTCTTGGATTGAAAATAAAATAGGGCCATCATATGATCCATAGATAGCATCTACAAATGACTCCATCTAATAATATCCATGATACCAAATCATGGGATCATTGTACTACTTATCTGATACAAGATTTATCCATAGTTATAAGCATCATAAATATTATCAATATGAATCTTGGTGTGGTAGTGTATCAAGAAAATAGCATCAAGGTGATCTAAAATAAAACATGCTATTTTTCATTATCAGTCTTTCAATTTTTCTTCAACATGCTTAGAAATAAAATAAGCAAGAAAAATTTTAATGGTATCAAACAACAAGCCATTCTGTCTCACATACTCAATGATAAGACAGCACAAGTACATAATCAAAAGAGATATCTCATAATCAAAATAAATTAAATATATATATACCATCAATCATGATTTCTCTTTAACCATATACTTTATAACAAGCTAGAGAAATTTCACGACTTCAAAAGAAGTCTGTATGTCTCTAAAGACAATGAGATCTCATAATTATCAAATGAAACATACACATACAACTATCATTCTCAAGACAAAATACATTCTTGAGATACTATGTTATATTTTATTATTCCAAATGTGCACATAAACTATATAGGAATGCAATCCATCAATTATCATGTCAACAATGTATATAAATACACATGATAGAAATATCAAATGAAGCCAGGTTCTATAATAATAAAGCATAAATATAAAGTCACTTCCAGTAACCAAGATAATAAAATAATTCAATATGTCCATATTTTCAACATACTTTGTAAAGTATATAGGCTTCAAATCCTTGGTTATAGGATCAACCAATATGGACTTTATACATATGCACTCGACACTTATGTGTCGTTGGATTATAATCCATCAATTAAAGTAATCAATGTCAAATAAAATTTTTAATCAAGTCAATATATAAATACATCAAAATATGTCAAACTTCCACTAATCCAAAAAATCAAAAGATTTTAAAATATCCATATTCTTGACATGTTTTATAAAAACTATGGATCTTATTCATTTGATTAAGGGAACACCAAATATTGACTTTGTATAAATATATTTTATAAAATATCTTCATTTCAACTAAAATATCTGATTAATAAATATTCTATCTTCACATCGATGGAGATAATAAAAATTTTTATTATTCCTTTAAAGAACATAGCTGCCTATGATTATAATAAATTTAAGTGATTTTAAGATAGAATCAATAATTATAGTTTCAGGATCAAGTTTCATAATAAAAGCAATATGAATTGTGACTTTGCAACATGCCACAAATTTAGCTTGTATATCCAAAAATGTCACTCGATTCTATTTTCATGTTTTTGTCATTTTATGAAACAAATTCTCCAGCCATTTACATATTGAAAAATCAAATTGTCACAAGAAATGACATATTTTTATTTTTATTATATGATTTCTTTACTAGTGCTACATCAACTAGTAATTAAGGTACTATAATTAGTTTGTATATTAAATATTACTCTCCCATATCCTCTAATAAAATGAAATATAATATTTATATAGATAAAAAAATAAGAGTAATAACTTATTTTTCTCTAATATCATATTTCTAGTATAGGGTATCTAATATTATACAAATTAGAATCTACAAACATGACATGATTTGATTTAATATTCTTTATGCTTATATTAGGATATTAGAATCTGTATTCATTTAAAATTATCTGGATAATCAAAATAAATAACATATTATTATATAATCAAGATTTATTTGCTGATGGATTATCAATGATTAAGTATTCTAAGACAGCTCCAAATATAAAGTTAAAAGATATTGTGCATCCTACTAATCTTCGGATCAAAAGTATCTTGTATAACCATTTTACCAAGAATTTCATCTAAAATACAGATGGTAGTACTTTAGGATCTTATAATAGAGATATCATGATAAATTATACCTACTCATCATACTTCACACCATGTTTTTCAGGATGTGCTATGCCTCTCAGTCACATCATTTTACTTAAGAATTTCAAGCATAGAATATTAAACAATTATCCCATACTTATATAAATAATAAATAATATTATTTATTTATTATGTATGAGATCTTAGAATGTAACTGATATACCTTATCAATATCTTTATCATTTTCTCAAAAGTATTAAATATTCTGAAATAAAATATGATATAATTATTAATTATTTCATATATATGATTTTAAGTTCATTAAACTGCATAGCAGAAAAATTAAATATGATGAGTAACCAATATATTAGAAATAGAAATCTCGTAATATTAATTTTAGATGTAATACTCTCTAGTTTAAAGATATAAACTCTAACACCATCATACTATCCATCTCATATTAATTTATCTATCCATCAGCTATCCAGACTATCTTTTATCAGATTCATATATCTTTCATAAATGAGATCAAAAATTATATTTAATCACTATTTTTAAATATAATAGTGGAATAGAATCAATTATATAAATATATTTAAATAAAATAATTAACTCTTTGTCATTTTTCTAGATAGTTTTATTCCAGAGTACTCTTATAAATCAACCAAGATGGAAGATTATTACATAATATAGTATCTATAATCCATCATACTTAGTGCTAGCACATTACAGTTTTCATATTTTATTTCAGTCAAAGTTATCATAATGGGAGTATTAACTCTATTGAATACAAATATACTAACTGCTAAATAATCTTTGTATAGTTAATCAATAGAGATATATATATAATATATTTCAAAAAATTTATAAGCATTGGTATAATGAGAGCCCTTGGTCCAATGCAACAAAACTTTCTTTAAAAAGAAAATGATCCACATAAGGAATCTCTCTTTAACATATAATGCTACATAATCCCTTCTAAATAGCTTACAGAAGGATCTTGTAAATCTCAATGAATGGACTACTTTTATGGTTACCATCCATCAAAATTCATAAACCTTTCAATGAGGGATCACCAAGTTATGACCTCTAGAATGGCATAAAATATGTAAAACATCAATCAAGCTCATGTACAATGCAACATGTTGAAGGGATAAACAATAAATAAATGAAGGCTTTAAATATAATAATCCATTTTCAACAAGTGTACCATGTGCATCATTATAAAACTCTCATTTAGGTAGAGAGTATGACATATTTCTGAGCTCTAATAATGAGGTCAAAATAATAAGAGTACAAAATTTTTGAAGATGTCTTCTTTAGATAAATATTTTTTTTAGGTTCAATATGATGTAGCCAGAACGCTGACGTGGCACGAGGCAGCGGACGTGGAGTCCCCATCAGACGCCACGACAAGCTTTCAACATGAGCGCCTTTGCCGAGCTGAGCTCCCCTGAAGCAACACCTCTGCACACCGACGGCAAGCACCGTCCTCCGCTAGGTCCGTTCCTGCAAGCCCGGAACACCTAGGCCGGAGCCGAGTCCGAGTTCCTACCTAAGGCGGATCCCTCGAGATCGGGCCCTGTGGTTAGGAGTCAAGCTCAGCCTCCTCCGCCACGAGGCGCCCCTCCGAGCTCAAGTCCCCTGGGCTGGGTGGCACCCTGGCACCGAGCTCGTCTGAGGTCGGGACACATGGTCAGGAGTCGAGCTCAGCCTCCTCTGCCACGAGGCGCCCCTCCGTGACTGAGCTCGGTCCGCCTTCGTCCTGCCGAGCAACACCCAGGCGATTCTACCATAGACAGGCCTTGCCTCTCCAGCTCGGCCCCCTGTTCAAGCTAATACGTTGGTCGCCAAGGGAGCCCTACCTCTCCTCCAAGGATAGTGGCGACGCTCCCGAGGGCCGTACGACACCAACCATGCCGCAATCAAGGTGCCATACCTTTCACCGATTTGCCGTACAAATGGAGAAAAGACCCTATCGAAGAGCATGGATCCCAAGACCGGCGGCCCGTCGATCGAGACCCTGATAGACTCCTAGGAGAGGGATAAGCGGAAGGAATATCAAAAATCTACGAAGGCTTCCCCGACTGTCATAATAGGAGAGACGTCGGTACCTCGCTACACACGATAGAAGGGGGAGATCCCGAAGCAAACCAAGGTACAAACTCCTGCCAAAAAACTAAGCAAAAAGGTATCGGCATCTAACCTCAAGAAGAGAGATTCATATCATACTCTCAATTGAAGAGAGGAACTAGAGCGACACAAGGGAAGAAGGACAGAGAGGAGCGCAAGACCACCTCGGCCAACACCATTCCCAGCTCGTCCTCATCTTCCACTCACACTATATTCACTCCTCCTAGCATGGAGCTCATCCAGAGGGGCTCGACCAGGAGGACCTATTCCCCTGGATCACCACTGACTTGACCATCGGAGTGCCCCCGCCGGAATCCCCAGCTCGGGTCACTGACGTTGCTTCCTTGCAGGTCCCGAGGCACCGGAGGCGTTACCAGGCGGGCAGACGCGACCCATCCAACGCAATCAGTAGCTACGGGCCACGACGATCCGGGCGGCAACAGATTGGCATGCTAGGAAGGGGGGAGAACGACACTTCCTCCAGTTCAAGCCCTGCTTGGCCAGTCCATTGGGAGGATGGTTACCACCCGGGCAAGGGGAGCTTCTCCCGGCCGTGCGGAGGCATCCCCTTCTCACGGGAACCCGCACGGACCAGAGATGGAAGTGCCTGCCTTGGTTTAGCCACCCCCACTGGAAACCCAGCTGACCACACTCGCCCAGCAGATGTACACTCTCACTGTGGCAGTGCGCCAGCTTCAGCACCAGCACCGGCCCGTGGCTACCCACCAGCGGTCAGGGACCTTGGCAGCCCATGCCGCAACTCCCTGCGACAGCCTGCGCTCTTCCCAAGGAAGGTCATCGTAGCCACGGGCCACCACTGACAACCGAGGCAGCCATCAAGCTCCGACGAAAAGACAACGAGCCGGCTCTGCCGACGGAGAGAGCCGCTCATGAAACCTCGGGTGGGAGGCGCCTAGACCCCGCTGAGGCAGGAAAAGTAAGACCCCCCGCCACGGGTGCTGCGCATCCATGTCACCTTCTCCGTCTCCTTCGACGGAGGGGTTTCCTGATGAAGCCGCCAGGTGCGCGATGGGTAGGCGCCTGGAGGAGCATGAACGCAAGCTGGCGGAGTTCGATCACCGGTTCGCCAGCACGCCGAGCTCTGCTAGTGAGCCAGTGGGCTACGACGCTCGTCCCCCATTCTCTCAGGAAATCCAAGCGAAGCCGATCCTGTACCGGTTCCGGATGTCGCAGGTGGATCCTTACGACGGGACCACAGACCCCCTGGACCACCTGGAAAGCTATCGGGCCCTCATGAGGGTCTAGGGAGCCACCGACGCTTTGCTGTGCGTCGCCTTCCTCGTCACTCTCCGGAAGGCGGCTCGAGTATGGTTCTCCCGCCTCGAACCGGAGAGCATCAGCTCCTTTGTCCAGTTGGGGCAGAAGTTCGTGGCTCATTTCGATGCTTGCCGGAAGATGCCATGCGAGGCGGACAGCCTCTTCTCCATCGGGCAACAGGATCAGGAGATGCTGCAGAGTTATGTGGCTTGTTTCAAGGCTGCCACCCTGGAGATCTACTGTTTGGAGGAGCCAGTCGCCATACTGGCCTTGAAGCGAGGGCTCAAGACTTCCCGCTTGACGTACTCGATCGACAAAAGCCTCCGAAGTCTTACTCCGAGCTCCTCATCTGTGCTCAGAAGTACATCCGCGTCGAGGAGGCGGATCGTCCCCGGCGGGAGCTAGACGGGAGGCCACCGAAGAGGCCCGCGCCTACCGAGGGGCCAGGGGTGCAGAAGCCAACACCCCAAGCTCAAAGCTCCCGAAGGGACCGGCCAAGACCGAGGGGGACTCCTGTTCCTGCGGAGGCCTACACCCCTCTCCTCGCCCCGAGGAGGAAGATCCTCATGGAGGTCGAGGACGAGACCTATTTGCGACGCCCACTGCCATTGAAGTCGTCTGCCACCCATGACAAGTCAAAGTACTGTCGCTTCCATCGTGACCACGGTCACGACACCGAGGAATGCCGTGACCTTAAGTAGGAGATTGAGAAGCTCATCAAGAGAGGCTACCTCGGAAGGTATGTGGGGGGCAGATCCCAGTTGGAATCCCAGTTACTCATCGCCCCTCCACTAGTCCCAGCGGTCGACAATCGCCCCACCGAGAAGCCGGTGGGGATGATACACTGGGGGACTGGGTGCGCCTCCGAGAAGGCCTGGGGGGGCAAGGAGCGGAAAAGCTCCCGAGCATCCTGTGAGCCTGCCACACAGCACCCAGAGCGGCCACGGGCAAAGCACCATTCAACCTCGTCTTCGGCATGGAGATAGTGATCCCAGTTGAGCTCGGCGCACCCCCTCAACCGGGACCTCCTCAAAGAAACGAGGGTCAAAGCCTGGCCTTGGATGGCAGCGTACCGGTAACCGTCGCCCGACATCATAGCGCCCGGGTGAGGTTGAAGATCTTCCGACCCGGCAACCTGGTGTTATGCTAAGTTGAGGCGTCTCAACTCAAAGAGCGCGGTAAACCCCCGCTGAATGGGGAAGGCCTATACAAAATGGCCGAGGCCCTCCTGTAGAGAGACCACTTTCTCGATGACCTGGATGGAACCAAACTCCCCCTGGACATGGAACACTTGCAATCCGGGGAGTTACTACCAACATGTAAGTTCTCCCTCCATTTGCAATAAAAGTCCTTTTCCTGTGCAACGGTTTATCTGCCTTGCAGGAATCAAAAGACTTGGGAAGCCCCCAGGCACCGGCGAGCCAAGCTCTCCGGCATCAAAAGACCGGACGACCTCCGGCACCGATGAGCCCAGCTCTCCAGCACAAAAGACCTGGGAAGCCTCCAGGCACCGGCGAGCCTAGCTCCCCGGCATCAAAAGACCGGACGACCTCCGGTACCGGCGAGCCCAGCTCTCCGGCATCAAAAGACCGGACAACCCCCAGCACCGGCGAGCCCAGCTCTCTGGCATCGAAAGACCAGACGACCTCCGGCACCGGCGAGCCCAGCTCCCTGGCTTCAAAAGACCGGACGACCTCCGACACCGGCGAGCCCAACTCCCCGGCCAAAGACCTGGGAAGCCCCAAGGCACACAACGCGCCTACGAGCCCAACTCCAAGGCACCATCTCAAGTTCTCATGTCTTCGAGCCCAACTCAAGGATGTCTGCTCAAGACTGGAGCTCAGATCTCCGGCCAAGGGCACCTCCGAGCCTCGCGGCTCTCCAACATAACCATCCCCGAGCCCAGCTCCAGGATGCCAGCCCAAGATCGGAGCTCAGATCTCCAGCCAAGGGAATTCTCTCAACCAACGCGCCTACGAGCCCAACTCCCAGGCACCGTCTCAAGCTCCCATCATCTTCGAGCCCAGCTCCAGGATGCTTGCACAAGACCAGAGCTCAGACCTCCGGCCAAGGGCGCTTTTGAACCACGCAACACGTCATCATCAACGTGTCCAGGCCTGGCCTCATGATGACAGCCAGAGCCGGGCCCCATCCTCCGCTAGGTCCGCTCCCGTAAGCTTGGGACGCCTAGGCCGGAGTCGAGCACGAGCCTCCACCCAAGGCGAACCCCTCGAGATCGGGTCCCGGGGTCAGGAGTCGAGCTCAGCCTCCTCCACCGTGAGGTGCCCCTCCGAGCTCCGGTCCCCTGGACTGGATAGCATCGTCGCTAACCAAAGTCCTGGGAAGCCCCCAGGCACCGGCGAGCCTAGCTCCCCGGCATCAAAGCCCAGAGAAGAGGGCTCTAGCACAAAGACCTGGGAAGCCCCCACGCACCGGCGAGCCTAGCTCCCCGGCATCAAAGCCCAGAGAAGAGGACTCTGGCACAAAGACCTGGGAAGCCCCCAGGCACCGGCGAGCCTAGCTCCTTGGCCTCAAAGACCGGACAACCCTCCGGCACCAGCGAGCCCAGCTCCCCGGCAAAGGACCTGGGAAACCCCCAAGCACTTAGTGCCTCCGAACCCAACTCCAGAATGCCAAGGCCTAGAACTCAGATTTCTAGCGCCGCACTTCTTAAGCGTCAACATCCTCGAGACTGGCTCCGAGACACTAAGGTTCAAGACCCAAACTTCCAGCACCAAGGATCTCAGCCTCCGACGCCCCGGAGCCCAGCTCTGAGACGGCGACCGCTGGATCATGTCTCCAAGCAGCTGAGTCCAAGGTCAACATCCTTCACCGGCATGACCTCAAGCTCAACACCAGGTCAGTGCCAGTCGAAGTTCCTGACTCCCATCTCGGACCTCCCTGCACCGAAAAGAAAGAAGTAGCAAAGAAAGGGAGAAGAAGGGAGAGAGGGGACATTCCACATTGCAGACAATGGAGACACCATGATTACAAAGATGCATTTCATTGCTGGAAGAACCAATTACATTATCTTCCCGGTCCCGATAGGCCAGGCACCTTCGAGGTTGTTGGAGCCCGAGCCTCAGTTGGAGCAGCTCCCTACCTTGCCGCCATCGTCGTCGTTGCGGAGGAAGGCTTCTTCCCCGGGACTCGAAGCGCGGCTAGCTGCTCCTTGGACAGAACTCCCCGTAGCTGGGACCGGCAGTACGCGAACCCCTTGGCGAAGGAGTCCGTTGCCGCTTCCCGGAAGTCCTTGAGGTACTCCGGGGTCGCCTTGAAGCCAGCCATAGCATCAGCGGCTACCTTCTCCGCAGCCTCGGCCCGACGCCGGACCTCTTCCAGCTCCGCCTTTAGATGCTCAGACAGACGGACGGCCGTCGCTAGCGCCTTCTCGGCAGCTTCAGTGGAGCAGTGGGAAAGAGCGGCCTTCTCCTCTATATCGGCAGCTCTCTTCTCGGCCGCATCCACCTTCTTCTCAACGGAGGTGGCCCTTTCTCTGGCCGCCTTCGACTCGGCCCGGAACTCCTTCAGCCGGGCCCGCTTGGACTCGAGCTCGTTGTCGAGCTCCTTCCTTATTCTGGCCGCTTCAGCAGCTTTGACATGGAGGCTCTTCGCCTTCGGCTAGCCTCCCGAACCTCCGCATCCTTGCGACCTACTTCAGCTTTGAGGGACGTGAGCTCGGCTCCTTGCTCTCTGTCCCTCCTTGTCCAGTTGCCACAGTAATCCCTTATGAGGATCAGCTCCCGCCCTTGCTGCAGTGAGAAGATCCAGGATTAGCAACAAAAGAAGGCAAATAGATATCGAGGTGGGAAGAAGTTACTTACAGCATATAGCTGGGCGAACGACACCGTGATGACGTCATCGAGGAGTCGCCCGCTCCCCTCGTGCCTATCGCATGACTGGACAGAGAAGTCCATAATGCACTCCGCTAGGCTGGCATCCTTCATCAAGGACATGTTCGGGCCTAGCCGGAAAGGGACTCGGCGATAGTCCCTCTCTCGTGTTCCCGCCGACTCAGCTCCTTCGACGGCGGAAGGCTCCCTCAGCGCCAACTGAGAGATCAGCACCGCATCAGACAGGACTTGGGGCGCCGGCCTGACTTCTTGCGCCCCACCGTCCTCCTCCGTGCTGGCGACCTCCAAGGTGGAGTGCGCTGACCAGGCAGCAGCAGCGGCTGACCTCGTGCGGACAACCACCTCGGGCTCGGACGCCGCTATGGGAGGCTCCGAAACGGGCTCGGCCACCCTCTTCCGCCCGCGCTCCTACACCGGCACGTCCGCCCCAGCCTGCACCGGCCTCGCCCCGTCATCAGTTCGGGCTCTCTTCGACGCCGGCTCGCCAGCCTCGGTGGTCTGCTCCCGCTCCTCCGATAACGAGAGCAGCTCATCCATCAAAAACTTCATTTCTGCACCAAATGGAATGAGGTCAGCCCAACAGCAGCAAAAAAAAAATGAGAAAAAAAAATGAATAAGAATTGATAAGGAAGTGGCCAAGTCGAACTCACCCGACTCCTGCGCCGAGCTGATCCCAGCCTCGCGAAGGTTCTGCTCTAACAGCAAGACCTCGAGCAGAGGGATCTCAACCGACTTGAGCAGGTCATACAGATCGAGGTCGGCGGCTTCGACAGAAGAATTCCTATTCGGAGATCGATCCGGATCGCTCCAAACCCAGTCGATCCCCTCTACGGAGGCAAAAAAGAATCTACTCTTCCATCCTTTGATAGAAGAGGGGAGTGCAAACCTGATGCCCCGAGAGCGGGAAAAGAGGGACCACCACCCGTCCTCGGTGGGGTGGCGTTTCAGGATGAAGAAGGCCTTGAACAGGGAAAAACAGGCAACAAGCTCGTGGAAGTGGCACAGAACGATAAATCAAAATACCGTCCTGATGGCATTGGGGACCAACTGGGCAGGAACAAGCCGGTAGTTGGCCAAGAAGGAAAGGAAGAAAGGATGTACGGGGAAGCGGAGACCCCCGGCAAAGGTCTCCTCATAAAAGGCGATCCGCCGAGGGCCACTGGAGGTAACCCGCTCCCCGGGGCGAGGAACGGAGAGCCGGATGGACTCGGGGATGCCATAAGCTTCCTGGATGGATACCAGGTCCTCAGCGGTGATCGCCGAAGCAATCCCTTCGGGACCTGTCGACCGAGAAGGCTCAGGCTTAGGAAGGACTCGAGGAACAGGAGGGGAAGACCCGGGTTCCCTAATGATCACCGGGCCCTGGGCGGGCCGCCTACTAAACTCAAACCTTGCCACCTCCATCTCCTCATCGGAGGAGGAGGGAGTCCTCGACCGGGAGGATCCGACTTCGGATTGGCAAGAATAATGGAACTCCGGACCAAAGTGATCCATATAGAGAAGAGACAAGAAGGAAGAAGAAAAAGGACAAGAGGGACCCTAAAGTGGCTCCTACGAGACGAGAAGAGGAGGCTAACCTGCAAGAACCCTAGGGAGTCGCCGGCGGCCGGAAGGGAGGAAGAGAAGGGAGAATACTCCTGCAGAATGTTGGGCATGCAAAGTTCGAATGAGGGTAAGCTTCGAAGAAACTTACCGCTCCTTCCCAAGCTACCTACGCCCAACCGTACCTTTGCGGCCCCCAAGAAGGCGCCCGCCGCGTGTCGACCATCCATTGGGCCCAGGCGCCCATCCAACCGCGGTCGCTCTGACTTCCGTGCCCGCCTCGACGACCCCCCTCCTGCGTGACCACATGGCATCCTCCCACAAGCTCGTAGGATCGCAGAGCGAGGCACCACCGATTTTAGCCATTATTGTGCCCGATTTCTTCGCCTTTCCATGTCAGCACCATAATTATGCCCTTCGCCCCAAGCACCGCACGTCAATGGGCCTCGGGCGTGGGAGGCAAATGATGTGGCTAAAATGCTGACGTGGCATGAGGCAGCGGACGTGGAGTCCCCATCAGATGCCACGACAATTTTTCAACATGAGCGCCTTTGCCGAGCTGAGCTCCCCTGAAGCAACACCTCTGCTCGCCGAAGGCAAGCACCGTCCTTCGCCAGGTCCGTTCCCGCAAGCCCGAAACACCTAGGCCGGAGCCGAGTCCGAGTTCCCACCTAAGGTGGACCCCTCAAGATCGGGCTCAGTGGTTAGGAGTCGAGCTCAGCCTCCTCCGCCACGAGGCGCCCCTCCGAGCTTAGGTCCCCTGGGCTGGGTGGCACCCCGGCACCGAGCTCGTTTGAGGTCGGGCCCCGTGGTCAGGAGTCGAGCTCTGCCTCCTCCACCACGAGGTGCCCCTCCACGACCGAGCTCGGTCCGCCTCCGTCCTGCCGAGCAGCACCCAAGCGAGTCTACCGCAGACAGGCCTTGCCTCTCCAGCTCGGCCCCCTGTTCAAGCCAATACGCTGGTCGCCAAGGGAGCCCTACCTCTCCTCCAAGGACAGTGGCGATGCTCCCGAGGGCCGTACGACACCAACCATGCCGCAATCAAGGCACCATACCTTCCACCGATCTGCCGTACAACCGGAGAAAAGATCCTACCGGAGAGCACGGATCCCAAGATCGGTGGCCCACCGATCAAGACCCTAATAGACTCCCAGGAGAGGGATAAGTGGAAGGAATGTCAGAAATCTACGGAGGCTTCCCCGACTGTCACAACAGGAGAGACGTCCCGTCCACGTCACGGTACCTCGCCACACACGACAACAGGGGGAGATCCCGAAACAAACCAAGGTAGAAACTCCCGCAAAAAAACTAAGCAAAAAGGTATCGGCATCTAACCTCAAGAAGAGAGATTCATATCATACTCTCAATTGAAGAGAGGAACCAGAGCGACACAAGAGAAGAAGGCCAGAGAGGAGGGCAAGACCACCTCGGCCAACACCATTCCCAGCTCGTCCTCATCTTCCACTCACACTATATTCACTTCTCCTAGCGTGGATCGCCACTAACTTGACCGTCGGAGTGCCCCCGCCGGAATCCCCGACCCAGGTCACTGACATTGCTTCCTTGCAGGTCCCGAGGCACCGGAGGCATTACCAGGTGGGCGGACGCGACCCACCCGACGCCATCAGCAGCTACGGGCCATGACGATCCGGGCGGCAACATAATATATATATCTTTTTAAAGAAACAAAGGTTAGCACAATGAAGATACACTACAAGAAAAACCAGTTTTAGCAACCGATTTTACAACCGATTTTTTTGGTTATATTTGTGACCGATTTTGTAACCGATTTTGCAACCAATTTTTTTTTAAATATTTATGACCGGTTTTGCAACCAATTTTGCAACCGATTTAAATCGATTGCAAATTCAGTTGCAAAAGTTTTATTTTGCAACCGATTTTACAACCGAAACAGAAATTATTTTTAATTATTTTTAATTATTATTTAAAAATTTGGTAATCGAAAAATTTAGTAACCGATTTTGCAACCGATTTTGTAACCAATTTTTTCGATTGCAATTTTTTTAAAATTTAATTTTATTATTTATGAATTTTGCAACCAATTTTTTTGGTTACAAATTTTTTTAAAATTTAATTTTATTATTTATGAATTTTGCAACCGATTTTTTTGGTTGCAAATTTTTTTTAAATTTAATTTTATTATTTATGTATTTTGCAACCGATTTTTTCAGTTGCAAATTTTTTTAAAAAAATTTTATTTTATTATTTATGAATTTTGCAACCAATTTTTTCTGTTGCAATTCTTTTTTTAAATTTAATTTTATTATTTATGTATTTTGCAACCGATTTTTTCGATTGCAATTTTTTTTTAATTTTTTATAAATTTTGCATCCGATTTTTTCGGTTGCAAGTTTTTTTTTAAAATTTTATTTTATTATTTATGTATTTTGCAACCGATTTTTTTGGTTGCAATTTTTTTTTAAAATTTAATTTTATTATTTATGAATTTTCCAACCGATTTTTTCGGTTGCAAATTTTTTAAAAAATTTAATTTTATTATTTAAATTTTATCATTTAAATTTAATTTTTTTTTTGATAATTAAAATTTTTTTAAAGTTTTTTATAAATTTGTGCACATTCCACATTGATTTCTTGGGGGAGTGTCTTCAGTCTGATGATGACCAGTCGAAGGAGACTGCAACTTGGACTCAAGAGATGATTGGACGAGTGTTGGTTTCCTAAGGTGGAGCCTGTTTTGCAGTAGTTTGCAAGTCCATTTCCTGGTTATATACTCAATACGACAGTATTTTAGATCACAAAAGAAGTCTCAAGCTCTTTAGTAGTGTGTACTAGGTGTTCTGTTTTAATAGCTTTAATAGCTGTTTCAGGTTTTTGGGACCTTAGAGTAGCAGTGTTTTGCCAATTTAAGGGTTATAGTGATGGATGTGGTTCTTTAATGTTGTTGACTATTGCATCCACTACTTTGTGGTGATTGGTCATTTGGAAGGTTGTCGCTATCCGATCCATTGGTTACAAACTGGGTATCACTTAGAATAAATCTTGATTTTGTTCTTCTATGACAACTCTCGGTTACCTTCAGGGCATACAGCTTACAGGGAATACCTGGATTCTTACTGAAAGCAAGGAATGCCCGAGCCTTGCAAATTGCATCTTGATCTTATGATTAATATTTATCATCTGCTATAATGATTATTTGTTTTATTTGGTTTGGTTGCTGACCCATTTTCAAGTGGCACATGCTGATTTCTGATTCATAAATTATATTGAATAATTTGCATTTTAGAATGTAAAAAAGAATAATGCTGATTTAATTTTTTTAACCTTTTTTTAATTTTAGCAATCAATTTTATAACCGATTTTTTTTTTAATTTTCCAGAATTTTTTTTAGCAACCGATTTTGCAACCGATTTTTTTAAAGAAAATCTCAGAATTTTTTTTAGCAACCGATTTTGCAACCGAATCTTTTTTTTTTTTTTTTTTTAGAATTTTTGTTTTTAGCAACCGATTTTGCAACCGAATTTTTTTTTATTTTTCAGAATTTTTTTTTAGCAACCGATTTTGCAATCGAGTTTTTTTTTTTATTTTTCAGAATTTTTTTTAGCAACCGATTTTGTAATCGATTTTTTTTTTATTTTTCAGAATTTTTTTTTTTTAGCAATCAATTTTGTAATCGATTTTTTTTTCCAGAATTTTTTTAAAAAAAATAAATAAAATTCAGTTGCTAAATCGGTTGCTAAATTTTGCAACCGAAAAAAATCGGTCATAAATTTTTGCAACCTATGATTTTGCAACCAACTAATTTCGGTTGCAAAATCAGTTGCAAAAAAATTTAGCAACTGATTTTTATTTATTAGCAACCGAAAAATCGGTTGCTAAAACTATTTTTTTTTGTAGTGATATAATGCAATAAAAAATCTATTCCCTTTAGGCAGACAAATTTTTTAAGTCCAATATACCTATACCTTTGATATTTTGATCCAATTAAGATCTCAATAATAATATTTTTTTATTAATATAGAAATACTTATATAAAAGATGCTAGGAATGCAAAATACTAGTTAATGGGCATATACCATAAATGATATACAAGAGTCTAAATGTAATATCACATATTGTTTTTGGACAGAACATGTAATATGCATAAGTACTCTTTACATGAAACCACAAGCAAATGACATACTCTAATAGTCATGATTCTATCCCCTTTGGGCAGACAAATCCATGAAAGCTAAAGTACCATCGTAACAAATGCCCCATGCAACCTTTCTCGATTAAAATATATAACAACCCCTTTTGGACAGACGATTGTATGTAATAACCAAAAAATATCCCTCACATGATGGAAAATTCAATGGACTGACACAAACAAACCACTTTAGTGATAAATATTTATGCCAATCCATAAATTATTCATATAGGAAAGACAAATGCCCAAACAACCATAAAATGATATATTTTAATGACATGTATGCCACAAAAGATCAATCCAAAATGAGATACTCAATAACATGCACCCACTGATCATATCATAATATAATAATACATTCTAACTGCTACTTCTATCAATAATACTTGCTACACAACTATAAAACATCTTTGAAAAAGAATTATAGTATACAATAAGTGTCGCAATCAATTACAATCAATTTTGGATCAATAGTAATAGAGACATCAATATGCAATTCTAAAATAATTTTTAAAAAATAAATAATTAGTCCTCAATAACTTAGCTATTCAAAATTCAGTACTCCGAACCCTTTGGGACTACGCGAAAATATACTTGAATTATATAATAGTGAGTAGAATTGCATATAAATTTTTTAAAAAATTATTTAAATATTTCATCAAATATGAAGAACTTTACCAAAATATTTTTCTAAATATGAGTCCAACAGTCCAAAAATCGTTCAAAACAGATGTAAAATAAGCAAGTTCTAATGATTTTAATCAAAAACAAATGATAGAGGACCAAACCATAAATTACAGAAAATATAGGGACTTTTCTATAAAATATATTTTCAGGAAAAATAGAGACTTAAATATAATATTTTTAGGACTCATTTATAATTTTTAAAACTTTAGGGGCCTATCAATAATTTTATATCGATCCTTACATAATTCTTAATTTTATAGCGGCTGACTTGCAAAATTTTTCTTAACCCAAAAGTAGACTGGCCCAATGTGATTTGATCCAGCCAACTCAACAATTTGGGCTCAACACAATTAGTGAATTGAGTCTTAAATGGGTTAAAAACTTGACAATCCAAAACCAAAGTCTACTTAAACTTATCTCCTTCCACCCTTTCTATTCGATGATGGATCAAGCATCATTAAGTGACGAAAATAAGGTAAATGTTGGCCTCCATGATCTCTGGGAATATTAGCAAACAAGAAAAAATACCAGAGATATATAATATTTTCATCTCAATGCCATTCACCAACTAGATGATAATGCCTAACATATTAAACATGTTGTGAGCATGACTACATCACTAGGGATGACATGAAGAGCAAGCATGACATATTTTAAGAATGAATAAATTAATATCCCTATTAATTTATTATAGCTCTCATGTCTATAAGAAATACATGTGAACTGTATGGAAAATATCACTTAAAGAAAGATATAGAACCCTGAAGAAACACAGGCCCACATGAGGGTTAGGTACGAATGGTCCATTGATCTTTATGCACACCATAGAATTATGGATGTCTATTTTAGAGTCTTTCCAAGTAAAAAAAAAACTGGGCCTCCATAGTGCATTAAGGTTCCACAATATCAACATTTTTTTTAAAAGGATAATGGGTTAAAACCCAAAACCCGAAGCCTGCCAACCTTCTTCCCACGACATCGAAACCAAGGGAAATAATCAGTCTGCTGCCGTCCCTTTCAAAAATGCTCATTGCCGGTGCAAGGCCCGGTGGGATGGCCACTGACCAACCAGAAACGGTCAGTCGACATCTCCGGTGGAGTCGCCGGAGTCCGATCCGAGCCCGACGGTGGACAATCAATTTTTATTTTTTGTGTTGTGCATGATTTGAGAATAGATCATTATCAATTGCACACCACCACCGCCACAACAACTCCTCATCATCGATCACTGCTTGACATCGACGATGGTATGGATATCCCAATCAACGTCGATCAACATGATTCTTACCGATGAGAAAGAGAGAAAAAGAAAGATTTTATTTTATTTTTTTTTTTTTCTAGACCCCGTCCAAACACCACCGATCACTAGCAGGAGAGACAAAAGGTCATCGCCGTCGGCTGTTATCATCTAGAATGCCACTTAGAATGGAAGAATATGATGATGAGCAAAAGTAGAGAAGAAGATATGGGTGCTGCCGCCATCTTTGGTGCTCGGGTTAAGGCCAGACAAAAGGGATACTAGTTCACAGGCTTTTGTGGAGAACAATCATAGCATGTGTTTTCTTCATGGTTGGGATTGGGTACGCACGGGACGAGGAATGTCTCGAATGATTCAAAGGATGGGAGTTTGGACTCAAATTTAAAGAATATTCATGGAAAATCATGCCTTCTATCATAATATATATAAATATATATTTTATAAGGTTTAAAATATGAAAAATAATATCAATAGGTCATATCGTTAGGTTTCCAAACTAATCATCTAAATATGAATAGAAAAATAAATGATATTACAATCTTCTACAAAAATATCAAGACTCTGATACCAAATATAGAAAAAAACTTTCATTAATTCCATGGATTATGGATAGAAGATTGGAATATAAAATATTTAGATCTTATTTGTTTGATAATAGATCTCAAACTATTTATGACATCCATTAAGAGAGTTTTGCGATACATACCTATATTCGTTATTAATCCAAACCTGGAAGAGATGCTCATGTGCTCATGTGAACATCAAAGGCAGAGTCCTTTTCTCTAGCATCCTCTTATAACATGTGGCTCATCGATGGGACAAGCTATAAAAATAAAACTCATGTAGAATATTATAATGAGGAGTGGAGAGGGGACCTAGCTTATTATTTATAAGCAAACTCTAACAGGCCCTCTCATCATAGGCCAGTTGGGCCAAGGTTTATACTTTGTCACCTTAACCACACCAATCCATATGAGGTATTCCTAGCCCAAACAATGATCACATAATATTGGACTCATCATACGTCTATCAACATGGATCATAAAATCAATCTGCTTTTAATAAACTATAAACAATAATTAATGACGGTCTAAATTAAAAAAAAAAATACTCTTATAAAATTGACTCATGTAAAGAATAATGAATGCACTTTGAAGGAAATCGACGCGTGTGTAAAGACCAATGGCTTGCTTTATTCTTTCGATCTTCTACAAATAAGAAATATGTTTTTCAAAAAAACACTGGAAGGTCAGAAGAGATGAAAGAGAAGATAAAAGAATGGTTCATCAAATTTTTGTTTTGTATCTCATTGATTAGATTTATTCCTTTATATTTTTAATTTATGGTTTCCTGACATTCTATTATATTTTGAATGTCTTCATCTTGCTTATTCTTTTTCAAAAGTTTCTTAATAACTATTTTCTTTGCATGGCTGCACTTTGACAAGAATATCCATCATAAATTTGTATGTTTTGCTTCTTTTGATGCATGGTAGTGCACAGTAGAATGATGCTGAAAAATTCTTTGAGACGTTGTTTTGTGCATCATTTTCTTTACATACACAGTCATGATTGTCTGAAAATTATGCCAAATATTGCCAAGAGGGTAAGAAAATTGTTATTTCTGACAAAGCCCACAATTAAAATAGATCAAAGTATTGTGATGAACTTTGAAGTTTCTTGTGGATAAAAAAATAAATTTAAAAAATGTTAGCACTAAAATTGATGTTAGTTTTTTGCATAAAAACTTCATGACTTCATATTATTTCACTCAAAAAGAGATTGATCATATTATTTCACTTCATTCTAGTGCATCCTTGTGACCCTCGTCCATGATTTTTTTTTTCTTCTCATATAATTTGAATTGGTATGATATTTTGGGAGCTTAATTTTTCCCGAACCAAATAATTGAGATTTTTTTTTAAAAAAAAAATCTTTTCAGAGAAAGATCCTCTAAATACAAGAAGACATAAGACTTCTCAGGGGTCACCCATTTTAATACTTCTCTCTCTTCATGTAGGCCCAACTTTAGAGTTCTAACAGGGTTCCGTGCTCTAATTTTGGTAAAATCACGACCTGCCAATTTATAACCTTCTATATCTTTTAATTTAATTTTAATATATATAGAGTTTACCAAGTTAATTCTGAACTAAGCCACTTGCACTCATCAAAGCTGACCATGGTTCGCCATATTTCTTATATTTTAAAGAAATGATGGGATATGATCCATGAAGAGAAGAAATATCCTTTATTTACGAAGCACAGACATGCCATGGAGATACCCAGCTAGATTATCTTGCCCCAAAAATAAAACCCCCATAATTCGCTAAATAGAAAGAAGTTAGTGATTTTGAAAATAAACCATTCATACTAATCATAATTTTTGCTCAGATTATCAACCATGGTTTTGATGCAATGTTGACGGAGGCGATGTTTTGTGAGATAGATTGTCACGTCTCGAATCCAGCATCGAAATCAGCTACGCGACCGGCTACACAAATCTTAGGTTTTATCCTATAAATCATACAAGACCTAGGTACACAAGAATCACTTACTTCAAAAATCTTATCAAATAAACCAATATTATATAAACAATTGAATAATAATTAAACAATTCATTTATTCAAGTCAAAATCACAAAATAATCCACTGATTTTTTACATAAATATCAGCAACCGAACTACCTGAACAAAATTAACTAAAAATCTACGATCCTGGTATTTGATCTCATACCCAACCCGATTCTTGCTATGCATCATTTCACCACAAATCCAATGCACTACCAAGTTTGAATATCTTGCATAATTCTGAGAAGAAAAAAAGTAGGGATTGTGAACTTTATAGCCCAATAAGATCTCCAAACAGTCACACCAATAATAGCAATAATTTAAAACTAGCAAGAAAATAAGAGTATATTATGCCATGCAGTCAAACAACTCAAATGTCATATATGACAAAACCTTTTATAAAATCATGTTTCCTTTTTATATTTCAATTTAGTCATCCTTCTTCTTTAGAGTTTTAGACTAACCACGGTCATGCTTCAGCCAATGACTGGCAATCTTAGTGTCACACTTCAGCCTGTGACTGGTAATTTCAGTATCACACTTCAGCCTGTGACGGACAATTTCATTGTCACACTTCAACCTGTGACTGGCAATCTCGGTGTCACACTTCAGCCTATGATGGGCAATCTCAGTAAGCACGATCCCGTGGCTTGGGTAGTTCAAACACCGTTACATTTTATCCTTTCGCATCATCATGTCAAATCATATCATTTATAGTTTTCCAATAACCGACATCATGGTCCAACCCAATCAAAGATCACTTTACTTGATAAACATGGTTTATATAAATATAAATAATAATAACCATCATATACTTTATCACAAGAAATCAAACTATACCATGCGAAAATTATCATGTATGCCAATGCTCATGTACTCGGATCAAAACATGTCATATAAAATACAAACAACTGGTGATCAAGTCCAGAAATCCTTACCTTCAAGAGCTAACCCTAAAATATCCAGTATCAATATATACCCGAAGCTCATACAAAACCCTTATGCTCAGAAGGCTACTCCCTACAATAACAAATTTTTAACCATAAATAATCCTAAAGAAATTTATAAACGAAAATCCTTTTTACCAGAATTCCATCAGTGGTCCTCCTGATGAAACCCTCACTCCCCAAATTTTCAGAGAAAGAGATTTTTCAATCTCCCCCCTCACTATGTTTTATTATTTTTTCTTTCTCTCTCCTCTTTCTCTCTCTCCTCTCTCCTCTTTCTCCTCATATTCTCTCTCATTTCTCTCTCTTCTTTCTCTCTCCTCTCTCTCTCCTCATCTTCTCTCTCCTTTTTTTTTTTTTTTTTTCTGTTTTCCTTCTCCACCGAACCGAGATCTTTCCCTCTTTCTTTGTTTTTTTCTTTTTTCTTTCCCTTCCTTTCTTCTTCTCTTATAGATTGTAAAATCTCTCCGTAGCTCTATTTTTGGCTTTTGTTCTGACTCTCTGTACTTTGTTGGCCCCCTGAAATAATCCTCGACGTCCCTTGTTGAAAAGAAGAATGAAACCAATCCAAAACAGCATCAAAACCCGTCTCAGAAGCTCAAAACAGTAAGAAAACTTTCCAAGCCATCAGATCAGAGATCATCGCATCAAAATCCGAATCTAAAAATCCTTGATCAAGCCTAAACTTCCTCGGATCCATTTTTGTCGTTCGATCAGGTGATCGGACGGTCCAGATCGCGCAGAAGGGCAGTAGACCGCTGTGGACTGCGAGAAACAGGCTTGGAAATGCCCGAGAAATGCCTGGAAAACGTTTCTACGATGCCCGCCGTCGGCTGGATCGAACCCACGCGCCTGCGCGCGCCTCGCATGTGGGCCTGGGCCATGCCCCACACACCTGTGCATCCACCCACCCGCGTGCGTGCCTGCGCCACGCGCATGGGTGTGGGCCCGGTCCAACAAGGTGGGTCAGCTTTTTTTTTTTTTTGGTTATTTCATAGATAGCTACTTTGACCTCCCATATATATGGTGAAGGAGTTGGCTCACGCTTCCAATGGTGTCATGCGTCCATCACTGTATGGCACGTCACGACATACCAAGGATGGGACTTTTGATCCGAACTGGTGCCATTGCCTTTGCCATCGTGGCAATCCACTTCGCATGAGCAGAGACCACCTGCAAGACGTCTAAACTACAAATTTTTTTGAACTTTTTAATGACCTTTTATCGATCGAATGATTCTTTCAATCATTCTGACATGCCCGATTTTATTCAAGAATTATTGGATCTGAATCATTCGCAGCTTATTCAAGAAACGTTTCTCTATCTCATGTTATCGGTACTTCGGTATCATGGTATTGTTTTTTTTTTTTTCTTGCCCCTCTTAATACTTGCTTTTACTTGGATTGATATTCCAATTTTGCTGGGTTATTTTGATAAATTTTACGTATGACTGCTAAATTCTGAATCTTTGCTCTGATCAAATTGTTTTTGCATGCCAAACTACTACTACTACAATATATATATATATATTTGGAAAGCATGTTTGTCGTTGTGCTGTGATGCTTAGTATTTTGTTTGTTGTTTAATTTTGTACGGAAGGAAGAAGGCAATGAATTACATGGAAAAGGTCTTGGCGTTGGCACTGAGATTGACAGGAGCAATCTCACAAAGCCCGGAACAAGAGATCGTGGGGTACGTCCCCAAGGGCTCACTGGAGATTCTTTCGGACCAGGTTCGGTCAGCTAGGCTGGAATGCTTCTCTATCGGTTTCTGTAATAAAGTTTCTAAGGACCAGTGGTGTTTCGGTGAGAGACACTCCGATGCTTAAGTTGGCGGGAGCTTGAGAGCAACATAATGGAGGAATTAAATTGAGATAGTATATGGAGAGAGAAGAGAGTACTTAGCTTCAAAACGAGGTCCCTCGCTCATTTTATATAGATATGGAATATTGCCAAATTCTGTTAGGGAATAGGTTGGAAATGTCCGATTTGTCCCTAGGAGAATCAGGATAGTGGCCAGGTGGTACTAGGACGTGGCCACGTCGTGATATCCGTTGTAACAGAATTCTGGTACCAGCTGGAAGAGGCTTCTGGGGCCTTTGAGTTACTTCTGGAATTAGAGTGAGTCGGTCAGACTTCAGCTAGAGAGAGCCGGTCGGACTTCAGCTAGAGAGAGCCGATCGAACTTCAGCTAGAGAGAGCCGGACCTCAGCAGGAGTGGGTCAGCCGGACCTCAGCAGGAATGGGTCAACCCTCCGACCGGAGGGCTGCTAGTTTCGGTCCAGTTCAGGAAAAAACTGGTTGAGTACAACAGTTGCCCCCTGCTCTTGGCCTTTGAGAGGACACATGGCTTCGAAGGGCAGGAGCACTATCCTTGCACAGGCTGCACTTATTCTTGAAGTGATCGTGAATTTAACCGGGCATGTCACGTCTGTCCACTCCAAATCTCCCACGATCGATGTCTGGGATAGGTGACGACCTCACGTTGGGGGCGAGGGAGCTGCAGTTAATGCAAAAAGACCGTAACGATAACGGGCTAGCCAGGCTTGCACAGCGGTTGGAATCTGGAGATGAGCCGCATGATATGGCAGCATCTGAGCGGCCGGTGTTGTGCCCGAAGCGATCTTCTTGCCGTTGATTTAGCATTCATGCGGATCGCCGCCCGCCCGCTCCCAGCAGTCTGTCGCCTCGATTCCCGTAGCATAGGGAGTCGTACCACCTGACGGAAGGGAGGCGCCTCTCCATAGGGCTATAAAAAAAGATGTGAGGCATCTGGGAGGGACTTCCTGCTGCAACCACGCTCATCAAGAGAAAGAGAAGGCTTCCTCCCTCCACCGTCCTCGATCTTCTAGGAAACTAGCCCCAGGTTAGTTTCTCCCTTCTCCGCTCTTCATATCAATGGCTTCCGCTCATAGACATAGAGAACCAGGCCCGAGCGAGATCCAATCAGTGATGATCCGGGAACGAGTTGAGAACCTCAGGATAGTTTATGACATACCCTCGACCTTACACCTTACAGTCCCAGGCTGAGAGGGGAGAGTGAATGACCCATTGGGACCGGAAAATCTTCCAATGTATGAAGCCCACCTTAAGGCCGGACTTAGGCTCCCGTTGTACAACTTCTTCATAGAGATCTTTAATTTTTATAGAGTGACCCCAGCGCAGCTGACCTCAAACAGCATTCGGGCAATCTGCTGCTTTATAGTGTTGTGCCACAGAGCCGAGACCGAACCTAGGATATCCCTTTTCGGCAACTTTTTCCTCTTGAAAAAGGATTTTAGGAGCCAGGAGTGGTGGATGTTTTGTCCCCACCCCAGCCGAAGGATATTGAAGTGCCTTCCGTCGGCCATCCACGGGTGGAAGGCCAGGTTTTTCTTTGTAGATAGCCTCCAGCCTTGGGGTTTCAAGCCGCTGTGGAGGGAGCCAAGGCCGAGACTCTGCGAGGGGAGGGCAATACTGATGGCAGACCAGGCCAGCTTTAATGATATAGAGGGGGTTGGCCCAACCATGGCGTTCGAACAGCTTCGGGAAGACACCCTTCATCATGCAGGGGTCAGCAGCCACATGTTCTTAGGTAGGACAGGGGGCTGCCATGATTGACCGACCTCTGCTCTCACATTTATTTTGTTGTTCTTACTGCTTTTCCTCCTTTTATTCACTCCGATCCTTCCTTGAAACAGGAAGAAGAATGAAGGTTGACAGAGCTAGGATGATCCAACGGGCGGTGAGGAAGAGGGCCACCCAAGAAGCAGAGCCGACCGCAGAAAAGTCGAAGAAGATGCGGGCGGAGGAGCGGCTCACACCCGTCGTAACCATGGACTTCGATGAGGACGACATTCCTCTATCGGAGCGGTTGGTAGAGAAGGCATCAGGATCTTCGACTCCCGTCGGGCAGCTAGCCGCCCGACTGGAGTAGGAGCAGCAGGAGCTGTTGGATACAGTGGCGATTCCATCCTCAACACCCGTCGAACCAGCAGATGCGGCCCCCCCGGCAGGAAAGGGAAAGGGGATGGGCGAGGGAGAGGCGGGTGGAGAAGCCTGCCAAGAAACACCTCAACATTGGCACGCCCTGAACAACGCGAAGCAGGCACGAAGCCTGCTTAGAGGGGCAATGACAGATGCCGACTGGGATCTATCGATCCAGAGGAATCTGAGCGATGTGATGAAAGATTCTTACCGTAACCTCATGAGGGTAAGATACCTACTCCGTGCCCTTGTGCTTTCCTTCTCACCTCCCTTGTGCATGATTAACCTGGTCTCTTGCTTGCAGCTCCTCTATGGGATTTCCTTGATGGATGACGACCTCGGTCAACTACTTTTCGTGGCCAAAACCATGGCCAAAAAGATCCAGGAGTCAGAGATGGCCCGAGCGATGGCGGAGGCATCTCTGAAGGCCATGGAGGAGAGGTTGTCGGCTAGTTAGACCGAAGCCGAGTCATCGAAGCAGGAGTCGAGGGACCTGCAGACTTAGCTAGCCGATCGAGAGGCCAAGCTGAAAAAGAAGAATGTGAAGGTCAGCTCTCTCGTCCGCCGGCTGGAGGAGGAGGAGCAATCTGTCAAAGCCGAGAGGAGGGCCCAGGCCAGCCATGCGGCAACAGGAAAGTGGGTGAGTCAGCTGAGCGAAGCCAAGGAGCTGGCGGCGGAGCGGATTCGCGACACCATGGTGGAATATAAGGCTTTTGCAGACTTTACCGAAGAGGTGGAGGAGGCCGCATCACAGTTCTACACAGAAGGCTACGATTACTGCTTGAAGAAGGTAGCCAGACTCTTTCCAGAACTCGATCTATCTGGCACCTAGCTGAGCCGATCAGTCGAGGGAGAGGAGTACCCAACCGATGGTGGGGTCGATGCATTGATCCCTCCTGAAGCGGACCCATCAGGGGCTCCGGCCGGGACTTCGGAGATGGCAAAGGAAGCCAAAGTCGAAGCCTTCCCATCTAACTCCCCTCTGTACCCGCCGAGCAAGGCTGATTGATTGTAACAGCCTGTCCCCTTCTTTTTGTATGAAACTTTTGTTTAAATAGTAAAGCTTCTCCTTTCTTTTGACATCTATGCTTATCGGTGTATGAGCGACCGGCTTTGTTCGGACTCATATTTGTCTCTTTCTTTTGATGCTTTTTTTGTGAATTTGGGATCGGTCGAATTAGCCGAAATCTTTCCTCTTTGCAATGTTTCTAAGTGTCAATGATCGGATTGATAGGACCGTAAGCTTTTTGAGGTAGTTGCTGGATGGTAGCTTAGTTTGAACCTAAACACCTAGAAATTTTTCTAAGTGTTGGTCCGTCGGCTCGTCCAAACTCGAGATCTCTGAAGTAGCTGCTGGACAGTAGCTCAGTCCGAACCTAGATAATTAAAAATTTTTCTAAGTGTAGGTCCGTCGACTCGTCCGAACTCGAGACTAGATCTCCATGAGGATCGTTTTGTAGCTATTATTGACCAGAGTCAGATTTTTCGGAGTGGGCTGCCCTAGAGCCTTTGCCTATTGGGGTCGAACTTTTGGAAGTGGGCTGCCTTAGAGCCTCTACCGACCGGGGTCGGACTTTCGGAAGGTAGCTGCCCTAGAGTCTTTGTCGATCGGGGTCGAACTTTCGGAAGTGGGCTACCCCAGAGCCTCTGCCGACCGGGCTCGGACTTTCGGAAGTTGGCTATCCTAGAGCCTCTACCGACCGGGGTCAGACTTTTAGAAGTGGGCTACCCTAGAGCCTTTGCCAACCAGGATCGGACTTTCGAAAGTGGGCTGCCCTAGAGCTACTGTCGATCGAGGTCGGACTTTCGGAAGTAGGCTGCCCTAGAGCCTTTGCCGATCGGGGTCAGACTTTCAGAAGTGGGTTGCCCTAGAGCCTCTGTTGATTGGGGTCGGACTTTCGGAAGTGGATTGCCCTAGAGCCTTTGCTGATCGGGATTGAACTTTCAAAAGTGGGCTACCCTAGAGCCTCTACCGACCGGGGTCGGACTTTCGAAAGTGAGCTGCCCTAGAACCTCTACCGACCAGGGTCAAACTTTTGGAAGTGGGCTATCCTAGAGCCTCTGCCGACCGAGATCGAACTTTCGAAAGTGGGCTATAAGAGAAGTTGTGAACTTTATTGATAATACTTGTGAAGGTTGTCTACATTCCACGGACGTGCCACTTACCGTCCGTTTAAATGCTCGAGTTGGTAGGTTCCAGCTCGAATTACTTCCATGACTCGATAAGGGCCTTCCCAGTTGGGAAAGAGTTGTCCTTGCTCGGTCGATCTTGATATTTCTGCCCTTCGCAAAACCAGATCTCTGACCTGGAAGGTTCGAGCCTTGACTCGAGAGTTGTAGTATATGGCCATCTTCTGACGATAGGTTACCATCTTCAAGCCCGTATGGAGCTTGGTCTCTTCAAGTAGATCTAGGTCAGCCCTCCGTCATTCTGAGTTGTTCGGTTCGACGAAGTGATTAATCCGTAGGAATTGCAAGGAAACTTCCACGGGGATGACTGCTCCACTCCCGTAGGTCAGATTGAATGAAATCCCCCAGTCATCGTTTGGACGGTTGTCTGATAGGCCCAAAGCATTGAGTGAAGTTCTTCAGTCCAAAGCCCTTTGGCATCATTCAGTCAGGTCTTCGGTCCATGTAGGATTGTCCGATTGGTGACTTCGGCTTCTCCGTTGGATTGAAGATGGCTGACTGGAGATGTGATATTGCTAGCAGAAGTCTTGGAATTTGGGGTTGTCGAACTGCCTTCCGTTATCGGTAATGATTGTTCATGGAACGCCAAATCGAAAGATAATATAGTTTTGGACAAAGTTCTCCGCCTTGGATTCTGTAATCTGGGCCAGTGGTTCGGCCTCTACCCACTTGATAAAGTAATCAATGGTTACAATAAAAAATTTGCACTGACCAGATGTCGGGGGAAACGACCCTAGGATGTCCATCCCCTATTGTGCAAATGGCCAAGGTGCAGTAAGTGGGGTTAGCTGACTGGCAGGCCTTCTTTGGATATTGGAGTACTTTTGGCATGCGTCATACCTTCTGACGAAGTCCAACGCATCCTTTTGAATTGTAGGCCAATAGTATCCTTGTCGGATAATCTTGTAAGCCGGGAACCTTCCTCCTAGATGGTCGTCGCAGATGTCTTCATGCACTTCTCTAAGTGCGTAGTTAGCATCAGTTGGCTCCAAGCACTTCAATAGCGGCTGCGAGAACGATCACTTGTAGAGGATGCCGTCGAGGAAGACGTACTTTGAAGCTGTCCAGCGCACGCACTTGGCTTCGGTCGGATCTTCCGGGAGAGTTTCTCTGACAAGGAATGTAAGAATTGGGTCCATCCAAGAGGCTTCTTGTTCGACTTGGTGGATCTCGGTCGGTTCTTCGGCAATACTTAGACACTGTAGATACTCCACAAAAGTTTGGTTGGAGGTGTTGGTGATGGCCATAGCCAATCTTGACAAAGCATCTACCCGGGAGTTCTGCAATCGAGGTATATGGAGAATTTCGAAGAATTTAAGTCGAGATACTAGGCATTGTACCTTGCTCAAGTACTTGGCTAGGATAGGATCTCTCGCCTCGAACTCGCCCTTCACCTGATTTACCAACAGCTGAGAGTCAGAGAAGGCCCTGATTCGACTGATGCCCAACTCATTGGCTATTCTCAGTCCTACAAGAAGGGCCTCATTTCTGCTTGGTTGTTGGACACCTGAAATGAGAAGTGTAAAGCATACTCTAAGCTTTCTCCGTCGGGGTCGGCTAGAATCAGGCTGGTCCCGTAGCCTGCAAGGTTGGACGCTCTGTCCACATGGAGGGTCCAAGCGGGCTCTGCTTCTCCAATGGTGTCAGCTTCGGGTGTGCTGGCTGTATGTGAGGACACTTCCGGCTTCTAGGTGCACTCTGCAATGAAGTCAGCAATTACCTAGGCTTTCATGGCCGACCGGGGTTGGAAAGATATGTCAAACTTACCAAGTTTGACAGCCCACTTGGCAAGCTGGCCAGAAGTGTCTGGACTCCGGAGGATCGCCTTAAGGGGTTGGTCGGATAGCACGATAATCGGATACGCTTGGAAGTAAGGTCGGAGTTGCTTGACTGCTATGACCAGGGAATATACTAGCTTCTGCATCTTAGGGTACCTCATTTCAGCATCATGGAGAACTTTAATGATATAGTAGATAGGTCTTTGCTGACTGTTTTCCCCCAATCGAATGAGAACGGAGCTCACTGCCTCGTCCGACATCGACAGGTACAAATATAATGTCTCTCCCTCCGCCGGCTTGGCCAACAATGGAGGATTCTTCAAGTAATCTTTCAAAGCTTCAAAAGCCGACCGACACTCATCGGTCCAGTGGAAGCAGTTCGACAGGCGCAAGGTCTTGAAGAATGGTAGGGACTTCTCAACCGACCGGAAGATGAAACGATTGAGAGAGGCTATTCGGTCGGTAAGCTCTTGTACTTGTTTCTTATTGGTCGGATGTTCTATGTCAATAACAGCTTTAATCTTGTCAGGATTGACTTCAATTCCTCTTTGTATGACCAGGAAGTCGGGAACTTTCCGGAAGTCATCCCAAAAGTGCATTTGGCAGGATTCAACTTTATACGATGATGTCTCAGTGCGTCAAAGAATTCCTGCAAGTTTTTGATGTGGTCAGCTCTATGGAGGCTTTTGACTATCATATCATCAACATACGCCTTCATGTTTCTCCCAAGCTGCCCTTCGAAGACCCGATTGATCAGCCTTTGAAAAGTGGCACCAGCATTCTTCAAGCTGAAGGGCATCATTTTATAGCAGTACAGTCCTTTGTCAGTAACAAAGGCCATCTTCTCCTCATCTTCTGGGTGCATCCTGATCTGATTGTAGTCGAAGAAGATGTCCATGAAGCTCAAAAGCTGATGGCCGGCCATGGCATCCACCAGTTGATCAATCTTTGGTAGAGAGAAGTTGTCCTTTGGACAAGCCTTGTTGAGGTCAGTGTAATCCACGCATATCCTTCACTTCCCATTAGCCTTCTTCACCATTACAACATTTGCCAACCAGTCTGGGTAATGGGCCTCTCTAATGAAGTCGGCATCAGAGAGTTTTATGACCTCCTCGTCAATAGCCCTTTGTCTTTCGGGAGCGAAGCTCCTCTTCTTCTGGCAGACAGGCCTGTAGGTTGGATCTACTTTAAGTTGATGAGTGATGACGTCCGACGAAATGCCTTGCATATCCGACACCGACCAAGCAAAGACATCGGCATTTTTTCTTAGGAAGTTGATCAGCTCCAACTTGACCTCCTCGCTAAGAGTGTTTCCGATTTGGAGGACTCTGGTGGGGTCTTCCCAAAGAGGAACAAACAAGATCCTTTCGACCGGTTGACCATGGCCATCGGTTTCGGCCTTGGGGTCAAGTTGTTCTAGAGTGGAATGGCCCTCCGATTGCCTGTCCTGGATAGTTAGGCACTGCCTGGCCATCCTGTGATCTCCCCTCATAACTCCGACCCCGTTCCGAGTCGAAAACTTCGCCAGCAGATGGTAGGTAGAGATGATGGCCCGAAACTTGTTGAGGGCCGGTCAGTCCAAAATGGCATTGTAAGCAGAGGTTGTACGTTGGACTACAAAGTTGATGGGAAGGGTTTTCTGGTAAGGCTTCGTCCCGATGGTCATAGGCAAAGTTATCTCCCCTTCGACCTTGACAGAGTTTCCTCCGAAGTCGGTCAGCGGCATAGGAAATTCTTGCAGTCTTGATCGGGACAGATTCATCCTGACAAAAGCATTATACAATAATACCTCCGTGGAGCTTCCATTATCAATAAGAATTTGCCTTGCATCATAGTTGAAAATTACTGCCGACACAACTACAGGGTCATTCCTGGAGACATGGGATTCCAAGAGGTTTTCATCGAAGAAGCTGATTACGTTGGAACCCCTAGACTTCTTCACAATGTCCTGACCCTCTTCATATCTCCAGTCGGACCAACGGTGCAGCATGCCGACATTCTTGTCGGTCGGACACTAGTTAAGAAGCTCTATCTCCTCTGGGGGGTCTCTGGTAGCTGAGGCTTTGGCCCGATCCCTGCGGGGTCGGACATATTTGTGCAGTTACCCCCTCCGAATGAGGTCTTCAAGGGCGTCCTTCAGTTGAATGCACTCTTCAGTGTTGTGTCCGTGGTTCCGATGGAACCAGTAGTATTTGTCTCTATTTCTAGATGCAGAGGGGTCCCTCATCGGACGAGGCCTTTGCAGGAAGGTCTCGTTCTCAATTTACAGGAGGATCTTCTCCCTTGGAAGGGAGAAGGGCGCATAGGTTTCGAACCTCCCAGGGAAGTCCTTCGACTTTGGGCTCCGGTGCTAGGCCAAGCTGTTGCCATCGCTGGGAGGTTGGACTTCGCGAGCCTTGTTGCTCCGCTTTTTGGGGGCCGACCTCCTTTCAGCCTAGCATCGGCTTGCTGCTTGCTCTTCTGCCATGACGTACTTCTGCGCCCGGGCCAATAACTCGGAGTAGCTTGTCAGAAATTTCTTGGCTAAGAAAAAGGTGAGCCTGGACAAGCGCAGCTCTCTTTTAAAGGCCGACATAGCTACATCTTCATTCAGATCCGGGATCTCCATAGCCGCCGAGTTGAAATGGGCCATGTAGTCCCGGAGGGTCTCTCCCTCCTTTTGCAACACGAGGAAGAGGCAGTCGGTGTTCCTCGGGATCCGACTGCATGTCCTGAAATGGAAAAAAAAGTTTTTCAAGTTGATGAAAAGAATGGATCGTATGTGGTCGGATGACAGAGAACCACATTCGAGCGGCCTTCTTGAGAGTTGCGGGGAAGGCAATGCAGTGGAGGGTGTCGGAGGTGCCCCGTACCATCATGTGGGCTTTGTAGGTGCCCAGATGGTCCAGCGGGTCGGTGGTACCATCGTAGGGGTCCACCTGCAGGATTTTGAAGTGACGAGGGATTGGCTCCCCCATGATCTCAGCAGAAAAAGGCAAGCGGGAGTCGTACGCGTGCCCCTTTCGACTTTTTGCTGATCAGCAAGCTCAACAATATGCTCCTCCATGCACAAAATCTTGCTGGTGTAGTCTTTCGGGACTTCAGCTGAGTGCCGAATGCCATCAGGGATGGAGTCAGTGAAGGAGGGCGAGGCGGATCTCGCCCTCTTCCAGTCAGCATGAGCCCCCAAAGATCTTCGGGGCTCCGAAACAATATGGGAAAGAGGTTGAGGGACTTCTTGCCGTCAGCTCCCCTCAGTGACAAGTTAGTGGTTGGTGCAAGATGCAGCAGGCGGCTGCTGTCGGTTGTTGGCCGCCTCCTGGAGGTGTTGAACCGCAGTGGTAAGTGTATCAATGTAGTTCAGGAGCATTTGGAACTGCTATAGTCCCAGAACGACAATGAGTTCGATGGCGATGGCGACATCATTCTCCCTGGGAGGTCCTTCGGACCTAGACAAGGAGTGATCTCTTATGGCGGAGGTGTTCTGGACTCTTCCCTTTACCATTACTTTACTTAGCGGATGGATTCCTCCTTTTAGAGAAGGGAAAACCCCCTTCCTCTAGCACCAATCGGTTGCTGCAGATTCTCTCGGACCGGGCTCGGTCGGCTGGGCTGGAGCGCTTCTCTCCCGGTTCCTGCGACAAAGTCCCCAAGGGCCAATGGTGTTCCGGCAGGGGACACTTTGATGCTTAAGTTAGCGGGAGCTTGAGATCAACAGAATAGAGGAATTAAATGGAGATAGCGTATGGAGAGGGAAGAGAGTACTTAGCTTCAAAATGAGGTCCCTCGCTCACCTTATATAGGTGTGGAATACTGCTAAATTCTGTTAGGGGATAGGTTGGGAATGTCCGATTTGCCCCTAGAAGAATCAGGATAGTGGCCAGGTGGCACCAGGACGTGGCCACGTCGTGATGTCCGTTGTAACAGAATTCTGGTACCAGCTGGAAGAGGCTTCTGGGACCTTTGAGTTATTTCTGGAGTTAGAGTGAGTCGGTCGGACTTCAGCTAGAGAGAGCCGGTCGGACTTCAGCTAGAGAGAGCCGGTCGGACTTCAGCTAGAGAGAGCCAGTTGGACTTCAGCTAGAGAGAGCCGGACCTCAGCAGGAGTGGGTCAGCCGGACCTTAGTAGGAGTGGGTCAGCCATCCGGCCGGAGGGCTGCTAGTTTCGGTCTAAGGGATATAAAAATGATCGATACCTAGAAGATATAAAGCCGATCAACGTCTGAAAGACAGGAAGCCGATTAATAATGGATAGCGATTGCTGCACGTGCTGGTCTATTAATGTTCTAACCGTGTACAGCTAGATTCAACTGGATTATGTTAGGATCGTGGCCTATAAATACCCAGGAGTACGGTGAAAGGGGGGACGAACTTCGAAGAGATAGAGATTATGGGATACCCTTGACTCTCGATTTCCCTCAGATCTCATCTATTCTTTGTCTAGACTCTGAGACGGATTCGAGCTTGGAAGCCTCTCCCCACTGAACTCTCTTTAGGAAAAGAAGGAAAGCTTGATCAACCTGTTGACCTCGTCTTCATCAAATTTAATTCAAGCTCAAACATCTCTGTAATCTGGACGCAACACCGAGTATGAACCATATCCTGTTAAGATCATAGTCCATTCGGCAAGTATGGACTATCCAATGATTTAGTTGAATAGATCCTAACAAGATACATAAATAAAAATCATAGAATTAATTTCTATGCTGAGCATGGATCATATCATATTAGGATCATGACCAATCCCATCTATAGATAATTTATTCAGGAAATTAAATAGAAAACAAATTGAAAGTATTTATTCAATTGCGTAGAAGAAAAAATAATAACAAAAATTAATAAAAGGATACATGTACTCTTCTACAGACTGCACTCTCCTACAGACTGCATCTTAATCATGAATAACTTTTGAATACATCTTTTTAGAGATTTAGAGCTCTGTCATATTATCTCAATTTTCAAAGAATTCTTTTTCTTTCTTCTTTCTTCCTGTCTATGAACCTAAATTAATTATAAAAAAATAAAAATAAAAAAATGTTGGCCGCTAGTTCTTCTTTTGCTGCTTGCTCCGGCTGCTGCTTTTACAAAGTCTCAAACAAGTTTACTCCCAATCGAATCAGAACAAGAAACGGAGTAGAACTCTTGAATTCCTGCCTCAACAATGCTGGAATTAATAGTAGCCATTGGATTACAAATCACTCCTCAAACCGCGCACCGAAGTCCTTTGGCAAATCGGAAGGGTTTGACCGCTGGATCATGTCTCCAGGTGAGCTTCGGTCCTCGCATGCCGCACTCCATGGCATTAACCATGGCTTTAATTTCTTCAATCAGTCGGCTTCGTTCTCGATCGTTAAATTGTCGCCCAGTTCAACTCTAGCCACATGATAGCGCCCATCTACTGTAGACTGCATTTATTGATTCGTGACGAGTTTTCTTCGGAAGCTAGACCGCGTGGTTCTCCCTGAATTTCTGAGTTTAGTAAAGAGTTCTTTTACAAGCCACGATGGAGTATTATGCTGTAGCTTTCCAATGTGTCAAACGCCCAAAAAAAAAAAAAAAAACCCATAAAAATTCCTTAGTTCCAAGGTCATGTTACGGGCCTTCCCTGTAGACTTTTGTGTGAGGATTTTTTTTTTTTAATTTAATTAACCAAAAAGGATAGGAAAGATAAATCCCGGTTTTGACCCCCACAAGCTTGTACCACATCAGGTAATATTTAATTCAAAATGCTCAGATTTTCGTAAAACCTAACATCACTAAGATGCTGACTAATAGAACTAGAAAGAGAGAGATCCTGACATCTAACTCATATCAACTATCACAAAACCTGACATCACTAAGATGCTGGCCAGTAGAACTAGAAAGAAGGAGATCCTGACTTCTCACTCACATCAATTATCGCAAAACCTGACACCACTAAGATGCTGACTAGTAGAACTAGAAAGGATGGGATCTTGATCTCTCACTGACATCAACTGTCGGCTAGTAGAACTAGAAAGGGAGAGACCCCGACCTCTCACTCTCACTCACATCATCTATCGCAAAACCTGACACCATTAAGATACCGGTCAGTAGAACTAGAAATGAAGAGATCCTGATCTCTCACTAACATCAACTGTCGCAGGCTAATCGAGTCATCCGCGAGATCATGTCTCGAATTCGTAATTTATTAACAGTGAGGTAAGGTCTCTACCAACCGTGCTATCATCGTAGGAGTGTGAGGACTTTTTTTTGGCATTCAATATTCTCTGCTCCTCCCCTTGTACACTAACCAAGAAATGGACACGTCGAGTTTTCTTCCTGGTGCATGTATTTCTTTATATGCTTGAAGGGAATTTGTGGGGGAGCCGATGATAGAGTTTGGTGCTTCTACGTCACATGGGGAAGCAGTGAGCCATTGATAGAGTTTGCATGCATATGCCCGTGTAACCCTTCCTGTCACCATTGTATTGTGTGTCTGAACATAATAACCTTGTCTTAATGGACCACGCTCCTCAATGGTCCATGTGCTTTAAAAATCACATTTAGGTCATTTGGGCGTGCAAATAGATTTTGGCCTGACATTTTAACTTCGATTTAAGTCCTGTTTAATGCTTCTTAATCTGTAAATTAGATTCTTTTTATTTAAAAACACATTTTCTGTAAAACACAAAAAAAATCCAGTTTTTATAATATATATATATATTAATACTTTAATTGAGATATTTATTAGATTTATCAGATAACATAAAAATATTATTTTCTTATAAATGCACAGCTTTCAAAATATTTTTATTTTTTTATCTACATGGATTTCAAAACTTCTTTTGCACAATTCAACAGTTGATGGTAATTATGAATATCAATCATTTATTCATGTCAAGGGTACAATCCGGGATTTTTTTTAAAAAAATATTATTTTTTATTAAATATTTTTGAATGTATGGTTGGCTGAAACTTATTTAAGGATTTACCATTATTGGGATGAGTTGGGGGATGAGTAGGATGCCAGATCATGAAGCCGCATGCTCAACATATAATTTCTTCAAAACTTTTAAAACTAAAAATAAAGAATAAAAAATTGAAATATATAATAATTAAAAAAAATTATAATATATAATGCAATTTCATTATGATATAATATATTATAAAGAACTTATAATATATAAAAATTATAATATTATAATATTTATTTATAATATGATAAGGATTATGTTATAATATTATATAATAGTATTATATTATTTTATCACAATAATATAATACATTATAATAACAGATGTATTGTTATAAAAATGTATTATATTAGCATAATATCATATTATTATATGATAATAAGTATTATATTATAGAAAAATAAATAATATAATGTATAATATCATTGTATTATAATGATATATTAGCTTATAATAGTTTAAGTTTTTGAAGTTATTTGTTTATTCATTATTGGTGCTACAATTTGTCATTGGATCTCATATATGTTTAGAAGAAGTAGAATAAAAGACATACTCACATATAAAAATAAAATAATTTAAAATTAACTTTATTTAATTTTTAGAGTACATTTAGAATTTTAATAATTAAATTGAAAGTAAATCCCAAGAATCAAGAACTTTCATTTTCTAGAACCCATTACAATTTTATATAATTTCTACAATATACAAGTTTTAAATTTTAAGAAATTTATCCAAGATTCCAACTATCTTTTTTTTTACCCTCTCTCTTCCTAATATATATATATATTTAAAAAAAACCCATCACATCCTAAAATATAGACAAAATGTCCCATCATAAGTATGTGTTAAATAAATTATTTATGTATATAAATATCCCATAGTTGTCAAATAATTATGATGAGTATAAAATACACATTTAAAATTTAAAATTAGAAAATATAGAAGTTTAATATATTAAATAAACAAAAAAAATTAGATGAAGAAAATTTGAAATTATTTCTATTTCAAGTTAATCATATCAAGTATAAAATCTTATAATAAAATTATGTTTTAAAAAATAATAAAATTAGAAAATATAAATAAATTTTATATTTTGAAGTTTTTAAGGGTTTGTTTAAGGTTTAGTTTTAGGGTTTGGTTTGGTTTAAGTGTTTAGGCTTTAGATTTTAGGATTTAGATTTTAAAGTTTAATGAGTCATGCACGATGAAAAATAAAATTTATTGCATAAACATAAATTATTATCAATACATAAATGTAATATATAAATGAATCCTAAATATATATTCCATGTCTTACAAGGTGACCATCTCCTCCTGTGTACAGGTTATTTTGACGATGCATTAGTTCAGCTTCACTCGATCTTTGATGCTTCATTGGATGCTCTACCTAAGTGAATGCCTCTTATGTAGCTCCCTCTATGTCTCAATCCCTTCTCGATAAACTCTCCTCATGGTATGAGTATCCCTGATGTATCATGTAGTCCGGCGTAATGGGCTAGTGGCATAGTCAAAATGCGCAGCAGCATCCTAAGCAGATGTGAACTGTTTTATATCCTCATAAAGATAACTAGTCGTGGACATGGAGTGAACTCTGGCTTTAGATATAAAGAGGTATTGCATCATCGAGTGCCTCATTTGTATTGAGCTGGAGGATATGCTCTCGATAATGATGCATACAAAAAAAGGCTACGGAGGCTCGTCCTTTTTATCGATGTCATGACCAAATACACCTAACTGGATGTGTATGCTCATGACAGCATGAAGGATCCTATGGCATATGTCCAAGATAGGCTATGAGGATGTGGAATGGAACCTGGCTGAGGACATGGATATAGAACTTAGTTGAGGAAGCTGATGTATCATCGCCATGTAGTTACTCTAAAAAATACAAATATGTAATCAATTATATAAAATAAAATATATTATTTATAAATAATGATTAATAAAAAGTTTAAATCCTTACCCGTGATCAAACATTGCACACTACGACTGATGAACTGTCGAGTGATGCCATGGTACCATTATAAAAATGAATTATGATAGTCCATGGTACCATCAACAAGAGCACTATCTATAACATAATATTGACGGTGGTGTTTGGTTCCCTTATGCTAGGTGGAATAAGGGCTTATTCCATTTTATTCCCCCAAACAATTGAAAAAATGGTGGCGGGCTATCCCGGTTTGGCTATTCCGGTCAACCTTTGATATTCTAAAATTGGTATTCCATGGTGAACATGAAATAGCTTATTCTAGATCATTTTATTTCTATTATGGTGGACCATACTATATTGATTATATTAGAATAAAGTTATTATTTCAGATTTTCAACTAAATAGAATCTAGAATAACAAGGATGAATAGCTATTCTTCGAGAATTCATATTCTTATTCTAGGAATAAATTTTGGATATCCAAACACTATCGATAGCTCTCCGATTCCAAAATTGAATAGAACGCTAATAAGTGATGGACCAGTCCTGATCGACCCATCCTTTAAGATCCATGCGGTATGGTGTAGTATGTATCACATCGATCTAGAATGGATCGGCAGATCCCAAAATGCCATAATATTATTGGCAAAGTACTACTCTAAGATTTGGAAATAAATAAGTAGTACTTGGCTACACCATATATTCTGTCTATTCAAACAGTGATCTGGTAGCTATGTAAGAATGTCAAAAGTATATGGCTACCATATTATCTATTTATGAAAAATATGAAATATAAAATAATAACCAAAATAATGTAAAATATATTATATTTTATAATAAATGCATTTTTAGTTCTTACCTGCTTCGATCTCTGTCGATCGAGAAAAATGGATATGAAGTGAGAACATATGTTGATACTTTCGAGACCAAAAAAATATCTCTCCATCTATACATGGAACAGATTATATAAATTACATAACTCAGTAAAATTCATTAATCATAAATATCAATAAAATTTAGTGCTCATCTCGTCTCTAATGGATTTTGTGGTAATGCAGCTTCATCATCATCATCATAGGATCTATAACCGACTGGGCTAATCTGCGAGGTACTAGAATCGAAAATTTATCCCATGCACATAGTTATAGTAATATTAAAGGTGTATGGCTATATCATAAGCATCTCTCATACTTATCCTACATATCTCTTTGTGCAACTACACATGGCTTACATTACTCCAATTATAATGTCTAGCAATCTTGAGATCCTCAAATAGTAAAAGAAGTAGAAATATAAGATGTATCAAGTTCTATGACTTATCAATAAACAAACATCCATTCATAAGCTATAAAATATAAGTTCTAGCATATTATTGTATTGCTATCTCATCAGCATAGACCATGGGCTAACAAATGGTGACAAACTGATGCCAATTCACTCAAATAATGCTTGTCCCCGGCTGAATGTTAACTAGAAAATCTAATTGGTGGCAACATCCTGGAGGATGATTGTGCGCTCTTCCTGCAATAGATAAAACATGTGAGCCTCTGATCACCACTATTCTATGAACACAATAATGAAATGTCAATTTGGCTATATCAATTTTATATGAGTAAGGATATAAAATTTGGCCTGTTATAGTTAAAATACTATTTGCCTATCCAATAGGATCAATCTGTGTATAACTAGCTCCTTGCATCGATACTATAAAAAAATTATCTCTGACCATTTCATATTAAAGATGATCGATGACTATCTAATCATGTAATAAACTTACTTTTTCCCATATTAATGATGGGTTTTTTTTGGCACACTTTGAGTGTTGGATCATACTTTTTCCCAGCATAAACTTGGATTGCATCTTTAGTGTGAACGAATGGTCGATTTTTTTTTTGTAATAATAATTATTTGGTGGTTTATATATATATATATATATATATAGATGTTACGGTACTTTAAATTTTAAAAGTCACATATATATTTTGAATACATTGTAAGTAGACCTATCAAAATGGGCTAGAGTCCATGGACCAGCCCATTTGGCCCTATAAATGGGCCGGGCCGGGCTGAAAAAAGTTGGCCAATTTATGTAAGTGGGCTTTTTGTCCCGGCCCCTGTAGCCCATGGGCTCAACAGGATTAGGACCGGGCCAGTCCATGAGCCATGATATAATAATAATAATAAAAAATTTAGCCTTACGGATCAGGGCTCATATAATCTGTTATTGTTAGTCAACTCATCTACGTTCCTACAGTTTACTGGTTTAGGACTTACTAATTACTACTTACAGGGTGAAGACTGACTTCACATTACGGATTTTATTTACTCGACGATGACGGGAGACCGGGAGTCGAAACTCGGGACCCTCTGTTAGGGTTAGATCAAAGCCGCCGCCCTCCGTCGGAGAGAACTGGTGAGTCCGTGAGTGACTCACGGAGAGTTGCTGGAGAATGAAGTCTCAAGTTTGGCTGTTTGGGAGAACCGGAGATGGGAGAATGAAGAACCCCACCCCACGGTTGCCGTTCTTCTTTCGCGAGACCATGACGCCGGCCGGAACCCAGGACTTCGGTCGTTCGGCAGTGATGACTCGTCATTCTTCCATTTTTTTTTTATTTCTCTCAACGGATCATTAGAAGCAATGACCCGTAAGGCACGGGTCCGAGGGGGCTCAGGGTCAGGGGGTGCCACCGTCGCCGTGCCGGCCTGCCGTGAGGGCTCATAGGCTTTCCTCGATGTCGTGTCGATCCGTCATCGAAAATAGTATAGATTGGAGAGGGGGAAGTTTGATTTCCGGATTTCCCCTGCTTCCCGGCTCCCACTGGTCATCTTTCCCAAAATCTGCAGAAACGAATAGTATAAATTGATTCATTTTTTCCTACTTGATATTTTCAGCACATGAATCCCTAGCCCATGGCCCACGGCCCTAGTCCACAGCCCACATAAGGGGCTGGCCCGGCCCTAGCCCACGGTTCACATAGGACCGGACCGGGTTGGATTTTTTTAATCCATTTGTATAAGTGAGCCTAGCTCGATCCGGTCCATAAAATGCAAGTCCATATAAGTTAGGATCGGACTGGATTGGGTCGGCTCATATTGACAGCTCCAATTGCAAGACGACATCCAACGATCACTCTCAAAGAAAAAAAAAAAAAAAAGAAAATTCATTCATCCGCGCGAATGGTGCAACCCAAACCCGTCCTGCACGGCCCTGAAGGCATTCAAAACGCCGCTATTCATCCGCCTACACAGCTCTTGAAGCGGTCGCTCTGCGATCCGACGGTGGATTCGCACGAAGGATGGTAATCTTTCGAGAAAGGGATGCCGTCCCTGTCCGTCGGTCACGGGTTCCGCGGACTTCACCAAACTTCGCCAACTCCACGGGGTTGGTGGTTGCGCACTGGACCCGTCAACGTGAACCCGGCCAAGAGTTAGTCAATGGAATTTTTTTTTTTTCTCTCGGAGGTCCTTGCCCTGCCAAGACCTGGAACCATCCTTCCGCCCTAATATCACCATAATAACGGTTGCCTGCTGTTAACGAACGGCTCTTAACCTTAAGCAAATTGCATACACCCTCTAATCCTTGTCTATAAATAGCTCTCTTAATTCCCTTCACCCACAAGCAGCACCCAACCCATCACAACCATCACTTCCCTGGCTCCTTTGTTCTATATGTAAACCTTTTTTTGGGTAAACGGATGTGTTATATTTTATGTATAAACCTTTCGCTACCAGAAACTAAACAAACAAACTAGATCTCCACCGGTTTCAATTAATAGCTAGACATAATACCAGTACCTTCTAGTCCTTCTAACTCTCTCCGCCAACAATGGGGAGTCTACCGCTTGGCACCCTCCAGCTTCTAGACTCTGATGTCCTCGCTAATGAGTCTCGTGTTGTTGTCGACTTTGTAGCCGATTACTATCGAGACATCGAGCAATTACCGGTTCGAAGCCAAGTAGAGCGGGGATATCTTAGCAAGTTTCTCCCTGATTCAGCTCCTTATCTCCCCCACTCCATTGATGCCATCCTGGAAGATATCCGCTAGGACATCATCCCTGGTCTAACCCACTGGCAGAGCCCGAACTTTTATGCCTATTTTCAAGCCAATGCGAGCGCTGCCGGGTTTCTCGGCGAGATGCTTTGCTCTGGCCTGAACGTTGTGGGGTTCAATTGGATCTCATCACCGGCTGCCACCGAGCTTGAGGGTATTGTTATGGATTGGACGGGGAAGATGCTCAAACTCCCATCTTCATTTTTATTCTCTGGTGGTCAAGGTGGCGGTGGTGTTTTGCATGGCAGCACTTGCGAGGCCGTAGTGTGCACACTAGCAGCAGCAAGGGATAAGTCCCTAAGCAAGATCGGGGCTGATGGTATCACCAAATTGGTGGTGTATGCCTCTGATCAAACGCATTTCACCGTTCAGAAGGCGTCCAAACTCATCGGCATCCCACCATCCAACTTCAGGGCTATCCCCACGACAGCTGCATCAGGCTATGCACTGACTCCTGGTAGTGTTCGGTCCACCATGGAGGCAGACATTGCGAAAGGGTTGGTTCCCTTGTACCTGTGTGCCACGGTGGGTACAACTGCTGTGGGAGCCGTGGATCCGTTGCCAGAGCTTGGCAAAGTTGCAAACAAATTTGGTGTTTGGTACCATATTGACGCAGCTTATGCTGGTAGTTCGGGTATATGCCCTGAATTCCGACATTACTTTGATGGTGTGGAGCTTGCCCACTCGATCAGCATGAATCCCCATACCTCACCAATATGGACTGCTGCTGCCTGTGGCTCAGGAGACCTTCTGCACTGGTGGATTCTCTATCCACCAGTCCTGAAATATTGAGGAACAAAGCCAGTGATGCCAAGATTGTGGTGGACTATAAGGACTGGCAGATTGCACTGAGTCGGCGCTTCCGAGCCATGAAGCTATGGGTGGTCATCCGGAGGTATGGCGTCGCCAACCTAATGGAGCACATACGGAGTGATGTCGCAATGGCTAAGCACTTAGAGAGGCTGGTAGCAATGGACCGGAGGTTCGAGGTGGTGGTGCCTCGGAGATTCTCGTTGGTGTGCTTTCGACTTAAACCAAGGTTCGAAGGAGATGATGCTTCGGTGCTGAACAGAAGGCTACTCGAGCAAGTGAACTCAAGTGGACGAGCTTTCATGACGCATGCGGTGGTGGGCGGCATGTACATCATACGTTTCGCAATTGGAACAACCCTGACGGAGATGCGGCATGTGGAGGCTACATGGAAGCTCATTCAATCCAAAGCTCATGAAATAATAGTCGAGGGTCTACGCAACACTGATTCTTCTCCAAATGATTCGCCTTAGTACTTCTCCAAATGAAGACCTTGCAAGAATGATAATTCTACAAGAGATACCATTTACAACAATTGAACATCCAGCTTTTCGGATATTTGTTAGAAATCTTAGACCTGAATTTCATGTTATTTCAAGGACAACATTGGCATTTGATTGCTTGAAAGTATATGAAAGGGAAAAAAGAAGACTGCATGAGTTATTTAATGCAAATTGTGGAAGAATTAGCTTAACATCTGATATGTGGATATCAAATCAAATATTGGGATACATGTGCCTCATTGCACATTACATCACTAATGATTGAAAACTTAAAAAAGTATATTATCAATTTTAAGATGGTGCCATCACATACAGGCTTAGTCATTAGTGATTGTATTACAAGCTGCATTTCATCTTGGAATATTGAAAATAGGTTAGGTTCAATCACCCTTGATAATTTGTCAGTAAACACAGTTGTGGCTACGGACTTTCAAAGGCAATTTAGAATAGACTTACTTTTGGATGCCAAGTTTTTTCATGTACATTGTTGTGCATACATTCTTAATTTGATTGTGAAGGATAGCTTGAAGGTAGTGGAAGGTGCTATTGTTAGAGTTCGGGAAGCTGTTAAATTTATAAAGTCATCTCAAGCAAGATTGAAAACATTTATGGGAATTGTTAGACAATTAAAAATGAATGGTAAGAAAATGATATGATGTACCTACTCGTTGGAATTCTACGTATCTCATGTTAAATGATGCTATGCAATTCAAAGATGTGTTTGCACGACTTGAGACTCGGGATCCTAATTTTGAAAATGCCCCAACTGAGGAAGATTGGTCTCAAGGTATCATTATTTACAACTTTTTGAAGGTTTTTCATCATATAACTGAATTATTTTCACAAACAAAAAGGCACAACTTCAAATTTTTTCATGAAATCTGGAGAATACACATGCTTTTTATTCAAGAATCTCAAAGTTCAAATGCAGTTGTGATGATGATAGCCTTAAAAATGCAAGACAAATTTGATAAGTATTGGAAAGATTGCTCTCACATTCTTGCCATAGGGGTTATTCTTGATCCAAGACATAAGATGAAGCTTATTAAGTATTGCTTTCAGGAAATCTATGATAATGATGATCGTGCTTCAATTGAGATCAATAAGGTACATTATGTTATTTAAAGTCTTTATGATCATTATACAATTTTATATGGTGCATATGACTCTCATGTTCAAGTGGAGGAAATGGGGTCTGCATCTCAAGGTAGAGGAGATGAGAGTTTTTTCATGCAAGATTATGAAGAATTTATCCAGGAAGAAGAAGTTGCGTAACCATCTAAGTCGGAAATAGATATCTATTTAGAAGAGAAGGTACATTATGATCTTTAATTTATATATATGCATTAAAATATAGCTCAATATTGGTAATAAAATAACTTGCAATATATTTTATTTTTTAAACAGGTTCATTCTTTAGGTGATCAGAATTTTGACATTCTAGACTATTGGAGAATTAATGAATCAAAATATCCAATATTATCTAAGAAGGTCCGTGATATATTAGCAATGTGTGATTAATGTAAATAATATTATAAATTTAAAACATTTGGTAGTTTAATGTGTGATTATTGTAGAACATTTGGTAGTTTAACGTGTGATTAATGTAGAGGATATTATAAATTTAAGAAATAATGATTGCAGGTAATATAGTTATAGATAGTTCTTGTGGAACAAAATCTGATGAAAATAAGAAGTGGTGGTTGGCTTTTAGGTGGCGGGAGTTGTAACTTCAATTTTAAGTGGTGGTTGTGCTTAACCGTTTTCCAATCTAACATCAAACCTGACTTGCAGGCGTGCTACTAACTAAAAGATAAGCAAATGATGGATTCTTATTTTTGTTTTGCTTATACTTTTGTCACTAGAATGGATCTAATTTTTGTTGGCTTAGATTCTTGTATTAGCGGTATGTTTGACATGAGACTTGAAGCTTTACTTGTTTGAACAAATGTAAGCTTGCCCATGATGGCCTTACGTGTGAACTAATAGACATTTTCTCGTATCAACTAACTTATTATCTATGTCCAGCACCAACTCTACAAACAAGAAACACAAGATTTTATTTGCTTTCCTTGTATCCATTGATACTTGATTATACATTTTCCAGCACCAACTCTACAAATAAGAAACACGAGATTTTACTTGCAGGCGTGCTAACTAAAAGATAAGCATTGAAGATTTCCAATAGCAGACTCAATTTCATGTTTTGGATACTCTAACTGAAGTATGATTATGTTTCTAAATTCTAATATATGGTATATGGTTACACAGACACCTTAAGCGAAGTGTGATTATGCTTTTGGAATAAATTTGATGCTATTAAATGTTGTTTGTGTCAAACTCAATGCCCTGTGTGTCAAACTCATGGTCTTTGTGCACTTTTTGCATGATGCAATACAGATAGAAGAAGATCTTCTCGCCAACAGTAAAAGATCACTCGAAACTTATCTATGGGTATGACTTTGGATGTCTCCAGAAGGAAACATAATGGAGGGTAGTGCCTCCTAGGATGACAAATACAAAATGACTTTAAGGAACGTCAAATGACCGACAAATGTAGTCACCGTCTTAAACAATTTTCTTGTATTTGTACTGTATTTTGTGCTCCAAAACTAAAGGATGGTTCACAGTTCAGATTCTGTTATTTTATGACTGTTGCTTATATCCATTAACCAGTTCCATGTTATGTAAGCTAATGATTGAAAAGAAAATGATAATTTTTTCAATTTTTTTAAAAAAAATATCTTGATCGATGGAGTGTTTACAGGACTGTCAGTACAGAAAAGGCTGGTGAGCATGAGCAGTGCCAAAAAGCTCAAGCAAGGAACGGCCTCTCAACGGAGTGCAACTACCACAACATAGCCTACGGTACACACTTGTATGTAAAATTAACCATAATTCATACACTTATGGATATAAGAAGACATGTTTATCCATGAACAAAACTGTGATTTTACATTATTTAAATCAAAGACTGTTTAGACACTTTGCATATTTTTCCGAATACGTGTTTATGATTTGTTCGGCGTTGAAATGTTTCAAATGGCCCATTTTTTCTTCAACTATAAGGTCACGACGGGCTTCCTTCGAGAATTTCACAGATGACATGCCAATTATTTTGACCGATAACAATAACTCAAACCTACAAACTAACCTTGGAAGGATGACGTAACAAAAGATAAGATTTCAAAAAGTCATTCACCGAGATCATTATTTCCGATGGTCGAGCAATATTTGTGAATATTATTTGTTCGATTTTAACATGGTTTCAGTATGTAAGACCCATTTTGCCTAATGCTTTCAGTTTTTCATTATTAATTCAAATAAAATTTTATGAATGGAATCGTGATCCGATCCGATCCGAATTGGATCCGAACCAAATCCATATATTATGGATTTGGGTTGGATTATATATGAACCCGATCCAACTGGAATGATCCATTGGATCAATAATTTTGATTATGGATCCGATCCGATTCGATCTAATTTTTTATTGGATTGGATTTGGATCCAATATCAAGACCCGGCTAAAAAAATTGAATCGGATTGGAATTAAGTATAACCTAATCCGATTCATTTTCAGCCCTAATCCGAGATAAGCCTTCGCTACGAAGATATCCCAGCACAAATGACATTGGTTTTATTAAAATAAATTTGCAAGATAATAAGTACAACATGCATGCGTGTCAAAGTTTAGAAGCGGTTGATCAGAGTCATGAACTGATCAACGTACGTAAACTGGCACGGACAAAATTTTTATTCAGAGATATATAGCATGAAGAAGAAAGGGAAGGGCACTAAACAAAACAATCGGAAGAAGAATATTAATCGCATGAATTAAGCATCGAGTAATAAACAGTCCGCCTTGGCTTGGATCAGCTCCCACGTAGCCTCCACATGCCGCATCTCCGTCAGTGCTGCTCCGATCGCAAACCGTACAATAAACATGCCGGCCACCACGGCATGGGTCATGAAAGTTTGTCCACTGGAGTTCACCGCCTCCAATGGCCTTCGGTTCAACTCCGAAGCATCATCCCCTTCGAACCTTGGTTCGAGTCGGAAGCACACCAACGCGAACTTGCGCGGCACCACCACCTCAAACCTCCGGTCCATTGAGACCAGCCTCTCGAAGTGCTTGGCCATGGCGACGTCGCTCCTTACGTGCTCCATCAGGTTCGCCATTCCGTACCTCCGGATGACCACCCACAGCTTCATGGCTCGGAAGCGCCGGCTGAGCGCGATCTGCCAGTCCTTGTAGTCCACCACCGTTTTAGCATCACTAGCCTTGTTCCTGAGGTACTCGGGATTGCTGCACAAGGAGTCCACCACAGGCAGCAGCAGTCCATGTTGGTGAGGAGGAACCACTTGTGGGGATTCATGCTGAACGAGTCCGCCAGCTCCACACCATCAAAGTAATGCCGGAATTCAGGGCATATACCCGAACTACCGGCATAAGCTGCGTCGATGTGATACCAAACGCCATAACTCGTTCGCGACTTTCCCGAGCTTTAATAGTGGATCCACGGCTCCAAGCGCGGTGGTACCGATCGTGGCACGCAGGTACAATGGCACCGACCCTTTGGCAATGTCGGCCTTCATGGAGGACCGAACGCTGTCCGGAGTCAGTGCATAGTCCGACGCAGCCGATGTCGGGATGGCACGGAAGTTGGATGACGGGATGCCAATGAGCTTCGATGCCTTCTGAACCGTGGAATGTGTTTGATCGGAAGCGTAGACCACCAGTTTGGTGAGCCCATCGCTTCCCATCTTGCTCAAAGCGTGGTCTCGCTGGAGGCCCAAAAGGAGTCTAGATCCTCGTGTGATCATAGTCGGACTAGAGAGCAACTAAAACCAACTCAACCCATGACTCATTACATCTTAGTCTATGGTTAAATTTCATAACACATCAAGATATATGTATGCAGTATGAACATAAATAATAAAATTCAATAACAAGTCAAATAATAGGTTCACATCATGCATGGCAAAATTATATCGGTAAGTGATAACTTACCATTTCACCAACTCAGCACTAAACCCGATTTTCCAAGGATTATAACGATCCTGCATCACAAATTATTTTGTTTATGATTTAATACCATTAATTCCTATAAAAAAAAACATAAATTAAATCCCTTGGGACATCCCCAGACAATCTCTTTCCTTCCTTCCTCCACCTTTCTCTTTTTTTTTCTTTTTTTTTTTGTTTTTATTTACCTTCCTTTTGGTGTCGTTACTGGGTCGGCCCATCCAAGATAATAGGCCTAGCCCAACAGGGCATGGCTCAACCGAGTCTGGCCCAACAAGGCTCGGCCCAGCCAAGCCCGGGCCAGCGAAGCCTAGCCCAGCCAAGCCCGGCCCAGCCAAGCTCTGATCAAACCGAGCCCAGCCAAACTTTCCCACTCCCGGCCACAGTACCGTCCCGATTCCACGGAAGAACCAGGGAGGATCGACGGTGATCCTCCCGTCCGACCAACATGGAGTACTCACCGGAGGAAGAAGAGGGTCCGGCGACCCCTACGGCGGCCGTCCGACCGTCAGCCGGTGAGCACCGAGCCGAAGACTGCCCCTCGCAACAGTGACCTCCCTCTGCTACCCGATCGATCAAAAATCCCTCTCCCCCCCCCCAAGCAAGCGGAGGAACGGCGGCGATCCCTGTGATCGGCCGCCCAGTTCGTTTGCCGGAGAGGAGGAATCCGGTGGTGACCTTTCATCGCCGGCCACAACACACGGCTTCAACGGAGAGGAAGAATCAACCGGATTCTTCCTTCCTCCCAGCCAAACAACCTTACACTACCCTTTCCCGAGGAAGAAAGACTTACCGGCGAGACTGGCTCTGACCGCAGCGACCACAGGTGGAGAGCACTCCGGCGAGGGCAGGGACACATGAAGAAGTCGTCGGCGTTCCACTCACAGGGAGGTATTCCCGGATCAACAGAGGCACCTGATGCCCCTAAAAAACCCGAGGAAAACCCTTATCCCCCCCACTTCCGGCGGCGTCGACGAGCTTCTCTGGATTTCCCGCCGGGAAATCCAAACTCCCGAACCAGATTAAATTTGAACTGAAGTCGGCAGCCCTTGCTGACTTCAGTCCAAATTCAGCCCAATAAGAACTGGGCCTCACATTCTCCCCACCTAAAAAAAATTTTGCCCTCGAAATTAACATACCTGGGTTCTGGAAAAGTTGAGGATATTTAACTTTCATGATTTATTCTAACTCCCAAGTGGCTTCTCGTTCTGAATGATTACTCCACTGGACTTTAACATAAGGGATGATGCGTCGTCTCAAGACTTGTTCCTTTCTATCCACCACCTTCACTGGTTGTTCCTCATAAGACAAATTTTCCTTGAATTGAAGTGGTCCCAATTCAACTACATGATTTGGATCAGGTACATACTTCCTCAGCATAGAAACATGAAAAACATTATGTACACCAACAAGAGAAGGTGGCAAAGCAAGCCGATAAGCCACAACTCCAATTTTCTCTAAGATCTCAAAAGGACCCACATACCGAGGGCTTAGCTTCCCTCGCACCCCAAATCTCATAACTCCTTTAGTAGGGGACACTTTAAGAAGCACATGATCTCCCACCTGAAATTTCAGTTCTCTTCTTCGATTATCTGCATAACTCTTTTGTCGACTCTGAGCTGTAAGCAGTTGCTTCCTAATAAGTTGGATTTTATCTGTGATCTGCAGCACAATATCTGGTCCCAAAAGTTTCCTCTCGCCAACATCATCCTAACATACCGGGATCCTACATCTCCTCCCATACAGACTTCAAAAGGTGCCATCTTAATGGTTGCTTGATAACTGTTGTTATATGCAAATTCTATCAGTGACAAATGTTCATCCCAAGACCCTTTCAAATCAAGAACACATGCTCTCAACATATCTTCTAATGTCTGAATCGTTCTCTCTGACTGCCCATCTGTTTGAGGATGAAAGGCTATACTAAACTCCAGCTTGGTTTTCATAGCTTGATGCAAACTCCTCCAAAATTGAGAAACAAACCTAGTGTCCCTATCAGATACAATTGATACAGGAATACCATGCAATCTAACAATCTCATCAATATATATACTTTAGCCAGCCTTTCAATGGAGAATTTGACCTTGATAGGTAAGAAATGAGCTGACTTTGTCAGTCGATCTACTACAACCCAAATAGCATCAAATCCTCTGAGAGTCCTCGGCAATCCTGAAACAAAGTCCATTGTGACATTCTCTCATTTCCATACAGGGATAGCTAGGGGTTGTAGTAGTCCCGCTGGTCTCTGATGCTCAGCCTTTATTTGTTGACAAGTTAAGCATTGAGCCACAAACATGGCTATTTCCCTTTTCATACCTTTCCACCAGAAGTTCTCTTTAAGATCTCTATACATTTTTGTGCTCCCAGGGTGAATAGTGTAAATAGCATTGTGGGCATCGATCAAGATTTCCTTCTTTAGACTTGCATCCCTTGGAACACACAATCTGTTTCCAAACCTTAAGGATCCATCCTCATGAATTCGAAATTCTGAGATTATCCCAGATTGTATCTTCTCTCTGATCTTTTGAAATTCTGAATCACTCGTCTGTGATGCCTTAATTCTATCAATCAGGGTAGATTGTATCTTAAGAGTAGCAAGTGAGAATTTAGAGTTATGCATCTGGATCTCAAAATTCAGCTTTCCAAAATCTTGAAGAATTTCTTCCTGAGAAGTGATTAAGGTTGCTAAGCTACCTCCGACCTTCCTGCTCAATGCATCAGCCACTACATTTGCTTTCCCGGATGATAACTTATTTTCAAATCATAGTCTTTGATCAGCTCCAACCATCTCCTTTGCCTCAAGTTTAACTCTTTCTGAGTAAATAAATACTTGAGACTTTTATGATCAGTAAAAATTTTACAAGATACTCCATACAGGTAATGTCTCCAAATTTTCAAGGCAAAGATTACAGCAGCTAGCTCCAAATCATGTGTAGGGTAGTTCAATTCATGTGTTTTAAGCTGCTTAGATGCGTAGGCCACCACCTTCTCCTTTTGCATAAGAACACATCCTAACCCTTTTCTGGAGGCATCACTGTAAATAGTAAAACCCCCACTTCCAGATGGTAGGGTAAGGATAGGAGCTGACACCAAGCACTTCTTTAATTCTTGGAAACTTTTCTCACAATCATCAGACCAAACAAATTTAATCCCTTTATGAGTTAGCTGGGTCAGTGGCAAGGCTACACAGGAAAATCCCTCCACAAACATTCGGTAATAACCAGCTAGACCCAGAAAACTACGGACTTCTGTCACATTAGTTGGTCTATTCCATTCAACAATTGCTTCAATCTTTGCTGGATCAACATATATTCCTTCTTTAGAGACTGTGTGGCCAAGAAAAGAAATATTATCAAGCCAGAATTGACATTTCTTCAGTTTTGCATACAACCTCGGCTCCTTTAGTATCTGTAAGATTCTCCTTAAATGTTCTTCATGCTCTTCGGGATTCTTGGAATATACCAAAATGTCATCAATAAAAACTACTACACACTGATCCAAATATGATTTGAATATCCTATTCATCATGTCCATGAAAGCTGCCGGAGCATTCATCAGTCCGAAAGGCATCACCAGAAATTCATAATGCCCATATCTGGTCCGAAAAGCTATTTTGGATATGTCCTCATTCTTAATTTTCAACTGATAATATCCGGACCGCAAATCAATTTTTGAGAACACCTGAGCACCTTGCAACTGGTCAAAAAGATCATCAATTCTGGGAAGGGGGTACTTATTTCGGATTGTCAACTTGTTCAATTCTCGATAATCAATACACAACCTCAAACTTCCATCATTCTTCCTGACAAAAAGTACCGGAGCACCCCACGGTGAAACACTCGGCCTGATAAATCCCTTATCAAGCAGATCCTGGAGTTGTTCTTTGAGTTCTTTCAATTCAGCTGGTGCCATCCTATAGGGAGTTTTAGACACAGGTTCTGCACTAGGTATAAGATCAATAGAAAATTCCACCTCTCTATCAGGAGGCAATCCCGGTAATTCATCTGGAAATACATCCAGAAATTCTTTCACAATAGGAATGTTTTCCAACCTCTTTTCTTTTTGCTGGAGATCCATAACATTGGCTAAATATCCTGTACAGCCTTGCCTTAGCATCCGGTTAGCTTGCATAGCTGTAACCATTCTAGTTGGGGCCTTCCCTTCACTGCCAGAGAAACCAAAAGGTTCCTGACCTGGAGAGTAGAAAACTACTCTCTTCCCGAAATAATCTACAGTGGCATGATAAGAAGCTAGCCAATCCATTCCCAAAATAATATCAAACTCTTCCATTTCCAATACCATTAGATCGGATGAAAAATCATGGTTTTCAATGCTTAGAGTGCAGGATGGACAAATCATGTTGACCATGATAATGCCCCCATTTGGAATGGACACTCCGATCTCAAAATTCAGAGGTACTGGTTTCATACCAGCCTTCTTAGTAAATTCGGTTGAGATAAAAGAGTGTGTTGCTCCGGAATCAAATAAAACACGGGCATAAGAAGAGACTACTTTGATGGTACCTACTAGATAATTAAATTCTAACTTATGATTATATGTACTCAATTTAATCAACTTTAAAAAAAAAAAATTTGCGAAATTACCTGTCACCACAGCATTCGATGCCTGAGCATCTTACTGAGTTAGAGCATACACATGAGCCTGGGTCTTCTGCTTCTGGCGCTCACCAGATCCATAAGCTATAGGTTGTCTTTGGATAAAAGCTGGTACATTTGAAGGAGGAGGTGCTGGCGGTCGCGGTGCATTCTGGAAGGTATGTTGATATCCAGGATTCTGAGGACGTGGGCAATCCATAGCTTTGTGGCCCTGCTGACCACAATTAAAACAAGCCCCAGAAAATCAACAACAATCCTGCTCCAGATGAAAACCTTGACATCTCCTGCAACGAGGACCATTACCCTGCTGAGGACCTGGATCTTGCCTTTGATTTCCCCTCTGTCTAGGTTGTTTGCCAGAGTGTTGGTTCCCTCGCTGCCCATCAGGTCTGGATCTCTTCCTCAGCTGCCATTCCCTCTCCTGCTGCATATTATCAACCTCTTGCTCCATAATTTTTGCTTTACTAACGACGTCCCGGTATGAGGCCAGCTGCATGGGTCTTACTCCAGCACGAATCCTGGGTTTAAGCCCTTTCTCAAATCTCCGAGCCTTGATATAGTCCGTAGCCACTAACTCCGGAGCGAAGCGGGATAGTTCAATAAACTTGGCTTCATATTGTGCCACTGTCAAGCTTCCTTGTATTAATCTGGTAAATTCACTCTCCTTCTCAAATCTGAGACTTTCGGGAAAATACATATCCAAAAACTCTTGGTGAAAAATATCCCAAGTTATTGGCTCTTCATTACCATATTGTCTCCTGACAGCATCCCACCATTTCGAAGCTTCGCCTTGCAATTGATAAGCTGCAAAGCGAACCTTTTCCCGATCTGTACAGTCCATGCTGGCAAAGACCTTCTCCATTTCCTTCAGCCATTTCAAAGATTCAGTAGGTTCAGTAGAACCCTCAAAAGTAGGAGACGCCAACTTCTTAAATTCAGTGATCCCCTGATCCATTTTAGAAGACTGACCACCCCTACTCCCCTGCTGCCTCATTTCCTGCACAAGTCCAGTTAGATCCTGGATAAGACCTACCACCTGACCATCAGAATTGGTTGTCCTCATATCATGCTGCAGAGGAGGAGGACTAACTGCTCGGCTCTCACCCTGATCAGGTGATGGGCTACGAGTCATGAAAGCGCCGGCCACCCGAGATGGACCCGCTGCCTGCGAAGTATCATGAGCTCGAGAAGCATGATCATTTTGATTCGATGTCCTCATGGATCGGGTCCGAGCCATTAAACCTATGTCACAAAAGTTAGTTAGTTAAATAATATAACCTTACTTGTACTTTATTAATTTAAACTTGCCCTAATTATCTCTACCCCACTCTCACTATCTAAAACATCTTAATTCCTAAGACAAGCCCGGCTCTGATACCACTAAATCTGTCACGCCCCAAACCCAAGACCTGGGCCAGAAGTACGACAGACGGCCGTATGTTCTGGGGTTCAACCTTCCCAGGGACATACCAGGCATGTACCAACCATTTCTTAAATAAAATGAGTAACCAGGCAATTATACCATAAAAAGCAAATGTAGGCAAGTAGATTCAAATGTTCATAAAGCCAACCGTCATACATTTAACATAATCTAATTTCAGACAATAAAAAAAAATGATAGTGTCCACTAGATCCTAAGCCTCACTGATTGAATCCCTGGCCCATGTGTTCCTCTGATCCTGAAAAAAAAATGCAAGGGAAAGGAATGAGTTTCCCTTAAACTCAGTAAGTCATCATATGTCACAAATATAAATTTACCATGAATCTAGAGTAACTCCATGCATGTGAGCAACCATAATATATAAGCCATTTCCCATTATTAACCTTCTTATTTATTTTTCTGACATCATACAAATTTTTAGGATGGCCATCCGTACACACTTACTTAGTCTCTCATACTATGGCCACGATCGGCCCGTGGCTCGTCCCAAAAGAGTCTAGATCCTGTGTTACATACCGCACATTGGTCATGTGCCAGCGATAGCCCCGCTGGAGGCCCAAGAGGAGTCTAGCTCTGAATATCACACGAGAAACATGCTTCCCAGCATGTGCTAGAAATAAACAACTAACTCCTGTGTCACATACCGCACATCGGTCATGTGCCAGCGATAGCCCCGCTGAAGGCCCAAAAGGAGTCTAGATTCCCGTGTGATCATAGTCGGACTAGAGAGCAACTAAAACCAACTCAACCCATGACTCATTACATCTTAGCTATGGTTAAATTTCATAACACATCAAGATATATGTATGCAGTATGAACATAAACAATAAAATTCAATAACAAGTCAAATAATAGGTTCACATCATGCATGGCAAAATTATATCGGTGAGTGATAACTTACCATTTCACCAACTCAGCACTAAACCCGATTTTCCAAGGATGATGACGATCCTGCATCATAAATTATTTTGTTTATGATTTAATATCATTAATTCCTATAAAAAAAAACATAAATTAAATCTCTTGGGACATCCCCAGACAATCTCTTTCCTTCCTTCCTCCACCTTTCTCTTTTTTTTTCTTTTTTTTTTTTGTTTTTATTTACCTTCCTTTTGGTGTCGTTACTGGGTCGGCCCATCCAAGATAATAGGCCTAGCCCAACAGGGCATGGCTCAACCAAGTCTGGCCCAACAAGGCTCGGCCCGGCCAAGCCCGGCCCAGCCCGGCCAAGCTCTGATCAAACCGAGCCCAGCCAAACTTTTCCACTCTCGGCCACAGTACCGTCCCGATTCCATGGAAGAACCAAGGAGGATCGACGGCGATCCTCCCGTCCGACCAACATGGAGTACTCGTCGGAGGAAGAAGAGGGTTCGGCGTCCCCTACGGCGGCCGTCCGACCGTCAACCAGTGAGCACCGAGCCGAAGACTGCCCCTCGCAACAGTGACCTCCCTCTGCTACCTGGTCGATCAAAAATCCCTCCCCCCCCCCCCCCCCCCCCCTCAAGCAAGCAGAGGAACGGCGGCGATCCCTGTGATCGGCCGCCCAGAGCGTTTGCCGGAGAGGAGGAATCCGGCGGTGACCTTTCGTCGTCGGCCACAACACACGGCTTCAACGGAGAGGAAGAATCAACCGGATTTTCCTTCCTCCCAGCCAAACAACCTTACACTACCCTTTCCCGAGGAAGAAAGACTTACCGGCGAGACTGGCTCCGACCGCAGCGACCACCGGTGGAGAGCGCTCCGGCGAGGGCAGGGACACACGAAGAAGCCGTCGGCGTTCCACTCACAGGGAGGTATTCCCGGATCAATAGAGGCACCCGATGCCCCTAAAAAAACCCGAGGAAAACCCTTATCCCCCCCACTTCCAGCGGCGTCGATGAGCTTCTCCGAATTTCCCGCCAGGAAATCCAAACTCCCGAACCAGATTAAATTTGAACTGAAGTCAGCGGCCCTTGCCGACTTCAGTCCAAATTCAGCCCAATAAGAACTGGGCCTCACACATGTGCACCGCCACCACCTTGGCCACCGGAGAACAGGAAGGACGAGGGGAGCTTAAGCATCTTCCCCATCCAATCCATAACTATGCTCTCCAGATCGGTGGCGGCTGGAGAGGCGATCCAGTTGAATCCAACAATGTTCAGACCGGAGCAAAGCATCTCGCCGAGAAAGCCGGCGCTGCTCGCATTGGCCTGGAAGTATGCATAGAAGTTGGGGCTTTGCCAATGGGTAAGGCCAGGGAAGATGTCGTCGCGGATATCATCCAGGATGGTATGGACGGGCTGAGGGAAAATGGGAGCTTGGTCGGGGAGACGCTTGCTCAGATACCCCGGCTCGACCTGGCTCCGGACCGGGTACTGTTCAATGTCTCGATAGTAGTTGGCTATGAAGTCGACCACCGCTCGAGACTCTTTGACGAAGACATCGGGGTCTAGTGGGTGGAAGGGGTCGATTGGGAGGCTGCCCATTTGATTTGGCGGAGAGAGTTGGAAGAGAAACCGTCGAGATCGAGTTTCTGGTGGCGAAAGGCTTATGGAACGTAGGAGGGAAGTGATGTTTGATACAGAAAATACGCTGCCTCTACGTAGAGTAACTCGCCCGAAATAAATAAAACAGAGCACACAACGTGTTAGGAGCGCGTCCTACCATAACTCCTAAACATAGCTAAAAGGAAAGAGAACAGGGACATCATTACAGACATGGAACCCTAACTAACTAATTGATACCCAAAATTTTTGCATCACTAACCAACAATGTTGTGTTGGGTTGGCGTGGAGGAGAGACTGGGAAGGGGGCTATTTATAAAGCTAATAGATCACTCGATTGGTTGGCTGCACTCGGTGTTATTTTGGGTTGGGTTTGGAGATCACCCCTTCCGCTTGAGCGCGTGGATAACGTGACGTTATCGAGACCGATGCGGTAGCGAGCGTATGGGACTCTGGAATTAGTACGAGAAAGAGAGAGAGAGAAAGAGGGGATATGCATGCGTACATACAAAAGGGGCATTGGATAACGTCACGTTATCCACGCGCTCGTACGGAAGGGGGCCGGTCTCCAGATCCGGGCCAAAATAACACCGAGCGCACCTTTACTAACGATTGTCGCTCCTTTGCGTCTCTTATGACCAACCAAATGTGCGTGCTTATATCTTTCTAAATCGCTTCCTTCCCTCGGCAATACCCAACCCAATTATTATTATCTCCTGCTCCAAAATGTAACTTAAAGTATTTTCTTGTAGATGGTAGCATTTTCTTCGTGTTTTGTTAGATAAAAATCACATAGCTTTTTTGGTAATTAGGTCTGCGATTGTTACGGTTTCAATTCCAAAATGACCTTAGATTGCTCCATTAAAGATAAAGATTTTTATAATCACTCTAACCACTTTTCTGTTTTAAAAGTTAAAATATACTAGACTTCTAAGAATAGGAATTTTTAATATTGTTGAACTTTAAAAATATGCAAAGGAGTACAAATATTACATGGAAACATTTGACATAATATCTGTTTATTAAAAAAAACAATTAAACAATTTGGAAAATAATATCTTACCGTATATTGATAACAAGAATTTTTAAGAAAAAGGAAAAGAGATATAAAAATGACATACAATGCACAAAATATTAATTATTATATTTTAAAATTATGTTGTTAAGCTATTTTAATTGTAATAACAGTCATTTATACGTACCAATGTGGTATCATAATTCGTAACTTAAAAAATGCTATAAGAAATGACAAAACGGTATGCATGAGTATGTTCAACCATAGAAGAGCTTTTGAATTGTTATATGTTGCACTTATCTTACAAATTCATTTTAACAAGACTAGTATCGTCTTTCCTGCTGTATTTTCGCAAGGAAGCATGGGCTGCTGTTTGCGTGTGGAGAGGAAGGAGAGCGAGGCGCGTAGAGCTAGATCATGTCCTAGGCCTAAACTAGTTTAGGCTTGAATATTCTAAGGTGGTCCATTTCTTATATATATGTATATATATTGCCAATCTTATCATACTTTATGCCATAACTTCCTGTTACACCCAACCGGCTCACCTTCGAATCGATCCGGCTGACCCGCTCCTGCTGAGGTCCGGTTGACCATCATCATCTGAGGTCCGGACGGCCTTCTCTCATCGTGATCCGACCAGCCCTCTCTAACCGAAGTCCGACCGACCCACTCCAACTGCATAAGTCTACATTGAGCTCAAGAGAACAACTCCAAGGGTGACTCAAGGGCTCCGAAGTCTCTTCCAGCTGGTACCAGAATTCTGTTACAACAGACTCCTGCCACATCAGCACCACTACTCCACTACTCCCACGATGTCGCCTTATCCTAGCGCCACGTAGCCACTCCCCAGATTCTCCTAGGAACAGATCGGTCTTTTCTGGCTTCACCTTTAACAGATTTTGGCGCTATTCTATGCCTATATAAGATAAACTGGGGGGCTTTAGAGGCAAGGACTCTCTTCCCACTCCATATGCTCATCTTCATTTTGACTCCTTCATTTTGTTGCCCTCAAGCTCCCGCTAACTTAAGCATCGGATGTCCCCCGTCGGAACGCCACCGGTCCTTGGAAACTTTTTTGCAGGAACCGGGAGAGGAGCGCTCAAGCCAAGCCGACTAAACCCGGTCCGAGAGAAGTTGCAGCAACACTTCCTCTTCTACATTTTTTGAAAGTTATCCTTCCTCTTCTATACAAGCTCACATCTCTTCATATAACCCAGCTCAATTAAAAATCTTTCTAATTCATTTCGTTGTAAGGTTGCAAACGGATCGGTCGACTCGTGCCCCGATCCATGTAGATCCGATCTGATCCATTTTAAAGATTCATGGAATTGGGTCATGTTCTAAAATTCAGGTACATTCTATTTTCTAGATCAGATCTGGATTTATTGCATGAATTCGGACTTGACTTGATTCGAACATAGTATATTACTAAGATCAGAACCTATTTGAATATTTAAATTATGGTTTAAAACTTATATGACCAATATCTTTCATGTAAAGATAAGTTTAAAATTATTTTTATATTCTAATTTATTTTGAGAATAATATTTTTGTTACTTATTTTCTGTAGTTAATAGTAGTTGGTATTGTAATAACTAAAATGTAATTGACAATGTTTGATTCAGTCTCAGATTTTTTGGATTGGGACTGGATTATTTATAAACCCACTTGATCTGAATGATCCATTGTATTAAAGATTTTGGTCATGGATCCAGTCCGACCTGATTTTTTATTAACTGGATTGGATTTGAAAATAATATTAGAACTTAATCAAAGAACCGGATCAGATTGGAATCATTTATGACCCAATCCAACTTGACCCATTTGCATCCGTACTTGGTTGGCCTACCATTAAAAAAAACCAAACAATATATAATTTGGTGAAAAAATGGAATGGATCGCAATTATGTATACTTTGTGGTGAGAGAAACAAAACAATGGATCGCATGTTTACTACCTGTACGTTTACAAAGATGGTTTGAGACCGTTTCTAGATAATTTTGGTCTTTGAATGACAAAATGATATCAGCTGAAAAGTTGTGGACTTCATGGAGGAAAACCATCAATGACAAAGGAATAAAAATGGCAGTGAACCATTTACTAGCTACGCACAGCATGTTTGTTTGTTTGGAAAGAGAGGAATCAAAGAGTTTTTCACATAGAAACAACCTGCCTGGACATGGTTGCTTAGCAAATAATTTTTATTTTGAAAAACTTGGCAACCCATTACAAAAGCATACAAGCATAAAGGTGTTGTTACACTCAATCGGCTCACCTTCGATCGGTCCAGCTGACCCACTCCTACTAAGATCCGGTTGACCCACTTCTGCTGAGGTCCGGCTGACCCGCTCCTGCTGAGGTCCGGCTAACCCACTTCTACTGAGGTCCGGTTGGTCATCTTCATCTAAGGTCCGGACGGCCTTCTCTCATCGTGATCCGACCGGCCCTCTCTAGCCGAAGTCCGACCGACCCATCCCAATGGCAGAAGTCAACATTGAGCTCAGGAGAACAACTCCAAGGATAACTCAAGGGCTCAAGAAGCCTTTTTCAGCTGGTATCAGAATTTTGTTACAACAAACTCCTGCTACATCAGCACCACTACTCCACTACTCCCATGATGTCGCCTTATCCTAGCGCCACGCGGCCACTCCCCAGATTCTTCTAGGAGCAGATCGGTCTTTTCTGGCTTCACCCCTAACAGATTTTGGCACTATTCCATATCTATATAAGGTAAACCTAGGGACTTTAGAGGCAAGGACTCTATTCCCACTCCATATGCTCATCTTCATTTTGACTCATTCATTCTGTTGCCCTCAAGCTCCCGCTAACTTAAGCATCGGAGTGTCCCTTGCCGGAATGCCACCGGCCCTTGGAAACTTTTTTGTAGGAACCGGGAGAGGAGCACTCCAGCCAAGCCGACTGAACCCGGTCCGGGAGAAGTTGCAGCAATGATTGGCGCTAAAAAAAGGGCCCTATTTTCCCTTCTCTAAAAGGAGGAGTCCACTCACTAAGCAAGGCAATGGCGAAGGGAAGAGCCCAAAATACTTCCGTCAGGAGAGGTCACTCCCTGTCCAGGTCAGAAGCACCCCTTAGGGAGAACGACATTGCTGAGCCCACCATCACTCTGAGACAACAGCAATTCCAGACCCTCCTGAACTGCATCGATACCCTTGCTGCTGCGGTTCAAAATCTCCAGGACGCAACTAACGACCGGCAGCATCTGCTTGCTACGTCTTGCACCAACCACCAGCCTGTTGTTGAAGGTAGCCGACGGTGTGAAGTCCCTCAGCCCCATTCCTACGACGTCCTTGAACCCTGAAGGTCCCAAAGGGCTCATGTTGATGGGAAGAGAGTGAGGCCCACCTCACCCTCCTTCGCTGACTCAGTCCCCGACAACGACCAGTACTGCAGCAAGGTCCCGAGGGACTACACCAGCAAACTCCAGCGCATGGAGGAGCAGATCGCCAAGTTGGTCGATCGGCAAAAGGTCGACGGGGGGCAGGTATACAACTCCTGCCCGCCATTTTCTGCCGAGATCATGGGAGAGTCGATCCCCTGTCACTTCAAGATCCCACAGGTGGACCCCTACGACGGTACCACTGACCCATTAGACCATCTGGGAGCCTACAAGGCCCACATGATGGTACAGGACACATCCGACGCCCTCCACTGCATCGCCTTCCCTGTAACTCTCTAGAAGGTGGCTCGGATGTGGTTCTCCATCATTCGACCAGGTATGATCCACTCCTTCCTTCAGCTTGAAAAACTTTTTCTCTTCCATTTCAGGACTTGCAGTCGGACATCGAAGAACACCGACTGTCTCTTTCTCATGCTATAAAAGGAGGGAGAGACCCTCCGGGATTAAATGGTCCATTTCAACTCAATGGCCATGGAGATCCCGGATATGAATGAAGACGTAGCTATGTTGGCCTTCAAGGGAGGGATGCGCTCGTCCAGGCTCACATTCTCTCTGGACAAGAAACTCATGACAAGTTACTTCGAGCTGTTGGCCCGGGTGAAGAAGTATGCCCTGATAGAAGAACAGGCGGCAAGTCGATGCCAGGCTGAAGGGAGGTTGGCTCTTAAGAAGCGAAGCGACATGGCTCCTGAAGTCCGACCTCCCAGCAATGGCAACAACTCAGTCTGGCGTCGTAGCCCAAAGCCAAAGGACTTCCCTAGGAGGTTCAAAACTTATGCGCCCCTCTCCCTTCCGAAGGAGAAGATCCTTTTGGAAATTGAGAACGAGACCTTCCTGCAAAGGCCTCGCCGATGAGGGGCCCCCTGCATCCAGAAACAGAGATAAATATTGTTGGTTCCATCAGGACCGTGGACACAACACTGAAGACTGCCTCCAGCTGAAGGATGTGATTAAAAACCTCATCAGAAGGGGGTACCTGCACAAGTAAGTCTGACCTCAAAGGAATCGGGCCGAAGCTTCAACTGCCAGAGACCCCCCAGAGGAGACAGAACTTCCCAACCAGCGTCCGACCGATGGGAATGTCGGCATGCTGCACCGCCGATCCGATTGGAGACATGAAGAAGACTAAGATATTGTGAAGTGGTCTAGGGGTTCTAATATAATTAGCTTTTTCGACGAGGACCTCTTAGAATCCCATGTCACCGGAATGATCCTATAGTTGTGTCGGTAGTGATTGCCAACTATGATGCTTTTATCAGAATAAATGTAAAGGTTTCCTAGCAAAACCTTCTTCTTATTGGATACATACAAAATATATATACATATATGTAGTTATAAATAATTACTTACCTGAGATGACATGAACATATGTAGCACAGATGTAACATACTCAAGCTAAGATCTAATGGTCTGCATCTCTGCTCTGTCTGCATCACATGTCTGTCGGAGCTCTGTTATCTCATCCTCGAGTCGACGAATATGTGACTGATCATAACTATCTCTAGCATCCCGAGTATATCTACTCACCTCAGATAACTGAGTAGGGGTAACTCCAATCCTATAACCCCTCACTCGTCCAGGATGCTCTGGTTCCATCAACTCCGAGAATACTTAGGCCTCGATGCGACTGCTCTAAGTAGATGAGGTAGCCTCGCCACCTCGCTTGACGATCATAGAGGTAGCCCTATCCTATGTTTTATAAAAAACTCATATATCGATACTTAATAAAAATAAAATTATAAATCATGATATAATATAAATAAAAAAAAATATATATATCTCTGGACTTCTCCCGAACAAAACTACCTTCCTAGTGAACGTGAGTCATCCGATATAACTCCACCTCACCAGGCTCACTCCCCTGCTGATCAGCCTATAGAAAGAATAAATGTTATAAAAAAATTATAAATGATACATATTATATATCGTACCATGATACATGGTGTTGCCGCCAAGATCATCGTGGTCCGTAGCTGCTGCCGGCGTCGGAGTGTGCTCCCTTCGCTGCCTGGCGGTCCTTTGCTCCTGGACCTGCAAAACAGGGGTTAGTGACCCGGGCCGGGGTTTCCGACGGGGGCACTCTGACGGTCAAGTCAGTGACGATCCAGAGGAACAGATCCTCTTGGTTGAGCCCCTCTTGATGGACTCCGCACTAGGAGGAGTAAAAGTTGTGTGTGAAGACGAAAACGTAGCAGGGAGAGAATGATAGCGGGGATAGAGGGGTTCCCTGTTCCTCCGCCTCGCCTTGTTTTCCTCGTTTTTCTTCAACTGTGGTGGTGGTGGCGCTTTGCCCTCTTAGTCGAGCTTGCGCTTGTGTTGGTAGTGGATTGTTGTTGTTATCTTCCCCCTTTCGGGGGTGTCGACTATTCTTTGTAGTTGAAAATTGGCCATTAGGCACTTGCCTCGGGATCTTCGCTGGGCTGGCAGGCGCGTGCGGCGAGATTCTGTGTCATGGATGAGACGTCTTTCCTGACAGGTGGTAGGGAAAGCTTCCATTCGTTCTCATATCCTCTCCGATTGTCTCATTCCGGGAAGCTTGACAGAGCCTCGATCCGGGGGTCGCCGTCCTAGGGGTTCGTGCTTTATGGCTGGTCCATCCTCCTGGAGGTACGGGCGGACAGGTAGTTATGGCGCTATGGGGGGCGTCGTTCCGTAGTCCTCGGGCGGCTCGCCGGAGTCTCAGGATGGCAGGGCTTGCTCCGGCCTGGATGCTCCGAGCTCGTGTGGTCACCTTGATGGAGGAGGGAAGAGTGCGGGCCCGATCCAGAGGGCGCACGCTCGGAGAGGCTCCACGTGGCTGGTGAGCGCTGAGCTCGACTCTGACCACAGGGCTCAAACCTCCGAGGGTCTCGCTCTGGAGGGCGAAAGGCAGACCCGGTCCAGAGGGCACGCGCTCGGAGAGGCTCCACGTGGCGGGTGAGCGCTGAGCTCGACTCCGACCACAGGGCTCAAACCTCCGAGGGTCTCACTCTGGAGGACAGAAGGCGGACCCGGTCCAGACGGCACGCACTCGGAGAGGCTCCACGTGGTAGGTGAGTGCTGAGCTCGACTCTGACCACTGGGCTCAAACCTCCTAGGGTCTCGCTCTGGAGGGGGGAAGGCGGATCCGGTCCAGAGGGTGCACGCTCGGAGAGGCTCCACGCGGTGGGTGAGTGCTGAGCTCGACTCCGACCACAGGGCTCAAACCTCTGAGGGTCTCGCTCTGGAAGGCGGAAGGCAGACCCGGTCCAGAGGGCACGCGCTCGGAGAGGCTCTACGTGGCGGGTGAGTGCTGAGCTCGACTCCGACCACAGGGCTCAAACCTCCGAGGGTCTCGCTTTGGAGGGCAGAAGGCAGACCCGGTCCAGAGAGTGTGTGCTCGGAGAGGCTCCACGTGGCGGGTGAGTGCTGAGCTCGACTCCGACCACAGGGCTCAAACCTCCGAGGGTCTTGCTCTGGAGGGCAGAAGGCGGACCCGGTTTAGAGGGCGCGCGCTCGGAGAGGCTCCACGTGGCGGGTGATTGTTGAGCTTGACTCCGACCACAGGGCTCAAACCTCCGAGGGTCTTGCTCTGGAGGGCAGAAGGCGGACCCGGTCCAGAGGGCACGTGCTTTGAGAGGCTCCATGTGGTGGGTGAGTGCTGAGCTCGACTTCGGCCATAGGGCTCAAACCTTCGAGGGTCTCGCTCTGGAGGGCGGAAGGCGGCTTCGATCTAGGCATCCTGAGCTTGCAGGCCCGACCTGGCGGAGGACGGAGCTCGACTTGCTGTCTTGAGTGAGCTCAACACAGCTCGGCAGAGCGGTCTGGGCTAAAGTGCTGCATTGGCATCTGACGCGGTGGTCTCCTTTGCCGCGGTGCCTGTTAGCCTTCCACGTCAGCAGTCCCGCCACATCACATGGCACATGCATGATACATGATGATACATGATGTTAAAAAAAAAATGTATTAAAAGTATTAGAGGATGAAAAACATACAAACTCATGCCTGAACCATGCATAACTCTTGGACCCCGCTGTATGAGGAACAGACTGAGCTGCTCATGTAGCTTTACCAATAACAGAATATGTCTACAAAAATAAATTAAAATTATGTAATATATTGTATAAGAATAATTAGGACGAGTAAAAATTAATAAATTTATATGTTTGATGATGCTACACAACCTGTGCCCTCTCGAAGAACCAATAGTGCACCAACTCTCTCCTCCGATGAGGGTGAACATCAGGAGGACAGGTAACTGCAACCACTCCTCTGTCCTACCCTATAGCTCGTAGTCTCCCTTCAACTTTGTCCTATATTCTTTTCACTTGCAATTGAGAGACTTAAGCACAAAATCAGAAGAATCTGGAGGGAGAACTAACTTGCTCTACAATTTAAATAAACAATAAAATAAGTATTAAATGAAATAAGCAATTCAATTGTTAAAAATCTAAGATATAAAATAACATATCAATTTTTTTACCAACACAACTCGAAGCATCTCTACTTTATAGGCAGGAAGCATGTCGTTCCACTTCGAATAATTTAGGGGACATAGCTGACCCCGGCATGCTACTGTCCCTAGAAAACTAGTCAATAAGCTAGCAGCTTTCTTAATAGGCCGGTCTAGCTTGTTGCACTCTATGACCATCCTCTCATCCTCAGGTAACTGCCACACATCACGGACTAGTGTGGCTCCTCGCCTCCGCCTAACTCTCCCAAATGCATATACAAAAAAAATATGAAAAATTATATATCAAAACTATTGCATATGTATAAATTGAAATGAGATGAAATTATTAAATTATCCTGTATCTGTATATCATCGACAATAGGCTCATCATCAGGATGATTCTAGGAGGATCGTGATGTGCTGACTCGGAGGGAATGGCATCATTATGAGATGGAGAGGTACTGCCCTATGTCAGATGTACAGAAATGGATGGACTGGCATCAGACCGATGTGAAACTGATCGAGGCTCGTTGGGCTGCTGTGATGAAGTACGAGCCTTGGTCTGAGAAAACTGAAACTGCACATCTGATAAGCGCTTCCTTCGAGGCATGGTGTACCTAATATGCATTATTTAAAACCAAGCCAGTCAACATTATAATTAAATTATAATGGAAATGAATTGCAATTTAAAAGATAACATAATCAAAAATGTAAACCATCTTATAAACTACTTACTTGTCATAATAACTAGTTGTACCTTCTTCGGAATCCAACCTAACCAAAATGGTTGTATCATTTATATGATCATCCGGCACAATATTATAAGGTATACACTGAGTGTAAATATCATCATCTTCTTCTTCCACCCTTTTTTCTATATCATACAAGTCTCTGAGTTTTGTCTTAATAACAGTAGCCCATTCTTTATCTTTCGAGTCTTGTATATAAAAAACTTGTTGAGCTTGTGATGAAAAGATAAATGAATCATCCTTCAATAACACACCCATATGTATCAATCTTGAAAAATTGACAAGTATGAATTCGTTTGAATCCTTTAACTTACCTTAGTGGGAGCACAATATACTTCGGCATAATCTTAATGTTATGCATATAGACAAGAATGTTTGTGATAATTTGATTGGAACAATATTAAATCTTGATGAAAAGATTAAAGATAATATGAAGGCCCGTCTTGATTTAAAAGAAATGGGCATCCGACATATCCCTAATGTCCAGCATCAATGCAGAGAACTGCTTCACATATTCTCGCACAGTTCCTGTATGATGGAGATGCCTCAGTTTCGCCGAGCAATAAAGTCCACATTTTTTGGCAAAAACTAAGCCTTGATCTCCCTCTTTAGGTCCTCCCAGTTGGCAATGATGCATCGACCGCCTGCATATCCTCATACCGAGTTTGCCACCATAGTTTGGCATCCCCGGTCATGTACATGGTAGCCAAGATGACCTTTGTCTCCTCGGAGTCAGGTCGCACCACCCGAAAGTACTGCTCGACATCAAACAAGAAGTTCTCCAACTCCTTTGCATCACGAGCTCCATTGTAACTTCTAGGTTATGGTGCTCTCATCTGGCTTGTCCCGCTTTCCACAACACCTGGAGTTGGCATGTTACCCACTGCCTAAGTCAGCACTGCAACCCTGGTGGTCAGATCGTCCAGTTGCTCCCGTAAGAGCGTGACAGACTCTTTAGTATTGTCACTGAGATTATCCACAGTCTCCACAAGCTGCTCCTGACTCAACTCCAAGTTTGCAACATGGTCCACCATTGAGAATAGATGAGCCATGCTCTCATCCATTTGAGCCAACTGCACCTCCAACATGGACATCCGCTCCTTGTAGCTTTGTGGCTTTGCATTATCAGCTTGTACATCTGTCGAGACTGGTGAGGCAACCGTTGCCTCATCATGCACCGTCCCGCTTGTCTCTCCCTTGTTCTTGCGACCCATGTGCGTTGCGCTAATGTCCACAGCTGAACTGGCTCTGATACCACTTATCATGGGATTAGTCTTTACTTAGGCCAAACCCGTGCGGCACTCCAAAATGCCCTGCAAAATGAAACCAGTCAATACGTGCTAGCGACAGAAATATGATGCTGCAACCAAGGCAAACACACAAGAGACAGAAAAATGGCAAGGAAACATACTCAAATACATAAAGGCAAAACCAGTATTTTCATTAATGTAAATGAAGAGATTACAAGCAAAATGCAACTACCACTAAACCTATCCTAAAGGCTCAGAAGGCAGAGGAGGCAACGATGAACCGCAAGAATCCCCTAGGAATCCGGCCCACAATTGTTCTCGCTCACCCTCTCGATACTATACATGTGGGGCATCCCACCAAATCCCACCCCGGGGGTTCCAAAGTATCGAGGAGACTTGCATTTTTCTGGTTCGTCGCTCCCCCAAAACTAGACAAAACAAGGAAAAAATGCCCTAGCAACAGTTGTTCAAGACATCTTATTGTAAGATATGTACAAGACCGTGTCAGAGGCCATGGCCAAGCAAAGTGCTTTGCAAATGGTCTTGACAACCTGGCGAGGAAGCAGGGGCTGCCAGCTTCGACCGAGGTGGACCCCTCTTGGATGGACACCTGGCGAAGTGGCAGAGGAAGGCTCGATTTTGGCCGAGGTGGACCCGTCTTGGGGTGCCACCTGGCGAAGGAGCAGGAGCGCCCCGTCTCGTGCGGGAAATTTTGAAAGAAAAATCCATGTGGCACCGACGACATCCAGCTAAATTTGACACGCCATCCACGTCAGCGGTGTTGCCATATCAGTGAGCATCCTCTCTTCCTACTTCAAATAAATATAGAATTGTTATTGATAGTAAGCATATATCTTTCTTTGATTTTATTAGACTTATATGTTAATTGTTTTAGCTAAGTCTAACCTACGGGTAGTTTTTTAATTACGACGGTCCTAATCTTTAGATTTAGGATTTTCTGAAAGTGCCTATGGTTTGTTAATGTCTTTTCGATTATAGCTTAATCCCCTTCTTTAGCTATAAAGAATTGAACTAATCGACATTGATATAGTTTAGATCAGTAGGGATATGGCCCAACCCGGTTCAGTTTGGTTAAAGGATTGCTTTTTTTTTTTTAAGCCCAAAATTTTTTCGTACCTGACTTAGGTAGGGATATGGCCCAGATGTGGACGTAGCCCGAACCCGGACCCTGACTCGAACATGGCCCGGTGTAGCTCGGACTTGGCATGGCCCATGTCGAGGAATGTTTTTTGTTTAAGCCCAAATTTTTTTCATATCGGCTCGGGTAGGGATATGGCACGGCCGGACCCGGCTCGGCATGGCTCGGTGCTGCCCTACCCCGAACTCGGACCTGACTTGGCGTGCCACGAACCCAACATGGCTCGGACTCGACCAGGCCCAGACCCGGCTAGGCCCTGCCTAGGTAGTGAAATATTTTTTTAAAAAATAAAGCTTCCCTACCATTTTTTTAATAACAAAAATATTGAATTAGCCTAATATTACGTTTCTATTCAAATATTCATACAACATCAAAACCAAAAACAACAATAACATATTAAAAACAAAGATAAGAGCCAAACATGCTATGCAAATTGTTTTTGATCTTTTTCATTAAAAAAAACATTTCTCGAACTAAAAAAAATAAACATACTTGGACAAGTGTGGCTCGGCCGATCGAAAGGAGCAGGGGGTCCAGCAAATGAAGGGGGCAGGGGGCCGGAAAGAGGGACCTAACAAGTTCTCGGTCTTCTGGTGAGGGGCTAAGAATACTTGAGAGCTCGCAGGCTGGGCTTGCAAATTCTCTTTGAACTTTCAAGGTGGGCCTGTACTTTCAAAGAAAACTTACAGGCCCAGCCTGTGAGTTTGCCACATGTGGCCTAGCCCAGTAGCCCCGCCATGTGGCCCGTTTGTCCCGTTAGCTGGAAGAAAATAAGGTAAAAAAGTTAATACATTTGGGTTAGGGGTTGTTTTGTAAATAAATCTTAAAAATGGAATATTTTAAAGCCCGCTTCTCAAAGAATTATGGGCTCTACCTAACATCCCAGATCGTGTTCCGCGAGGCAGACCGAGCGCGGTCCGACAGTAACCGGGAGTTCGGGTCGGCGCATGGTTTTCACGAAACAGCGTGGGTTGTATCGCTGGTGTGAAAGAATGATTTATGTTCTTTCTCGACGTCCGTTGGATCGCGGCCCGCACAGCACGCAAAGCTTTCGAACGCCTCTATTTATAATAATTAATGTGCGCAAAGGCGGCCATTGCGCGATCCAACGGTGGATTCGCACGAAGAAAAGCGAATCGCTTGTTCGGTAAAAAAGCTACAGTCGTCTGTCGCTGGCTGCGCGGAATTCAACGGTCCAACCAATTCCACCGGGTTAGGTGGTGGCATTCTGGGCCCGTCAACCTAAAGCCGGTTACCAAGTCGGTCGGTCAATTGAAAACCTTTTGTTTTTCTTTTACCCCCGAGTCCTCGGCTCGCCAAGACCCCGCGAGCCGAGAACCGGGCATTCTGTTCCCGTCAACCTTAAGCCGGTCAGTCGGTCAATTGAAAACCTTTTGCTTTTCTTTTCCCCCGAGTCCTCGGCCCGCGAAGACCCCGGGAGCCAAGATCCGGTTGATGTCGCAGTAAAAGACCAATCACTCTTTCTTCATTTGGCCGGCTGGTGCTTGATCCCGTGTATATTTTAATTTTCTTTTCCTGTTTCTATACTTCCCTTCCTTGTCCGTCGTAAATACCTTTCTTACATATTAACAATAGATAGATGGCTGGCTCCTGTCCAGCCTACTTTATTGTCAAAAATAAATAAATAAATAAAATAAAACGAACTTCTCTTATCCTTAAACCCATTGCATGCAACCCCCATTCTCCTCCCTCCTTTCCTTCTCTATAAATAGCTCTTTTTATTCCCCTCGGCATGCAGCACCCAACCCATCGATCCCAACCATCACTTCCCTAGCTAGCTCCTTTGTTCTATATATAAATCTGTTGCTACCAGGAACTAAACAAACTAGATCTCCGCCGGTTTCTCTTAATAGCTAAACATAATACCAGGCCAGTACCTCTTCTAGTCCTTCCAACTCTCTCCGGCAACCCAGATGGGCAGTCTACCGCTCGACACCCTACAGCTTCTAGACCCTGATGTCCTCGCCAATGAGTCTCGTGTTGTGGTCGACTTTATAGCCGACTACTACCGAGACATCGAGCAATTACCGGTTCGAAGCCAAGTAGAGCCGGGATATCTTAGCAAGCGTCTCCCTGATTCAGCTCCTTATCTCCCCCAGTCCATTGATGCCATCCTCGAAGATATCCGCGAGGATATCATCCCTGGTCTAACCCATTGGCAGAGCCCGAACTTTTATGCCTACTTTCAAGCCAACGCGAGCACTGCCGGGTTTCTCGGCGAGGTGCTTTGCTCTGGCCTGAACGTTGTGGGGTTCAATTGGATCTCATCACCGGCTGCCACCGAGCTTGAGGGTATTGTCATGGATTGGATGGGAAAAATGCTCAAACTCCCATCTTCATTTTTATTCTCGGGTGGCCAAGGTGGCGGTGGTGTTTTACATGGCAGCACATGCGAGGCCGTGGTGTGTACACTAGCAGCAGCCCGCGACGAGGCCTTGAGCAAGATCGGGGCTGATGGTATCACCAAATTGGTGGTGTACGCCTCTGATCAAACACATTTCACCGTTCAGAAGGCGTCCAAACTGATCGGCATCCCACCATCCAACTTCAGGGCAATCCCCACGACAGCTGCATCAGGCTATGCACCGACTCCTGATAGTGTTCGGTCCACCATGGAAGCCGACATTGCCAAGGGGTTGGTGCCCTTGTACCTTTGCGCCACGGTAGGTACCACTGCTGTGGGAGCCGTGGATCCGTTGCTAGATCTTGGCAAAGTTGCAGACAAGTATGGTGTTTGGTATCATATCGATGCAGCTTATGCTGGTAGTTCGGGTATATGCCCTGAATTCCGTCATTACTTTGATGGTGTGGAGCTTGCCCACTCGATCAGCATGAATCCTCATAAGTGGTTCCTCACCAATATGGACTGCTGCTGCCTGTGGCTCAGGAGACCTTCTGCACTGGTGGATTCTCTATCCACCAGTCCTGAAATATTGAGGAACAAAGCCAGTGATGCCAAGATTGTGGTGGACTATAAGGACTGGCAGATTGCACTGAGTCGGCGCTTCCGAGCCATGAAGCTATGGGTGGTCATCCGGAGGTATGGCGTCGCCAACCTAATGGAGCACATACGGAGTGATGTCGCAATGGCTAAGCACTTCGAGAGGCTGGTAGCAATGGACCGGAGGTTCGAGGTGGTGGTGCCTCGGAGATTCTCGTTGGTGTGCTTTCGACTTAAACCAAGGTTCGAAGGAGATGATGCTTCGTTGCTGAACAGAAGGCTACTCGAGCAAGTGAACTCAAGTGGACGAGCTTTCATGACGCATGCGGTGGTGGGCGGCATGTACATCATACGTTTCGCAATTGGAACAACCCTGACGGAGATGCGGCATGTGGAGGCTACATGGAAGCTCATTCAATCCAAAGCTCATGAAATAATAGTCGAGGGTCTACGCAACACTGATTCTTCTCCAAATGATTCGCCTTAGTACTTCTACCAACGAGGGTTTTCTTTTTTCTTTTTTTTTTTGGTGGGTAGGGGTGGGAGTTGAAGACGTAAAAGTCTACGTTCCGTCACGATTCTGGTATCCATTAGATGATGCTATGCATGACAATTTACTTCGTGTTCTTAAGTTGTAAAAAAAAAGTGTGCCTAGTTTATTCCTTCTCAAACACGTTTGCTTAAATGGATTTTGATGCAATAGTCTCCTGTTCAGAACTGAATATAAATAATTTTTTTATTTTTTTAATGAAACGAATAATTCATTTCATAATTCCAAAATAAATATATTTAAAAAAATCAAAAAAAAAGGAGCACTTTTCAAAAAAAAAAAAAAAAAAAAATGAAAATAATGAGCCCATAATATAGAACCGAAATTATTGATGATGAAAGATGATATTCAATCCAGAATTATGCTCGCCTTTCGATAAATATGGCGGACAACCCCTTTAATTTTTTGAACTGCTTAACTTTCGAACCTATTTTATTATCCATCCGGACCATCCGAGACTCTCGGGATTGCTAACAAAAATTTTTTTTATGTCGCCCCTATGTTCGATTACAATATTAATTGTAGCAATAATGAGTAGCGGGTGCAAATTTGTCGGTAAACAAAGGACATTAATGAATGTAAAAGTCAACAGCATTTGAGTGGCAGGACCAGGTGTGGAATTTCTAAATTTATCACCTGCAACTCGCAAGTCACAAGTCACAACTATCTTTTATAAGAAACAGTCAGCAGGACAACCTGTGGTCCTGTACCTAGGCAACCGGCAAAGCGGTCAAACGTGACATCATCCAACAGGTATCAAAGATTCCATTACCAGGTTGCGTCGGACTCAACGTGCTGCACGAAATTAATCTATCCGCGTGCTAAAGTAGAAACAGCCCACCAAAAAGAGAAATTGTTGGTTAAACTAGATCCTTATTTTTGGATGACTTCAGTCAAAACTCTTCAATCAAAACTCGACGCATTGCAGATTTGAAAATGAAGCAAAAAAAAAATTACCGATTGAATCCAAAAAAAAGATTGGAAGGAGGGAAAAAAAAAGATTCGAAGGAATCTAGAAAAGCGGTGATCCTTCAAATTGCATGGTTATCACGAGTACTCCTCCCGCATCTTGTCCTTCTTAGACAAGAAGGAAAAACCTATCCTCTTCCGGGAACCGTCCCCAATTACTTGATCGATCTCTAAATCGATGTCGATGGATATGATGGGTGGCTTTCAGATACTACAGCAGCTTGATCAGACGGACCAAGGAGTGGCACACTAAGATAGCGGAGCCGGGCACTGGCACGATCCCCTCCATTGCCATCTAACATCAATCAAACCCTCAAGATTCTAACCTTGGTCCCACCGACAGCCCCAGTAATCTCCACATCCACCACTAGCATGGATGGAGGCAGCGATCATCATGGGCACAGGTACCGCACGGTCCTTGCCTTTTTGTCCATCAAGCCTGCAACTTGTCGAGCCTTAGTTTAGTTGATCTAAAAATAATATGGTGGACTTGATTCAATTAATATTTTTTCCCCCCAAAAGATGACTTATATACTTTATCAATCTGGCAATGTACTATGTCAATCATCCAGATAAATGCATGCGGAACAAGATCAATGAAAATTTGATGACTTGGTTGGCATTGTGTACAACCATATATTTCTCTTCCTATGTATTTGAATTCATATCATTTGCTACCAACATGAAAAATTATTTCATGCACACTATTTTTATTTTCTTCTGTTTAATATTTTTTTAGATTTGGCAATCATAATACCGTACAAGCACACATGGCTATCAAGATATTATAAAAAAATAAATTTAATTTAAATTTTTTTTTTTGCCATATCTTATCTTTTTCTTTTGGTTTAGAAGGCTTTTTTTCCCCTTTCCTTTTCTTTTAGATATTTGGTGTTTAGATATACTAAGATTTTTTAAAAAAATCAATTATTTATTCCTTGTTAAATCAGATTTTTTTTGTTACAAATTTTCCTATAATATATGTACTCCTTTACTTATTTTTCAAAGATCAACAATATTAAATTTTTTTATAGAAATACAACATATATTAACTCTTAGAAGTGAAATATAATTAGAGTGATTGTAAAATATCTAAATGTTTAAGTGAGCAACCTAGATCAATTAGGTTATTTTTAGAAATAAAAAATTTAAAAAATAATCTATTTTTATATACTCCAAAGATCAAAGATTAAGATGATTTAAGTTAGAGATGGCAGCGAGGGGCCTCACACCCCCGCAAAAAAAAAAGATTTCAAATTTTTTTATTAGTAGGGGGTGGGTCCCACTAATGTCCTTTCAGTCCCCTTCATTAATCAATTTGGCCCCCTTATCCCTTGACTTTTCCTCTTCTTTCAATCTTTATTCTTTTTTCTAATATTTATCTTTTAACTTTTTAAAAACCTTTTTAACTATTTTAATTTTAAAAAAACCCTAACCCAATCACTACAACTCTCCCCTTTTTATTTTCTTCCTCTTTTCTTTCTTTTCACCACCTGTTTTTATCTCTTTATATTTTCTTCTCTTATAATCAAACTAAAAATAAAATCTAAATAAGTCTTGGATCTTATTTTGAAACTTCAAGTCATCAAGTTTGTTCTTCACAACCTGTAAGTATTTTATATTTGAATATTTGATTTTTTTACTAATATTGAGAAAAAGTGATAATATGCTAATTGGTTTATGATTGATAAGGTTCTATTATCATTTTTTTTTTGTCTTGTTATTTTTTTGTTGATATAAATATAGCTTATATAGAATTTACAATTATTATTTGATTATTTAATTTTTAAATGTCAGGAATATGAAATCTAAAACTATTTATTCTTTTTTAAAAAAGAAAGATAGTCAGAATTTGGAGATAGAGAGTGATAGATCTAACATAGAGTTAGAAGCCACACCAATTTGTTTCGCTTCAAAGAATGATGCACCAACCCCACCTTTGTCATTGTCTCCATCTAATAATGATATTCTAAATCATAATGCTCATTCCTCTGAAACTTACAGAATTGAGAATGATAAAGCCATGATAGATTTATCTTTTCTAGAGCGCAATCTAATAAAGCATAAGCAGATACATGACTATCCGATTAATTATCGGGATGAAATTTGAAGAACTTATATTACTTATGAACCATATCAACCAATTCTTTTAAATTATTCTGCATCTGGTTTAGAAAATCATCGTCGTTACTTTCAGTAATCATGGTTTACACAGTTTCCTTTGTTAGAGTATTCACCTTCTAAAGATGCTGCTTTTTGTTTGCCATATTTTCTCTTCAATAATAAATCATCGAGTCGATTTGCATATACTACATTCACTCATAATGGTTTAGGAAATTAATAAAAGGTGAATTATGGTACAAATTATGCTTTTTTCATTCATATGAGAAAGGATCTAAATTTACCACATAAAGTTGCTCAAAGATCTTTGATTGATTTAAGGAATCATACTCAACATATATAGATAGCATTCCATAAGCAGACATCTCAATAAATTGCAGTGAATTGGTTGCATCTTAAAACAAGTATAGATGCAATAATATGGCTAACTTTGCAAGGTTGTGCATTGCGGGGTATTGATAAAAGCATAGAATCAAGAAATCATGATAATTTTCTTGAATTAATTGAATTATTAGCATCATATAATGAAGATGTTGAGCAAGTTGTCTTAAGTAATGCTCCAAAAAATATTATGTGTACTTCATCAATAACTTAGAGGAAAATTTTATAGATTTTTGAAAATCTGGTTAGAGATAAGATTTGTAAACAAATTGGTAATAAAAATTTTTGCATTATAGTTGATGAAGCTTGAGATGCGTCAAATAGAAAGTAGATGGCAAAATTATATTGAGATTTGTTGACAAAAGAGGACTAAAAAAAGAATGGTTTTTTGATATAGTTCATTCCAAAGATACCATAGCTTTGACTTTGGAAGCTCGGATTCTCAATGTTCTATCGCATCACAATTTTGATATAGAGAATATCATAGTACAAGGATGTGGTGGAGCAAGCAATATGCATGGCGAGTTGAATGGATTAGAAGCCTTGATTTCACATGAATGCAAATATGCTTATTATATATTTATATCCATTGTTTTGCTCACTAGCTTCAACTAGTACTTGTTGCAGTTACTAAAGAAGTTGATGAAGTTTACGAGTTTTTTAGAAATTTGGTTGATATAATCAATGTTATTTGTGCTTCATTGAAAAGCTATGATGAGTTGCAAGAACAAGCAGCTAAGATAGCTGAATTGATTTCTTTGAGTGAGCTTGAGACTGGAATAAGTTTGAACCAAATCAGTACTTTATAGTGTCCTGGTGCAACTAGATGCAGTTCTCATTTTAATTCAATCATTAGTTTGATAAGGATGTTTGGTGCAATAGCTATCGTTCTTGAAAATATTAAAAATAATGCACTAATGCTTCTCGATGAAGAATGTTTGGTTCAATAGCTACCGTTCTTGAAGATATTAAAAATAATGCATCTAATGCTTTTGGATTAAGAGATGCAAGACCTGCTTTTCATAGATTGATGAATTTTGAATTTATTTTTATTTTACTTGTGATGAAAGAAATATTGAAAAATAGTGATACTTTTTGTCAGGCTCTACAGTGATGTTTTCAAGATATAGTGAATGCTATGAACATTGTGTAGGGTTTTGCGTAGTGCCCCTAAGCCTTGGAGAGACTTGGGAGGCCATGGCAGGGATGTTAGAGGCGATCCCTGGAGCTTGGAGGCGAGTCCCAAGCGGTTCCTGGAGGTGATCCAGGGGATTCATGGTGTGTTTGTGGATAGGTTTGGGGACTGAGATTTATAAATTTCCAGGACCCCAGAGTCAAGTTGGGTCAGGGGGCTTGACCCAGGGTTGAGGGTTTTCTCACATTGATTTGTTGAGGAAATTTTTTGAGAGATTGTAACATAACCCAATTGGGTTATGGGATTGGGTCCAAGGGTTAAGTTGGTTAGTTGGTTAGCAGTTGGTTGGATGGTTAGTCGGTTAGGTGGTTGGCCCAAGAGTTCTAACCACCCATGCGGACTAACAAATCAAGAACTCTAACTAACCAAGTGTCCTAATTGGTTTGGTCCAAGAAGTCCAAAAAACCAAGAAGTGGTTGATGCCCAATATGAAAAGACTGCATGCCCTATGTGTTATTTAACAGGAGGCGTGCATGAGAATTGTGATATCTCTTCGATTTTGAGAGGCATCCATGGGAGAGCGCCCCTTTGGGGCGTCCATGGTCTTGAGAGGACCGTAAGGCTTGGCTTATGGTCCTTGATGACATCTTCTTGCATGGAGGGAGGCCGCGTAGAGGGAGTCCACGTAGGGACTTGGCCATGGAAACCTGCATGAGGGAGTGCGCAGGTGGAGACCTCCTGGGTTTCAAGGAGGCCACGATGGAGGGCTTCAGAGAGGCGCACGTGAGAGAGATATCATATAGAGGGCTTGGTCCGTGAGGGTACATCACGGGGTTTTGGAGAAGGAAACCTATATTGAGGTATTATCCGTAGGTAGAGCTTCTTCTCGGATTTCAGAGAGGAAGGGATGCACGTGAGGTATTGTCCGTGCATGGCCGTACGTGAGTTCTTGGAGCATGAGGCCAGCAAGAGAGAAGACATGCAGGTGCTGGTAAGAAGCTTCTAGGATTTCAGAAGGAGTGCCGGGGTATTATGTCTTATCTCGTAACAAAGTTCTTCTCTAAAGGAATAAAGCAATCTCTCTTTTTCTCCTACATCTCTTCTCTATATCTCCTTTGTTGCATGATTTTGAATCTAAGAATAGGTTGTTTTCGCTGCATAGGTGCTGATCCAGATTTCCAATAAATGGTATTAGTGCCTAGGAATCTCAATAATTGATATCAGAGTGGGGTTCGAGTATTCAAGGAAGAAGAGGTTTGACATTGGCGTTAGGTTTGCACAGCTGTCTGGGTGTATTGCGGAAGCACAGGTTGGTATTACAATCAGGGGGACAGAGCAGGAAAACGTCAGTTTGAGGTCAAGAGTGTGGTGGAGCACGAGTCTCAGGAGCTGTAGAGCATGGGTTGATGTTCCAGCTGGGGAGGCGAAGTGGCTTCGATAGGAAGATATTGCCTCTGGAGACAACAGGATGGGTGCAAATGGTCACAGGAGCTTGTCAGGGATGGAGAAAGGAAAAATCAGATTTTCTCAAGTTTCGTCACTGGGTTAGAGGAGTTGGGATGAGCTCTTTGTTTTGGAGGAGCCTGTAGGGAGGCAGTGCATCCAAAATAGCTCGGAGGGGTTTGTGGTGTGCGAAGGATCTGAGGAGGCAGCGATGGGGTATGAGGTTCAGGTGCAGGCTCAACAAGGTAGCGTTGAGTGGTTGGCCTCGGGATTTCTTTCTGTGGCATCAGGAGGACTTCAGTTTCAAGTGGAGCATCGAGAAGAGGTGGCTTCATAGGTGGAGTAAGATTCGGCACGAGTTCAGAGCGGGAGGTGTAGGGAAAGTGGCCATATCCTAACATGAGCACCAGGGGTGCATTTAGCCAGGTGGAGCAGAGTGTGCAGAAATCTGGCATGGCTTTGAGGAGATGGTGTCAGGTAGAGCTCCAGTTTCAGCGAGTGCTGGCTCAGGTTCGTCGTGATCTTTCTAAGAAAGTTCAATGAAAAGACTGATGCAGCTGCTGGGCAAAAAGAAGGCTATAATCGTGGTGCCAAGGTACAAGCAAGGATCTTCAGCTATGGAGGCAGTCATTCCAAAGGCCTCCAAGGGGCGCAGCAGCTGAAGGGTGTTGGCAGAGACAAGGAGATCCGCACAAGAGGCTGTCAGGACATGTAGTTACAGCAAGGTTGTGCAGAGGACATTACCAGGTTTGCCAAGGCTTGGGAGCACCAAGGTGGAGATTGTAGGGTTTTGCATGGTGCTCCCAAGCATTGGAGAGACTTGGGAGGGCAGGGATGCTGGAAGCGATCCCTGGAGCTTGGGGGCGTGTCCCAAGCGATTCCTGGAGGTGATCCAGGGGGTTCATGGTATATTCTTGGACAGGTTTGGGGGCTTAGCTTTAAAAGTCTCCAGGGCCCCAGAGTCAAGTTGGGTCAGGGGGCTTGACCCAGGGTTGAGGGTTTTCTTACATTGATTTGTTGGGAAGAGTTTTTTGAGAGATTGTAACATAACCCAATTGGATTATGAGGTTGGGTCCAAGGGTTAAGTTGGTTAGTTGGTTAGCAGTTGGTTGGATGGTTAGTCGGTTAGGTGGTTGGCCCAAGAGTTCTAACCACCCATGTGGACTAACAAATCAAGAACTCTAACTAGCCAAGTGTCCTAATTGGTTTAGTCCAAGAAGTCTAAGAAACCAATAAGTGGTTGACGCTCAATATGAGAAGACCACACGCCCTATGTGTTATTTTAGAGGAAGCATGCATGAGAATTGTGATCTCTCTCTGATTTTGAGATGCGTTTGTGGGAGAGCGCCCCTTTGAGGCGTCCACGATCTTGAGAGGACTATGAGGCTTGGCTCATTATCCTGGATGATGTTTTCTTGCATGGAGGGAGGCCGCGTGGAGGGAGTCCACAGGGACTAGGCCGTGGGAACTTGCGTGAGGGAGTCCGCAGCTGGAGACCTCCTGGGTTTCAAGGAGGCCACGGTGAAGGGCTTCAGAGAGGTGCACATGAGGGAGATATCACGTGGAGGGCTTGGTCCATGAGGGTACATCATGGGGCTTTGGAGAAGGGAACCTGTATTGAGGTATTATCCGCGGGTGGAGCTTCTTCTCGGATTTCAGAGAGGAAGGGATGCACGTGAAGTATTGTCCGTGCATGGCCGTACGTGAGTTCTTGGGACGTGAGGCCAGCAAGAGAAAAGATGTGCGGGGGCCAATGAGAAGCTTCTGGGATTTCAGAAGGGGTGCCGGGTATTGTATTTTGTCTTGTAATAAGGTTCTCTAAAGAAATAAAGTAATCTCTTTTTCTCCTACATCTCTTCTCTATATCTCCTTTGTTGCATGATCTTGAATCCAAGAATAGGTTGTTTCCGCTGCATAAGCATTGATCACGATTTCCGACAAGTGGTATCAGTGCCTAGGAATCTCTATACATTGTGTCAACAACTGAAGATTATTTTAGGAATTGAGAGACCATGGTTGGAAAACACTATTGGAGAGTGTGATATCATTCTATGATATTCATCAAGTTGAAGTTCCAGACAAGGAAGGTCCTTATTTTGTAGGGAATGGCCATCATAAGAAATAGGATGGTGATTTGGAGCATCATTATCGGATAGATATATTTTATTCTATAATAGATTTGCAACTATCTAAACTACATAAAAGATTTAATGGAGAGGCAGTTGAACTTTTTGTTAAACAACCTTCCTTCCTAAGAGATCTTCATCTATATTTAGATGTCTTTACTTGGAATATATTGGCTGGGACAACTTTTCATATTTTGCTTTCCATATTTAGCTGCTCCTAATTACCTTGTATTCAATATTCAATGTATATTTAAAGGGATAAAACCCAAGCAGAATGAAATGAATAAAAAGGGAGATCTTTTACATTTTACATGGTATCAGAGCCGACAAGATTTCTATTCCATCCTATTCTTGCATATCCCAATCCTATTCCAGTACTATTCCTATCTTATTCATGCCTTATTCCCTCCTTTTCTTAAGAGCCAGCCCTAATCTCCTCCCTATCGCTCTCGGCCTCTACCTCTCCCTCGATCCCGACCCCGCTGATGTCTCCCGCTGTGCCAGCCCCTGCTTCCGCCAACATCTCTTGCCACCTTGCCGCTGCCGCCTTCCCTGCCCCCGTCGCTGCCCCGTACCGCTGCCCAGCCCTTGTTGCCGCCCCTGCCCCTACTGTTGCCCAGCCCTCGCCACTGCCCCCTATCGCTGCCCAGTCCCTGCTGCCGCCCCTGCCACTGCCGCTACACTTGTCGCTGCCCAGCCCCTGCCGCCGCCCTTGCCACTGCTGCTACGCCTGCTGCTGCCCTGCAGCTGCACCTGCCACTACCCTGCCACTGCGCCTACCGCCGCCCTACCGCTGTGCCTGCCACTGCACCTCCAATCAAGTCTCCCCCACGTCGCCAACTCTAGATCCGTCCTCCATCGCGGATCCGCCCATGCCGCAAATCCGTCTGCCACCGTGATCGACAGGGCTGCTGATCGCCCCTTTCCTACCGATCGACAAGCCCTCATCGCTGCCCCGCCCGTCCAGGACCCTGCTGCCGTCACCAGCCGCTGCCGACTCTAGCCGCTGCGTTTGCCACCGCCCGTGCCGAAGGACCGTGATCGAAGCTGTGCCACCGGTCACTATTTCGTGTGGCCTCCTCCCTCCCTGTTCCTCAAGCTTCGATGCACGGATTTCAGTACTGCACCTTTATCAGAGCAGACCCAGGTGTTTTTCGTGACCTAAGAGATCTTCTATATTTAGATATCTTTACTTGGAATATATTGGCTGGGATAATTTTTCATATTTTACTTTCCATATTTAGCTGCTCCTAATTACCTTGTATTCAATATTCAATGTATATTTAAAGAGGTAAAACCAAGCATGATGAAATGAATAAAAAGGGAGAGCTTTTACATTTTACACTTTTTATACTTAGTTATGTTTTAGATCCTAAAGACTTTCAAATTATTTCATATTGAAAAAAACTGCAAGCTTAATTGTTGAAAAAATTTATGTAGATGATTTTTCAGAGAAAGGGAACTTACCATTTCAGCAAAGATATTATCATTCTGATATTTCTCAGGATCTTAATTTTGAAATATTGTCCAATCTTTCTAAGCTAAATCAAGGGTTAGTTGAAAGTAGAAAATCAATGACATTTCCATTTATTGATAGATTGATACATCTTGTGCTAACGCTTCCCGTTTTAACAGTATCGACAGAACAAGCTTTTTCTGCAATTAATATTATCATGGCTTGGCTTTGCAATAAAATGGGAGGTGATTTTTTGAAAATTTTTTTAGTTATATATATTGAGAGGGAAATTGCTGAAATGTTTAGTATTAATAAAATAATAGATGATTTTAGTACTATGAAAGGACAAAGAGTTCAGTTTAAATAATATTTTTATTATTTTGTTTAATATATATTTAATATAATTTTTTAATATTTTGTTTTGACCTCCTTAATGGAAAAATCCTGGCTCCATCCCTGTTTAAGGTTATCGTCAGAGAGAAGACGTTATCCATTGCTCGGATATAGGAGTTGGTACCACCGATTCAGCTACATATATTTTTTATTTAATGAAACATGCTACCATCCAAAAATCTATCACCAGCACTAAATATTTCCATGCTTTAAGTTGCATTTTAAAACTATTTTTGCAGCCATCTTTTACTTAATTTGGTAGACTTTATATGCCATATAACTATGTGAGTTAGATCCAACTTCATACAAATTTTCATTTATATTAGGCACTTTACGAAATTTAATAAAAATTTATTTAAATTATATTCACAATAAATCTATCATATAAATTTGAATAAATTAAATTTATATCTGGTCAAGGAACATTATCATGCATTTGAAGTAATATAATGCTAAATTTCTCTTTCTTCTAACCCTAGATTTATATATAGCAAATGTCAAGGATCGTTAAACCTCATGTAAGTCATTATCGAGAGTAAAATGGTTTTAATATAATACATGAAGGGGAACTTAAAAATAATGTAACATGGAACTCAGCTATTGCCTTATTTGGAAAGGAAATTCTTACACGTGTCAAAACAAAGACTTTGCCACGTTAACTAATTCCACTTTGAGCAAAGTAATAACGAATTTGTCCATAGTCTATGTATCTGGTATGTTGTGATTTAACATTTTTGTTGTTTTCCTTTCGTTTGTGGTAAAAATGTTGCTTTCCTCGTTGCAGTGGCAGTTGACCAAGTGGCTTAGAATAAATAAAAAAAGTCTCTTCCATATAATATTAACTTCATTCTTATTGTGACAACTACCTAAATATTTGTCTGCGAAGAATTAACCAGATCGACAACTAAGAGATAGAAACAAGCTATCAACTTGAGCTCAAGCAACTATAGCCGAGCAACTATAGTCGATCAACTGTGGCCAAGTAACTATAATCAAGCAACTATAGCTTAGCAATTATGGTCAAGCAACTATGGTTGATCAATTATGGCATAGCATTTATCATTGAGCAACTATGGATCAATCAACTATGGCCCAGCAATTATAACATTTGAGCTCGAATAACTACGAGTGATTGCAAACCTACTGGCGTGATGTCCCTTGACACATAAGAACCAAGTAATTGGTTAGCCCTGTCTAACTACCAAGGCTACCATTATCATTGACAAGCAAGGCACAAATGCCATTCTTTCAAGAAGTCTAGGAAGCAATTTCCAAGGCATGAATAGTAAACTTGAACCACCCATCGATATCACTATCCAGAATGCTCGAGCAAAAGTCGAGGACAGATGGGAGACAGCTATTACAACAAAAAGTTATTTTCTTAATCGAAAGATATCAATCCCAAAGGAAAGATCTCAATAGAAAGGAGATCTCAACAAGATGTTACCTCAACCGAAAAAGGTTGCTTCTAAACATAAGAGGTTATTTTCAATAGAAAGTTATTATGCTCAATCGAAGAAGATTACCTCCCAATAGAAATTAGTTATCCTAAGTAACTATAAATAAGTAAGAGGGACTTCTCGATAGGTACGTTCTCTACCACTTATAAAATGCTGATACTGGCACTCTCTCGCTATTGCTCTCAGCTCCACTGTTTTCTAATTCCTCCTACTAACTTGAGCATCGAAGGGTTCCCTATTGAAAAATCTCTGACCAAGCAAAACTTTCCTTACAAGAAGTGAGTGTTGCCCAGGAGCAGAACTACATCTTGCCGAAGAAACTTGCTAGGACCACCAAGCGCAACAAAGTGTGAGAGAAGTGATTATACTATATAGGATGCTCAATTAGGGGAAGATGCTTTCTGTGTTTCCTATGATGACGTTGAAGCCCATGGTCCGCCCTGTTTTTCAATGAAGGAACGTGCACATGTGGAGCTGTGGAAGTCTTTATCAGGTTTTGGCTTTGTCAAACAAAGTTCTAACATGGCTCTATTTTAGAGTCCTACCGTGGTTCCTTATGGTATTTTAATGGGGAGGACTTGAGAGACCATATGGTGGTGCACTGGGATCCAAAGAGATATAGAGAGCCTTTTAAAGGGGAGAGACAAAAATTAGAGTCCTTCGTAAAAAGTGAGAGTTTTTGTATCCCCTATTCAATCTTGTTCTCTTGTGCCATGAATTTAATAAAGAATCATCGAGGTGGTTTTATCTGTGGACGTAGGCCAACGATTGATAGGCCGAACCATGCTATATTTGGTGTGCTTTCTTTTTTTCCTATATTTATATTACTTAATTATCTCTTTTTGTATTCTATGATTTGTTTAAATTTATTTTCTCTATAAAATAATCATGTTTTTGCAGTACTTGTGTACCCTGTAGGTTGAGGTGTGCTCATCTATCCCTCACTTGGTTCTTTCAGTTTGGTATCAGAGTAGGGAGATCCTTTTATAGTTAGTTTGATTTGAAATAATTATGGGCAAGGTGATGATAACAAAGTTTGAGATACCGAGATTTGACGGATCAAACTTTGTACTCTGAAAGATGAAAATACATATAGTATTAATTAAGGATGGTTGTGAAGTTGCTTTGCAAGAAAAAAATATAAATCACAAGAGATATCGGATATGCAATATAAGAAGAAAGATAAACTAGCAATGACGAACCTTTATTTGGTGTTGGATGATTTGGTATTATTTAATATCGAGACTGAGACTGCTACAAAAGGGATTTGGAAAAAGTTGAAGAACCTCGACGAAGAAAAGTCTTTGGCAAATAAAATCTATTTGAGGGGGAAATTATATAATCTAAAGATGAATGATGGGGTATAAATTTAAGAGCACTTGAGTACATTCAATTTCATTATGAGCAAACTTGTGGTCCTATATGTGAGAATCAAAGATGAAGAGAAGACCAGCATTCTACTTTGTTCTATGCCAAAATCTTGGGATAATCTCGTTATGAACTTGAATAATGTTGAAACCCTCAAGATGGAGTAAATTATTGTATTATTGCTAACAGAGAAGATGAGATAGAAATCTAGCTAAAAAAGCTCTTTTGGGGAGGCCATGGTAGCACGGAGAATACCTTTCGAGAGAAAACATAGCGATTAAGGAAAGACGAGATCTAAATCAAAGGACAAGAAGAAAGTAAAATGTTGGAATTGTAAAAAATCAAGGCATGTGAAGGAAGATTATCAGGCTAAAAGAGTTGATACAAAATCTGAATCAAAAAACTTCTAACGTAATGTAGTAGAAGGTGAAACTGGTTTGGTTACTTTGGAAGACAAGAATGTATTTACAATATTGGAGAAATCTGAACATGCACATCATTAGATTTTGGATTTAGGAGTATCTTTTCACATAACTCCTTTTAGGGAGTAATTTCATATATACAAACCATTGGATAATGGGTTATCTATTTGGATAACAATACAACAAGTCCTATGATTGGAGTGGGAGATGATCAGATTAAGATATTTGATGGTATAGTTTAGATAATTTCTAATGTTCAGAATATTCTTGTACTTCGTAAGAATCTACTATCATTTGGAAGGTTTTATAAGCAAAGCTTGAAGTTTATCGAAAAGAAAGATCAGTTGAAGTTATGCTAAGGATATTTGGTGGTGATAAAGAAAGAGCCTTTAGATGATCTTTATAAATTGGTGAGCGAGACTCAAGTGAGAGAGCAGGCACTAACAAGTGCAAAGATGGTATCTCCTATGGTATGACATCATCGTTTAGGATATATGAGCGAGCGTGGACTACAAGTATTATCAAATAAAGAGCTTCATCTGGGATACAAGTTAGCACCACTAAAATTTTATAAAGATTGTGTCTATGTTTAATAAAGAAGGCTTTTTTCTCTTTATCACAGTAGCGGAGTAAAGAATTTCTTGAGCTAATTTACTTAGATACTTGGAAGTCACCTGATATGTCATTGGACAACTGTTCCTACTTCATCTCCTTCATTGATGACTATTCTCAGAAGGCTTGGATATACATTCTAAAGCAAAAGTCTGATATCTTTGAAATCTTTAAGAAATTTAAGGCTCTTATGAAAAATAACAAGGATTTGAAGATCAAGTCCTATGTTCAAATAATGAAGGGGAATATCGTTCCAAGAAATTTGAAAAATTTTGTAGTGAGCATGGAATTCATTGATACCTAATGATTCTCGATATACCACAACAAAATGGTATGGCTGAGAGGTTAAATAGAACACTTATAGAGACGGCTTGAAGTTTGTTGAGTTCCATAAAACAAAACTTAACAAGAGATTTTGGATAGAGGCTATAAGTATGGCCTATTACTTGATCAATCGAGCACTGATAAAATCACTTGGATTGAAAATTTCAGAAAAAATTTAAAGCGGCAAGCCTGTAAATTATTTCTATCTCTATATTTTTGGATGTGATGAATATGCATGGACCCCAAAAGAAAAGATGACAAAATTGTATAAGGACTCTCAAAGGTGCATCTTTCTTAGCTATGCAATAAGTCTATTCATTCTCCTAATTTAATCATTAAAATAAATATTAATTAATTTATATTTGTTAAGAATTGATATTTTTATTAGTGTTTTATAGAAAAAGAGTCCATGGATTGAAGGATCTCAATTTTTTAAGTCCAACGGTATAGACGATACTCAAATCAGAGCTCAAATAGGTCCAAAATCGAAGTTTGAAATCTATTAAAAAAATAGCATGTATTTTAAAGTAGCCAGTCCACCATAGACCGGTCACTGGGTCTATGAAATAAGGATTGGTCTACCGGCAGCCATTACAGTCGGTTCACGAACAAGAGCCATGGTCTAGCTTCTTTCCAAGCACCGTTTTCGGCCACCCTTTACTGCTCATCATCGAAGGAGCCATCGAGAGCTTTCTCAAGACTGGGAAAAGCCACTGGCCACCATCCAAGCACCGCAGTCACCGGTCATCTACTTTCTTCTCCATTTGGTCACCCTTCCAGCCTACTCCTGAGCCACTGTTATTGTTTTGAGGGCCCATCACCATCTCATAATGCCGGCATAGCCATCAGCACTACCTAGCACTGCCTCCACCTCTGATCTGGCCGTTCTTGAGATGTCGATCCAAGAAGCTTTGCTGTCGGTCATCTTCATGCTCGTCTTCCCTCTCCGAAACCACTCATCACCGGTCATAGCCTCCCACCCTCCATCATGGCCGAGCATGCCAAGCTTCTACCACCTGAGATGCCGTCAACATCCCCCTGGCTGAGAGCCCTTGCTCATTGCCAACATTGCAAGCCATCCATTATCCATGCTGTTGCCGCCCGAGCAATGTCGCCACTATTACAGCTGCCATCCATCTACTGTCACAATTCGACTGGAACTGGGAGAAGAGAAAATCTGAGTTCAAATGGGAGGAGTCCCACACATTCAGATTCGATCCAAGGATGCACGTCCACCTGAGAAGGAAAGTAAGCATCTATCAATTCATCAAGATGTAGATCGGATGGCTGAGATTTCTCTTCATGATATATGGCTGGTTTTAAGCCAGATTGACTCCAAATTTGACTGGGAGGAAGTTCTTGACGAGCTCTATTAAAGGAGGATCCCGGACAATAGTCCAAGCATTAATTTCCACTAGCAAGATTTTATTTTATTTTTCTTCTTGTAATTAGTTTAGGCTTACGAAAGAGGGGAAGCATAAAGATGCTAGCGACAGCGATGCGCAGCTAGACTTCTTCAACCTAGGATGAAAATGAAGCATGTAACCATGTTTTATTTCTTTTTTTGTACTTGATTCTTATACAATAAAAATAATGCTCTTCTTTTATATAACTTTATTATTTTTTTGATTGAGATTTTGATCTGGCACACACGACCTGCTCCCTTATCAGCATGCCATGATCTCAGGATACGGTACGTGTCCAAAAGAGATAGATCATAGTATGGTAAATTAGATCTCTAACCTTACAAATTAATTTGATAGTTTATACTCTAAGGGACATGTCGTGATCTCTAGATATGGTCCATGCCTAATAAAAGATAAATTATTTTAATACTAAATTTGTAAAAATATTACTATTATAACATAAAGAAAAGAAGATAAAATCTGTTTGCATGGTAGATTCGGATTCTTAGGGTTAGTACTTCTACTATCTTGATTTATTAATTAATTAGTCGCTATCTTTTAATAACTACTATTCTTAATCTAATCCTTTATAAATAGTTTTTTTTCTCTTTTTCATGAAATAATTATCTTTGATCCCCGATGATATGATCCCGACTCATCACTATCTCTAGTAGTGAGTAGATTTTATTTTTGATCGCTTGTGACAGCGATCATTATGCTAAATGAGTGAAAGGATATCGATCATGGAATGCTACTACTCATAAGATTATTATTAGCTGAGATGTCATTTTCAATAAAGAATTCTTTCAAGGCACCAAAGAGAAGCAAGATGATGATGCCATTGTTCCTATTGAGTTCCTTGATACATGCGATGAGTTGCAAATACAATAAGCACAAGTAAATGACAGGATAGTTGATGATGAACCAGGCATAGAGTCTTTGCAATCATCTGAAGATGCTATCTCATGGAAGAGCCATTAATGGTGTCCGAGAAGTATAGGAGGGTCATTAGACCTCCCGCGAGGTATGATGACCATGTCATTTCTTTTATTTTTTTTGCTAACCATGTTTGTGCTTATGTTGCTTTGGCAGAGGAGGGCGAGCCATTACAAAAAAACTGAGATACATCCACATGAAAAATATATGGATAAAAGCTTAAAAAACGTGGTTATACGTCTATACCCATATTGGTACATGCGTTTGGTTAAACGTGGATATATCCGGTATTGTTATAGCTTATACCTATATTTTTTCTTTCTGTTTGTATAGCCCCTACTTTATCCACGTAACATCTAACGTAGATGAGATTATATATGTGGGTATAGACCTAGTCTATACCCTCCTTTATTAGACGTGAGTAACTAAATATACATGAATTAAAATTCTTAGAAGTTACAAAGCATGACTATAATTGGACTTCTACTATCAATAATAAAACATGAATATGTAATTAGCTTTTAGACATTACCGCTCTATCCAATTTCCAAACATGGATCACCTATTATAATAATAAATAAAAATATAAATGATACATCGATAACTTATTTAAGTATCCTGTATCATTGAATAACATACGAAGACTAAGCTTCAAAAAAATGAAATGCAAATAAGATAATTTTTATTGTTATATTAAAGAGAACTGAATATACATAATGCTGATCTCAAAAAAATTGTCCCAGCATTTTTTTTAGTATCATCAAAATTTAATTCCTAAAATAACTCCAAAGCTTCAGCATTTTTGTGGCCGACACTCTTCGCAGGCTAAACTCTCTGCCCATCTAGGAATGGTTCGCCTGCTACCGGTTAACCAGAGTCCATCCAGCTTTTCATTGAAGGTTGCCTCATACCATACACAAACATGTCGGTGGAAACCAGATTATCAACATACGGAGAACGGTTCAGCTGTCTCAAGATTTCTAATATCCTCTCTCTGCTGTCTATATTAGTTTCAAGGCTGATAACGCGCCTTTCTGAACTTCTTGCCGCGGCCGGCGACTCTCTTACAGGCATGGACTTCTTGGCTCTTTGCCATCACACGCAGTTGATATCCCAACCACATGGCTCACGCTGAAGCAGAAGCATCATACGAGACACAAAATACTCCCCACAACCTTAACAAGAATTGTCACGTATTGGAAACGTTACTGTAAGCCAGAATGTTCAGCCAAAGTTTGCCTATGGTCAAAATAAGTTGATGATGATGGAGTTTTCTGACACTAACAAAAAGTTAATTTTCCTCAAGTTCCAGAAAAGGCACAAAATTACTCGGTAGGCCAGAAACTTCACGGCGATTTAGATGCCAACATTGACCGAAATGGGATATATACTAAGATTAATTAATTCAGTTGTTTCACTTGAGCTGTTTCCCAGAAACCTGAATGTTAGGCACACTTCTCTTTAACTTTATCAAGCGATCTCCAATTATGAAAAAAGTTAACAAAGATGTACTTATTCTCTGAAGGTAAAAATTGGTTTTCTTCGCTTTGGTTAGCAAATGCTCGGTCGTTTGTTTTCAATAGTTTTAGACTCATTACGTTAATGGCAAATGAAAAATTTTGCCTCATGAAAAACATGTTCGGGCTATCCTTCATATATATTTGAATTTGAGGCCAACTTTTTGGTGAAGGTCGGTCGATGTTTTAGTCAAAAAAAGATTGGTCGCTCTCTGCCATAAAACTTGAAATCGCGTCCACCACATGAAGATTGGTTTTAGTGTAGCAGTTTGATCATCTGGCCGGTATCTGCCTGTCTGAAATATGTGGTGTCTGATCAACAAAAGAAAAAAATGCGGTGCCATTTAGAACTCAAAAAATCAGAGATTCAAAATTGGCCAAAAACTATTCTACAACTATCCTATATAAATAGAACCTCTAAACCAAATGCAGCGATACTATATCATATACAAAATTTAGTCATTCCCTCTCCTTCCGAGACTACACACCTAGCTCTTCTTCTTCCAATATGGGTAGCCTCCCAGTTTACATATTCCAACCAACGGATCCTGACGACTTTACCAAGGAGTCTGGAGCTGTCGTGGATTTCATAGCCGATTGCTATGGAGACATCGAAAAGTTCCCGATTCGAAGCCAAGTCGAGCCAGGGTATCTAAGCAAGAGTCTCCCTGATGCCGCTCCATCCTTTCCTCAATCCATCGACACCATTTTGGAGGACATCCGTAAGGATATCTTCCCCGGCCTTACTCATTGGCAGAGCCCAAACTTCTACGCATATTTCCAAGCCAACGCGAGCACCGCCGGATTTCTCGGCGAGATGCTTTGCTCTGGCTTGAACATTGACGGGGTCAACTGGATTTCATCTCCAGCTGCGACCGAGCTCGAAAGCATTGTGATGGATTGGAAGGGTAAGATGCTGAAGCTCGCATCATCATTCTTATTCTCTGGCGGCCCAGGTGGTGGTGGTGTCATACATGGGAGCACATGCGAGGCGGTGGTGTGCACGCTTGCAGCCGCTCGAGACAACTTCTTGAGCAAGATCGGAGACGATGGCATCACCAAATTGGTGGTGTACGCCTCCGATCAAAGACATTTCACCGTTCAGAAGGCATCGAAGCTCGTCGGCATCCCACCATCCAATTTCAGAGCAACTCCAACAACCGCCGCATCGGGCTATGCACCGACTCCCGATACGGTGCTCTCCGCCATCGACGCCGACATGGCTAAAGGATCGGTGCCTCTTTGCCTCTGTGCCACGGTGGGTACCACCGCTGTGGGAGCAGTGGATCCATAGGCCTCGGCAAAGTTGCGAGTGAGTATGGCGTTTGGTACCACGTTGATGCAGCGTATGCCGGTAGTTCGGCTATATGCCCAGAATTCAGGCATCAGTTTGATGGCTTGGAGCTTGCTGACTCGCTTAGCATGAACCCACTTAAGTGATTCCTCGCGAACATGGATTGTTGCTGCCTATGGGTCAGAAGCACTGCAGCATTACTGGACTCGCTGTCAACCAATCCCGAGATACTCAAAAACGAGGCTAATGATGCCAACATGGTGGTGGATTACAAAGACTGGCAAATCGCACTGAGCCGGCGTTTCCGAGCCATGAAGCTGTGGGTGGTCATTCGGAGAAACGGCGTGGCCAACTTGATGGAGCACGTAAGGAGTGACGTGGCGATGCCTAAGCACTTCGAGAGGCGGGTAGCCATGGATCCAAGGTTCGAGATGGTGGTGCCGCGCAAGTTCGCGTTGGTGTGTTTCCGAGTCGGACCCAGGTTCGAAACGGATGATCCTTCGGAGCTGAACCGAAGGGTATTGGAGGCGGTGAATTCGAGCGGACAAGCTTTCATGACCCATGCCGTGGTGGCCGGAATATTTGTTTTACGGTTGGCGATTTGATAAGGGACGACCTGATCGAAAGGTGCGTGAGATGAGATTAATTTAAAAATTTTATTATCAGCACATAAAATTATAATTAATATCAGTTGACTCGGTTCTTTTTGGTTAAAAATGATGATTAAGCTATAAACGAAAAACATTAACAAATCACATACACCAATAAAAGATCTTATATCTAAAAATTAGGATAGAAGATAAATAAAAAATTATTCATAAATTAGATTTAATTAAGATAATTAATATACAAGTCTAATAAAATTAAAGTAGAATTTATGTTCATTATTAATAACAATTCTATATTATTTAAAATAAAAATAGAATGTGCTCATAATCATGATCGCAGTCAGAATTTGGAAGATGAGACATTCTATCAAGCTGGATTGCAATTCTGGTTGGACGGTAATTCCATCAAGACCTTCAAATCTAGATCACCTAATTATAAGAGGGTTAGTTATAGTGCATGCATAAATCAAATCCAAATGAAATAACTCGATATCAGCTCAAGAGGCTCAAAATCCCAGAAGCTGATAAAGAGGATTGGTATTTGCTCCGAGAATCATGCACATAAAGGGGGTGCTTTCATGATTGGCAGGGTCTCGGCGGGCTCAAAGGTGGATAGCACCGAGATGAAGAGGCACGGCGGCACGGGGGCGGCACGGCGGCACGGGGGCGGCACGGCGGCACGGGGGCGGCATGGCCGCATGGGGGCGGCATGGCAGCACGAAGGTTAGCTCGATGGTGGCACGGCAACACGGGGGTAGAGGTTGGTAGAGTGGATGGGGCTCCGGCACTTGGAGGTGCTGGAGAAGCGTGGCGGCGATGGCAGATTACCATGGATCTGATCGATGGGACGAACAGTTGGAGTGTAAGTTGGAGGAGAATGCCGTCGAGGTGAAGATGCCGGTGGGATGGGCAGCAGCGAGGCGGCGGCGCGGGCGTTCTCCACAAGCGAGGCGGCGGCGCGGGCATTCTCCATAAGCGACGAGGTTGGTGGCAGTCAGATGCCGAGTTGTGGTGACAGTGAGCATGCCGAGGGGTCGGGATGCTGAGCCACGGTGGTCATGGGTGGTTGGGGTGGTCGGGTGGCCAGTTGTGGAGGGACACTGGGGCATGGATGGCTGTCCATTGTGGGGGCTTCCAGCAGTGGGTGGAGGCTAACCGTGGCTGAAGGGGATGGCTTGAGGGTTTGGGATTCTCATGCAATTTTGAAGTAACAAGGAAGAAGATTAAGAAACAGAAGAGGAGGGGAGGAAAGGAGAGAAGAAAAAAAAGGATCGGAAAAGAAGAATAAGAGGAAGAAGGAGTAGAAACAGGAAGAAGAAGTGAAGAGAAGAGGAGGATTTAGGGAGAAGTGATCGGAAGAAAGGAGAAAATGGGAGGAAGAAAGGAGAAAATGGGGAGAGAAAGAAGTCGAGAGAAGAGAAAAATAATCACAGATTCAATTTCTTGTTGATGAATTTTATAGTAACAGGATCCTTTAAATAAATTTTGGACTCCAATAAATTGGAGGCCAACTCTATTAAAATTTTAAGACTTTAAACTAATCTAAAACAAATAGACTAATCTAAAATAAATTAAAAGAATTTAAACTAATCCAATCTCTATGCTTTAAGATCTGTGCATGAGTTGGACATAAAAGAAAATACATCCATTCCAATTGAATATAGAACTCAATCTAAACAAGCTAACACAAACTCATGATTTTAAAATGAAACCAACCAAAAGCAAATAATAAGTGGCAAATAGAAGGCTCTATTTTAATCAAGTCATAGGAAAGATCTCTACTAAAGAAGGTCAACAGTGTTTGTACCATAATTGGAACAACCCTAATGGAGATGCAGCACGTGCAGGCCACATGGAAGACAATTCAAGCCAAAGCTGATGGCTTATTGGTCAGTTGTTAATACGATATGTTCTTAGCTTCATTCATGTTTATATCTTATCTAACACCTAGGTGCCCAAGGTCTGTCTGATGAAGCTAGAATAACTCTTTCAGCATTTTCTTTAGGGCTCCCACTAGGAGGGTCAGGGATGCATCTTTTGTCCTGGAAAGTACCCTACTAGCCATTGAGGGATGAGGGGGCTTGGGATTCAGTCCTTGATAGTGAGGAGGGAGGCCTTTATCGCTAGACGTGCAGTGAAGTTCCTGCTTTGTCATGATAGAATTTGGGATTCTTTGATGAAGGTCAATATGGTCCCTGGATTAAGCCAGATGGGATCAAACCTCTCCAAAGCTATTAGTTTATGTGGAGGGAGATTTTGGAGCATGCAAGGGGGGTCATATCTTAGATTTGTTGGATGATTAGTGATGGGCATACTACTGATTTTTTTCATAACCCATGGATATCTGACTTCACATTGAGCAAGTGGCCTACTTTTGTTAGTACGGAGATTGGGAGGAATGTTAAGATCTCAGAGTTGTTCATTGTGGGAGTGGCAGATGGTGCCTTGACTAGGTATCCTAGTATTTTGTCCCTAATCTTGCGGATAGAGTGCTCTCTATTGCGGTCCCTACTCATGGGGTCCGAGATGTGAGAGTCTAGGGGTCTTCCTACGGGCAGAGGGTGAGGGCAAAAGATATTTATGTGATGTATTATGATTCATTAGTCCGAAGACTTGATGCAACCTAGATCTAGAGGATTGGAGCACATCTGAGAGTCTGCTTGTTTTTGTGGAAGTTAGCCTAAGATCCCCTTCCTATCAGCTCGGTCTTGAGAGACAGGGTTGGGGTGTGCCTCTTCCTGTTGTCTGCCCATGGTGTGAGTATGAGAAGGAGATGGTTGATTATGCCATTTTCTATTGCTCGATAGCAGTGTAGATTTGGAAGATGGCAAATCTTCTATCAGGGGTTGATTGGAGGGACAGCCATACTCAGCTTTTTCTTTAGAGCCTGAAGCATAGTCTGGATTTAGAGCGAGCCAAGATTTAGGGTGTCAAGATGGTGTATGTCGCATACCAAATTTGGCTATTGCAAAATAGCTAGGTTTTTGAGTTGAGGATGATTTTTGATCGGCTAGTCCTAGAGCATGCTTTCATTCAAGTGATAGAGTTGACTCACCTTGATTCTATTGAGTTGATCGAGAGTGCATCGAGTTCCTGGGACCCCCGCTCTACTCTTTGAGCACCCCACAGGATTTTTATTTTTTCGGAGCCCCCATCCTTGACCTTATTCAAGGTTAACTTTGATGGTAGTGTTGCTGTCCGGATCGTCATGGCCCGTAGCTGCTGATGACGTCGAGGGTCACGCGTCCGCTTGCTTGGGATGCCTCCAGTGCCTCGAGACCTGCAATAAAGCATGTCACCCGGGCCGGGGATTCCGATGGGGGTGCTCCGATTGTCAAGTCAATAACGATCCAGGAGAACAGATCCTCCTGGTCGAGCCCCTCGGGATGAGCTCCATGCTAGGAGGAGTGAGTGTAGTGTGTATGGAAAATGAGAGAGTGAGCTGGGAGTGGTGGTGGCCGAGGTGGTAGAATCTTCCTGTCTGGCCCCCTCTCCTTGTTTCTTTGCTTGCTTACTTTTGGCTTACTCTGGCTGAGTTTTTTACTATGGCTTGCCTCGGGATCTTCCCATGTCGTCAGACGTGTGCGACGAGGTATCATGCCGTAGACGGGATGCCTCTCCTGTTAGATAGCCGGGGAAGCTTCCATATGCTCTGACATTCTTTCTGCCTGCCCCCTTTCTTGGAAGCCTGGCCAGACCTCGATTAGCGGGTCACCGCCCTCGGGACTCATGCTATCCGGTCGGGTCTTTTCCCTGACGGTACAGCAGGTTAGTGGAGAGCATGGTGCCTTGATATGAGTTCCCTTTCCTTCTGGTGTGAGTGACGGCCGTGGGGATTAATGTCGGCATGGCGGGCACTGCTATATGACCCTCGGGAGGTTCGCCGTTGTCTTTGGAGAGGAGGCGCCGCTTCCTTGGTGGTTGGTGCCTCTGTCTGAGTTGGGGACCGAGCTGGAAAGGTGGGGCCCGCCTCCGATGGGCTCGCCTCGAGGTGGCTCGCTTGGGTGGAGTAGGGCTGAGCTCGACTTCGGACCAGTGGGACTGGGCTTCGAACGAGCTCGACCTGATGGAGGTGGGCGGGGTGCCGCCCAGCCCAGGGGATCCGATCTCGGAGGGGCTCCTCATGGTGGAGGAGACTTGAGCTCGACTCCTGACCACAGGGCCCGATCTTAAGGGGTTCGCCTCGGGTGGGGACTTGTACTTGGCTCCAGCCTAGGCATCCCGACCCGGCAGGAACCGACCTGGCGGAGGACGGAGCTCGACTTCGACGGGCGATCCCGTTACTCCGGGGGAGCTTAGCTCGGTGAAGGGGCTCATGTTGAAAATCCAGCGTGGCGCCTGATGGGAACTCCACGTCAGTTTGCTCGCCCCACGTCAACGATCTAGCCACATCAGGTAGTATTATAGGTAATCCTAGTGGAGTAGGTTTTGTCATTAGAGGTCCTAATTCCAGACTGGTGGCAATGGGAGGCAGTCATCTCTTCGGGCCATTAATTCCTGAGGCTGAGCTGTGTGCAGCTTGGGTTGGCATTGCCTATATAGTTTTGACCCTTCATGCCGATCGACTGGTGATTGAAAGTGACTAAACTATAGTCATTGGCTGGACTCAGTCTTATGCCAATGGAGTTGACAGTCAGCCTTTGCTATAGGACATCGATCGTTTATTTGGGGGTATTATTTTGCTTGTGATTCGGCATATCTTTCATCAGGCAAACTCAGTAGCTGATTGGATTGCCTTTTTCATTGTTTAGAATTCTAGGGATATGCTCTGGACATGTATGGAGTCAGCCCCTGGCCCTTTTCGGAGTATTTTATTTTCTGATTTTGTGGGTTATAATCATACCAGACTTGTATGAATGCTCCATCCTATCAAAAAAAAGCTATCAATATTTTTGAAATGTGGTGAAGGATGATATTTTTGCTCTCTTTCTATAATTCTATGAATGCAGTATGAATTTAGAAAGATTGAGCAATGCCATTTTGTCACTTATTCCAAAAAAAAGGGTAAAGTCACCATTTGAATGTTTGCCTAATTTATAGTTGTAAAAGAATTCTTGCTAAAGTGTTGGCAAATTGTCTCTAACCTTTCTTTGTTAAGCTAATTAATGAGTCTTACACCACTTACATCAAGGAAAGATGTATGATGAATAATGTTACGGGTGTACCTCGGATTCCTCGATATACCTTCACGACATGGCCATAGAGATGAATACTTAATCTATCAATCTTGCCGCTAACCTATCTACCAACCAGAGCTAATCACTGATGCATCTTCGTAGTTAATAGTAACTAGTTGCTATGGTCTTATCTACCAACCCATTTACCAGTCTATCAATGGCTTTGAATCTAATATCAAAGTAATTTTTACTTAGTTATTATCAGCTATGATTCCTCAACGTGTTCCTTGTCACATGACCTATCTCCAAGATTTTAAACAACCAGTTATCCAATAAGCAGAAATGGTTATTCCATGTGCATAACATCGACAGTAACCAATTCCTCCATACGTGGGAGTGGATGAGGGCTAAGATCCAACACGATGATCAATCCAATATTTTTGATAGCAGTGGTTTGTCAGCCATCTTCTATAAATAACTAAAGTCCCGAGGACCTTAGGGTAAGCAACTCTTTTCTATGCTCATTGCTTTCCATTTGTTCCAAATCTTTGACTTGAGCATCAGAGGGTCCTCGCCGGAGCCAACTCCAACTGTGGACTTTATTTTATAGGTCACTATAGTGATGACTCTTGCTAGTCAATGCCAGCTTCGATCTTGATTTAGAATCTATAATAGCATATTGGTGCTAAAGAAAGGGCACCCATGCCCATTTCAGAAAGAAAAGTAAGCAAAATATCCTTGATGCCATTCAAAAGTACCACATCAAGGAATATTAGAGTTTGCTCAGGTAGCAGGGCACTTAAACCTTTATCACCACCAATGCAAAACCGTGTCTGTACGAGGATAGTTTTATGACCTGGTCCAATAGGTTTGTACCGTGTGTATTGTAGTCTAGGTAATGCAATAGAATAATGCTGCCTGTCATGAAACACAACCAACTTCTCCTCCCCCATAGCAGTAACCTTCAATCGTAGCCCAGCAATCTCGGTCACCTCTATGGCATCCCATCCTATATCATCAAAAGTAGAGTCAGAGAGGCAGACGAGGCAAAGTCGACCTTGAAGCCCTACCTAGGCATGGAGACAATCACCCACTCCCCACTTCGAAAGGAAGTCCACTCTTAGGATGTCAACATCTCAGTATTTTGAGAACTATAATGCTAGAGATACTAATGTGGAGCAGCATTTCCAAGAAATGTATCAATGCATCGAGACATTGCAGAATCAAGCCTCGACCTGTGATGAAGGACTTTGCTTCAACATCAACCCTCCCTTCACCACCAAAACAATGTAGGAGTCTATTCCTGTAAACTTCAAGGTCCCCCATTTAGAAACTTATGATGGTTTGGAGGACCCATTAGATCATCTCAAGAGATTTCGTACTCTCTTGCTTCTCCACCAAGATTTTGATGCAATTCTCTATTGATCCTACCCCTCAATGCTCAAAGAGATGGCAAGGCATCGGTATTCCAGCCTCAAGTCTGATTCTATTGATTATTTTAAAGAGCTGAGCTAGTTATTCGCCAATTACTTGGCTAACAACCAATGGCGTCATTCGGGGTTGGACTATTTAATGAGCATCAAGTAGAGAGAAGGAGAATCCTCTATGCATACCTCAGTAGCTTCAACATGGCCATACTAGAGGTATGCAATTTAGATCAGTTCATAGCCATGACAGTCTGGAAGAGCATATTGCAGAAAAATGCTTTTCTCTTTTTCTTAGAAATGACCTATCCCCAAAATTTTATGAAAATATTGGCTAGGACAGAGTATGCCAATATTGAGGAGCCCATCTGGTTCCCATCAAGGCTAATTAGAAGCTAGAAAGCTTAAAGAAATTCTTTGCTGAACGGATAATAAGTGCATAAATCTAGTCATAGAAACATTAATTTATAGATTAAATTATCTTTAGTTTTTAGAATTAATATTTTTTCTTGTATTTTGTAGGAAAGTGATTCACTATAACAAAGAGGCCGATCTATAGGTCTAAAAAATATAAATTAGAGTCTAAATAGTGAACAATTAGAGTCCAAAACCTATTTTAAAGGAGGTCCAAATAAGCCCACATATTGCCAGTCCACCATAGACCTATAGCTTGTTCATAAGGAGCCTTCATGCGGTCCATCAATAAATTTGAAGGAGATTTGGAGCTAGATTCATCAATGAATTTAGAAAAAATTTACATCAAGATTTATTAATGAATTGAAAAGGGAATTATGGCTAGATTCATCCATAATTTGAATTTTTTCATATTTTTTAGTCCCACGTTGGAGGTATGTGAATAATCCTTCTCTCTTAGCACCTATAAAAAGGCCTATATATCTCCTGAAAAAATCACTTCTCACTTTCTTCCACCCTTCCAACATACGAGAAGGAGAATAAGTTGAGAAAAATAGAGCCTCTATCAGGTTCTGAAAATTTTTTATGTTTTTAACTCCAAGCCCTGTTAATGGTTTAGAAGTTAAATTTTTTTATAATTAAAATTTTTTTGTAATAAAATCTTATTCTTCTTGTTTCAAATTAGTTTTTTTATATATTTTTTTAAATTTCAACATTAAGATAGATTAAACTCTTGTAATTTACTTTTTTTAATTTAATTACTGTAATTAGGCTAGTTTAATTTTTACATATCTTTTAAATCTATAATTTAAATTTCAGCAAGTAGCATAAAAAATATTATAAGTTTTATTAAATAATTTTAGAATTTTAATTTAGATCATGTCTGGCTCAGCAAATCTATTAGGATTGGCGATAAAGTTAGATCATGATTAGAAGCACTTTTTCTTAGGATCTCTTCTTGGACTTTCAATTTTTTAGAGTCCTTTCTTTTTAACTTCTTACCAAAAGACTTGATGGACTATCATTGAATTTCAATCCCTTCATAGTTTATTTTTGATTTAGTGCAAGAAGAGTAATAGATAGAAGGCTTATAATTTTGTTTTAAATAGTATTCTCTTCTTTCTTGTAGAAACCTTGATGGATTATTATTGGGTCAAAATTTCTTTATAATCCATACTTGCATAACACAAGGGAAGGAGTTAAAAGGACATCATAAGAGAAACTATAAAAATGTTCTCCGAGTCATTGGTCTAGTAGATTCAAAAGTCCTAAATTTTTAAGTATTATTTTTCTTCTTTAGTAGTATTAAACAAACAACATCTTCCTCTCTTTGTTAAAGTTCACCTGAGCAAGGGTTTGAACATAATTCAAACACCTACTTTTTCGTGAAATCGACATGTACTGGCTGGATGTGCTACCTTTCATACCATGCACTTATGGTTAAATTTAAGACACATCAGTGGATTAGCAATTGAAGAAACTAATGGAGATCCCACAGTCCTCATTGCTGATCCAAGACTCCATCAAGAAACTAGTGGAATTGGTCTCCTCTCAAGAGGCATGACTTTTTACCCCCGAGGTGTTTACACCAACTCTATACCTCTGAATATACCTCGAAGACATATATTGATGAAAGTTAGGGATCAACTACCACCGGCAAGGAGGTTGCATGCTCGGCTTGATTGTCTCAATCCTAACAAATATTGCCACTATCATGACCATGGGCACGACATAGAGGAATGCATCCAGTTATAGCATGAGATTGAGTAGTTTATCTAGGAGGGAAGACTTGACTAGTTCCTTTGAAGAAGGGCACCGCTACGACGGTCACCATTGAGACCTCGATAGCTACCGCCACTGCCACCATCAGAGCTGCATAGGGCTCCTGAACTACCTCCTTCCTAGTTGAAAAATAGAGAAGGAAGTTCACCTACTAAAGATGTCATGTCAAGAGCCAGTGGAGCCTTTCAGAGCTACAAAAAAGTAAAAGATCAAAGGAGATATTACTTTCTTCGAAGAAGATGTAGTTGATGTCTACTGCCCACATGTGGATGGGGTGATTGTAATCCTTAATATATATTGATTACTACAATGTACACCGTGTCCTAGTTGATGGTGGAAGTGCAGTTGATATTTTATATTTCTTGACTGCTTCTTGGATGAAACTTTTTGTGGACTGCTTGGCAAAGTATGGTCCCTCATACATGATTTTTCTGGTGAGTCGATACCTGTAGAAAGGGTAATTACACTACTTATCAAGGCTTGTACCTCCTCCCAGCGAGACATTATTTAGAAAACTTCTTGATGATCAAAATCCTGGCACCTTACAATGAATCCTCGAACAACTAAGATTATATGCTCTTGATGCTGTATCCTCTATCAAATGCTTGTCAGTGAAGTTTTCGACTAGTCATGGAGTTGGACAAATCAAAGGGAACCAGATTATGGCATGGCAGTGCTACTATGCTAGGCTCTAGGCCAAGGCCCAATCCAATACTTTTCCCATAGGCTTGGATACTAAAGAAAAATTGTTCGAGGAGCACGGCAAGCTGCTGGGTGATCTGCTGGAGATCTCTCCATCAAAGGGAGACCCTAATTGGATGGTTTAAATTGGTTCAGACCTGGATAAGGTAACAAAGGAATGACTAACCACTTTTTTTATAGGAAAATATTGATATGTTCACCTAGTCCACTACTGGTATGCTTAGGATAAAGATATGATAGTACACAAGCTGAATATTGACCCGACCTACCATCTGGTAAAGCAAAAAAAGTAGAGCTTTGTTTCGAAGTGACAGAAAGCCATCATCGAGGAGGCTGACAAGCTGGTTAAGGCTAGATTTATCAAAAAGGTAATTGAAGGAAACCTAGGTATTAGCATGCTGAAATTTATAGAATTCTAAATCCCATTGCAATAAAAACTACATTTATGATAACTCTTTTCATAATATAGCATGCAAAATTAATTAAAACACCTAGAATAGGATCTAACTAACATGCTGATTAAGAATAAATTATGTTAAATCAGATATAAATATAAGAAAAAATAGAGAAAGAAAATAACTTACCTCAAAGTGCTTTCCTCCTTCAATCTCGATCAGGTCAGATCTGATGGATACTCAGGGTTCCTACCGGAGCCGTGCACATGCCCAACTTCTGCTAGTATCCACACTAGGATGATGTTGATCGAATCTCCAAGGCCCCTAGGGTGCTATCTCCTTACAAGCCTCTCCTCCTTAGATCTAGATGCTGCACTTCTAGAACTAGACATTGCAGGCTTTGTAGCTTTTACGCGAACCTCTCATATAGATCTTCGGGACAAACTTCTAGGATGCCTAAGAGAGAATGAAATTCTGTCTTCTCCTTAATACTCCCTCTGAATTCTCCTCTATAAGAGGTTTTGGATGTTGGAAATATCAGAAGAAGGATTGAGGGGTGGTAGAAAAATGATGCGGCAAGATAAGATACAAGGAAATCAGTGCCCAGCCTCTTTTCCTCCTTTAATTTTTGTCGCACAGCCAAAACCACCCATCCCATGCCAACTCCTGATAAGAACTCATGCCTCATCATATTAGATCCCATCTTAATCTGAAACAAAATCAAATAGGAAGTGGAATGGCATTGAGAAAGAAGAACTTGTGGTGAGGAAAAAAATAAGTGCACTGGTCTTCAATTCTTCAAATTGTTTTGTCATACAAAACACATTCCAACAGTAACCCAAACCTGATAAATCCGATCCTAAACAAAGTCCTCTTCAAATTGAAACCGGTTATGATTAGGTTTATCAAGAGAGGAGAGAGAAACCTAGAGAGAAAGGACTATTGGTAGGCCTCTTTTAATTTCAGTGTATGCTAAGAAGGAGATGCCAAAACTAGTGCCCCATCTCAAATTTAACATGAAATTAAGAGGGTTAAAACCTAATCTAATTAGGTTCAGGTATCGTAGTCAATTGGATTCAATTTGGGTTCAAATAGAATCCAATTTGAGCCTAACTTTAATCAAATTTGAAAAGACTATCAATCCTATTCCAAATAGGATTGTAATCCAAGTCTAACTTGGATAATTAAATTCTATTAGACTGAAATTAAATCAAGGCTTATTAAATTAAATCTGATTTAAATTAATTATAACTTGATCCATATTTTAATTAAGTCCAATTATATTATAACACTTGCAATTCAGTCCTTGGTACTAATAATTAGTAGCTGCTAAATTTGTAACCCTTATAAATTGGCTCAAATCATTAATCCAATTGATAATTTAATTTCGATCCAAGCTCTTGATCAAGTCAAGCCCCTTTTATGGTGACCTTTCAAGTTTCATTTTGTCTGGTAGTAAGACATACCATAATCTCTATCATAGCATCATCAAAACTCTTTTGATGGACTGGAATAATTTCAGCTCAACCCCAAAAAGGATTGTTGATCTGAAAATAATCTAAGTTAGTTTCCACTATCCATCAGTGATACATAGCAGTATATAGTGGCAATCTAGCAGAATAAAAGGATGAACCCCTAAGTGTAGTTACTATATGATCAAGTTTCTCTGTTGAGAGTATCGACTAGATGCATGTCATGAAATCTCATCAAAATCTAAGCATCTGTCATATGCTAGATTTAATCAACTTGAGCCTAATAATCATTCCCATGAAAACTCTTTCCATTATTACATTATTGTGGCTACAAATTTAAAGACTTGGTCTTTTAGGTCGCATAGGACTACTCCTCAACTTCTAAGACCTATAGATTTCTTGTAAGTACACTCTCAACTCCTATAACGAATCTATTGTAGCTAACATACACCACAAGACTCGAATGGTTAGAAATCATATTTATGTACTTGTTAAACTATAGCAATTCCATTGTGAGTGACTGAGGTACCACAGGTCAAGAAACTACTCATATAACTATAGCATCGAGAAGTCACTACAAGTGAGTAGACATCCATATAACTTCTAATTCTTAGTCACGCTTAATATCGTTGTTTTCTAACAACCACCTATACTCTTGCTCTAGTATCCTTACAATGTAGACTCAAGACTCATCTACCCAAAAGGGAGGTGATTTATGCACTGATCTTGATGGATCAATCACCATTTTCATCATGATCTAACAATCTAGAGTATTTAGAAGTTAATCTATAATAATACATGTTTCAAATTCTCAACTTTTAAAAATATATCATTGTCCATTAAGTCTATAGATGATTCATGGATACATAAAATATGAATAAAAAAAGTCTGATTTTATTGATAAAAAAATTTGATTAAGTATAATTGATGATCCATAAAATTGTAATGTGTCAGTCAAATTGGTTACTAGGGCATACACATCTAATAGTGACATACCCTGACTGGTTAGCAAATATGTTACTTGTAAAGAAAGCAAATGGAAAGTGGCAAATATGTATAGACTTCACTGATTTAAATAATGTTATCCTAAAGACAACAACCCTCTTCCTCGAATTGAGCAACTGATCGATGCAACTCCCGGTCACAAGCTTCTTACCTTTATGGATGCCTTCTCCGATTATAATCAAATATGGATGGCACCTGAAGATGAAAAAAAGAACACTTTTATTACTGATCATAGGCTCTATTGTTATAGAGTTATGCCCTTTGGGATCAAGAATATAGGTGCAACATATCAGCACCTAGTGAATAAAATCTTCAAAGATCAGAATGGCCAGAATATGAAAGTCTATATAGATGATATGCTTGTTAAAAGTTGATCATCTTAATACCATATTACCGACCTTCAGGAAGCTTTTAGCATACTGTGCTAATACAAGATGAAGCAGAACCTGGTGAAGTTTGTGTTTGGAGGAATATTTGGTAAATTTTTGGACTTTATAATTTCATACTGAGATATCGAGATAAATCTAGAGAAGATTCAGGTGGTCCAAGAAATGGTCCAATCAAGTTCTATCAAAGAAGTACAATATCTCACCGAAAGGTAGTGGCCTTCAATCGCTTAATATCTAGATCGGTGGAGAAATGCCTTCCATTCTTTAAAATACTCATAAGGACTCCCAGCGAATAATAGAGGGCCAAAAGACAATCGAGGAGCTAAAGAGGCACCTCAGCTCCAGTCCCTTGTTGAGCAAGCTTGAGTTTGGCGAAGATCTTTTCCTCTACCTTGCTGTATCCTCCATTGCAGTAAGTGCAGTGGTTATTCAGGAGGAGGAGAAGGTCTAGAAGCCTATCTATTACATTAATAAGGTCCTCAATAATGCTAAGACTAGACATACAAGGCTAGAAAAGTTCATCTTTGCCCTTATCATCTTTACCAAAAAGTTTCAACCATATTTTCAAGCCCATAGCATCACTCTTCTTATTGATCAGCCCATGAAAATAATCCTCCATCAACGAGATGCCTTGGGCAGTATAGATAAGTGGGAACTCGAGCTCTTTGAATACTATGTGAGGTTATATCGAGGCCTTCAATCAAAGCTTAAGTGCTTGTCGATTTTATTCTTGAATGCACCACACTGGAAGAAGACAAGATGGGTGGAAGGGACAAGTTTCCAAGTTGATCTAGAGGAACAATGGACTTTGCATGTGGATGGTTCATCAAGTTCTTCTAGGTCGAGAGCAGGGCTAATACTAGCTCATCCTGAAGGATATATCACTGAATATGCTTTGTAGTTAGACTTTCCTACTACCAGCAACGAAGAAAAGTGTGAAGTATTGATTATCGACTCAAGATCTCAAAAGAGATGGATCCATCTGGTATCTCATTGTTTTTAGTGACTCGCAACTAGTGGTAGAACAAGTTAAAGATAACTATGAAGCTCAAAAAGAGAATATGAAGAAGTACCTCGGCAAAGTAAAAGATTTGACTACATCATGTCAAGGCTTTGATATCTGATGGTACCTAGAGTAGAAAATGCTAAGATCAATGGACTATCAAAACTAGCAGCATTCTTACCATCAGACCTTCAAAGGGATATGTACTTCAAGGTGCTAAAAAAGTCAAGCTTTGTGGAGCTTCAACTTGTCTAGCATATCAACAAAGAGCCAAGTTGGATTGACCTACATTTTATATATCTCAAGCAAAGTGTTGGGAATTATCTCTAGATTGAAAAGCAGCTTGAAAAATAAAATGCCAAGTGTTGGGAATTGTGTTCCAAAGCCAATTGTCTAGGTTGTAGACGGTTGTGCTATCTTATATTTTGTATGTGAATTTTTTTAATAAATTAAAGTTATTTATTTTGGCTGTTCATCATATTTACATTTTCTTGAAATAAACTCTTGTATGATGGAGTCCTTATAACTATATTGTTTGATATAGAGAGGATATATCAACTAGTTCTTAAACTAGTTCACAACCAAATAATACATTGTTATAGGACGACAATGTATCAAGTGTAGGTTGTTGTATGTCACATTTGTTGGTTGTCCTCTTAACCAAGGAGTGTGGAGACACTGGTGTAACATGCAAGTGAAATGTATGACATTTCACTGAACGTGACCATCTGCTGAGCTCCCTTCTACCAAATGATTGCTCGCGAAGGGATATTGGTATATGTGTCCCTCAGACCTGAGGTCACTATGGCAGCTTGCAAGCAACTCACTATACTTTGGTGCCGGACTACCTGGATTTCTAATCCAATGACGGAAGGTTTCTGGGTGCAGTCAAGTACTTGCAGAGCAGTGGTGGATCAAGATGGAATTGACCTCTCCAAATAGTTTGGAGTGAATGACTCACTATGTCTCAATTTAGCAAAACTTTGGCTAGGATAGTTCTTGTGAGGAGTGACAGAACTTGTGAGGTTAAGACATGATCTGGATAAACCAAATTAAGGTTGGCAGTCGAACCCTAGATCATCCTGAGCATTATGAGGTCAAAGGGATGAATTATGCAGCAACCATATGCCAAAGGTTCTTGTGAGCTGCTCTGCATTTTCGACCTATCCAGACGTCAGGTATCATTGCTAGATGAGAACTTTGACTGGTACTGGAAATGTTCCAGTGCTACTGGCTTAGTGTTCAAACCTATGGGGTCACACACCATAGAGGATTTCTATCTGATCTTAAGGTTGATCAATGATTAAAAATCGTTTGCCATCACTAGAAGTCAATATGATTGACTTTGTTCCAAGTATCGATACTTGAAATTTTGCAGGTGTCGATACTTGGTGAAGTGTCGATACTTGGTGATTTTCGTGGGTCGACACTTCCTGTGACGAGCAAAATTCTAGGAAGATTTTTTGGAAGGATTTTGGACAAGTTTTGACCTAGTTTGAATTTTGAATTCAAACTAGTTTTGGCTCCAAGGTTATTTGGTATGATAGTCATACTTACCTTCTTGGGTTGGATCCATTTGGTATGGCCTTGATCCTCTTCTCATTCTCTCCCCTCATCTCTCCTCCTTCCACTTTCTCCCTCTCCCTACTGCCCTTACAAATGAACATCATTTCTGTGGCTGCAACAGATTTTTGAGAAAAGCTTTGAGAGAGGAAGATAGAGAAGGGTTGTGAGAGGTTTTGGGATTGGGTGTGGGAATCCTAGCATTCTAGCTAGGTCTTGGAAAGAAAGTTCTCTTGGGAAGGGGTTTCAGCTCTCCTCCTAGTCTTTCCAGAAGAAGAATATCGGCCCAAGGATCCCGAAGAGCTAGTACTCCGAGGGAGTTGATCAGAGTCGAGCCCAAGTATGGATTACCTATAAAGGCCAGACACGTGTGTGGCTCGAGCACCCTCCTCTTTCCATAGCTTCTCTTTGTATAAAGGTATGGTACTTTTATATTTATGTTCCTCTCTTGCTTTGATGTTATGTTGCATGCTAGGTCATTATGCTATATCCTATTGCGGGTAGATCGATAGATCGTTTAGATTTATCTATCGAGCCTTTCGCTGTGCATTCTTTAAAATTATTTTAAAATGCATTCCTTCTGTCCTGTTTTTCTGCATATTGTATGCTTGTTGTAGGTGCACTTCACCTTCACCAAGTACCATACTAAATTATATATGACAATAAGCTATATAAGTGCTCGTACTCCCTACTGTTGAAGTGCTTGCACCCATTTGAAGTAGATTATGTATTAAGAGAAGTCCATTAGAGAGTCTGTGGAAGTCATTTAGGTGGTAGGTATTTGGCCTATGAAATACTTTGGTAAGGCTATTACTAGCCTACCATGCAGTAAGATACAATCGAGTTTGTACAAAAATATGATCGCTACTAGAGGAATACCATTATTCAGTATTAACCAGCAACACACTTAACTATAATTACTGTACCATGACCTTTTATTCAATGGAGGATGGACATTCTTGGTTTATTTTCTTGAGTAACTGATCAACACAAATTCTTGCTAGTAGCCATTAATTACTTTACCAAATGGATTGAAGCTAAACCACTTACCCATATCACAAAAGTTAGGATGAAGGACTTCATCTAGAAATTCATTATTTGTTGGTATGTCTTTCCAAGCTAATTATCATAGATAATAGCCACCAATTTAGTGGTACATGATTTCATGAGTTTTGCCAAGAATTCAGCATCACTTAATGATTTACTTTGGTGGTGCATCCTCAAGCCAACGGTAAAGCCGAAGTTACTAATAGGACTCTTCTACAAGATTTGAAAGCCCGATGGGTCGGAAAAAGGAACATTAGATGGATGAACTTTACCATATGTTATAGGCTTATTGAACTATCCAAAGGATCCTAACTGGAAAAACTTCTTGCAGCCTTGTATTTGGAACTGAAGCTATCATCCTAATATAAATATTGGGCTCCTCTCATTCAAAGTTGAAGAATACAATGAAAATACTAACTCTGAGTGGCTTCAAGTAAATTCGAACTTACTTGAGGAAAAAAGGGAGTGAGCCACTATAAGAATGGCGTCCTACCAACAAAGGGTGGCTAGATACTATAATACCTGAGTTAAGGCTAGGGAGTTTAGAGTAGGCGATCTGATGTTGTGACAAGCCAAAGTTTCACATTCTACAAAACAAGAAAAGCTATTATCAAACTGGAAAGGCCTGTACTAAGTGGATGAGGTAAATTGCTAGAATACATATTGGCTGAAGCAGTTTGATGGGACTCCATACCTTAGATCCTGGAACACTTCTAACATCTACATGTATTATCGATTATGGAATCTTATTAAATAAATTTTAAGTTTATTATTTAATGTGGGTGTTTTTTGCATAATAATCTATATTTCATGAAAAGGGAAATTAATCTCTGGTGACCCTTGGAGGGACCACTTGAAGGATCCTCCAAGCAATCATGCAAGTCAAAAGCTCCACATCTTGAGAAGTAGAGGATCACCTCAAAACCTAGTGAGATATCCCACAGCCAACAAGAAGTTAACTTACGACTCTCAAAAAGACCAGTTTTTAACCAAAGCTAGACACTATTCGAATTGGTCGTATACAGCAATTAGCTCAGATAGGCATTGCTTAAGCTGACCGTGTAAAGCAACTTCCTTAAAGTGGCACTATTCAAACTGGTCATGTATAGTAATTATTTAAGAAAATTATATCACTGATAATACATGCATAGGTTAAAGGAGTTCTAGGGCCTTGGAAGAGTAATTTTATTGAGGTGCTTCAAGTGATAGGTACCAGGATGAATCACCTCCTCCACCTGGTAAGGGCCTTTCTAATTCGGAGAGAGTTTCTATTGCTCAGTAGATTGCAAAACTTTGGCTCGTCGCAGGACCATGTCTACTACCTTGAACTCCTTGGCTTTAATGTGAGCATTATAATATTTGGCTATTCACTGGTGGTAGGAGTTCATTCTCATTGCAGCTCACTCCCTATGTTGTTCAAGCAGATCCAGGTTTGCTCGGAGCCATTTAGAATTGGTCTCCTCGTTATACTCTTCAACTCGAAATGAGAGAAGCTCGATCTCGACAGGGATGACAGTCTCAGTTCCAAATGCAAGGCTAAATGAAGTTTCTCTGATTAGAATCTTCTAGGTGATTCGATAGGCCCATAAGATATGGTGAAGCTCGTCCGCCCAGTTCTCCTTCACTTGACCAAGATGGGCTTTCAGGCCTTGTAGGAGAGTTCTATGAGATGCCGTACTCTTGGCAGAACTTCCAGAATTTAGCACCACTGAATTGTTGTCCATTATCGGTGATTACAACTTAAAAAATGTCATAATGAGAGATAATAGACTTCTACATAAAGTATTGGATCCAGGCCTTCATGATGCGAGCCAGGGGCTTAGCCTCGACCCACTTGGTAAAATAGTTGATTGCTATTAGTAGGAACTTACATTGCCCCATAGCTTGTGGAAATGGTCCCTGTTGCCCAGAAATGGTGCCCAAGAGGGGGGGGTGAATTGGGTATTTTAAAAATTAAAGCAATATATGTGCTATCAAGTTCTAAGGTGAAGAGTGATAATGCTCAAGTAATTGTGCAACGGAAGCAATGAAATAAAACAACAATTAAAGAGCAAAAGAAGATAAAGAGTAAAGCAATGCAAACACACAAGAAGTATAGTGGTTCGGTGCACCTAGCACCTACATCCACTCCCCAAGCTCCACTTGGGAATTTTCACTATAATCTTTAGATTACAGCCGACTTGTTTTACCAGGCTCACAAGTCAAAACCTTACACACTTGTTTTGGCTTCGGGCTTACAAGCAACCCTTGTTGGTTTTATCAATTGGCTCACCAACAAATCTCACTCACTTGTTTTGGCTTCGGGCTTACAAGCAACCCTAGTTGGTTTTATCAATTGGCTCACCAACAAACCTCACACTAGTTTCAAATTCCCTTGAAACTAGCTAGAGACAAAAAGAATATGAATACAATGAATAAAACAAGACAAACTCCTTTTGAGCAAAAAGTAATTTGATGTAGCTCTTGATGGAGACTCTTCAAGCCTTTCTCTTGGAATCTTTGGACCTCACTAAATGCCAAATACTTGAAAGTTGGATTCCTCAAAGATGAAAAGCTTTTGGCTAAGGAATCTCTTGGTTTTCTCACTCTTTTTGGCTTGGAATTGATTGAAGGCTTTGTACTTTGACTCTTAACTTTTTCACTTTGTCTCCTTGTCTTTTTTGAAGTTTGGTGGAGGTTAAATACCTCATTCAAGCTGAAACAACTCCACAAGACCGTTAGAATAAAAAATATGGCCGTTTATGGCCGTTAGAAATCAAATCAAAAGTTCAGAAAAACTAGCCGTTATGCCATGAGTCGACCTCTGGATCAAGTGTCGACCTCATGAGTCGACCTCCAGTTTATTTTAGGCAAAAATCCAGAAAACCATAGTTTTGCCTAGTTTGAATTCTCAGGCTATGAGTCGACCTCTGGTGTCGACCTCTGGACAGGTGTTGACCTCTGGTGGTCGACCTCTGGAGCGTGCCACTGAAATTTTGCCGTGCCGGCCTTGCTGAACTTTTCTTCTCTTCATGAGTCGACCTCTGGTGGTCGACCTTTGACAAGGTGTCGACCTCTGGTGGTCGATCTCTGATCTGAAATTTTCTGAAACTCTAGAGAGGTGCGTGCCATGCTTGAGTTTCTCTAAGTTTTTGTTTCTTTTGTCAATTATTTCTTAACAGGAAGGTCCAATATGAGAAATTTGATCTTGTTCAAGGTAGAAGAGCTCTTTTCCAAAATCAGGCAAACTTGGTTTCATCATTGTACTCTTAGTACTCTTTTTGAATAACCTAAGTCCTGAAACTTTATCTTGAGATGAAACATTAGTCCAAACATATACTCAACCTTTTGTTAATCATCAAAACTAAGGAGCCAAAGCCAACAATCTTCCCCTTTTTGATGATGACAAAACCTTGAGTATATATGCCATTGAGTCCAAAAGCAAAATATAGCACAAATAAAAATTTTCAAAGAATCCTTACATGCATGAGTATACCATAAAAATTTTACTTTTCATCTATCTCTTTTTTTTTTGTGAAAACATTCTCATGAGTCAAAAAGATTAGAAACATACAAGCTTTACTCATAAGAATCATATATACTTTACTATACTCTACTCCATGAAAGAGTCATAAGAACCATATATACATACTATATATACATATTCTACTCATAAAAAAGAGTCATGAGAATCTCATATATACTTTACTACTCCCCCTTTTTGTCAAGAATCAAAAAGTCCATTTTTGTAGTGAAAGATATATTAAGGAAACTTATGTTCCATTACAATGAAGTATTTAGTTGCATAAAATACATGCTCCCCCTCAATTTGTGCATTCAATATAACAAAAACATTCTAACTTGAGGGTTTAAAAAGATAAATGCTAAGAACTGGTATCAGACAGTAAAATATCACAATATAGATAAAAATAAATGTATTCAGTTACAAAATTGCTTACATAGTAAGCACAAAACACTGATACATTAAATCATACAAAGCAAACTAAGTACAACAAGTAAATCTATGAGGCTACTCCTCATCAGAAGGTATATCAAAAGAGATAGGAGCCGAGATCTTAGATGAGGATTTTGGAGTCCTATGAGTGAGACTCCGAGTCCTCAGAGAGGGACCAGACCTAGGGGTAGTCCTACGAGATCTATAGGTCCGAGGAAAGGGCTCCACAGGTGTCCTGACTGAAGCAGTAGCAGAAGGAGTAGATGGATCAGTATGCTGAGTAGACTGAGCTGGAGTGTGCCTGCTGACTAGCTCATAAGCAGTGGGATCATCAATATCTGTCTCTGTATGCTCATCTATATCATCCGGAATCCCTGTAATAGTCTCAAAAAGTGACTCAGTAAGCTCAGTATCTACTGGCACATCTATAGCTGGAGGATCTGTACTCGGAAGATCAGTAGAAGGAGGATCAGTAGAAGGGAGAATCTCTGGAATCGGATCTGCAGGTGGAACATCAGAGCTACCTGCTCCAGGCTGATCTCCATCACTGTCACTGTATCCACTGGAGTCATCATCATCATCAGAATGTGGAGGAGATACTGTCGGATCTACAGTCCCTGGTGGCAATGCTAATCTCAGTAGGCTGAGAATCTGTCGGAATCCTGCATCTACACTAGCTGAGAGAGCTCCAATGCGCATATCTATGTGTATCCGTAGATCATGTAGCTCCTGTCGTACACCAGTAATCTCTGTCCGGACCTCTGAAATGTGATCAGTCACTCTCTGCTCAAAGTCCGATATCCTCGCTGTAGTCCTCCGTGGTGTAGCAGTAGTAGTAGGTGCTGGAGCTGATGAGGGTGGTGGCATGAATGGCTCAGGCTCCGCAGTCTCTGACGCTGGTGCTGGACGAGGAGGTGTACCATGATCAGTAGGCTCTGAAGGCCCTGCCTCAGCTGCTCGGATCTCATCCTCCTCATCTGGCTCCTGGCCAGACTCTCGTCGCACCCAACGGTCACCAATCAGTCGAAATCCCATCCTATGCAGGGATTTCTCTCCATATGTATCAGTATGCTGCAGCTGACTGAAGGGTATACCATCAAATGAAACACCATGCTCCCTGAATAGCTATGTCAGCCCCATGCCATATGGCTGAACTGGTCTCCTGTGAGATGCTGCCTCACCCATCTGCTGAAGCATGATCCTGGGAAGGTTGATGGGAGTCCGCTGTCTCAGGGACACCATCAACACCAGCTCACGCTCAGTGATAAAGTCGAATCTCCCGCTCTTCAGAATCAAGATACGGGCGATGATATGATGCAGCACTCTCATCTCCAGTGAAAGCTGGTTAGCGGCTACTGTGGAAATGCTGCTAACATCCTCATGCTCTAGAATACATCTGAAGGCATGCTCTCTGTCGCTGATCGAGGTGGCAACAGTGCCATGAAGTGGAATCCTCCAAACGCGACTGATGACATCAGGTGTCACTGGAATCTCGATCCCACGTACAGTAGCTGACCATCCAATGCCATCAGTGGCCATGGATCCATAGTGAGGTCTGGGTAGAATCTCTCAGTCATCGTACAGAAGTGAACCAGACCTGCATCTCTCAGCACATCTCCTATAAAAAAGTGATGCTGATCCCAGAAAGGTATATCCACACGCCTCCCACTCGCAATGCTCTTCCGTACTAAGCTGGCTGGCACTGGTGCAGGTGGCTCTGGGGTCGGCTCACGCTCATGTCTGATCTTTCTTCGTCGCTCAGTGCTACCTTGACCTTGTTCCAATCTCCTTTTCCTTACTGCCAAGTGCTTTCTTGGACCCATATGAAAGGAAGAGGGGTAAATTAGGGTGAAGTACGATAAAGCAAGGCTAAGAGGAAAGGAGCCAAGAGAAGAGAGGGAAAGAGAGGTTCACGGTTTGAGAAAAAGAGGAAATGGTGAAATGGTGAGATAGGGTTTGTGAGAATGGAGAAAATCGAGAATAAATGGAGAAAAAGTAAGAAACGGAGGAAGGAAATAAGTGATTTCAATTGAAAAACAACCGAGATTTGAGGGTAGATAGATGCAAAAGCTTTCGGTTGTCCAAAACCAAGAACACGGTCAAAAAATGGTTTGGTTCCAAGGAAAGCAAGAGGAGAGGAGAGGATTACCCAAAAAGATGAAGGAGAAGGTTGGAAATCCACTGTTTAGAGGTTTAGGGAAGTTGGAGGGGGACCAGACGAAGGAGAAATGGAAAGAAATGGAGAAAAAGTGGCTTGCGGATGGGTTTTAAAAAAGGAGATTTTCGTTCAAGTGTCGACCTCTAAAAATTTTTAGGGGTCGACCTCAAGTGTCGACCTCCAAAAACCTTAGGGGTCGACCTCAAGTATCGACCTCCGAAAATTAAAGTGTCGACCTCCAACAATAAATTACCCAAAATAAAATTCTATAAAATTTAAAAAATTGATAAAATTTAGAAAAATAACCTTTAAATATATTTGAGAATTTATAAATCATTTTTGAGGAATTTTGATGAGAATTGAAGAGTTTCAAGTAAAAGGATCAATGACTCCCAGTTCTCTTCTGATCATACAAAATCTATCTTCATTCAATGATTTTGTGAATATATCAGCCAATTGATAATCAGTACAAATAAATTCTAACAACACATTAGAGTTTTGAACGTGATCTCTTATGAAGTGATGTCTTATTTCAATATATTTGCTTCTTGAATGTTGTACAGGATTTTTCGTTAAATTGATTGTACTAGTATTATCACATCTTATGGGTGTCTTAGTTAGTTTGATGCCAAAGTCCTCGAGTTGTTGTTTGATCCATAGAATCTGAGCACAACAGCTTCCAGCTGCTATATATTCGGCTTCCACCGTAGATAGAGCAACCGAATTCTGTTTCTTACTGCTCCATGAAATCAAATTAACTCCTAGGAATTGACAAGTTCTACTAGTACTTTTACGATCAAGTTTACACCCAGCAAAATTAGCATCAGAATATGCAATTAATTCATATGATGACTCTCTAGAGTACCAAAGACCAATTTCGATTGACCCAGATAAGTATCTAAATATATGTTTTACAGCTAAGAGATGTGATTCTTTAGGAGCAGACTGAAAACGTGCACACATACAAACACTAAACATTATATCTGGTCTACTGGCAGTTAGATATAGCAATGAACCAATCATGCCTTTATATAATTTTTGGTCTACTGATTTACCACATTCATCTTTGTCTAATTTACATGAAGAGCTCATAGGGGTACCTATTGGTTTGGTAGTCTCCATCCCAAACTTTTTCAATATTTTCCTTGTGTACTTAGCTTGGTTGATGGAGATCCCCTATTTGGTTTGCTTAATTTGGAGTCCGAGGAAGAAGTTGAGTTCTCCCATCATGCTCATCTCGAACTCACTCTGCATTAACTTTGCAATTTCTTGACAAAGACATTCGTTAGTAGCACCAAAAATAATATCATCTACATAGATTTGTACTACTAAGAGATCATCATTTTTCTTTTTCAAAAATAATGTATTATCTACATTACCTCTAGAAAAATCATTCTTCATCAAAAATGAACTTAATCTATCATACCAAGCTCTAGGAGCTTGCTTTAAACCATATAATGCTTTATGCAATTTAAAAACATGATTAGGAAATTCATGATTTTCAAAACCAGGAGGTTGATCAACATAAACTTCCTCTTCAATAAATCCATTTAAAAAAGCACTCTTAACATCCATTTGAAATAACTTGAAATCCATAAAACAAGCAAAAGCAAGTAAAAGTCTAATTGCTTCTAGCCTAGCAACAGGAGCAAAGGTTTCATCAAAGTCGATCCCTTCTTCCTGGTTGTAGCCTTTAGCAACAAGTCTAGCTTTGTTCCTAGTTACAATACCATGTTCATCAAGTTTTTTTCTAAAAACCCATTTTGTGCCAATTACAGAAACATTAAGGGGTCTTTCAGTTAAAGTCCAAACATTATTTCTTTTAAATTGATTTAGTTCATCTTGCATAGCATTAATCCAGTTACAATCTTTTTTAGCTTCTTCTATTGACTTAGGCTCTATCTAAGATACAAAAGCTAAATAATCACAAACATTTCTAATAGAAGAGCGTGTAATTACTCCCTTTGACGGATCACCAATTATTAGCTCTTTGGGGTGTCCGTGTGCAAACCTTCACTCTTTAGGTAAAGGTTTTGGTGAAGTTGCATTGATCTCTTGAGTTTGATCTTCATTTTCTTGATCATCATCTCCTCTGGGCTCATCTTCATTGATTGTCAAATGTTCAAGCTTCTTTGTACCTGTTTCATCATCAATAGAATATTCTTTTCTAGAAGATTTTTCGTTAGATTCATCAAACACTACGTGAATTGATTCTTCAACCAGAAGAGTTATTCTGTTGAAGACCATGTATGCCTTGCTAGAAGTAGAGTATCATAAGAAGATACCTTCATCTGACTTGTCATCAAATTTACTAATATTATCTTTGCCATTGTTTAATATGAAACAGCGGCAACCAAATACACGAAAATACTTAAGATTTGGTTTTCAATTTTTCCAAAGCTCATATGGTGTTTTCTTCAAAATAGGCCGAATTAAAACACGATTTAAAATATAACAGGAAGTATTAATGGCTTCTGCCCAAAAATATCTAGGTAAATCATTTTCGCATAGCATTGTGCGTGCCATTTCTTCAAGTGTCCTGTTCTTTCTTTCTACCACCCCATTTTGTTGAGGTGTCCTAGGTGCAGAAAAATTATGACTAATGCCATTTTCATTACAAAAAGCTTCAAAATCATGATTGTCAAATTCAGTTCCATGATCACTACGCAAAGAAACAATAGTGAGATCTTTTTTGTTTGAAACCCTTTTATGAAATTTAACAAAAGCTGAAAACGTTTCATCTTTATGAGCTAAAAACATCACCCAAGTAAATCGTGAGTAATCATCTACAATTACTAGCCCATATTTTTTACCTCCCAAACTAGTTGTTCTGGTTGGTCCAAAGAGGTCCATATGCAATAATTCAAGGGGTCTAGTAGTAGATACTACTCCTTTAGGTTTGAAAGTAGATTTAGTTTGTTTTCCTTATTGACATGCAGCACAAATCTTATCTTTTTCAAATGTGAGTTTTGGCAATTCTTTTACAAGATTCTTTTTGCTTAATTTTGAAATCAACTGCATACTAGCATGCCCTAGCCTACGATGCCAAAGCCAACTAGTTTCACTTGCCTTGGCTTCCCTAGCCATTAGGCATTGACCACTTTCCATGGCTAGATCATCAAGATCAACCATGTAAATGTTTCCATGCCTATGACCAGTGAACTTGATGCCATCGACATCTAGACTAGATACCATGCACAAAGATGATTCAAAAATTACTTTAAAACCCTTATCACAAAACTGACTAATGCTAAAAAGATTATGCTTCAAGCCATCAACAAATAATACATTATCTACATAAGCATTAGGGGTGATATGGATTTTACCAATTTCGATGATTTTGCCTTTTCCATTATCACCAAAAGTAACGTTTCCACCATCAATAGCTGCTAGTGATGAGAATTGCTTCACATCCCCAGTCATGTGCCTTGAGCAACCACTATCCAGATACCACAATCTTCTTTTATTTTTGGTTGCAAGGCACACCTGCAAAAATTAATCAAGTTGAAATTTTAGGTACCCAAGTCATCTTGGGTCCTTTAGGGTTAGTCAAATTGGTTCCTTTTGGAACCCAAATCTTTCCAAAGGTATTTAATTTTCTTCTATTACAAATATATGATTTATGTCCTAACTTACCACATGCATAGCAGGTAATATTAGAGGATGCAGGTATGAAAAAGTTTTTGTAAAGTTTTTGCTGATTGTGTGGCTTAAATCCAAGTCCAGCTTTGTTAAACACTGCATGTTGACTATTTAAAAGCATGCTTAATTTTTCTGAACTAAAAGTAAACTTTTCTACAAAAGGTTTTACTTTTTCTAACTCTTCCTTGTAATTCTTGTTTTGAAGCAATAGTTCTTTGTTTTATTTTTCAATTTTCTCATTAGTTTTAAGACTTCTATTGTTTTTCAAAGAATCATTTTCTTTTAAAAGATTATCCTTATCATTTGTCAAGGTCTTTACATGTTCAGTTAATTTCTTGTTTTCCTGAATTAAATCTTCAATTTCAGTTGAAAACTTTTCTGAATTTTTGGTAAGCTCAAAATTTAGCTTTCTTAATTTCTTATTTTTCAGTTTTAATTTTTCATATTCCATAACTAAATCATCAAAAGCATCATGCAATTCATTGAAAGTAAATTCAATTTCAGGTTCAGAATTTACCTCATTATCTTCATTGGCCATGAAACATAAGTTGGCGACTGCCTGCTGCTCTTCATCACTGCTGGAGTCCCCACTCTCACTCCAGGTAGCCATCATGGCTTTCTTTCTCAACATCCTTCGACTCTTTTTAAGCAAAGGGCAATCCATTTTATAATGTCCAGGCTTCTTGCACTCGAAGCAGATGGGTGGATCCCTTTCTTTTTCTTTCTCTTTTTCTTTATTGTGATCACCTTTTTGTGGCCTTTTCTTGTAGAAGCCCTTCTTCTTTCTCATGAATCTTTTGAATTTTCTTGTAATGAGGGCTGTCTCATCATCATCAGCTTCTTCTTCTGATTCATCACTTGACTCTTCCTTTGTAGTGGACTTGAAGGCTATGGCTTTCTTTTTCTTGTCATTGTCCACTGTCTTCTGCTTTAGTGAAAGCTCGTAAGTCATCAGTGATCCAAGAAGCTGCTCGAGAGGTAGAGTATTGACATCCTTGGCTTCTTCTATGGCTGTTACTTTCGCATCCCATGAAGCCGGAAGAGACCTGAGAAGTTTGTTAACCAGTTCACCATTAGATATAATTTTTTCCAAACTCCTCATACCATTTACTATATTGGTAAATCTAGTATACATTTCACTTATACTTTCAGTTGGTTCCATCCTGAACATCTCATATGTATGAATGAGCATGTTCACCTTTGTGGTCTTCACTTGGTGTGTACCCTCATGGGTAACCTCAAGTGTATCCCAAATTTTTTTGGCGGAAATACAATTTGATATTCTGTTGAATTCACTAGGGTCAAGTGCACAGAATAGAAAATTCATCTCCTTAGCATTTAACTCAGCTTGCTTGATGTCATTGTCATCCCATTCTTCTTCAGATTTCGGGGTGATAATGCCATTAACCAAGTGAGTGGGCTGATGAGGCCCTTTAATAATTACTCTCCATATATGATAATCTACAGCTTGTAAATAAATACGCATACGAGTTTTCCAGTATGTGTAGTTTGTGCCATTAAAGAAAGGAGGACGATTTGATGCTTGTCCTTCAACTACACCCATTCCAATTGGGGCGGCCATGATCTTTCACTCAAGATCGTTGGACCTACAAGAGAGTACCGGTGCTCTGATACCACTTGTTGCCCAGAAATGGTGCCCAAGAGGGGGGGGGGTGAATTGGGTATTTTAAAAATTAAAGCAATATATGTGCTATCAAGTTCTAAGGTGAAGAGTGATAGTGCTCAAGTAATTGTGCAACGGAAGCAATGAAATAAAACAACAATTAAAGAGCAAAAGAAGATAAAGAGTAAAGCAATGCAAACACACAAGAAGTATAGTGGTTCGGTGCACCTAGCACCTACATCCACTCCCCAAGCTCCACTTGGAAATTTCCACTATAATCTTTAGATTACAGCCGACTTGTTTTACCAGGCTCACAAGTCAAAACCTTACACACTTGTTTTGGCTTCGGGCTTACAAGCAACCCTTGTTGGTTTTATCAATTGGCTCACCAACAAATCTCACTCACTTGTTTTGGCTTCGGGCTTACAAGCAACCCTAGTTGGTTTTATCAATTGGCTCACCAACAAACCTCACACTAGTTTCAAATTCCCTTGAAACTAGCTAGAGACAAAAAGAATATGAATACAATGAATAAAACAAGACAAACTCCTTTTGAGCAAAAAGTAATTCGATGTAGCTCTTGATGGAGACTCTTCAAGCCTTTCTCTTGGAATCTTTGGACCTCACTAAATGCCAAATACTTGAAAGTTGGATTCCTCAAAGATGGAAAGCTTTTGGCTAAGGAATCTCTTGGTTTTCTCACTCTTTTTGGCTTGGAATTGATTGAAGGCTTTGTACTTTGACTCTTAACTTTTTCACTTTGTCTCCTTGTCTTTTTTTAAGTTTGGTGGAGGTTAAATACCTCATTCAAGCTGAAACAACTCCACAAGACCGTTAGAATCAAAAATATGGCCATTTATGGCCGTTATAAATCAAATCAAAAGTTCAGAAAAACTAGCCATTATGCCATGAGTCGACCTCTGGATCAAGTGTCGACCTCATGAGTCGACCTCCAGTTTATTTTAGGCAAAAATCCAGAAAACCATAGTTCTGCCCAGTTTGAATTCTCAGGCTATGAGTCGACCTCTGGTGTCGACCTCTGGACAGGTGTTGACCTCTGGTGGTCGACCTCTGGAGCGTGCCACTGAAATTTTGCCGTGCTGGCCTTGCTGAACTTTTCTTCTCTTCATGAGTCGACCTCTGGTGGTCGACCTTTGACAAGGTGTCGACCTCTGGTGGTCGACCTCTGATCTGAAATTTTCTGAAACTCTAGAGAGGTGCGTGCCATGCTTGAGTTTCTCTAAGCCTTTGTTTCTTTTGTCAATTATTTCTTAACAGGAAGGTCCAATATGTGAAATTTGATCTTGTTCAAGGTAGAATAGCTCTTTTCCAAAATCAGGCAAACTTGGTTTCATCATTGTACTCTTAGTACTCTTTTTGAATAACCTAAGTCCTGAAACTTTATCTTGAGATGAAACATTAGTCCAAACATATACTCAACCTTTTGTTAATCATCAAAACTAAGGAGCCAAAGCCAACAGTCCCAAAGTATCCATCCTCCATTGGGCAAAGGGCCAAGGTGTGGGGATCGAATTCAAGTATGATGCTAGCTATCTATTGTATTTCCTAATGAGTTCAATTGCATCTTGGTGCATAGTGTGCCAGTAATAACTTTGATGGAGGACCTTGAAGGCCAGTGATCTATCTCTTAGATGACTACCATGACCCACTTGTGGATCACTCTTAGTGCATAGTCCACTTCAGTCAAGCGCAAACATCTCAACAATGGTAAAGAGTGCGCACACTTGTACAACTTATCATCATAGATGACATAATTTGGGGCTTGGCATTTAATCTTTCAAGCTACTTTTTAGTCTTGAAGTAGTTTTCCATCTTTAAGATACCTGAGAAGTGGGTTGATCCAGCTTGGCTCTTCTTCCTCGACCTATTAGATGGGCTAAGAAGCTTCAAGGCTTGGTCGCTATAAGGTATGCACCCTTTTGAAGATCTAATGGTAGGTGTACTGCCAGTTTTGATAGTGCATCGACCTTGAAGTTCTCAATTTCGGGCATTCATTACATGTTGAATTTCTAGAATGATTCAATCATCTCCTTCATCCTAGTCAGATATATTTTTCATGTTCTCCTTATAGGCCTCGTATTCACCCTTCACCTGTTCTATCACCAGTTGAGAGTCACTGTAAATAGTGAGGTGCTTGACTTTCAACTCTTTTACAATGTTGAGTCTAATGAGAAGTGCCTCATACTCTACCTCGTTGTTGGAGGTGGAAAAGTTAAACCACAAGGTGTAACTCCACCACTTCTCCTTTAGGGCGAGACATAATGAGCCTATCTCTAGATCCAGCAGAGCTTGACAATCTGTCGACATCTAGGGTCCACCATTCCTCTAGGTCTATCGAGGGTTTGGTCCTTCCTTAAGTGATGGGTCTTCTCCCGGGATAGTACATTATAGGACAAAGTTCGCGAGTGCTTGAGCTTTGATCGAGGGTCTTAGCTGGAAGTTTACATGAAACTCAGAGAATTCAAGTGCCCACTTGGCAATCCTTCTCGAGGTGTTGGGGTGGAGTACCACCGTCATTGGCTGGTCGATAAGGATGGTGATGCTATGAGCTTGGAAATATGGTTGATGCTTTGGAGCTAAGGTGATGAGAGCAAAGATAAACTTTTTTAGCCTCGTATATATGGTTTTGGTATCATGTAGGATTTTACTGATGTAATAAACCGATTTCTGACACTTGCCTTTTTCTCGAATAAGTACAACACTGACTGCTACTGGAAAAATGGTGAGATATAAGAAAGGTTCCTTATCGAGGACTGGTTTGCTTAGCAAAGGTGAAGAATTGAGATACCTTTTTAGCTTCTCGAATGCTACCTAATCTTTTATGGTCCATTGTAAGTCCTTCAGTTGCTTGAGGACCTTGAAGAAGGGGAGACATTTTTTGGCCGACTTGGAGATGAAATGATTAAGAGCTGCAACCTTCTTGGTGAGATGCTACATCTCCTTAATGGAGTTCGGTGAGGCCATCTCATGGATTGCCCGAATCTTTCCCGGGTTCGCTTCGATACCTCGACCAGACATAATGAAATCTAGGAACTTGCCGGATGTGACCCTAAAGGCACACTTCGTCAAGTTAAGTTTTATTTTATGCTAGCATAGGGTGTCAAAGGTTTCTTGAAGGTTTGTAATGTGACATTAAGCAGATAACTCTTGATCAGCATATCATCTACATACACTTCCATATTGTGGTTGACTCATCTTTGAACACTTTATTCACTAAGTGCTGATAGGTCACTCCTACATTTTTGAGTCTGAAGGGCATAATCCTATAACAGTAGAGTCCATGGTTAGTAATAAAGACAGTCTTCTCCTCATCTTCCAGGGCTATTTGGATCAGATTATAATCAAAGAAGGCATCCATGAAGGTGAGGAGCTCATTACCAGGCGTGGCATTGACCAGCTGATTGATTCGAGGTAGGAGATAGCTATCATTTGAGCAAGTTGTATTTAGATCTGTGAAATCTATACACTTTCGTCATTTGTCATTGATTTGTTTTACCGAGACCAGTTCGCTAAACATTCTGGATACATCACCTCCTTAATAAATCTAGCCTTGATCAACTTGTTAACTTCTTCGATGATAGCTTTCTAGCATTCAGGGATGAAGCCGTGCTTCTTTTACTTTACTGGGCGGCATATCAGCAGCAATCTAGACAAGTACGTCAGAGTTGTCCTATAAGAAAGTTGTTATCTTTTTTCTCATTATCTTGTTCAGGTCTGAACTGATTCGAGTCATCCGAATGGGATCATTTTTGGACAAGGGGATCTCTAATAGTTTGCCTGAGGGCTCGCCATGCTCCTCGGACACTTCATCCCTGGTATCTAACTCTGCAAAGAGAGGCTCGAGTAGGTTTTTGGGTTGTAGCCTGGCACTATAGCATTATCTTGCCATTATTTGACAGCCCTTCAATTGCCCCACTTCATGGTCAGTTGGAAACTTTACCATTAGATAATTAGGAAGAGCATGGCATCTAGTGCACATAACCCTAGTCATTCGAGGATAGCATTGTATGGGTAGGAAGTTTGACTATCAAAAAGCTCATTTCAGTGATGGTGTGTAAGGGATAAATATCGGCTTTAACAGTCAAAGTGATTATTCACTCTAGCGACACCGGCTTGTCATTAAAGTCCTAGATGAGTGACCCATATCGCTTTAGTTGTTCTATAAAAAAATCATCTAATAAAAGGTAGAGAAATACAAAACATTAACTGCACTTCCATCATCAACTAATACACCATGTACATTATGATTGTTGATGCTCAACGATACTACAGTTGCATTAGCATGGGGAAACTAGATATTTGAAGTATCATCCTTGTTGAAGTTGATGGATTCCTTGATCTTCCTTCTTTTCGCCACCTTGGATAGCTCGGATGACCCTTAACTAGTCTCCTCGAGTGTGAACACATTGATCATATTCACATTTGGTTCAGGCAAGCTCCTCTCCCTATTTCCTACCACGGAGGTTGTTCAACATCCTGGCATGGCTGTGGTGGGGGAGCAGTGGTCACTACTAAGGCCTTGGAGGTGGTTGTCATGGTGGGGCTCTTCTGTGGACGAACTATGTGGGCCCTCCTTCCCTGATGAAATACTTGATTTCATCCTGTAGCTCGATGCATTCCTCCGTATCGTGCCCTCAGTTATAGTGGTAGTAGCAGTACTTCTACATATTGCGACGTTCCCACCAAGCTTAAATTCTTTCGGTCGATAGCAACTACTCCCAGACAACTATCAAAATGTGCCCCCGAGGTACATTCAAGAGGGTATAGTTTTTCATAATGTCTTGAGAGGAAACCTCATGCCTTCTAGGCAGGGATCAGTTATGCCAAATCCTCGATGGGGATCTAGATCATCGATGAGGAGGAGTACTATGGGACCTCCATCGATTCCTTCAATTATCTTGGCCAGTTAGTACTGGCCTGGAGCTCCCTCATTTTTGCTTAATCTTTTTATTGGCTAGGACCAGATATGCCTCATAGCCTTCCCCGCATCAGCATACTTGTTTATTCGAGCCAGCATCTCGACGAAGTTCTTCGGGTCTTCTTCTTCAATGAAAAGAGGAAGGCATTCTTCTACAAGCTACTTTTCAGAGCTATCAAAGCTATGGACTGATCCAAATTATGTACCTCTAGGGTCACTACATTAAAGCGGCTAAGGTACGAGTAGAGGGTTTTTCTTTTTTTTTACTAGATCATCATCAAATAGTCTAACTTTCAGTGATGCCTCCAACAGTTGGCGAAGTGGGAGATGAAGAGCTCGCTCTACTCTTTAAAGAAGTTGATAGAACTAGACCATAAGCTGAAGTACCAACATCTTGTTGTTCCCCTAAGGGTTGAGGAAAAAGGCTGATAGAATACAGTATCAAAGGCCTGGTAGAGCAACATGAGAGTTTGGAAACTCTCCAAATGGTCCAAAGGATCCCCCGACCCATTGTCAGGCTCCAAGTGGGTGTCTTTGAAGTTGTCAAGGATGGCTTCCTGCATGATCCTAGGTATAAAAGGTAGGCTGATGTCAAGGCCGGGCCTTTCACCTAAGTCGAGGCCTGGTTTTGTAATGCCTTGATCTGTCAATTCATCTTTTATAGATATCGCTCCATCTTGACGTTTTTACCATTGTCAGCTACTGATTGGTGCGGTGGTGACCTAAGGATCGAGCCCCTTTCAGAGTATGTGGTGGCGATCGCTTTCGTTCCCAAACCGGGCTTAGAGGGTGACTCTATCTTATCCAGCCCTTTGGTTCTGTTTGGGCAGTGGCACTCAAGACAAGGTGGGAGATGACTACTCCTATAGAGGAGCAGGTTGTTGCGATTGCGGCTGCTGTGAAGGAGGAGAGGAGGGCACTTCCTGCGAGGCAGTGGCATTCTGCTACATCCCTCAAATAGTGTTTGTAAGATCACAAACCAGATGGATTAAATCATTGAATCGATCCAGATCTACCCCCATGGAAGGATGGTATGGGGGCATCGGTGGCTGGGCTGGTGGCAAAGTAGGTGTGAGGGCCCGACTGTTCGAACGGGCCCTAGTATTCGATGCTACCTTTTTAGATGGCATCATCCGAGGCTTTTGCTCACCTTTCTTTCCAAAAGTAGGCCTGGAGTCCTTCCCCTAGCACCAATCTATGATTGTAGATACCAGCTCTGAGGTTAGAGAAGAGGTTGACTGGCAAGAGTCATCGCTAGAGTAACTTGTAAAAAGATCCACAACTGAGGGGGGCTCCAACATGGATACTCCAACACTCAAGTCAGTGATCTGGAATAGGTAGGAAGTAGTGAGCATGGATAAGATTGCTTACCAGAGATCCTTGGGGCCTGGGGGCTTTATGGAGAGAGCTGAGCAAAATGGACGATCTCGAGAATGTCGGACCATGATTGCACCGTTACAGGATTATTGCCGCGATCCGCTCTCGAGGATCATAGGTAGAGATGCGATTTCTGGTAATTCCATCACTGTCGACAGCTGTTCCCATGATTTGGATGGCAGGATATTCAAAACCTCTAGAACCGATCGCACGGAGAGAAGCAGGCACCTTAATACCTAGGACTTGATAAGAGCTTTACGGAATACACCTTAGAGCCTCGCTAAGATAGTTTGGAGGGTTCTGAGATGGGACGAGGTTCTAAGATCCGAGCCTCGAAAAATGGAAATATCTCAAGGGAAGTGAACCGATCTGTTAGCAAGGAGCAATATTAACAGGTGTATAGATCTTCACATAATAAGATTCTAAGTCCACAGGGATCCATCCGAGGTATACATAATACATCTTTCTTTCCTCCGAGATATAATCCGAGGCACCTGAGGTATCCCATAACACTCACCATTATGGATGTGCACAGATTGAATGAATCGGACCAATTTGAAGCCGAACCCGAAACTAAATCATTTTAAATTGGTTTTTTAAAATTGCGGTCAATACCTAACAAACTATCTATGTAAGTCATTTGAAACTAAATAAAAAAACTTAGTTCAATTTAGCTCAATTTATCGGGTTAATATTTAATAAATTAGACTAAGTTTGAATATTTAAAAAAACTTATTTTATATAAGATTGATATTTAATGGATTGGAATAAATAGGTTAGATTACATCTAAATATAAAAAGTTTATTATTATATATATATATATGGGTTTGGTTGGACCTGATATGATCGGTTTGAATTGATTTTTCAAGAATTCAAATCTAAACGAAATCAATCTTTTCATTTAAAACCTGTTCAAATCAAAATCAAAATATTTTTTAAAAATTTAAATTGATGAACCAAATGGAAGAGGTCGATTTTAGTTGGATTTATTTTATGTCCCTTTTTTTTTTTTTTAGTCCAAGGAGGAAAGAAATCAAGAGGTAACTATAATGACATCTTAAGTACGAACGAGTACACTAAATGTATTCATATTGATTTACAACCAATTCTCCATACGTAAGATATTTGCTTACTAATGCAAATAAAATAGAAGAATATGTCCAAATATATACATCATGAAAAGGGAGTTGCTCGTTTACCCCAATAAAGATAAAGAAAAGTACCAAAGAACAGAATAAGGAACACTCGTACATTAAAATGCTACTGGGAAGCCCTTCCAAATCTCACCTCTGAACCTGAAGAAACTCCACCCGCTGGAGAAATCCCCGCCGTTGGATACATCGGGATCACCCGAGGACATCTAATCAAACTTCCGCCTGCCGGCACATCATACCCACCGGCCACCGGATTCTCGTACGCCTCGGTCACCGCCGGCCGACCCGTCGGTGGACCTTCCACGTAAACTGGACCAGCGTGAACCACATTAGCCATGACCCGGTGAACCGGTTGCTGATACCCGACCGGAATTTGTCCTCCAGTCACTGGTGCCAGAGGGTGAAGGTATGGCGTGGGTGCAGAAACTGGCCGGAGCGGTAGGCTCCCACCACTGACCGGGCCGGGCACAAAGTAAACAGGAACCGGCTCAGGCACAGTCTGCCAGACCGGGTTGCTGACGTATCCTCCCGGCTGGTTGACCTGCAGTTCGACCGGACCACCCCGGGTTTTTTCGCTGCCCGGTTTGGTCTTGAGCTGCGGGAGATCGGCGACCGGCGGGATGGGCGATGCGGACGAGGTGGAGCCGTAGTGAGGGGATGGCGAGGCGGGAGCGGGCGAACCGGAGTCCGAGCTGTTGTCGTGGGCCGCCCTGGTTTTGTATTTGGGCGCCGGCTCGTCCGAGTTGGTATCGAGACCGAAGAGGTAGTCCGGGACCTCGGAGACGATGGAGGAGGCCTCGGAGCGGCCGCGCTCGAGGGCAGCGCCGCCACCGCCGCCGTTGAGAGCGTCGACGAACCAGTGATCCCTGGCGGAAGCGGGGCCGTCGATGACGGAGCCGAAAGGGCTTGAGGAGGGGTCGGGGTCGGAGGGAGGGAAGAGGAAGAGGCGGAGGCGGGGGGTTCTTGAGGCGGCGGCGGCGCCGCCGCCTGGGGAGGAGGCGGAGAGGCGGTCGTACTCGTCCATCATATTCTCGACGTCCTCGTCGGAGGAGACGGAGATTAGGGCGTCGAGGTCCTCGTTGGGGAGCTGGCACTTGACGGAGAGCAGGTTCGGGTGGCCGCCAGCGAGCTTGGAGAGCTTGGAAAGGAGGACGGAGAAGGAGGTTGAGCGGGGGACGGAGACGATGCGGGTGTCGCCGCCGACATAGCGGAGCTGGTGGTCGTGGGGGCGGGGGAGGATGCGGCCACCGAAGCTGCACATGAGGCGGATGCGGGGGGCGGAGGTGTCGTCGAGGTGCCACCGGGCCGGAGGCGGTGGCGGTGGGTGGCCGGACCCCGGAGTGGAGGCGGCGGAGCCCGTGGCGGAGGCATCGGGGTCGGACGGGTGGTGGGAAGTCATCGAACCGCCGGAGGAATAGATCCTGTAGCATTGTTTTCCCACAAAAGATCTTGTCAGATAAAAAATGACGTGAATACTTTCCTTTTCTTTTTTCGGTGCATTTTTTTATTTTTTTATTTTTATTTTTTGGGCGCTTATTTGGATGATAAGATGCGTGGGAATTGGGGCTGGCGAAACACCAAGTAATATACTATTTTTTTTATAATGATTGGAGGCATCTTTCGGGATGATCAAGGGGCTACCCTTTTGTGGGCTTTCGTGGGACGAGTACTGGGTTGGGTGTCGCAATCATTTGGAAGATTTAATATTATTTAGAGTTATTGGAGTGTGAATTAGGCTAACACAGCTAATGCAAATGTGCCCGTGGAAGAATGAAGTGTATTAGTTAGATCAGTTTCTAATACATTAAAATTAAAAATGTGGCTTCTGTCTTGTTTGCAATGATAATTAAGTGAAGTTGGAGTACTTGCGTGGAGGCCTGGATTTCCGATTCCATCCACCTGTGTGATATTTGGGACATACCTTTTCAATGCCAGTTGTTTGAAATGCTATCATAGCTGATAACGAGAATAAGCTGCTATCATTGCTCATAACAAGAATAATCTTTGCCATCAACCTGCAATTCTTACGTAATCTCACAACTAGACATGAGGCCCTTCTTTCAAATGTGGATTGCTAATTGGCTAATGTGTTTTGTTGACAAGAATTCTTTGAATTACTACATTTGTCATAACATACGCTCATTACACTATAATTGCGTGCATGCGTGCAATTAACGAATACAGGAATATATTTATAAATAATCATAACACACTCACATGATGATCTCGTATTTGTGGTTAATTATATAATTAGTTCAACTTTTCTTTTGACCGTAATATAAATGGTGATTATGAATCTATTACACTCTTATCTCTGGCCTTTGATTTAAGACGAGAAACCTATTTTTCATTTTTCATCTTTATCTCAAAATACTCTTCTATCATAAGGAGACTAATTAAATGCTATGCATATAAGGTGTAGATGCAATTAAAACCTCCTCAACCATCGCAGTGCAATAAAAGTTCCTGCCATATATGATGCAGGCCGTATTAATTTTGGGATATATGACAGTCCGGTTCAGATCAAATTAAAATCAACTTGCAACTTGATGCCGTTTTGGTTGCTATATATAAGATATTGATGAAATATAATAAAATCAAGTTCTGGTGTATATATATATATATGCGGTAGGTAATGCTATGATTGATAAATTAATTAACTAATTAATAGTTTAAGCATGCAACTTCTACTGTATTTGATTTGGTACAATGGGAGATGTCTAAGTCATTACAGCCGGCATGCTATCCTCGGATGTATAGGAGTAGCAATGAGCTGAGTTTAGCATCTCCAAGGTATTTCTGGATCTTATCTACACCCGTACAACACAAGAAACCACAGAAATTAAAATACCCGATAAATATGTTGATACAAAAAACCATGATGTCAAAAAAACAAAATATAAAAAATCCCATCTCCATTTAGAACAAATAGAACTAAAGAACATCAATTATGTGCAATTTATAAATATCATTGAAGAACCCTAAGAGCTCACCAAAAGAAAATAACTCCTTAGGAAAATAAGAAGAGAAACCGAGGAATCAACAAGCATAAGAGCCATTAGTACACAAAACTATCATACCAGAAGTACAAAATTTTTATTATCATGCTTTCTCTCTGAAAAGAAATCAAAAATCAATTTTAGATATGAAGAGATAGATAGCTAAAGCTTCATTTCCCCAAAAAAAATCCTCAAACTTACTTGCAGAAGGTAGAACGGTGCTCTCCTCTGTGATTTCAGTTTTTGCAGCGCATACACGCAGAGAGAGAGAGAGAGAGAGAGAGAGAGAGAGAGAGAGAGAGAGGTATGATGGAGAGTGGGGGGTTTACTTTGGCTTATTTTAGGAAGAAAAGGCAAGCGGGGGAAAAGGTTAAGCGATGGTCGGCTGGCTGGTGCGTGGAAGTGGGCCCTACGCCCTTCCAAAATATCGTGCGGCATGACGTGGCGTTAGTTGGTTTGCCTTTTCTGCGGCGGTCCGGTGGGGCCCAGCCCGCTCGTGGCTTGGGGGGTTCGGGTCGCATCTTCGCGCAATTGTTTTTTCGACATCAACTATTTACTTGCATTGCATTTCAAAGCATTCGATATCTTCTCTCTCACTTTCTTTTTTCATTTTTTTCGTTGTGCGTGTGTGGAGCATTGCTGCATTGCCCAATCCAACAATTGACGTCACAAAAGCAGATTCTTTCGTGCGAAAGATGCAACCGGAACCATGGCTTGCATGCGTGGAGTCCTACTGCGGTTAGAATTTAGGCATGATCAGCATTCGATAGTCTAAACTACAATTGAGTAGTGGATTAGCCTACGAGCTCTTGATCCAGCGAAAGAAGAACGGAACTGATACGGTGGTATCGCTAACATAAAATTTTTTTTAGATTCAGGTGACGGTCATACTGGTAGATGTTATCACGTTAGCTTTTCTTTTCAAGCTCCTTCATCGGATAGCTTTCTTGAGATTGAGCCCGTCTCGATCGAAGTCGAGCTCCCTCTCTTCGAACTCCTTCATCGGGCAACTCTCTCGAGATCGAGCTCATCTCGATCGAAATCGAGCTCCCTCTCTTCGAGCTTCTCCGTTGGGCGGCACCCTCGAGGTCGAGACCGTCTCGGACGAAGTCAAACTCCCTCCCCTCGAGCCGAGTGCCCTTCGATGGAAATGTTTACCAGCTCGAGGTTGTCCTACTGGCCAAGATCGACCGCATTTCAAAAGCTCTCGGGGCAAAGAGAAGGAAACGTCGCTACGTCCATTGGACGGTTGCACGCCGCCCAAGGCCTACGAAGGGGAAGCGCGCCGACCTACAGAGGAGCGTCTCCCTAGAGCACCAAGATCTCTTCAACAGTTGTTTACACCAGTTAGGAAAGAGTGCTCCAATCGAGGCACTGCATGCATTCCCCAGTCGACCGTTCGCACCACCGGGAAGAAAGCCGTGCTAGGGAATTCAAATCTAGTAGCGGCTACTCCCAGATTGAGGCTCTGCCAACTTTTTCCAAGTATGAAACCTGCTGGGGGGTCAGAATCTGCGACGTAACTTCCTACCATGAAGGGAGAGGGCACCGGGGCACGACCCACGGGGTGTTATCGGTCATTGACCTTCAAGCATCCCTAGAAGGGAAAGAACCCAAGGTGGGTAATGGAGAGGATCCATGGTCTAAAAAAAATATCCTAAGGGCATTCGAAGAAAGTAAGAAAAAAAGTTGACAAAGGGAGAGCAAGCAAGCCAGAGCGCTCTGAGACTACCGGAGAACTCGTCGGGAAAGTTTCAACGGACACAGCCATCATTGCTCAAGCCCTCATTCTCCACTGTAACTCTCACTCTACTTATTCCTTAAAAACTCCTCCGTATGTGGAGACCGCACAGGGATCCACAGAGGAGGATCTAATCCCTTAGATCGCTCACTAACTTGATCGTCGGAGTGCTCCCACCAAGATTTCCGGCCCGAGTCTTCTTTTTTTTGCAGGTCCGGGTACGTGCGCTGAATTTTGGATAAGGAGGTAGACGTTCGGTGCTACACTAGAGCTGCAGGCCACGATAGTATAGGCAACAACAGGAGCAATGCTTTTTTTGTTTTACATTCTTGCGAGGTTTTGTCTCGTGCTGAACGATGGTTATGCTAGGTTGGAACCATCCTCTAATCTTGATACAGGAGGTCACGAGGGTGTAGAAGGCTACAAACAGTGCTAACCCATATTTTTTAACAAAATAGATGCATTATATTAAATTAAATATAAATAAATACATATATAAAAATTAAAAAATAAAATATGAATAAATTGAATAGAAAAATTAGTTATAGATTTTCATAGAATGGTTATAAATGCTCTATCATAAAAGAAACCATCCCGTCATCAGTACTAATAGCCTCCTGAAAAATGTGAAAAAGTTTAATACATTTTCAGATTAGCAGATAGATGCTGTTGCTCGAATTCTATCCCAACAGTGCTAAGTTCAGTGCTCATGACTTTACCATGGTTTGTGTAAATCTAGTTGTTTGTTTTTATTATTGTCAAACTATTTTGTTATTGGTGCAGGTGGGATAAATGGGAAACCAACACAATATAGTGTTTGATCCCTGTTACCTCGACTGAATAGATGGGTACCTGGCAACATACATCGATTTTACTTCCCGGAGGATCAGTGGTGTGCGGCAATGAGTTGTGGGTTTGTTTTGGCCTGCTGCTTGTGTGCCCAAGTGAAATTCTTTATACACTACCCCCGGTAGAGAAAAAATATACTCTTCCATATAATTGGGCCACGTAACTGTCATTAATAAGGAGGCTGTATGGTTTCTAATGTTACAAGGATTCAATACAACCTTGCTTTTTTGTTTTAAATTTTTAATGATGAAAAATGATCCTTTTTTCTTATGGTTTTTACAATTTTTTGATTATACGAAGTTATACTTTGGTTATAAGATACCGTTGACGCCGATCCCCACGGACTGGATGGAGTGCCTGGATCATCAGTTCATCTTCTTGGATTCCTGCAAAACAAATACCTAACCGGATTTCTGATGGAAAATACTCTGATGTCTAAGTCAGTAAAGTTTAGATCACAGAATTGAGAGTTCAAAGATAGATGAAAAAAGATAAAAATCAAATTGGCATAGTCTAGGATAGCCTTAGACTGCGTAGGATTGCTTGGAAAAAAAATTTTCCCTTCGAAGGTCCTTTCTTACCCTTTTTATAGGTGTTGTTCTAATTAAAAATATTTAATATTTTCTGACTTCTGTTAAGGAAGTTAGTTAATGTAACTTCCTTTCAGCTAATTGTAATTATTGTTGATAGTTAGTTATCTTGGTCTTACTGATGTTGCGGCTATCAGTTGTATATATGGTTGGTTATAATAACCAGGCTCATTCTTGATGGACCATAGATCGAAATAGATCGGCTAACTATAGGTTGGCCGTTTGCTTCGGAGCATATCAATTGTGGATCGGCCGCTCTCTTCAAAGTAGGCCAACTGTAGATCGGCCACTCTCTTCGGAGCAGGCCAAAGGATGATTGCAAGCCGTATGTCGTCGTTGGTTGAAATGTGTTAAACATCATTCCTATCTAAGAAATATCATTCTATGTTTAGATGTTCATATATAGGATGTATTGATATATAACCATGTTTGGCTAATCCTATTTAGGATATTTTGGTAGGCATTTACCTTCTGTACATCGTAAAGTGTATATTTAAGGGGATGAATCCCAAGCATAATGATATACAAGAATTCAAGTTTCTACATAGTATCAGAGCGGGTTGCTATTCCATCTTATCCCTGCCTATCCGAACCCTATTCCAATCCTATTCCCACCTTATTCCTGCCCTATTCCCTTTTTCTGAAGGGACGACCTAATCTCCCCTAATCTCCTCCCTCCTCCTCTTGGCCTCTTCCTCTCCCTCGATCCTGACCCCGGCACCATCTGACTCTCCCAACCCCATCACCGCCCCCACGCCTCCCGACGACTCCTGCCGGACCTCCCTCCTCTCTCGGCCCCAGTCACTGCCCATCCATCGATACCACCACCCCAGCGCCCGCCCTCGTTGTTGCCTCCCGCTACCCCTAATCGTCCACCGTCTCCCCCTGCCCCTCCCCACCGTCCACTGTCTCCACCATCCCAGCCCCCTGTCCGTCCACCATATGTCACTGCCCCTGCCCGTCCACCGTCTCTCGTTGCCCCTGCCCCCTCTGCCACCTCCCGCCGCCCTTGCCCCTACCGACGTCTCCCACTGCCCCTGCATCGGCACCAGCAGCCGATCGATGTCGACGACCCCGGATTCCTCCAAAATCATCCCTAACTCTCCCCGTGCACCGGCCTCTACCTCTCCCAGTGCACCGGCCTCCAGATTCATCCTCTAGATTCCTCCAGATCCCTGCACCGGCCTCTCCCCGTGCACCGCCTCCGGATTCCTCCAGATCCCTGCACCGGCCTGCTTCCTAAATCCAGCCGATCTCCCATCCGACCGCAGACATGCCTGGATTCAAAGTCATGCCATGTTGCTGTGCCACCTTCTCCTGCGCCGCCGGTTGTTGCCCGCGCTGCTCTTCTCTATGACGGATTGTCCAAGGACACCAGCACAAACACCACAGGATTTCACTACCGGGAGTCTCTCCATCCACTGGAATCCTCCATCTCCGCCCGTGACCGCTGCATCTCCATCGAATATGCTCCTTGAGCCTGTTATGGGTTTCAATCGACTTCACTTGGGTCATCATGACTGATGTCGCTCAGCTGATTATGGTTCACTTGAATGGGACTAATTATCCCCAATGGTCCTTCATGATGAAGATCTTTTTAAAAGGACATGGACTTTGGCAGTATATTACTAGTGAAATTTTATGTCCAATTGCCCCCTGGGAGTCTTTTGCGACATGGGAGATTGACAACAACAAAATTATGACATGGATTTCTAACACTATCAGTCCCTCCATCAGCCTACATTTCAGCAAGTTTGAGACTGCAAAGGAAGTGTGTGACTTCCTCGCCAAGCAGTATAATCAGATAAATTTTGCTCTCAAACATAAGCTTGAACTGGACATTCGTAATCTCAAGCAACAACCAGAGTAGTATGTGGCTAACTTTCACTCTCAGATGTCTCTGATTTGGGATCAACTTGCCCTGATGGAGTCCAAGTGGACCCATGATGCAAAACTTTATTATCAATTTCGAGAAGAGTTTCATCTTGTCTAACTCCTAATGGCTCTTTGCAATGAATTTGAGTTTGTTCGGGCTTCTATTTTTTACCGATCTTCTCTTACATCTATTGACACTACACTGTCCGAGTTACTTGCTGAAGAAACCCAAAAGAAGATCGTCTCCTCCAACCATGATGACTCTCTCATATTGTCTACCCGGATTAAATCAAAGGGACTATCTCAAATTCAGTGTCACTCATGCAAGAAGTTTGGCCATATTGCTCGCAACTGTCACGCATTTACTTTTCGAATCCAGGATGCATCCTCCATGCCATGTACCTATTGTAAGAAAGTCGGACATGTTGTTTGGAATTGCCCTCATCCAAACTCCAACAACATGAGAACCAAAGCTCGAAACTCTGGAGATCGCTCATCCTCCACTGCTACTACTGTTATGCTCGAGCTTATAGCCCAAGCTGCCACATCACTTACTTCCAATGATATCCAAACAATGATTCATCAGGTTCTCTCTATTGGTAATCATCATGCCTCCTCTTCTTCTGATACCTCCATTATGCCTGGTAAGTGGTTCTTTGATTTAGGTGCCTATAATCATATGACTTTCAACCCTGACATCTTCCAACATGTTTCCTCTCTTCCTTTTCCACCCTATATTCAAACTGCAAATGGATCACTCATTACTGCTAGCCATCATGGAACCATTTACTCTTTTAACCTATACCTTTCTAATGTTCTTCTTGTTACTAAACTTTCTATGAATCTTATTTCCATTGGCCAATTATGTGATAAAGGACTTACCGTTACCTTTTCTCCTTCTAGTTGTGTTGTGCAGGATTGCTCGACGGGGAACGAAGTTGGGATAGGCCGTAAGATTTGTCGACTTTTTATTTTGGATATGCTTTATGTCCTAGTTTTGGTACTCACTCTGTCGATGCTATTTCCACTAATAATTCTTCTTTTATGTCTTGGCACGATCGTTTAGGTCATCATTCTTTTTTAAAGTTATCTCAGTTAATTAATAAAGGTTTGCTTGGTTCTGTCTCTGTAATAAAAGAACCATGTTGTGTTCATTGCAAATTATCAAAACAACCCACCTTACCTTTTTCTTTAAGTCACCTCACTACTACTGCTCCTTTTGATCTTATTCACTCTTATGTATGGGGTCTTTCCCCTATATCCTCTATGGGTGGTTCTGCTTATATGTTATTTTTATTGATGATTCCACTCACTGCACCTGGCTCTATCTTTTGCATTCTCGCTTTGAAGTTTTAAAAGTTTATATTGAATTTGCCACCATGATCAAAACATAATTTTTTAAATATATAAAAATATTTCGTTCTGACTCTGGTGGTGAATATCTTTCAAAATCATTCAACCATTATCTTAAATCTTAGGGCACACTTTTACAGTTATCTTGTGTTGAAACTCCTCAACAAAATGATGTATCTGAGAGAAAACATCATCATATTGTTGAAACCGCCCATACTTTACTCATTTCCTCTTTTATTCCGAAAGTCTTTTAGGGAGAAGCCATGAACACTGCTGTATATATAATTAATCGCCTTACTTCTCGTGTCCTTGGTGCTCTCTCACCCTTTGAACGACTTTATAACTCTTCGCCTTCCTATGACCATCTTCGTGTTTTTGGTTGTACTTGCTTTGTTCATCTTTCCAAGCGTGAGTGTGACAAATTATCCAAAAAAATGCAATATATGTTTTCTTAGGATATGGGATCCAACAAAAGGGATATCGGTGCTATGATCCCAAAACTCGAAAATTATACATTTCTAGGCATGTCACCTTCTGGAAACAGTTCTTTTCTTTTCCTTACATCATAAAAAATCTTCATTTCCATGTCAAGAACCTCTGCTTGATCATTTTCCCTTTCATGCACCACTACTTGCAGAAAATGGGCATTCAGAACAACTTGGCCAGTCTACTGTCTCCCCAAATGACACTCCTCCTGTGAGCAATCTGGCAGCACCTGAGAGGCGATATTCTACACGCCATCATAATCCACCGGCTCATTTAACAGATTATCATTGCTACTTGTCTACTATCTTGCCTTTACATGAACCTAAATCCTATCAAGAGGCATCATCTAATCCTTCCTGGCAGAATGCTATGTCAGAAGAACTTGAGGCTCTACAAAAAACCCATACGTGGAACTTGGTTGATCTGCTGCCTGGGAAATCGATCGTGGGCTATAAATGGATATACAAGATCAAAACTAAGGTTGATGATTCCATCAAGCGCTATAAGGCTCATCTTGTTGCCAAAGGATTTGCATAGGAGTATGGCATCGACTATGAAGAGATCTTCACTCCTGTTGCCCATATGACTTCAGTCCGTACTCTACTTGCTATAGCTGCTGTCAAACGATGGTCCTTACATCAGTTTGATGTCAAGAATGCCTTTCTTCATGGAGACCTATCTAAAGAAGTATACATGATGCCGCCTTCTGGCTTAGCTCACCAGCCTCATCAAGTATGTAAACTTCGCCGTGCACTTTATGGTCTCAAATAGGCACCTCACGCTTGGTTTGAAAAATTCCAAACCACTCTTCTTGGTTATGGATTTCTCTAGAGATTTCATGACTCCGCCTTATTCTATCATTGCTTCTCTCATGGGATAGTTTTACTTCTTCTCTATATTGATGATATGGTTGTCTCTGGAGATGACCAACAAGGCATTTATGATACCAAGCAATACTTGCACAAGTGCTTTGAAATGAAAGATCTTGGCTTATTACGATTCTTTCCTGGCATTGAAGTCAACCATCAATCTGATAGTCTTTTCCTTTCTCAAGCTAAATATGCCTCTGATTTACTCATTCGTGCAGGCAATTCAGACAATAAAACTGTTGATACCCCTTTTGAGATAAATCTGAAGCTTCAGCCTACTGATGAAAAAATTCTCACTGATCCCACTCGGTATCGCAAACTTGTAGGTAATCTCAACTACCTCACTATCACTTGACCAGATATTTCTGATGCAGTTCATGTTATCAGTCAATTTATGTCTGCACCTCGCTCTGCTCACTATGCTTCTGTGCTTCGGATACTCCAGTATATCAAAGGCATGCCATATCATGGGCTTCTTCTTTCCTTTTCTGATCTAAATCTTCATGCATACTCTGATTCAGATTTGGTTGGAGATATCACTGATCGACCTCTACCACTGGATATTGTATATTTTTGGGAAACTCACTGATTGCTTAGAAAAGTAAAAAGTAATCAGTTGTATCTCGCTCCAGCGCAGAAGCTGAATACCGTGCCCTTGCTCATACTACTGTTGAGATTGTCTGGCTTTGCTGGCTACTTAATGATATGGGTATACATCTATCCTCTCCAACGCCCATTTATTGTGATAGCCATAATACTATCCAAATCATACGCAATGCTATCTTCCATGAACGTACCAAACATATTGAAATTGACTATTACTTTACTTTGCACCACTATCAGCAGCGGACTATTGATCTACATCATATCTCTTCAAACGATCAAATTGCTAATTTACTTACAAAGTCCTATGCCAAGGAGCGCTTCCACTACCTTCTCTCTAAACTTTATCTGCAAGAAGTATCTTCAGTTTGAGGGGGTGTTAAACATCTTTCCTATCTAAGAGATATCCTTTCATGTTTAGATGTTCATATATGGGATGTATTGATATGTAATCATGTTTGGCTAATCCTATTTAAGATATTTGGTGGGCATTTACCTTATGTATACCATCAAGTATATATTTAATGGGATGAATCCCAAGCATAATGATATACAAGAATTCAAGTTTCTACAAAATGCTATGTCGATCCGTTCTTCCATCGGGCTTCAGGAGTATCATTGCACCAATCTATTTGATTAATCGGTTTGGATGGATTAATTAAATTTTTGAACCGATAATTACCTTTCTCGGCCAGTTTATCGTAACAGATACCATAATATTTTTTAAAAATATCATACCTACTTGGTGATGGTGGACTTTGTTGGTACTTGGACGGGACCGGTTGGGGTAAACCGTGGTGTTACCTGGGAACGGGAGTTTTGCTTCTGGGGCTCAGGTTATTTTGTATGTGGTATTTCTTCTCTCTTGTACCGTTAAACTGAGGTTCTACTATAAGCTAATGCTCCATCTTTTACCCAAAAAAGAAAGAGAAAAAAGAAAAAAAAAAAACAGTGCAGTGCCTAAAAATAGATGCCAAGGCATTCCAAAAAATAATATGTTAGAGAAACAAGTGAAAAATCTCATTCCGTAGAATGTCTCACAATTTGGTTTCGCTAGGACATCCGTCTTACTAGAAGATCAGCACATACTCTGTTACAAATGACAGCGTCAGAGAGTGGTGACTGAACTCCAAGTGCTATTCAGAATATATGTTGATTTGTTTTGTTTTAAGGTTCATCATAAGTTTAGAGGTGAAAACTGCTAGTGTTTCTTTTTTCTTTTGATGTGTATATGTGTTTTTATTTTTTATTTTTTTTTTGGGTACAATATGTATGTTTTTATTTTATTAAGTAGAAAAATTAATTAGTCACCAACTAATTTTATTTCTTTTTTTATAGGATGAGAGAGTTAACTTTTTGCCATAATCCGAATTAGTTTATGTTTCTACTTTATTGTTAACCTAATTACAGCAATATGTGACAGCAGAGGATTGATTTGGTGGTAAAGATTGGTTGGATTAAGCTGGGCCATTTAGTTGCCTTGTGTAAAATGGTTCGCAGATGGATCCCACCTCATCATAATTGGCCTTGGTTAGTATGTAAGGTTCATGTTTGTGCTTTAATCGTGGATAAGTTAAACCAATCAAAGCTTGGAATATCCTCAGTAGCATCAGCATAAAAAATGTTCTCCAACTCAGTATGGCCTTGGCTAGTAGCTCTTGTACCCAGAGCTATTATTCTCTCCATGTTCTCCATAGATGGCCAGCTGATCTTCTTTCCCCAGTTTCATCCTTGCGAGATGCCATTAGCTCCATGAATAGAGACAGGAATTTGTTATTTCAAAGCCATACCCTACAGATTAAGATTGATTTTTATCAAAAAAAAAAAAAAAAAAAGATCAAGATTGAATTTTGTTTTCATGTACATGCAAAATTGCAAATTTAAGTGCTGATGGCATCAAAAAGTTAAATAATTATTACGGAGCTGAAGAAAAGAGGCTATAGAGGTTGGCCTTACAAACATATATAATAAGAGCCGCCTATTCAAATGCATTAGCCTACTACGGATCAAACATTAATCTTTCTTTATTTACGTTCCCTCCACGAGCACTTGACCAGATCCTGGTGGAAGACTATGTAGACCAGAAGATAATATCATTAATCTTTCTTTATTTATGGTTGGAAGTGGCCATGCACTGATGCAAGTTATCATGTTCAGAGGGAAGTCTTTACATCCTTAAATCATGGTACTTTCAAACCCTTATTTAGAATCTTAATTCTTATTCCGGGGTCATAGCCAACTGATATTTTTTCTTGTCATGACATTTTTTTTTTTTTTTTGATGAAACAACATATTCAATTCAAAGTTCTAGAATGAATACAATCCAGATAGTCAGATAGCATAATATTACAAAGCTATACAGGGGCATTCTTCTAATAGGACCACAATATAGAACCTGAGTGATTAGCGGCGTAGGAGGCCATCCAATCCGTCACTGAATTGGCCTCCCTATAAATATAGCGAACATCAATATAAGCACAGTCCTGTAAAAGAAGACCAATATCCCATATAATTGGGTGTGCCGACAGTGATCTCAGCGTCTATCGAATCCAAGAAACCACTGTCACAGAATCACCCTCAATGATCAAACGGTTTAGATGAAGGATCCGACGGGCATACCTGATACCCACCCAGGCAGCATACAACTCCGCCCCGGGGATCGACGGGTCCTGGAGTGAAAAATCCCCTGCCCCGGGGATCGACGGGTCCTCTGATGACGAAGGCGGCATCCCATGTCTATCACGAAGACTCCCATCAAAATTGACTATGAAGTACGCGGAGGAGGGGGTTCTCAAGAAATGAAAACTCGGTGAGGTGTTCACAGAGCGGAAGAGAAACCCTAGATCTCCGAAGATCGCACAGTTGATCTCCAATATTCTTGGGTATGGGCTTGAGCTCTCTCAACTATCATCCGGGTAGAGTATCTGACCGAGCTAAAGACTAGCTCATTTCGAGTGAGCAAGATATGGTAAGCAATATATGCAAGAAAAGTAGTAGAAGGGAAAGCTGTACCAGGGCTCAGCAAGCACAAGAATGTATCCTCTCTATCCTCTGCATGAGAGTATAGCTCATCAAAACTTGCCATTCGCCACACTAGCCTTATCCAGCGGCATAGAAACAAAGCATGTGCCTACGTCTCACAATCTACCCCACAGGCTGGGCAACCGGGAGGCAAGTGGAGACCTCTCACCATCAGGAAGTCTCTAGTAGGGAGACGATGCCAGACAAGTTTCCACAAAAAGAGGGAAACCCTAGGATGAACCGGTAGAGACCAAATCCAACCCATAGTGTGGGGCATGGGAGGCTTCATATCGAAATTGGTCATCAACTCAGACATCCGCGCTTGAGGAGTGGTAGAATACCTCCAAATCTTAATGTCCAGGCAGGGATAGACCGGCAAAATAATATATAAAATCCAATGACCAAGGATGTCCCCAAAGATCGAAGCGACCAAACCTTGATCCCACTGAGAATGCCCCAGGACTAAAAGATCGGAGATAGATATCATGTCTGGAGTCTCCATAGAAATGAAGGTAAGCCACCTGATTAATGGAACATCAGAAATCCACGGATCCAAATGAACCTGATCGATCTACCATCCCTTACCATCCAAGAAAAATGAGGAATAATAAGCGACGCCCTGGCAGACATCTCCCTCCATAATGCAGAACAATGCTTGGCTGGACGCTGATTGCCCTCAAGAAGAGTAGGAAAGTCACCATATATGGCCCTCATCATAGATGACCACATACTATCTGGATATAAAAAGAATCTAGTGACGTGCCTCCCCAACAAAGCCTCCCTCCTGAAAATAAGAAAGTGAATCTCCAAACCACCATGCTGAGTCGGCTAACACACAATCTGCCACCTCATCAAATGGATCCTCCAATAGGTTAAAGCTGAATTCCACAGGAAAGCTTGGATCATCTGCTCCAGCTTGAGAATGACGGTCTTAGGGATTACAGCATTAGAAAGAAGATAAATGGGAAGAGAGATGAGGATAGATAGAATGAGGGTAATATGGCCCATAGTAGAGAGAGCCCTGCCATCCATCAATCCTCTCCTGAACAGCCATAACCATTAGGGCACATCCACCCTATTGAGTATAGTACCTGAGATGGGCACATCCAAATATTGAAGAGGTCCCTGGCACTCAGCAATACCAAGAATATCAAGTATCATATGGTGAAGCTGAATGGATGTCTTCAAACTAAAATAAAGTCCAGATTTTTGCAAATTTACTCTCTACCCTGATGCCGAACAATAGTCCTCCATAACTCTCCAAAAATCCTGAGCATAGATAACTGAAGCCTGGCCGAGGAGCAAAAAATCATCTGCAAATAAAAGATGCAAGATCGGGGAGTACCAGGAGCGAGAATATATTGCTAGATGACCGAATCCCGCACCACTTCTCGTAACGCTCTTGAGAAGGAGTCAACACAAATAATGAAAAGAGCTGGAGAGAGAGGACAACCTTGATGAAGGCTGACACTTGAATAGAAAAACTCCATGGGGGAGCCATTTACAAGAAGAGAAAAAGGAGGTTGGATAATAAACACTGGTATCCTGAAGATCCATAATCGATGAAAGCTAAAGTCCTCCAGAGCTTTCGAAAGAAAGTCCCAGTCTATGCAATCATACGCCCTTTCCATATCAAGCTTAATTGCTATCAAACTACGGCGAAGAGGAGCACGTTGGAGATCAAATATAAATTCCTGAGCAATAAGTACATTATCATAAATACACCGGGCACCAACAAAAGTACCTGCTTCTGACTAATCAACTGCGGGAGAATCGGCTTCAACCTGTTGGCCAATAGTTTAGCACATAATTTGTAGAGAGTATTACATAAACTGATTGGCCTAAAATGGCTTGGCTCAAAGGCATCTGAGTGCTTGGGGATGAGTGCTCCATAAGTCTGCTTCCAATAATTAGGCATCCTTCCAGAAATAAAAAATAATTGTACAGCTGCAATAACATCAGAGCATAGGATATCCTAATGTCACCGAAAGAAGAAAGAAGGAAATCCATCAGGACCAGGAGCTTTGTCCTCTCGTAGAGACCACATAGCAGATCAAACATCCCCCTTGAAAATCGAAGCTAGAAGCATAGAGTTGTGGAATGCAGAGACTATATTCACAGGAGGATGAGAAGAGAGTGAGTGAGAGACTCTGCTGGATACAGTCTTCTAGATCTAAAGTACATCAAAATCTCTTTCCTTATGGCTCCTCATCCTCAAGCCACTGACCATCAGCAGAACACAAAGCGCTAATTCTATTTCCGTGTCTGCAGATGATGGTGGCTTGATGAAAGAAATGAGCATTCTTGTCCCCCTCCTGCAGCCATTGTACTCTGAATTTTTGTCTCCAAATTGCCTCCTGATTATTTAGAATAGAATAATGTAATGATAGGTGAGACCGAAACACCTCCAATAAGCTCCCTGTCCTCTCCTCCTTGACCTGTAGAGCATTAATAGTACTCTCCAAAGACTCTAATTTAGCCATTACATTACCCACCTCCACCCTATTCTACCGGAGTAATCGCCTCCTAAGAAGCTCCAATCTCTAGGAAATACGGTAAGAGGCATCTCCCCGAACAGGAATCCTCCCCACCTCCCTGATAATATCCCTATATCTCGGATAAAAAAGCCAGAACTTTTGAAATCTGAAAGGAGTGGGCCCCTGGGCAGAAGCATCAATAGATAGAAGAAGCGAACGATGATCCGAGGCTATTCGGCTGAGGTGCCGAATAGTATGATCAGGGTACAAGCTGAGCCAAGAGGGAGTAGCATAGAATCTGTCAAATCTCTTCCACACTCTTGCAGCACCAAAATGGTTATTGCACCAGGTGTAGCGAGGCCCAACAAACCCCATATCCACCAATCCATTGTTATGTATAAAGTGGACAAACTCCCTGGAGGCAACATCCTTCACAAAGGATCTACTGCCTCTCTTATCCTCAACCTGATCGACATAGTTAAAGTTCCCGGAAACCACTGTTAGGACTCCCTGATCAATCAAAGCTGAAGCCTCCTTCCAGACCACCCTTCACTCCCTATACATCGTGCTGGCATAGACACCACATAAAAGTCAAGTTGGCCAATTCGGTTCTGACACCACTATAGCCACCAGCTGAGATGAGCAATGAAATACATTCACTCTGGTAGCCCCCATATGCCAAGTAACTATGATGCCACCAGCCAGACCCTGAGAGTCAATCGAATAAAAACTCCAATCATAGGGAAAACAGCATCAAATACACTCCAGACTGGGCCCAGAGAGCCTAGTCTCTAGAAGAACACACATTTGAGGATGAAACAATGGAACAAACCTACCATAAGTGGATAGGAAGGAGGGTTTCCCCACCCCTCACACATTCTATACAAAGGTTTTCATTACAACCACTTACGAAGACTTGGATGATCCGGACCCCTATCCAGCCTCATCCCTAGACCCATCAAACATAGAAACCTTCTTTCTGGATCTGCTAGACCCTTGTCCAGCATCCACCTCTGACTCATCACACTGTATAACTCCAACATCAGTCCCCCCAACAGACCCTAAAGCAAGCTTCAGCTTGTCTATAATAACATCATGCCCCTGCTGTCCTCCAACATGTCCAGTGACAGGATTCTCCTTCAAGGATGATAGATGCAGCACACTAAGCCGACCACCCTGAGGAAGCTCCCTGGATTCCCCATCACCACCTCCCTCTTTATGCTCCACCGACTCACGTTCCCCTTTCATGACCCTCCCTGAGACCCCTGCAACCCTGAGCCCACTTTGACCCCAGAGACCCGTTCACTAGCCATGACCCTCCCTAAGACCCCTGCAACTCTAGAGATTCCTAAGACCCCTGAGGCCTTTACCAAGATCCCTCCCTCCCCTGAGACCCATGCCTTCACCCTTTCCTTCTCTTCCCCTGAGGCTCTTACCTTCACCACACCTTCCTTCCCTTCCCCTGAGACCCAAGACTTCACCCTAACCCTCCTAGAGTCTTTCCTTTTATCTCCTATTTTTCTCCTGACTCCAATCGAACCGTCAGAAGTGGTCACATCAGATTCAAGAGATAGAGTCCCCTCAATTTTTGCCTTCCCGTCCCTTCTCCTAACATACAAGGAACAAGGGAGCTAACCTGGTCAGTCGAAGCAGAGGCGGACTTTGGAGAGGAAGAAGTGGATGAACTTGGTGGGCTCCGGCTTCGCTTCAATGAGAGAGTCCCATACTTTAGCATCTGTTGATCCCGCTGACCCGCATCGTGTGGAACTAGTTCCATGCAGTCAGCTGAGGGACTGCAAATCCTACCTGGTAGTAGCAAAGCTCCATTGCTCTCTGACAGATCAGTTAAACCGGTATCAGGAGATCGACATCTTGCTACCTTCGATGGCTTCTTCCATTCATCAGAGTCGGGCAGCGAGTTAGGGGAGGAGGAGAAAGGCGTCGAAGAGGATCGAGGCGGGGATGAGGAAGGGGGATCAGAGGAGGACACAGGTGCCTTGCCCTTGTCTGTCTCCCGCATAACCTTCATTGAAACCCCGTTGATTGAGGTTGACAGATGTGCGAGGTGACAAGCCACAGTCCAAACCTCGATCGCCCCTACTTACAATCGACATCCCCTCCAATCCCTCCGAACCCTACTTTTGCCTGCCTTCATCCCCAGCATCGGCAACAAAGTTCTCCGGGTAAAGGCCATACCTTCCAGCACTCGCTTGCTGTACCTCCTTGAGAACGACAGCCTTCAACCGTATGCCCCATCCGCCCGCATTGAAAACAGACCGAAGGAAGATTCTTGTAGACAAATTATTGCCAGAAGACCTTCCTCTTCTCCTGGATCAAAATACCAGGTTTCAATGGCTTAGATGCATCCAACTCCACCCGAACCCTCGCATAACCCATCTTCCATAATAGATCAGTGAAGTTGTCAATTGATAATGGATTACCAACTTCCACAGCCACTGCCATGATCACCGATGGCTGTTGGAAAAATTCCTAGGTACTGATACCAAGTGTTGGGAGATCCAGATCAGCACCTATACATGGCGGAAGACCGTAGAAGCAATGTGGAAGAATACAGCTCAACAACCTGTTCTTGGATTCAACATTCATATACAGATAAGAAGAAAAGATGTAGGAGAAAAAGAGAGATTGCTTTATTCTTTTGGAGAAGAACCTTGTTACAATAAACAAGATAACACCCGACAGCCCTTCTGAAAATCCAGAAGCTTCTCGCCATCCTGCACGTTTTCTCTCTTGCGGGCCTCATGCCCCAAGAACCCACGTACACCATGCATGGAGAATATCTTAGCATGCGTCCATTCTCCAAAGCCCCATGAAATACCATCATGGCACAAGCCCTCCACATAATATCTCCCTCACGTGCACCTCTCTGCAGCCCAACACCGTGGCCTCCTTGAAAGCCAGGAGGCTCTCCACAGTCCACGCCCCAAGGGGCATCCTTAAGCCCTCACGGTCCAAGACCAGGACCATGAGAAGTCCTCACGAACTCCATATCGGACCGAACCCCAAAAGATTGGCCTCTCTTAGACACTCCAAATTGCATGCCCCATCCCTCTTATTTATAGCACATGGGGTGGTGAACTTCTTATCTTCTTGGGCATCTTGGACTCCTTAATCTTGTTGGACTACAATCATATAGGCTTACAACTTCTTGGTGGTTACAATCACATAGACGATTAGGACTTGTCTTGGACCAATAACAAACTAATTAAGACACCTCACATGGTTGGATTTCCTAATTGGTTACAACCAATCAACTAACTAACCAACTGGCTAACCTCCTAACCAATTTAACAAACCTAGACCCAACCCCATAATCCAATTGGATTATGTTACAATCTCCCAAAAAAAACTCCTCCTAAGTCATATGAGAAAATACTCAAACTTAGAGCATCCCTGGAACACCTCCAGGAATCCGCTTGGGACATGCACCCAAGCTCTAGGGATTGCCTCCAACATCCCTACCATGACCTTCCAAGTCTCTTGGAGGCTTGGGAGCACCATGTAAAACCATACAATCTCCACCTTGGTGCCCCCAAGCCTTGGCAAACATGGCAATGTCCTCCTGCATAACCCCGCTGTAACTGCATATCCTGATAGCCTCTTGTGCGGACCTCTTTGCCTCTGCCAACACCCTTCATCTGCTGTGCACCCTTGGAGGCCTTTAGGATGATCGTCTCAATAGCTGAAGGTCCTTGCTTGTATTCTTGCACCATGATGTAGCCTTCCTTCTACCTGGCAGCTGCATCAAACTTTTCCTTGGACTTCCCGGGAGAGACAACAGCAAACCTGAACTGACACTTGCTGTAACTGGAGCTCTACCTGACACCATCTCCACAGAGCCACGTAAATCTCTGCACACTCTACTCCACCTGGGTAAGTGCACCCCTGACGCTCGTGCTAGGACCTGGCCAGTATCCTTGGACCTCTTATTTTGAACTCATGTTGAATCCTACTCCACCCATGAAGCCACCTATCACCGGTGCTCCACCTGAGACTGAAGTCACACTGATGCCATAGAAAGAAATCCCGAGGCCAGCTACTCAATGCTGCCCTACTGAGCCTGCACCTGAACCTCGTACCCAGTTGTTTCCTTCTCGGATCATCCGCACATCGCGAACCTCTCCGAGACCATTTTGGATACACTACAACCCTGCAGGCTCCTCCGAAACCAAGAGCTCATCCAACTCTTCTGCTAACCCAGTGACTGAACCCAGCAACGTCACCACCTGGCTGCTCCATCATGTCCCAGCCTATCTCCCGACTGCATGATATCCCTGGCGCTCTCTAAGACCTATCCCCGGTCTCCCTGAGCTGCCATTTCCATCAGCTCCAGTCTCTGTTCCTAGGCCAATACCGCTATACCAGGATACTCCAGACTGTCCGATACCCCCGGCGCTCCCTGAGACTGTCTCATGTCTCCCTGAGTTGCCCCTGGCATCGTCTCTACTGATGTACTCCGATGAACTTGAAAAATCTAGGCTTTTCCTTTCTCCATCCATGCGGGATACCATACCCACGTACAACTCTACCTGCCTCGATACACTTCTTGAATCCTCCTCTTCCACCTTCAAACCAATGGCTCTGAAACCACTCTGCTTCCACTCGAACAATTGCTCAAACCAAGCTCTGATACCAGTTGTTGATGAAAATTCCAAGCACTGATCCCACTTATTAGGAGATCCAGACTAGTGCCTATACGTAGTGGATGCAATGGAAGCAACGTGGAAGGATACAGTCCAACAACATGTTTTTGGATTCAACATGCATAGACAGATAAGAAAAATAAATATAGGAGAAAAAGAGAGATTGCTTTATTCCTTTGGAGAAGAACCTTGTTACAATAAACAAGATAACACTCGATAGCCCTTCTAAAAATCCAGAAGCTTCTCGTCGTCCCGCATGTCTTCTCTCTTGCAGGCCTCATACCCCAAGAACCTATGTATGCCATGCATGGAGAATACATCAACGTGCATCCCTTCTCCAAAGCCCCGAGAAATACCATCATGGCACAAGCCCTCCATGTGATATCTTCCTCACGTGCACCTCTCTGCCGCCCAACACCGTGGCCTCCTTGAAATCCAGGAGGCTCTCCACGGTCCATGCCCCAAGAGGCATCCTCAAGCCCTCACGATCCAAGACCAGGACTGTGAGAAGTCCTCACGGACTCCACACCGGACCGGACTCCAAAGGTTCGGCCTCTTTTGGACACTCCAAACCGCACGCCCCATCCCTCTTATTTATATCACATGGGGCGGTGAACTTCTTGTCTCCTTGGACATCTTGGACTCCTTGATCTTGTTGGACTACAATCACATGGGCTCATAACTAGGGCTGGAACTAGGCCGGCCCAAAGTCCATTGGGCCTACCCAGTCCAAAATTGGATCAGGTTTCGGACCATATTTTAAAAATTCTTGGACCGAATTCGAGCATCCCTTTGGCCCAAAAATTAATTGAACTCTGTTTTACAGCCCGAAGTCTAGCCCGATATACTTAAAACTTGGTCCGAAGCCCAAACCAATTTCGGGCCAGCCCGAAGTTTATTGAGCTGGCCCAGCCTAATGGACTTTGGGCTGACCCAATTCCAGCCCTACTCACAACTTCTTGGTGGTTACAATCACATGTACAGTTAGGACTTGTCTTGGGCCAATAACAAACTGATTAGAACACCTCACATAGTTGGGTTTCCTAATTAGTTACAACCAATCAACTAACCAACTAACTGGCTAATCTCCTAACCAATTTAACAAACCTGGATCCAACCCCATAATCCAATTGGGTTATGTTACAATCTCTCAAAAAAACTTTCCCCTAAGTCACATGAGAAAACACTCAAACTTAGAGCATCCCTGGAACACCTCCAGGAATTCGCTAGGGACACACCCCCAAGCTCCAAGGATTGCCTCCAGCATGCCTACCATGGCCTCCTAAGTATCTCCAAGGCTTGAGAGCACCATGCAAAACCCTACAATGGCACCCAATAATCGAGGGGAAGCTCCGGAAGACACAGCCAAATGACTGTGTTTTGGATCGGCTTGCGACCTAGGAGGAAGTCAGGCTCCCAGGAGTCCTGAGCCATCAATTGACCACCGACAAACCAAGGCCCTCCCCCCATCACCCTCGCATAGTCCCCCTCTGAGCTTAATCACAGAATGAAGTGATAATCTGCGATCGAGAACACCTCAGGATCGAACTCCAGTTTTAGCCTCGTCCACACTTCCTTGGACACCCAAGCCACCAGGATCCGTCGTCCTAGGCTCTGGAAGACCACTGCTATGCCCTTCCACTGATGGTGGGAGTCATCAAGCAGAGACCCCAGCAGTTCGAGGACCTTTGAGAAGAACTGTTGGAGCTGGTCTATCTCCACCTTCGAGATCTTGTAAGATATCCAAACAGGAGCTCAAGACTAGTCCTATACCACCCTCACCCATGACCGCTCTCCTTCTCCCCTCCCATCCATGTCCGTATCGTCAATTTGTCGTTAATTTTCTTCGTCGGCCATTCGATCATCAAGTGCTCAGAGTAAAACCTAAGAAAACCCAGTGAGGATGATGATGCACACTTCTTAAGCCACTGCACTGACACCGATTGCACTCAGTGCACTGAAAGAATTAAACAGTCTTATGCCGATATTTTTAAGCATCGGTAAGAAGTCTCCTGACGCTTCCTAAAGCATTACAAAAGTGTTGGCTATGTAAGCATGGGGATGCAACATGCCGACGCTTTTTAAAAGCATCGGCATATGCCAACGCTTTAAAGCATCGCTAAATTAAAAACTACCGATACTTTAAAGCGTCGCTGGTTTTAAACTTAGACATGCTTTTTAAAAGCATCGGCATATTTTGACATTTTAAAGCATCGCTAAGTTTAAAATCTAATGATGCTTTAAAGCATCGGTATATGTCGACACTTTAAAGCATCGCTAAGTTTGAAACCTAGCGATGCTTTAAAGCATCGGTATTTGCTAGGATAGTGATGCTTTAAAGCATCGACAATTGGTAATTTACCGATACTTTAAAGTGTCGACAAATTTAATTATTTATTTTTTTAAAATATACCTGTATGATACCTGTATACACCAAATACATACATCATTCAATCAAATACATACATCATTCATTCAAACCTGTATCATTCATTCAAACATGTATCATTCATTCAAACATGTATCATACATTCAAACCTGTATCATACATTCAAATCTATATCATTCATCAAACCTGAATCAAACATCATTTAAATAAAATTTGTATCACACAAACATAACTTTAATATTCCAAACACGAAATACACTTGAAGTCAATATAAATATTATTTTATATATATATAAAGTATCAACATATGCTCAATATCAAGACAAGTTCAAATACATAAAAAGATATATAAAAATAATAAAAAAAATTGCTGGCATCACTGATCCGTGGGAGGATGGTCATTGTAACTCTGCAACTAGCAGATGCATCAGGAACCTATAAGATATACATATAGTTATGAAACATATATTATATATATTCTAAATTATTGGATACATACAAAATATATATACATGTATGTAGTTATAAATAATTACTTACCTGAGATGACATGAACATATGTAGCACAGATGTAACATGCTCAAGCTGAGACCTAATGGTCTACATCTTTGCTCTGTCTGCATCACGTGTCTGTCGGAGCTCTATTATCTCATTCTCGAGTCGACGAACATGTGACTGATCATGACTATCTCTATCATCCCGAGTATATCTACTCACCTCAGATAACTGAGTAGGGGTAACTCCAATCCCATAACCCCTCACTCGTCCAGGATGCTCTGGTCCCATCAACTCCGAGAATATCTTAGCCTCGATGCGACTGCTCTGAGTAGATGAGGTAGCCTCGCCACCTCGCTAGACGATCATAGAGGTAGCCCTATCCTATGTTTTATAAAAAACTCATATATCAATACTTAATAAAAATAAAATTATAAATAATGATATAATATAAATAAAAAAATATATATATATCTCTAGACTCCTCCCGAACAAAACTGCCTTCCTAGTGAACGTGAATCATCCGATAGAACTCCACCTCACCAGGCTCCCTCCCCTGCTGATCGCCTATAGAAAGAATAAATGTTATAAAAAATTTATAAATGATACATCTTATATCCCGTACCATGATATATGGCAAATGCATGATACATAAAGATACATGATGTTAAAATAAAAAATGTATTAAAAGTATTAGAGGATGAGAAACATACAAACTCATGCCTGAGCCGTACATTACTCTTGGATCCCGCTATATGAGGAACAGACTGAGCTGCTCGTGCAGCTTTACCAATAGCAGAATATGTCTACAAAAATAAATTAAAATTATGTTATATATTGTATAAATATAATTAGGATGAGTGAAAATTAATAAATTTATATGTTTGATAATGCTACACAACTTGTGCCCTCTCGAAGAACTAATAGTACACCAGCTCCCTCCACTAATAAGGGTGAACATCAGGAGGACAGGTAGCTGCAACCTGCTCCTCTGTCCTACCCTCTAGCTTGTAGTCTTCCTTCAACTTCGTCCTATATTCTTTTCACTTGCAATTGAGAGACTTAAGTACAAAATCAGAAGAATCTGGAGGGAGAACGAACTTGCTCTACAATTTAAATAAACAATAAAATAAGTATTAAATGAAATAAGCAATTCAATTGTTAAAAACCTAAGATATAAAATAATATATCAATTTTTTTACCTGCACAACTCGAAGCATCTCTACTTTATAGGCAGGAAGCATGTCGTTCCATTTCGAATAATTTAGGGGACATAGCTGACCCGGCATGCTACTATCCCCAGAAAACTAATCAACAAGCTAGCAGCTTTTTTAATAGGCCGGTCTAGCTTGTTGCACTCTATGACTATCCTCTCACCCTCAAGTAACTGCCACACATCACGGACTAGTGTGGCTCCTCGCCTCCACCTAACTCTCCCAGATGCATCTACAAAAAAAATGAAAAATTATATATCAAAACTATTACATATGTATGAATTGAAATATGATGAAATTATTAAATTATCCTGTATCTGTATGTCATCGATAATAGGCTCGTCATCAGGATGATCCTAGGAGGATCGTGATGTGCTGACTCGGAGGGAATGATATTATCCTAAGATGGAGAGGTACTGCCCTCCACCGGATGTATAGAAATGGATGGACTAGCATCAGACCGATGTGAAACTGATCAAGGCTCGTCGGGCTGCTGTGACGAAGTACCAGCCTCGGTCTAAGAAAACTGAAACTGTACATCTGATAAGCACTTCCTTCAAGGTATGTTGTACCTAATATGCATTATTTAAAACCAAGTCAGTCAACATTATAATCAAATTATAATGGAAATGAATTGCAATTTAAAAGATAACATAATCATTCATGCAAAAATATAAACCATCTTATAAACTACTTACTTGTCATAACAACTAGTTGTACTTTCTTCGAAATCCAACCTAACCAAAATGGTTGTATCATTTATATGATCATCTGATACAATATTATAAGGCATACACTGAGTGTAAGTATCATCATCTTCTTCTTCCACCCTTTTTTCCATGTCATACAAGTCTTTGGATTTTATCTTAACAACATTAGCCCATTCTTTATCTTTCGAGTCTTGTACATAAAAAACTTGTCGAGCTTGAGATGAAAAGATAAATGAATCATCCTTCAATAACACACCTGTATGTATCAATCTTGAAAAATTGATAAGTATGAATTCGTTTGAATCTTTTTTCAAACCTCTTGGTGTATTTATATCCACCCAATCGCATCGAAATAATACAACTTTAAAATTTTAATAATAATCCAACTCAAAAATATCTTTAAGTATATCATAATAATATTTTTCATATGCTTCTACTATAACACCACTGTTCTGAGTTTTTCTAAATTTCTCGTGCTCCTTGGTATGAAATTTAGAGCCATTTATAATAAAACCATTATATTTGTTCACAATATAATTAGGATCTCTGGCAAGTGCTATTAGTTCTGCTGAACAAATTTTCTCCATCAGTACCAATACCTAGAAAATATAATATCAATTATCGATCACTTATTCGATGTTAAATGTATGTAAAATTATTATATGATTTATATATACTAACCTGATTGGCAAGCCAATTAGGGAATAACTAAACCAACCATCTTTGTTCAATCCTTGGATTAGGATGAGTGGAATGATTGGCTTGTCGTTGTGCAGCTAAAAATTAACTGCATGACAATCAAATATAAGTTTGACAACAACATGTCTAATATTTAGTATTATCCATGTGTAGACAGACTAACCTGTGATAGTCAGATATTATGTCACTATGTAGTAATACATAATTGTGTGCTTGTGACAAAGATTTATGGTCAAGAACAATACTTTCAACTTTTTTTATAAATCTTCCAGAAGATAAAAATTTGTATAAATCTATATTCTCCATAGTATCACCATGACGTTGAGGTCGATTGAATACAGTCTCTATACCTTTGAGATATCTTGAACAAAATGTTAAACACTCTTCAGCAATATATCCCTCTGCTATTGAGCCCTTAGGATGGGCTTTGTTTCATATATAATCCTTCAAATGTACAAGATACCTTTAAAAAGTATGATATTTATTAAAATTTTAATATTAATATCAGATTAAATAATAAAAAAGATATCTAAATTATGAAATTTTAGTTTTATAGTATTACCTCTCGATAGGGTACATCCATCTATACTGTACCAGTCCACCAAGTTTAGCTTCCGAAGCTAGGTAAATGAGTAGATGAACCATAATCATAAAAAACCCAGGAGGAAAAATCTTTTCCATCTGATATAACGTAAGTATGACTTGAGACTGCAACTGATCAAGCTCCTGAGGATCAAGAACCTTAGAACATAATGCCTTGAAGAATGATGATAACTGAAAAATAACCGTAATAACTTTTTTTGGCATTGATGACCTTAAAGCCAATGGAAAATATCTTGTATTAGTATATGTCCATCATGACTTTTAAGATTTGAAATTTTTCACTCTTTCAAATTCACACATCATGAAATATTTGATGCATATCCATCAGGAATCTTAATATTCTTTAAAACTATCAAGAAGAGATCTTTTTATCGACCAGACATTGTATAACATGCTTGAGGGATATAAGTTCTATCATTTGCAAGCACTTATGGATGAAGTTCATGTCGGATGCCCATTTCTTTTAAATCAAGACGCGCCTTCATATTATCTTTAGTCTTTCCATTAAGATTTAATATTGTTCCAATCAAATTATCACAAACATTCTTTTCTATATGCATAACATCAAGATTATGCCAGAGTATATTATGCTCCTAGTAAGGTAAGTCAAAGAATATGCTTCTTTTTTTCCATAATTGTTTAGTGTGCTGATGGATAGATGCTATCATTATATCATCATCATTTTCAACTTCAAAGAAATTATTCGGATCCTCGAATACTGTTATATCTAAGGTGCAAGTATTGACTTCCTCCGATACTTCTTCCTGTGCTGAAGTCTCAACATCATCTCTTCCTCGCTTTTTAGAGGACTTTATTATCTTACCGTAACTGTGTCTAATACCAAGCATTTATCTGAATATCAGAACCAGAAGGTAGAATTGGAACAGATCCCAACTCTATAGTATCATCAAATAAATCCTTCTGAAATCGAAATGGATGATTTGCCTCCAACCATAGACGATGTCCCATATAACAAAACTTTCCTCCATGTTTTAACTAAATTGAATGGGTTGATTCACCATAAGAAGGACATACAACTCATCCCTTAGTGCTCCAGCCAGATAAATTAGCATATGCAGGAAAATCATTAACAGTCCAAAATAGAGCTGCCCGTAGATTGAATGTTTGGCCATTCGAAGCATCAATTGCACTGATACCCTCCCACAATTATTTTAATTCATCTATTAAAGATTGTAAGAAAATATCAATATCATTGCCTGGACCCTTATTACCTGGAATGATCATTGATAAAATAAGTGAAGACTGTTTCATCCATATCCATGGTGGCAAATTATAAGGAATTAAAATAACTGGCCAGGTGCTATAGACAGAACTTAAGGTCCGAAATGGATTGAACCCATCACTGGCTAAACCCAGCCTAACATTACGAGCATCAGATGCAAAATCAAGATGTCTGTCATCAAATACTTTTCATGCTAAACTATTCGCTGGGTGTCTCAGCATTCCATCTTTTGTATAGCTTTCATCATGCCATCTCATTGATGAAGCTATCTTTGATGATGCATAGATCCTTTTCAATATAGGTACAAGAGAAAAATAGCATAATACCTTCACCGGCTTTTGTTTAATTTGTGTTGCATCCAATTCATCTAATCCCTCACTCTCATTTTCTTTTTGCTCTGTCCATCATGAACATCCACACACATGGCACGACTCTTGATCGGCATGTTCTCCCCGATATAATATATAATTATTTGGACAGCTATAAATCTTTTCGTATACAAGATCCAATTCCTTTACTAGTTTTTTGGCTTCATAATAAGATGTTGGTAAACTAGTACCTTCAGAAAATGCATCCTTTAACAACTTCAACAACATAGTAAAACTCTTGCCAGACCATCCATTCAAGTATTTTATATGAAACAAATGTACAAGAAAAGAAATTTTCGAAAAGTTCTTGCAACTGGCATATAATTCTTGATCTGCATCTCTTATCAGCTTCTAATAACGATATGTTCCAACATTAGTTGGGGATATCGGCTCCTCATTATGTATAGATTCAATAAATATAGGACCATCAGTTAGCCCATCTGCTACTTGTCCTCCACTGAAATCTCCAGGATTTTGAGCACCATATTCAAAAGCATCTCTGAGCAAACCCCTGATATCATCATCTCTTACAAGATTTTTTTGTTGGTTACTGGATCCAAAATTAGGTATATGTTCCATGTTAGAGGTTTGGTTACATGTAGGTTGTAACCTTGACTCTCCATGAAAAAATCACTCTGTATAACCTCTTAAAAAACCATTCCATACCAAATATTCTTCAACAGTATTTGGATATAGAGAACTATAATTTATACATTTTTGACATGGACATAAAATCTTTCCATCGATACTACTTCTCTCCATACCGAATTTAATAAATTCTGTACTCCATCCAGATATTCTTTGCTATTCCTCGGTTTAGTTATCCAACTCTTATCTATTATAAGATAAACTAACTGAAATAAACAAATATTTATAAGAATAGAATAAATTTAAAATAAGTTTATTCAATAGATCAATCACAGTATTATTAAATGCAACCTATCACCAACTAATAGGTAAAGAGGTCCTATCCTATTCAAGAATTGCATTAATCTTATAGGTCATTTACAGTAACCAAAGGATACGCAATAGAAGTTCCAGAAAAATCTCGGCAGCATTTCTCCTTAGTTCTTCCCATACAAATAAATGTGTATGAGGAGAACTAAAAGGAAATGCTATCCGAAATATATCTAGAACTCTATCCATACCATTTGATTACTGTAAGCACCTATAAAATTATTTATAATTCTCAAACTATCCAAACTGGACAATCAATTGACCATTGTACATATTTCTCCCATCTGTACAAAAATAAAATAATGTACGGAAGCTGTAGAATATGTACTTTAATTAATTGATGGGTCTATATTTTTATGCAATGCAAGTTTTTTAAAAAATATTTAAAAAATTATAATTGATCATAACAAAGTTATAGATGGTGTTGAAATAAAAGATTTGCAATAATGAAACTAACCTTAAAGTATAACATGTTCAATAAGATGCAGGTAAATACCAAGAAATTTATAAAGAAACAAAAATAATATACTAAGAAAAAGAACAATAAATAATGAAAAATAAGAAGGCTCAACTATACTGTTTAATCTGCAACTAAATCAAAATGACTACAATCGGTTGCCTACAAAAGAAGGCCATCCAAGATTGTTGCCATTAGAAACAATTGAATCAACCAAACATACATCACATAATCATCATAGCCTCTATATACAAACCTTAAACCAACTTTAAAATTGATTACAGAGCATATTTACTCTCCAAGCAGTCAAACACCTGATAAGAAAATGGCAACAAAACAGGTAAAGCAAATTTTTCTTAGTGGTATGCAATTACCAAGTTATTTAAGAACATAAATTCAAACCTAATGTACGAACAGAATAACATAGTGAAGTACAAAACCTGTGAGGTGCTACTCTGTTCGCATGGAATCTATTTGGGCTATACATGGATGGGGATAAACCTTACATACTATCTGACAAAATAATACATGAAGCATGTACTATTTTCATGCATGTACATACAGTTTCCAGTTTGACAAAATATATGGCTAAGTTACCTTATTTTGGATGAATTCTTTGTTAAATTGACAAATGCAATTTAAGATTTATTTGCCCCAAGCTTTTCAGTAGGTGTATGAATGACAGCAACCATTAATGCCATTATATAGATCTCATTAGCGTTTATGCTTAACTTACTTATGCCATCTAGTCATGTAAGCTGTCATATTGATTAGAAATCAGATTATTTTGGAGACTAGGATCAATTTTGTAACTTGTGTTGCAATCTACTTTTTTTCTTGCATTGGTAGGAAAGACTATGCCTTTATCTTTGCTGATACGGTGGATTTGTGCACCCAGCTTATTTATGTTTAGCTTGTGTCTACAGTCTTATGTGCTCCTTGTACAATGCTAGATCATGAAGTAGCGGTTCAGAATTAGGTCCGATATTAGACAAATGGTTCGTCCACTATGGTTTATCCTTTTTGTGATTATATATCTTGATTCATCAAGTATTTCTACCTAGGATCATATATGATGTTATTCCAAGTTTTCCCATGTTCTTCCTTTCAACCTCTCTGGGTTAATTTAGATCCTCTTCTTCATTTAGATTATTTTAGATTGATTTAAATCTTCTTCATTTCCCACAACCTTCCACTCAACTACAAACCTTCTTTGCGTTACATGACATAACAGAGGACCTTTCAGTTAGAGATCTACTGTTAAAAATATAATCTATTTCCTTTAACCATCTATTTCAACTGCAAATGTCATGGTACTTTGGGAATGACAGTAAGCCCTCTCTCTTATTCCCACCTCAAAAAATTTGGGAATGACGGTAAGAACACTCTATAGTGGCACAACATTGGCATGTTAAGTTATGAAAACTTGTGCATTCTGATTCACGAGTTTCAGAACATTTAAGATTTATAAAGGGCTTAACATCAAAACCTTGCTTAACATCATGTACTACTACCATGTTTATAAATTATTAACATATCATCTTTATATTGTACAATCAAAATATCGGCATATGTATAGGATCCCTGAGCCCTTGAGCATTTTAAACAGAGAAATAATAGACAAAACAAAACAAATAATAATAGAAAAAAATAAAAAACCAAATAAATAGGTCAAATCTACGGATGAACAGAGAGGGATCGAGGTGGTCGGCCTGTGAGCAGTTGATGGAAGAGATGGAGGAGGGAGGGATCGTCGGAAGAGCTACTGGCCGATCGAGTAAGAGGAGGGAGGGATCGGTGGAGGAGGTTGCACCGGCGGATCGAGCATGGGATCTAGGGCACGGATCGGAGGAGGAGGAGGAGCTAGGTTAGCGGATCGAGCGGAGGAGGAGGAGGAGATCGAGCGGAGGAGGAGGAGATCAAGAGCAAATGGCAGGATCTAGGATGCGGGCTGGGAAAAGGGGATTTCAGAAATCTGGCGATGCTTAGAAGTATCGGTAATTCCAGAATTTTAACGATGCTTTTAGAAAGTCCGACGATACTTAAAAACGTCGATAAATATAAGAGACTTGGCGATGCTTTAAAGCATCGGAGAATATCGATGCTTTCAATGGGTTTCAGATTCTCCCATCGCCGTTTAACACTTTTCCTATAGTCGAAGCTTTAATTTCTTGTTATGACGTTTACTTGTATTTAGAGGATAGATTGCTAGGAGAGTCTCTGCTAAGGCTCCCGGCACTGGGGTGGAGGTGCATTGCAAGAGCTGGGATTACGCCTTTTTCATTTAGAGGATAGATTGCCAAGAACTGTGCTCTCTCTCTTCCTAGGGCAGGGAGCAGACGAAGTACAAATTATAATAGAGAACAGATAAAGCTCCACAAAATCAAGGAGTTAGATTTCCATTAAAAATTAAGAAAAAGAGTCGGATGACAATTTGGTCATTGTATGTACACTACCTGCTCATGCATTATTTAGTGCTGCATCTTTTGTACAAATAAATAATTAACCTTCTTTTTATGACAATAATTATTGGATGACATCTTGCACCGTTCTCAAAAAGGCACATGACTTTCAAAGCATTGCAACATCTCTCTTTCCCTCCAGGTGCACAGCTTTCAAAGCAATTTTCGTGCCATCCAATGACAATTATTGTAAAAGAAGATCAATCATCCATTCATGTATGTGCAAGATACAACCTAAACCCTACATTAAAAGTCTTTTAATTGATTTTAACTTAAATAACTTTAGCATAATGGGATTCCCGCATATCGAACGCATTCACTCAGGGTCTCCTCTACATGAAGGGGTTGATTCCAAGGCATTGGATCCATCAGAAAACTAAACTGGAGAAGGTTGAGGTATGTTTCACATGATTTCTGCACACCACAATAAAGATTTGGATCTTCTACAGCTAAGAAACAAGCTTAAATCATCTTTATTGCCCAGCTCTCTCGTAGATACGATCGGTAATAAAATAGATGACTCTGACTATATACCAAAAAAGCTTGAATACTGAAATTGTTGGAAATTTATAACAGACTAGTTTAGAAAAAAATGGAAAAGCTATACCATCAGTGTGGTAATCAATTAGTCTCTTCCATATATATCACTGGGCCTGCTTGTCTTTGTTGATCTAAACTTGCTACATCTATGGATCTCGCGGTAAACTAAATGCAAAGGTGTCTTTAGCAATTCAGACTCTTCTATGTCCAGTTTGCTTGAGAATTTTGAACGCATCATCTCAACAGGCCAGGTAACATCAATTGTTTTCTGCTGGCTGGAAAGATTGCACAACTTTCCTTCCCAGATGTACAGCTTCTTTAGGACCCTCAGTTTATCAAGAATAAGCCATCTGGTGCCATAATTCTTGGAAAGCATATGAGGTTTAGGTTTTCAAGTTCAGCGGGAGGGGTGTTGGAAGGGTGATGGGTACATTCATAAACTCTGATATCACTAATAAAAGTTTGGATAGCTTTGATACCAATCTAATGAAAATTTGGAAAGCTAAATATATGATGATTATAATGCTCAAAGTAATACTTGGAGAGTGGAGGAAGATAATCCTCATATTATAAAATCATAAAACACTCCACTCACAATGGATTCAATATATTTAGCCCTATTTATAGATACATAAGGTGACTTTCAATCTACCCTCATGAATACAAGTAATCCTTGATCTTTCAATGACTTTTGGTTTTCTAAAACACTTAGACTCCCACAACTTTAAGACTTTTATAAACCCTTAGATTTAAGAGTTGCATGACTCTTTGGTTTCTTGAACATATTAAATGCTAGACTCTTAAACTTATAACTATTAATGACAATAACTTTGACTCTTTATCTTAATGACTCTTAGATCCTATAACATGTATTACAAATTATAAATTACTTCTAACATCATCCTTTCTTAATTTGTAATTTTTTTAACATCTTCAATCATTGACTTGGACCACAACCAGAAGGAAAATTCGATGTAACGCTAGCTCTTCTTTTTGATATATGAGAATGAATTCCTGCATCTTCTTCAATCACTCTTTCTGTATCTTCTTCGATCACTCCTTTTTCCATTTTCAGCTTCAACTCATTTAATTTTCTGGTTATATCTTCATATCTATTCTTTAGATTCTCATAGCTTTCATGTAAATCTTACATAAATATCTTGATTTCTTCTATTTCCTGAAAATGAACATCTTTAACTATAATATTATAAATATCTTTTAAATAATTAATTGCTTGCAATGCTGCATCATTTTTAGCTTCTTTCTTTATAGCAATTGCATGACTTTCAATCATCAGTCTCCTACTTGTATCTTCAAAGTCAACTATTGCTACAAAGATCGGTGAGTGATCTAGTCCAAATTTTTTACAAGTATACTTTGTTGATGAAAAATCTAATTTTTCAAGTATTTCTTTGAGTGTTAATTTGAATGGCACAATCACCACTAAAGCTTTTTCATCCTTCATTTTGTATAATTGATGTTGTTAACGATGTCTCTTATCTTTAACCTCTGAAGACTGTTCTTGTTTTCTTTTTCTTTTGCAAAGTCTCTTTGCTTAGACTTGCACACTTTTCTAAGGTTCCTTTCGGCCAGAAGACTTAACACCTTAATGGAGGATATATTTCATGGCTTCACGAGCGACTCCTTTATGAGCAACTTCTGCATCTAGAGCTTTCTCTAATTTTGAAGCTGCTCTCTGACTCTGAAAGTTACTTTAAGATCAATCTGGCTTCGACAATTGCTTCAATATTGACTTGGCTCTGATACCTACTTTATGATCGACCAAGCTTTGATAGTTGCTTTAGAATTGACCTAGCTCTGATACCACTTGTTGTTGTAGAAGGGTGATGGGCACATTCACATAAGCTCTAATAGTAATTTGATAGAAGTTTGGATAGCTCTTATATCAATCTAATGAAAATTTGAAAAGCTTTAACACATATGATGATTATAATGCTCAAAGTGATACTTGGAGAGTGGATGAAGATAACCCTGATATTATAAATTCATAAAATACTCTATTCATAATGGACTCAATATATTTAGCCTTATTTATAGATACATAAGAGTGACTTTCAATCTACCCTTATGAATACAAGTAACTCTTGATCTTCCAAATATTGTAACACATAAAATGTGGTCCTATTTTATTTTATTTAGTAACTACCTTTTAGTTAACATCCAACCACATTGCAGTTAACACAAATAACCACCCACTAATTAAGAAAGTGATAACTACATCTATTTTATAAATTGCGTATGTGATGGGAATATGAGATAGAGGGGAGTTTTTACATTTTTGAAAAAGGAAGAGATTCCTTTCCAAATTATTTTTTATGAGAAAAACATATAAAAGCTTTACAGAAGAATTGGGTCCCTAATTAAAAGCAAATCCTAAAGGCATACACCATTAATTATGCGATTGCTCATTAATCGGAAGCACTCAATCGAGAAGTTTTGGATAATCGAGGTTTACGACAACCCGATTGAGCATATAAAGAAATCATAGGCAAATCTCAATGGCCGGAGGTAATCTATTGATCCTAGTATTTAATATTTTTAATATTTCATTTTGGATGTATATAGTATGTTTGTATGCCTTTGATTAATTTCATCAGTTGGTATCAAAGCCACAATATCTCTTGCCTGAAGTCTGAGTTATTAATTTGATGATCAACATTTCTATTGATTTTCGAATGTGGTTGTCCGGTGATTTATGTAGTTGTTCCCATTTTCAAAAAGTTTCTAAGAGTGTTGGGTTGAGCTGGATGTCATCAAGTATTGCTTTGGTCGAGGCTTTTATGGAGTTTGGGGTAGAATCAAGTGTTGCCCCATTACTGGATTCCCGAGTCCCTTTTAATGATTTGTTAAAATCGTCTTGTATAATAAGGTGTCTATTTTCTTCTAGTCCCAAAACTTATTTGGTCTATGCCTTCAGATAGATTGATAGCTCTCATAAATCTTTGCAACAGTTCATGCTAAAATACTCTTTAGACATGGTAACAATAACATGGCAATAACTTATATATATATATATAACATCTTCATGGTCTGCACTTTCCTTTTTGCTTTCCTTTAGTCTTTTATTTGGGGATCCTCTGTGCCTCTCATGGGAGGGACACAAGTAGAATGTCAAGCAGCAGTGAAGGATGGTGTACATGTCTTTGTCACTATATCAAGATAGGCACAAGTTAAAATGCTACGATCACTGCAGACTATTGAGATGTCTGTTTCTATGTCGAGGGTGGCACAAAGGAAAATATTACCAAAGGATATAGAAGATGTGGGCATGGGAACACAACATGTGCATTTGTTTAGAAAAAAGGGTAGTATAGATTTATAATTATTAATTCCTTATAGTTATTGTTGTGATAAGGCAATTTTTAATTAGGATGTAAATTGGCTAACCTGTAGTTCTTGTATGCATGAACTGCTGGAAATTATCATATATATAATGGAGATTAAATGTCATGTGGTCAATTTAATTTTGATTAATTGAAGATAGCCATAGCATCTTTAATTAATTATAATCATATACTGGGTTGCAAAGATCATATAAGGATAGATGACATTAATTGTAATTAATTATATTTAATACAATAAATCTTATCCCATAAGAATTTTTTCTATATTTATATAATTAATTAGGATGGGATAACAAATTATTTTTTAAATTTACCCATGGAAATTAAGAAAAGGAATATAATTTGTTAGTCACATCATTGAGTTAATGAATCTATTTAAGTATAATAACTTAGCCCATAAGTAGATATTATATGTTATTGATTCATTTTGTTACATGCTTACATTGGTAAAATACGACATTAAGTTGTATGCCTCAATTTCAGTTACAAGAGGATGATTGTTTATTTTATTTTATGCAACTATTTTACCTGTGAATATTTCTGATGTGAAATGTGAAATTTTCAATTTAAATGGTGGCAATTATAAGGTATAGAAAGAGAGAATTCTTCTTTAGTTATGGTGCATGGATATTGACTATGCTATCAAGAAGGATGAACCACCTGCAGTTACTCCTACTAGTACTCAGGCTGAGATTGTTGTGTATGAATAGTAGGAGCGATCTAATCATCTCAGTATGATGTTCATATGGACTAAGATATCTGCTAATATACGTGGTTCAATTCCAGAGTGCAAAACTATTAAGAAACTTTTGAAGGCTATTGATGCACAATTCGAGTCTTCAGATAAGGCACTAGCTAGCATCCTAAGGGCAAAATTATCATCAATGAAGGTCACTACTATTAGAGGTGTGCATGAGCACATCATGAAGATGAGGGATATTGTGGCTCGGTTAAAATCCCTAGAGGTTGAGATGCCAGTGTTTCTTGGTGCATTTTATTCTAAATTCACTTCCATAATAGTATAATCTTTTCAAAATATCCTACAACACATATAAGGATAAATAGTCTATTAATAAAATTCTGACCATGTGTGTTCAAGAGAAAGGGAGGCTGACTATAGAAATAGGAGAAAGTGCATATTTGGCTACTCAGGAAAAATATAAAGCTATTCAAGCTAGATACAAGGAAAAGGGTAAAAGACCTATCTATAAGGAAGTCAAGAAGAAATCCAAGTGCTTCTTTTGCAAAAAGAAAGGGCATTTCAAGAAGGATTGCCTCAAATTCAAGGCTTGGCTTGATAAGAAAGGTATTCTAACCTCATTTTTATGTTATAAATCCAATATGGTTGTTGTTTGTTATAACACATGGTGGATTGATTCTAGTTATATAATTCATGTTTCAAATACCTTGTAAGGTTTTCTAAGTCAAAGGAAACCAGTGGGAAGTGAACAAAGCATCATTTCAAGAAACAAGATAAGTTCACATGTGGAAGCAATTGAGACATGTAGACTTATTTTAGATTCTGGCTTTGTTCCAGATTTGGAGAAGACTTTTTATATACCAAGTTTTACAAGAAATTTAATTTGTGTATCAAGACTTATACTCTTAGGATATTCCTTTAATTTTTTTGAAAGCTCTGTTGATTTATTTTATAAATCTAAACTTATTGGGAATGGTACATTGTCTAATAATCTTTTTTAAATCAATTTGCAAAACAATGCCCCTTATAATATAATGCACGCTCAAACTAATGCAGGTGTAACACCCAGAAAAAAAAAAAAAAAAAACGGGCGCGAGGAGCGCGGGGAGCGAGCGCGCGACGTGCGGGCGGGCGACGCGCGAGCGCGCGGGCACGCGGTGCGCGGCCCGGCCCATCGCGGCGGGCGCGCGTTGCGCGGCCCAGGCCCATGCGCACGACGCGCGCGGGCGCGTGGGCTCGGCCCAGCCCGTGCCGGCTGTCGCGTGGGCGTTTCCCACGTGTTTCCCAGGTGTTTCCCAACCGTTTCTCGCGGTGTATGGCGGTCCATGGGGTTTCTGAGTGATCTGGACCGTCCGATCGTCCGATCGAACGGCTGAGATTGGTCCGAAGGAGTTTAGGCTTGATTAGGTGCTTTTGGATTCGGATTTGGACGTGGTTTGAGACGTCGATCTCAGATCTGACGGCTGGGAAGATATTTTAATGGTTTTGAACTTCCTAGGTTGCGTTTGAGATGATTTTAGATGGGTTTTTCTCCTCTTTTTAAACAGGACGTCGATAGAAAGCAGGGAAGAGCCTGCTGAGAGCCATAAATGAGAGGAGAAGAGAGAGAAAGAGAAGGGAAAAGAGAAGAGAAGAAGGAAGAAAGAGAAAGAGGAGAAGAGAGAGAAAGGGAGAGGGAAGGGATTTTGGTTTGGAAGATGAGGGAAAAGAAAAATCGGGGGGGAACTGATTTGATGAATTTATTTATTATTGTAGGAGATCAATCTTTTGAGCAAGAAGGATTTGGACGAATTTCGGGTATAGATTGATACCGGATATTTTGGATTAGCGGTTGAAGGTAAGGATTCTGACGAGATCACCAGTTTATATATTATTTTATATGCATGGTTTTGATCCGAGTGCATGATCATTGGCATGCATGAATTATTGTTATATGGTGTAGTTGAGTTTTATGAAGAACAATATGATTATGATTGTTAATATTTTATATTCCGGATATCGTGTTTATCGGATAAAAGTTCTATTTTGATGATTTGGACCGTGACGTCGGTCAGTGGAAGAGTTGAGATTTCATGTTTGATATTGTGGTTTTATCATTATTATTGTCGATATCTCATGCGTGATGTTATAAAGAAAATTGATATCCGGATGGGTTGGACCATGATACCGGATTGCTAAATAGGTTGAACCATGAAACCGGATACCGAGTGGGTTGGACCACGATATCGGTTAATACAATGTGTTGGACCATGACATCGGTTATCGAGTGGGTTGGACCACGATACCGGTTATCGAGAGATCACAAAAAAATATGTTTTGACAAGTGTTAATGAAGTAAATACGGTATTTGGTCTAGCCATGCTACGGTTGCACCGTGGTTATACAGCCTGAGCCACGGGCTTTGTACGTGGGAGCCGACCACGGGCGGATAGTACATGGGACAGCCGAGCCACGGGCTTAGTACGTGAGCAGGACCGACCATAGTATGCATGGTCGCTTTGAGGTTGCCAGTCATGGGCTGGTACATGACCGTGGTTAGACCAGAACTCTAAAGATAAAGGTGCGATAATGAGAATATTAAAAGAAAAATGCAAAGTTATCAATGTTTTATAATACATGAGGCTTAGATCATTTAATTATATACTGGTATTTTGCTATTTTAGAAATGTATATTATTACTGGTGTGATCATATGAAAACCTTACTGGGCTGTAGAGCTCACAACCTACTCTCTTCTTTCACAGAGTCGTGCAGATACTTGGCTTGGTGATGAGTGAGATTTTCTTGAAGTAAGTGACTCTTGTGTACCCAGGCCTTGCATGATCTCTAGGGTAAAACCTAGGGTTTGTGCGGCCGATCGCGTGCCGATTCCGGTGCTGGATTCGGGGCGTGACAGAATGGTATCAGAGCTTAGGTTATGATCACTTGGGATGGTGATACAAGTGGATAATAATAATAATGACATGATGGTTATTAGGATATGATAAGAATTGTGACAGATCTTAGTTATGATGATTTGAGGACCGTGGCAAAGTGATATTGAATTCAAGTCATGATTGTTTGAAATCGTGATATAAGAGATTATGGAATTAACATGATGATTAGTAAGACATGACAGAAATTTTTAGAAGGATTTATTAGTGAATCTAGATGGTTTAGTAAATTATATCAGAGCGCGCAGTGGAAGCGTAGTAATTTTTAAAGTGTTATGATGGGAGCATTGATTTAGATCTCAATCAAGCTAATTTCGAGGACGAAATTATTTTAACGGGAGGAGAATGTAACACCCAGAAAAAAAAAAAAAAAGTCGGGCGCGAGGAGCGCGGGGAGCGAGCGCGCGACGCGCGGGCGGGCGACGCGCGAGCGCGCGGGCACGCGGTGCGCGGCCCGGCCCATCGTGGCGGGCGCGCATTGCGCGGCCCAGGCCCATGCACGCGACGCGCGCGGGCGCGTGGGCTCGGCCCAGCCCGTGCCGGCTGTCGCGTGGGCATTTCCCACGCGTTTCCCAGGTGTTTCCCAACCGTTTCTCGCGGTGTATGGCGGTCCATGGGGTTTCTGAGTGATCTGGACCATCCGATCGTCCGATTGAACGGCTGAGATTGGTCCGAAGGAGTTTAGGCTTGATTAGGTGCTTTTGGATTCGGATTTGGACGCGGTTTGAGACGTCAATCTCAGATCTGACGGCTGGAGAGATATTTTAATGGTTTTGAACTTCCTAGATTGCGTTTGAGGTGATTTTAGATAGGTTTTTCTCCTCTTTTTAAACAGGACGTCGATAGAAAGCAGGGAAGAGCCTGCTGAGAGCCATAAATGAGAGGAGAAGAGAGAGAAAGAGAAGGGAAAAGAGAAGAGAAGAAGGAAGAAAGAGAAAGAGGAGAAGAGAGAGAAAGGGAGAGGGAAGAGATTTTGGTTTGGAAGATGAGGGAAGAGAAAAATCGGGGGGGGAACTGATTTGATGAATTTATTTATTATTGTAGGAGATCAATCTTTTGAGCAAGGAGGATTTGGATGAATTTCGGGTATAGATTGATACCGGATATTTTGGATTAGCGGTTGAAGGTAAGGATTCTGGACGTGATCATCAGTTTATATATTATTTTATATGCATGGTTTTGATCCGAGTGCATGATCATTGGCATGCATGAATTATTGTTGTATGGTGTAGTTGAGTTTTATGAAGAACAATATGATTATGGTTGTTATTATTTTATATTCCGGATATCGTGTTTATCGAAAAAAAATTCTATTTTGATGATTTGGACCATGATGTCGGTCAGTGAAAGAGTTGAGATTTCATGTTTGATATTGTGGTTTTATCATTATTATTGTCGATATCTCATGCGTGATGTTATAAAGAAAATTGATATCCGGATGGGTTGGACCATGATACCGGATTGCTAAATAGGTTGAACCATGAAACCGGATACCGAGTGGGTTGGACCACGATATCGGTTAATACAATGTGTTGGACCATGACATCGGTTATCGAGTGGGTTGGACCACGATACCGGTTATCGAGTGATCACAAAAAAATATGTTTTGACAAGTGTTAATGAAGTAAATACGGTATTTGGTCTAGCCATGCTACGGTTGCACCGTGGTTATACAGCCTGAGCCACGGGCTTTGTACGTGGGAGCCGGCCACGGGCGGATAGTACGTGGGACAGCCGAGCCACGGGCTTAGTACGTGAGCAGGACCGACCATAGTATGCATGGTCGCTTTGAGGTTGCCAGTCATGGGCTGGTACATGACCGTGGTTAGACCAGAACCCTAAAGATAAAGGTGCGATAATGAGAATATTAAAGGAAAAATGCAAAGTTATCAAAGTTTTATAATACATGAGGCTTAGATCATTTAATTATATACTGGTATTTAGCTATTTTAGAAATATATATTATTACTGGTGTGATCATATGAAAACCTTACTGGGCTGTAGAGCTCATAACCTACTTTCTTCTTTTACAGAGTCGTGCAGATACTTGGCTTGGTGATGAGTGAGATTTTCTTGAAGTAAGTGACTCTTGTGTACCCAGGCCTTGCATGATCTCTAGGGTAAAACCTAGGGTTTGTGCGGCCGGTCGCGTGCCGATTCCGGTGCTGGATTCGGGGCGTGACAGAATGGTATCAGAGCTTAGGTTATGATCACTTGGGATGGTGATACAAGTGGATAATAATAATAATGACATGATGGTTATTAGGATATGATAAGAATTGTGACAGATCTTAGTTATGATGATTTGAGGACCGTGGCAAAGTGATATTGAATTCCAGTCATGATTGTTTGAAATCGTGATATAAGAGATTATGGAATTAACATGATGATTAGTAAGACATGACAGAAATTTTTAGAAGGATTTATTAGTGAATCTAGATGGTTTAGTAAATTATATCAGAGCGCGCAGTGGAAGCGTAGTAATTTTTAAAGTGTTATGATGGGAGCATTGATTTAGATCTCAATCAAGCTAATTTCGAGGACGAAATTATTTTAACGGGAGGAGAATGTAACACCCAGAAAAAAAAAAAAAAAAGTCGGGCGCGAGGAGCGCGGGGAGCGAGCGCGCGACACGCGGGCGGGCGACGCGCGAGCGCGCGGGCACGCGGTGCGCGGCCCGGCCCATCGTGGCGGGCGCGCGTTGCGCGGCCCAGGCCCATGCGCGCGACGCGTGCGGGCGCGTGGGCTCGGCCCAGCCCGTGCCGGCTGTCGCGTGGGCGTTTCCCACGCGTTTCCCAGGTGTTTCCTAATCGTTTCTCGCGGTGTATGGCGGTCCATGGGGTTTCTGAGTGATCTGGACCGTCCGATCGTCCGATTGAACGGCTGAGATTGGTCCGAAGGAGTTTAGGCTTGATTAGGTGCTTTTGGATTCGGATTTGGACGTGGTTTGAGACGTCAATCTCAGATGTGACGGCTGTGGAGATATTTTAATGGTTTTGAACTTCCTAGATTGCGTTTGAGGTGATTTTAGATGGGTTTTTCTTCTCTTTTTAAACAGGACGTCGATAGAAAGCAGGGAAGAGCCTGCTGAGAGCCATAAATGAGAGGAGAAGAGAGAGAAAGAGAAGGGAAAAGAGAAGAGAAGAAGGAAGAAAGAGAAAGAGGAGAAGAGAGAGAAAGGGAGAGGGAAGGGATTTTGGTTTGGAAGATGAGGGAAGAGAAAAATCGGGGGGGAACTGATTTGATGAATTTATTTATTATTGTAGGAGATCAATCTTTTGAGCAAGGAGGATTTGGACGAATTTCGGGTATAGATTGATACCGGATATTTTGGATTAGCGGTTGAAGGTAAGGATTCTGGACGTGATCATCAGTTTATATATTATTTTATATGCATGGTTTTGATCCGAGTGCATGATCATTGGCATGCATGAATTATTGTTGTATGGTGTAGTTGAGTTTTATGAAGAACAATATGATTATGGTTGTTATTATTTTATATTCCGGATATCGTGTTTATCAGAAAAAAATTCTATTTTGATGATTTGGACCATGATGTCGGTCAGTGGAAGAGTTGAGATTTCATGTTTGATATTGTGGTTTTATCATTATTATTGTCGATATCTCATGCGTGATGTTATAAAGAAAATTGATATCCGGATTGGTTGGACCATGATACCGGATTGCTAAATAGGTTGAACCATGAAACCGGATACCGAGTGGGTTGGACCACGATATCGGTTAATACAATGTGTTGGACCATGACATCGGTTATCGAGTGGGTTGGACCACGATACCGGTTATCGAGAGATCACAAAAAAATATGTTTTGACAAGTGTTAATGAAGTAAATACGGTATTTGGTCTAGCCATGCTACGGTTGCACCGTGGTTATACAGCCTGAGCCACGGGCTTTGTACGTGGGAGCCGGCCACGGGCGGATAGTACGTGGGACAGCCGAGCCACGGGCTTAGTACGTGAGCAGGACCGACCATAGTATGCATGGTCGCTTTGAGATTGCCAGTCATGGGCTGGTACATGACCGTGGTTAGACCAGAACCCTAAAGATAAAGGTACGATAATGAGAATATTAAAGGAAAAATGCAAAGTTATCAAAGTTTTATAATACATGAGGCTTAGATCATTTAATTATATACTGGTATTTTGCTATTTTAGAAATGTATATTATTACTGGTGTGATCATATGAAAACCTTACTGGGCTGTAGAGCTCACAACCTACTTTCTTCTTTTACAGAGTCGTGCAGATACTTGGCTTGGTGATGAGTGAGATTTTCTTGAAGTAAGTGACTCTTGTGTACCCAAGCCTTGCATGATCTCTAGGGTAAAACCTAGGATTTGTGCGGCCGGTCGCGTGCCGATTCCGGTGCTGGATTCGGGGCGTGACACATTTATTGATGACTATTCATGATATATGTCTCTCTACTTGCTTCATAATAAGAATGAAGCATTAGATGCCTTTAAGGTTTTCAAGATGGAAGTAGAGAAACAATGTAGTAAGCAAATTAAGATCGTGAGGTCAGATAGAGATGGAGAATTATATGGTAGATATATTGAGGATGGACAGGCACCTGGTCTGTTTGCTTGATTTCTTGAAAAAAATGGAATTGTTGCACAATACACTATGCCAAGGTCTCCAGACCAAAATGGTGAGCTGAAAGAAGAAATCGAACACTATTGGACATGGTATGGAGTATGCTTACCAGCTTCAAGCTTCCTAAATCCTTGTAGACTGGAGCTCTTAAAACAGCCACATATAAATTAAATCGGGTTCCAACCAAGGCTGTTTCCAAAATTCCATTTGAGTTATTTAAAGGTTGGAAACCGAATTTGCGACATATACGTGTTTGGGGATGCACGTATGAAGTGAGAGTCTATAATCCATAAGAAAAGAAATTTGGACCCAAGGACTATAAGTGGATATTTTATTGGATAAGCTAAAAGGTCCAAGGATTATAGATTTTATTGTCCATCCCATAGCATTAGGATTGTGGAATCAAGAAATATAAAATTTGTTGAGAATGACTTGATCAGTGGGATTGATCAATCTCAGCATTTGACTTTTTCTGAGAAAGAATAATTAGATACTCCGGCTTCCACTTCAATTGAGAGATTGATCGTCATTCATAGCACCCCTCGGGTTGAAATAGTGCTCGACAACCAGCCATTGAGGTTCCACAAGCTGCTGATAATAATCTAGAAGATTCTATTATTTCACAATTACCAGAAACTATTGAACAAACATTGTACAAGATACTCCTCAGGAGGTTATTGACACAACATTAAGAAGATCAACTAGAGTAAAGAAATTAGCTATTCCTAGTGATTATATTATGTATCTACAAGAATCTGACTATAACATTGGAGTCACAAATGATCTTAAAATGTTTTCATAAGCCATGAGTTGCAAGGAATCCAAATTATAGTACAATGCCATAAAAGATGAGATAAATTCTATAGCAACTAAAGAAGTCTGGGATCTTGTCAAGTTGCCTAATGGGACAAGGGCCATTGGTTGTAAATGAGTTTTTAAAACCAAGGACTCATTAGGCAACATTGAAAGATATAAGGCAAGACTCGTCACTAAAGGATTTACTCAAAAGGGAGGAATTGACTACACAGAGACTTTTTCCCCCGTATCCAAGAAAGATTCCTTTCGTGTGATAATGGCATTTGTAGCACATTTTGACATGGAATTGCATTAAATGGATGTGAAAACTGCATTCCTTAATGGAGATCTAGAAGAAGAGGTTTATATGAAATAACCTGAAGGACTTTCCTCTAGTAATGGTGAACATTTGGTTTGCAAGCTTACGAAATCCATATATGGATTGAAACAAGCCTCTCATCAATGGTATTTAAAATTTCATGATGTGATATCTTCCTTCAATTTTGTAGAGAACATCAGGGATCAGTGTATATACTAGAAGGTTAGTGGAAGCAAAATTTGTTTCCTTGTCTTATAAGTGGATGATATTCTACTTGCAACCAATAATAAAGGGTTACTACATGAGGTGAAGCTATTCATCTCTAAGAATTTTGATATGAAAGATATGAGTAAGGCATCTTATGTCATTGGCATTACGATCCACAAGAAAAGATCTCGAGGCATTTTGAGATTGTCTCAAGAAACTTATATCAATAAAGTTTTAGAGAGATTTTGGATGAAAGATTGTTCACCAAATGCTGCACCTATAATGAAGGGCGACAAGTTTGATTTGAACTAGTGCCCGAAAAATGAGCTTGAACAGGAATAAATGCGCAACATCCCATATGCTTCAACTATTAGAAGCCTAATATATATTCAGGTTTGTACAAGATCAGATATTGCATTTGCAGTGAGAATGTTGGAAAGATATTAGAGTAATCCAGGTTTGGACCACTAGAGAGCAACTAAAAAGGTCACGAGGTATCTTCAAGGAACCAAGGATTACATGCTCATGTATAGATGAACTAATCACTTGGAGGTAGAAGATTACTCGGATTCAAATTTTGCTGGTTATGCTGATTCTCAGAAATCAACATCAGAATTTATATTTATGTTGGCTGGTGGAGCTATATCGTGGAGAAGTGCAAAGCAGACTTTGACTGCTACCTCTACTATGGAAGCAGAGTTCGTTGTTTGTTTTGAGGCTACATCGCATAGTGTATGGTTGAAGAGTTTCATCTCAGGGTTTAGAATTATTGATTCCATTGGTAGGCCACTTAAATTGTACTATGATAATTCAGCTGCTTTAATTTTGGCTAAAAACCAAAGGAGTGGTAGTCAAAGTAAACACATCGACATTAAGTATTTAGCTATAAGGGAATGTGTTAAAGAAAACAAACTGTTTATAGAACATGTTAGCACTGAATTGATGATAGCTGATCCTTTAACTAAAGGTATACCAATTAAGAATTTTAAAGATCATGTAGTACGAATGGGAATTGGTCCCATGATGTAGTTTAGTTGTATGGACAACTATTTGTGCAATATAACTCTTATTTAAGCTGTTTGTTTATTTCTCATTTAGGTGTACACATTAGTGTTTAACTTTTGAGAAATAAATAAATAAAAAAAATCTTTTGGACTCTGAATAAATTGAGGGTTTATTTATTAAGTTATGTTGTCACATATGGATTAGTGGTAAAGAAATTGAATGCATTGTAATACATGAAAAATAATACTCGATTATAGAGGACCTATTGCCATGATTCATGTATTTATTTTTTGGGGACTATGGATTAAAATAAAATATATGGACCAAGTGGGAGAATATTGTAATCCATAAAATGTGGTCCTATTTTATTTTATTTGCTAACTACCTTTTCAGTTAACATCCAACCATATTGCAGTTAACACAAATAACCACCCACTAATTAAGGAAGTGATAACTACATCTATTTTATAAATTGTTTATATGATGGGAATATGAGAATAGAGGGGAGTTTTTATATTTTTGAGAAAGGAAGAGATTCATTCCTGAATTATTTTTCATGAGAAAAACATACAAAAGCTTTACAGAAAAATTGGATCCCTAATCAAGAGCAAATCCTAAAGGCATACGCCATTAATTATGTGATTGCTCATTGATCGAAAGCACTCAACCGTAAAGTTTTGGATAATCGAGATTTACAATAACCCGATTGAGCGTATAACGAAATCACAGGCAAATCTCAATAGTCGGAGATAATTTATTGATCCTAGTATTCAATATTTTTAATGTTTCATTTTGGGTGTATACAATATGTCTGCGTGCTTTTGATTAATTTCATCACCAATGACTTTTAGTTTCTTAAAACTCTTAGTCTCTTAAACTCCCACAACTTTAAGACTTATAACTCTTAGAAACTCCCATGACTTTAAGACTTTTATGACTCTTCGATTTAAGAGTTACATGACTCTTTGATTTGTTTAGCATATTAAATGTTAGACTCTTAAACTTACAATTATTAATGATAATAACTTTTATTCTTTACCTTCGTGACTCTTAAATTCTATAACATGCATTACAAATTACAAGTTACTTCCAACAAAAGGTGACTTGCATGATGCTGGCTCCAGGTTCCATCAATCGGATAGTGGTAGGACCACTCCCCATGTTATTTTGAGTGATTTGAGTGCTCTAAAGTAACTTAATTCACTGAATTCCCATTCTTCAGCGACAGAATCATGTCCCGTATCAATGCTCAGTTTTCTCAGCTGCTTTAATCCAGCGAACTCACGAAGTCAACAATGGTCTGGACTTCCCCAATTGCTAGTAACAAAATGCTTAGTTTTTCCAGCTTCTTCAATTTAGTTTGCTCACGAAGTTGACGAGGGTTTGGACTTCTCGAACTGCCAATAGCAAAACCCTCAAGCACTTGGTGAGTGCTCATGCAAGCGACACTCCCATACATCTACGTATGTTAGCCTCTCAAGGGACATGATCTCTCTAGATTAAGACATGCTTGGAGACCCAATCCTAAGATGTGAGCTCTGAGGCTGGAGGGTGGGACATCCGTGATTCTTGAGATGCCCCAAAAGCTGTTGTGCCTCAACCTCTTGAAGGACCCCAATCACTCCAAGAATTCAGGGTCCTTTACTTTCGGTTTCGCGGAGCTCCGCCACCTCTCGAGTTTAAGGAGGGTGGCTTCCTTATGTCCGACTTAACAAAGCATGTTTTGTTTATTAAAAAATCCAGATTTCTTCCTGTTAGTTTTGACCATTGAAATTTATTACCATATTTAATCATTTCATCAAAAATTATTTTAACTTTTTCTAATTTTTCATATTTTCCAAATATCTTCTTGATTTTGCCAATTACAATGATTTTTTCTTTCTAGTTATCATCAATCTCTACCATCGTCGTGCTCAAAGGCAAAAGATTTTCGACCGTATCTTGAGATGGCATTTCCGATTACTCTTGCATGAGAGATGAAAATATGTTTTAAAACAGTGCTTCACATGCTTCTAAATTTAATTTTTATTTTGATAATTTCATACGAGTCATTTATATTTTTTTATTATAAAATTTTTATTAGTTTTATTTAATCATAGCGATAAATTTTTAAAGTCTCATTCTGTTGAATCGTCGCCCCTAACCAACCTTATAAAAAGAAGGTCCCTATTATAAGAGGCAGGTTTAACTCTCTTAAATCGGCAGCGCAGCGACTCCGGGGCATACGAGTCGACTCGACTAGCCCCGCGAGACTCCCAGCAGCCCACCTCGAGCCATCTCGAAGGAGCGAGGATGCTGAGCTGGCACAGCCCATCCAGCCGGACCCACATTGCACGGTAACCCGAACCCATCAATGAGGGCGTGAGCTGGAACCACGTCAACAATCCCCCCTAGCAAAACGCCCGAGAGTTCCGCCTACGGGCTCGAACTCACGACCTTGGCTCTGATACCAGTTGTTAGATCGTTGTCCCTAACCAACCTTGCAAAAGAAATGTCCTTATTATAAAAGGCATGTTTAACTCTTTTAAACCGGCAGCGCAGCGATCTCGGGGCACACGAGTCGACCCGACTAGCCTTGCGAGACCCCCAGCGGCCTACCTCGAGTCATCTTAAAGGAGAGAGGATGCTAACTTGGCACAGCCGATCCAGCCGAACCCACATTACGCGGTAACCCAAACCCATTAGTGAGGGCATGAGCTGGAACCACATCAACACATTCTAATAATCTAAGAAGTATTTTTTGTATTGTGATTAAGAAACTAACATAATGCTAATCCAAGTAGACTTCTACGTAAGCTTGACTTATTTTTTCATAAGTTTTCTTTCTAAATTTTTTATTATAAATCATTACTATATTTTTTATATAATCTAGTACCATACATGCATATTAGTAAGTATTACTTGGTGAGGTGCATGTGTAATGATTTATTGTATAGCGGATATTAAGGAATTTTCAAGACCTAATTTGTGATGAGATGAATACTATGGATCTTTTTAAATTTCCTAAGAGGATGTTAGTTTGGCATAATGTACTAACTGCTGTTCCATAGTCATTAGACAACTGAACCCACACTACAAGAAAAATCAGTTTTAGCAACTGATTTTACAACATATTTTTTGGGTTATATTTGTGACCGATTTTGTAACTGAATTTGCAACCGAATTTTTTTAAAAAATTTGTGACCAATTTTGCAACCGATATTTTTTCTGAATAATTTAGCAATCGATTTAAATCGGTTGCAAATTTAGTTGCAAAAATTTCATTTTGTAATCGATTTTGCAACCGAAACAGAAATTATTTTTAGTTTTTTTAAAATTATTATTTAAAACTTTAGCAACCGAAAAACTCGATTGCAAATTTTAAAAATAAAAAAATTAAATTTAAATAAAATTTTGCAACCGATAAAATTTAATACAAAGTCAAAGCAGTGCTGATTCTAGCCAGCAGCAAACTCCGCCATCAGACTTGGATGTATGGATACGTACTGTTGGTGGAAAGAAGAAAGGAAGAGTGTATGGGCTAGGATTAGAGTCCACTTCACTGATGCCAACTTCAAAATTTCCAGAACAATCTTCATTTCCCGTACAATGGTTGAATAGTAAAAAATTCCAGGAGCAAGTACGGAAGTAGGTTGAAGACGAAGTCAAAGAAGTAAATGCTCGGGTACAAGCTGCCGAGCAAGAAAGGGAAGAACTGCGGAGGCGAGATGAACATAATGAACGAATGTTGCAGGAGATATTAGCCAGCATAAATTTTCAACCTGCAGCAACTCTTGCAACTCATGCTTTTAGTGGTAATCCTTCGCAACGAACTGGAGTCGATCCTTATCAGATGTATCGTGGACAAGGATCACAACGGGGCAAGGAGGAGGATGACGCTGAGGAGGACAAGAACAAGGAGGAATAGAAGCATTAGCACATTATTCATATTATCTTGCTCCACTTATTATTTTTATAAGTTTAGCATTATATTATGGACTGCTCCTCTTCTTATCGTTATATGTTTAGCTTTGTATTAGGATTACTCTTATATGTTTTGTATTGTATTATGCGCTGCATCTCTTGTTATCGTTATTTGTTTAGCTTTGTATTATGAACTATAAATTTTGATGTTGTTTTTGTTGTTTTATTATGCATTTTCATTAATTATCTCCTCTTATTTCATGTAGTTAAAGGCTATGATGAGTTGCCTTGGTATCTTCGTGATGCTTCACATGCTGAAAGTGTATGCTTGATCGAATCATTTTGCAAGGATCTAAATGGTGTTGCAAATTTGGATGGCTTGCTCTTTTTGCAAGCAACCATTTGCTGTCTTAGATCCTTCGCAATGTACAAAAAGAGGCAATCCTGAACTTCTGAATCTTATTGTTTGAAAGTTTTGTTCGATTTTTGCTGTTTTATTGTGCATTTTAATTTCATTGATTTTCTTTTGTTACCTACGGCTAGAGGCTGTGATGAATTGCCTTAGTATCTTCATGATGCTTCAAATGCTGAAAGTGTATACTGGATCGGACTGTTTTGCAAGGATCTAAATGGTGTTGCAAATTTGGATGGCTTGCTCTTTTTGCAAGCAACCATTTGCTGCCTCAGATCCTTCGCAATGTACAAAAAGAGGCAATTCTGAGCTTCTAAATCTTATTGTTTGAAAGTTTTGTTCGATTTTTGCTGTTTTATTGTGCATTTTAATTTTCATTGATTTTCTTTTGTTACCTACGGCTAGAGGCTGTGATGAGTTGCCTTGGTATCTTCGTGATGCTTCAAAAGCTGAAAGTATAGGATGGATCGGACCGTTTTGCAAGGATCTAAATGGTGTTGCAAATTTGGATGGCTTGCTCTTTTTGCAAGCAACCATTTGCTGCCTTAGACCCTTCTAAATGTAGAAAAAGAGGCAATTCTGAGCTTCTGAATGTTATTATTTTTTATTAAATCTGATGATTAATTACAGTGTTCAAGTTATGACTTATAGAATTTTTTGGTTGTTTTATCTTCATTTTGTACCTGGTATTCAATTCCAGTTAAACCCATTTGGTGTATGTAGCTATTATTTTTGAATAATTGGATGTGATTGAACCCTTGAAATGAATATCTGATTTGTTCCTAAGCTGTCTAATGGATGCTTTATATGTTGCCATTATGTCTAATGGGTGTGATTGAACCCTTCTCAATGATTTGTGGCTAATGTTGAAATAAATATCTGCTTTATATATCTCAGCTTAAATTTATAAATTCAGAAAAAAATTCATATTTCATTTTTTTTAAATTATTCAATTTTAGCAACCAATTTAGCAACCGATTTTTTTTTTATTTTTTCAGGATTTTTTTTTAGCAACCAATTTTATTTTATTTTTTCTAGATTTTTTTTTTTAGCAACCGATTTTTATTTTTATTTTTTGGATTTTTTTTAAGCAACCGATTTAGTAACCGATTTTTTTTTTATTTTTTTGGATTTCTTTTTAGCAATCGATTTAGCAACCATTTTTTTATTTTTTTTGAATTTTTTTTTAGCAACCGATTTAGCAACTGATTTTTTTTAATTTTTTCTGGATTTTTTTTATAGCAACCGATTTAGCAACTGATTTTTTTAAATTTTTTCTGAATTTTTTTTTAGCAACCGATTTTTTTTTTCTGGATTTTATTTTATCAACCGATTTAGCAACCGATTTTTTTTTTAGATTTTTTAAATATTTTTTTGATTTTTTTTAAAAAAAATATGTCATATTCGGTTGCTAAATTTTGCAACCGAAAAAAATCGGTCACAAATTTTAGCAACCTATACCTTTGCAACCGTCTAATTTCGATTGCAAAATAATTTAGAAATCAATTTTTAATTATTAGCAACCGAAAAATCGGTTGCTAAACCTGATTTTTCTTGTAGTGCTACCTGCTGTGCATATTTGAAAGTTTCCTTTTTAACATCCATGATGTCTTAAACTATTCGGCTTCTCTTCTAAATGTTTTGTACAACATATCAGGATGATCCACCGAATATAATGCAAGAGCATTGGGTATAGCTGATCATTGCTCATGTAGGCTCTAAAACCTTGTTCCGATGTTTGGTAAAGACACCCAATTGACTTCTTTCTGGACTGGATAATGTTCTAAAGGGACAAAAACAAGAAAAATTGGAGTGTATTCACCTATTCACATAAATAGGAAAAAAAAAAATTCTGATTGCCAAAAATTAATCTAATCCTAACTAATCACAAGTTGATGGGATCTCTGCCATTCACTAAACACTCCTTCCTTTTAAACCAGCCGGGCACATAGCTTGTTGATCAAAATCAAGACTGATGCATAACTAGCTATCTTGTAAAACTTTTCACTTTGTATTTATTTAGAAATTTTCTTGAACAATTATATATAATGAAAAAAAATATTTATACAAAAGTTTCCATAACAGCATTATTTTATTATAAAAGGATCTCAATTGAAATCATTATTGTGCATTGTAATGGAAATAATGGCCATCATTTCCTCATGTGATCTGGAATTATTTAGTATTAAAATGATAGATGTTATAATTGCTGTTGCAATTATATTATAATTGTAAATTAATATATTTTTTTTATTTAGGCTATTTTAGAATCATGATTTAGGGAATATAATTACTATTCATTATCATAAGTTACATGATATCTTCAGATTTTTCTAATTATATTAGATTTGTTTTTTTAAGTATTTGATCATGGGACTATAAGCAAAAATTTGATATAGTAATATTTTAGAGCAACAAATAATTTCAAAGTTTTTGTACCAGACTTTGTATTGGTAAGGTATTGATAGGGATTGTTACGATACACTATACCGTGTTTAATGTTGGTGATAATATCACCTTTTAACTTTCTTAATGCCCAATTTAATCCCTGTTTGTTTTCCATAAAGTATCCCAATGACGTCAAGGTCTTCCTGTTTTTTCTTAGATTCCTTAGTTGATGAGCAGGCTCTTGTAAGTTATTTTTTGAAGCAAGCATTTGTATTGAAGCTTGACTTGATTTTTTTTTTCCTCTTTTGAAGCAAGCATTTGTATTGAAGCTTGACTTGGTTGTTGAAAGTGACTAGAAGTATGTAATTAATTATTTTAAGTCTTAATGAAGAACATGAAAGTTCCGCTCGTATTTTATGAATTCATAATCATAGTGGGACAAAATCAATGGGACTGGATGAATAAAAGTTAAAGCTGTTGGAGCAAAACCGCTTCACGAAATGTTCGGGATCTTTCTTGATATCGCCATGGTGGAAGATAACGTATCAACTGGGAAGAGATGGGGCACGCCATCCGCTCCTATCATGGAGGCATGCTTCGATGGGGTTACATGCATGAGAGAGAACCAAGGAAATTAAAAGAGAGGCTAGAGTTTTGAAGGAGAAAAGGGATCGTATATTATTTCCCCGACGTTCCTGTCATTCTTTATATACAAAATAGATATAATCCTAGGTCACAACCGACCTAGCCCTAAAAAACTCCCCCCTTCTGAGTCACATGAGAAAATTCAAACCCGAGCCCATGTCTCACATGTTCTCTCAACCTCAGACTCAGAATATCCCTGGAACACCTCCAGGACCCGCTTGGTACACGCCTCCAAGCCCCAGGGATCGCCTTCAGCATCCCTGCCATGGTCTTCCAAGTCTCTCCAAAGCTTGGGAGCACCATGCAAAAACCCTACAATCTCCACCTTGGTGCCCCCAAGTTTTGGCAAACCTGGCAATGTCCTCAACGCATAACCCTGTTGTAACTACATGTCTTGATAGCACCATGCAGATATCCTCGCCTCTGCCAATACTCTTCAATTACTGAATTCACCTGGAGGCCTTTGGGATGACCGCCTCTACAGCTGAAGACCCTCGCTTGTATCCTAGCACTACCGATTATAGCCTTCCTTCTGCGTGGCAACTGCATCAGTATATTCTTGGACTTTCTTGAAGAGAACCCAGCGAACCTGAACCGGCACCCGCTGTAACTGGAGCTCTACCTAACACCATCACCTCAAAGCCATGCCAATCTCCGCACACTCTGCTCCACCTGGCTAAGTGCACCCTCGGCGCTCGTGCTAGGATATGGTCCTTCCTGCACCTCCTGCTCTAAACTCGTGTCAAAACCTGCTTCACCCGTGAAGCCACCTATCACCGGTGCTCCACCTGAGATTGAAGTCCCCCTGATGCCACAGAAAGAAACCCTGAGGCCAGCAACTCAATGCTACCTTGCTGAGCTTGTACCTGAACCTCGTACCCAGTCACTGCCTCCTTGGACCCTCCGCATCACCACGGACCCCTTCGAGATCGTTTCGGATACTCGGCATCCCTGCAGGAACCTCCAAAACTCAGGAGCTCATCCCAACTCCTCTAACCTAGCAACTGAACCTAGCAACCAACTCCAGTAGCTGCTCCATCATGTCCCAGCCTGTCCCTAGGCCAATCTTGCCATACCAAGATACTCTCGATTGCATGATGTCCCTGGCACTCCCTGAGACCTATCCCTTTGGTCTCCTTGAGCTGCCATCTCCATCAGCTCCAGTCTCTATCCATAGGTAAATGCCGCCATACCGGGACACTCCCGACTGCCCGATACCTCCGACGCTCCCTGAGACTGTCCCCTGTCTCTCTGAGCTACCCCTGGCACCGCCTCTGCTGATATACTCCAGTCTCTCTGAGATCCACCTCCAACCACGCGGGATACCACACCCACATACAGCTCCATCACGATCAAGGTAATTGGAGTACCACCGATCGCTATCCTCCACAGTGACAAAGAGCCTGGTCCAATACCGATGGAGCTACCACTCATGCTTTGAAAGATCTCCGGTATGTATCGCTCCACCTGTGCTAAACCACAGATCACCCGACCTGCCATTACTCCACAGCACAGGACCACCCGTAGCTTTGCACCACCGTTGCGAGCTCCTGCACCACCGGATCCATCATCTTCGATGAGATCCGCTCCGCCAACATACCTCCGCACTGCTCCCGATACCTCGAACCCCTGTCCGCTTGGGGGGCCGAAGATGGAACAATCCTGCTCGTGCTGCCCGCATGTACGATTGCTATACCATGATCTCCACATCATCTGTGATCTAACTTCATCACCAGATTCATCCCAGCTCAACATAAAGAGCTTGAAAAATGGAATCCAATGGCACAGACAGGGCTCAAATCGGAGTTCAATTGAGTCTAGAATCGTCGAAAAACTAATCAGCATATATTTCATAGCATAGTCCTTGAGATGTCGATCCATTGTGAACCGATCCAACAGTTCACGCGTGCCAAGCCAGTCCACAGCTGTCACCCCCAGCAACCGCACCGCACCTCCGGCAACTGCCCACTGCTGCGCCGCACCTACGGTGACTGCCCACCACCGTGCAACGCTTCCGGTGGCTGCCCGCATGCACGATTGCGCCTCCGGTAGCTTCCCTCGAGCATGGCCGCACTCGATCGGCACCGAGCATCTCCTCTAATGACTTCTCGCCGCCAAGCCTCCCTCCGGTGAACCGCCCGTCGCTTTCCTGGCACCGATCTGCTTTGATCGACCACCGTCGCTTTCGTTGCGCCAAGCACCATCCCACGGTGGAGCCTGTAGTCTACGCTGCCCTGCGACCAAAGAGCCCATGCCTCCGGCGAGCCCGTGATGCCCCGCGATGCCCCACGCCACCGTGTGACGGCGAGCAACTGGTGATGCCCCCCGCGCCACCGTCTTTCACCGGATCTTCCTCTCCTTGTCCGGATTAAATAGTGAGAAGACCTCACGGTCTTCCTCTTCCTCACGGTGATCAAGCCCCAGAAGGGGGCGATCCCTCATGGACAGCCTTCTCTCTCTGTTCCTAGTGGAGGGCAGCAGGCCCTCACCTCCAGATCTTAGAACCAGAGATCTGCACCACCATCGCGAGTCTTCTTCCATGCTTCCTTCATGCCATCGCTTCAAGATCGGCTCTAATACCAATTGTTGGAGCAAAATCGCTCCACAGAATGCCCAGGATCCTTCTTGATGCCGCCATGACGGAAAGATAACGCATCATCCAGGAAGAGATGGGGCACGCCATCTGCTCCCATCACAGAGGCGTGCCCCTATGGGCTTACATGCACGAGAGAGAACCAAAGAGATTAGAAGGGAGGCTAGGGTTTTGGAGGAGAAAAAAGACCGCATATTATTTTCCTGACATTTCCGTTATTCTTTATATACAAAACAGATATAACCATAGGTCACAACCGACCTAGCCCTAAAATACTCCCCCCTTTGAGTCACATGAGAAAACTCAAACCCGAGCCCATGTCTCAAATGTTCTCTCAACCTCAAACTCAGAGTATCCCTGGAACACCTCCAGGACCCGCTTGGGACACGCCCCTAAGCCCCAGGGATCACCTCCAGCATTCCTGCCATGGTCTCCCAAGTCTCTCCAAAGCTTGGGAGCACCACGCAAAAACCCTACAAAAGTAGGTGCCTTTCTTTCAAAAAAAGGTATAAAATTGATACATGGATCACTTTTAAGCATAGCTCAAATAAATTGATATAGTTAATCCTTTAATCTTTCCAACTTGAGGGAAAAAAAAAAAAAGGTCATCTATACCTTTCTGCAATGATTCCTTAGGTTAATTTTTTCTTAATAGACAAAGTAGCCTAATGCTATGTTTGAATATTTTCCTTTTAAATCCTATTTTCATCTAGGTAAAAGGTGCTAGCTCTTACATTTAAGTATGGTATGCAATTATTTTTCCTTTTGGGTCCATTTAATAAATAAAAACTATTATTATCTTGCTGTAAAGCATGAAGACAGGACATTGGATGCGGATCTAACTTGATACAGAAACACCAAAATGGCATTTAAAAAAAAAATAAATATGGGTTTATATATCCAGTACATTTTTGCATCATATAGATTTTATAGTTGTATCAATTCATGGACATAATTAGCATTCGAAGGATTGTTTTGAATTCATGTGTTTTCAATCAAGAAAAAGCTACTATTGCATTTTCAAGATTCAAGCATTCTAGGAATTGGATATTGATATGGTAAGAATAAATTTATGTAAGTATTTAAATAATAATGGCCTCCTAGTGCATGCTTGAATACACTACATTGTTATAAAGTTTCATGATTTTAAACATTGTGAGCATTACATGTTACGGTTGTATAATACTAGATGACAGTAATCATGATTATTGGAATTAGAAGTTTCCAACATGCTCCCAGTGATATCTACATAGTATGCTATTTACTTGTCTTGAAGAATGTAATGCAATAGTAGGCTATCATTATTTTCCTCCTACAATCTCGATGTTATTGTGTATCTTGTCATGTTACCTAGTTTATTAGTGGATTTTATAACAAAATATTAAAAATAATTCTTATCATGATTTTAAGTTTTAGTATATCTCATAAAATTATCTTAAGTCATAGTGAAGAAAACCAATAGCTAACCAGATTTGGAATTGGTTGACCAATTAGTGTCTAAGGGAAGTGTTCAAGAATGGTGGTTACTTAATTAAGACCATTACATCTGATGCACGGGGAGCCTCCCAGCAATCTTATACTTATCTGACTAATTAGGTTAATTGATTTTGAATTATGGTTGCTTAGTATTAAGACTACTTTAAAAAATGGCTAGCACTCTATGTAGGCAAAATTGACATCACTAGATATTATATTCTTAGAAACACAATGGTTAAAAAAATTGTTATCATTCATTCTTTTGATGCAACATCCTGTTCCTCCTATATCTATTTTTTATGATTCTAGAGTTGCAATTATTTTTTGTAAAAAGAAATCAATAAATTCTAAAATTAATAGAGATATAAAGATGAGATAAAAGTCTATTAGGTGGCAAAAGAGGTATGCTATAATAACATTAAATTTTGTAAAATCTGATCAGAACATTACTGTTTGCTTAATTAAAGGTTTAAATAAGACTAAGGTCTAAGAGATGCGGAGAGAGATGGTGCTTTGTCCATAAAGAACCTTTCAATAATGGAAACTGAATCTCTATAATAAGAGATCCCTTGAAGGAGATTTAATATAGTAATAACATGCTAATTAGTTGGTCAAAGAATACATGTGAATTTATTTGATATGAGAGTATAGACTCTATCCCATATCTAAGGTATATTAGTGCTCTTTCATAGTATCACGCCCCGAATCCAGTACTGGAATTAGCTACATGACCAATTGCACAACCCTAGGTTTTATCCTAGAGATCATGCCAGGTCTAAGTACACAAGATTCACTTCATTAAAAATCACATCAATTTAACCAATATTATTTAAATAATTTAATAATAACTAAATAGTCTATTCAAGTCAAGACCACTAAATGATCCATTGAGTTATTACATAAGTATTAGTAACAGATCCAACTAAACAAAACTAACTAAACAATCTAAATATTAATATTCAGTATCACGCCATGCCCGATCCTTGCTATGCATCCTGCATCTCTGGAAAAAAAATAAAAAAGTGGAAAGCGAGCTTCACAGTCTAGTAAAGATTCTGTACGAATCACACCAATAATAATATAATTTTGAAAATAGCAAGAAAATAATAGAATGTCATATCATATAATGAAACAACTCAAATATCATGTATAACAAAATCTTTGATAAAATTATGTTTTCTTTTCATATTTCCATTAGTTATCCTTCTTCTTTAGGGATTTTGGACTAGCGACGATCATGCTCCAGTCCATGACTGGTAATCTCAATGCCACACTTTAGCTTGTGACTGATAAGTTCGTTGTCACACTCTAGCCTGTGACTGGCAATCTCACTGTCACACTCCAACCTGTGACTGGCAATCTCAGTAACCATGATCCCGTAGTATGGCTAGTCCAAATACCTCATTCTCTTGGTTATCACTTATCAACTCATATCATACTGTCAAATTATGTCATTTCAAATTTTTCAATGACCGGCATCATAATCCAAACCATCAAAGTAATTTTGCTTAATAAAAATATAGTATACATGAGCATAACTAATAATAACAATAATTATATTGTCTATCATGAAAAGTTAAACTATACCATGCAAAAATAATTATGCATGCCAATGCTCATGACACGGATCAAATCATATCATGTAAAATATATATATAATTGGTGATCATGTTCAGAAATCCTTATCTCTCATGAGCCAATTTAATATACCCGATATTAATTTATACCCGAAGCTAGCTTAACATCCATTCTGCTCAGAAGTCTATTCCCCTACAATGACAAATAATTTCATTCAAATTTTAATTCAAATTTCTTCTACGACTTACCCGTGAAACCCTAACTTCACGAATTTCTAGAAAGAAAGTATCCCAATCCTCTCTTCTAATATTTATTTATTTTACTTTTTCTCTCTTTCTCTCTCTTTTTTCTCTCTCCTCTCTCTCCTATTTCTCGCTCTTCTTTCTTTATCCTCTTTCTCTCTCTTCTTTTTTTTCTTTTCTCTATTTTTTTTTTCTTTTCTTTTCTTTTTTCTTTCTTTTCTTTTTTTCCTTCTTCTTTCTTTCTTCTTCCTTGACTCCCTGTTTCTTCCTCGACTCGACCGAACCGGCCTCTAGCGTCCAAAAGATGGAGACCAAAGGAGAGGGATGGTTCACCGGTACATGGCTGGATGGAGGAGAAGGTCGAGGCAGCGCGGCCACCAGCGACCATCCAGCTCAAGAAAAACCAATCCAAAATCAAACTAAAATCCTAATTAAATCCTCCCTAAAATTGAAATAAGGAAATAAATGACTCATTGGCATTGAAGAAGCTCTCGGTCACTCACCGGAGAGGAGAAAAATGGCATGGAAGGAGGCTTGATGGGCTCGATTGGTAGCGGTGAGGGAAGATTTAAAGAAATATAACGATGAGTTCCCTCGCCGTATGAGAGAGAAACCCATCGATTGGAAAATCCCATCCCACCCCAATGGGTTGCCTACGGTATCCCTGCCCTTCATGACAGTCTGGCATCTTTTCCGGTGAGATTTTTTCCCAGATAAGGGAGGAAGAAGTTCTCCTGTTCCAGTGAATCCCCTTTTCTTTATGCATTTTGGGTTAAAGTCGACTAAGCTTGCCGACTTTGGCCCAAAACACTGGTTCTTACATTCTCCCCCCGTTAAAATAACTTTGTCCTCAAACTTAGCTTGATTGAGACTTTAATTCTTGAAAGTATCCAACCCTTATGTCATCTTCAAACTCCTTATTAGTCTACCTCTTAAGGTACTTGCTTGTCAAGTCTCAATATAACAAAATTATATAATATTCAAAACTTAATCTTTTCCATTTACAATACATATGGAATTCTCTCGAGCTCTTTAAAAAGAGTACTAATCTTTCAGTGTCAATACAATTTATTATCCTTGATTAATTTTATAAAAAAAATCATGATGGCCCAGCCTTAAACATCATCCTCAAGCTTCTACATGATCCCTTTCTTAGAATATTTTCTTCATAAGTCCCTAACATAACAAAATTATATCACATCTCAATTCTTGCTCCTTATGATATATGGTACATAATGAATTCTCTTAGTCTCTTCTAAATGAACATTAACGCTTCAACCTCGAATTAAGTACACAATTCTGTCCCTGAGATTTATTTCTCTTGATTAACCCTACATGAAAATCATAATCGATCCAATCTATTCTTAACCAACAATTAGGAGGAGGCTTGAGCACTAAGCACTTGCCATGATCTTTAGCATTCTTTCTTCTCTTAACCTTCTCCATGATTGTACAATTAGTCTTTTATCTTATATAAACCTCGAGCCCTCCTTAAATAGAGAAATCATAATATCATAACTAAAGGAGCTTGGTATCAAAATATTCCTGATCCTAGCTGGGTAAGGATCATCACTTCTTTATCCTAGATTTAGAGATGTTCAGAATTTTTACTAGAGTCCTCTACATTAGGGGGCTTATTGGTGAAAATTGCATGGCTACACCTATAGATTAGTCCAAGGATCGGTAACATTATCTTTTTATTTATTACTAAAATCTTGTTACAGAAATTCAAATCAGTACTCCCATCATAACACTTCTAAAGATTGAGTTAACATTCTTAATTAATTTCAGAATAACTCAAACCACTACACTTTCACTATGCATTTTGATATAATTTACTAAACTATCTAGGTTCACTAAATAAATCCCTCCAAATTTATCTAATATTGGCACCAAAAAGAAATAAAATTATCAAAGCAAAGTTTTTGGATCTCTTTATCTTGTCCATATCTCAGGCATAATATATCAAGGTTTATCCTGATCCAGTTTCCATATTGAAAGTCCTTGCATAAATTTTACCATCCTTTTATAACTTCAATAACTCTAGACAAAGTATGAATTAATTATACTTTTCTTGACAATTCAATTAGACAATCTAGATCAGCTTTTCTTTTGAAAGTTATCATTAACTTTAACAAAGTAAATAACTTCCAATCAATGTTCTTATAAATAGAATTAATTATATTATCGCTCATAAAACTATCTTACCATAATTCTTAGCATCAAATAACAAACTATCTAAAATATTATCCCTCATAGGTTGGACCTATATAAGTCTTTCAATACCAATTTCTTCGCTCAATACAATATTAGTAGTAGGGTAACTTAAATCTTCTCATAGATATTAATTTGACTTAGAGTTGGACACACCTAATAATCCCCAATAATTATAAGGACGATCAAATAATTCAATCCAAGACTACTAACCTATCCCATCAAAGATTCTACCAAGATGTGCATGGCATGTGCACATAATAAAATTTAATTCGCTAATGGCAAGTTACCAATCTATAAATTATCCTAATATATTCTTCATTACATATTTTCAACAATAATCCACCTATAGGTTCAGTATAAAATTATCCTTTCTAATATTTTTAAACTCTTGCATAACCTACACCCTCGACATCTTCTTATAACGATCCCAAAATTTATATTTCAATAATTAACAACAGAACTAGCATATTATCATAATCTACATCCATATCAGGTTAAGGATTTTAAAATCATTCAATTAATAATTAAACATATATATTCAGCATAATCCGTTAACATAACATACTATAATTTTAGGCTAGTACTCTTAATGCTTGGATCAACCTACTTATCAAAGGTAAAGACACATCCTATCCAACTCTTCAATATCCATCATATGCTTACTTATTATGATTAAATAGTATAAATCATTTGGCCTTTTTACACTTATCCAAGATTAATATCTCTACTTATATTAAAGACAAAAATCATGTTCCACCATTGTACTAATCATATGTCAGATCCTATGTACAACCTAAAGATTAGAAATCTAAACTTTAAGTCTATTCTTATAACTTTTATCATGTCCTGATTTATCATGATACTAAGTTCAAATACCTTTTAAGTCATAGTCCATAATGATCATAGCCCAAATCTTGATATCATTCAAATCATATCCTAATCATTTATATCACCATTCCAAGTGATTATACTTTAAGCTTTGATATTATTTATGTTATGTCCAAACTATTTATATCACAATCCCAATTAATCATAAGCTGAGCTTAAATATCATCCATGTCATGTCTTAATCACATATGTCATAGTTCTAAATTATCATAACCTAAGCTCTGATACCACTCTGTCACGTCCCGAATCCAGCACCGAAATCGGATACGTGACCGACCACACAATCCTAAGTTTTATCCTAGAGATCATGCCAGGCCTAGATATACAAAATTCACTTCATTAAAAAATCATATCAATTTAACCAATATTATTTAAATAATTTAATAATAACTAAATAGTTCATTCAAGTCAAGACCACAAAATGATCCATTGAGTTATTATATAAGTATCAGTAACAGATCCAACTAAACAAAACTAACAAAACAATCTAAATATTAATATTCAATCTCACACCCGGCTCGATCCTTGCTATAAATCCTACATTTCTAGAAGAAAAATAAAAAAGTGGGGAGTGAGCTTCACAGCCCAGTAAGGATTCTATATGAATCACACCAATAATAATATAATTCTGAAAATAGAAAGAAAATAATAGAATATCATATCATGCAATCAAATAACTCAAATGTTATGTATAACAAAATCTTTGATAAAATTATGTTTTCTTTTCATGTTTCCATTAGTTATCCTTCTTCTTTAGAGATTTTGGACTAGCCACGGTCATGCTCTAGCCCATGACTAGCAATCTCAGTATCACACTTTAGCTTATGATTGGCAAGTTCATTGTCACACTCCAGCCTGTGACGGGCAATCTCATTGTCACACTTCAGTCTATGATTGGCAATCTCATTATCACACTCCAGCCTGTGACTAGCAATTTCATTATCACACTCTAGCCTGTAACCAGCAATCTCAGTAACCATGATTCCATGGCATGGCTAGTCCAAATATCTCATTCTCTTGGTTATCACTTATCAACTCATATCATGCTGTCAAATCATGTCATTTCAAATTTTTTAATGACCGGCATCATGGTTTAAACCATCAAAAGTAATTTTGCTTAATAAAAATATGGTGTACAGGAACATGACTAATAATAACAGCAATCATACTATCTGTTGCCGCTCTCGCCACCGTGCCCGTGCCACGGATCAGCCGATCCTTCCTGACCGCCTGGCGAGGGAGCCTCCCTTCCCGCGGAGAACCTGCAACAAAGGGGTTAGAGGACCCTGGCCGGGGATCCCGGTGAGGGGGCTCCGACGGTCAAGTCAGTAGACGACGAGAAGGAACAGACTCTCCAGCCGGGCCCTCGAAAGGGTTCCAGGCTTAGAGAGTTAACTGGTGAAGGAAACGCTCTGGGGACCAGAATCTCGGCTGGGCCTCCTTGCCGAGCTCACGCCCAGTGTTCCCCTCTCGGGATCTCTGGTTTCTCTCTCGAAGCAAGGCCTTGTGCCGGTGCTTCCTCCTTGTCCCCAGGCTAATTGGCTTACCTTGTCATCCCTAGATTCTTCCCTCTTTATCTCCCTCCGTCGTGCGCTTGTCTTTTTCTTCCTCGGAAACTCCCCTCCCCCGTCCTCTTCTCTTTTCCCTTTTTGGTGAAGGGGGGCCGGCGGCTTTCCGACCTCGTCCGCCGGGCCCAGCAGGGAAAAGGCAAAGACAGAAGAGAAAGAAGGGGAGAGCGGCGCTAGCAGGGCGGCCGGTCAGGCCTCGGGCTCAGTGAGAGCGCTCTCTTCCCCAAGAGTGGGCGCCATCCATCTATGGGGCCTGTTCCGTCAGGATCGGGTCTCTCGGCTGCGGGACCTGTCGGGCCGATGCAAGTGATGTTCCGCGTGCCGCCGCCCTCCGTACGGGACACCGTCTGGGATTCGTACGGCCCGAGGGATGGCCTCGGGGCCCGTCTCTCTCCCCGGGGGCCTCTCTGTACGAGCGGTCTGACCTCGGCTGAGTTAGACCCGTCTCCGGGGGCCAACTGGCGAGGGGCGAGGGATCGGCCGACCTCGGCTTAGGTGGACCCCTCCTGGGTGGACACCTGGCGAGGTGGCAGGAGGTCGCCTGGCTTCGGCCGAGGTGGGCCCGTCTCCGGGTGGCCATCTGGCGAAGGGTGAAGGATCAGCCGACCTCGGCTTAGGTGGACCCCTCCTGAGTGGACACCTGGCGAGGTGGCAGGAGGTCGCCTGGCTTCGGCCGAGGTGGGCCCGTCTCCGGGTGGCCACCTGGCGAAGGGCGAAGGATCAGCCGACCTCGGCTTAGGTGGACCCCTCCTGGGTGGACACGTGGCGAGGTGGCTGGAGGTCGCCTGACTTCGGCCGAGGTGGGCCCGTCTCCGGGTGGCCACCTGGCGAAGGGCGAAGGATCAGCCGACCTCGGCTTAGGTGGACCCCTCCGGGCCCGGGCGCCAATGAGGTGGTAGAGGAACTCCGAGCCGAGCTCGACCTCGGCGAGGGCGGTTTGCCTCAGACAGTCATCGGGTGGTGTGGTCTTGCCGATCCTGGCCTTGAGGACGTGGCGCTGACTCGGCCGGGGAAACTTACACGTGGCTCGCTCGTATTCGGTGATACCTGAGCCTGGCCACGTCACTGTCACGGCTGTAACACTATCCATCATGAAAAGTCAAACTATATCATGCAAAAATAATCATGCATGCCAATGCTTATGTGTACGGATCAAATCATATCATGTAAGATATATATATATATACAACTGATAATCATGTTCAGAAATCCTTACCTCTCAGGAGCTTATCCAATATACCCAATATTAATTTATACCCAAAACTTGCTCAACGTCCCTTCTGCTAAGAAGTCTGTTCCTTTACAATGATAAATAATTTTATTCGAATCTTTTATCCAAATTTCTTCTACGATTCACTCATAAAGTCCTAACTTCATGAATGTCCAAAAAGAAAGCTTCCCGATCCTCTCTTCTAATATTTATTTATTTTACTTTTTCTCTCTTTTTCTCTTCTCTCTCCTCTTTCTCTCTCTTCTTTCTCTCTCCTTTCTTTCCTCTTTCTCTATCATCTTTCTCTCTCTTCTTTTTTTCTTTTCTCTCTTTATTTTCTTTTTCTTTTGTTTTCTTTTTTTTCCTTCTTCTTTCTTTCTTCTTCCCTAACTCTTTATTTCTTCCTCGGTTCGACCAAACCAGCCTTTGGCATCCAAAAGATGGAGATCGAAGGAGGGGGATGGTTCACCGGCACATGGCTGGATGGAGGAGAAGGTCAGGGCGGCGCGGCCACCGGTGACCGTCCAGCTCAAGAAAAACCAAACCAAAATCAAACTAAAACCCCAATTAAATCCTTTCTAAAATTGAAATAAGAAAATTAAGAACTCACCAGCGTTGAAAAAGCTCTCGGTCGCTCACCAGAGAGGAGAAAATTGGCATGGAAGGAGGCTTGTGGGCTTGATTGGCGACAGTGAGAAAAAATTTAAAGAAATATAACGATGAGTTTTTTTGCCGTACAAGAGAGAAAGCCATTGATCGAAGAATCCCATCCCATCCCATCCCAATGCATTGCCTGCAGTGTCCCTGCCCTCCACGGTGGTCCGGCATCTTTTTTGACGAGATTTTCGCCTAGATAAGAGAGGAAGAAGTTCCTTTATTCTAGTGAATCCCCTTTTTTTTTCTGCATTTTGGGTTGAAGTTGGTTGGGCCTGCCAACATTGGCCCAAAACACCGGTTCTCACATATAGAGCTTTAGCTCTAAATGAGATCCAAGACAATATTTTCTGCTAGATGTGACACTACACACATCTCTGGAAGGTTTCATCTATATGAGAGTATCCATTTATAATTATTATGATTGTGAATATAAGATATGGGCTATCTCTAGTAATTCTCATGAAAAATCAAGATACAATATAGGGCTACTAATGCACAGACACATGATGAAGATCTTTATAATATGTATATGGTAATTGAAGTTTAGATCAAAGAAATATTATTCAAGATCTGTTCATTCCGTTCTTTCATATAGAAACTATTTGTACTAAGGTTCAATTATGTAAAGACACTTTACCTATAAATAGTATAAGTATCCAAAAATTTATATTATTTATTTTATTATTTTTAAAAAATTTAAGTTTTGAGAAGGGATGTTAGAAAAACCCAAAAATCCTTCCAATCAATTTTGATCATTAGACTTTATTACCATATTTAATTATTTAACTGTTGGGTTTTTAATTATTTAACCATTAGGCTTCTTATTACAAGCTTTAATGAGTCAATAAAATTCTAGATGGTCAGATTTGATGGCTATAAAAAAATCTTTTTGAATCTATATCCAGTAAGTCATTCTAAGCCATCAAAAGCTATTCCTAGTTTTTTCTTGTTTTTCCTATTCCCCAAGTTTCTCCTTAATTTTGTCAATTTCAAAGATTTCTTCTTTCGTGATGAAAGAATCTTCACCAACTTTCACCATGATCGTGCTCGAAGGTGGAGGATTTCCGGTCGTATCTTAGGATTGTGTTTCTGATTATTCTTGCATGGGGGATAGAAATACACTTTAGGATAATGCCTTACATGCTTCCACATTTGATTTTTATTTAGGGATGGCAAAATATGACCTAACCCGCCAACCCGATCCATGTTCGATCCACACAGAGAGAGACAGAGAGAGAAAAAATCCAGAGAAATTTCAGAGAGATTTCTTCTTCGATCCAGGCACCAGGAAAAGCAAGAGGCCTGGTATTTGGGATTTTTCTCGTGCTTCTTTCATCCTCTTTTGTTTATTTATTATGTCTCTTTGTTTTTAATCTGGTATTTATTATCTAAATATTTGTATTCCTTTATACCCAGATTTGGGTCAGATTATGGTGGATTACTCCTTTCCTCTTGGTGGGCGTAGGCAATATTTTGCCGAACCGCGTAAATCTTGTCTTCTTTTGATTTGATATCTGCCTATGTTGTGATTGGTTAATTGCCTAAGTAAACCACAAATTATTTGGAGGCCTAAACTAGTTTAATCCACTGCGCACATTCCAACAATTAGTATCAGAGCACTGGGATGGCATCTGACGGGCAACCAAGTTCTTCTCCGGCTCCTGAGATGGTTATTTTTTATTCCACTACCTCTAGGAATGAGGTAGCGATATTTGCTGGCACAGGTGATTTTGCACTATGGAAGGTGAGAATGAGATATCTGTTGGTAAAGGAGGGCGTTGCAACAGCTCTCAAAGGAATGGATGCAATTCCAGGTGATACAGAGGCTGCAAAAAAGGAGATGAATGAAAGAGGACTTGGGACTCTATTTTCGGGATTGAGTGATAAAGTCCTCCGCAATGTAGTGGAACTTGATACAGCTAAAAGTGTATGAGAAAAATTGGATACTTTGTATATGGTAACATCTCTCACTAATAGACTGTATTTGAGGGGCAAGCTTCACACATTTCGTATGGCGGAAGGGATCTCACTCAAGGATCACTTGGATGATTATAATAAGCTCTTGCTTGATTTGGCAAATATTGGTGTTAATGTTGATGAGGAAGACAAGACTTTAATATTGATTTATTCTTTGCCTAAGTCCTATGAAAATATTACTACTACCATGCTCTATGGAAGTGAGACTATAAGTCTCAATGAGGTTGAGCCACGTTGTTATCCAATGAGCTTAGGTTGAAAGTACAGTTGGAGCATCAGGTTCCAAATCCGGCACAAGGACTTACTGTCAGAGGTAGATATGAGCAAAGAATAGCTGGACAAGGTAGAAACAAGTCCAAGACTATATCAAAGTCTAGGTCTAAAAGACCTGGTGTTTGTCATTACTACAAGAAACCAGGCCACTGAAAAAATAAGTGTAAACTTCTACAGTCCAAGAAAGAGAAGGAACAGAAAAATAAAGGAACAATCTCAGATTTGGCATCAGTAGCAGTTTCTTCTGCAGATCATAGCAGTGTTGCAGATGATGCAGTATTTACAGGTGCATGCAGTATCAGTCAGCCTGATACCTGGATCGTGGACTCTGAAGCATCTTTTTACCTGATATCCCATAAAGAATGGTTCACTTCTTTTAGATCCTGTGATGGAGGCTCTGTTCTTCTTGGGGATGACGCCATCTGTAAAGTGGAAGGAATTGGTACAGTTCAGATCAAATCTCATGCAAATACTGTGGTGACTTTGAATGATGTCAGATATGTTCCCCAATTAAAAAGAAATCTTCTCTCGGTACATGCTCTTGCCGGTTTTGAGGGCAGATGAGGTAGAAGATCTATTACAATTAGTAAAGATGCATTGATTTTGTTAAGAGGCAAATTAAGTGGCACTCTTTTTACTATTTGGATGGCACTACAGTGGTTGATGAGGCTTCTTCAGCACATTCCTCTATTGTTCAATTGACACAGTTATGGCATCAAAGATTGGGCCACATGTCAGATAAAGGTTTACAGGAGCTGAGCAGACGTGGTCTGCTACGATGTCAGAAAGTTGGTGCACTTGGATTCTGTGAGCATTGCATATTTGGAAAACAACACAGAGTCAGCTTTACTACAGGCGTGCACAAGACAGTAGGTATATTGGATTACATACATTCTGACCTATGGGAACCTGCCCCAGTTACATCCAAGGGTGGATCTAGGTATTTGCTCACTTTGATTGATGACTATTCCCGTAAAGTCTGGATTTATACTATCAAAAATAAAAGTGATGGATTTCATACTTTTAAAGGATGGAAGGCTATGGTCGGGAGGCAAACTGAGAGGAAGGTGAAAACCTTCTGGACTGACAATGGATTGGAATTCTGTTCTACAGAATTTAATGACTTTTGCAAGTTAGAGGGCATTGTCAGGCATAGGACCACAGTATATACTCCTCAGCAAAATGGTATTGCGGAATGCATGAATCGCACACTATTGAAAATAGTCAGATCTATGATGTCAAGTTCTGGATTGAGTAGAGACTTCTGGGCAGAGGCTGCATATACAGCCTGCTTTATAATAAATCGTTCTCCAGCATCTGCTTTGAATATGAAGACTTCGGAAGAGATGTGGACAGGAAGATCTGCAGACTATTCAGTTCTTAGAGTATTTGGGTGTTCAGCATATGCACATGTCAAAGATGGAAAGCTGAATCCCAGGGCTAAGAAATGCATATTTCTTGGATATGCATATAGGGTGAATGGCTACAGATTATGGTGCATCGAGCCCGGATCCCAGGGTTTTCTAGTCAGCAGGGATGTGACTTTTAATGAGTCATCCACTCCTTCAAGGCAGCAATAGCCAAGTTCTTCACAAGAGAACAGGTTCAGGGTGAGCAGGATAGGACTGTTGTTGATATTAATCAGACAGTTAGTTTACAACAGTTGCAGCCTACTGGTGATATTCAGAATGAACAGCATCAGCAGATAGATCCAGAGATACAGACTCAGGAGGAGGTTATTGGATAAGGTCTATATGATAGTATTGCCACTCGAAGATCCATGCGAAATATCAGAGCACCTCAAAGGTATGGTTTTAAGGATTCTGCTTGTGCTAAGTTAGTATATTATACTCTGAATATTGCAGATACTATAGGTGATGAGTCGACCACATTTCAAGAAGCAATTGGTAGTTCACAGGTTGAGCAATGGACCATGGCTATGGTAGAAGATCTTCAGTCTTTGGAAAAGAATCATACTTGGGAATTAATCAGATTACCTCAGGGCAAGAATAAAATTGGCTGCAAATGGATCTTCAAGAAAAAGGAAGGAGCTACCCCTCAAGATTTGAAATATAAGGCAAGGTTAGTGGCTAAGGGTTACAGTCAATGAGAGGGTATTGATTACTAGGAGGTATTTCTCCTGTAGTTAAACACTCTTCTATTCATGTGTTCCTTACTTTAGTTGCTTCTCAGAATTTGGAGTTAGAATAGCTGGATGTCAAGACAGCTTTTCTACATTGTGACTTGGAGGAGCAGATTTATATGCAACAGCACCTGGTTTTGAAGCTCCAGATAAAGAAGATCATGTATGCTTGCTCAAAAGGTCTTTGTATTGTTTGAAACAATCTCCAAGATAATGGTACCGCAAATTTGATAAGTTTATGGTTGACCATGAATTTGATAGATCTCCATATGATAGTTGCGTGTATCATCAGCAGCTTTCAGACAGGTCCTTTTGTTATTTGTTATTATATATTGATGACATGATGATTGCAGCCAGGGATATGTCAGTCATCTAGAAGCTGAAAGCTGAACTTAGCATTGCATTTGAGATGAAGGACCTTGGACCGGCAAAGAAGATACTTGGAATGGAGATCATTCGTGACAGGCAATTATGTAGACTATTTGTTACTCAACACAGTTATATTATGAAAGTCTTGGAAAGATTTTATATGTCTACAGCTTTGCCAGTCACTACGCCCTTTGCCAGTCACTTTCGTTTATCTGCCAAGGATTCTTCTCAGACTGATGATGAGGAGAAGTATATGTCTAAAGTATCTTATGCAAGTGCAGTTGGCAGTATCATGTATGCAATGGTCTGCACTCGCCCTGATATTTCACAGGCAATTAGTGTAGTGAGCAGATATATGGACAAGCCTGGAAAAGCTCACTGGTCAGCTGTGAAATGGATTCTTCGATATTTGAAAGGTATTTCTAATTTGGAATTAGTATTCTCCGGACAGAGTGGTTGCACTGTTACAGGATTTTGTGATTCAGATTATGCTTGTGACTTGGATAGGAGGAGGTCATTGATCTCATATGTATTTACTCTCTCTGGTTGTGCAATTAGCTGGAATGCTACTTTGCAATCTACAGTTGCTTTGTCTACTACAGAGGCAGAGTATATGGCTTTGACAGAGGCAGCAAAGGAAGCAATATGGCTAAGAGGGTTAGTACAAGATTTGGGTTTCAAGCAGAATTCTTTGGTTATTCACTGTGACAGTCAGAGTGCGTTACATCTCGCCAGAGATTAGATGTATCATGAGCGCACTAAGCATGTTGATGTCAGGTATCACTTTATCAGAAATTTGGTAGAGGATGGTGTTATTCAACTTCAGAAAATTGGCACTGCTAATAATCCGGCTGATATGCTCACTAAACCAATTCCAGTAGTCAAGTTCAGGATATTCCAGAACTTGATTGGTTTGAGCACTTGGTGATCCCCTTCGGGATCTTTTGATGAGGAGGCTTTATAATCCATATTTGATAGAGGCATTTATTTTTTGGTCGCAAGGAGGATTGTTATCGTTGCTCCCGTAAAAACCCACCCATGAACCCCGACCCACGCGCGACGCGCGGCGTGACCGGGCGCTCGGCCCAGCGCGCAGGCACGCACGGGCGCGCATGGGCCCTGCCTAGGCCCACGCGCAGCGCGCGCGGGCACGCTTGGGCCCGGCCCTAGCGGCTGTGGCTGACCCTTGGGGCATTTCCCATGCAGTTTCCCGTGCATTTCGCGCGGTGTTTGAGTGGTCCACAGGATTTCTTTTGATCCTGACCGTCCGATGGCGCAATCGGACGGTTAAGATGGATCCGACCTCTTTTGGGCTTGATCTGGCACTATTTTTGGCGCGATCTGGACTCTTGTTCTTTGATCTGACGGCTTGGAAGTGTTTTGGACTTTCTGGACTCGTTTTAGATCAGTTTTGGACATCGTTTTGGATGATTATTTAATCACAGAGAGCCTGCGGTCTTTGATCTACACACAGAGAGAGAAAAAAATCCAGAAAAATTTCAGAGAGATTTCTTCTTCGATCGAGGCACCAGAAAAAGCTAGATGCCTGGTATTTGAGATTTTTCTCGTACTTCTTTCATTCTCGAAAAGCTAGAGGCCTGGTATTTGGGATTTTTCTCTTGCTTCTTTCATCCTCTTTTGTTTATTTATTATATCTCTTTGTTTTTAATATGGCATTTGTTATTTGGATATTTATATTCCTTTTGTACCCAGATTTGGGTCAGATTATAGTGGATTACTCATTTTCTCTTGGTGTACGTAGACAATATTTTGCCGAACCACGTAAATCTCATCTTCTTTTGATTTGATATTTGCCTGTGTTGTGATTGGTTAATTGTCTAAGTGAGTAAACCACGAATTATTTGAAGGCATAAACTAGTTTAATCCGCTGCGCACATCCCGACAGAATACTTGGTGAACTCTTGGCCAAGGATTAAATGCATCCATTTGCAGCTTATTTAGTGTACTTGAAGGATAAAAAAGAAGAAGAAGAAGAAGAAGTTTAGTGGTAAATCTAGTTGGCACCTGGGATTTTTGACCTGACAGAGACTGACAAAGGTTTATCCAGCTGATTAGAAAAGAATTAGCTCAATTGACAAGAGTGATTGATTGCAAATCCATATTTCTACACATTGAGCATGTCACAAACTAATTTTCGCATTTGGTAGTAAAAACAAACTTCAACAACATAAGTTGGAAAATTTACATTAAAGAGCAACAGAGGCTTGGAAATGGGGTAGGAGATGAAGGGAATTGTAGGTTCAAGATAGAACAAGTCTCGTGGGACAAAAAAAAGGAACTTTGATATATGATCAATTTGGGTGATTTTTATGCAGGAAAGACATGAAACTTCAATCAGGCAAAATGCTAAATATTTGAAAACTCTGGAATTGTAAACACCAAATACCACATCCTTACAAAACAAAGACACTAGTACATTTTTATTTCTGTGCATGACATACTGTGCATGATATCCAGTCAGATATGCCTATCAATTATCATCCTGCAAGCTTGTTAGAGACCAGACACGAGAAATTTTTATTGAGTTTTTATCTGATAAAACAATTTGCTCTGATCTAAATTTGAATGAACCAACCAGTTTCTTTGGTGTGTTTGAGCAAGCTACAAAAATTTTAACAAGAAATAAAGCTACAAAGTCAAACACAGCATGAAAATTTTAACTCAATAAATCTCAACAGAGCACTTCCAATTTTGCTTCATGTTTTGAGGAATAAATAAAAATCATGCACCTGTCACATGTGACATAGAACTATAGAAATATAATTTCAGACATATAAAAATAACATAAAAAATATTGTAGAACACCTTTATTACACAATAAGCTGTTGCAGGTAGATTTCTAGTGTTCTTAGTGCTGCAGCATCACCAGCCTTTCCCTATGAGCCACAACCAATCAAGTGCAACACCCGAGAATATACCTGATAGAAGGAATAGCACAAGCAAGTTTCCCAGTGCATTTTGCTCAGGTCCCTGCAGAAAGAAAACTACTCGGTACATGGTTCAAAATAATTCCCTGCAATAATATTTAAAGCTTTGTTTTTGAAAATTAATCACACTCAATTTTCTATCAATATCATATGTAAAACATCAACCCAGAAAATGTCAGTCTAGGATTCTAAATTACAAGCAATCCCTTCTGTTGGCCTTCTGTTGCCCTAATAAACCATGGTCTCTAGTTAAATTAATCCAAGATGGTAAATGACTATTGTACCGGTGGTTGCTCTCAACCAGGGTCCCTGAATGCTAAAACAAACTCGTCCCTGCCACAGATCACCTCTTGGATGGCTGCATCCTCGTACCCGCACTTGATCAAGAGCTATTGGTAGTGGTGGTGATGGTTCAGTTTGGCAGCTGTCGGCACCCAGAGCTCATGTGCCTTCCCAAGCGTGAGCTACGTGTAGCTGGAGTGGGAAAAGATTTTTTTTCCAAAAAATGGAGCTTTTGGCACCTTTATTCAAAGACAAGATCGAAGCCCTTTCAATTTCTAACCATCAATTCTGGTTTTATTTTGTGGACCTCGATCCTTTCTTCTGCCTCGTTTCCATAACCAAGCCAGCATTTTCTTTTGTATAGATCCCACCTAACCTGGCCTTACCTTTTTCCTATTTTCCAAATGTGTTTGGTTTTGGATGGAGTGGTCTTGAATTTTTTTTTAAATAATACCAAAAAAAAAAAAAACAAACCAAAATAGGTGTTTTCATCTATATCTATGAAAATAGGTGTTTTTTTGTCTACTTGGCAGAAAAATTTACTTTTCGGTCGAAGAAAAGGATGTAGTGCCAGCGGGGCTAAAATTATCCGGCAAAAACGATTTCAAGTTGAGAAAACATCTTTACCAAAGACGATTTCAAAATTTTAAATAAATTTTTTTTATAAAATTTGATTTGAAGTTTGATATGATATTTTTAAATTAAAAAATTTTTGATGTGACTTCTAAAATCATACGTGGAACAGACGATTTCAAAACAGTAACAGAGGTTACTGCTTTAATAAACATCATTATTTTTTTAAAAATCTAATTAATAAATTTTAATTTTAAATAAATAAATAAATAGAAATTAATATTAATTAAAATTTTAGATATTATTTTTTGATAATATTAATTATGATATTAATTAAAAATAACATTAATTAACCATATAAAAAATATTAATTTAAAATTAATAATAAATTAATTAAAAATAACATCAATTAAAAATATAATTAATTAAAAGATATTATAATAATATAGTATAATATATTTTTATATTATAATAAATATTTTATATTCTAAAATATAATAAATGTATTATAATTTATTATATTATATATTATAATATGGTATAAAAAATTGAAAAAATTTAAAAATTTAAAAATAATCACCAGGTCGATACTATCCTATCACCAGCCCGGTACTAGTTCGGTCGACAGCTCGGTGTCAGTCCAATCCCTTGCTCAGGACCGATGGCAGGACCCCGACGACCAGATCGGCGATCGGATCTGTGGCATGACTGGGACTAAACCGGTGGCAGGATCTTGGCAGCCGGACCGGCGGCCGCCGAACCGGCTGCCTTACCGGGGGCCGGACCGGCTGCCTTACCGAAGGCTGGACCGGTGGCCGGACCCCGATACAGCGGTCGCCAGTCCGATCCCCGTTACGGTCGCTGATCCGGCCCTCGGTTCAGCAGCCGGTCCAGCGGTCCCCGATCCGACCCCCAGTCCGACTGCCAGTCCGGCCCCCGGTCCGGCTGCCAAGATCCTGCCACCGGTTTAGCCCCAGTCATGCCACATATCCGATCACCGGTTTGGCCGTCGGGATCCTGCCACCGGTCTTGAGCAAGAGATCGAACTGATACCGGGCTATCAACCAAACTGATACCAAGCTGGCGACTGGATAGTATCGACCTGATGATTATTTTTAATTTTTTTTCAATTTTATACTATATTATAATTTATAATATATAATATAATAAATTATAATACATTTATTATATTTTAGAATATAAAATATTTATTATAATATAAAAATATTATGATATATTATTATAATATCTTTTAATTAATTTTATTTTTAATTAATGTTATTTTTAATTAATTTATTATTAATTTTAAATTAATATTATTTTTATATGATTAATTAATATTATTTTAAAATAATATCATAATTAATATTATCAAAAAATAATATATAAAATTTTAATTAATATTAATTTTTTATTATTTATTTATTTAAAATTAAAATTTATTAATTATATTTTTTTTAAAAAATAATAATGTTTATTAAAATAGTAACCTCTGTTACTATTTTGAAATCATCTGTGGAACAGACGATTTCAAATGCATTTGAAATCATCCGTTCCATGGACGATTTCGAAAACCACGTCAAAAATTTTTTAATTTAAAAATATTATATCAAAATTCAAATCAAATTTTATAAAAAAAAAATATTTAAAATCTTGAAATCGTCTTCTGTCACGGACGATTTCAATCCCGCTGGCGCCGCGTTTTTTCCTCCGACCGGAAAATAGATTTTTCTGCCATGTAGGTAAAAAAATACCTGCTTTCGTGAACATGGATGAAAACATCTATTTTAATAATTTTTTTTATATTATTTTTAAAAAAATTCGAGTGGTCTTAGTTGGGTTCCATCATTTGTGGTCGGCAAGAGATCACTGTTGGCATTGATTCTGATGGTGAGTCACAACAATGATGTCGTGAATGAGTGTTGAGATGAGATGATGAGCTAAGTGCCCGGACGACTGGCGATAGTGATGATGATATTGGTGGTGGGAATGACCGAGGTGAGTATCCTAGGGCTGTCAGGGCAGTTGAGGGGGTGCCGGTGACAGCGACCATAACAATAGAGATCACCGTTGTCCCCCATCGTGCCAAAGTGGAACAATGAAGAGGATGAGAGAAACCAAAGAGCACGGGATGCCCAACGGCACCAATTACGGCAACGGGCTGGGCTCGGGCACCGCCTGGACCAAGTTTTGGACCATTTTCTCTATCATGTTTTAATATTGAGCGACATGGCTGATGGCAGAAAGTTTAAATTTGAGGGCTGAAGAAGGACAGGAAGGGAAATTTAAGAGAAGAGGATAAGGAAATGATGGCCTCTATGCTTAGCTCTACTCCCCCCTAAATTCCAATCGTCCCACCAGCACTTCCAATGGTCCCACCAGCACTTGAGCAAACTGTTCTTTGATCTATTAGAGTTAATCTAATTTAAGGTGTTTGCTGTAGTTTTTATTAAGATTTTCTGGATCAATTTATAAATTATGGTAAAGGGAGGCTTTATATGTAATATAAACAAAATACTGGACGTTCTTTGCAGAAACTTTTAATGCATATGTTATCAACATGGAGTTTACAAACATTTATCTTTTCTCTTGGGAATGAAAATTACTGACCTTGTATCCTTTGGGGGCTGCAGTGAGTGCACAGACAGTAAGGTAACCGTTGCTGAGTCCTAAATACGATGTCAACATAATCATCCATCCTTGGTCTCCATACTTTGCTGTGAAGTAGAATGCTGGAATGAGTAAGAAACGTGAAAGAATTGCGACCATGAGACCTTTCCTTGACGTCAACTTGAGCCATTTTAAAAGAGGTAGATATCTCCCTATGAGGTCCCATACGTTATACATAGCAATCAAGACAAGTGCATACCTAGATGACAAACAAGATGAATAGTAAGCAACATCAGTTAGCCATAGTAGACACAAAGTTTGAAGGCTTCATATCTCATAAACTACATGGAACATACTAAGATCCTTAAATTTTTCCTTTATTCTGTCCTCCAAGTTTTGAAAAGACAACAAAACAGAACATCATTAACACAGCATAATATTTCACGGGTCAATTTATTTCCAAAGAAAAATATATTTTTCCAGGCAAATGAAGATCCTAAAGTGTTGCAAGAAGAAATATGCTGAAATGAAAGGGAAAAAAAAAAGGAAAGAAAGAAAAATATGGAAATGCCTGCTACCTGCTCAGAGGTAACAGCTATAGGTTTTGCATGTAAACTATATAACAAACCATGAAAGCATGGATTTCCCTACATTTATAGCCAAATCTTTAAAAATTGAAAATATTGACAGATCATGATAGACTACTGACACGAACACTTACCATGAACCCAAGCTGTGGGAGCCGGTATCCTCAGACAAGAATCCGGGGAAAATTGACAATGTCAAAACATATATCAGATACAGATCAAGTGCATAATCTATGTTTTGCAATAACAACTGTTTGTTTGTCAAACGCTCAAAGAGTTTGGGGTCCTCTTCATCCTGCAAGAAATATTTATTTTAATGTGGAAACATATTTTTTGTTTCTAAGAAAACCAGTTTGCAAATTAAACGTTTCAAATAGCTGTGAAACTCTCAAGAAGATACAGACTCCTTGATGCCGTTGCTTTTGGATGCCAGCAGCAGCAAGATCAGCAGTAACTGTCGTAGATCCTTCTGAAGCTGCTTTTAAACGGTAGTACTTCACAATCGGCACCTTGGGGAAGATGAACGCATACAATAGCACACAGAGTAGCTCGAAAAATGCTGAGATTGCAAAGAACATCACTGCAAGGGAAAGTTAAAAATAACAATTATTTTTACCGTTCCTGAAGACACATATCAACCTTTTCCTGTCAAAAATACCAGGAAAGACAGGATTTGATATGATAATTAGGTGATATAATCAATGTTCAATTCATGATATGGGTGCAGGATGTCTCATTTAGAGATTTCTGTGTATTGCAGGGTTCATTACCTGAAGGACACATGAATAATGTGGTGTTCTACTTATGAAGCTTAGGAAACTACTTTCAATAGTTTGTGAGCTGCAATTAATCTGATGCAACTTTGAATGCTTAGACAATTACAGTTGTTACTCCAATAGGAGGTGAGGATCTAATTTAAAATATACTGAGAAGACAAATACTAATCCAGGAATTGATTGAGAAAATAACTTCTGGGTCATTAGAGTATATGGTGGAAAAATTATCTGAATGCCTCATCTAATTTAAATTTCTGACAAAATTCAAGTTTCAGTTTGCACACTCATATGGTCTAAATATTAAGGTATAAAATGAAAATGATAGTATATTCTCTACTTATCATCACTAAATATCTGCTAAATTCTATACACACTGGCTCCCTTGCGAAGACCATCTTGGCTGTTCTCAAAAGCAGCCTTTGTTATTAATCTCAAAGCAGAGGTTAGTGCCCCAGATGCAGCCAAGCCAGCCAAGAAGGACTGCAGTTTCACAAGAAAGAAAAGGATCATGAATGTGAGAATCCTTCTCCATATAAAATTTACAATTTGAAAAAAGTAATTGTAGAAGCCTTACCTGATTGAATTCTGGGCACATCAAGAACAGATCACCAACCATTCCCCCTTGAACGTGAGCATCAGCAACTCCAAATGCTACACTGATGGCACATACACCAATAAAGACTCCAATCCCACCTTTTCCAGATGTTGCCACATCCAACTATGATTGAAACATGCTATGTCATTAATTGGATTTGAGAAATCCACTTAAAATTTGAGGAAGGATCATGTTTACATATTTCAAAAATAACAGAGAAACTCACCACAATTAGGAGCAGAGAACTTAAGAAGAACAGAGTATATCCAATTAGGTTGCGTTTTCTGGTGTTGAGCTTTGCTTCATTATATGCTAGTATTGCAAGTGTCCCAAGGGCAAAAGGCTGATAGACAAGTGTAAGTACTCTTGTGGGGTGGTACCTCTGCAATAGGAGAAATCTTCAAGCAATTCATTCAAGAATTCATCTATCGCTCATTGATCAGAAACTTTGCATCAGTACTTCCTACAGTACATTATCCTAGAGTGCTGAAAAACACATATTTGAGCATAACAATACAACAACAAAGTCTAATTAGAAATATAAATATTATTCCTGAATGAGATAATTTCAGCTTCTTTACACAAATTAGTTGATCGCTCGAGGCAAAACTTCACTTTGGGTAGCTCCCCTTGTCACCGAGTTGGACAAAGGCTGGTTTAATGGCACAACTTATTGAATGTTGAAGTCAGTTTAGCAACAAATATTAGAACCTATTCTGACCGTTTCTACAGAGATTTCCCATGGCTGACCTGCCTTCATGGGACTAATACTCAGCCGCATTCATTATCAAAAACATATAGTGGCAATGTGCTAGAGGCATAGCTTCATTCTACAGAGAGAAGCAGAAATGGACAAGTTAAGTACAAGCATGTAGTCCTTAAATATCATCACAATAACCTAAATCACATACGACAGCTGGAGTGATACAATGAAAATTGTTCCAAATCAACTAACACCGTGTGCCATCTGTTGCATAGAATAATGCCAGCATAAATTATCAGGACATATACCCCTTGTGTATTCCTAGCAATGAAAAGCAATAATATTTAATTTGCCAATAAATAGAATTCCTTCCTGTCTCCAAACTAAGTAAAGCTGGTATAATCCATATGTCATCCCAACAATATATGTCAAAAGCACTAAACTTTTGGTTTCTGATATGCTAAATTAAAGTAAAGCTGGAAAAGTTATGTACTTATATCACGGCCAATTTGATTTTATTCAAAGTCATAGGTTAAATCCTAAGATTTAATTCTGAACATTATTAGTTAATTTCCTGTCTTGTTATTACTTCTCCTAACTTGTAATGGAAGTCCCACATCCAACTTTTTATGACCACTACACATACATACTTGTGAACACATTTTACAATGTAAAAAAAAGAAAAAAATCAAAACCCCTTTAAATTGGTCAAAACAACAAATATCAACAAATTGGCAGGTATCTCCCACCAAGGTAGGTTTCAGGAATATAGTATAGCACAAACAGGACAGAAACGGAACACGGTGCAGACAAATGACAATTATTATCATAGAGCCAGAATGACACAAAAAGACACCTGTGGCAGAATGCCACAAGGTGATGGTGCAAAAGGGAAATAGGTGCTTACCGGGAAGAGGTAAGAATAGTAATCTTCAATTGTTAACATGCTATTCCATGCGACAAGGGATCCGTTTCCTAGGAGCCAGCAGATGATCATGGCCAAGTAATAGCCCTGTTCATTTGTGGAAAGAAATTAGTTGTTTCTGCAGAACAATAATTGAACTGCACATTGTTTCCACTTCTGTTTCAGTAGAAGTCACCAGTAACTACTTATCAGACACTTGAGGGTTAGATAAAGCACCTCATTTCTACTGACTTCACTGGTTTCAGTCTGGTAACTCATGACTGATCCCCTTCGACCACTCCTTTAAAAGTAACAAAAGAAGAAAAAGAGTAAAAAATTATGACAACATGGCATAACTTTTCAGTAGCATGATGTGGCAAATTGAGAGAAACAAGGACTAGATAACTGTCTCCGGTTAAGGGAGCTTGCAACAAACAATGCTAATCAAAACCCACATGCTGCTGGTGCTAAAATGATGCAAATTTCATACACTTAACTAATGAGCATGCTCATAAAGTTGATAATTTAAATTCTAAAAAAAATTGACAAAACTATAAAACTACAAATAGACACATCAATGTATTCTAGCAGCATTATGCATAAAGCAACAAGAAGGATCGCAATGATGCCAATATATCAGAGATCAACATGATCATACATTCTTCTATAGAATTGAAATCATCCAATTTTATTCTTTAGATTTATATAAAGTATTCTTGCAAACTTTGGCAGTAATTCTACTAGATATGTATGCCTTTCTTCTACCCGGCCATTTGTTCTTACTCAGGAAAATATAACAATAGTAACTATATTGGCGATCACTAATCAACAGGCAGATCAGCATCTGAAATTACATCTTGGATCCTATAATAAAAACTTAAATAATTTAGAAAAATTAATTAGGGTAACCTCGCATTTATGCTCCACATCTAAGTAAAGAATATGAACTAAAAAATATCACCAGAACAGTCTCAGAACTAAAAAGAAGAATAATCAAGTCATTATTCATCACATTAGCCATTATTCAATGTCAATGTCCAAAAGAAAAAATATCTCCAGAACAGTCACTGAACTAAAAAAAAGAATAATCAAGTCATTATTCATCACATTAGCCATCATACATAACACTAGTCCAACTTCACTCCGAAAGCTTCTCCATATTTAAGTTCGTCATGCACTTTAATCACTGTAATATCCACATGCACAATAAAATGAATGAAAATTTCATGTATAGTATTGCCAACCAGAGTTTTGATTATCAGAGATAAACTCACGCAGAAAAATGAAAAAAAAAAAAAACGCCAAAGGAATTATACATTCAGAAATTAAAATATATATATATAGATGTTGGACGTACAATTGAAAGGCTCCTTGTAGAAAAAAGATTATTGGAGGAAAAACTTAAAGCAAAGTCAAAATCCAAAGGTGCCACACTGATAACAGGATTCATAAACTACAAATAAGACTAATGTTTATCAATTAAAAAAGACACCAGCTGGAAAAGGGCCCCTTTACCATAAAATAAGTTGAGAAAAAAAAATGGACAATGCCCCTTAATCAATATATATTTTCCTAATAAAATATCCATAGTAATATGTGAAGGTTGGAGCCCACTCAATAATCCAGGTCACGTCTTATACCATCTTGCACTAAAATCAGGGGATGTTTGCAGAGAAAACCAAGACTTTAAAACCAAAGATGCGGAAGGAGTATAATAATTTCTACATTAAAGAATGTCCGAAGCAACCGCACAAGAATTTCATTGGCTGGTTGAAGGGACCCACAACAAATAAGAAAAATAGCAGAAATTTCTTATATCAATCTTCTGATCGAACCGACTAAAGATGGAATCTTGAGGAACTGAACTTTACTCCAATCCAGCACTCTCTGTTTTTTTTTGATGAAAAATCCAGTACTCATACCACATCTAATCTCCTTCGGTAATTTGACCACTGAAACCAAAGGAACATCATCGGCAACCAAATAAACGATCAATAACTTTTTATAGCAGAGGATTCTTGAGACAGAGAGCCTGCTCATATTCCAAGAACTTTATCAAACATAAAGATTCAAACACCAAAATGAAGATAAAAGAAGTAAGAAGAAAGGAGATCAGAAACCTTAACAATCTCTCCAACATCGAAGGAGTAAAGACCGTATGTCTATGTCACAGATGCCACTCAAGTACCCGGATCAAACACAGACTCTCTTCCGTACAAGATTCAAGAACTCATACCAAAAAACACCAGGGAAACCAAATGTGTCAAACAAACAACAATACAATCTTTTTTGTTGCGAAATAGAGGTTTCTCAGCACAGAAATATGATCGCAGAGGAAATCCAATGAGACCATAAATAATCCAAAAAAAGGGAGAGAGTAAATACCAAAGGCAGCAAACAGTCAAGCGACAAGAAAGAAGGGATAAGGAAGCATACTCTTGGAGAGGGCAAAAGATTCCGTCCGGGATTTGAAACACTAAGAGCCTGATTCAGAAATCTTTCTTAAATTTGAAAGTCTTATCCAGCCAAAGGGTAAAGACAACCAGAGGAACTCTTATTTTTATGGAAAGAAAAAAGGATTGGAAGTCAAAACCTTTGCTCGTCAGAAGGAAGAAAAGGGAAGCGAGAAGAAAAAGAAGAGCTTCCGTCCGGATTTGAAACGCTAGAAGAGGGGGAGATTCTGGAATCATTCTTAAAGCAGGATTCTTGGCCAGCCAAAGGGGAAGGACAACGGGAGGCTTCCTATTTTTAGTGCAAAGAAAAAGGATTTGAAATCGAGCAGCCGGCAAGTTGGAAGGATTCCAAAAAGCAAAAACAAGAAAGATACTGTAATTGCAAAAAGATCTTTACATGGCTCGGCCAATTGGCGAATCAAAGTTCCCAATTCGCAGTCCACTTCAATCCCTGCAGGTTTTCATGCGATAAGTGTGGACATCCGGATGGCGGGGCATTTACCGGTGAGGATTATTGGCCGGCATGATTCACAGTATATCACTAATAATTTTATCTTTTCTATTTGTTTATTGCTTTATTTTTTTTCAAAGATAACATATATTTTTAATGAATCCCCGTTTGATAATTAATATATTAAATGACAGCACATGTATTTAATGCATTTAATAATTTATTTTTTTAATAAAAAAAAAGAAAGGCCTCCACCCTATGTTTTATTGGAGCCCCGAGTTTACAACTCTACCGTACTATATTCGATTCAAACTATAAATTTATGCATACTCTCCATATCTCTGGTGAGTATGTCAACTTGCATCATTAAGATGCTGAAATAGTACATTCTTTAAATTTCTGAATTTAATCTAGTCATCCCATTTTAACAAGAAATTTTGTCATATATTTAATATCTTTTCTACATGCATTTTATGTAAAGATAAAATCAATATAAATAATATCCGACAAAATTTTAAATTTATTTTAATATTTATTTATTTTTTTATTAAAAATTGATTGATCGGACATGATCGATAAATAAATCATAACTAATTTATTAGTAAGAAGGAAAAATATATTTAATGCATGGTCAAAAAAAATATTAAATAATAGGATATGTTATTAAGGAGAGAAAAAAATTAAATGGATGACGGTGTGCGTCATCCTTGGAACTAAGATATTAAATAAAAAATAAATAAATTATTAATGGTTCATTGTCGACCAGATACCATCCATAACTTTTTTCTTTTTTTTTTTTGAGAGTGGATGGGATGGCCATACCCAACATGAAGGGCTTCTTAAGTTACACATGCCCTTGGCTTTTATTTTTTTAAAGATTTTTTTTTTTTTTTGGTAATGTTGTACCATGACGGCTCATCCCCTATCAGAATCGGTCCAATTTTGCAGTCTGATCCGGCCACTCCGATCAAGAAGGGTCCGACCCACTGGAGTCGAGGTCCGAACGACCCTCTCCTGCTGGGGTCCAGCCCACCGTCCTCCGCCAGGGTCCGATCCACTGGAGTCAAGGTCCGAACGACCCTCTCCTGCTAGGGTCCGGTCCGCCGTCCTCCGTCCTCCGCCAAGGTCTGACCCATTGGAGTCGAGGTCCGAATGACCCTCTCCTGCTAGGGTCCGTGATGGGGAACTAATATGCATGCCATTTTTTTTATATGTTTTACATGTTGAGTTAGGTGATTAATTCCCGAATTTTAGATCAAAATTATTTGTAGGGAATTTTGTATGAATTTTTGAAGATCAGCATGCAGATTAGGACCTAGAAAAGTAGCAAAGAAGGACCGCCGGGGCTGAGAAGCCTCGGTTAGGGCAAGTTCTCCTACAATAAAACTACTGGAGGTAGAGGGGTGTACCTGACAATGTCTGTGAAGATCGCAGTGAAGGGGTCTCTCGTTCCTCGACGGATGCGACCTGGAAAATCGAGCCAAAGACCCGCGGATACCCGACTTTCTGCTCGGTGATCCGATTGAGGCTTGGCTGGAGTCGTTGGATTCGTAGGAACTCGGGGACCTGTAAATGACCTGTCAGGGGTTAGAAAACTCACAAAGGAACAAGAAAACAAGGGAAAAACAGCAAGGGAAGGCTTCTTTTGGAGTGGGCGTCCAGGGATCGGAGAGGCTTGTTGGCAGCAGGAAGATGATTGCAGCACTGGGAAGAAAAACTCTCACAAACCCCTTTATGCACACAGCAGGGTATCACACAACTCAATAGAAGAACTCAAGGTTTTTTTATTCATCAAAAACTCTCCTCATACAAGAGGCTAGGGTCCCTTAAATAGACCCTTAACCTTGGGCTCCAAGTAAGGGTACATAAGTCTTTACATAAGAATCATTTTCCCTCTCAAACCCTAGCTAGAAAATAAGGAAATATTAGGTAGAAAAATCCCTAAAAATTTTCTTGACTCGGTCAAGACTCCAAGGATGCCTAGGGGGCGTGTTGGGCTTCTAGGAGCAGCAAAAGGCCAGCCCAAAGGGGCTCGGGTGCATGGGTTTGGGCCTCTGGAAGCTGGGGTGGCCTGGTAGCCAGGTAGCAGGAATATTCCCTGGTATCTTGCTTCTTAGGGGCTTGGGCTTGGCACCTGGGCTTGATTTCTTTGGGCTAGGATGCAGATGGACCTCTGGAATCATGGATGCCCTTATCTATGAATATACTTTGGCATTTGGAAGGGAATCTGGGCATCTGGAGGGCATCTGCAAGAAATTAGGGTTTTCTGAATTTTCATCCTCGGGTCTTCAAATCTTCAAGCTGGGTTGGACTTGTGCTATACTTCCATGTCTTCAATCTAGTTGGACTTGGTATTCACTTGTATGATATAGTCTTGAGTCTTCAGTATGCTTGGACAGGACTCAAAAAAATAAAATTAGCTCAACATGAGCTGACTAGCATTGGACTGAACTAGCTCAACATGAGCTGACTAGTACAGAACTGAAATAATAACTAAAAATACTCAAATAACAACTAAAATAGACTCAGATGAGCTAAGCCCTTATTACAGATGGACTCATAAATTATTGATCAATTTACAGAGGGTTGAAAAAGCCTCTATCTTATTCTGGTGCCTCAGGTGTCCCCACCAGTCCGGCCCGCCATCCTCCACCAAGGTCCGACCAACTGGAGTCGAGGTCCGAACGACCCTCTCCTGCTGGGGTCCGGCCCGCCGTCCTCCACCAGGGTCCGATCAACTGGAGTTGAGGTCCGAACGACCCTCTCCTGCTGGGGTCCGGTCTACCATTCTCCTTCGAAAGTTCGGCCTTCGACCCGACGACCGTCCGCCTCATAGCCAACGTCCGATGGGTAGGCCTTGACATCCAGAGTACTCCAGAAGTATCTTTTTGTTATGGTGGGATTCTCCATCCCAACAGCCCTGCTCCACTACTTCCACGGTGTCGCTGTATCTACGCGCCACGTGGCCACTCTCCAGATTCTCCTAGGAGCAGATCGATCTTTCTCAACCTCTCCCCTAGCGGATTTTGGACTGTTCCGTGCCTATATAAGGTACTTGGGGAACCCCATTTGAGGTAGAACAACTCTTCCCTCTCCATACACCGTTGTTCTTTCGATTCCTCCATTCTGTTGCCCTCAACCTCTTGCTAACTTAAGTATCGGAGGGTCCCCCGCCGGAACACCACCGGCGTCCTTGGGAACTTTTCTGCAGGTTCGCCCGGGAGAGGAGTGCTTCAGCCGATCTAGCCGTCCCGGTTCCTGGTCCAGGAGTTGACATAGCAACAGATTGGTGCTAGAGGAAGGGGCGCTCTTTCTTCTAAAAGGAGGAATCCATCACCTCAACGAAAAAATGGCTAAGGGAAGAGCTCCAAATGCCACTGCCAGGAGAGATACCTCTCCTTCCAGGTCTGAGGAGCCTCTCCGAGAGAATGATTTCGTTGCTATCGCCCCCACTACTGCAGAGCCTACCATCACTTTGGGGTTGCAGCAATTCCAAACTTTGGTGAACCGCATCGAGACACTTACAACTGCGGTTCAGCGGTTGCAGGAAGCAGCCGACAACTGGCAACAACTACCAGCTGCTTCCTACTCTAAACCTCGGACGGTTGCTGCGGGAGGTCGACGACCGGAGATCCCCCAGCATGGTTCCCACGCCGCCGCGGAGCCCCGAAGGTCCTTGGGAGATCGCACCGACGGTAAAAGGGCGAGGTCTGCTTTGCCTTCTTACGCCGAGTCCATCCCCTCCGACGGTCGACCTACTGTCGAACCTCCGAAGGACTATGGCAACAAGATTATACGCATGGAGGAGCGCATTGATGAAATTGCCCTCCGGCAGAAGGTCGAAGGGGGACAGGTATACGACTTCCGTCCCCCATTCTCTGAGGAAATTCTGGCGGAGACGATTCCCCGTCACTTCAAGATCCCACAGGTGGACCCCTATGACTGTCCCACCGATCCGATGGACCATCTGGGCACGTACAAGGGCCATATGATGGTCCAAGGCACCTCCGACGCCCTCCACTACATTGCCTTCCCCGCGACCCTCAGAAGACTGCCCGGATGTGGTTCTCCACCATCCGGCCAGGTACGATCAACTCCATCTCCCAACTCGAATCCCTTTTTCTTTCCCATTTCAGGACTTGCAGTCGGACCCCGAGGACTACCGACTGCCTCTTCCTCGTGCTGCAAAGGGAGGGAGAGACCCTCCGGGATTTCATGGCCTGTTTCAACTCAGCGGCCATGGAAGTCCCGGACCTGAACGAAGCTGTAGCGATGTCAGCCTTCAAGCGAGGGCTCCGCTTGTCCAGGCTGACCTTTTCCATGGACAAGAAGCATCCGGCAAGCTATAGTGATTTGCTGGCCGGAGCGCAGAAGTACGCTCTGGCGGAAGAACAAGCCGCCGGCCAACGCCAAGCTGAAGGAAGGCCGGCCCCGAAGAAGCGGAGCAACAAAGCTCCCGAAGTCCAACCTCCAAATGACAGTTGGCGGTCGGCCCAATGCCGAAGTCCAAAGCCCAGGGACTTTCCCCGAAGGTTCGAGACTTACACGCCTCTGTCCCTGTCAAGAGAGAAGATCTTGATGGAGATCAAGAATGAGACCTTTCTGCAAAGGCCTCGGCCAATGAGGGGCCCTCCTGCCTTAAGAAACAAGGACAAGTTCTGCTGCTTCCACAGGGACCGTGGACACAGTACCGAGGAGTGCCTGCAACTGAAGGATGCCATCGAAGACCTCATCCGGAGAGGGTACCTATGCAAGTACGTCCGACCCCATCGGGACCAAGCAGAAGCATCAAATGCTAGAAACCCTTCGGAGGAGGTGGAGCTCCCCAATCAAAGACCAACTGGTGGAGACGTCGGCATCCTGCACCGACGGTCCGGAGGAGGTCAGGAGGGCGGGATGGATGTTGCTAAGAGGTCCCGGGGCTCCAATGCCATTATCTTTTCTGATGAAGATCTCCTGGAAAATCATGTCTTTGAGAATGATCCTGTAGTCGTGTCGACTGTCATTGCCAATTACGATGTAAGGAGAATACTTGTTGATAATGGAAGCTCGACAGAGGTATTACTGTATGATGCTTTTGTGAGAATGAACTTGTCCAAATCCATGTTGCTGGAATCCCCCACGCCGCTGACAAGCTTCGGGGGCAACTCCATCGGAGTGGAGGGTGAAATAGTTCTCCCTGTGACAATTGGGACGGAGCCTCTCCAGAAAACCCTCCTCATCAATTTTGTGGTTGTACGGACGACCTTACCTTACAATGCTATTCTAGGCCGACCGGCCCTTAACATATTCAGAGCCATTGTTTCTACTTACCATCTGTTGGCCAAGTTCCCAACCAGGAACGGGGTCGGAGTGATGAGGGGCCGTCGAATGGCCAGGCAGTATTTGACTATTTTGAATCAACAGTCAGAAGGCCATTCCGCTGTGGAGCAACTTGACCCAAGGGCTGAAGCCGACGGCCTCGGTCAGCCGGAGGAGAAGATTCTGTTTGTCCCACTCCGAGAGGATGATCCCGCTAAAGTCCTTCATATTGGGGGCTCTCTCGATAAGGACCTTAAGACAGAGCTGATCAGCTTCTTAAGGAGAAACACCGACTTCTTTGCCTGGTCGGTGTCGGACATGCCTGGGATACCGTCGAAGGTTATTACTCACCAACTCAAGGTCGATCCGGCCTACCGACCTATCCGACAGAAAAAAGAAGCTTTGTTGTCGAAAGACAGAAAGCTATTGATGAGAAAGTGAAGAAGCTCCATGATGCCTGCTTCATCAAGGAGGTCCATTACCCTGAATGGCTGGCGAATGTGGTCATGGTGAAGAAGTCCAATGGGAAATGGAAGATTTGTGTGGACTACACCGACCTCAATAAGGCATGTTCGAAGGACAGCTTCCCAGTACCCAAAATTGATCAGCTGGTGGATGCCACGGCCGGCCATCAGCTTCTCAGCTTTATGGACACCTTTTCCGGATACAACCAAATAAAGATGTATCCGGAAGATGAGGAGAAAATCGCCTGTCACTGACAAAGACCTGTACTGCTATCGGATGATGCCTTTCGACTTGAAGAATGCCGGTGCCACCTTTCAACGACTGATCAACCGGGTGTTCGAAGGACAACTAGGGAGAAACATGGAGGCTTATGTAGACAACATGATAATGAAGAGTCTCCATAAGGCTAACCACATCAAGGACCTGCAAGAATCCTTTGACGCACTTAGGCGCCATCGGATGAAGCTGAACCCCACTAAATGCACCTTTTGGATAACCTCTGGTAAATTCCTTGGTTTTCTAGTTACACATAGGGGAATTGAAGTGAGTCCTGACAAGATCAGAGCCATCATGGAGATGGCGCACCCGACCAACAAAAAGCAGGTCCAAGAGCTCACTGGACGGATTGCCTCTGTCAGTCGTTTTATCTCTCGGTCGGCTGAAAAGTCCTTGCCATTCTTCAAGACCCTGCGCTGGTCAGAGGGGTTTGTTTGGACAGATAAATGTCGGGCGGCTTTCGAGGCATTGAAGGAGTACTTGAAGAACCCTCTGCTACTGGCCAAGCCGGCAGAAGGGGAGCCCTTATATCTCTACCTTTCGGCGTCGGACGAAGTAGTTTACGCCGTCCTTGTGCGAGTCGGAGAGGACGGACAGCAGAAGCCCATCTATTACATCAGCAAATTCCTCCATGACGCCGAAACGAGGTACCCCAAGATGCAAAAATTAATATACTCCTTAGTCACATCGGCTAAGCGGCTCCTGCCGTACTTCCAAGCATATTCGATTGTAGTGCTGGCCGACCAACCTCTCAAGGCGATTCTTCGAAGCCCGGACACATCCGGTCGGCTCGCTAAATGGCCTGTCAAGTTAGGAGAATTCGATATCTCCTTCCAGCCGCGATCTGCCCTGAAGGCTCAGGTAATTGCTGACTTCATTACAGAATGTACGTGGAAGCAGGAGATCCCCCTAGGATGGCCGAAATACCCAAAGCAGATGCTGTTTATGAAGCAGAACCAGCATGGACTCTCCATGTGGATGGAGCATCCAACCTTTCAGGCTACAGGGCCGGGCTGATTCTGGCCGAGCCGGACGAGGGGAACCTGGAGTATGCTTTACACTTCTTATTTTAGGTATCAAATAATCAACCGAAATATGAAGCCCTCCTTGCGGGGCTGCGGATCGCCCATGAACTGGGCATCAGCCGACTCAAAGTTTTCTCTGATTCCTAGCTGGTGGTCAACCAAGTAAAGGGGAAATTTAAGGCTAGGGATCCGACCCTAGCAAAGTATTTAAACCAGGTACAAAGCCTCATCTCTCGGTTCAAATTTTTTGAAATCCTCCACATACCTCGTCTGCAGAACTCTCGGGCGGATGCTCTCTCAAGGCTGGCAACGGTCGCCAGCTGGACTTCCGACCGAACTTTTGTGGAGTATTTGCGATATCCCAGCATTGTCGAAGAGCTGACGGAGATCCATCAGGTGGAACATGAAGCCTCTTGGATGGACCCAATCCTTACTTTCTTAGCCAAGGGAACCCTTCCTGAGTATCTGGCAGAGGCCAAACGGATACGCCTGACAGCCTCCAAGTACGTCGTCCTTGACGGTGCTTTGTATAAGCGATCATTCTCACAGCCACTGTTGAAGTGTTTGGGGCCAGCTAACGTCGACTACGCCCTCAGAGAAGTCCATGAAGGTATTTTTGGCGACCACCTCGGAGGGAGATCCCTGGCTTACAAGATCATCCGGCAGGAATATTACTAGCCCAGCATTCAGAAGGATGCATCGAACTTTGTCCAAAGATGCGATTCATGCCAGAGGTACTCTGTCATTCAGAGGAGGCCCGCCAGCGAGCTGACTCCGATCACCGCCCCATGGCCATTTGCGTAGTGGGGAATGGATATTCCGGGACCCTTTCCCCCGGCCTCCGAACAAAGAAAATTTTTGCTTGTGGCTATCGACTATTTCACCAAGTGGGTGGAAGCCGAACCACTAGCGCAGATAACAGAGCCTAAGGTAGAGAACTTTGTCCGAAACAATATTGTCTTCCGATTCGGCATTCCCTGGATAATTATCACTAACAATGGAAGACAATTTGACAACTCCAAGTTTCAAGACTTCTGTCAGCAATACCAAATCTCTCACCGACTTACCTCGGTCAGCCACCCACAGTGCAACGGTGAGGCCGAAGTCACCAACAGGATGATCCTGCATGGGCTGAAGACCCATCTCAATGAAGCAAAAGGGTTTTGGATGGAAGAACTCCATTTTGTGTTATGGGCATATCGGACGACTGCCAGAGCATCCACCGACAAAACTCCGTTCAACCTCACTTACGGAAGTGAAGCCGTCATCCCTATTGAAGTTTCTCTCCAATCCCTCCGGATCGACTGCTATGCTGAGCTAGCCAACTCTGAGCAACGAAGGGCTGACCTGGACTTACTTGAGGAAACAAGGCTTCGGGCAAGCATGAAGATGGCAGTATGCAGCCAAAAGATGGCAAAGTACTACAACTCGCAAGTCAAGGCGCGAGCTTTTCGAGTCGACGATTTGGTCTTGCGGAGGGCCGAAATTTCGAGACCGACAGAGCAAGGCAAGCTTTCCCCAAATTGGGAAGGACCATATCGGGTCTCCGAAGTGGTTCGAGCCGGCACTTATTGGCTGGAATTTTTGGACGGACGACAGTTGGCGCGTCCGTGGAATGTAGACAATCTCTACAAATATTACCAATGAAGTTCACATTTCTTCTACGAACCACTTCTGAAAGTCCGACTCCGATCGGCAAAGGCTCTAGGGCAACCCACTTCCGAAAGTCCGACTCCGGTAGGTAAAGGCTCTAGGGCAGCCCATTTCCGAAAGTCCAACTCCGGTCGGCAAAGGCTCTAGGGCAGCCCACTTCCGAAAGTCCGACTCTGGCCAGCAAAGGCTCTAGGGCAGCCCACTTCCGAAAGTCCGACTCTGGTCAGCAAAGGCTCTAGGGTAGCCCATTTCCGAAAGTCCAACTCCGGTCGGCAAAGGCTCTAGGGCAGCCCACTTCCGAAATTCTGACTCCTATCGGCAAAGGCTCTAGGGCAGCCCATTTCTGAAGGTCCGACTTCGGTCAGTAAAGGCTCTAGGGCAGTCCATTTCCAAAAGTCCGACTCCGGTTGGCAAAGGCTCTAGGGCAGCCCACCTCCGAAAGTTCGATTCTGGTCGGCAAAGGCTCTAGGGCAGCCCACTTCCGAAAGTCCGACTCCAGTCGACAAAGGCTCTAAGGCAGCCCACTTCCGAAAGTCTGACTCCGATCGGTAAAGGCACTAAGGCAGCCCAATCCGGAAGCCGACGGACCAACACTTAGGATAAATCTCCTGAGCTAGTTGCTCCGACCTGAGCTGACATCCGACAGCTGCCTCAACTGCTTCAGCGTCCGGAAGCCGACGGACCAACACTTAGGATAAATCTCCTAAGCTAGTTGTCGATGGGCTAGTATATGGAGTAAAAGTCCTAAGAGGATTTAGTTCATTCCAGGTTCACTCAATACTCACCTTGAAGATCCGACCGCACACTCTAATATGCCGACTGGCCCATACTTAGCAAAATTTCAGAGAGCAATGCAGTAAAAAGCACAAAAAGAAGATACAATTATATGATGAAAAGCTTTCTCCATTGATCCAAAAAGATTTTTACATGGACTGAAGGTCAGACCTTTACAACCTACTAAGTCTGACCTTCGGGGGGTACTACAATGGCCACTTCGGCCTCTTCGGCTACAGCAGCCGCTCCGACCTCTTCAGCCCCCTTGGCTGCCTCTGCCTCAGCACAAGTTAGGGCGCCCGCTCCGACCTCTTCAACCTCTTTGGCAATCATCTCCGTCGAGGCTTCGGTCGCTTGGGCGGTCGGGTTAGCTCCCTCCGAAGCTTCTGCCGCCGTCGACTTTGGCAGCTGGAGGAAAGAGAGGTCGAACTCTGGGAAGGCGGCGTTAACCTTCCCCAGGCATTCATCATACCCATAGTCAAAGCCGACCGTCCCGGCTTCGTTCATCTCCTCCTCGAAGTCCTTGGAGGCCTTGTAATCGGCGACGGCCTTCTCCCTGGCCATCTTCAGCAGATCCTGGGCTGACTTCAGCAGGCCCTTGAACCTCTTCGCTGATGCCTGATATCCCTTCGAGCGAAGATCCAGATCAGTATAGCGGCCCTCCTCGACCTTCAGCTGGCGGGCCAGGGCCTTGAGCTTCTTCTTCTTCTCCTTGAGCCTGGCCTCCTGGTCAGCCTTCTGAGCAAGCAGGTCCTCTACCTTCTTTTGGGCCTCCAGTTTGGCCCGCAAGGGAGACACCATGGCTGCCGTAGCCTTCAAGTCAGTCACCTCTTCTCTGGAGAACGTTAGCACCGCCTAGGCGGTGTCCCTCGCCAGCTCGACCGCCTCGGCCCTCTGGGTCAGCTGCTCCTTTATATATAGCAGCTCGCCCAGCCCTACGTCCATCAAGAGGTTGTCCCTGACGAGTTGCCGACCAAGACAAACAGTTAGAGGAATCTCAATAGTGAGCTGAAGGTGAGGGTAGGAAGAACCAAGCTTACCCCAAGGAGGTGGCGGAGGGAACTGCTAGCCACCTCGTTGACTGACCGCCCGTCAGTCTCGGGGACGGACCATTGGAGCCGCTCTCTGGCCTCCTTCGTCGCGCGCCACAGTAGGCGCTCTTCTTCTTCCCCTAGGGCCCAAGCGGCCCTCTCGCCGGAAGCCGATGGCCCCTCGCCCGCAGGGGCCCCCTGGGTCGTCGGGTGAACTGTTATGGTCATCTCCAATGGCGGGGGTGCAGGAGCCACCGCCGTCCCGGCCGACGAGGAATGCCTCCCCTCCGCTGGGTGGCCGCCTGTCCCGCTGAAGATGGTCGCTCAGACGCGATCACCTTCCAGCATTCGGTCAGGGGCATATCGTCCCCTGAGTCGATGGAGACCACTGGAACAGACAACTCCGCCGTCCGTTGCTTCTTCGACCTTTCGGGCACCGGTTCTGCCGCCCGTTTCCTTGTTTCTTGCTGTGCCGGTTCTGCGATCTGGACAGCCCTCCTCTACGGTGACCTCGCCGACAAAACAGCCCTATCCGACTTCATCTTTCCACCTGCCAGCAACAAAAATGGAGTTAGCGGCAGCTGCAAAAGCAGACAACGAGTAAAGAAGAAAAGGGCGAAGGTTGATCTCTCCCTACACAACCCTCGCCCTACCTAATGTCAGCTGAGTCCTGCCCGGTGAAGGCTATCCTCAAAAAGCAGGATGTTAATGAACTTCGGGTCTTCATCGTGCAGCCTGTAGAAGTCGGCCTCGTCGGCCCTTGAGACCTTCCTCCCGTGCAAGGCATCCGGCCTCAGCCCCCTCCAGGCTACCTCGAAGCCCCACGGCTCCAGACTATCTACAAAGAAGAACCTGGACTTCCATCCATGAATAGTTGATGGAAGCCCCCCTAAGATCTTCCGGTTATGACGGGGACTGAACATCCACCATTCATGACTCTGGAAATCCTGTTTCAACAGGAAGAAGTTAGAAAATAGGGACACCCTAGGCTCTATGTCGGCCTCCCGACACAGGACCACGAAGCCGCATAGCACTCTAATGCTATTCGGCATCAACTGGGAGGGTGTGATCCTAAAGGTGTTAAAGACCTGGACAAAGAAACTATGGATCGGAAACTGAAGACCGGCCTTCAGATGGTCTTTGTACATGGGGAGGGCTCCTAGGTTCAAGGGTCCGTTTACCCTACCCTCTCGGCTTGGGACGGTCAGGTGCAAAGTATAGGGAATGCCGTATGTGGTTCCGAGGTCTTCGACCCTCTCTCGGGTCATGGTCGACGGGATGTCGAACGGACCAGGCTCCCTATGGCTACGAGCTACAGCCATCCTAAGACTAGCTACAGAGGAGGAAGAAGAAGATGGGGGAAGACGAAGATGGGACTAACCTAGTTCCTAGGTCTCTAAGAAAGCCTAAGAGCAACGCGGAGGGGAGAGGAGGTGATTCTCTCTTCCAACGCAAATGCAGCAGCAAGTGCCTCCAAGGCGATCCCCCCTCCTTTTATAGGCATCCGGGGTTCGCGTCCCAATGCACCCCCACGTGCCGGGCTCCAACGGCTGCCACTTCGTTTTTCAATTTGATAGGAATCCGAAGGGACGCACCGGATCGTAACCGGCCGCGATCTGCGTGACAGGTGAAACAACGGTGGATGGGCTACTTCGACAAGTGCACCCACCGCTCTGATGGCGCCACGTGTCCCACATCACTTCGAGAATCCGGATGGACACCATTACATGTCGTACCAGCCATAACTACTCTGCCACACCCCACCAATCAGGAACTGCCACCTATCCCGGGGGCAAGAATCGGGGCGGGAGGTGGACGGACACGACGTGCCGAATTGGATTCGCCATCATTTAAAAGGCTGGCGCATTTAATGCCATTTAATGCCCTCGCCCTTCGAGCCTGCGGACTCGCTCGAAGCACAAGGGCAAGGGGGACAACTGTTGTACCATGACGGCTCATCCCCTATCAGAACCGGCCTAATTTTGCAGTCTGATCCGGCCGCTCCGATCAAGAAGGGTCTGACCCACTGGAGTCGAGGTCTGAACGACCCTCTCCTGCTGGGGTCCGGCCCACCGTCCTCCGCCAGGGTCCGACCCACTGGAGTCGAGGTCCGAACGACCCTCTCCTATTGGGGTCCGGCCCGCCGTCCTCCGCCAGGGTCCGACCCACTGGAGTCGAGGTCCGAACGACCCTCTCCTGTTGGGGTCCGGCCCGCCGTCCTCCGCCAGGGTTCGACCCATTGGAGTCGAGGTCCGAACGACTCTCTCCTACTGGGGTCCGGCCCGCCGTCCTCCGCCATGGTCCGACCCACTGGAGTTGAGGTCCGAACGACCCTCTCCTACTAGGGTCCGGTCCGCCATTCTCCTTCGAAAGTTCGGCCTTCGACCCGACAACCGACCGCCTCATAGCCGACGTCCGACGGGTAGGCCTTGACATCCAGAGTACTCCAGAAATATCTTTCTATTATGGCGGGATTCTCCATCCCAATGGCCCTACTCCACTACTTCCACGGTGTCGCTGTATCTACGCGCCACGTGGCCACTCTCCAGATTCTCCTAGGGGCAGATCAGTCTTTCCTAGCCTATCCCCTAACGGATTTTGGACTGTTCCGTGCCTATATAAGGTACCTGGGGGATCCCGTTTGAGGTAAAATAACTCTTCCCTCTCCATACGCCGCTGTTCTTTCGATTCCTCCATTCTGTTGCCCTCAATCTCTTGCTAACTTAAGTATTGGAGGGTCTCCCGCCGGAACACCACCGACATTCTTGGAGACTTTTCTGCAGATTCGCCCGGGAGAGGAGTGCTCCAGCCGATCCAACTGTCCCGGTTCCTGATCCAGGAGTTGACGTAGCAACAGGTAAATTAAAGAATCCCTCGTTTGATGAGTATGTTTAGGTTGTTTTCACATTGAAAAAAGGGGGAAAAAAAAATATGGTTGTGCATTTGCCAGCTAGTAGCTAAAAGAATCCGGTGATCCCGCCGACCTTCACCACTATACTTCACGCATCAGGCATGCGTGGAATTTTGGAACGTAAGGTTACAACTACGGTCTCCACTATAATTGGTATTCTTTTATCTATATATATATATAAAAGAATAAAATGAAGTTGAAAAAGCAGAGTTATGGTAAGTAATGGACATGAAAAATTGAAGAATAAAACAAATAAAAAAGATATGACAAAAAAAAGATGTGACATAAAAGGGAGTAGCTTGATTAAGACAAGAGATTGTTGCAAGTGCTGCTGAAATCACTAATGGGTCATAAAGGTTATGTATTTATCTTTGAAAAGACTGAATTAAATAAAAAGCGGGCAACAATTTTTTTTTTTTTTTTTTTTAAATATGGGGGTATCTACAAATGATGGTCAAGCACCATAATCACAGAAAATACTGTGCCGTTTGTGCACAGCCACCATCAAGTTGGAGCCCTTTGACATATCTGGAAAAATAGAAGTGGAAACTTCACTTATTTGAATTATTTCTCCGTAAGCAAACAAAGGTTTATCTATTAATTTTTTTTAAAAAAAAGTCAGATATGATTAAAAAACTAATAATAATTTTAATATAAAAAATAAAAAATTATTTATAGAAGATCATAAAATAAAAATAAACCTCATTGACATATTCCATGATATGAACAAAAGAAGAAGACAAGATAGAATGGAAATGGAGTGGAGCCAAAAAAACTCACAAAGAAATACCTATAAGTTCTTTATTCATGGAGGGATCATATCTCAAATTGAAAAATTCTTCTAGAAAATGCGAATACCAGAAAAAAGTTAAAAATTAATTGCTCGGCAAGAAACAAGAAACTGCCCACATAAGACAATCAAAAGAAAAGAGGATGAAACGCCCCTCAAAGCTGCAGTCTATGTGGAGATCTAGAAGAAACTTCAGACCATATTTTTATCTCGTGTCCCCATTCAAAGCAAATCTGGACTCTTATCCCAACAAGAATGGGAAGTCCACAGCTCCCAAATACGATGGATGAGTTAATGGAATGCAAAGAGGAAAATTCTTAAAGAGAAAGGAGCAAGAACATCCTACATTAGCCTGATTGCAATAGTGATTTGGAGGATATGGAAAGAGCAAAATAAAAGTCTCTCTCTAACACAAGCACCCCCATAGAGGTGCCAAGGAGGCGTTATTCGAAAACCGGGCAACAATTGTTTTAGAGAAACAGACATCAAATTCCTTGAGGTGCCAAATGAACTTCATAGATCCGTTGGTAAGATTTAAGAGTTTAGACATTAAATAGATCAAGAGACAAAACAATCCCAAGGATTGCGAGCAATCCACAACCCCTTCCCTTTCATCCTTCTCGACGTTCCATCGTAATGTTCATTAACAACCTTCAGCCGTAAATAGTAGGGACCACGTCCATCCTAAGCGGTCCTCCAAACAAACCTTGTAAATTCTCTCCTCTCCTAGCTAAATGCAATAAATTACACTACTTCATTTGCACTTTTTTGCCTGACACCTTATCCATGAAATCATGTCAGATGTGTCCGTCTGTAATCTTGCCATGAAGATAAAGACAAGAAATATTCATTGAATTCCTATCTCATGACCAAAATTTAAATACTGAATGAATTTGAAGAAACAATCAAGTCCCTTCAGTGCAGCTAGCTGTTTAATTTAGTAAAACTTAACGAAGTCAAGACCAAGCACTATTCTAATTCAATGGAGCTTGAAAGAACACTTTCAATTCTACAGTCTAAAATAGATTATATAAAACATGCAGAATAAAAACTGAAGGACAAATTTTTATCTGCGCATGTAAAAATAAGTGGTTTAGCATAGACTTGAGCTATCAGTGCAACAGCATCACAGCCTTTCCCTATCAGCCAGAACCAATCGGGACCAACTCCTGAGAATATGCCTGCTAGGAGACAGCACAAGCAAGTTTCCTAACGCATTTTGCTCAGGCCCCTACACAATCAAAACACTCGTATCAGAGTATAAAAAATTTGCCCACAATAATATTTGATTACTACTAATAGATATAATGTCGAGGTCAAGTTCACTAGCATTGTATCCTTTGGGCGCTGCAGCAAGAACACAGACAGGAAGGTAACCATTTCCTAGACCTAAGAATGATGTTAACATGATCATCCATTCTAGGTCTCCATACATCACTGTGAAGCTGTGATGAGCAAGAAACGTGAAAGAATTGCAACCATCAGGCCTTTCCTTGACGTCAACTTAACCATGTCAAAAGAGGCACGTTATCTCCCTATGAGGTCCCACACATTATACATTGTAATCAAGAGTAGTGCAAACCTGGATGAAAACCAAAATTAATGATGCACATTGTCAGTGAGTTACAATGGGTAGAATCTTTGATCGCTTTCTTATATTTTGATCTACGACTTGAAAGATAGGAAAGGAACAACATTAAATCAGGGTTCTACATGTTAAAAAGCTATCACTAAACTACCATGCAAACATGGATCATGCAATGAAATATTGTTGGAATTTATGACAAAATATAAAGAATCTGAAAATATAATAGAACATGATAGTCCGCCAACAAGAACACTTACCTATCTAGTATCCTCGGACAAGAATCTAGGAAAAATTGATAAGGTCAAAACGTATATCATATAAAATATCAATTACTTAGTCTGTGTATTCTAATAACAACTACTTGTTGGTCAGATGCTTTGAAAGTTTTGGGTCCTCCTCATCCTGCAACAAAATATTCATAAATAAGAAGACCTATCTTTGCTTTTTCAAAAAAAATACTTCATATGTTTAAGAATTTGAATTGTTGTAAAACTGTCAGCAAAATATCAGCTTGACCATGCTGCTTTTGAATGCCAACAGCACCAAGTCAGAGGAAACTGTCATAGATCCTTCTGAAGCTGCTTTTGAACAATACTACTGCACAATCGGCGATTTAGGGAAGATAAACGCATAGAGAAGACTATGAAGTAGCTTGAGAATATTGAAATTGCAAGGAACATCACTGCAAGGAAAAATTAGAAGTGATGCTTGGAAACATACTAAAGATTCATATTTACCATGAAAAATACTAGGGATAAGAATTGATATGAGAATTAAAAGGGGTGTAAATCCAGTATTCATGATACTGGTTTTCAAGGTCTCAGAAAGAGACCCATAGCACATAGCAGGGCTCATTATCTGAAGGACATTATGAGCAGTCATTTGATACTACTTATCAAGCTCAGGTAACAGCCATGGCAGTGTGCACACACAGAAATCAATATGAGGCATATTGTTGCATGTTTAAACAATTGCAAATTGTTACTTCAATACCTAATGAGAAGCTGGGAGCTTCAGCCATCAGAACTCAAAAAGGTAACTTTTAAGCAAGTGCTGCTTTAGAGTATATCAACAAGCCATCCCATATACATAAAGACACAGACATTCTATGTGTTAATCCATATACCAATTTAAGAACATGCTGGTGACAAGTGAGATCGGAGTTTAAATAAAGGAGCATAGTCAATAGATCCAGGTGTGTCAAATCTCTCAGTCATCATAGGTGCACATATCATTTCCTTCAGAAGTCTCAAATGCAGTCCCCTATAAATATTTATGCTTCAGTGATAATATCAACCCTAAAGCATATAAAAGTGATATTTTCACATATGGCTCCCTTGGAAAGATCATCTTGGGTGCTCTTGAAAGCTACCTTTGTGATTAACCTCAAAGCAGAGATTTAGTGCCCCTGCTGTAGGCAATCTAGCCAAGAAAGACTGCATTTCCACATTCAAAATAAAAATAAAAATAAAAATAAAAGAAGATCATGCATGTGACTATACCATCCGATGAAAAATTTAAAAAGTGTGAGTAGGATGTAATTTGCCAACATCTAACTTGAATAAATTCTGGGCACATCTAGGACAAATCATGAATCATCCCCACCTTGAAGTGAGCATCAGCAACTCCAAATGCTCCAGCAATGGCACATATACCATAAAGACTCCAATCCCACTTTTTCTAGATGTTGCCACATCTAACTATGATGGAAAAATGCTATGTAATCAACACGTCTCAATTTAAGAAATCCTTAACAGTTAAAACGACGAAAACTTCAGGAACTAAGTACATTTACAACTGAGATACTCACCGCAATTACTAATAGAGAACTTAAAAAGAACAGAGTATATCCGATAAGGTTGCGGTCTCTAGTATTGAGTTTTGCTTCATGATATGCTAGTATGGTAAGTGTTCCAAGGGCAAAAGGTTGATAAAGAAGTGTAGGTACTCTTGTCAGGTGGTACCCTCTGCAATAGGGGGAAAACAAAGGACAACACTAATTTATTTAAATTTATAACTTCAACAATATTTTAGCAGAAAGTGAAGAGCTAGATAAACAACCTTATTAGTGACCACAAGTTTCAGTCTGATCCCCTTCAACCACTCTTATCAATGCAAATGAAACAACATGATCATAATAGCATGATATAATTGAACATACATTCTCAAGTTCAAAAAGCTTCAGACAACATGCTTATAATAATGAAAATGAAAACCTACATGCCACTGTTGACAAAATAGTGGAAACTTTATTATGCCAATAAAATTAGTAATAATACAAAGTTGAAATTAGAGGTTCAAGTACATTAAAAACAAAAGTGTAAAACACACACACACATGCTGCTGTTGACAAAATAGTGGAAACTCTATTGTGCCAATAAAATTAGTAATGATACGAAGTTGAGAATTAGAGGTTCCAAGTATGCATTTGTTGACAAAATAGTGGAAACTTTATTATGCCAATAAAATTACTACTGCTACAAAGTTGAGAATTAGAGGTTCAAGTACATTAAAAACAAGTGTTAAAAAAAAAAATGCAAACGTGCACGCGCATGCATGCACACACACAAACCCACCCGCACACCTCCACACATGCACATGCACATGGATGCAAGCATGCACACACACATGCAAGCACACGCATGAATATGCACACACCCCCACAAACACACGCCCAAACCGACACACCCCCATGCACATGAAAACGTGCATGCACACCCACCCACCCGCCTCCCTCCCCCCATACCTAAGGTTGCAAATGGGTCATGTTGACCCGTTACCCAACCTGCTTAGATCCAATCCAATTTATTTTTAAGGGCTCGTGGATCCATGCTGAATTTTAAAATTAGACTCATTCTATTTTTCAGGTCGGATTTGGATTTACTAATTTCAGACCCAACCCAAACTTGCTAATATTGTTAGGATTCAAACCTATTTGGACCTCTAAATTGTAATTTAAGACTTCTATGAAACTTATTTTTAATATAAAGATAGATTTATAATTATTTTTATATCTTAATTTATTTAGAGAGTAATATTGTTTGCTATTTATTTTGTAGTTAATAATAGTTGGCTATGTGATAATTGAGACATAGTTATCTATATTTAATCCGGACTCGATCTAAATCAAATTTTTTTAGATTAGGATCAGGTTATTAATGGATCCAATTCAATTCCAATGACCCGTTGGATCGAAAATTTTAGTCATGAACACGACCTAACCCGATCCAATTTTTTATTAGATTAGGTTTGGATCTAATATTAGGACTTGATCAAAGAACAGGGTTGGGTTAGGATAACTCATGACCTAGTCCAACTCGATCCATTTCCACCCCTACCAACACTCCCATACCCACATGCACCCACACATGCCTGCAGGCTTGCAGGCAGGCATGCATGCACAAATATTACAGCAACCAATCAATTACTTGAATAGCAACAAGAAAGATTTCATTGTTCTGATCTTGAATATTTTTAACAATACACAAAGTATTCTTCACACAATATTCTGCGGCATTGCTACTTCATTAGTATGTTAATTAACCAATTGTTTGATCTCTCTTCTACCTTGAGTACTGCTATCAGCGTGATCCTAAAGCAACAGGCAAATCATAATGTAAAATTGACATAGATGACACAAATCATGCAGCCCATAATATAAAATTAAATAAACTATATGTAGAGGTTACAGAGACCTTACAAAACAAACAAAATGAATGGAAGACCAACATGGACTTAAGAATAAGAGCAGATCATCGATAAAAAGTAATAAAGAAAGAAAGGAAAAGTTTTCATCAATGCCTCCCAATAGACAAGAAGGAAGACTGTCTTTCAGTCTCATTAGCATGAGTTCACTTGAAAACTTCTTCACAGTTCACATCTAAGCTCCTAAAGTGCTTGGTCATAATATCAAAATATCATATCTAATTCATTTATCAAAGTTTCCATCAATTAACGTAGTTGCACGGAAAATGAAAGATAAAGACCAAAGATCAGAGATGATGTATCATTTCAAAAAGCATTAGACTTACAACAAGGACAAAGCAATGTTCCAAAGGAGAATTATATTTAAAACAAGGCGGAAATACTGCTCCAAGGAAACATAATTTCGAACATTTAAATCTATGTTAGCGTTCCAATCAAAAGGCAGAGAGATACTCACAGAGAAAAACCAGAAGTAAAACCAAAAGCTTAAATTGCTAATTAGTGCGTAGGATGATTCATATACTACGACAAGAGGGAAACATTTTATGAAAACATAAAAGAGGGAAGCGACAATAGGGCTCGTTACAATGAAACAAGATGAGTAAAATACTGCTCAATGCTCCTCCGATAAGATAGCAATAAATTTCTGTAAATATAATTTCTTTATGCTATAGCATATATATAAAGATTTGAACCCACTCAAAAACCAGGTAACATCTGACTTCTTCTTGGTAGAGCATTTCCCTGCAGAGTTTGAAAACCTGGCAAAGCACTTCCCTGTGTAGTGTATCTTCCTGACTACTGCCATGGACCCAATGGAGGTGGCGACACCATGCCTCCGAATCATGGTTGTCAGGATTCCCCGTAGTGGGACTGAAATCTGATGGGTCGTACATGTTCCATTGGGGGTTGCAGCCTTTGTCGACCCGTTGCCCAGCACGATCTGCAGGGGGTTCACCCAGGCCTACGGCCCAACTTGACCCAAGGTTTGACCTAACCAGGGGCTTTAGCTGGCCCGGGGCCCTACTCGACCTTGGGGCCCAACTTGACCTGGGACTCTTACTAGCCTGGAGCTCTGCTTGGTCCAGGACTTAGCTCGGTCAGGGGCTTTTGCTGACTTGGAGCTCTGCTCGACCTAGGATCCCAGCTCGATCATGGGGCTACTGGTGCCTTACTGGTGCTTAACCAAATCAGATGTCCCCCACTCCCGAGCTTGGAGTACATTACTGTCTTTCAAGCTCGGGGCGAAGGGAATAATTTGATGCCACCGACCTGGAGGGCCCACAGTTCGGCATTTAATGGTGTGACCTTGGCGATCCGCATATCTCTATCCACCAGTAGAGAGCCACCATGCATATGGGAGAATGATGGTTTGAAATGATATCCTCGCACCCGCTAATGCAGTGGTCTACGGTCCGATACTTTCCTTAAGACAAGACAATGCCACGTGCTAGATACAGGGAGAAAGTTGCATCTGATCGTTGGGCATGGCTTTAAGAGGGGCTCTCTATCTTCTCCCAGAAGAGTTCTTGCTCTATTGCTTTTTTGGAGAACTGGAGAGAAGAGGAAGAGAGAAAAGGGAAGAAGGGGGGCTCCTTACCCAGATTTGAAACCTTGAACCCCTACCTCCTTTAGGTTAGTCCTTCCTCCTTATTCTTCATGTCCTTCCTGATTCGTCCTAGGCCGGTGTTCTTCTTCGCGGCCCTAGGCCTCCTTGTGCTTGCCCAGGTCCTTCCTTCCTTTTTCCTATCTCCTAGGTAGCCATGAGTTCTTCCAGGGATGACCGTTGTTTCCCAAAGCATGCCTTAGGTCTCTCGGGTGCCGCAGAGTTGCCTCGAGTAAGGCCTCCTCCCTCAGATAGCGAGGAAGAGGACATCCCCTTTAGGGTCACTCAAGGGCCTTGCCGAGTGGATGGCCCTAGCATACTTGCCCTTCGTCCTCCCTCGGCATCCTCGAACCTGGCATATCCATTGGACACTGTCTTGATAATGACCAGGATGGATGCCCTTCACCTCCGGGGGATATACGGGATCCCGGAGAACATTCGGATCTCGACCCTGGGCCCGAATGAGAGGGTAACTTCGAGTGAGCCAGGTAGGATTGCACTGTACGAGGATCTTTTCCTCGTAGACTTCCATCTTTCGCTTCACTCTTTCATTGTCCTTCTTAGACAATTATAGATTGGTCCCCGTCCAGCTCACCCCTAACTTCTTCAAGGTCATCCGTTCTTTCATCATCTTATGCTACTTTCACGGCATAGTTGCACGATTTTCTCTCTTCAGGGCCCTCTTCACCCTGAAGCATCACCCCATAGAGAGGGGGTGGTGGTTTGTCGCACCTTGACCAAGGACCCTATGCTTCAAATCGCCCATCTCGATCAAAGGATGGAAGAACTGGTATCTTTTTGCTTCTATTAAAGGGATCAATTAGGTATGGAGCGACCCTGATAGGTCTTCCAATCAAAATGCCTCCATGAAGCTCACCGATCGAGAGGTGTATAACTAGCTCGTCACCTCAAGAATTTTTCATAGGTGGGACCTCCTCTCCGAGCAGAACCTCTTCGATGCCAAAATCAGCCCGGTCCAGGCTCTAGGTAAGGACTATGGTGCACTTCCTCTAGTAGCTTCTGAGAACTAACCAGGTTCTTTTGCTAGTGCAGACATGAAATTCTCGATCGATAAAATTCGATAGATGACCCAGAAGCGGACATTGATGGAGAAACCCCGTGAGGATCCGGTGAAAAGGTTCTATGAAGAGGATGCAAGAAAGGCTCTAGCATTGATAGCAGAGGCAGGGGATCCCTGTTCCACAGGTCAGCGAGGCCATAGAGCCGAGGGAGAGGTCCTCGGAGCCCTAGCCAGTCCTTCTTGAGATCCCACTGACACTACATCCCCTGAAGCAGGCAATCCAGTAGAGCCGAAGAGACTCCCGACTCTGCCCGCATTCCTTGTAGTGGTAGGGGTTCAACCTCTAGGCCCAGCACCGGCAGGCCCTTCCATGATGGCTGCTTCATCACCTGGGATGGTGGAAATGTCAACGACCATGTCACCTCACCCATCAGTCATCCCCGACATCGGGCTAGCTGAGAAATTGCTTGACTTCATCTTGTAGCCCTGGGATCAAAGGGACTGAAGCATCCATACCGTGGGTGAAACCATCATCGGGATCTTCCCCCAGCTCATCATGGTAAGTCCCCTAAGCTCGATAACCATCATCGGGATCTTCCCCCAGCTCATTGTCGTAAGTCCCCTATGCCCTTATCGAGCTTAGGGTTTGAGAGATGGAGAGGCTATTTGACCTTCTTACTCTATCTCCTGTCTCTAGGTCATCTAGGATGCCCTCCTCATCAAGGAGGCATACTAGCAACTGGTTAGGCAAGAAGAGAAGCCCCAAAGCAAGGCTGACATTGCATTAGCAAAGGCTAGGATCATTGTGGACCAAGTGAGTACCATGAGGCATGAATAAAGGAGCTGGAGGTCAAGCTCTGAGACTCGCATGACTCTGTCATTGAGCTTAAGGAGTAGGTGAGTGACCATGAGGCAAAGATTGCTTAGGAGTACATCACTCTCCAGGAGGATCGCTTCGCTAAGGCGACCACCAAGTTGATCCACCAAGAGGGGCAGATTCACACTCTTCAAATGCAGTTTGAGTCAGCCAAAGATAGGGCCAAGGTGGCCAAGGAAAAGGCCATGACAGTCGAGGTGGTGGTCAGGGCAGCCAGGGAAGAGGCATCTCAAGTGATTATACAGTACAAGGCATCCACAAAGTTTGAAGATAAGGTGAACGAAGCGGTCTACAATGCCTTCTATAAGGGCTTCGATGAATGCAAGAGGAAGGTCACGCAGGCCTTCCATCTTCTTGACCTGAAGGACATCATCACCGACGAGCGCGAAGAGGTGGAAGGAGGAGTGGACGCTGCCACTTGGGATGAGCCTACCAGAGCTGGTGAAGCTGCTATAGCTGAGAACGACCCGGACCCCTAGGAGCCCCAACTTGTTGAAGCTACCAGATCGATGAGCCAATCGGCTCGGTGTGGGAGACCATCACATGTGTAATGGCCAAGATGGGGGCGAAGATTGATGCTGCCATGGAGGCCCTCAGGACCAACAGGGTCCCGACTCCAAATTTTGACAAGTAAATGCTTTCAATGTACTTAGTTTCTAACTTAAAGAATTTTATAAAGTCCCCCGACCTATCAGGGGGCCTCTTCCTTTTGTAATGTCCCCTTAACAAAAATGAAATCATTTTGTCTTAGCATCGTCCCTTTTCCTCTCTTCTTGTCATTTCCCCTTCTTTCTTTGAACCCTTGTTGTCACCTTATCGAACTCTGCCCGGTTCCAAGTGGGATGGGAGGAGGATAGTGCCATGGAACAAGCCGTCTAGGGTGACGCACCATAAGGGGGTCATAAAATCATGCCCAATTACTGGTCGGGCGAAGAGGCGAGGGTGTCGTGGAGCATACCATTCGAAGGAATTAGGCTATAGAGCATCCCCATGGGTTTCATCTGACTTTGGGTCAAACGAATAGGATGGACACTATGGAGCATACCGTTTGAAGGAATAGCAATGTAGAGCATCCCGTTGGGCTTCGCTTGACTCCAGGTTAGATGGATAGGCACGGGTGTTATGGAGCATACCGTCCGAAGGAACGGTGCTGTAGAGCATCTCGTTAGGCTTCGCTTGACTCCAATCAGATGGATAGGTATGGGTGCTATAGAGCATACCATCGAAGGAATGGTACTGTAAAGCATCCCATTAGGCTTCGCCTGACTCCAGGTCAAATGGATAGGCATGGGTGCTGTGAAGAATTATATCCGAAAGAACGGTACTATAGAGCATCCCATTGGGCTTCGCCTGATTCCAAGTTAGACAGATAGGCATGGGTGCTGTGGAGCATACCATCCGAAGGAATGGTACTGTAGAGCATACTGTTGGGCTTCGCCTGACTCCAGGTTAGATAGATAAGCACGGTGCTATGGTGCATTCTGTTTGAAGGAACAATATTGTAGAGCATCCCATTGGGCTTTGCTTGACTCCTGGTCAGATGCATAGGCACGGGTGCTATGGAGCATACTGTCTAAAGAAATGGTGCTGTAGAACATCCCATTGGGCTTCGCTTGACTCCAAGTCAGATAGATAGGCATGGATGCTGTAGAGCATACCGCCTGAAGGAACAGTATTGTGGAGCATTCCATTGGCTTCATCCGACTCCAGGTCAGATGGATAGGCACTCCCCAAAGAAAGAGATCAAGAAGTTCGGCCAAAAAGTAATTCTATTCCATTTTCAAAGAGGGAATATGCATCACTGATAGTACTTCTTAAGTTCTCAGTATTTCATGCCTACAAGATTTGAGTTTCATTGAGTTCAGCAATATGATACGCTCCTCGATGTAGTGCTAAAATTACCTGGTAGGGGCCTTTCCAATTTGGGTATAGCTTGCCATGTTCAGCCAGTCAGGAAACCTTTGCCCATTGTAGGATGAGGTCTCCTAGGCGGAAGGACTCGAGTCTCGCATGTGAGTTGTAATACCGAGCTACCCACTGTCGATACGTAGCCATGCGAAGATGGGCCTTGTCCCTTGTCTCGTCTAGCAGGTCAAGGTTAAGAAGCAGCCGTGTTGGATTGCTCGACTCGTTGAACTACTTTACCCGTAGTGTTGAAAGGCTAACTTCTACTGGTATTATCACCTCGGTGCCGAAGACCAGGTTGAATGGTATTTCGTTGGTCGAAGCTCAAGGCGTGGTATGGTATGCCCATAGCATGCTGGGGAGCTGCTCCACCCACCTACCCTTGGCTTCATCAGCCTTGTATGGAGGCCTCAAAGGATCGTTCGGTTCATCACCTCTACCTCCCCATTGGTCTGTTGGTGAACTATTGACGTGAATCAATAATAAATATTCAAGTCAGCGTAGAACTCTTTAAATGCATGGTTGTCGAACTGCCATCCATATCTATGATGACGGTATGAGGGAGTCTAAAATAAAAGATGATAGACTTCCAAAAGAAGGATCTCACTTTGTGTTTGGTTATCTATGCCAGGGGTTCTGTCTCCATCCACTTAGTGAAATAGTCGATGGCGACAAGCAGGTAGTCCAAAAAAGCCCATATGCTACCGATCCGTCATGGACCAGTAGCTTGGTCCATAAGAAGCCTTCATGAGGTCCACTAATAAACTCGAATAAAATTTGGGACCATATTCATCAATGAATTTGGAGGAGATTTGCGACCAGATTCATCAATATATTAAGAAGAGAATTATGGATAGATTCATCCAGAATTTAATTTTTTTTATTTTTTTAGTCCCATATCGGAAGAATGTAAACGATTCTTTTCTCCTAATACCTATAAAAAGGCTTATATACTTCATGAAAAAGGCACTTTTCACTTTTTTCCACCCTTTCAACAAATGAGAAGGAGAGTGAGCTAAGGAAAAAAGAACCTCTATCAGATTTATTTTTTTTTCAACTCTAAGCCCTGTAAATGGCTTAGGAGTTAAATATTTTTATAATTAATTTTTTTTAGCAATAAAATTTTATTCTTCTTGTTTTAATTATTTTTTATAATGTTTAATTTTATCACTAGGATAGTTTAAATTCTTGTAATTTAATTTTTGTAATTAGGCTAGTTTAATTTTTGCATATCTTTAAATTTTATAATTTAATTTCTAACAAGTAGTGTAGAATTTATTTTATATTTTTAAATAATTTTAAAGTATTAATTTAGATCATGTCTGGCTAAGCAAAACTCTTAGGATTGTGATGAAGCTAGACTATGATTAGATGTCTTTCTTAGGATCTCTTCTTGAACTTTTAATTTTTTTTAGAGTCCTTTTTGTTTAATTTCTTGCTAAAAGACTTGATGGACTATTATTGGATTTCAATCTCTTCATAGTTCATACTTGATTTGGTGTAGAAGGGTAACAGATAGAAGGCTTATAATATTTTTAAACCATTTTCTCTTCTTCCTTGTAGGAACTTTGATAGATTATTGTTGGATTAGAATATCTTCATAATCCATACTTGGTTAACACAAAGAAAGAAGTTGAAAGGATATTATGAGAAAAATCATAGAAAGGCTCTTTAAGTTATTAGTCTAGTGGATTCAAAGTCCTAGTCTTTAGATTATTTATCTTTATAATTTAACTAATTTTTACTTTAAGTAGAAAGTCAAGAAACAATCTCTTCCCATCTTTGTTAAAGTTTGCCTGAGCAAGGATTTGAACACAATTCAAACACTCAGTTCCTCGTGGGATCGACCCATACTCGCTGGACGTTCTGCCTTGCACACCGTGTGCTTGCGGTTTAAATTGAAAAGACATTAAGTTTTTGGCACCATTGCCATAAAATTGGCATGTTTTAAATTATGTTTTAAAATTCTTGCTCTTCATGCTTTTAGTTTAACTTTAATCTAATCTTTCTAACTTCTTTATATTTTCTTTTAGATTGGTGAGTGCTAGAAGCCAGGTAAATAATTTAAACTATTTCTTCTTATTTTAGCATATTATTTTGATCTTAGTTTAGTATTAGTTTTTAATTTAAACTTTTTTGTTCTTTTTAGTTGTGCATAAGTATTTTGAAATTACTTTAAGGGCATAAACCTAAACAAGATAAGATAGGGAATTCATTACCCTTAGTCCATAAACAAGTTTTCTTCATTTGCATTAATCCAAGCATGTAAATAAAATTAATTAGACGCTGACCCTAGGGATATCTGAGCTCATTAGGATAAGGACACCTAAGAGTTGTACCAAGCTAGTTCAATCATTGAATTGGTATATAGAAAAGTATTTCAAGAATCTTAGTCTTGAAGAAAGATGGTTCTTTAATTGGTTCCATTCGCTGACCTAGCCAATCTAATTGGTGTCTAAGAAAAGTAACAGGAGGACCCCTACCAATCTTACACTTATCTGGCCAATTTGGTGAATTGGTTCAAACTTGGAGTGCTCAAAGGTCGACTTGGAATAGTTAAGAGCTATCTAGTTCTAGGCTAACCCTAGGATAGAATTAATTTTGTACAAAACTTATTTGAAAAAAATAAAAAAATAAAAATAATCTCTAGGTTCTCATCTTTAGAACTCTTCATTCTTCTCTTCTTTGTTTTACCAAAAAAAGAGAAAAAAAATCTTATTTTAGGTTATTTTTTTTCAATCTTGATTGTCCTCATATAAGGTTGCCCTGATATAACTGGAAGTTATGTTGCATGGTTGTCCTGGGGCACGAAAAGATTAAATTAATTTAGAACCTTTGAAAAAAAATTCTAAAAAAAGTAAATAAAAAATATATATACAAATCTTTAAAAAATAGAAGATATAGTGAATATAGTAAATTCTTCACTTCCTGTGTAGAGAAGGATATCGGGACTAGTTAGAACTGATTCAATCCTGTTTTAGACCCTACGACCTCTATAATGGATGTAACAAATCAATCCTAAACTCTTAAGAATTTATGTTATTTAGTTGGTCCCGGGTAACCTTTTTGCATAAGGTTACCCCAATCCACTACAAATAATTTTGAAATCAAATCTCATATCATTAATATACTTCTAAAATTCATGAGAATAAAGGATGCATATATATTTATTAGAAAATTTGAAGAGATTTATGCAACATGAGGCTGCAACAATTATTAGAGGATGAAATCAATCTAAGACTGATCAATTTTGCCCTTAAGGATAATACCAAAAAGTGGCTTTATAGTTTTCTAAATCAATCTGTCATGACCTGGGAGGGCTTTATAAGAGTATTCCTAAAAAATATTTTTCTCATCATAAAATAGCTAGAATTAGAAATGAAATAAACCAATTCTATCAACTAGCTAGTGAGTCATTTTGAAAATACTTCGATCGCTTCAAGAACCTCTTGACCCAATGCCCGTACCATGGAATAGAAACCTGGAGGCTATGCCAAATAATTTTTGAAGGTCTAGATTCAAATTCAAGAACCATGCTAAAGTTCATAAGCCAGGATCAATTTATGTATAAAGAACCCAATGAAGCCTAGTAATTTTTATAAGACCAAGCTGAAAAGAGCTGTTGACTCCTGTATTGATTTTGATGATTAACAAAATACTTAAGTATATTTGAGTACTAACCATTTATTAAAGTATGTTTTATCAAAAAAAGGTACTCATCAAGTTAGTTAGTTGAATTGCTTGTTTTAATAATTGAAGAAGTCTCCTTATTGATGAAATCTTAAAGTTAAATGGACTTAAGTATATAATAATGACTTGAAAGGACTTAAGTTTTAAATTTGAAAAAGATTTAGCAGAGTTTCAATTGAGTTTTAGAAAGTTTCAGTCAAGTGTCGACTCATGGATATGAAGTGTCGATTCATAGTGTCGACTCACAGAAGCTTGAGCTGATATGCAGAAAAAGTTTTAGATGGCATGCTTGAAGTGTCAACTCATGGAGCTCAAGTGTCGACTCATAGTGTCGACTAAAGGATCGACTCAAGGCTGAGACAAAAATTATACAGAACATGCTGAATTTCAGACTTTTCTCAAGTATCGACTCATGGAAGCTAAGTGTCGACTTACCTGAGATTTTCAGAGAGCTTCAAGGAATATTTTTGAACTAAGTGTCGACTCATGGAGACCAAGTATCGACTCAAGGTGTCGACTCATGATTGAAGTGTCGCCACTTGCAGTTCTGCTGAACAATAATGGCTAATTTTTTTTTAAAATGCAAAATTATCCTTTTCACCCCCCAACGGCTAGTTCCACCTCTCCAATGGTCAAAAACTGCCATTTGGTAGTTAGAAAAGTATTTAAAAGTGGATTAAACTCAAGAGGGAAGCAACTAATGAGAAGTTAAGAGCATTCACTCAAATATTTATTGAAGATCATCTACTTTTAAGAGAGGTTGAGCCTTCAAGTATTCAAAGCATTCAAAAACATTCAAGTCCAACCATTCAAGCATCATTTAAGGCTTCAACAACTTGAAGACAAGCATCTTCAACAGCAATCAAAGAGCTTCAAAGAGATATTTATTTTTATTTGAAAGCTTTTTGTATTTCATACATTATACTTGAATCTTTTGTTGAGGTTGGTTGGAGAGCCTGTGTGTTAAAACCAACAAAGGTTTTTGGTGAGCCTTGGAAAAAATCAAGGGATTTTTGGTTAGCCTTATAAAAACCAAAGAGGTTGTTGGTGAGTCTAAGTTACAAAATCAACTAGATTTTTGGTTAGCTCAAAAAAATAAGGGGTTTTGACTTGTGTTCCTGGTGAAAACAAGTTGGATTTTGATTAGTGAGCCTGGAAAACTAATCGGCTGTAATCAAGAAAAATTATAGTGGAATACCCAAGTGGATTTTGGGAAGTGGATGTAGGTGCTTTGGTGTGCACCGAACCACTATATATTATTGTGTTTGTGGTTGCTTGCTCTTTTATTGTTTGCCTTTATTTACTTTGCATTTACTTACTTGTTTCTGCTGCATACTCTTAAATAGCACGCAAACACTTGTAATTCACTATCACCTAAATAGTTTGTGAATTAGCATATACTTGCAAAAAATTTTAAAATCAAATTCACCCCCTCTCTTAGGTTACTTGCTGGGCAACAAGAACTTATAATAAGAAATAACTAGGAAACTAGAAAGATCCATACCTTCGAGAGGTGGATTACACCAAATTCAGACTTCCCTAACTGTAGATGCCAAAATTATAATATTAACATGTAGGTTAGAAGCCTTAGAACTTCAAAGACCAGCCAGTGTGAACCAAGTATCGCACCCATATGTAATGGGTGCAATGCACTAGACCATGTCCTTAAGGAAAGTCCTCTCTTGATGAACCCAATAAAGAATGGATGTGCACAGGTAAAATGCCACATACCAAAGATGAATGAACAATCCCTATGCACCCTCATATAATCCAGGATGGAGAAATCATCCAAATTTCTCATGGTCATAGAATCCAAATATAGGTGATCCTAGCTTCAATCAACAAAATCCAAGGCCTAACCCTATGATGAACAACCCATCACCACCAAGCTTTAATAACAATGATAAGAAACTTAGCTCTTTAGAGAAAAGCCTAGAAACTCTAGCCAAATCTAATACTAACACCAATGTCACATTAAGTAATTTTATGCAAACCACAGGCCAACTCCTAAATTTAAACTCTCAGGCCATAGTTTGCTTGGAAATGCAGGTGGGTCAGTTAGCATCTGCCATTAATAAGGTAGGTTATCTAGCCAACTTAAGCCCAATCCAAGAAATCAAAATAGTCCATAACCCCAAGGAAATCAAGTTAATTAAGTGAATGCTAGTCACTCTTTAAGATCTAGAAAATAAATGAATAATAAGGTGGGTACATCTATCACTAGAGAGGATTTATCTGCTAGTCACCCAATGAACAACCTGCCTTACAAACTCAAGTTTTTGAAACTAATAGTACACCAAACCAGGTACCCACAAGTTTTAGAGCTCCTTTTTCAAATCAACTAAAGTCTAATAAACAATCGAAACATTTAGATAAAATATTAGAGGTATTTAAACAAGTTCAAGTAAATATTCTTTTACTAGACATGATCCAATAGATTTCGACTTATGCCAAATTCTTAAAAGACTTTGCACTAAGAACAGGACCACTAATATATCAAAGAGAGCTTTCTTAGCAGCAAGTGTGAGCTCATATTTGTTAAGTCACATGCCCATAAAATATAAGGATGCAGGATCTCCAATAATTTTATGTGTTATAGGAGAAACCCACATTGAGAAGACCTTGCTTGGTTTAGGGGCTAGTGTAAATATTCTACCCTATTCAGTTTATAAGCAATTAAGATTAAAAAAACTTCAGCTAACATGGATCACATTACAATTAGCAGACAGATCCTTTAGGATTCCTAAAGAAATGATAGAGGATGTTCTAGTTAAGGTTGGCAATTTTATCTTCTCTATAGATTTCATCATTTTGGAGACTGAATTGGTGTAAAATTCTAAGGATCATATCCCAGTTATTTTAGAAAGACTATTCCTAGCTACTGCTAATGCTGAAATCAATTGCCAGAATAGACTTATAAAGTTATCTTTTGCAAACATGACTATTGAGCTGAATATATTTAATTTAAAATAGGAATCTACCAAGCATGCTAATATAAATGTAATCCAAGATGAAATTTATGAATCCATAGATATTAGCGATGAGAAAATCAATCTTGAGTCTAGTTTCTAGCCAACCCATGAATATGAGAACATAGATGAAATACCTATACATAATAAGAACAACTAGAGATGGGAGACTCCCACTAAAATACTCATGGAAATGGCTAAACTATCACTTAAGTCATCAATAGAGGAGGCACCCAAATTAGAATTAAAGCCCCTTTCCAAGCACCTTAAGTATGTGTATTTAGGTCTAGCAAAAATCTTGCCTATAATTATTACCTTAAACCTAAATCTTAAACAAAAGGAAGAGCTATTAACTATTTTGAGAGAAAATTAAGAAGTAATAGAGTAGACCATGGCAGACATTAAGAAAATAAGCCCTTTCATAGTTCAACATAGGATACACCTAAAGGAAGAGACTAAACCAACTAGAGATGCTCAAAAAAGATTAAACTCAATCATGAAGGATGTAGTCAAAAAAGAGATTTTGAAGTTACTGGATAATAAAATTATTTATTCCATTTCTGATATCTCATGGGTAAGCCTTGCACAAGTGGTATCCAAAAAGTTTGGAGGAATAGTAGTCTAGAATGAAGCAAATAAACTTATCCCAACCAGGACTCAAATGGGATGGAGGGTCTGTATAGACTACAGAAAATTGAATGTAGCAATAAGGAAGATCACATTCCTTTGCCATTTATTGACAAGATGTTAGAGAAGTCAGCCAGACAGGAGTTTTATTATTTTCTTGATGGATACTCTAGCTATAACTAGATCTTTATAGTCCCTGAAGACCAGGAAAAGACTACATTCACCTATCCATATGGAACCTTTGCTTATAGTTGTATACCTTTTGAGTTATGTAATATACCAACCACCTTCCAGAGATGTATGATTAGTATTTTTTCTGATATAGTTGAAGATTTTTAAAAATTTTTATGGATGATTTTTCTTTTTTTGGCTCTACCTTCTTTGAATATTTAAACCATCTAAAACTAGTTCTAGAAAGATGTAAAGAGAAGCATTTAGTTCTCAATTAAGAAAAATATCAATTCATGATTAGAGAAGGTATAGTTCTTGGTCATGTAGTTTTGAAAAAGGGAATAAAAGTTGACAAGGCCAAAGTTAACATGATTGCAAGTCTTCCATTACCCAAGTCTGTCAAAGAAATTTATTCATTTTTAGGACATGCTTGATTTATAGAAGGTTCATATCTAGTTTTAGCAAAGTGGCTCATCCATTGACAAATTTATTAGTAAAGGAAGCAAATATTGAGTTTACTCCTAAGTGCCTAGAGTCTTTAGAATTCCCTAAAAAGGCACTCATTTTTGTACCCATTATTCATCTACCTATCTCGATCGAATCCTTTGAATTTATGTGCGATGCATCTGATCATGTTATAGATGCAATTTTAGGTTAAAGGATTAATAAGCTACCTAGAGTTAATTATTATGAAAATAAAACCTTAAATGATGTATAACTTAATTACACAATCATTTAAAAGGAGTTCCTAGCCATTGTCTTTGTCTTAGAAAAATTTAGATCATACTTGGTTAGGTTGCACACTATTATTTATACTGACCACTTAGCCATTAGACATCTCCTTGCAAAGAAAGATGCTAAAGCATGCTTAATACGATGGATCTTGCTCCTTCAAGAATTTGACCTAGAGATTAAGGACAAGAAAAAAATAGAGAATGCTATAGCTAATCACTTATCCTGAATCATAGTCGCACATCTAGTGAACCACCTGTCAATGAATTCTTCCCTGATGAATAACTCATGTCCGTGTCCACTAAACCATAGTAGATGTTATTGTAAATTATTTAGCCATTAGTAAAGTTCCTTTTTATTAGACTGTTCAGGATAAATATAAATTCTTTTCTCAAGTGAAATACTTCATTTGGGATGATCCATATCTATTTAAATAATATCCTCACTAGATTATTAGGAGGTGTGTCCTGGATAATGAGATTAGAAGTATTCTATCATTTTGTCATGACCAAGCATGTGGTGGTCACTTTGCATCCAAGAAGATAGCTACCAAAGTCCTTCAATATAGATTTTATTAGCCTAATTTATTTAAGGATGCACATGTGTACTGTAAAAGTTATGCTTGATGCTAATAAATGGATCAGATCATCAAGAGAGACATGATGCCACTCAATCCAATCTTGGTGATCAAAATTTTTGATGACCGGGGGATCAATTTTATAAGACCATTTCCAAACTCCTTTAAAAATAAATATATTTTAGTGATTATCAATTATATCTCTAAGTTGGTAGAAGCTATTCTATATAGATCCATTGATAGCAGAGTGGTCATTAAATTTCTTAAAGAAAATATTCTCTTCTATTTTGGTACTCCTAGGGCAATCATTAGTAATTGGGGGATATACTTTTGCAACCGATCCTTTGCCACATTAATGAAAAATATAATATTATCCACAAATTGGCCACACCTTATCATCCTCAAACTAGTGGGTAAGTAGAAATGTCTAATAGATAAATCAAACAAATCTTGGAAAAGACCATTAATACCAATAGAAAGGATTGGTTTTTGAAATTAGTTAATGCACTCTAGGCATACCGCACCACCTACAAAACCAACTTAGAAATGTCTTCTTATAGGATTGTGTTTGAAAAATCATGTCACTTGCCTGTTGAATTAAAACACAAAGCTATGTGGGCAATCAAAAAATTAAACATAGACTTGAATATAACTGGAAACTATAGGAAGCTTCAGATTAATGAATTAGAAGAACTTAGAAAAGAAGCTTACGAGAATGCCAAGGTGCATAAGGAAAGAACAAAAGTATTTCATGATAAAAAAATCTTAGAAAATCTTTTTCTTTCGGATAAAATGTTCTCTTATATAATTTAAGATTACATCTTTTTCCTAGAAAGCTAGGCCTAGATGGACAGGACCTTTCTTAGTTAAAGAAGTCTTCTCATATAAGATTGTAGAAATCGAAAACCTAAGCAATAGTATTATTTTCAAAGTTAATGGTCAACGATTAAAACCATTCTTGGAATTGCTCACAGAATCTATTGAGGAAGCCATGGTTCTCTATGAACCAACATATCTTGGTTAGCCTGCTATCAATATTTAGTCTGGCTAAAGACTTTAAACTTAGCACTCCTGAGAGGCAACCCAGCTCCTTTCTTTCTAATTATTTTTTTAAAATATAGTTAGGTTTATTAGATCTCGACTCAAATGAGCTCCATTGGCTAAGTTAAGGGGAGAGCTTAATAAAAGATTTTTCTCAGGTGTCTTCATTTTCTTTCATACCATATTATGCTTACATTTAAAAATTATTTTTATTCATGGGGAAATAATAAGTAGAATAAGTATATATTTGGAGCTACTTTAACCTTCTTATTCTTACACTTGTCAATCTCAGACATACGGTAAATTATATATTTTTGATAAATAATTGATTGAATAGTCTAGATAATTTTTGAAACACTAAGGAAGAAAATATTAATAGACTCAAGTAAAAAGGTAAGTAAAAATGAAATCAGTTTCTAGATAATTTTAACCCTCCTATTTGCATCAAAGAAGAATCTACTTCTTAGGTGTGTGTAGGTATTGACAAATGCAAAGTTTTCTTCATTAGTCAAAAAAAGAATGAGATAATAAAAGTAGATTCTAAACATTGTTTCATCGAGTAACCAGATCTTTTCATCCAAGTATTGAATCTTGCAGCAAAAAATGAAGATGTGAAGAAATTTTGCTATGCAACAAATTTTGATCTGTAGACTTTCTGACTCGAGCCAGTAAGCTCGAGGGGTGTTCTACACCTAGTGCCCTAAGGCCAACTAGTTTAGGAGACATTGGTTGAAAATTATAAGGATCGAATAGAAAACTTAAAAGGTTAAGGCATTCCATATCTATATTAAAAAAATATAATAATAAAAGGAACATACTTGCACCAAAATAATATCTCACCACTCGATGGGAGTAGAAGATTTAGAAATAATAATAAAAGTTGAACAAGAGTTATTTTGGAAAAATGAAGAGTTTGCACTTAACCAATTTACTAAAAGCTATTAATATTTTAATGACTTATTTCATCTACTATCAAATGAAAAATCTTCTACTTATAAAAAGGGTATGAGAAAAATCTTTAAGTTCGAGCAAACTTGTATATGGTATTGAGAGTTTTTGGTAGCCCCCTCAATTATTTTCTAATAATCAATTTATCAACTATCTTTTATTCTTACTCGAGGATGAATAATACTCAAGTTGGGGGGTATGATAAGTGCATAAATCTAGCCATAGAAGCACTAATTTATAGATCAAATTATCTTTATTTTTTAGAATTAATACTTTTTCTTATATTTCTCAAGAAAGATGTACACCATAACAAAGAGCCCGATCTACAGGTCTAAAAAATATAAATTAGAATCCAAATAATGAATAATTAGAGCCCAACACCCATCTTAAAGGTAGCCCAAAAAAGTTTATATGCTACCAGTCCACCATGGACCAACAGCTTCATCCATAAGAAGCCTTCATATGGTCCACCAATAAACTTGAAGAAAATTTGGGACTAGATTCGTTAATGAATTTAAAGGAAAATTATGACTAGATTTATCAATAAATTAGGAAGAGAATTATGACTAGATTTATCTAGAATTTAAATTTCTTCATTTTTTTATTTTCATATTAGAAGAATGTAAACAATCCCCATGCCTACCAGCAAACCACTTTAAGAAGAGGCGCCCAAGTGGTTAGGGAGTTAGGGAGAGATAAGGAGAAAGTGGTTAAGTAGTTTTGATTCAAAATCAAAACCACTTCAAGTTTGAATTCAAATTCAAATTCAAATTCAACCAATTGAATTTAAATTCAAATTCAAATTTGAATTAAATTTTGCATTCAAAATCCAAAATTTAAATTCAGACCTGTTTGTGCAAAAGGCAAGTGTGCTTGGGTGTGACCCAATCCAATTGGGTCAATCTAATCAAATCTAATTCAATCAGATATATTCCAATTCTCATTACTCAATCAAATAGAACTAATTAGCAATTCAATTGCTAAAATAAATTCTCTTAAAACTCACTAACTTTTAGCAAGAACATGATGAGTCGATACTTAAAAAATATCAAAATGTCAACTCACCAAAGTGTCGACTCACTAAAGTATCGACTCAAGGTCAATCATTAATCATATTGATAACTAAACCCCATAACAGTTTATAAATGTTGATCAACCATTAGATCAGGCAGGAACTCCCATTATGTGTGACCGCATAGGTTCGAATACTAAGCCAATAGTACAGGAATATTTTCTATACTAATCGAAGTGACCATCCAGGAATGGTACCCGATGTCTGGATAGGTCGAATAGTTGCAAAGCACCATTAAAAAATTTTTGCATATGGTTATCATATAATTCATCCTTTTGACTCTTAATACTTAAGATGACTTCAAAATTTAACTACTAATCCTTAAATAGTATATCCATATAGTGTCTCAATCTTACAAATTCTGTAACTTCTCACAAGGATTATCTTGGTCAAGATTTTTCTAAATTGAAACATAGTGAGACATTCTCTCCAAACCTTTTGGAGGGATCAATCCCATCTTGACTCATATACTAACTTCATAAGTACTTGATTATATCTAGAAACCTTCCATCATTGGATTAGAAATTCAGGTAGTCTAACATCAAAGTATAATGAGTTGCTTGCAAGCCACCATGGTATTCTCAGGTCTAAAGAATACTTATATGCATATCCTTTGTGAGCAGCACTTGGTAGCAGAGTGCTTCATAGGTGGATCATGTTTAGTAAAACGTGCCTCTATATTTCATTTGCATGCCATATCAGTGTCTCCACACTTCTTGATTAAGAGGACAACTAATCCATATGGCACATAATTACCTATACTCAATAAACATCATCATCCTATAACAACATGTCATTTGGTCATAAACAGATTGAAGAACCACACGATAAATCTTTCTTTATTGTATTAAAAGTAGTTTTAAAGACTCTATTGCAAGAGAGTTCATTCTAGGAAGATGCAATGTGATAAACTACTAAATAATATTTATTAATAATAATTCATATATAATTATAATTTATTCAACCGTCTACAGGCTAAATGATTGGCTTTGGGATACATTTTCTAATAGTGTAGTCCTCTTTTATAAGCTCAATGGAGGTTGAAGTCCCGATCAAACCAAGAGAAGAGTTGGAGTATAATTGGGCTTTCCATGTGCCAAATAATCCCAGTGGCCTGTCGCAATCTCAGCCAAAGTCATGCTATTGATTCCTTTGAGAAGTTAGAAGTCTTCTACATTGTTGGATCCATCTATTGGACCAATCCTAGGTGCAAGATGGTGCTCCACTTCAAATCCTAGCCAAACATCGTGAAGACTATATTTAATTCCTCCTGGATCGTGAGGAAAGATATCGTGTGCCATGTGGATAATTTTTATAGGAAGCTAGATGGTGTTTTGTAGTGAGCTGCATGAACTGCCTCCACATGAAAAACCTCTTTTTATTCCATGCCATGCATCCATGTGGAAAGGAAAAGTTGACCTTAGCCGCTCCCACTTGGCTTCCTGTGGAACTTCCTTCTTTTTACTTACACCCTTATACAACCATATAATATTTTTTGGTTACCTTCACTATACTAATACCCTCCAAATAATTCTATTTGAACTCTAGTTTGAATTCTATTTGCATCTTTTAAATTTATTAATAGAGCTCCTTTTATCTATGACTGCCTTTCTTGCAAAATACAAGTAAAAATATCAATTTTTAAGAAATAAAGATTAATTAATATATTTTAGCACCTTTGTTAGGATATTTATTAGACTTATGATAGGATCATAATGTTGTTGTTAGGATACCATGATTATCAGTTTAAATCTAACTTCTTAAAAACTTATAAATTGCATAGAAAGCAGTGAGTCGGATCTAATTCACAAAAAAGATAGTGCTTAAGATGATTTGAAATCTTTAATTTTAAAAAGAAAAGAAAAATATTGAGTTAGAAAATAAAATTAAAAAGTATAAAAAAAAATTAAAGAACATGAATTTAAACCGATATGTTCGGTCTACTAACTAGACCTGAGCATTTACTTGTAATAAAAGTAAAGTTGGTGATATCACCTCGTCTTCTTCTATCATACTTCATAAAGCAAACTGGGCTTCCTCTTCTTCTTTCTTTTTAGATCTTGATTTGGAGATTGGTATAAGCAAAAAGATGGCATAGGAGACAGAGCTTCTCCTCTAAGAAACCTTACTCTTAAAGGCCAACCCTCAATCCAAAGCTAAACTTTCTATCATGTACCATACCCCTTTCTGGTAGATGGTCTCTTCTTGTGGCCTGGTATTCTTTAAATAGAGCTCGATGAAGGCTCTAAGTCAAGTCAGATTAATATAGATCATGGAATGGTTGATTTTTGGCATCTCTGGACCATTGATCATATAAATCATGTGGATTGCACTTCAATAATTCATCTCAGGCTAGGGTCCTTTATCAACCATTGGATTGGTGCTTTGGATGGCTAAGATCTATCAAATGGTTGGTAGCTACCGATCATGCTTGAGACTCATTCCTTCATTAAAAACTCATCTCTACCATTGGAGCTCTCAATGGATGGCTATGATGGAGAAGATGCAGCAATAAGGGGGTCGGGACTAAGGGAGATGGTGGAATCATGGTGGCTTCGACAAGTAGGGAAGATGAACAAAGGATGGCATGGGAGGTGGCACTAATGGTGTGGATGAAGGTGACACAAGCTGAGGAGCCTGGGAGGCGGCACGATGAGCTTGGGGATTGGTAGTAATGGAGGCTCATGATGGCTTTGGAGGTGACGGGCATCTCGATGGCTCAGAAGGATGGTAGCATATGCTAGTTTGGAGATGGGATTGATGGTCGATGGCTGTGACGGAGATGGCAATGTCTACATCTCGAGCCAGTGATGTTGATGATGAGGAGGAGGGTGGTGGTAGCTCGAAATAGAGAGGAAATGGTTGCCGGTGATGAGTGGTGGCGACGGCATCTCAGGAAGGAAGATATTAGATGGCAGTGACTAAAAACTGAGGAGGAATAGAGAGGAAATGGTAGTGGCATTGGGTGGCATCTCGGTTTGGCCGAGATGGTGAATCATGGTAGCTTTGGATAGGGAGGTGATAGGCTTCAAGGGCGGACTGGTGCGATGGCCGGTGGTGGCTTGGGAAGCTCTATGATGGAAAGGAGGTGATGGCAAGGAGACCGGCGATGAGTGGTTAATGGTGGCCAACTGGGAGGATGGCTTAGACCGGCAAGGAGGCGAGATGGTGACGGTGACATCCAACATGGGGAGAGAAGCAATGAGTGGTGGTGTCAGGTGGCTTGGGGAAGATGATGGTCCATGAAGTAGAGGCTATAGAATGAGCGATTGATCCATGGTGGACTGGTTGATCTAAAAACTATGATGGGCTTGAATTTGAAGTAATTCTGGGCATATTTGAGCTCTGATTTGGCTCCCATCTGCATCGTTAGAACTTGTTGATCAAGCTTTTCATGTTTGCGAGCTTCTAAATTAGTAATTCTATCAATTCTCTAGTATTTCGAGATTTTGAATATCTTTATTAATCTCGATGTATCTATTAAAGAGGAAGAAATATAAATTAATTTTTTTATTAAATATTTTAATAGGTGTGCAGTGCTTTGGCTTGATATCTACTTTTTATAAATGTACTCTAAGTCATATTTTTTAAAGATATTTTAAAAATAATTAATTTTGCAAGAAAGTCTGGTTTAATTTTGAAATTAGGATTTTTAGAAGATGTTAGCATCAATAATTATTTAAAATACTTAAAATAAATATATAAATATATAATTTACCATACCCTCCAACTTACTCATTATTAGTCCCTTAGCAATTTAATAGACATATAAATATTAAATTATAACCATGTATCATTAAGATCTTCCTTTATAAAAATAGATCTAGGATTAAAAGTAAAAAGATCTAGCAAGTATCACTAAGTATTGAGTTTCAGAAATAAATTTCATATTCAATACTATTTAAAACTTTCTAAGAATTTGTCAAAAATCTACCGCACTTATATTTGTGATGGCTATCTTAGCATTCAGTGCCAGCTTGTAAAGGATAAATATTTCTTCACTTATTATCTATTTTGTTTAATTTTTTATACACCTCCAAATCAAGTTCATGAACTAAGGTAGGTTTCATACTACCAAATTTTTTTGAAGTGCTGAGCTTCTTGGCCTTCCCTTCATCATGTGATGTGAACCTCCATACTGACCTAGGTGTAGAAATCCACTTACTAATCTTAGGAAAATCCATATATACTCTATGTTTTGTACTTTTATTTTGGATAGGTAGCTCATTTTTTGAATTTAAGGTAGCTTTCACACTACTTAATTTTTTCAGATAGGTAGTCATTTCCTTAAATTCAAGTTTTTTTAATCGGGGTGTATATAAATTACTAATTTTTAGTGATAATTGAGTCCTTAGTTGGCCTTACAACTAACCCTACTTTGCTTTATTAGTGTACATGTACAATTATAAGTGCTAATAGCTTAGGTGATCTAAGTAAGCCACTAAAATTTTGAGCAACTATTTTACCCCTTAACCACTATAGTTATTAGCAAATACTTTCTAACTCTTATTACTTTTTCTAGTCTATTTTGCTCCAAATTTTCTTTCTTGACACATGATTTATTCAAAATAAAAATTTTCTCTTTAAAATTTCAAAAGATTTTTCAAAAATTTTAAAATATTTTTTAAAAGATTTTCCCTATCCCCAACTTAAATACCATTTTCCCTAATGGTATAAAAAGTTAAAGAAATAAATTTAAACCCAAAGAATAGAAAAAAATGGATAGGGGGAGAAGAGACATAAGAAGAGGAGCTCATCAACAAGAAAAATAAAGAGGGGGAGTTCATCAATAAGATAAAGGCTGCATTTTTTTTAAAGCAAGAGAATATATATTGGGTTGCCTTCCAATAAGCACTAAGTTTACCATCTTCAGTTAGATATTTATTAAGACTACTAAGAAATTGGATTTCCTCCTAACAAGCAATAAGTTTAATATCTTCAGTTAGACATTATGAGAGAGTCTCATGTATAATCAGTTTTAGCATATCCCTCAAGATTTAGAAGGACAGGGCCAATCAGGAGACCTTGCCATCATTACATAAAAATATCCATAGAGTACTCTATGATGATTAGCCTAAATCAATAAAGTATACTGAGCAAGCATGTTATTCTAGGATTTAAAATATTATTATAGTTTATATGATGATTAGAAAGGGATTATGTTTGTTGGGCTGAGATTGAGGATGGTAATTTAGAAATTTCTTCAATTATAGTTGATTTACCCTACTCCATTTTTTGGATATGATGTGTTTGGTCAGTATCCCTTCCTAATTTAAAGCTAGGTACTTTTTCTAAATTAATATTAAACTTGTCTCTATATATCATTTTAATATCATGAAAAGATTTTGGAGGTAGTCCTTAAGATTAGCACTGGATACAAAAAAAACTAATTATAATTTTTTTTAAAATCATGATCCCTCATTTTAATGATATCCCACCTGATAGCTTCTTTATATGCTTATAAAACATCCCTAAGTTAGGCTTCCTAGTTAGGGCTCACCGGAAAAGTATCAGTGGGTGCATTAGGAAGTAACTTCATTTCTATATTAGAAGGTGATTCTGATAAGGAAGCTATTGAGGAGCTAGGTGCTGGCTCATGTTTATCGATCTCTAGTGGGATGATTTTGAAGAAGGGTACTTTTACTAAGTTTTTCACTTCAGTACTATACTCATTTATATTAAAATCATCTATCCCGAAATGAGCTAGACATGGATCTGACAAATCTTGCGAGAGAATTGTGAAGGTGGCTTCCTCTATTAAGTTATGTATTTATGATTCTTACGAACTCTCTACTAATTCCATTATTACTTCTAGTTGTTCTCCCTTTCCATTAAAAGAAGTGGTTGATTCTAAGGTACTTGGAATTGGGGCCATAGGTAAGTGAAGTAATGATGAAATTGGTTCATCCCACTAGTTTAATTTCTCCCTGTGTATTCCTTCCTTAATTAAATTATCTATATTAGTCTTTGTCTTAGTCAAATTATCTATGTTGGTCTTTATAGTTGTGCAGAGTTGTTCTATAACCAGTTCATTTCTAAGAGCCATAGTCAATTTTTCAAAAAAAAATAGAGAATCATTAAAATTTTGAGCTAGGTATGGTCCCTCTAGGTTACTCTTATGCAAACTAGGCAACTCGCCTTATTCCTCCCTCTTGAGTTCGATTAATCATTGATCAGTTGGATCCATTAGCTCATCGATAGTTTGTTATTTGGCTATAATTATTTGTTGAAATTGAGCAAACCTATCGACATCTAAATTAGTTTGTTAAAGAGATGGGTATGATAGCTAATTGCTAAATGCTTGCATAACCTTCTCTTCAAATGATGGGCTATAGTTAGTTGCAGAAAGTTGATATTGTGGATAAGGCTAATCATAATAGGGTGCATATATGAACATAGATCCTTGGATTGCCAGGATAACCACTAGGTATGGTAGCCATGAAAAATCTATTTTAATCCTCCAACTTGAATTATAGGCCTTAAATTATAGATTATTTTCTGAGCTATAGGTTTTTTGAATTTGATCTTGATAAACTAGTTCATACATAGACTCACGAAGTTGATATACGGTTGGGCATTCACTCATAGAGTGAGTGGGGCTCGGATAAACTTGATGTGCCAGAAAAAAGGATACTCTACTTAACAATTTATGCTCCTGGCATTGATTTAGTTTGTCAGATTATTCTGATTATTCGGATATGCAATTAGGATTTTAGATCAGAGCAGTCTTTATTTATATATATTTATTTTTTAAGAGAAAAGGTGAGACGAAGAAGGAAGAAAGATAAACAAGAATTCTAAAAATTAGGGCCTAAGGAGTCCTAGAGCTAAGAGAGAAAAAGGAATTAGTTAAGGTTTGATGTTATTTATAAATAAGTTAGCATAATATGGACTCTCTATCTTAGGATTATCCTGAATCTAGATAACTTCTAATTGTCAAGGCAACCTTAGGGCTCTCCAAGTTAGAAACTAACCAATCAACTGGTTAGGTAAGAGTAAGATTGGTGGGGGTCTCTCAGTTACTTTTCTTAGGCACTAATTAGATTAGCCAGGTCAATCAATAGAACCAATTAAAAATCATCTTTCTTTAGGGCTACTTCATTCTTGAACCTCTTTCCTAAATACCAGTTAATCAACTAATCTTGACCCGATCCAACTATTCTGAATCCTTGTCCTATTAAGCTTGAGTTTCTTAAGGGCTGATATTTAGTTAATTTTAATTAGAAGGCTTAGGTATGCAAGATGCAGGGTGATGGTGTGTGGGCCAAGGAAGGGTGATAAATTGTTACCTTATCTTGTTAATAGGTTAGTGCCCTTAAGGTGGTTTATGAAAAAATGAGATGCAAAAATAAAAATATCCAAAACAAGTAGCAAGCTTTTAAAAATTAATTAGTTTTTCTATTTAGTTAAGTGTTATGTGATATTTTTATTTTCTTTTTATGTTATATAATTTTAACTAAGAGGAATAAGAGGTGAGTTTTAAATTACATTAATTAAATATAAGAGAAAGAAAACAAAATTAAGTTAAGCATATAAAATATCTAGATATCCTAAATTAAAGTAAGAAATCAAATCTAGTATTTAAGGTAGTTAATTAAAAGGTTATGCAATTTTTTTTCTTTTTAGGTTTATTTGAAAAGGAAGAAACTAAAAAAGAATTTTTTTTAGGTTAATTTGAAAAGAAAGAAACTAATTCAAAGCAACTAATTTTTTTTACATTAATTTGAAAAAGGAAGAAACTAATTAAAAAAAAAAAAGAAAACAAAAAAAAAGGAAATAGATCTAACCAATTTTTTTAAAATTAGATCTAAAAAGGAAGGAGACTAATCAAAGGAAACTAAAAAAAAAAAATTTGGTTAATTTGAAAATGAAGAAACTAATCAAAAGCAACTAATAAAAAAAATGATCTAAGATTAGGATTGATCTTATCAAAATTATAGATTTTCTCTTATCTTTTTTTCCTTTTTTTGCAAGAAAAATACATAATTAGTAAGCTATTTTACAGGAAATCAAAGAAATCAAAAATAATAATGATCATAACTTTTTCGATAATGATGCCAAAAACTTAATAAGATCGTGATGTTATCATTAGAACACCTTGATTATCAGTTTAAATCCAACTTCTAAAAAACTTAAAAATTACATAGAAAGCAGTGAGTCGGATTGAATTAACAAAAAAGATAATGCTTAGGATGATTTGAAATCTTTGATTTTAAAAAGAAAAAAAAATTTGAGTTAAAAATAAAATTAAAAAGTATAAAAAAAAATTAAAGAATATGAATTTAAACTTGGTACATTCGGTCTACTAACTAGACCTTAACATCTACTTGTAATAAATAAATAACAGAAATTTAAAGGGGCATGGAAATAAATATTACATTAATTAAAAATAAAATCTAAATGTATATATAAATAAAATAAATAAAATTGTAATGAAAGTTTTGAAGTTAATTAGCTGTAGCCTTGTTGGAAAGTTGGTTGATGTCACCTTGCCTTTTTTCTATCGTACTCCATGGAGCAAACTAGGCTTTCTCTTTGAATCTTAATATGGAGATTGGTATAAACAAAAAGATAGCGTAGGAGATAGAGCTTCTCTTTTAAAAAACTTCACTCTTAGAGGCCAACTCTTAATCTAAAGCTAAGCCTTCTATCATGTATTGTACCCCTCTCTTATAGATGGTCTCTTCTTATAATCTAAAATCCTTTAAATAGAGCTTAGTGAAAGCTCTAAATCAAGTCAGAATAATATAGGCCATGGGATGGTTGATTTTTGGCATGTCTGGACCATTGATCACCTAAATCATATGGATCATGCTTCAGCAATTCATCTTAGGCTAGGGTCTTTATCAACCATTGGATCAGTGCTTTGGATGGTTGAGATTCATCAAATGATTGCTATGGATTGCGCTTTGGACTCCTTTCATTCAGAACTCATCTCCACCGTTGGAGCTCTCAATGGATGGTTGTGATGGAGAAGATGCGGTAGTGAGGGGGTCAGGACTGAGGGAGATGGCCGGGTTATGGTGGCTTTGACGGGCAGGGAAGATGAACAAAGGATGTCACGGGAGGCAGCTCTAATGTCATGGATGAAGGCAACAAGGGCTAAGGAGCTTGGGAGGTGGCATGATGAGCTTGGGGATCGGCAATAATGGAGGCTCGTGATGGCTTTGGAGGTGGCGGGCATCTCGGTGGCTGAGAAAGATGATGGCATATGGTGGTTTGGAGACAAGATTAATGCTGACAACTATGGCAGAGATGGTAATGTCTACATCTCGGGTCGATGATGTTGGCGATGATGAGGGTGGTGGCAACTCAAAACAAAGAGGTAATGGTGCCCGGTGATGAGCAGTGGATCAACATCTCAGGGAGGAAGACAATGGATAGTAGTGGCTAAAACCTAGGGAGGAATAGTAAAAAAATGGTGGTGGTGTTGGGCAACATCTTGGTTTAGTGGAAATGGTGGATCATGGTAGCTTTGGACGGGGAGGCAACGGGCTTCGTGGGTAGACAGGTGTGATAACCGGTGATGGCTTGGGAAGCTCTATGATAGAGAGGAGGCAGCAGCAATGGAGGTCGTAATGGCAATGTTGGGTGTCCGAACAAAGGAAGAAGGTAGTAGTGGCCCTCGAGAAGGTCATCGGTGGTAAGCGGTTGACGATGACTAGCTTGGACTGGTAAGGAGGTGAGATGGTGATAGCGACATCCAACACTAGGAGAGAAGTGACGACTAGCAGTGTCAGGTGGCTTGGAGAAGATGATGGTCCATGAAGTAGAGGCTATATACCAAGCGGCTTGGCTCCAATGTGCATTCTTAGAATCTGTAGATTGAGCTCTTCATGTTGGCGAAATTCTAAATTAGTAATTCTATTAATTCTCCAAAATTCTAGGATTTTGAATATCTCCATTAATCTTGATGTACCTACCAATCTTGATATACCTACCAAAAAGGAAGAAATATAAATTAATTTTTTATCAAATATTTTAATAAATATGTGGTTCTTTAGCTCGATATTTACTTAAAATAAATGTACTCTAATTATATATTTTTTAAATATATTCTACAAATAATTAGTTTTGTAAGAAAGATTAGTTTAATTATGAAATTAAAGTTTTTAAAAGATGTTAGCATCAATAATTACTTAAAATACTTAAAATAAATATATAAATACATGATTTATCAACTTATCACACCTCCCAACCTGAACTTTGCTCGTTCTCGAGTAAAGAGAGGATTTAATACTAGATACTATCATACTTTGAAATAGATATTTTATCAAGTGATTTTTTAAATGATCAATTAATAATTAGAAGAATATTGTTGAGATAAGTCAAAAGTTATTTCCAAGCTTTTTTCATATCCACTTTTACTTTTATCTCTAAATTATCTATTTTAATATAAGCAAGTTCAAAATAACTCTTTTTTTCTCTTTTTTTAATAGCAGTATCTTCACATTGTCTACTTTTTGACATGAACAACAATGCTTACTTAGATGAAGGTACCTGATTACTCGAGAAGAGACCAATATATAAAACTTATCATTTTTTCTATTCTTTCACTTTTTAAAAAGATAAAATTATTTTATAATTTTCATCTTTCGATGCGATACTTAACACTTACTTAGATGAAGAGATTTAGTTATGCAATGAAAAATACTCAAAACTTATTCTTTTTTTTTTAGGAACATATAGATACTCTACTTATGCTTATAAAAAGTAAATTCTTCTTTGATACTAAGTAAGAAAAGTTAGAAAGGTTAAAATGATTTCTATTTTAGACTTAATCACTTACTAGATTTTCTTAATACTTAATCCTCAAGTATCTCAAAATTTTTTTAATTGAACATCAATTTTTATTTTAAAATTTGATCGATTCAACTCAAGTCTAAGGTAATTATGTGCCTAAATACTAAATACTCACTTATTCGATAACTTTAAATTTTTTATTTTTTTAAATTTTTTTTAATTTATTTATCCTCACCTCTAACTTAATTTTCATTATCCTCGATGGAGTAAGAAAAAATAAAATAAAGACATGAAACTACAACAAGAGAGATACCACCTGAACTAGATGTGCTTGTATATTGCTAGGTGACCTTCATTCTTTTAGGCAGGATGTGCTTTTGGTATAGCATGACCTTGGATATTTTACCAAAAATTCTTGTGAAATTAGTTCTCTCCCCAACTTAGTCCTAAACTTGAAAAGAAAGTAAACAAACTAAAAATGAAAAGAAGATTCAAATGCAAAAGCTAGGTTGCTTCTCAATAAATACTAAGTTTAACATCTTCAGCTAGACCTCTTAGAGTTCTCATCCTATTCTTACTCGAGTCGTAACATGAGTTTGTAATTCTCTACATGATTCAAGATCTATCTCAGAGTACTTCCTGCATGGGACCATTTCATAACTCATTTTCCTGATAGCTAATAACTTTTTATTTATAATTAGATCTGGGAATAACTTAAATACTAGTCGAGGTTTTAAAAGTCCTAGATCTATGTACTTGATGTGTCAAGGGAGTATTTCATGATCCCCTTTTGATGTATCTTCCTTTTTAGGTAAAGGTTTAACTAGTGCATGAGAGGTTCAACTAATAATTCTAGTATTAGCATAATCCCTTTCTAATATATAACCTGGTACTTTTTTTAAATTAACATTAACTCTATCTCTATACATCATTTCAATATTGTAAATAAATTTTGGAGACAGTCCTCGAAAGTAGTGCTGGATATAAAGAAATCATATATAAAAATCTTGAAATTGTTATCCCTCATATTAGCAATATCCCATCCAACTGTTTCTTTATGTACTTTTAGAATACCTACAAATTGGACATCCTAATTATATATTACTAGTAGGGTATCAGTGGATGCAACAGGATGTGGCTTCAGTTCTAGGTCAAGTAGTGACTTTAATAATGGAGCTATTAGGAAGTTGGGTGGTGGCTCATATTTCTTAATCCAAAGTTGAGTGGTGTTGAGATAGGGTGTTTCCACTAGGTCATTCAATTCTATAGTATACCCATTTATATCAAAATCATCCACCTCAAAGTAAGCTAGATGAGGGTTTAACGAATCATGGGAGAAAATTTTATATATAGCTTTCTCTACTATACTATGCATTTGTGATCCTTGGAAAGTTGAAATTAATTTTATCATTGCACATATTTGTTCTCCCTTCCCATTAAAATCAATGGACAATTCTGGGACACTAAAGAATAGGGCCATAGGTAAGTAGGGTGATGATGAAAGTGGTTCATCCCTCCATTCTGATTTTTCTTTATATATTTCTACCTTAGTTGAATTATCTAGGTGGGTTTTTTTGGTTGTGCAGGGTTGCTCTATGACTATTTCATTTTCGAAAGTTCTAATTGATTGTTCAGGGATAGTTACAGTGATATTAAAGCTTCCAGCTAGATATTGTCCCTAAGGATCACTCTTAAGCTAACTAGGCACTCTTCTTCACTCACATCCATAGCTAATTAACTCAATTGCATCTCCAAATGAATAATAGCTTAGGTGTTGAAAGTTACCTATTAGCCCATGGTCTGCATGAAGCTATTTAGGATAGCATTGATATTAGCATGGGACTTAGCCAAAGCTTCTAGGACCTTTTTCAGAGAATTGAGTCCTTTCTCAAGATCTAAACATAGTTGATTATTCAGTATTTGGTTGGGCCTTAGATAGGGCTAATCAAAATTATGGGCTCCTAATGTTGCATCTTGTGACCATGCAAAATTGAGATAATTTTTTCATCTTGGGTTATAGGTCAGTGCATAAGATTAGGTCATATATCTTTTATTGGCCGCACTGCTCTGTACGAACCCATTTTGGATTGGATGCATCAAGTAAGGATACTCCTCCACAATATGATCTAGTGCATTACATGCATTGCATATGGGTGCATACATATGATTTAATTGTGTATGTCCTTAGCATTCTAGGGCTTCAATCCTATGAGTCAAAGTTACAAATACATCTTCTTCCGACTCCCTTGTATAATTGTATATATCTTTAAATATAATGAATTTAGGATACATGTTAATCATTTGAAATCTAATCATAAAATTATTAGCTAAGAATCTAATTCTAGATGGTTGGATAGAGTCAATCGAGGACCAATAGTCCCTTAATATTTTAGGTTGTGCATTGGAATTCATTTCTCCCTTAGGTTACCAATAGTTCCTTAGGATTTTAGGTTGTACCATGGAATCCATCTCTCTCTCTCTCTCGTAAAATACCACTAATCTCTTAGGATTTTAGGTCGATCACTGGATTCCATTTCTTCTTCGGTGACCTTATAATCTTGTAGGGTTTAAATTATTTCTGACCGATCATTGTTTTGTCCTAGCATGAATAATTTTTTTTATAAATTCATATTTATTTATTTTAGATGAAGAAGAGAAAAGAAAGGAGAGAGATGAGAGGAAAATTCTAAAGATGAAAAACCTAGAGTCCTAAATTTAGAGATGATAGAGAAGAATTAGTTAAGATTTAATATTAATTGCAAACAAGTTAGCATATAAAAAACTCTCTATCCTAGGGTTGACTTATATCTAGACAGCTCCTAACTATCAAGCCCACCTTGGAGTCCTCTAAGTCAGAAACTAACCAAACAACTAGCTAGATAAGGGTTAGGTCAGTAGGGGTCCCCCTCGTTACTTTCCTTAGACTTTAAATAATTTATCCAGATCAGTTAACAGAACTAATTAGAGAACCACTTTCCTTTAGGACAACATCATCTTTAAACCCCTTTCCTAGATACTAGTCAACAAGCCAATCTTGATCTGGTCTAATTCTTCCGAGTACCTTATCCTAATGAACTCGAGTTCCTAGGGCTGATATCTAATTAATTTTAAATTAAGGTCTAGGTCAATGCAATATGAAGGAGGTGATTTGTGGGCTAAGATGAAATCTTCACCTTACCTTGTATATGAATTAGTGCCTTTAAAATAGTTTATGGAAATGCAATGCAAATAAAATAAGGTATCTAAATAAGTTAAAAAGTTTTAGATTTTTTATTTATTTCTTTAAATTAATTAAGTATTATGAAAAGATGTCTTTCTTTTTCTTTTTTAAATATTTAAGGTGGTCAAACAAAAAAGAAAACTTAAATTAGGTAAAGAGTCAAAAAAAGAAAGCAAATATTATTTTTTTTAATGCTAAAAAGTAATCTAGAAAATAAAGTAATTAAAATAAAAAGATAATAAAATAAAAAAGTAATGAATAAAATAAAAATATAACATTTAAAAATATATATATATATATATATTATTTTAAAAATAATTGTACCTAGATTCCTAGTAATGATACCAAAATTTGATCGCTTATTATAGGATGATCAAAAATAAAAACCTAACTCACTACTATAATTAGGATGAATAAGAATCGTATCCTCGAGAATCTAGGATAATTATTTTATAAAAAAAATCTAAATATTTTAATTTCAAACTTCTAGAAACTAATTAGTAAAATAAATTATTTTTTAAGATAATTAAACTAACATATCTCAGGATTTAAGAATCCATTCTTTTTGTTAATAGATTTTGATGTTTATTCATACAAAGGGCTTGTAATTAATTGGTTATGAAGTAACCTTCTCTATCTGAGAACGAATTCTATCTTCGGATCATGGCCCATCCTTTTATGAGCATAGATTATCCCAATTCCAAATAAAATAAATAAATTATAACTTCAATACAATCTATCTCTTAATCGAGCATGAACCATATCTTAATAGGATCACAGTGCATCTTCTTTGGAGAATAAATTGTTAAAAACCTAATTTATTCCAGAAAGCATAATACAAGAATAATTATAAAAAAATAAATTTTATTTTAATTACAAAAAAATATATAAGACATAAAAAAAGAAAATAAATCTGTTCCAAAACGAACTTCATTTCATTTCCAAGATGGAGGAGCTTTAGTCATGTATGGGTTAAGCTAACAATATCCTCCTCCTCATCTCAAATCCATGATAAATAAAAAATAAAATAAAATAAAACTATGGCCGCTTGCTCCTTTTTATTTATTTATTTATTTATTTATTTTTTTACTGCCCCTGTAGTCCTCTTTGATAGGCTCGGTGGAGGTTGATGTCCCGATCAAACCAGCAGAAGAGTGGAGTATAATTGGGCTTTCCATGTGTCAAATTATCCGAGTGGCCTACTGCAGCTCTCGGCCAAAATCATACTGTTGATTCCTTTGAGAAGTCAAACGTCTTCTGCACTGTTGGATCCATGTGTTGGAGTAATCCCAGTTGCAAGATGGCACTCCACTTTAAATCCCAACCTAACACCATGAAGATCATATTTAATTCAACAATTAGAATTGGACGTCGATTTCTTAAGGATCAATTAGAATTAAGTTTACTTTATAATTTTTAAAAAGTTAATTAAATTATAAATATTAAAAATAAAAGAAAGTAAGAATATGATTAAAAAAATAAAATTTTGAATTAAACGGAAATTAGAATTAACAAGCAAGCAATTAGAAAAGATGTCCTAGAATTTCGATCAGATTCTTTTAATAAATATAGGTTAATTTATAATCATGTAATTATTATCATTATGATTGATCCCTGATCATAATCTATCTCATTATGGTACAAATCATAGTATCTTGACCAGTCCCTATATATATAGTTATAGATTATTCTAAATATCAAATCATAAAAATAAATAAAATATGTTATAATCATATCTCGATCATATCCTATCTTGCTAAGCACGAATTGTATTCTTGGATCATGATTCATTTCTACGTAGTCATAGACTATTCAAAGATTTTGATTATAACTCGAATGAAAAGCACAACAATTAAAATAACAAAAAAAATAATTTTATTCGAGAAGAACAAGATTATTATATTCAACACTAATTACATTGAAAAGAAATTGAAATATATATACTAAAAGACGTCTACTTCCCTGAAGACTCATAGTTTAGCCGCGCATGGTAACTTCGAACATCACCATTGCAGAAGGAAGATGAAAAGAAGATCCAGGCTGCTATCTCTTCTTTTTCTCCTTCAAAATCCCTTACAAAACTCGAATAAAGGAAATACAAGCTCTTTATTTTGCTCTACTACTGCTTGCTTGATGCCTTTTATCTCCCCATGATTCCTTTTTTATAGGCTTCAAAATAGACCCAATTCCACTCAAAAAAGGAGAAGAGTCCAACTAAAATCAAGCTATGACGCCTCGGGATTTCTTGAGCTGTCAAACCACCGGATGCTTGGAATCGCACTAAAGTCTATTGCAAGTCTTGTTCCCTATCAAATTGAACCTCCGCCCAGACCATAGACCATACCAAGACTATGGCTCCTTTCCTAGCAAACCGAGCCATAAGAGAGGTAGCATCATCTTCCTCGTTGTAGGCCGAACCCCCTGTTCCCTTGTTTCCTAAATCGACCGAGCGGCAACGACAAGTATCCAAAGAAGGAGGTGATAACTCGGAAAAAAGTGGCGATAGACCGGGAAGAAGAAGAAGGAGGTGATAAGCAGTGGCAATGGCGAGCTAAGGAAGCAGCAGCTTCAGGGTCTCAGAATAGAGAGGATGGGCAAGGGGCAAGGTGGCTTTAAATATGAGCAGCTTGGGGTAGAGGTGATGGGCAAATAGGGAGAAGCAGTGAATAGGGAGGCGGTCATGGTGACGATGGGCAAGTGGCATTGTTGATAGTGTGGTGGTGGGATGGGGAAGATGTCGGTGACGAGCAGAAGGCAACCGGCAACGGTGGCCCGGGAAGCGGCCACGACAGCTAGAGGCAGCGATGGTGAACTAGTAGGGAAGATGAGAAGGAGGAAGACGGTCGGCGATTTTGGCAATGGCAAAGGTGGGCAAAGATGGGCTCGGGACAGAGAGTGGCACGATGGGAAGGAGGTAGGCCGCACTAGGCAGCAATGATGGGTATGCCGGCATCTCGAGCTTCGTCTCAAGCTGCTTGGTTGCGACGCGGCATCAGCAGCGTTGAGGTGGAAGAAGATGGCTCATGAAAGAAAATGGTCCATAGAAGAGGACCTGTAAACCGACCAGCTGGTTCATGATAGGCGGGTTACTTTAAAATTGATGCTATCTTGTTTTTTTGTTTAATTCTAAGCTCATTTTAATTTTATTTTGGCTCCGGTTTGCATCATCTCAACTTACAAGTCGTGCTCTTTGTATTAGGGAGCATCTTTTCTGTATCTACCTAATAATTTTTAAGATTCTAAAATATCCAGCATCTCTATTAATTTGAATGTATTTGTCAAAAAGAAAAAAATATAGGTCAAATATTTTTATTAAACTCCTAACAGGTATGATTTTTATTTTGGTGCTTTGATTCGGCATAGTTATACTTTAATTTTATATTTTTTAAAAATATTTTAAAAATAATTAATTTTGTAAGAAAATTTAATTTAGTAATAAAATTAAAATTTTTATAAGATGTTTGCACTATAAAATATTTAAAATAATTACATAAATATATAATTTATCAAATGCTTGTTTTGGAAAGCTGGATGGCGTTTTGTAGTGACTGCATGAATTGCCTCCATGCGAAAAAGCATCCATTTATTCCATGCCATGCATCCACGTGGAAAGGAAAAAGTTGACCGTAGCCATTCCCACTTGGCTTCTCGTGGCACTCCCTTCGCTTTACTTACATGTGTGCCCTTGTACAACCATATAATTTTTTTTGGTTGCCCCTCCAAAAAAATTATGTTTGAACTCTATTTTAAATTCTATATCATCTTTTAGATTTATAAGTCGAGCTCTTTTTTATTTATGACTATCTTTCTTATAAAATATAAATAAAAATATTAATTTTTAAAAATAAAAAATTAATTAATATATATTTTGATGTTTTTATTGAGATATTTATTAGACTTATCACTCTACCTAAAACTTGACTCCTCCTGATGCTCCAGTAAAAGATAAATTAGATTTGAGATCAGCTACCTAATGCTTTCTTGCTAGGCCTCCTGTTGCACCTCTACTATCATTGTTGTCATTTCGAACCCTCCGCACTCTGCGGACTCCTCCAAAACAGCCAAGAAGACCTCCTCCTCCTCTAAACTACTAGCAAAAATCTAAGAATTACCATCTCCACCACCTCAAGGCTCTGCAAATCCATACTTTCACTACAGTAAAAAGGGTCAACGTCAACTCTTTTCTCCCGACACTTCGTGGAAGCGTCGGGAACAACCCAGAACCCGTCGACGCTTTTTAAAAGCGTCGGCAAGCTCCTGAACCCGCCGACGCTTTTAAGTGTCGGCAAATACCGATGCTTAAAAGCATCGACAAATACCGATGCTTAAAAGCATCGGCATCCTCCGGAACACGTCAACGCTTTTGAAAAGCGTCGGTATCCTCCGAAACCTGCCGACGCTTAAAAGCGTCGCCAAAAAGCATCGTCGGAAACCCCAAAAATCCATTTCCCCCGCCCCAGCCCTAATCCCGCCCGATCTCCCCCCCCCCCCTCGCCGCTCGAGCCCGCCCGACCCCCCCCCCCCCCGCCCCCGCTGCCCAAGCTCGCGTGACCCCCCCCACCCCCCGGCCGCCCGAGCTTGCCCGAGCCGAGCCTCCTCCTCCTCTGTTGCGGACGCATACATCCTCCTTCCCCCACCCCCTGCCCGAGCCCATAGATCCCGCCAGACCCTCCCCCGCCCGAGCCGCCGATCCTCCTCCTCCTCCGCCGCCTCCTCCTCCTCCTCCTCCTCTGCTCGATCCGCGAACGCAGGACCTTCTCCTCCCCCCCACCCCCGCCGAAGCCCTAGATCCCGCCGGACCCTCCCCTCGCCCAAGCCACCGATCCTCCTCCTCCTCCTCCGCTCGATCCGCGGACGCAGCACGTCCTCCTCCTCATCCGACCGGTAGCTCCTCCATGGTTCCGTGCCCTAGATCCCATGGTTGATCTGCCCGGCGCAACCTCGTCCTCCACCGATCCCTCCCTCGGTATTTATTTTATTTTAAGATTATGAATTTTAAAATTATGAAATATGATAAGTAGGGTTGGATTTTGATTATGAATGTGGGTAGCGCTAGATTTAAAAATGGTGATAGAATTAAATATGATAAATCTTATAAGATGCATCATTTTTTTACATTGTAATCACCCAGTAATGATAGAAGGGATAATTTTTGTAATGCTAGTTGATCTCAATCAAAAAAATAAATTACAATTTTGGATGATATAAACCATTTTAAAAAATGGTTAATGCTGATTTTGGAACATATACCTGATTTTGGATCCAGTAACCAATAGAAAAATCTTGCAAGAGATGATAATATCAGGGGTTTGCTCAGAGATGCTTTTGAATATGGTGCTCAACATCCTGGAGATTGCAGTGGAGAAGAAGTAGTAGCTGGGTTACCTGATGATCCTATATTTACTGAATCTATTCATGATGGAGAGCCGATACCCCCAACTAATATTGGAACAGATCATTATCAGAAGCTGATAAGAGATGCAGATCAAGAATTATATGCCGGTTGCAAGAACTTTTCAAAAATTTATTTTCTTGTGCATTTGTTTCATATAAAATACTTGAATGAATGGTCTGGCAAGAGTTTTACTATGTTGCTCAAGTTGTTAAAGGATGCATTTTCTGAAGGTACTAGTTTACCAATATCTTGTTATGAAGCCAAAATACTAGTAAAGAAATTGGATCTTGGATACGAAAAGATTTATAGCTATCCAAATGATTGTATATTATATCGGGGAGAACATGCCGATCAAGAGTCGTGCCATGTGTGTCGATGTTCACGATGGACGAAGCAAAAAGAAAATGAGAGTAAGGGATTAGATGAATAGGATGCAACACAAACTAAACAAAAGCCGGCGAATGTATTACGCTATTTTTCTCTTGTACCTAGATTGAAAAGGATATATGCATCATCAAAGACAGCTTCGTCAATGAGATGGCATGATGAAAGCCATATAAAAGATGGAATGCTGAGACACTCAGCGCAGGTTAGTCTATCTATACATGGATAATATATGACTACGTAGGTTAGTTTATCTATACATGGATAATATTAAATATTAGACATATTGTTGTCAAACTTATATTTGATTGTCATGCAGTGAATTTTTAGCTGTACAACGACAAGCCAATCATTCCACTCATCCTAATCTAAGGATTGAACAAAGATGATTGGTTGAGTTATTTCCTAATTGGCTTGTCAATCAGGTAAGTATATATAAATCGTATAATAATTTTATATACATTTAACATCGAATAAGTGATCGATAATTGATATTATATTTTCTAGGTACCGGTACCGATGGAGAAAAATAGTTTAGTATAACTAATAGCACTTGCCAGAGGTCCAAATTATATTATGAATAAATATAATTATTTTATTATAAATGGCTTTAAATTTCATATCAAGGAGTACGAGAAATTTAGAAAAACTCAGAACAGTGGTATTATGGTAGAAGTAAATGAAAAATCTTATTATGGTATAGTTAAAGATATTTTGGAGTTGGATTATTATGAAAATTTTAAAGTTGTATTATTTCGATGCGATTGGGTGGATATAAATATATCGAGAGGTTTGACAAAGGACTCAAACGAATTCATACTTGTCAATTTTTCAAGATTGATATATACCGGTGTGTTATTGAAGGATGATCCATTTATCTTTTTATCTCAAGCTCGACAAGTTTTTTATGTACAAGACTCGAAAGATAAAAAATGGGCTACTTTATTAAGACAAAACCCAGATACTTGTATGACATGGAAAAAAGGATGGAAGAAGATGATGATGATACTTACACTCAGTGTATGCCTTATAATATTGTGCTGGATGATCATATAAATGATACAACCATTTTGATTAGGTTGGATTCCGAAGAAGGTATAACTGGCTGATTATGACAAGTAAGTAGTTTATAAGATGGTTTACATTTTTGCATGTTTGATTATGTTATCTTTTAAATTACAATTCATTTCCGTTATAATTTGATTATAATATTGACTGACTTGTTTTTAAATAATACAGGTTAGGTACACCATGCATCGAAGGAAGCGATTATCAGATGTATAGTTTCAGTTTTTTCAGACCGAGGCTGGTACTTCTTCAGCACAGCAGCCCGAGGCAGTCGATCATATTCACATCGGTCTAATGCCAGTCCCTCTATTTCTGCACATCAGGCCGATGCTATTACCTCTCCACCTCAGGACGACGCCATTCCCTCCGAGTCCGCACATCACGATCCTCCTTTGGATCATCCTGATGACGAGCCTACCATCGATAATATATAGATACAAGGTACGTAATTTAATAATTCTATCTCATTTCAATTCATGCATATGCAATAGTTTTGATATACAATATTCTGTATTTTTTTTTTTTGTAAATGGATCCAGGAGACTCAGGCATAGACGAGGACCCACACTAGTCTGTGATGTGTGGCAGTTACCTGAGGGCAAGAGGATAGTGATAGAGTGCAACAAGCTAGGGCAGCCTATTAAGAAAGCTGCTAGCTTGTTGACTATCTGTCTGGAGATAGTAGCACGCTGGGGTAAGCTATGTCCCCTGAATTATTCGAAGTGGAATGACATGCTTTCTGCTTATAAAGTAGAGATACTTCGAGTTGTACAGGTAAAAAAATTGATATATTATTTTATATCTTAGGTTTTTAACAATTGAATTGCTTATTTCATTTAATACATATTTTATTGTTTATTTAAATTGTAGAGCAAGTTCGTTCTCCCTCCAGATACTTCTGATTTTGTGCTTAAGTCTCTCAATCATAAATAAAAAGAATATATGACAAAGTTGAAGGGAGACTACATGCAAGAGGGTAGGACAGAGGAGCAGGTTGCAGCTACCTGTCCTCCTGATGTTCACCCTCATTAGTGGAGGGAGCTGGTGCACTATTGGTTCTCCGAGAGGGCACAGGTTATGTAGCATCATCAAACACTTTGAAATTTATTAATTTTCACTCGTCATGATTATATTTATACAATATATAACATGGTTTTAATTTTATTTTGTAGACATATTCTGCTATTGGTAGAGCTACACGAGTAGCTCAGTCTATTCCTCACACAGTGGGATCCAAGAGTTATGCACGGCTTAGGCATGAGTTTGTATGTTTTTCATCCCATATACTTTTAGTACACTTTTAGTTTTAATATCATGTATCATCATGTATCATGCATGTACCATGTATCATGGTACGGGGGTATAAGATGTGTTATTTTAGATTTTTTTATAATCTTTATTCTTTATATAGGCTGATCAGTAGGGGAGGGAGCCAGGTGAGGTGGAGTTCTATCGGATGACTCACATTCACCAGGATGGCAATTTATTTGGAAGGAGTCCAGAGATATATATATAATTTTTTTATTTATATTATATCATGATTTATATTTTTATTTTTATTAAGTATTGATATATGTGTTTTTTATAAAATATATGATAGGACTACCTCTATGATCTCTAAGCGTGCTGGCGATGGTACATCATATATTCAGAGCAGTCGCATCGAGGCTGAGGTATTCTTGGAGTTGATGGGACCAGAGCGTCCTGGACGAGTGAGGGGTTATGGGATTGGAGTTACCCTTACTCAGTTATCTGAGATGAGTAGATATACTCGGGAGACTAGAGAGAGTCATGATCAGTCATATGTTCGTCGACTCCAGGAGGAGATAGCAGAGCTCCGACAGACACGTGATGCAGACAAAGTAGAGCGTGATGCAGACAGAGCAGAGATGAAGACCATTAGGTCTCAGTTACAGCATGTTACATCTGTGCTGTATATGTTCATGTCATCTCAGGTAAGTAATTATTTCTTAATTTTGTATGTATTTAATAATTTAGAATATATATAATGTATGTATCATAATTCTTAATGTATATCTTGTAGGTTCTTGGTGCATCTGCGAGTCGCAGACCTGACGACGACCAGCCTCCCGCGGATCAGTGATGCCAGCTTTTTTTTATTATTTTTGTATGTATTTTTTTGTATTTGAACTTGTATTGATACTTTTATATATATAAAAAAACTTTTTACGATTCATTTGTGTTTGTATATGTTGGGTGTGATACAGGTTTTAATGTTTCATTTGTTTGTATATGTTGGACCTGATACAGGTTTAATATTTTCATTTTGATAATGTATACAGGTTGTGTTGTATGTACGTATATAGGTAGTATAGCAGTTTAGTTTTTTTAAAAAAAAATAATAAATCTGTCGATACTTTAAAGCGTCACTAGTTTTGGAACTAGCGACACTTTAAAGCGTTGCTAGTTTTGGAACTGGCGATGCTTTAAAGCGTCGCTAGGTTTTAAACCTAGCAATGCTTTAAAGCGTCCCTAGGTTTGGACCTGGCGACGCTTTAAAGCGTTGCTACCTGCCGACGCTTTAAAGCATCGATAAATTATAGTTTAGCGATGCTTTAAAGCATCGAAAAATGCCGACGCTTTTCAAAAGCATCGGTAGGTGGCATCCCCACGCTTACGTAGGTGACGCTTTTGCGACGCTTTAAGAAGCGTCAGGAGATTTCTTAGGGATGCTTAAAAGCATCGGTAAAGGCCAAAAAAAGAGTCGGCATATCCCTGTTTCACTGTAGTGTTTGGTCAAACTGCTGCATGTACCCCAACTACTTCCCATCCTTCCTGCATCTGGAGATTGTATAATTGCTTTTTAAACTCCACCTCGACCATGATCCCTTAGATGACCTCTCTTCCAGCATGCGAAACATGCCAAACACTCCTTATCCACCAAACAGGTCCTTACTGCTCATCTTCCCTAGAGAACTCTATCATCTAACTGTCACACCCTCCAGCCTTTCTTCCACCAAGATAATATATAATCGAAGTTGAAATAGAAAATCATCCACCCTCACCTTCTACCTTGGAAAGTTTTCCTTTTCATCAAGCCTCTCAACCTTCACCTTCAACTCGCTGTTCATGATGTCACAAACCACAAACATGAACAAACTCAAAGGTAGATCTAGGAAGTTGTACATTGGAATAAGGGTGTGCTGATTTCTGTTTGGATAGCCTTTTATCTTTATCTTTTCACTCCTCTTTCTTTCAAATATGAACAAGGGCTTCCCAATTCATGTTGGGAGTCTCTTATCTAGGCATTGCCCTTTTGGAATAGCCACAACGAAGGGAAAAGACTTGAAAAGATTTTGGTCATGCACAGGAAAAATCTAGGTAGATATATTTTCTTTGGGCAGCTTCTTCTTTTCTTTTTCCTCCCCAAGCAACTAAATACCGAGGGTCTCCTTTCCTTGACTCCTACCATGTGTAGTGGCTCTTACCAGGCTCGGTAAGACCTGAAAATAGCATGAATAAGATCCAAGACGGGGCTGGAAAGAGATTCTTACATGATAGATTTTTTTCTATTGGCTACCTCGTGCTGCACCTTGTGCTCTAAGGACTCATTCTTCACTTCCATGCATAACTTGGCTTTGATACTATGTTGTAGGACTACGTGCACCTGCGTGGACTTGAGGAGACCAGTAATAGAGACCTCTACAAGAGTCCATGGTGATCTAGACTCTTTAGGGGTGCAAATGTCAAGCCCTAGATCATTGCATACCAAAAAGCTTGATGCAGACTCATTCTTCACTTCCATGAATAACCTGGCTCTGATACCATGTTGTAGGACTACGTGCGCCTGCGTGGACTTGAGGAGACCAGTAATAGAGACCTCTGCAAGAGTCCATAGCAATCTAGACTCTTTAGGGATAGCAAATGTCAAGCCCTAGATCGTTGCATACCAAAAAGCTTGATGCAGTGACTTAGTTTGCATCCCCTACTTCCATGGACTGGGGATATGCCTCTAGATCTGAGATCCCATGCCCAATATCCTAGAAACTTAGGCTAGGGGTGTGGTACCTTGGGCTATCGGATCTGGACTTAAAACCATGGATGAAAAAAGTCATTGTGTGACAAGAACTCCATGGCACCATCTCACATCCATAGCCTTTGCCTGTGCTCTTCACCTTGTGCACTTCCTCCACTCATGCCCATCTCAGAAACCCCTCCATGCTTCCTCTGATTTTAGATCATAGGACATGTCCTCTTACCTGGGACGTGGAAGCTGCCTTGGCATGAACAAAGAGAGTCCCGGAGGGACTCAACCTCCTAGCCGCACAACTATGTAGCACGCACCCTCTTTCTAATTTTTTGGGTGCACCTTCTCTCCATCTTTTCACGAGAAAACCAGAGGCTTGAGGTATCTTTTGTACATGAAACACCTAAGCTACAATTTTCTAAGTGGTCGAGAGAGAAAGTCCCTAGGAGAAGGGATTCTCAATGATAGGAAAGGGGGTGCATGTGAGAAATTTGCGCACACCCCCTTTCTCCTTTGGGGTGGCATGAAACCCTTCTTATTGCTATCTTGGGTGGCATGCAAACCAAGGGGAGAGAGGGAGAGATTAGGGAGAAGGTGGTTTCATGCTTTGATTCACTTCAAGTTAGGGTTACATTGTACTTATGTATACCCACATAAAAGGACCAAAAAATCCTAGCTCAAAACTTTCTAGGCTAACCCATATATGAAAACACTCATCCAAGCCCAAGTCTTGCATGCTCTCATCCCCATAGATTCAAAATTGGTCCAAACCTAAGTTAGCCCCCTCGTGACCTAAATTTCTTGGACCTTGAGCCCTCAAGGCCCCAAATCTTGAGCCTTAAGACCATGGAGGGCTAAACCTCCACCCTAGGATCCAAATCAGTCCTAGACTCCTGGAGCCATTGCCATAGCTCCTCTTCTAGTCCTTCAAGGCTTAGAAGTACCACATCTGGGCCAACAAATTTGGTAAAAGACTTTAAAATCTTGACGTGTGGCCTGCTCCTAGCTGGTTGTATCATGTCACCTCGAAATTATGAACAATCGATTAACTCCCGATGCTGGGCTCCGATCGAATCGTTTAAGTGCCAAAGTTGTTAGGCCATGTGGCACAATCCCATTAGCCAAGGAAGACCAGATAATTGTCAGCTACTCTGAAAGTTATTATGTAGTACCTTCGAGCATTGTGTCAATAATTTCTTTCTTCCATGATCGAGATGACAAAGTGATAGGTGATGGTTTCAAAGAAGTCAATCAATGCCTAGAGAATAAAAATATATGTCCAACTCTCGAGGTCGATGGAATAATTACTCTCTTTGCCTAGAGATGATAAAATCTGACAAAGTTACTTAGTGATACTCTGGACTTGGAAGTGGGGGGCATATGTTGTGATGACTACTTATTCGGCCTTGAGATAGCTACCGGATCATTGATTAAGGTGGAGACATCCATTGGACAACCAATTGAGAAGGAACCACACCACCAACTAGTTTGGCCACTATACCGATTATCTCCAATACCCTGTACCAAGAGACTACAATCAGTCGGCCCGATTGACATCCCTTCACAGGCATCCATCAAGTATTTGCTCAAATCTAACTAACTTCCAAACTTAGTTGGGCATGCTAGGATACAATATCAATGCCCCCACTCATTCGGCGAGGTCCTCTGTAATATTCGGCTTGGGCTGAAGTCGGCAGGCCCAGCCGACTTCAACCCAAACCAACGAAAAAAAAAAAAAAACAAAGGAGGGGGAGACGGAGTGGAACAGGGGATGTACCTTCTCCCTTATCCGTCCGACATTTTCGCCGGGGACTTCAAGGGAGGAGTCGGAGGGGGGAGAGGGAGGTTTGACGGAGCCGTAGTAAGGTTGGACGGGACTCCGGCCGACTGGTTTTCCTTTTCTCAAACGACGAGAAGTCCATCGATGGATTCTCTTTAAATTTCCCCACACCGCCGCCTCTCGAGCGATCTCCGTGGTGTTTCTTCCTCTCCGGCGAGCATCCAGGAGTCCTGCGAAGTCAGGTAAGGGTTTTTATGAGTTTTTTTTTAAAGAAAAAGGGAGGGGCCGAATCTGTGATTTTTGGTTTGGGGGCTGTGGATCCACGGGTGGCTTCGCCGTCGCCGTCCGCCGTCTGCCGAGATGTCTTCCCGGAGACCTTCCTGGATCGTCGGTAGCCAGGGGGGGAGGTCGGACCGGTTGGACGAAGGAAGGCAAGGGGAGGGACCATTCGGGAGAAAGAAGAAAACAAGGAAGAAAAAAAAAAAGGTTTGGTTTTGGGTTCGGGAGAAAGGAAAAGAAAAGAAAAGAAATATAAATATATATATATATATATATATTGGTTCGGTCCAGAAAAAATAATAATAATAATAATAAGAGAGAGAAGGAAGAGAGAGAAAGAGGAGAGAGAAGGAAGATAGAGAAAGAGGAGAGAGAAGGAAGATAGAGAAAGAGGAGAGAGAAGGAAGAGGAGAGAGGAAGAAGAGAAAATCCAGGGATTTTCTCGAAATTCATGAAATTCGAGAATTTAGATTTAATTAAATTATTTATTAATGTAGGGAATCAGTCTTCTGAGCAGGGAGGCATCGCGCAAAAATTTGGATATTGACTAGTGTCGAATATAATAGGATTGGTGATAAAGTAAGGAAATTCTATATCGATCATTCTTTTATGCATGAGTTTATATATGCATTTACACGTATGATATATATTATGTGGCATAGTTGTTTTCTTGTGATAGATAATGTATTTTTTTTAACATTATTGTCGTCGGTATTACATGCATGATGTTATAGAGAAAATTGATATCCGGATGGGTTGGACCATGATACCGGATTGCTAAACAAGTTGAACCATGAAACCGGATATCGAGTGGGTTGGACCATGATATCGGTTAATACAATGTGTTGGACCATGACATCGGTTATCGAGTGGGTTGGACCACGATACCGGTTGTCGAGAGGTCATAAAAGATGTTTTGACAAGTGTTAATAAAGTAAATAAGGTGTTTGGTCTAGCCATGCTACGGTTGCACCGTGGTTATACAGCCTGAGCCACGGGCTTTGTACGTGGGACCTGGCCACGGGCGGATAGTACGTGGGACAGCCGAGCCACGGGCTTAGTACGTGAGCAGGACCGACCATAGTATGCATGGTCGCTTTGTGGTTGCCAGTCATGGGCTGGTACATGACCGTGGCTAGTCCAGGACCCTAAAGATAAAGATTATGTAATGGAAATTCTAAAAAGAAAATTATAATGTTATCAAAGTTTGTAATACATGATGCTGAAATCATTTGATTGCATTGACATATCATATTGGTATTTTATTTTTTCAGAAAATTATATTATTACTTAGAATGATCATATAGATGCCTTACTGGGCTGTATAGCTCACTTTCTATCCTTTTAAATTTTCAGAGACTCAAGACACGTGACAGGATTTGGGCTGGGCGTGAGACGAAGACCTATTCATGCTGAGTTAGTTAGAGTTAGAGTTTAGTTTCGGTTACTGATGCTTGTTGTAAATCAGTAGATCAATAGTTGACTGATTTAATAAATGGATGCTACCGGATTAATTATATGATATTAGTTTTCTTTTGATATGTTGACTCTAGTGTAATTAGGCCTTGCATGATCTCTAAGGTAAAACCTAGGGTTTGTGCGGTCGGTCGCGTAGCCGATTTCGGTATTAGATTCGGGGCGTGACAGAGTGGTATCAGAGCAAACCAGGTTCCAGGATCTTAGGATATAAGCTCAACGAGAGAGAGTGTGGGTTGATCCATATGTGGGATAGATATTATGTCATGATTGTTTTGACCATCTGAGTGTTAGTTGTATACTAACAACGATTGGTGTACGTTTTCCATGGCGCGTGGTAGTGGACGTGGACGTGTTAGGAGGCCCACAAGATTTGCGGATGGAGCAAATGCTTGGGATCCTATTGAACAGCATGAGAATGCTGGAGCTTTATCTGATAATGAGGAACATCCACAGGACCCAATGCCGAATCTGGTGGACAACACTGGTAATGAGGAGCATCACCATGAACCAGTGCCCAATCTTTTGGATAACACCCCGGAGACTGGAACTGCTGAAATAGGAACACCAGGTGGATCTGGAGTTCAGCCTGGGGACCAGATGGGTCTTCCTCAGCTATTATAAATTTTAGTGCAGCAGCAAGCTATTGCAAGAGCTGATACACTAAGATTTATGGAAGCCCAACAGCAACAACAGCAATTTATGCAACAGTTATTATTACAACGACAATAGCCAAAAATCAGAATTCCTCAAGAACGGCCAATTACACTAATAGATTTCAAGAAGTATGCGCCGCCAGTATTCAAGGGGACTTCTGATCCCATGGAGGCAGAGGGATGGCTGAAAGCTGTTGAAAAAGTTTTCCAAGCCTTGCGGTGTCCAGAAGGGGAGAAGGTTACCTTCGCTACCTTTTTATTGCAAGATGAGGCAGCTGCTTGGTGGAAATTAAAGCTTGGAAAGCAAGGACCAACTGATGTACCATATACCTGGGCAGATTTTAGAAGAATTTTCTATGAGAGGTATTTTCCTTAAAGTGTTCGGGTACAGAAATTTCGGGAATTTGATTGCTTGGAGCAGGGTAGTTTAACTGTTTCTCAGTATGCAGCAAGGTTTGAAGAATTATCGAGATATGCTCCATCACTGATAATGGATGAAGGGATCCGGGCCAGAAAATTTGAAAATGGATTGAGAGGTCGGATTCAGCATCAGGTGTCTGTATTCGAACTTACCACCTATAAAGAAGTGGTTAATAAGGCACTGATAGTAGAAAGAGGACTGGATGCTGCTCAAGCAGAGAGAGAAAAAGCTTTAAAGAAAAGATCCAGATCAGGAAAAATTCAGGATCAATCTAATGGAAATATCAGTGCAAAGGCAAGGAAACTTGACATCGCTGCACCAGATGACAAAACTAGACAAAGGGATGATATCCAGTGCTACCGGTGTGGTGGACTGCACCTTAAGCGAGACTGCACCTGGCCAGGAGGAAAATGTTTCAATTGTGGAAAGGAGGGTCACACTGCAGCTGTATGTCATCTTGGTTAAGGGTCACAGCATCAAGCGCCTCAAGCATCGCGTGACGGACTTCAACAAGGAGTACAACATAAGTTAGGTACCCAAGGACGGGTGTACGCACTCACCCAGCAGGATGCCAACGCATCCAATTCAGTAGTGACAGGTATGAGTAGGTTATGACCATCTGGGATGGTAATACGAGTGATTAAAATCATATTGACATGGTGATTATTAAGATATGACAAGAATAGTGTTAGACCTTAGATTATGATGATTTGGAACTGTGGTATAAGTGATTTTGATAGATGTGAGTGATATCGGAATTCAAGTCATGATTATTCGAGACTGGAAATTTATGATTTGAAAATCACCTAGTGGTTGTTAAGACATAACATAGACTCAGAACTATGACATAAGTGATTAGGATATGGTTTGAATGTCAAAAATTTGATCTGAAATATAAATGAGAAAGGATAAGTTTTGAATAAGACTTGGAAGGTAAATACCTTAAGAGGTGACTAATTAGAAGTTGGAGATCGAATGACATGAGGGTTGGTTATTTTTAAAGTAAAAAAAAAAAAAAAAATCTCAATCAAGCTAATTTCGTGGACAAAATTTTTTTTAACGGGTGGAGAATGTAATATTCGGCTTGGGCTGAAGTCGGCAGGCCCAGCCGACTTCAACCCAAACCAACGAAAAAAAAAAAAAACAAAGGAGGGGGAGACGGAGTGGAACAGGGGATGTACCTTCTCCCTTATCCGTCTGACATTTTCGTCGGTGACTTCGAGGGAGGAGTCAAAGGGGGGAGAGGGAGGTTTGACGGAGCCGTAGTAAGGTTGGACGGGACTCCGGCCGACTGGTTTTCCTTTTCCCAAACGACGAGAAGTCCATCGATGGATTCTCTTTAAATTTCCCCACACCGCCGCCTCTCGAGTGATCTCCGTGGTGTTTCTTCCTCTCCGGCGAGCATCCAGGAGTCCGGCGAAGTCAGGTAAGGGTTTTTATGAGTTTTTTTTTAAAGAAAAAGGGAGGTGCCGAATCTGTGATTTTGGTTTGGGGGTTGTGGATCCACGGGTGGCTTCGCCGCCGCCATCCGCCGTCTGCCGAGATATCTTCCCGGAGACCTTCTTCCTGGGTCGTCGGTAGCCGGGGGGGAGGTCGGACCGGTTGGACGAAGGAAGGCAAGGGGAGGGACCATTCGGGAGAAAGAAGAAAAGAAGGAAGAAAAAGAGGAAGAAAAAAAAGGGTTTGGTTTTGGGTTCGGGAGAAAGGAAAAGAAAAGAAAAAAAAAAAAAATATATATATATATATTGGTTCGGTCCAGAAAAAAAAAATAATAATAATAAGAGATAGAAGGAAGAGAGAGAAAGAGGAGAGAGAAAGAGGAGAGAGAAGGAAGAGAGAGAGAAAGAGGAGAGAGAAGGAAGAGGAGAGAGGAAGAAGAGAGAATCCAGGGATTTTCTCGAAATTCGTGAAATTTGGGAATTTAGATTTTAATTAAATTATTTATTAATGTAGAGAATCAGTCTTCTGAGCAGGGAGGCATCGTGCAAAAATTTGGGTACTGACTGGTGTCAAATATAATAGGATTGGCGATAAGGTAAGGAAATTCTATATCGATCATTCTTTTATGCATGAGTTTATATATGCATTTACACGTATGATATATATTATATGGCATAGTTGTTTTCTTGTGATAGATAATGTATTTTTTTTAAAATTATTGTCATCGGTATTACATGCATGATGTTATAGAGAAAATTGATATCCGGATGGGTTGGACCATGATACCGGATTGCTAAACAAGTTGAACCATGAAACCGGATATCGAGTGGGTTGGACCACGATATCGGTTAATACAATGTGTTGGACCATGACATCGGTTATCGAGTGGGTTGGACAATGATACCGGTTGTCGAGAGGTCATAAAAGATGTTTTGACAAGTGTTAATAAAGAAAATAAGATGTTTGGTCTAGCCATGCTACGGTTGCACCGTGGTTATACAGCCTGAGCTACAGGCTTTGTACGTGGAAGCCGGCCACGGACGGATAGTACATGGGACAGCCGAGCCACGGACTTAGTACGTGAGCAGGACCGACCATAGTATGCATGGTCGCTTTGTGGTTGCCAGTCATGGGCTGGTACATGACCGTGGCTAGTCCAGGACCCTAAAGATAAAGATTACGTAATGGAAATTCTAAAAAAAAATTATAATATTATCAAAGTTTGTAATACATGAGACTGAAATCATTTGATTGCATTGACATATCATATTGGTATTTTATTGTTTCAGAAAATTATATTATTACTTAGAATGATCATATAGATGCCTTACTGGGCTGTATAGCTCACTTTCTATCCTTTTAAATTTTCAGAGACTCAGGACACGTGACAGGATTTGGGCTGGGCATGAGACGAAGACCTATTCATGCTGAGTTAGTTAGAGTTAGAGTTTAGTTTCGGTTACTGATGCTTGTTGTAAATCAGTAGATCAATAGTTGACTGATTTAATAAATGGATGCTATCGGATTAATTATATGATATTAGTTTTCTTTTGATATGTTGACTCTGGTGTAATTAGGCCTTGCATGATCTTTAGGGTAAAACCTAGGGTTTGTGCGGCCGGTCGTGTAGCCGATTCCGGTATTGGATTCGGGGCGTGACATCCTCTCTCTCTCGATAATATGCAAACTACCCTAATACTCAAAGTCCATCATACCCGAGTAAGTGATACAAATGCAAGCTGATTCTAGCTATCCCAATTGTTCTAGTACAAATTATAGTGGACAAGGTCATGGGGAGAAGGATCTCAACAAAATCAGCTATCTTAATAGAAAGATGCCAATAGAAAAAAATTCATGGAACTAGATCTCAACATTCTATCAGAAATCCATTATACATGTTAGAGGAGGCTACCTCACAAACGGCATTCGGTTATCCTGCATAACCTTATAAATTGGTAAGAGGAGATCCTTGACAAAGGTAACTCATTTTGACCAACTCTCACGCTTACTTAATTATCCATTTGCTCTCAGCTCTGGCTACTGTAGTCTATCTAACTCTTACTGACTTGAGCATCGGAGGGTTCTCTGCCAGTCACAATTGCTTAAGGGATTATTCTTGCAGGTTTCCATCTGCGGAGCATCCAGGAGTAGCATCTCTTCCCACCGGAGAAGGCTAGAAGATCTTTAGACATACTGGAGCCCAGTGGAGGGTGATTTGTCGGTAATAGACTCATTGAATATTATGCTTTATTTTTCATGAGTAATCCATAGAGCTTGGTGGTTTGAACACTCACGGTTGTACGGATGCTTGATGCATTGATCAAAAAGTAGTAACGTTATTATTATTTATCATACCGTTGGTTCATATTCCTTTTCCAATTCATTAAACTCTGATTATACCTTTCTTCTGATCCCATTCTAAACAGCCTGTGCTTTTCTTTTGGCTAAGACTTCTTTGCTTGCTAATTTTAATTTCTTGTGATGCAACCTTTTACCATATCTATTACTCTGGATTTTTTTTTTTCACCATTGGTGCAAACTAGTGATGAGTTTATTATGGAAGATTTGTTCGTTTCTATCTCATATATTTTGAATATATATGCACTATTGTGATTTCTGTCTCATCACTAGTTGATATATTTTGAATATATATGCACTATCGTGATTTCTGCTTTGTTTAATGAGGAGAAAATTCTCGTCATTAACTATCAACAATAATCAATAATAGACATATCTTGCCACGGACCTCATGAAACAAGTTTAAATTTGAAGAACCTTTATTATAACATGCCTTGTATCTGTTGAGTGAAGGGCGTTAGATATTTGCCAACTTGTTTGATTGCTTCTCTCTTATCATTGGCTTCTGACATACTGCCGATGGATTCTTTATATATGTATTCGATAATGCCCCCAACTCTTCTAGTCTTGGCTCCTTTTTCACCTAAAATTTCCACATGTTCCTCCAGCTGCTCTTCTCTAAAGATGAAGCATCCTTTGAAGATTATGAACATATCTAGACTGAAGGCGCCAATAGAAATTCGTTTTCTTTAGAAATACATTTCTTGCTACATGTTGAAGCAGTTGAGCAAAAAAGACAACGTTCATCTCAAAAGTGCATTACTTGAATTAGAGAACATTATCAAACTGCTGCAGCCTTAACTTATTTCTCTACTATCAGTTTTGCTCTGGCGTGTCCTTCTTCTATCCTATATTGTTCTCCTATTCCTAGATGAGCCATTAAAAACCACACCAAGGTGAGCAACTCTCCTCCAGCGCTGAGCTGCTTGGCATGGTAATAACCCCTGCAATGACTTGCAGCATAACACAACATCTCCACCCAAACAGCATTCATTATCTTCCATCTCTTCTCTTCCTTCTGCAAAGCCTTTGCAAGCATACAAGCATCAAAAAGTACTGATTTGCTTCTATCTCCTTTCACCTGTATTGGAGAGACTTTAGTTTCCACCCAAAGAAGCATCTTACAGGCTCGTGTCTCATCAGGCATTGCTTCTCCCCGGTGGAAGAATTTCTTAGCCTCCGCACAGGTGTCTCCATATCTGATCTGCCCAATTCCAGCAGTCAGCATAAAAGGGCGCACTACAAGAAGATATAGCATGTAATCGGATATCGCCTTGCTAATATTCTTTTGGTCTGAAGGTGTGTTCTTCGAGTCATTGCAATAATAGCAGAGATCAGTTGCAATGTGCCAGAGGAGGATGCTTTCATCAAACTCCACCTCAACACTCCAGCCAAGCGCCTCCCCGTACCCCTTCTTTTGAAGAGCCCGTTCTCCTCTGCACGTGCTGAAACGCTTGTAACCTTTGGAGTCATCTGCACTGCTTGACTTCTCCTTAATCTCCTCAAAGATGAATTCTTTCAGCTCATCATCGACACCACAATATCTAGTATAGAAGATTCTATCCCAGGCTTCCTTCACACTAAGAAAAGCCATGACTCTTTTGATTGTGGATGGCTGGTCCTCAAGGCAGAAGCTTACCAGGTTGTGTTGTGCCATCGAATTAGACCACCTTGGTCTGCTGGTTGGTCGGAAGAAAGAAATGGTTGCAAAGATCATGTTCGACAGGCGATACTGTTTGAGATTTTTCAGCTTAATAAAGGCCCAGTCCGAGAAAACCAGCAGGCCAACGGCATAGCTCTCGAGAACGAGAGCCCCTCCCAACAATATGTAAGTAATTGCTACATCGATATCTGCGTAGCCATGCTTCTTGGTGAACAGGAAGAGCAGGAGGGCAGATAGGATCGAGGAGAAAGTGATGCTGCGGAAGAAGGGGCCTACGATAGTATGAATTACGGTTGACTTGGTGTAGAGCACTTCGTAGATGAAGGAGAGTTCGATTTCAATTACTTGAAAGGCTTGCAAGTGATGGCGCTCGAGGAAGAAGGATCGGCTCTCGTTCCGGTCATGGAAGCTGAGGATGAGGTCTACAATTAGTCGCTTGAATGTGTGGACGAACCGATCAGCCCTGGACAGAATCGTCTTTGCGTCAATATTCTTCCTGGCAGTGTCCAAAGATCGCGGTTGGGTTGCAGGTTCCTTCTCCACCTCAATCTCTGCTTGCAGCCCGGCAGCAGACATCGAGGCATACTCCTCCATGAACTTGGCATAGTTTGGACCAGGGTCTGGAGGTGTTATCATGGAGTTCCTCAGGTTGTCCATGCTTGCACACATGAGTGCCCAGGACCTCTCGCCATACTTGAGAATTCCAGCGAGAAACATTAGAGCTGCAGGGGCCTTGAGCCTAGTTTGTGGCAGAGACCCAACGAAGACATAGATGGCAACGGCAACCTGAAACATTAGTCCAAGCAAGTGCCTCATCCATAGCTCATTATCCTCTAGGGAGAAAGCAGTGATGTAGGAGAAGGAAAGGGGCCCAGAATGCAAGAAGGTCGTTGTTCTCTGTGTGAGAACCGGAGGGATTATCTTGGTTATTAGAGAGGATTCCAAGAGCAAAGGTGGCGATCCAGTCCGCAAGCAAGTATGCAGACCAGAGGATGAGGCTGACCCATCTGGATTTGTTCCGCTTCCGGAGGCTCCCAGAGAAGATGAGGACGATCTGCAAGCATAAGCTGATCATAATAAATGCTCGGATATCCCATTTATTCCACAAGCTCCTCACCCTGTCAGGGAGCTGCATTGGGCTCTCTTCTCTTCCACTTGCTTTTTTTCTCCAGCAGTCTGCAGCACCTTCTCAGGCAATGGAAATTTATTGTACTTTCTAACTACCAGATAGCTGAAAGAAAGAAATTCTCATATTGCAGTTTACAGAGGAGCAGAGGCTCTGCAAAATTTGGACTTTGTGTAAGACAAGGAAGGAGGGTGTGGAACAAACTCAAATGGTGGGTTCCAAGCCTCGCAGGCATATGATGGGGTTGGCATATAACAAGATGAAGAGATTAGGACATTATGCATGCTAACCTATTCCACTGGATTAAGATGTCCATTACTGGACGGGTTCCGCTCAAAATAGATTATTGGACGGGTTGAAGACTTATAGTCAAGTTCCTAAGATGCTTGTTCATGCAGGTACTTTCTGGGAAAATGTTCTGAAGTTGGAAGGAAAAGTTGATAAAGCAAACCATGTTACTGCTGCCCCACACCATTTGGTTTATTGCTTTATTGCTCATGAAGATTCGTACTGGCCTCGGTGTTGACCCAAGAAGACTCTCCGGTCGTCGCTTTATTGCTCACCAGGATTCATATTACGCCAGTTGGCCAGAGGCCCAGAGTTGACGCCAAGAAGTCTCCAGTCGTCGATCAGGAAACTTCATGGTTGGTTACTGCATCTTTGTCTCTCTTATTTTCTCCTAACATGTCAAGTCCATCCGCTTAGCAAAACTTCATTCACACTTCACGTCCATGATCAAGGTTCAACTTCGATTATTGATTTTCCCAGGAACTGATTGGCTCATTGGAACAAACAACAAAACATGCTATTATCCATTCATTTAGCTTGAATGCTGCCGGCTACTAGGCGGGGACGAATGGCTACTCCTGCCAGGTTATTGATAAATTTTCGGTGAGAACGTAGGGTATGTATCAGCCTATTCACCGCGAGTTACAACGTTTGCCTGTTTGCACCAAACTTTTATTGATGCCATGCTTTTTTTTTTTTTTTTTCTTTTGGTGCTCCGAGAAACTTGGTCGGTAGATTCGACGATACATTTTATTTAAAAAATGAAATGGCTACAGGGGTGAAGCCTTCGAACGGTGCTAGAAACGAGAAACTTGGTTGGTGGATTCCACGACACATTTTATTAAAAAAATAAAATAGCTTCAGGGGTGAAGCCAGCGACTGAAATGGTAAAAGAAAGAAGAAAAGGAAAGGGAAGGGAAGGAGAATCATCAACCGACAAAGCTCTCCAATATACATGACCTACAAGAATTAGCATCTCAATTCTTGCCTGCTTTTCCTTATTAATTCATTCTAATCTTTCATCCTCGGTCATCTTCCACCTCTAAGCTTGTCATTTTTCAGATTTCCTTAAAATTCCTCTCCTATTACGTCCACTCCATTTTATCTCGTCCTGTTTCACGAACAAAAATGTTGAGGGAAGGTATAATGGAAGAAGTTATTACTCTATTGGTGAAGCAACTGAAGAACGCTAGGCGCCAAGCTCCCAACTTCCAAGAGAACGATGCGCCCCCACAAATCAATCTACTTTTTGAAGGGATCGAGAAAAATGTCCAGGACATGGAGGACATCATCCAAAGAGCAAAGATATTGGAGAAGGATGCGATCAATCGTTTTGGTACCGTCGCTCGACATGTTGATGACATCTTGGAAGAAGACAGCGAAACCCAAACATTCGAATCCAAGCTCCGGAACATTGATAGGGAGATTGCCAACTTAAGAGCCCTTCTAACTCCTCCACTCCAACTACCGCAGATTGAACATGCTTCTGCAGCATCAACCCGTCCTCTTCCTCCTTCATCCGAGTCCCTGCAAGCATCTGAAAAATGGCAGCAACATGAGCTGGTGAAGAAAATCCTTGAGAGTTCCGCTATGTCCAGTCTTTAGGTGAGTTATGATAACCTCGATGTCCAGTTAAAACGATGCTTGCTTTGCTTCTCTGTCTTCCCGGAGAATTCAATCATACGGAAAAGGACAGTAATTTACTGGTGGATCGGGGAAGGCCTTGTAAATCCAGCTAGAGGCAACACAGCTGAGGAGATTGGAGAGAGATGCTTCAGAAAGCTGGTCATGAAGGGCCTGATCGAACCAGTTTATACGAAACGAAGTCCTGTCATCAAATACTGTAAACTGCATCCTTGGATGCGTTGGATGCTTATTGCTGTTGCTAGAAGAGTGCAGTTCTTTGATTTTGATTCAGAAGGATATCTTACTTCAGATTATTCTGTTAGCCGTCGCGCTTGCTTGGGAACCACGAAAGAAGGAACACCCCAACAAATGTTCAACAGGGACCGCTCAAATCTTGGTGAGTTGCTGACACTGTTCAATGTCAATGAACACTACCTGAAGTTTGAAAAGAGCCGGTTCTCTGAAATGAGGAACATCACCATGCTCCAACTAGGACGGTGGCAGAGCTTGCCCAAACATCACATCGAAGTAGAGAACGCCGAATTCCTGGAAGGGTTGAGTTTATTCAAGCAGTTGAGGTATCTTTCCTTTCAAGGCATATCCAGAATCACAGAGCTTCCTGCTTCGATACGTGAGACCTCCAATCTCAGAATCCTGGATCTCAGAGCATGTCACAACTTAGAAAGACTGACAGTGGGGATCGCTTCTCTCAAGAAACTAACCCACTTGGATGTGTCAGAGTGTTACTTGCTCGAACAGATACCTAAGGGGATTGCCTTGCTCTCAGAACTGGAAGTGTTAAAGGGATTTGTCATCGGTGATGCGAGAAGCAAAGATGCTTGTCGACTTAGCGAGTTAGCAAAGCTGAAGAAATTGAGGAAGCTCGGTATAATCATAGGGAGTAAGGTGACAGACATGGAACGGGAACTGAATGAGCTGAGCCCCTGTGAACCCGTCCGCTCTCTAACAATAACATGGGTTGTATCACCATCTAAGAAGGAAACAACTGCAAGGCTAACAAGAACTCCAACTATGCCGGTAACATCTGTCGCCCTTCCTTCGAATCTTGAAAAGCTTGACCTTCGATGCTTTCCAGGTGAGATGGTGCTGGATTGGTTGAGCCCTGACAAATTGAGAAACATGAAGAAATTGTACATCAGGGGAGGTGCACTCAAGAGTCTTGGACCGGAAACGATCTCACAAAGATGGAACGTGGAGGTGTTACGTTTGAAATTCTTGAAACATTTGGAGGTCGAGTGGTCTCAAATACAGTCATATTTTCCAAAATTGGCTTACTTGGAGATCGTTAGGTGTAGCAAGCTGATATCCTTCCCTTGCGATACTGAAGGAGTTTGGGTGAATGATGAGAAAGAAATATAAGGCCACAGCAACAATGAGAGCAACAGCATTACCATTTCATAATCTTAATTATATATAAAAGCATTTTGCTAAGTGATCTGCAATCTTAATTTCATCACGTATGGCAAATCTGAAGATGTGAGCTTCAAGCCATTTTGTTGTGTAGATCTATTGTGATAAGATATTTTCCTGTCTCGTCATGACTGCTTCTGAATTCCGACTCGCCACCATCTGAGAATAGCTGCCCTCTGCAATCTTGTTTTCTAATATCAATCACATAGTCGTGGTTTTCTAATAACAGCTGCTTGTTGGTCAAACGCTTTGGAAGTTTTGGGTCCTCCTCAGACCTCATCCCGCAACAAAATATACATAAATAAGAAGACCTATCCTTGCTTTTTCAGAAAAAAGCACTTCATATGTTTAAGAATTTGAATTATTGTAAAACTGTCAGCAAGATATCGACTTGACCATGCTGCTTTTAAATGCCAACAGCACCAAGTCAGGGGAAACTGTCAGATCCTTCTGAAGCTGCTTTTGAACAATAATACTGCACAATCGGCAATTTAGGGAAGATAAACGCCTAGAAAAGACTATATATTAGCCCGAGAATACTGAAATTGCAAGGAACATCACTGCAAGGGGAAATTAGAAGTGATGCTTAGAAGCATACTAAAGATTCATATTTACTATGAAAAATACTAGGGATAAGAATTAATATGAAAATTAAAAGGTGTGCAAATCCAGTATTCACGATACTGGTTTACGAGGTCTCAGAAAGAGACCAATAGCACATAGCAGGGCTCATTATCTGAAGGATATTATGAGAGGTCATTTGCTAATATTCATCAAGCCCAGGTAATAGCCATGGTAGTGTGCACGTTGAAATCAATATGCGGCATATTCTTGTATGTTTAAACAATTGCAAATTGTTACTTCAATACCTAATAAGAAGCTGGGAGCTTCAACCATCAAAACTCAAAAAGGTAACTTAAAGCAAGTTCTGCTTTAGAATACATCGACAAGCCACCCATTCACATACACACACAGACATTCTATGTGTTAATCCATATACCAATTTAAGCACGTGCTGGTGACAAGTGAGATCGGAGTTTAAATAAAGGAGAATACTGCAATTGATCCAGGCGTGTCAAATCTCTCAGTCATCCTAGGTGCACATATCATATCCTTTAGCAGTCTCGAATCCAGTCCCCTATTAATATTATACTTCACTGCTGACATCAACCCTAAAGCATATAAAAGTGATGTTTTCAAATATGGGCCCCCCCTTTCAAAGACCATCTTGGTTGCTCTCAAAAGCTACCTTTGTAATTACTCTCAAAGCATAGATTTAGTGCCCCTGCTGTAGACAATCCAGCCAAGAAGGATTTTTTATCCACATTATCAAAAAAAAAAAATTAAAATTAAAAAGCTCATGCATGTGACTATACCGTCCAATGAAAAATTTAAAAAGTGTGAGTAGGATGTCATTTGCCAACATCTAACTTGAATAAATTCTGGGCAGATCTAGGACAAATCACGAATCATCCCCCCTTTGAACGTGAGCATCAGCAACTCCAAATGCTCCAGCAATGGCACATATACCATAAAGACTCCAATCCCACCTTTTCTAGATTCTGCCACATCTAACCATGCTGGAAAAAGGCTATGTAATCGACAGGTCTCGATTTAAGAAATCCTTAACAGTTAAAACAATGAAAACTTCAGGAACTAGGTACATTTACAGCTGAGAAACTTACCACAATTACTGACAGAGAACTTAAAAAGAACAGAGTATATCCAATTTGGTTGCGATTTCTAGTAGTGAGTTTTGCTTCATGATATGCTAGTATGGTGAGTGTTCCAAGGGCAAAAGGTTGTTAAAGAAGTGTAGGTATTCTTGTCAGGTGGAACCTCTGCAATAGTGGCCACAAGTTTCAGTCTGATAACTCATGTCTGATCCCCTTGAACCACTTTTATCAATGCAAATGAAAGAAAATGATCATAATAGCATAATATAATTGAATTTACATTCTCAAGTTCAAAACGCTCCAGACAACATGCTGATAATAGTGAAAATGAAAACCTACATGCTACGTTGACAGAATAGTGGAAATATTATTATGCCAATAAAATTAGTAATAATACAGAGGTGAGAATTAGAGGTACAAATATATTAAAAACAAAAGTCTTAAAAGTTTGTATACTCCCCTGCAACCTTCTATTTTTTATTGCTATTATGGCAATTGCTTATTCGGCCTTAAGACAATTACTGGACAACCAGGAAGTGGCCATACCATCGACTGCACCATCAACTAAGGAAGAGATTGCTATCAAACTATCGATTAAGAAGGAGATGACTATCAGCTATCGATTCATCCGATAATTGGCTAAGCAGAGAGTGACTAGTTTGGCCACCATATCGACTATCTCCAACACATTGTATGGAGTAACTACAAATAGCCAAGCCTGATTGGCATTCTTTCACGCACACCCACCAAGCATTTACTCAAACCCAACTAAATTTTAAGCTTAGTCAGGCATGCTAGAATACAATATCAAGGCCTCGTCTCCCTTGACAAGGTTCTCTCTCGGCAACAGGCAGTCCACCCTAATACTCGAAGTCCATGATGCCTGAGTAAGTGACACAAGCCAACTGATCCCAGCTATCTCAACTATCCCAACATAGATCGTGGTAGACAAGATCATGGGGAACAAGATCTTAAAAGAATCAGCTATCCTAATGGAAAGATGCTAGTAAAAAAGATTCTAGGGGACAAAATCTCAACATTCCAATGAAAATCTATTATACATATCAAAGGAGGCCACCTCTTAAATGGCATTCGGTTACTCTATGTAACTCTATAAATTAGTAAGAGATGATCCCAATGAAGGTAACACACTGACACCTTTCTCTCATACTCATTCGGTTTTTCAATTGTTCTCAGCTCCTACTACTATAGCTCATCTCTCCCATTCACTAACTTGAGCATCGGAGGGTCCCCTACCAGTTACCACCAATCAAAGAACTATTCTTACATGTTTCCATCCGTGGAGCACCCAGGAACAACATCTCATTCCACCAAAGAAGGCCAAAAGACCCTTAGGCACTGCCAAAACCCAGTGAAAGGTGATTTATTAGCAACATATTAGTATCCCAGGTAGGGGGCAGCAACAAGCAAGCATCTAGAGTTCCCAGAACTTGAAGTCATTGTTGTGACAATTCGAGCACAGGATGCTTCCACCAGTCACACCAGATGCTCCTCGCACTGTGATGAACGGTGCAGTCCAGTGATGGAACTTTTTGCTCCACCACCCCTACTACCAACAACTCAATAGGACCTTCTCATTACCCTAATGCTACAGGTACAAATGCTGGTCATGGTGGTGTAGAGCTTGCAGTGGCAGCAACCCATGATGAAGGAGAAGCAATAGGAGATCCCAACCAATCCCATAACTACTACTCATCCCAGTTGTTGATCCCCTAAGCGAAGATATTCTCACTAATAGACTTCCCATATCTCACTGTCCCCTAAATCCTGTCGAGCAAGCTGTCAGATCCCTAGGGGAAAGTCCACTCATCAACGGACCATCCACTAGTCATGGTCTCCTACATCGTATTAAGTCCCCTGTATGAGGAGCAACAACAAGGAAAAGAGCCAAAGCAAAAGAAGTGCTCCTAATCTCCATCCGAGTCATCAGTCAAGTCCTTTCAAGAGGGATTTACTGGCAAGGCTATTTGGTAACTAACCGAATGATGTCTCAACAACTATGATCACAAGCTGTGCAACATCGATCACCAACTTGCTGATCTTCAAGGAGGGAGCCGAGACTCGATAGAGTTCAATACTTGTCCCCCTCTTTTTCATTGAATTCTGGAGGAACTGATACCTGCTTGGTTCAAGATGCCTTACTTGGAGCCCTAAAATGACACCACCGATCCACTAGATTATCTGGAGAGCTACAAGGCTCTCATGCAAATCCAAGGTGCCTCCGACATCTTACTTTGCATCATCTTTCCAATCACTCTTCATAAAGCAGCATGAGCATGGAATTCCCGACTTGAGCTAAAAAGTATCTACTCTTTCAAGTAGCTGAAAAAGAAGTTCATGGCTTACTTCAATATTAGTCAAAAGATGCCACGAGAAGCTGACAGTCTTTTCTTCATCTAAAAGCAAGATGAAGAGTCTCTGAAAGACTATATGGCCTAATTTAAGGAGGCCATATTGGAAGTCTACAACTTGGACGAGTCTGTGGCCATGCTAGTCCTGAAGAGAGGACTCCACCCTTCCCACTTCATCTATTCTCTGAATAAGACTTACCCTAAGTCTTATTTAAAAATGTTGACCCATGCACAGAAGGATATCTGCATGGATGAGGGATCTCTCACTTGGCAAGAGACCAATCGAAAGCCAAAGAAGAAGCAATTCCAAGGAGAGCCAAGCAGAGCATGGATCAAGAAGACCAACTCATCCCGTCAACCAAGTCCTAAGCTAAGAAACTTGGCAGGCAAATTTGGTAACTATTCCCCTCTCCTAGCCTCCCCAGATCCAATATCCTTAAGAAGATAGAAGGAGAGCAATTTCTATGAAGTCCATATCCGATCAAGTCTTTGGCCTCCTATGATAAGAGAAAGTATTGTTGCTTGCACTAAGACCATAGCCACAGCACCGAAAAATGCTTCCAACTTAAGAGAAATTGAAGATCTCATTTGGCATGGCTACCTTGGAAAGTATATACATGGAGGAACATGGCCTGACACCAAAGGCCCCATTCTATAGCCAAAGGCCCCACCCTATAGCTGACTTAGGTTGAGATCGATAATCAGCCAGTGGAGGGACATGCCGGCATGATCTCTTAGAGGGTAGAGCACTTTTCAAAGAGTCTGAGGAGAGAGGAAAGGGAGAAAATGAAATCTCTTTTTTTAATAGGAATTTAGTTAGGGTTCACAACCTCCATGATGATGCTATTATCATCTCTATGATAATAATAAAATATGATATAAAAAGAATCTTAGTAAATAATGGAAGCTTGACCAATGCTTTATTTTATGATGCTTTTGTTTAGATGAATGTCTAATAACCAACTGAAATAGTCTCTACACCATTGGTTGGCTTTTCTGAAAACTCGATCGGGGTTGAAGTTATTCAGGTACCCTCGGCCTACAACATCATCCTAGGATGGCCAAGACTAAATTGGCTAGATACAATTGTCTCATCTATATGCCTTCTTATCCACTTTCCAATAAGGAATGGAGTCGACTTGGTACATAGAGACCAGCAGATGGCCTGACAGTATTTCATGATAGCACCTAAAGTACAAAAAGGTAATGAAGTACTAGTGACCGAACAAGTGGACTCTAGAAAGCCAGAGAAAAGGGGAGAACTCTCCTTTCTGTTAAAGGATGACCCTGCAAAATATATTCAAATCGAGGTCCTCGTACTTGAGGAAGATTGTAATCGACTCTTGCAATTCTTGCGACAAAACATAGACATTTTTGCTTGGTCCTCCTACTTGAGAAAGATTAGGCCGGGTAGTCAACACTTTGACTGGGTTTGGGCTGGGTTTGGGTAAAACCCGAATGCTTAACTTTAGATTTGAGCCGGGACTGGATAGATATGCACCCGACCCGAACCCTGTCCGAACTATTTTAATATTTAATATATATAATTAATTTATATTATATTAAATATATTTTATTTTGATTGAATGTGAAACTAAATATTATTGAACTAAAAATATAGTTGAATTTTATTCATTTGATGTATGTATAATTTATAGAATAGTAGATGATTTTAAAGTTGACAAAAATAAAAAAAATATTTAATGTGACTCAATTGGGTTCAGGCCCAGTAAACTCGAATTACTCGATACCTGATTGAGATGTGTTTGGATAAAAAAACCCATTCTCGATAGTATTAGGCTAGGTTTGGGCAATTTATTGGGTATTCATATTTGGATTTGGATAGTTAAAAACTCGGTCCAAACCCGGTCCATTGCCATCCCTAGTCAACATCATACATGCCGGGGTCCATATAGAGGTTATCATCCATAAACAAAATATCAACCCGAAGTTCAAACCTATCAGATAGAAAAAGAGAAACATTGCACATGAAAGACAAAAGGCCATTCACGAAGAAGTGAACAAGCTCTTGGCGGCTGGATTCATCCAGAAGACTCACTATCCTGATTGGCCGGCAAATGTCGTGATGGTCAAGAAAGTAAATGAAAAGTAAAGAATCTGTATCACTACACCGATCTAAATAAGGTATGCCCAAAGGATAGGTTCTCACTATCGAGGATTGATCAGCTAGTCGATGCTACTTTTGGATGAAAGCTACTTAGCTTCATGGATACTTTCTCAGGCTACAACCAAATAGGGATGGATCTCGAGAATAAGAAAAATACATCTTTCATCATTAAAAAAAGTATTTATTATTATATGGTTGTGCCTTTCAATTTAAAAAATGCAAGAGCCACCTATCAATGTTGATAACAAGATTTTTAAAGATTAGATTGGTCGGAATATTGAGGTCTACATCGACAACATGCTCATCAAGAGCTTCAAAGAAGCTAACCATATCAAAGATCTAACGGAAACCTTTAATGCCTTTCGTCAATATCAAATGAAGTTAAATATGAATAAGTGCATTTTCAATGTCACAGTCAATAAGTTTCTTGGATTCATGGTTACCAAGCGAGATATTAAAGCAAATTCAGAGAAAATCCAAGCAATACTCGATATGCGGCATCCAACTTCCAAGAAAGAAGTACAGCAACTTGCTGGGTGCATCGCCTATTCAGTCGATTTATCTCGAGATCGGCTGAGTGGTGCTTGCTATGCTTCAAGATCCTGCAAAAATAATAACTTCAACTGAATGGAGAAATATAAATGACCTTTTGAGGAGCTGAAGAGATTTTCTGGGTTTCCACTCCTACTTTCTAAGTCTGAAATCGGAGAGGAACTTTACTTATACCTAACAGCATCTCTAGAAGTAGTAAGCTTCACACTTGTTCGGGTGGATGATAATGGAGTCCAAAAGCTTATCTATTACACCAATCGAGTGCTCCATGATGTGGAGACCATGTTCTCTAAACCTGAGAAGATAGTTTATGCACTGATCATCTCTAAGTATTGTCTCAGGCCCTACTTCCAATCTCAATCAATTATCATTCTAACCGACAAACCACTCAAGGCCATCTTATAATAACCCAACACCTTCAAGAAAATGGCTAAATGGACAGTTAAGCTCAACAAGTTTGATATCTTTTTCTTTCTGAGATTATTTATGAAGGCCCAATTCTTAGCCAACTTTCTTATCGAGTACAAATGATTAAATGACAAGCTTGAAGAGGTGCCTATAGAGCAACCCATTTAACAATCTGATCCAGGGATGTCCTAGATTTTTCATGTAGATGGAGCTTCAAATTTTCAAGGGAGCAGAGCCAAACTCATTCTGACAAACTTGGAAGAAGTGGTCACCAAGTACACTCTGCACTTCTCATTCAAGGTGACCAATAACCAAATCGAGTATGAAGCTCTTCTAGTCGAGTTGAAGCTCGCCAAACAACTCAGGATGGAAAGTTTAATGGTCTCCACCAACTCTTAGCTAGTAGCTGTCAAGCAACCGGTGAATAGAAAACTTGGAACCCAATGATGGCCAAGTACCTCAAAAAAGCATGGGCCCTAATACTAGTACTCAAGTATTTCAGTATTTTTCACATCCCTCGATACAAGAATGTCAGGGCAGATGCACTTTCTCGATTGGCAACCTTAATGAACAATCCCCTATATTGGACAGAAATCAAGTACCTAGAAGCTCCCGGTATTAAGGAAATCTAACAAGTTGTCTATGAACCAAGCTGAATGGATCCATTCATCAGGTTCCTGACCAAAGGTATCCTTCCCAACAATTTCTCTAAGATCAGGAAATTCAAGTAGAAAGCTTCTCAATTCATGCTCCTAGATGGACAACTCCATAAAGGTCATTCTCGTTCCCACTATGCAAGTACCTGCAGCCCACCAAAGTCAACTATGTACTTTGCGAGATCCACAAAGAAATCTATAGGAATCATTTGGGAGATAGGTCCTTAGCCTACAAAGCTTTAAGATAGGAAAACTCCCGCCCCACCATGCAAGAAGATACCATAGAGCTTGTTTGAAAGTATAACTAGTGCCAGTGCTATGCCAACATCCAGTGGCAACCAGCAAGCCAATTGGCTTAGCTCTCTTCTTCCAGCTCTTCACCTAGTGGGGAATGGATATACTCGGTCTATTTTTTCAACCGGATAGTGAAAGTTCCTTATTGTCACCATCGATTATTTTACTAAGTGGGTGAAGGTAAAACCCTTGGTGTACATCACGAAAGCAAAGTCAAGAACTTTTTTTGAAAGTTGATCATTTGCCGATTTGGACTACTTCATGTATCATCACTAACAACGACCGATAGCTCAACAACCAGACATTCAAGGATTTCTATACCAAACTTCATATTCAACACCAGCTTACATCTATCGGGCACCTCAATCAAATGGAGAAGTAGAAGTTATGAATCAAACAATTCTTTAAGGGCTTAAGACTAAGCTAGACGAAGCTAAAGGCAAATGGATGGATGAGCTATCCAAGATACTATGGACATACCATACAACTCTTCAGAGTCGACTAACGAGACTTCCTTTAACTTGACCTTTGGCACGGAAGTAGTGATCCCAGTCAAAATCAGACTCCCAATAATGCAAATCAAGCACTTCGATGAATCCAACAACTTGAGCCAACTAAGGGCCAACCTTGACCTATTGGAGGAAACTTAAAACCTAGCCCATTTTGAATAACAGTATACGTATAATGAGTTACTCGGTATTACAATTTTCATGTAAAGTCAGACTTTCCATCCAGGAGATCTTATGCTATAGCATGCAGAAGTCTCAAAGCCTACCGAATAAGACAAGCTATCTTCTCAATGAAACTTTGATCTCTTAGACTTGGAATGTTGAAAATCTTCGAATGTACTGTCAATGATATATAATTTTCATTCGGCAATACAAAAAAATTCTCTAGCAATTTTCCTAGAGGTCTCATCTTGGTGTTCAAACTCAATCATCTAGCATCGAGCCTACTAAAGCGTACCAAGCCCATCTAGCAGACTAACAACCAATCGAAGAAGATGACTACATTCTCACACCTCCATCTTGAATCTTCATCCCATCTGGTCAACTAACACCTAGCTAAAAAAGATGGATGCATTCTCACACCTTCATCTTTGGTCTCACTCCCATCCAGCTGACTAACAATCGATCGAAGAAAATGGTTGTATTCTTACAGCTCTATCTTGGATCTGACTCCCATCTAGTCGACTAACACTGGTCGAAGAAGATGGCTACATTCGCACACCTCCATCTTGGATCTCATTCTCTTTCGATCGACTAACAATCAGTCAAAGAAGATAGTTGCATTCTCAAACCTCCATCTTGGATCTCACTCCCATTTGATCGATTAATAACTAGTTGAAGAAGATGGCTATATTTCACACCTCCATCTTCGATCTCACTCCTATTTGGCTGACTAACAACTGATTGAAGAAGATGGCTGTATTCTTACACATCTATCTTAGATCTCATTTCCATCCGGTCGACTAACACCCAATTGAAGATGGCTTTCTCATACCTCCATCTTGGATTTCACTCTTCTTTGACTGACTCGAACCGATCAAAATAAAAGACTACATTTAGCAACTTCTATTCTTATTTGGATTTTACTCCCATTTTTATCATGTTCGACACCATTCTATGACATCCCAAAGAAATTCTATGACATATAAGGAGATTCTATGATATATTGGTATCCAGATAGATCCTATGATCAGGTTTGACACCATTCTATGATATCCCTGAGGTGATTATATGATATCCTAAGGAAATTTTATGATATCTTGGTTTTCAAATAAGTCCAGAATTAGGTTTGGCATCATTTTATAATATCCTAAGAGAATTCTATGATATTCTAAGGGCATTCCATAACACCTTGGTATCCAAATAAATTCTATAATCTAGTTTGACATCATTCTATGACATCCCAAGGGATTACTATGACATCCCAATGGAATTCTATGGCATGCAACTGGTTCGACGGGCATCGCAGTCTATGAAGTTTCCCACCATCATCTCGATCGCCCTCGATATCATCATCATGCTCGTCACATCTCCGATACCCATGCACAAGTTGGGACCCATATAATAATGCTCAAGTGAATGGTACTGATGTGGCAGGATCGCTGACATGAAGCCCATATCAGACCCAGTCAGATGCCACAATGGAGGAAGCTTCCATGTCAGATGTCCTTCGGACTCCTTCGCCAGGTGGCTTCCTCGAGGTCAAGATGCCCTAGTCGAAGTCAAGCTCCTGCCCTCTTTTGGCTCCTTCGTCAGGTGGCTCCCTCAAGATCGAGACATCCTGGCCGAAGTCGAGCTCCTACCCTCATCAGGCTCCTTCTCCAAGTAGCTTCCTCGAGGTCGGGATGCCCTGGCCAAAGTCGAGCTCCTACCCTTTTCGAGCTCCTTCGCCAGGTGGCTCCCTCGAGGTCGAGATGTCTTGGCTGAAGTCGAGCTCCTACCCTCTTCAGACTCCTTCGCTAGGTGGCTCCCTCGAGATCGAGACGTCCTGGCCGAAGTCAAGCTCCTGCCCTCTTCAGACTCCTTCGCCAGGTGACTCCCTCGAGGTCGAGATGCCCTGGCCGAAGTCGAGCTCCTGCCCTCTTCGGGCTCCTTCGTCGGGTGGCTCTCTCGAGGTCGAGACACCCTGGCCGAAGTTGAGCTTCTACCCTCTTCGGACTCCTTTGCGAGGTGGCTCCCTCGAGGTCGAAATGCCCTGGCCGAAGTTGAGCTCCTGCCCTCTTCGGACTACTTCACCGGGTGGCTCCCTCGAGGTCGAGATGTCCTGGCCGAAGTCGAGCTCCTGCCCTCTTCAGGCTCCTTCACCGGGTGGCTTTCTTAAGGTCGAGATGTCCTGGCCGAAGTCAAGCTCCCGCCCTCTTTGGGCTCCTTCGCCGGGTGGCTCCCTCGAGGTCAAGATGCCCTGGCCAAAGTCGAGCTCCTGCCCTCTTTGGACTCCTTCGCCGGGTGGCTCCCTCGAGGTCGAGATGCCCTAGTCGAAGTCGAACTCCTGCCCTCTTCGAACTCCTTTGCCAGGTGCCTTTCTCAAGATCGAGACGCCCTGGCCGAAGTCGAGCTCCTACCCTCTTCAGACTCCTTTGCCAGGTAGCTCCCTCGAGTTTAAGTCCATCCCAGTCGAAGTCGAGCTCCTCCTTCCTGAACCGACCCCACTTCGAACAAAGGGACCAGCAACTGGAGGACATCACCGCCTCCCTTGAGTGGCAGTGAGCCGCCCAAGGACCACTGAGGGTGCCCACCGGGCTGCAATAATTGATCCTGCTACCACTTACACCGAAAAGGAAGGGATCTCCCAATCAAGGTGCCGCACTCCTGACCGACCGTCTGTACCACTCGAAAGAGGAAACCATCCCTGAAGATTCAAATCCAGGGGGTGGCTATCCCCCGATCGAGGTTCTGCCAGGTTTCTCGAAGTGGAGCGACCAGAGGGAGGATCAGAGTGCACGGCATAGTTTCCTATCACGAATGGGGAAAGACACTTCGCGCATAGCACGAACCATTGCCGAACGTTGACCTTCCAATACCTGCAAAGGGGGGAGGATCCCGAGGTAGACAGCGGGGACAGATCCTGGCTTAAAAGAGTTCTCTAAGGTTTTTAACAAGAGGTAAGTAACATGCAAACGGGCGAAGGGGGTGGCACACAGGAGAGCGATCAAGGAGCCAAGTGCTCTAGGCTACCAGTGACTCACCGGAGGGTCTTGATAGACACAGCCATCCAGCTCAGGCACTCCTCTGCCGCTATCACCCCTACTCTACTCTCAGCCCGTTCACACTTCCTAAGCATATAATCTCCTCCTCCTAGAGTGGAGTCTACCCACGGGACTCGACCAGAAGGATCTGTTCCACTGGATCGCCACTGACTTGAGCATCGGAGTGCCCCCGCCGGGATCACCGGTCCGGGTCTTCTTTGTTTTGCTGGTCCGGGTACACGAGCAGGTTCCCGAGTGACAAGGGTGGTGTTCGAGGTCATCTCCAGCTACAGGCCATGGTGATCGGGCGGCAATAGGTGCCATCACCATATGCTGCCACTGTTGCTACACAAGGACATGATCATTTCAATCGTTGCCACTATGCCCACTCAAATGGATGCCCAAATGATAGTGCCACGCACTTGCTTGCCTGTTGAAATCGATGATGGTGCGCACGAGTAGGTTGGTTGGCCCAACTGCCATCTTTGAAATTCATCGTAGTCAAAGTCGCCGTGCACAGCTTTTGCCATCTGTCTCAGATAAAAGTGAAAAGAGAAAGAGGAGAGAGAATGGGAGCATGTCTAATATTTTGGCACTAGTAGAGAATGAAAAAAAAAACTTATTTTGAAGGAAAATGATATTTTTACCATATTATTTTTTAAAATTTCGATCACCTCTGATCAACCACATATATTTTTATTTTTTATTATTTTATATATTTAATTTAATATTAAGAAAATCTTATCATGTCATATAAATACGTGTCTCAATTAAAAAGAACGGTATGTATTATGTTAAAGTTTTTACACCACACCCGGTGCACGAAGGATAACTCCTTTCACTTTGAATCCATCGGGGAGGCCCTGCCAATGGAGGTCTTACTTGTCAGGTTTCAATCGGGCCCCCTACTAGCCGTCACTTGGGCTTTCGAGTGACGGTATTCGCCGCCACCTATACATCTAAATCATTATGTTATCCTTTTGCTTCTCATTATCTTGTCTCCTTCCTCCATCTTTATATTTATTTTTCTTGATAATTACACCATGATCAACATGATTACCATCACCAGATTTTTATTTTTCATTTTATTTTTTTGCTAACTTCTTTTTCATTTTATTTGGTTTTTATTATCATACTCGTATCCTGCATGTATCATTTAGAATAGCTCTCTAATTTTCAGATTTTCTTCTAATAAAAGGTAGTACATGATAAGTACATTGCACATGAAGATATATTTAAAAAATATTATTTTTAAAATAAATAGATAATCTTGATAAATTAAATTTTAAAAATTCAAAAAAAGAATGGAGAGGGATAATTAGATATTGGGATTGGGATTAAAACGGGAAATAGAAATTAGGGTAATACGGTTGGCAGAGAGAGATCGAGAAAGCTTTGTTATGATGGAGCTAAAAGAAATTTTGGGGCTTTAACAATTCTATCAGTTATGATTTATGTTGTGGAATCCAGTTTAATATAAAATAATTACTGGTCTATTAATTGAGCCAATTTTAATTTTTTGTATATCGGTTAGATCAGTGCTCCTAAAATCTGGTCCGAAGAGAATGCCTTCGAAATATGTTATCACTATTTCCTTTGTCTTCATGTCTTCAGCCTGGTTCGAAGAGAACGCCTTCGAAATATGTTATTATTATTTTCTTCGGTTTCATGTCTTCAGCCTGGTCTGAAGAGAACACCTTCGAAATATGTTATCATTATGTTCTTCAGCTTCATATCTTCAGCTTGTTCCGAAGAAGACGCCTCCGAAATATATTATCATTGTTTCTTTCGGCTTCATGTCTTCAGGCTGGTCCGAAGGAAACACCTCTGAAATATATTATTATTATTATCTCGATCAGCTTCATGTTTTCAGCCTGGTCCGAAGAAAATACCTCTAAAATATGTTATTCATCCCTTCAGTACCATAGTAACTAGCTTTTTTATTTTAATTCACTCCAAAAGGATAGATTCGAAGCATATAACTAACATCCCTTCAAACCATTCCAAGGAAGGCAATCCGAAGAAGCAGTTAGGCTCACTTCAAATCCTCCCTTAGAGAGTGCATCTGAAGTATATGAACAATCCTTCAACCCGAAATAATTAAAGGTTGTTATGGTTGTTGTAACTACCCACATGGTCAATAGCTCCCGCTTGGATAACCATGAGATAACTAATTTTCTGACAGTCACTATTTACTATTATGAGAAAGTTTTGTTAACTAACTTCCATAACCATAAGTATTGATTCATGCCTATAAATATTGATAAGAGGGGATACTCGAGGTAAGCTAACAACAGGCAAGTTAGAGCTAGTTTACAACCAGCTCTTTCAAAGCCACCTTCTTCCTTTCCATTTTTCTCTCATCTCACTCTGCTCTCAAGTTCTCCATTCTGCTGCCTAACTTCTTGCTAACTTTGGCATCGGAGTGTCCCCCACCGGAGAAATTCCGGTCAGGGGATTTGTTTTGCAGGCTTCCATCGACGGCGAACCTGCAGGTAGGCCATTCCATCTGGTCAGCGAGGATTTAGTGTCAACAGATTGGCGCGCCAGGTAGGGAAAGATTTGTTTTCTCTGGTTAAAGGAGAACTTTGATAAAGTAAAAATGATGAAATGGAAGACCCAAAATGCCTCTACAAGCAAGGAGCAACCTACTCCTTAAGCAAATAACCTTCCAGTGGACAATGACATGCCACCTCCTATGTTAATGATAGGGCACCAGCAATTTGAGGCCCTTTTGAATAGAGTTGATGCCCTAACAGCTCTGGTTCAAACTCTACAAGAAACTACCATTCAAAGGTAGTATCCTCCACCCACCTCTCAGCCCAGCCATCAAGCTGGAGGAAGGGAAGATCGACTTCAAGAACTCACCCCAAGTTCTTCACAGGTTCGGTCATCTCGTAATTGCTACAGCTCACAGCCAGGCCGACGTTTGGAGGATCACTATGGAAAGAAGAGAACCATACGTTCCCTCTCTATTTCTCTCGGAGATTCTACACCTGGAGGAGTTAAGCAAAGAGAAATGAACTCTGATTTTGAGGAGAAGTTCAAGTTGTTGGAGTCACAGATAGCCAAGCTCACTGATCAGAGGAGAAGTGATGAAGTTCTAACTTTCAATTCTCAACCTCTTTTCTCCGATCGGATTATGGCTGAAGTCACTCCTCGGTACTTTAAGATTCTGTAACTGGAGGCTTATGATGGAACTGATGACCCCCTTGACCATTTGGGAAGTTACAAGGCTCATATGATGGTACAAAAGGTATCTGACGCATTGTATTACCTCGCTTTTCCTGCTACCTTAAGGAAAGCCGCTCGAATGTGGTATTCGAGCTTACTGCCAAAAACTGTCCATTCTTTTGCTGAACTGGAGTGGCTATTTATTTCACATTTCAGAACATGTCAAAAGATTCCATGTAACACTGACAGTTTATTCTTCCTACAACAGAATGAAGGAGAAAGTCTCAAGGAGTTTGTGATCCGATTCAATTCAGCCATTCTGGAGATCCCATATCTCAATGAATATGTGGCCATGTCAGCCCTAAAGAGGGGTCTCAGATTGTCCAGGTTTACCTTTTTCCTGGATAAAAGGTTTCCAATGAGCTATGCCGAATTACTGGCAATGGCTCAGAAGTATGCTGCTGCTGAAGAGCAGGCTGCGAGTTGCAGACTCGCTGAAGGGAGACACCCTTTTAAGAAGAAGAACATCAAGGGACCGAATGTGCCCATATCTTCCAATAATGCTTTAGTTTCCAAACGCAGTCCCAAGTCCAAGCAACAAGGTAATCGGTTTGATTCCTACACACCCCTCAACCTGCCAAGAGAGAAGATTCTATTAGAAATAGAAAAAGAAAACTACTTGCAAAGGCCATGTTCCCTAAAGACCTCCGCTAAAGCGAGAGATAAGAATAAATATTATCAATTCCATCGAGACCACGGCTACAACACTGAAGAATGTTTTCAGCTTTGGGATGCTATTGAGGACTTAATCAAAAGAGGGTACTTGGGGAAGTACATTAACCGATCAGAGCCTCAGGCCGAAGCCAGTGCCCTTCAGAGAATTATTGATGAAGCCGAACTACCTCACCAAAGGCCAACCGATAGGAATGTTGGCATGCTTCATCGATCAATCGGCTGGAGGAATGAAGCTGAAGAAGATAACCCCAAGAGATTTAAAGGAAAGAACTCCATTAGCTTCTCAGATGAAGATCTCCAAGGAGTTCAACTTTCATATGATGACCCTGTTGTGGTTTCTGCTATAATTGTAAAATATGATATAAAAAGAATTCTGATAGATAATGGAAGTTATGCTAATATTTTGCTACACAATGCTTTTCTTAGAATGGGATTATCTGAATGTGAGCTGTAAAGGTCTCCCATTCCTTTAACCGGTTTTGGAGGAAATCAAGTTGTAGTTGAAGGAGAAACTATCTTACGTATAACTTTTGGCACTGAACCACGCCAAAGAATACTTTCCATCAACTTCATAGTAGTTCAAACATCTTCGACCTATAATGCAATCCTGAGACGTCCAGCTTTTAATAATTTCGAGCCATAGTATCAACCTACCATCTTTTGGTATGATTTCCCACTAGACTTGGCATCGGAGAGGTAAGGAGGGATCAAAGGATTGCTCGCTAATGCCTAATGATCCAAGATAAGCAATCAGCCAATCCCTTAATACTTGATCAATTAGATCCAAGAGATGGGGTCGAAGACTGTGGAGAACTAGTAGAAAAAACTCTCTTTATGCCTTTATCCGAAGACAATCCAATGAAACTTGTACAAATTGGCAGTCTGTTGGATGAAGAGTCAAAAGCAAGACTGATTACATTTCTCCGAAGTAATATCAATATTTTTGCTTGGACAGCTTTGGATATGCCCGAAATTTCATCCGAAGTAATTATGCATCGGTTGGAAGTAACCCCCAGCTATAGATCAGTTCGGCAGAAAAAGAGGAATTTTGCTCCAGAAAGATAGAGGGTCATTGACGAAGTAGTCAACAAACTTCTTGAAGCCAAATTCATAAGGAAAGTACAGTATCCAAATTAGTTGGCCAATATCGTGATGGTGAAGAAATCTAATGGTAAGTGGAGGATCTGTATTGATTATACGGTTCTTAGTAAAGCTTGCCTAAAAGATACCTTTCTTCTGCCGAAGATAGATCAGTTGGTTGACGCCACTGCGGGGCATCAGCTGTTGAGTTTTATGGATGCTTTCTCAGGTTATAACTAAATCCGAATGCATCCCAAAGATGAAGAAAGAACTACTTTCATTATAGAAAAAGGGCTTTATTGCTATAAAGTGATGCCATTTGGATTAAAAAAATGCTAGGACAACTTTTCAAAGGCTGATCAATAAAGTCTTCAAGAATCAGATAGGAAGAAATATGGAAGCTTACGTTGATGATATGATTGTGAAGAGTCTTCATAAGTCCAACCACATTGAAGACCTAAGAGAATCCTTCGACGCTCTTAGACATCATCAGATGAGGTTGAATCCGACCAAATGCACTTTTGGTGTAACTTCAGGAAAGTTTTTGGGATTCTTAGTTACTAAGTGGGGGATTGAAGTTAACCCAAAAAAGATTCAAGCCCTTCGAACAATGAGACAACTCTCTTGCAAAAAAGAAGTGCAGCGGTTGACGAGAAGAATCGCTTCTTTGAATCGATTTATTTCCCGATCAGTGAAAATATATCTTCTTTTTTTCAAAGTTCTCCATCAAGCTCAGAGTTTTGAATGGATAGAAGATTGCAGGATTGCTTTTGATAAGTTGAAGGAATATTTAGAAAATCCCCCTTTACTTTCTAAGCCTTGTGAAGGAGAAATTCTTTATTTGTATCTTTCTGCCTCGAATGAAGTGGTTAGTTCGGTACTTATTTGAAAAGATGCCAACCATTTGCAAAAGCCGATCTACTATACTAGTAAAGTACTGCATGAGGTGAAAGTACGGTATCCTAGAGTGCAAAAGCTTATTTTCTCCTTGGTGGTCGCAGTGAAGCGTTTGTGACCCTATTTCCAAGCTCATTCTACTGTAATTCTGACATATCAACCTCTAAAGGCATTCTGTGTTGTCCCGACATCTCAGGAAGGATAGCAAAATGGACAGTTAAATTGGAAGAATCCGACATCGACTTCTAGCCTAGATCAGCAATGAAAATACAAGTCTTGGCTGATTTTATAGCCGAATGCACTTGGAGATCAAAGGAGAATCAACTGAGAACTGAAGAAGAAGAAACTATCGATGAAGATCCAGAATTCATATGGATGCTTCATGTGGATGGCACTTTCAACGCCAATGGCTGTGGAGCTGGTCTCATTTTGGCTAATTCTAATGGTCAAGTCATAGAATATGCTCTTCATTTTTCTTTCCAAGCTTCGAATAATCAGGCAGAGAAGCACTCATTGCTGGACTCAGAATTGCTCAAAAGCTGGAGATTAAGAAGATTAAAGTCTTTTTGGATTTGCAGTTAGTGGTGAATCAAGTAAAAGGTGAATTCGAAGCTTGGAATCCCATCATGATTCAATATCTGGAGAAAGTACGAAGCCTAATATCCCAGCTAGAGTACTTGAAATTGTTCACGTGCCTTGAACAGAAAATTCTCGGGCTGATGCTCTTTCACGTCTTGCAACCACTACCTTAGACTCCCTTGGCAAGACATATATGAAAAATCTTGAAGATCCCAACATATCAGAATCAACCGCGGAAGTGAATCCTATTGAACATGAGCCCTCATGGATGGATCCTATCCTTAAATTTTTGAATAAAGGTACCTTACCCAAAGACAAGTTTGAAGCTAAATGGCTTCGATGGATAGCTTCTCAATATGTGATCTTAGATGGAACCTTATATAAAAGATCCTGCATACAACCTCTGTTGAAATATTAAGACCTTCAGATGCTGATTATGCACTCAGAGAAGTGCATGAAAGTATATATGGAGATCACTTGGGGGCAGATCTTTGGCTTACAAAATAATTCGTCAAGGTTATTATTGGCTGACCATACAGAAGGATTCTGCAGAATTTATCTGAAAATGTGATCAATGTCAGAGATATTTTAATATACAAAGGCGCTCTGCAAATCAATTGACCCCGTTGATAGCTCCTTGGCCTTTCGCTCAATAGGGAATGGACATCCTTGTTCCATTTCCTCTAACTTCTGGACAACAGAAATTTTTTATAGTGGTAATTGATTACTTCACCAAATGGGTCAAGACCAAACCACTGGCACAAATTACAGAAGCAAAAGTTGAAAATTTTATGAGAAATTTTATTATCTTCCATTTTGGAATTCCTTATACTATAATTATCGATAACGGAAGGCAATTTGATAATCTGAAGTTCAAAAACTTCTGTACCCAATATCATGTACTCCACAAGCTAACTTCCATGGGTCATCCTCAGTTTAATGGAGAAGCAGAAGTGACTAACAGAACTATTCTTCATGGCCTCAAGACCAGATTAAACGATGCTAAGGGACTATGGGCTGATGAGTTGAATTCAGTTTTTTGGGCGTACTGAACTACTCCCAGAATAGCCACTGGCAAATCTCCATTTCATTTAGCTTATGGCACTAAGGTAGTTCTTCCCATAAAAGTTTCTTTATAATCTTTACGAATTGATCATTACAAAGAATCTGAAAACTCAAAATGTCGAAGAGTTGACCTAGATTTATTACAAGACACTCGGCTTCAGGCACAACTGAAGATGGCCACATATCATCAAAAGGTTACCAAATATTACAACTCCTGTGTGAAAGAATGAACTTTTCATCCTAAAGACTTAGTTTTGCGAATATCTGAAATATCTAGGCCAGCTGAATAAGGTAAACTTTCTCTTACTTAGGAAGGTCCCTATCGAGTCAAAGAAGTCATCCGCCCTGGAACTTATCAACTTGAAACTTTAGATGGAACTTTGTTGCCTCAACCTTGGAATGTACAAAATTTTCGCAAATATTATTAATAAAAATTTTTATTCAATGTTATATCAGAATATTGAGATGGATCTAACCACTCTATATTAATCTTTATTTATTTAAAAGGCATAAAGATGATCCACGAGATCTACCTTATGAAGTATCGAGGTGGGCTTGATCAGCCTATCTTAATTTTTATTAAAAAGTATGAGGATGATCCACGAGATCTACCTTACGAAGTACTAAGGTGGGCTTGATCAGCCTGTCTTAATTCTTATTAAAAGGTATAAGGATGATCCACGAGATCTATCCTATGAAGTGCCAAGGTGGGCTTGATCAGCCTGTCTTAATTCTTATTAAAAGGTATAAGGATGATCCACGAGATGTATCCTACAAAGTACCGAGGTGGGCTTGATCTGCATGTCTTAATTCTTATTAAAAGGTATAAGGATGATCCACGTGATCTACCGTACGAAATACCGAGGTGGGCTTGATTAACCTGTCTTAATCCTTATTAAAAGGTATAAGGATGATCCACGTGTCTATCCTATAAAATACCAAGATTTGATCATTCTATTTCATTCTGTCAAAAACATGGATGACCCACATGGTCTATTTTATCTTAAATCTGAAGACTTGATATTATTTTGGATTCAAAATCTCAGGATTATTTCGAGTCCGAAGACTTGATATTATTTCAAATATGAAGACTTGATATTATTTTGGATTCAGTCTCAGAATTATTTTGAGTTCGAAAACTTGATATTATTTCGAATCTGAAGACTTGGTATTATTTTGAATTCAAGATCTCAGAACTATTATCTCAGAAGACTTAGTATTAGTTCAAGTCCGAAGACTTGGTATTATCTTAAATCTGAAGACTTAGTATTATTTTGAATTCAAGATCTCAAAATTATTTTATCTCGGAAGACTTAGTATTATTTCAAGTCTAAAGACTTGGTATTATCTTAAATATGAAGACTTGGTATTATTTTAAATTCAAGAACTCAAAATTATTTTATCTCAAAAGACTTAATATCATTTCAAGTCCGAAGACTTGGTATTATCTTAAATATGAAGACTTGGTATTATCTTAAATATGAAGACTTAGTATTATTTTGAATTCAAGATCTTAAAATTATTTTAAGTCTGAAAACTTAGTCTTATCTCAAGTCTGAAGACTTTATCCTTGGTTGAATTCTCATTCTAAAATTGGAGGTAAAAATGGATACACTTGCTGAAAAGGTTGCTTATTCATAAGTTTCTTGTAGTTAATAAGATCATGATTCAACATCCTACCTCCGATGAGTCTAAACTTGAAAAATATTTCATCAAAACATAGAAGTTTCTATTCACAGAAAGTAGTACATATACATATTGTCCTTCAACAAAAAAAAAACTTTTTATGGATCAACTTCAGCTGGAATGTCTTCAGCTTGGGAAAGGTCGATTGGATCAGCAGCTCCTGTTGTCCCTTCTTCAGCTGCTTCTTCAATCGTGGCAGGTGCATCAGAAGGACCTTTTTGTGAGTTGGGCTCTTCTGCCTCTTCAAGGTTGAATAACTGAACCTCCGAAACATCAAGATTTGGATAGAGGTTCTGTACTTCTTTCATCCCATCGTTGAAGCCTACTCGATAACTGAAGGTTCTAGCTTCAGCTAATTCGTCATCAAAAGCTGAAGACTTTTTGTAGTCTTCGACTACTTTGCTCAACTGATCCTTCAAAGACCTTATTTCTTTAGCCGATGTCTCAACTTTAGTAATTGCTTCATCGGCCTTCTTAATAGCTTCTTCAGTCTTCTGTTAAGCTTCTTTGACTGAAGATTTCAAAGAGCAGATTTTCTTCTTCTTCTTTTTGAGCTTTGCATCTTGTTCAAAATTTTTTGATTGGGCCTTCTCCAGCTTGACCTTTAAACTCTGAACGATTGCATTGCTCTGAGCAAGTTTTTTTCTGTAGCTTGCTTCAGCTCCTCAGTTACCTCTTTTTCAGACCTAGCTGTTTGAAGCTTTTCTTTTATTTCCTTTTGGTAATCCCGAAAGTCGATGATGCTCTCTTCCATAATAGTAATATCATGGACCAGCTGTATTGACCACATGGTATACAAAGTTAGCAAAGTTGAAAATTATATATCAGGAAGAAGAAGAGAAATGGTATTTACCTTTAGCATAGATGTGAATGCTGAATTAGAGATATCCTCAATGCATCGGGATTTAGTAGTTTCCCAATCCTAAGGAAGCAGAGTACGCTTCATTAGCTCTCTAGTCAGTTTAGGATTCTCCAAGCCCTGCCCATCAGAGAATATGGTAAAATCTACATGGCATTCCCTGTCTGTTGGAGCATTCCTCCTGGAACCCTCTTGTGGAAGAGGAGCCTTTCCTTTTCTTTTACCCATTGGAAAAGCAAGGAGTGATTTTCCAACGGTTGGGGTTGGGTCGGATTGTTCTGAAGAAGGCGACGGGGGTGAGCTCCTTGGAGGAGGTCCCGTTGGGGATGGACTCCTTGTGGGAGGTCTCATTGAGGGTGAACTCCTTGGAGGAGGCTCCATTGAGGGCATATCGTCTTCATCGGATGCAACCTTCATCGGAGATACACTCGAAGTCGTTTCGGCTCTGGCTTTCTTTCTGACTTCGGACTCTTTTTGAATAGGTACTGGCCTCTTCCTAGAGGCCTATCGAAGTTTTTTGAGATTTGGCTTCATTGGCTCACCTGTAATCAAAAGAAAGAAGGTTCTTAGATCAGTCATAAAAAAAAAAGAAAAAGAAAAAAGAAAAGGAACCAGCTATTTCTATACCTAAGATAGGAAGCTTGCTGATATGAGCGAAGTGAAGGTTATGTTCCCTTAACAGTTCTTTAGGCATAGGAACTTCAGAACTTGACAATGTCTCAAAGTCCTTTTGATCGGCCTTCAAGATTTTCTTCCCAATGTTTGCATCCAAATGAGGATTCTTCCATTCAGTATTGAAATCCCAGTGTGGGTAATATATGAAGAAGAAATAGGGTTTCTACCTATGTATAGCACTGGGAGTTCCCCTAATTAGTCTTCGGCCTGGACAAGGATCGATGACCCACCACCCTTCATCGTGAAAATCTCTTCTCAGTATGAAGAGGGAGGTGAACATAAAAGTTTTTGGCTCAACATTGCGGAGTTTACAAAGGACTAAAAACCCACAAATGTTTCTAAAGTTATTCGGGGTTAATTGGGCTGGAACTACTTGGTACAGGTTAAAAATTTTTACAAAAAAAGAATGAAGGGAAAATCGAAGACCAGCCTTTAGGTAGTCTTCGCACACTGCAATTAACCCAAGAGGAGGACGAACTATCCTTTCATATGGATTGGGAAGAAATAATTTAAAGGTACGAGGGAAATGGAAATGATTTCGAAGACCCTCTAAACTAGTATGAGTCAAAGAGCTAACAATGGTTTTGGGAGATGACTCAAAATCCCTCTTTCTAACAGAAGCTCTACCCCGGAAGGTTCACCTCCTGATGAACCCCTGCTAATAGTTAGGTTACCTAGCGACTCAGATATTGTAGGAAGGAGAGAAAAAGAAAGGGAAAGACTTCTACCTCCAAGGAAAAATGAAGCAACTTGTTGAAGAATAATGATGCGGAGTAGGAGGAAGAAGAAGGTTTCAAAGGAAAGTGCAGAATTTCTTTCTATGAAGTCTCTCTCTCTTATATGTGCAGGACGATGGGGTTATTCCAGGGATTTGATGATCTCCTCGATCGTGCGACGTATCGGCGATTCCGATCGTGGGTACAATTTACTAAGGGGCGTTCATCAATAGAATGGCGATTACGATCCACGTGGAAAGCCATGGATGGTCAGGATGAACTTCCAGCATTATGACTGAGGCGCAAGATGATACCAGATGTACTTTCTAAATTAAACAAAATTCTCATAAAAGCTTTTTTAATAAAAAAATTGGCCAGACTTTTTAAGTTTGCGCCATCTTTTGAAGCAGTAATAAGATATCGACACCTGTCCTTAGCACGATCTCCACGCCATAAATCAGTTATTATAGGCGACAAAATTGGAGATCTGTCATCATTGATTATTTACTTTTTATTCATATGCGAAAAATTTTGATTACTCCCATTTTTTGAAATAAAGATATTTCAAAATTGGGAGTGGGGGGCAGCTGTTGTGGAATCTAGTTTAATATAAAATAATTACTGGTCCATTAATTGAGCCAATTTTAATTTTTTGTATATTGGCTAGATCAGTGCTTCTAAAACCTGGTACGAAGAGAACACCTTCGAAATATGTTATCATTATTTCCTTCGGCTTTATGTCTTCAGCCTGTTTGAAGAGAACGCCTTCGAAATATGTTATTATTATTTTTTCCGGCTTCATGTCTTCAGCCTGGTCCGAAGAGAACACCTTCAAAATATGTTATCATTATTTCCTTCGGTTTCATGTCTTCAGCGTGGTCCGAAGAGGACGCCTCCGAAATATATTATCATTGTTTCTTTCAGCTTCATGTCTTCAGCATAGTTCGAAGGAAAAGCCTCTGAAAAATATTATTATTATTATCTCGATTGGCTTCATGTCTTCAGCCCGGTCCGAAGAAGATATCTTTGAAATATGTTATTCATCCCTTCAGTAGCACGGTAAGTAGCTATTTATTTTTTAATTCACTCCAAAGGAATAGATTCGAAGCATATAACTAACAACCCTTCGGACCATTCCAAGGAAGGCAATCCGAAGAAGCAGTTAGGCTCACTTCGAATCTCCCTTAGAGAGTGCATCTGAAGCATATGAACAATCCTTTAACCCGAAATAGTTAAAGGTTGTTCTAGTTATTATAATTACCCACATGATCAATAACTCCGGCTTGGATAATCATGAGATAACTAATTTTTCGACCGCCACTACTTACTGTTATGAGAAAGTTTCGTTAACTAACTCCCATAATCATAAGTAGTTACAGTCGTACCTATAAATATTGGTAAGAGAGAACACTCGAGGTAAGCTAACAATAGGTAAGTTAGAGCTAGTTTATAACGAGCTCTTTCAAAGCCATCCTCTTTTTTTCCATTTTTCTCTCATCTCACTCTCCTTTCAAGTTCTTCATTCTGCTGCTTAAAATTTTGCTAACTTTGACATGGGAGAAATTCTAATTAAAAAATTTATTTTACAGATTCTCATCGATGACAAACTAGTAAACAGGCCATTCCATTCGATTAATGAATATTTAACATCAACAATTTGAATGCAACATAGAGGGTATGTCAGATTAAAGCCAACTCGAGGTGCGCCTACTTACATACAAACAGCCATCCAGATTAGTCAAAAGAGTGGCGCGGTGGAATCCGTCGTAGTTCCTTGCGTCTGGTATTATTCCGTTCCCTCGAGAAGAACGAGCTTGATGGTTGGTACGATTGTCTCTCAAGTGTAGTACAAGTTTATGGTGCCACGCAGAGAAGTACGGACCTTTACTTATTCGGGAACATTTCGATATCTCCGTGATTACAAAATTCGTTTTTATTGCCTATTTTATTTTTCTGGCTATCAAACCAAATTTTCTAGACGTAATTAAATCCTTCCGTCATCAACAGGAAATAAAAGATAGAGGCAGCACGAGGGAAGAACATGGACTGCTGTACTGAATGTAGATAGTACAAAGGCAACGGTAACTCAATGTTGTACATTTTTTTTTGGGGTAAAACAACTCAATGTACTTCCAAAGCTTCATACTTGCAAATATATAGGAACAGAAGGGTGGGGGAATGAGCTGGAACCGTCGTGTAGCTTGAAGATATAAATTAAAAGCATCATCGAGTGCAGCGTTGATGAAATTCTATTACTGTATTTTCGCTGGCTGCATCAAAAGCTCTATCTCCTGTGCAGCGAGTGTGAGGATTTCACCAGCGCTGCATTCGATAATGTCTTTGATATATCAGCAGAAAGAGGCAGCTATGGAGCTTGTTCATCAAATTTGGAGGTAATGGCAGTCTACGGATCTAATTTTTGTTTATGAATTGCAATACAGGATGTGTCAAGGCCACCTCATTTTCGTTTTAATATTCCCCGAGGATATTAGTAGTGGATTATGGAATTTAAGTCAGACAAATATCTCTCAGATGTGGTGTGAGTTAGTGTAAGAATCACCTTTTTTTTTTTTTTTCCAAAAATATCTGGCTTTTTGCCCAGATTTTTCTCAACGATCAATATTCTAGGTGTTTTCAACTTACAAATTCTATGTCAAATTTAACGGGGAAGCGCTTCCATTTGTCATGAGTGCTTTTTTTTTTAGAGAAAAAAAAAATTATGCATATATATATATATATATATATATATATATATATATGTATGTATGTATGTGTGTATATATATATATATATATATATATATATATATATATATATATATATATATATATATATATATATATATATATATAGAAATGGATTTTGTTCCTTTTGAAAGGATCTAAAATCAAATCCAGACAAGTCTTTTACTATCTAATTTGCACGGATCTATATGATATAAAATTAAAAAATGAATGGTATATTAATAGTGAAGAATACATACAAATAAAAATAAATAAAAATGTTCTAGAATAATTATAAACTTTTCAAAATAAATATAAATTTGTTCACTCGTATTAATGATATATTAATAATTGCTAGAACTTTTCAACAACCAAACTTTCTAGCAACCATTAATATATCATTAATGTAAGTAAAAAAGTTTATATTTATTCCAGAATATTTTTGTTTATTTCTATTTTTATTTATTCTACATCATTAATATATCATTTTTATTATATATATATCCGTGCAAATCAGACAATGAGAGATTTGACTGGATTTGGCTCCAAATCCTTTCGAAATGAGCTAAACTGGCTCTCTCTATATATATAGTTGGATCCGGTTCCTTTCAAAAGGATTTGAAACCAAATCATATCAAGTTTCTTACCGTTTGATTTACACAAATCTCTACATTAAAAAATAAAAAATCAATGATGTAGAATAAACACAAATAGAAATAAATAAAAAGACTCCAGAATAAATATAAACATTTTCACTCATATTAATTGTATATTGTTGATCCCTATAATGATTTTAATGATAATAAAATATTGGAGCATGCATTTGATTACTAACTATTTTCAAGTATTTTCTAAGTTTTTGTAGGATGTCTTAAATGTAAAACCACTCTTTCTACAACCTTGGTGTATGACAAGCTTATTTTGTTGAAATGTATTATGTAATGAAGAGTCAAAAGAAAAATCTTTTATGTATTTATGAAAATGGGCTACATCTATGTATTTTTTTAGTTTAAATCTCTTAGATTTAGCTTTGATGGAGTTAGAAAACTTTTGGAGTTGATTGGAAGTCTCTGGAAAAAACCTAGAGAAGCTTGGACAGTTTTGGACCTAAGTTACAAGAGCCGACTCAAAGCAGGAGAGGCGACTCGAAGTCTGGCACAGCACTCAGTTTTCTGGCATGCAGACATTTGAGACGACTCGAGAGTGAAGAGCCGACTCGGACAGAGTTCAACTTCTGAAGTTCTGAGAATTCGAGCCGACTCGAGGGAAGTCGAGCCGACTCGTCTAGAGTGAAAATTTCTTAGACAGACAACCGAGCCGACTCAAGTACAGGTGAGTCGACTCTTCCAGAGTTTACATGTTCTCAGTTCTGAAGAACTAGCCAGGCGAGTCGACTCAACGAAGAAGAGTCGAATCGACTAAAGTAATGTTTTGACCTGTCTGAGAATCTGAGCCACTCGAAGCATCCGAGCAGACTCGAAGTCCAGTTTCAGGTTCGTAATGGCTAGTTCCAGAACTCTTTTTAAATCCTAAATGATCTCCAATGATCATTTTTCAAATCCCAACGGTCTACAACGGTTATATACACTTGAAATCAGTTAAAGGGACTATTTATAAGGGATTTGAACCACTTTTGAAAAACAGAAGGAGAAGTTAATGAAAAGTTAATGAGTTTTTGAAAGAACACTCAAGAGAGCATTCAAGAGAGCACTCAAAACCATACCAAACTTCTATCTGATTTCTTGAGTCATTTATTGAAGAAGCTAGAAGCCTTGAAGAGTATTCAAAGAGCAATCAAGAGGGCTTCTCAAAAGCTACAACTCAACCATCCGTTATAGAGTTGCTCTATTTTTATACTCTTTATTTGAGTTATTCCAAGTACATCAGGGGCTGTAACTTGGGATTTATATAGGTTATTGGTGAGCCTTTTAAAACCAAGAGTGGATTGTTAGTGAGTCCGGTAAAACTAACATTGTATTGGGTTTTTGGGGAGTCCGGGATAAAACAAAGTTTGGGTTTTGGATTGTGAGCTCGTGAAAACAATCTGGCTGTATTCCGAGGGTGAATATAGTAAAAATTCTAAGTGGTATATTGGATAGTGGACGTAGGAGCGAGGTTGCTCCGAGCCACTCTAAAATTGCTTGTGTTTGTGCTTGTGTAATTGTGCTCTTTAATTGTTTTTGCATTCTATACTTGATTCATATCACTCACCACACTAAGTTTAAAAGGAGCACATATTTGAGAAAAAATTTAAATACTCAATTCACCCTCCCTCTTGGATAAGCCACCTGGGCAACAACTAATATCATAGCAGTGTCTCTGAATTTATTTAGAGTAAAGATTAATGGCAAATCCCATGAGTATCTTTTTGGCCGAAGGCCAATCCATAAATAGACCTCCACTTTTCACAAGAACTAACTACACCTATCGGAAAGCCCGAATGAAAATCTACATTCAAGCAGTAGACTTTCAATTATGGAAAATGATCCTAAAAGGACCTCACACTCACGAAGAAGGTTGATGGCATGGATGTCCCAAAACTTGAAGAGGAATGGGATGAACACGATATGAAAATGGGTGAGCTGAACGCCAAAGACATGAATCTATTATATTGTGCTTTGGATGCAAACAAGTTTAACCAAATTTGTACTTGCAATTTAGCTAAGAAAATTTGGGATAAACTTGAGGTAACCCATAAAGGAACTTTCCAAGTGAAAATATCTAAAATTAATCTTCTTGTACATAGCTATGAATTGTTTAAGATGGAACCGAATGAGACTATATCTATCATGTTTTGATGTTTTACTGATATTATTAATGGTTTAAAGAGTCTTGGCAGGATATACTCCAATGCAGATCTCGTGCAAAAGGTTTTGAGATCACTTCAAGATAAATGGGACCCGAAAGTGACTGCAATTCAAAAGGCTAAGGATCTCAACACATTACCACTAGATGAACTACTGGGTTCCCTGATTACACATGAGCTCACTATGCAGAATATAACTGAAGATGACATCAAGAAAAAGAAGTCAATTGCCTTCAAAGCTGCTCCAGAGTTGAAGAAACAAGAAGAAGAAATTGATGAAGAAAGCTCCTCCTCCAAAAATGAACTAGAAGACGATGATATAGCACTTGTAGTGAGGAGATTCAAGAAGTTTATGGGTAAGAGAAAGGGAAGATACTGAAGGAAGTTACACAAAAAAGGAGATTACAGCTAAGACAATGAAAAAATAAAAAGAAAAGGATAAAGAGTAACAACCCATTTGCTACGAATGCAAGAAACCAGGGCATTTCAGATCAAATTGTCCAAACTTGAAGAAAGCATATAAGAAGAAGAAGAAAGCAATGGTTGCAACTTAGAGCCTCAGCGAGGAGTCAACTTCAAATGAAGAAGAAGAGACCACAAAAATAGAGAACATATGTCTAATGGGCCTTAAAGATGAGGAATGTCTTACAGCCCAGAACACAAAAAAAAGATGGTATTTGGATAGCGATTGATCAAGACATATGACGAGCGATAAAGAACAATTCATCATCCTAGAGATGAAGGATGGAGGAATGGTCACTTTTGGTGATAATGGTAAGGAAAAGATAATTGGCATCGGTAAGATCAAAATTATCCCTTCCACATTTATTGAAAATGTATTGCTAGTTGACAAATTAAAGCACAACTTATTAAGTGTTAGTTAATTATGTGATAGAGGCTTCAAGGTTGTCTTTGAATCTTCAATGTGTATTGTAACTAACTCACTTGATTTTAGCACTAAGCTCATTGGACATAGACCTAGAAATATATATATGGTAGATTTAAATGATCTAGCCATGTCTAGTAGTACAAGTCTTGTGGCAATGAATGCTAAAACCAAATTTCTAGCTTACTTTGGCATAGGAGATTAGGTCATGCTAGCATGCATACTATATCTAAATTGATTTCCAAAAATTTAGTTAGAGGTTTACCAAAATTCAAAGTTGATTTTGAACATATTTGTGATGCATGCCAATTAGGTAAACAAACTAGGGAGACTTTTAAATCAAAAAATATGGTTTCCATTTCTAGACCACTAGAGCTACTACACATGGACCTATTTAGACCAACTAGGACCACAAGCCTAGGTGGTATGAAATATGGACTTGTGATAGTAGATGATTTTTTGAGATTTATTTGGATCTTATTTATTGCACATAAAGATGAAGCTTTTAAAGTTTTTCAAAAATTTTACAAGAAAGTTTCAAATTAGAAAAATCTTTTAGTTATTTCTATTATGAGTGATCACGGCATAGAATTTGAAAATCAGTATTTTGATGATTACTGCATTGAGCACGGCATTGATCACAACTTCTCCATTTAGAAGTAGAGAAAAAGAATAAGACATTGGAAGAGATAGCTTGAACAATGTTATGTGAAGGTAATCTTTCAAGGTATTTTTGGACAGAAGCTGTGAACATTGCTTGCTATATTTTGAACCATGTTTTGATAAGACCGATTTTAAAAAAAAAACCTCCTATGAACTTTGGAACGATAAAACACCAAACATTTATTATTTTCATGTATTTGGTTGTAAATGCTTTGTGTTAAACAATGAAAAGGATAATCTAGAAAAATTTGATGCTAAATCTGATGAAACTATATTTCTGGATTATTCAATCAATAGCAAAGCTTATAGAGTTTTTAACAAAAGAACATTAACAGTAAAAGAATCTGTTCATATTATTTTTGATGAATCTAACCTCTTTCTTTCTAGAAAAGAAGAGTATATAGACAATGATGCAGGTACAATTGATAAAGCTATGGAAGACATGAGCTTGAAGGACAAACCAACTCAAGAAGGAGAAGAAATGGTAAGTAAAGATCATGGTGATCTACCAAGAGAATGAAGGTATGTAACTTCATACCCTAGAGATTTGATTATAGGTGATCCCTTACAAGGTGTTAGGACTAGGTCATCACTTAGAGAAGCACATAACTATTTAGCATTTATTTTACAAGTAGAACAACATAGTATAGAAGAAGCTAAAAATGACTTTCTATGAAAACCTTTTCTTGGAAGAATATCATATAGAATCTACTGTCAAGGGAGTAAGGATGACTGTTGATGAGGACAAGTTGAGTAATGTGCTTTATATGCCCAATAATGGTCTGAACCATTTAGTTTTAAAAGACAAGCAGAAAACCCTAAGAACTATCCTAGAAAGAAGAGATGTGGATGGTATTGGAAATGTGCAGGCTAACATGCTATCATTGGAGATGAGGCTCCTACACAACAAGATTAGTAGGATCTTTTTATCAAGGACCAGGCGCTTCGACTGGGTCAGCGAGCAGGACATGGTCTTCATGAGGCACATGATTGAGGGGGAGGCCCTCAATCTTCTTTATATCATGTTGGTTCAGATGAGGGAGGTAGCTAGAAGAGTGAAGGCCTGCCTATTCGCCAGGTCGAGCTCATGAGCTCGACGCCTAGGCCGGAGCCGCTTTCCACCCTCCAGAGCGAGACCCTCAGAGGTTAGTGCCTTGCGGTCGAGGTCGAGCCAAGATCTCGCCCGTCGATGTGGAGCCTCTCCAAGCGCGCGCCCTCTGGACCGGATACATCCTCCACCCTCCAAAGCGAGACCCTCGGAGGTTAGTGTCCTGCGGTCGAGGTCGAGCCAAGAGCTCGCCCACTGATGTGGAGCCTCTCCGAGCGTGCGCCCTCTGGACTGGATCCGTCCTCCACCCTCTAGAGTGAGACTCTCGGAGGTTAGTGCCCTGCGGTCGAGGTCGAGCCAAGAGCTCGCCCGCCTCCCCCGCCGATGTGGAGCCTCTCCGAGTGCGCACCCTCTGGACCGGGTCCGTCCTCCACCCTCCAGAGCGAGACCCTCGGAGGTTAGTGCCCTGCGGTCGAGGTCGAGCCAAGAGCTCGCCCGTCGATGTAGAGCCTCTCCGAGCACGCGCCCTCTGGACCGGGTCCATCCTCCACCCTCCAGAGCGAGACCCTCGGAGGTTAGTGCCCTGCGGTCGAGGTCGAGCCAAGAGCTCGCCCATCGATGTGGAGCCTCTCCGAGCGTGCGCCCTCTGGACCAGGTCCATCCTCTGCCCTCCAGAGCGAGACCCTCGGAGGTTAGTGCCCTGCGGTCGAGATCGAGCCAAGAGCTCGCCCATCGATGTGGAGCCTCTCTAAGCGCGCGCCCTCTGGACCGGATCCATCCTCCGCTCTCCAGAGCGAGACCCTCGGAGGTTAGTGCCCTACGATCGAGGTCGAGCCAAGAGCTCGCTCGCCGATGTGGAGCCTCTCCGAGTGTGCACCCTCTGGACCGGGTCCGTCCTCCACCCTCCTTCACCAAGGCGACCGCACGAGCTCGGAGCACCCAGATCGGAGAAGACCCTGCCATCCCAGGACACCGGCGAGCCGCCCGAGGACCACGGAACGGCATCCCCCATGCCGCCATAACTGCCTGTCCGGCCGTACTTCTAGGGGATGGGCCAGCCAGAGAGCACGCACCCCTAGGACGGCGACTCCCGGATCGAGGTTCTGCCAGACTTCCCGAAATAGAGCAACCAGAAAGGATATCAGAAGGAATGGAAGCTTCCCCTACCACCTATCAGGAAAGGCGTCCCATCCATGGCACGGAATCCTGCCCCACGCATCTGCCAACCCAGCGAGGATCCCGAGGCGGACTCCCAATGGACAGTTTTTAACTACAAAGAACGATCGGCACCCATAGAAGGGGGAGGTAACAACAGAAAAACACACCAGTAGAAAAGAACTACAGTCCACCACCAACATAAGTGCAAGCTCAACTAAGAGAGCAAAGCACCACCACTAACACCACGGTCGAGGGAAAACCATCAGGAAACAAGGAGAAGCGGAGTGACAGAGAACCCCTCTGTCCCCGCTATCACTCTCCCCCTGCTGCGTTTTTCCTTCACCAACACATCTCCCACTCCTCCTAGTGCTGAGTCCATCAAGAGGGGCCCGACCAGGAGGATCTGTTCCACTGGATCGTCACTGACTTGACCGTCGGAGTGCCCCTTCCAGAAACCCCAGCCTGGGTCACTAACTCCTGTTTCGCAGGTCCAGAAGCAGAGGACCGGCAGGCAGCGAAAGGAGCGCACTTCGACATGGCAGCTACGGGCCACGACGGTCTTGGTGGCAACAGATTGGCGCACCAGGAATGGGGTATTCGAGTAAGCCCTCAATTTCTCTACAAACAAGCCAGGCGGAAAGATGGTAACGACAAGAGCAAGGGAGGCCTCCACCAGTCGTGCGGGGGACTCCCCCTCTTGGGGAAACCTGCACCGCCAAGAAGCGGAGCCACCCACTCCGGTCCAGCCACCTCCACCAGAAGCTCAGCTGGCTGTACTTGCGCAGCAGATGCAAGTTCTTACCATGGCAGTGTGCCAGCTTCAGCACCAGTACCGGTCCGTGGCTACCCACCAGCAGCCAGGGACCTCGGCGGCCCACGTCGTAGCTCCCCGCGACAGCCTGCGCTCCTTCCAAGGAAGGCCATCATAGCCGCGGGCCACCACTGACCACCGGGGCAGCCATCAAGCCCCGGCGAAAAGGCAACAAGCCGGCTCTACTAATAGAGAGAGCCGCTCACCAAACCTCGGGCGGGAGGTGTCTAGACCACACCGAGGCAAGAAAAGCAAGACCCCCCGCCACGGGTGCCATGCACCCACGTCACCTTCTCCGTCGCCTTCGACGGAGGGGTCCACTGATGAAGCCGCCAGGCGCGCGACGGGCAGGCGCCTGGAGGAACATGAACGCAAGCTGGCGGAGTTTGCCCGCCGGTTTGCCAGCATGCTGGGCTCCGCTAGTGAGCCAGCGAGCTACGACGCCTGTCCGCCATTCTTCCAAGAGATTCAAGCAGAGCCGATCCTGCACCGGTTCTGGATGCTGTAGGTGAATCCTTACGATGGGACCACCGACCCCCTGGACCACCTGGAAAGCTACCAAACTCTCATGAGGGTCCAGGGGGCCACCGATGCTCTTCTTCGCGTCGCTTTTTCTGCTACTCTCTGGAAGGCAGCTTGGGTGTGGTTCACCCATCTGAAGCCGGAGAGCATCACCTCCTTTGCCCAGCTAGGGTAGAAGTTCATGATGCACTTCGATGCTTACAGGATGTTGCCACGGGAGGCAGACAGCCTCTTTTCCATACGGCAGCAGGACCGCGAGCCCCTACAGGACTACGTGGCTCGCTTCAAGGCTACCGCATTGGAGATCTATAATCTTGAAGAGCCAGTGGCCATGCTAGCACTGAAGCGAGGGCTCAGGACCTCCCGCCTGACCTACTCGCTGGATAAGAAGCCCCCAAGACCTACTCTGAGCTCCTTCTCTGAGCCCAAAAATACATCCACAACGAGAAGGCAGACCGTACGAGGTGGGAGCTCGACGGAGGACCCCCAAAGAAGTCGGCCCCTGCTGAAGTGTCCAAGACCCGGAAGCCAGCGCCCCAGGCTCAGAGCTCCCAGAGGGACCGGCCAAGACCGAGAGGGACCTCTGTCCCTGAGGAAAACTATAGCCCTCTCCTCGCCCCGAGGACAAAAATCCTTATGGAGATCGAGGGCAAGGAGACTACTTGAGGTGCCCGCCTTAATTGAAGCCTTTCGTTGGCTGTGACAAGACGAAGTACTGCCGCTTCCACCATGACCACGGCCACGACACCAAGGAATGCCGCAACCTCAAGTGGAAGATTGAGGAACTCATCAAGAGAGGCTACCTCAAGAGATTCATGGGGGGCAGACCTCAAGTGGAGTCCTAGGTGCTCGTCGCTCTCCCGCCAGCTCCAGCCATCGACAACCGCCCCATCGAGAAACCGGTGGGCATGATCTCCTGGGGAGCGACGCGCGCGTCCAAGAAAGCCCGGGGGACAGGGGACTTTGAAAATGTACTCCCCTTTATGAGGGAGGGGGGAGACGGGGGAAAAAATATAAATAATGATGCCGTGGTCATCGAAATGATGATCACGAAGCATCCTGTAAAGCGCATCATGGTTGATAGTGGAAGCTCCACAGACGTACTTTTTTATGATGCCTTCTTTAGAATGAATCTCTCCCCCGATCAGCTTAGGCCCGTGCACACACCCCTTGTCGGTTTCACGGGCGACTCTGTGAGAGTAGAAGGAGAAATCACTCTCCCGGTCACTGCTGGAACCCCATCTCGGCAGAGCACCGTCATGATGACTTTCATGGTTGTAAGGCTCCCTTCCACCTACAACGTTATATTGGGGCGACCCAGGCTCAACTTGCTTGATGCCGTTGTCTCCACCAAGAGGCTACTTGTACAATTCCCAACTCCCTACGGTGTCGGGAAGATGAGAGGAGCGCCCCAGCCGGTGCAGCATTGCTTCCAAACTCTCACTAGGGCCAAGGCCCCCTAGGACGACCCCAGCACGGACGACCTCGACCAAAGGGCCCAAGATCCCAGGGGAGGCCCAGTCGAGCGTCTGCTTTCCTATCCGCTTGGAGATGATCCCACAAAGACGGTGCAGATCGGAGCTCAGCTACCCGAGGGGGAGAGGGCCCAACTGCTGGGATTCCTGTGGACGAACCGGATGTGTTCGCTTGGACGACGGTGGACATGCCAGGTATTCCCCCTGACATCATTACTCATAAATTGAGTATCGACCCAAAGCACAAGCCAGTTTGGCAGAAGAAAAGAAGTTTTGCCCCAGAGAGACAAGCGGCCATCAAAGAAGAGGTAGATAAACTCCTGGCTGCCGGCTTCGTTCGAGAGGTCCAGTATCCAAGCTGGCTAGTGAATGTGGTGATGGTCAAGAAGAATAATGGCAAATGGAGGATCTGTGTAGACTACACCGACCTCAATAAAGCTTGCCCAGAGGATAGCTTTCCTCTCCCAAAGATCGACCAGCTGGTGGATGCCACCTCAGGCCACTGGCTGCTCTCCTTCATGGATGCATTCTCGGGATACAATCAAATCTGCATACATCCGGAGGACGAGGAGCACACTGCCTTCGTCATCGACTAGGGGACAAACTGCTACAGAATGATGCCCTTTGGTCTGAAGAATGCGGGGGCCACCTATCAGCGCCTGGTCAGCAAGGTCTTCAAGGACCAAATTGGCCGTAACATGCAAGTGTATGTGGACGATATGCTTGTCATGAGCAGGCCGGGCTCGAGCCATGTAGCCGACCTCGTCGAGTCCTTCCACAACTTACGACAGCATCAGATGAAGCTGAACCCGATGAAGTGCTCCTTTGGGGTGGCCGCAGGAAAATTCCTCGGCTTCATGGTCACCCAAAGGGGCATTGAAGCGAACCCGGAGAAGGTGCAGGCCATCATCGACATGGAACACTCGACCTCCAAGAAGCAGGTCCAGTGCCTGACGGGACGTGTCGCCACCCTCAGTAGATTCATCTCGAGGTCGGTCGACCGTTGCTAGCCATTCTTCAAGGCGCTGCACAAAATGCACGACTTCACCTGGACTGAGGAGTGCAGGACAGCCTTCGAGGAGCTGAAGAACTTCCTCGCCTCCCCTCCGCTGCTCTCCAGGCTGAAAGAGGGAGAGGAACTCTTACTGTACCTGGTGGTGACACTGGGAGCTGTCAGCTCAGTTCTCGTCCGCATAGACGAGGACAAATCTTAGAAGCCGGTGTACTATACCAGCAAGATTCTTCGCGACGCGGAGATCAGGTATACTCGCTCCGAAAAACTCATTTTTGCACTAATAATGTCTGCTAAGCGCCTCAGGCCCTATTTCCAAGCACACCAAATAGTGGTGGTGATGGACCAGCCGCTGAGGACCATCCTCACCTGACCCGAGACATCCGGAAGGTTGGCTAAGTGGTCCCTGCTGCTCAGCGAATTCGACATAGTGTACCGATCGAGGTCGTCACAAAAGGTCCAGGCCCTGGCCGACTTCATGGTTGAGTGCACCGGGTTCATCGAGGAGCCAGAGCAGACAGCAACGGAGCCCAGGCCAGGAGAAGAGCCCTGGATTCTTCATGTAGATGGAGCATCCAATTCCGGCAGGAGCAGAGTGAGCCTCATCCTGACTAATCAAGATGGGGTTGTGGCAGAGTGCGCCATCCACTTCAAGTTCACCGCAACCAATAACCAGGCAGAGTACGAGGCACTCCTCGTGGGCCTAAGAGTCTCCCGTGAGCTAGGTGTGCAGGACTTGAAAGTCTTCACCGACTCCCAACTGGTCGTCGGACAAGTATCCGGGGAATATAAAGCAAGGGACACCCAGATGATGAAATATCTGAAGCAAGTCCGCGCGAGCACAGCAGGCCTCCGACGCTTCAACATTTTCCACATCCCTCGAGGAGAGAATGCGCACGCGGATGCGCTGTCCAGACTCGCGACCCTACCGGACTCGTCACTAGGACGTGCCTATATTGAGCACCTCGAAGGTCCCAGTTACGAGAACCCGACGGAGGTGCATCAAGTCGCCCCCGAGCCGAGCTGGATGGATAGGTACATCCAGTACATCACTGACGGCACCCTGCCAGAAGATCGCGCAGAAGCCGTCCTTGTCAGGAAGAAGGCCTCCCGGTTTGTCCTGATGGAGGAGGGCCAACTCAACCGCCGGTCTTACTCCTACCCACTCTTGAGATGCCTTAGGCCCGCCGAGGCAACCTTTATGCTCCAAGAGATACACGAAGGCCTCTGTGGGAATCACATGGGAGGGAGGATACTGGCTTACAAGGCTCTCCACCAGGGGTACTTTTGGGAGACCATGAGGGAGGATGCGGCCGACTTCGTCAAAAGGTGCGACAAATGCCAGCGCCATGCCAACATCCAGCGTCAGCCGGTGGCGCCGATTTTCCAGCTCTCAGCCCCTTAGCCCTTTGCCCAGAGGGGGATGGACATTTTGGGACCGTTCCCCCCAGCATCAGGGCAGCGAAAGTTCCTGCTAGTGGTGATCGACTACTTCACCAAGTGGGTCGAGGCAAAGCCGCTAGCTCGGATCGCGGAAGCCAATGTCCGCCAATCCTTTTGGAAGTCAATCATCTGCCACTTCGGGCTTCCCCGTTGCATCATCACCGACAACGGGCGACAGTTTGACAACCGCGAGTTCGAATGGTTCTGTGCAGCCCACGGCATCCAACATCGGTTCACCTCGGTAGCACACCCCCAAACAAACAAGGAGGCCGAGGTGACCAACCGGACCATCCTGCAAGGGCTCCGAACCAGGCTGGATCAAGCTAAGGGCCTGTGGGCAGAAGAGCTCCCGAGCGTCCTGTGGGCCTACCACACAACGTCCAGGATGATGACCAATGAAATATCCTTCAGCCTCATCTTCGGTGCCGAAGCAGTCGTCCCCGTCGAGCTCGGCATGCCTACATTGCGGGTGCAGCAGTATGATAAAGCGCGGAACTCGGCGTACCTCCTGCTCAACCTGGATCTTCTTGAAGAAGCGAGGGACAAAGCCCACCTACGGATGGTAGCCTATCGACAAAGAGTGGCCCGGTACTACAATGCCCATGTCCGGACAAAAGCTTTCAAGCCCCGAGACCTGATGCTGCAACAGGTGGAGCGTCCCAGCCTAGGGAGTGCGGCAAGCTCTCCCCGAACTGGGAGGGCCTCTACAAAGTGGCTGAAGCCCTCTCGCAAGGGGCCTACTACCTTGAAGATCTCGACGGCGTCAGGTTCCCCAGGACATGGAATGCCTGCAACTTGCGAAAATACTATCAATGATATAAGGTTTCCCAACAATGAATAACAATGGTTTTTTCCCGTGCAAGTGTCTGCCTGTTTTGCAGGAGAATACCAATGGCATCCCCGAGCCCAGCTCCAGGATGCCAAAGGGGCCAAGGAGCCACGCTGCTCCCGATCGACAACACCCTCGGGCCCAGCTCCAGGCTGTCAAAGAATTATCAAGCCACGCATCTCTCGACTATCCACGTCCCCGAGCCCAGCTCCAGGATGCCAACTCAAGACCGGAGCTCAGACCTCCAGCCAAAAGAACCTCGAGCCAAGCAGCTCTCCATCTCGAACGTCTCCGAGCCCAGCTCCGGGATGCCAAGAGATCATGGGGCCACGTAGCTCCCATCAACGCCTCAAGCCTAGCTCCAAGGCACCAAAGACTTGAGCCAAGATCTCAGGCAATCCGTGGGCCCGAGCCTAGCTCCACGTCTAGGAAGGCCTCGAGCCTAGCTCCAAGGCAATCAAGACCGGTAACCCCTCTTCCCTGATCTCCCCACTTGAAAAGAAAATGAGAGGGAAAGGAAAGAAAGGGAACAAAGGGGGGAAGCCCGGCAGCCCTCTTCTCTGATCTCCCCACTCGAAAAGAAGACGAGAGGGGAAGGAAAGAAAGAGAACAAAATGGAGGTCCAGCTAGCACCCTCTCCTCTGATCTCCCCACTCTAAAAAAAAATTAAATTAAATAAATGAAAAGAAAAATGAAAGATGAATGAAAAATGAATGAGAGAAGAGTGGGGAAGGAAAGAAAGAGAGAACAAGAAGAAAATACAACATTGTTGAAGCTACTACCTTTAGCAGCTTTCAACCATCCACGTCTCCAAGCCCAGCTCCAGGACGCCAGCTCAAAACTAGAGCTCAGATCTCCGGCCAAGAGAACTTCAAGCCACGCAGCTCTCAACCATCCACGTCCCCGAGCCCAGCTCCAGGACGCCAGCTCAAAACCGAAGCTCAGATCTCTGGCCAAGAGAACTTCGAGCCATACAGCTCTCAACCATCCACGTCCTCGAGCCCAGCTCCAGGATGTCAGCTTAAGACCGGAGATCAGATCTCTGGCCAAGAGAACTTCGAGCCACGCAGCTCTCAACCATCCACGTCCCCGAGCCTAGCTCCAGGATGCCAGCTCAAGACCGGAGCTCAGATCTCTGGCCTGGAGACCACCGAGCTCGGCAGCTCTTAGGTACCCTCTCTGATCTCCCTATGCATTGAAAAGAAAGACAAAAGAGGAAAGGGAGTGAAGGAGAGGAGGAGCCAAATAAGAAAAACAGTTGCAAGAATATTTGTATTTTATTGATTGAGTGTCAGTTACAAGCATCCTATGGGCCCCCGACATGCCGAGTGGCCCTGCTAAATACAGAAAAAGAAACAAAAAATGACTATCTGCTCGTCGGGTCGCTGGGCCGGGAGTCTCCATTAGCAAGGGCTTCTGACCACGCGGCCTCAGACTCAGTTGGCACGGCCTTCTCAACGCCCGCCTCCTGGTCTGAAGTACTGGGGTAGTCAAGGTAGCCATGGCCTTCGGTCGAGACGAACTCCTCGACCAGGCGATGCAGGTACATGAAGCCTTTGAAGAAGGAGTCTGACGCCGTCTGCTGGATCTCGGCGAGGAACTCCTCTGAGGCCCTGTACCTCTCCACCGCCTCCCCGGCTTCCTTCTTTGCTGCGGCCACCTCGTGCCTGGCGTCTGTGACCGACTTGGCCGCCTCATCCGCTGCCCTCTGAGCCGCAACTGACTTCTCCTCTTTTGCCGTTAGTCAAGCTTGGAGAGACTGGGTGTCCTTTTCTGCCGGGCTGCCTCGGCGATGACCACATCTAATCTCTGCTCGGAGTCGGCAAGCTCCTTAGTCTTCTTCCTCGATCCCCCCTGCTCGTGGTTGAGTTTCTCCTGGAGCTCCTTTGCTCACCCCTCAGAATCGGTGAGCTGCTTCTCGAGGTCCTTGACCCGTCGGCCAAGCACCCCTTCGGAGTTAGCCTTCCTCTCCAGATCGACCTTCAATGACGCGATCTCGGCCACCTGCTGCTGTGCAAACTGCTCCCAGTTTCGGTAGCAGCTCCTGATGAAGAGGGCCTCGACACCCATCTGCATTACATGGGAGGTCAAAAAAAAAAAAGAAGAGAGAGAGGGGACGAAGTTGCTTACCGTGTAGAGATGGGGAAAAATGCTGTCGATCAAGGCTCCAACCGGCAACCCATCCATTTCCTCCCGGTCATATTGCTGGATGGAGAAGTCCATCATGCGGTAGGCCAAGGAGCGGTTATCGACCAAGGAGCTCTCTGGCCCCAGCTTGAACGGGAGGCGGCGCCTTGCCTCGTCCCTCCTGCTTTCCCGAGGGACAGGTGCACCCGCCACTCCGACGGCATGACCCCCGAGGACCGGTCGAGGACCCGACACTGTCATGACCGGAATCCCCGTCGCTAGAGGATCTCTGGGGCGGGACTCTCCTCCCTCAACTTCGGCCATCACCGAACCCGGGGGATAGGGCGGAGCAGCGGCAGCAACAGCATCGGCTCGGACGACCGTCGCCGGCTCCAAGGCAGGGGGTTCCACCTGTGGCTCTGCCCATCACACAGGAGCTCCCACAACCTCCTTTCCTTTTGAGGTGGTCGGCACGGCGGGAGCAGACATCGACACTCCCTCAACCCGGGCCCGCCTCGAAGGGGGCTCAGTGACCACCCCAGTGGGCGGCCTCTTCTTAGAGACCGGCGATGGCTCGCCCTTCGGAAGGATCAACCCTGCACACGGGAACTTAGAAAGTCAGCCCCAAGTGGAGAAAAGGGAAGATGCATATGAATGAAGAAGCTGAACCTACCCGGCCCCGCCGACGAGTCGACCCTGGCATCGAGAAGGTTCTGCTCCGATAGAAGAACCTCCAGAGAGGGGATCTGGATGGTGCAAAGCTGGTCATAGTCATCTCGATTGGCTGCTTCGACCATAGAGATCCGGTTTGGGGAACGATCTGGCTCTCTCCATGCCCAGTCGACCCCCTCGACATTCGCAAAGAAGAACTTGCTCTTCTATCCCTTGATGGAAGAGGGAAGCTCGAACTTGATGCCCTTCGGGCAAGAAGACAAAGACCACCACCCGTCCTCGGTCGGGTGGCATTTCAGGATGAAGAATGCCCTGAACAAGGAGAACCGGGCAACGAACCCGTGGACATGGCAGAGCACAATGACGGAGAAGATCACCCTGATGGCGTTCGGCACCAACTGGGCAGGGACCAAACGATAATTGTTCAGAACAGACAAGAAGAAAGGATGAAAAGGGAATCGGAGACCCCCGGAGAAGGTCCCCTCATAGAAGGCGAGACGCCCCGGGCCACTGGAAGTGACCCGCTCCCCGGGGCGGGGACCATGAGCTGAACAGAAGACGGGATCCCATAGGCATCCCGGATGGCCTCCATCTCTGCGACGAAAATTATCGAAGCGACCCTGCCCGGACCTGTTGACCGGACCGACTCAAGGGCTGGTTCAAGCAGAAGAGGAGGACAGGCAGGAAGGGAAGGAACTACCTCTAGCTCCCCAACGGACATTGGGGGGGCAGGAAGGGCTGGTCTCATGCTGATCCTAAACTGCTCCCCCTTCGACTCCTCGTCGGAGGAGGAGATCATTATCCTTCGGGCAAAAGACTCAGGACGAGACATAATGGACTGAGGAGGAAGGAGCCTACCTCGGAAGGAGAGAAAGAAGAAAGACGAAGCCAGCCTAGACCCCTAGAGAAGAGAAGAACGGATGTAGATTGCGGGGGAAGAAAGGTCTGGATACTGCAATAAGCGCGAAGGATTTGAAAGAAAGGAAATTTTGAGTGAGAAATTTTTCTTTTCACTTCGAAAAGGCCCGTCAAATCCGCACTGTTGTGACCCCCTCGCCAACGGATCTGCACCACGTGCTGCTCATCGACGGAAAAGGAGTCCTTGCCACTCAAAATTCTATGCCAGCATTAATTGCTCCTCGGACGTGGCCACGCGACACCCCTGCACTGGCCTGTGAGGCCGTCCCTCGAAGCGCCAGCAACCGCGGCCATCATTGCACCGGACTTTCGCCTCTCCATGTCAGCATTGCAGTTACTACCTTCACCCCGAGCGCCGCGCACAAACGAGCCTCGGGAGTGGGGGGCAAATGATGTGGCGAGACCGCTGACATGGATAACTGACATACGCCATATTAAGGAAGACCGCCATGGTGGATGCCAAGGCGACACCTCAATTCGGAGCACTTTGCCGAGCTGAGCTGAGCTCTTCCAGGACAGCAAGTCGAGCTCAGTCCTCTGCCAGGTCAAGCTCGTGAGCTTGATGCCTAGGCTGGAGCCGCTTTCCACCCTCCAGAGCGAGACCCTCAGAGGTTAGTGCCCTATGATCGAGGTCGAGCCAAGAGCTCGCCCGTCGATGTGGAGCCTCTCCGAGCGCGCGCCCTCTGGACCGGGTCCATCCTCCACCCTCCAGAGTGAGACCCTCAGAGGTTAGTGCCCTGTGGTCAAGGTCGAGCCAAGAGCTCGCCCGCCGATATGGAGCCTCTCCGAGCACGCGCCTTCTGGACTGGGTCCGTCCTCCACCCTCCAGAGTGAGACCCTCGGAGGTTAGTGCCCTGCGATCGAGGTCGAGCCAAGAGCTCGCCCGCCGATATGGAGCCTCTCCGAGCGCGTGCCCTCTGGACCGGGTCCGTCCTCCACCCTCCAGAGCGAGACCCTCGGAGGTTAGTGCCCTGCGGTCGAGGTCGAGCCAAGAGCTCGCCCGCCGATGTGGAGCCTCTTTGAGTGCGCGCCCTCTGGACCGGGTCCGTCCTCCACCCTCCAGAGCGAGACCCTCGGAGGTTAGTGCCCTGCGGTCGAGGTCGAGCCAAGAGCTCGCCCACCGATGTGGAGCCTCTCCGAGTGCCCGCCCTCTAGACCGGGTTCGTCCTCCGCCCTCCAGAGCAAGACCATCGGAGGTTAGTGCCCTGCGATCGAGGTCGAGCCAAGAGCTTGCCCACTGATGTGGAGCCTCTCTGAGCGCGCACCCTCTGGACCAGGTCCATCCTCCGCCCTCTAGAACGAGACCCTCGAAGGTTAGTGCCCTGCGATCGAGGTCGAGCCAAGAGCTCGCCCGTCGATGTGGAGCCTCTCCGAGCGCGCGCCCTCTAGACCGGGTCCGTCCTCCACCCTCCTTTACCAAGGTGACCGCACGAGCTTGGAGCGCCCAGACCGGAGCAGACCTTGCCATCCCAGGACACCGACGAGCCGCCCGAGACCACGGAACGACGTCCCCCATACCGCCATAACTGCCTGTCTGGCTGTACTTTCAAGGGATGGGCTAGCCAGAGAGCACGCACCCCTAGGGCGGCGGCCCCCGGATCGAGGCTCTGCCAGACTTTTCGAAATAGAGCAACCAGAGAGGATGTCAGAAGGAATGAAATCTTCCCCTACCATCTGTCAGGAAAGGCGTCCCGTCCACGGCACGAAATCCTGCCCCACGCGTCTACCAACCCAGCGAGGATCCCAAGACAGACTTCCAACGGCCAGTTTTCAACTACAAAGAACGATCGGCACCCCCAGAATGGGGAGGTAACAACAGAAAAATATACCAGTAGAAAAGAACTACAGTCCACCACCAACACAAGCGCAAGCTCAACTAAGAGAGCAAAGCGCCACCACCAACACCACGGTCGAGGAAAAACCACCGGGAAACAAAGAGAAGCGGAGTGACAGAGAACCCCTTTGTCCCCGCTATCACTCTCTCCCTGCTGCATTTTTCCTTCATCGACACATCTCCCACTCCTCCTATAAGGAGTCCATCAAGAGGGGCCCGCCAGGAGGATCTGTTCCCCTGGATCGTCACTGACTTGACCATCAGAGTGCCCCCATTGGAAATCCCGGCCCGGATCACTAACCCTTGTTTCGCAAGTCTAGGAGTAGAGGACTGGCAGGTAGCGAAATGAGTGCACTTCGACGCGGCAGCTACGGGCCACGACGGTCTTGGCGGCAACAATTACTTTTTCAGGAGTCTGGGATCGATTTGACCAGAGAGGATGGACATCCACTACACCATACTGACACCTATTCAATAAAGTCCCTACAGAGGATGGGCTACCATCTGGTTGAGGGAGTTTGGACAAAGAGGGTGTCAGGTCAGAGAGTGGTTCACCTATCTTCAGATGAGGATAAGGAGGCAGAGCACCACTTGGGCGACACTGAGATTGCTGCTGTTGGAGATGATGATGATGATTCAGAGGATGAGACTGAGGAGCAGAGACAGTCAGAGAGATAGCATGGTAGTTCTAGGACTCCACCAGGACCTTCAGTTGCTCCATCAGCACCTTCAGCATCGACTACTACGCCGACTGCTTCACAGGCTTTCATTGCATAGCAGCTTAGATAGCTTTTTGAGTCTCTAACGAGTACCTTTAGTTCGATGTTTGACGAGCTTCGTCAAACAGTCGATACAGGATTTTAGGAGATCAGGGCAGAGCTGAGAGAGCTGACCTCCAGGGTTGAGACAGTCGAGAGTCGACAACAGCCGCAGGATGATGTTTAGTCAGATATTAGAGACCTGCGCTCAGATTTCGGAAGACCGAGAGGAGCAGCAGATGCCCTTAGTGCCTAGCAGATTGATGAACTGCATTGTATATAGAAGGGAGTTCAAGGCATTACGACCGAGCTTCGGACGGTCTAGGTATTCTTATCGAGGTTGTCCTCTATAGCTGAAGCTTTTGGAGCATCTAGGCAGCCACCTGATCAGTCACCACCTCCTCCTGCTTTTGATGCATCGCCACTTGCTTCACAGCCTCCTGCACCACCTACAGCTTAGCCTAGTTTACCTATTGATATTAAAACTGAGCCTGAACCTATTAGGGCAAAACCCAAATCTAGGCCTAAACAAAAATTTAAGGTACCTAAGGCCCCAACCAAAACTAGATTTCGAGATCTTAGGTTCAAACCCTTGAAGACTAAGACCTCCTCCACTATATTAGAGATTGGTTCTTCCTCTAGTGAGGAAGCAGAGTAGTTGGTGTATCGTTTTATTATTTCTTTTTGGATGTATCTTGTATTACATTTTGATGCATTGTATTTCTTTTCGAAAGTAATGAAATGTTTATTTGCAAATCAATGTGTACATTGCTTCCTTGTTGTTATATCTTGCTATCTCAATGATTGATCTCATTAATTAACCTAATAAGGGGGAGTAACACTTCAACAGAATTTTAATGAAGAGTTGCAATTTAAAAAATTCTATAAAAAAGGTGTAATTATCTTCTTATTCTATTTAAAAAGGGAAAGTAATATGCTTTTGAAAACCTTTTTGATTAATGACAAAAAGGGGGAGTAATAGTATGTGCATGGAAAACTAGCAAATCTATTGAAAATATGCATGGTAATGAATGAAACAGGGGGAGTTATCCTGTTATTCAAAATTTGCTTAAATTTGCTCTGATCATAACTTACTCTGAATTATCTCTAGTTTCTAATAGCTCTGATAATAGCTCTGATACATTCTTGGTAACTTTGATACTTTTTGCTACCTTAAGCTTTGATACATTCTTCAATACAATTGCAAACTCTCGGTACATTTTGCCTTGATACATTATTAACTTCAATTCATTAATAGCTTTTGATAAATGTTAACTTTGATACATATTGGATATATTTCAAAAGCTTTGATATTTTGTTGATAAGCTCTGATACTTTTTGATACATATAGATATATATCAGTTTAAAGTCATATACAAGTTACTTTGATATGTTTAAATGTCTATATACTCATAACTGTAAAGTTTTTCCATACCCGGTATTTTGTCATCATCAAAAAGGGAGAGATTGTTGACCCTTGGAATGATTTTGATGATAAAAAAATATTGGAATATGCATTTGATTAATTAACTATTTTCAAGTGTTTTCTAAGTTTTTATAGGATATCTTAAATATAAAACCACTCTTCCTATAACCTTGGTGTATGACAAGCTTATTTTGTTGAAATGTATTATGTAATGAAGAGTCCAAAGAAAAATCTTTTATGTATTTATGAAAATGGGCTACCTCAATGTATTTTTCTAGTTTAAATCTCTTAGATTTAGCTTTGATGAAGTTGGAAAGCTTTTGGAGTTAATTGGAAGTCTCTGGAAGAATCTAGAGAAGCTTGGATAGTTTTGGACCTAAGTTACAAGAGCCGACTCAAAGTAGGAGAGCCAACTCGAAGTCTGGCACAGCACTCAATTTTCTGGCACGCAGACATTTGAGCGCACTCGAGAGTAAAGAGCCGACTCGGGCAGAGTTCAACTTCTAAAGTTCTAAGAATTCGAGCCGACTCGAGGGAAGTTGAGCCGACTCGTCCAGAGTGAAAATTTTTCAAACAGACAACTGAGTCAACTTAAGTGCAGATGAGCCGACTCTTCCAGAGTTTACATGTTCTCAGTTCTAAAGAACTAGCCAGGCGAGCCGACTCAATGAAGAAGAGTCGACTCGACTAGAGCAATGTTTTGACTTGTCTGAGAATCCGAGCCGACTCGAAGTCCAGTTCCGAGTTTGTAACGGCTAGTTCCAGAACTCTCTTTTTGAATCTAAAACGGTCTCCAACGGTCATATTTCGAATCCTAATGGTCTACAATGGTTATATATACTTGAAATCAGTTAAAGAGATTATTTATAAGGGATTTGAACCACTTTTGAAAAAGAGAATGAGAAGTTAATGAAAAGTTAATGAGTTTTTGAAAGAACACTTAAGAGAGTATTCAAGAGAGCACTCAAGACCTACCAAACTTCTATCTGATTTCTTGAGTCATTTATTGAAGAAGCTAGAAGCCTTGAAGAGCATTCAAAAAGCAATCAACAGGGCTTCTCAAAAGCTACAACTCAACCATCGAACAACAATCGGTTTGTCATAGAGTTACTCTGTTTTTATACTCTTTATTTGAGTTGTTCCAAGTACAGCAAGGGCTGTAACTTGGGGTTTATATAGGTTATTAGTGAGCCTTTTAAAACCAAGAGTGGATTGTTAGTGAGTCCGGGAAAACTAACATTGTATTAGGTTTTTGGTGAGCCCGGAATAAAACCAAGTTTGGATTTTTGGTGAGCCTGGGATAAAACCAAGTTTGGGTTTTGGATTGTGAGCCCATGAAAATAATCCGGTTGTATTCCAAGGATGAATATAGTGAAAATCCCAAGTGGTATCTTGGATAGTAGACGTAGGAGCGAGGTTGCTCTGAACCACTCTAAAATTGCTTGTGTTTGTGCTTGTGTGATTGTGCTCTTTATTTGCTTCTACTTCTATACTTGATTAATATCACTCACCACACTAAGTTAGTTTAAAAGGAGCACATGTTTGAGAAAAAAATTAAATATCCAATTCACCCCCTCTTGGGTAAGCTACCTAGGCAACATATATTAATGGTTACTGGTGGTTGTTGAAACTATTAATGATAGAATAGTCCATTTTTTCAGAATAAATACAAATTCTCTAGAATAGATACAAATTTTTTCTGAATAAATAGAAATACTTCAGAAAAACATAAATCCAAATAGACGGAAGTATTTTTGTTTATTCCAAAGTATTTATTTTATTCTGAAAAATATTATATTTATTCAGGAGCATTTGTATTTATTCTAGAATTTATTTATTTATTTTTGTTTGTATTTATTCTATACTATTATTTTTTTATTTTTTTATATAAAAATTAGTTTAAATTAGATGGTAGGGGACCTAATCGGATTTAGCTCTAAATCCTTTCGAAAAGAGCCAAAGTCCATATATATATATAAAGATACAGGGAGAATTGTAATCCTTGACTTTAAACCAACTACCCGCTTTGACCTATGGATGAAAACAAATCTTGGAGCTTCTAGCTTCAAATGGGAGAAGGTGGCTAGACCTTGTTCAAGCTTCGGTTGAAACCTAACTTGAAGCCCAACTTGGCTTGCCTTGTCGTCCATCCATCTCAACCATCCTTCCTCCCCTTACTGATGCTCTCTCCCCCTGCTCCCATATCCCCCAACCCGTTTGTCTTTATCTTAGCCATTCCTCATCTCTCTTCACACTTTATCTCTCTTTTCCTGTCATCCAAACCCCATATCTTAGGATCTCTACCCTCCCTCGCTCTCTCTCTCCCAACCCCATGGCATTTACACCTTTGCCTTTTGTCCTGCCCTAAACTCTACACTCGGGTCAACCACGTGATACAACCACAAATTTTTCTAGAATGTAACTCTATAGTATATATACGACGCGGTAATATTCTAAATCAAAGCATTTAACATTAAGAGATAAACAACTAAGGCAACCGCATTGTATTCTTTACTAAATATTAAACTTACCCAAAATACTTGGTTTAAAATATTTAATATCAGATATAAAACTATTACTATTTTTTCATAAAAAATTTCTACTCAATCCCATTAGCTAGGTATTTTATGGCTCTAAAAAAAATAGAATGATAATATGAGCTAAAAGCTTAGTAAGGATTCTTTAAGCACGTACAGGAGCATAACTGATGATATCAATTCTTACAAAGTTATACATGTTGAAAAACTATTAGTTCATATCTCAACAATCAATATTTAAGCATTAATATAACCATCTTAACAGGGATACCAACATGGTTATCAAGTTGCAATAGTAAATAACTCAACTATATATCACATCCCATCAAATATCATCACTAATATACTTATCATACATTACCCGAAAATCAACTCTCCTTCGAGCAGAACTTCATTGTAAATACTATTATAGCTTCTTAGCATGATTATTAAGTTATTATTATCATTATCATTATTAATATTCTTCTTTTTATCACTTTCATTATTAGCATTACTATTATAACATGTTTTATTATGGGTCAGATCCGACTCTTCCAACATTTGGATTGTTCATGATCATGTTTCTACCGGTAACTAGCCATATATACTCAATATATCTATCATGTATCTACCCGTGGCTAGGCCATTCTTAATAAATATACTACTTATCTGCCTGCGGTTAGGCCATCCTGAATCTATATAGACCAGGTATCCATCATGGTTAGGCCATCTTTAATATATATATACCATGTATTCGCTCGTAGCTAGGTCATCCTCAATATATATACTACTTATTTTATGCTATATTGAAATGTACCATGTTTCTATTCAATTCATGGCAAGGCCATATTAAAATCGTGACTAGTCCAATTGCCCAAATTTTAAATTATTATAAATATTTTTCTTTTTTCTTCAATATCAGAATTTATGAATTACTTGTTTACGCTATCAACATGTAATTAAGTATAATTGACAATAATAGAAATCAAAATTTATAATACATGCAAGTATGCAATATCCATAATTTCTAGCTAATGATATCCAAAATTCTTAATCATGCAGGTGATTGTGATTAGAAATCCCTACCTCCTTTAATATCAAAATACATCCAAACGTATTAACTCAGCTTGCTGCATAGAATACCTTGTAATGACCGCTAAATATATCATTCAGTATTTCTTTTCGACTCTTTTGAACTTGAGTTGACGTGGAAGAGAAGATGGTGATGATGGGCAAAGGTATAGAAGCAAGCCACAACAGAGTGAAAGAGCGAGAGATTACCACTAAGGTGGTAGCATAGTTAGTGGGTGCTTACGCTTACGTCTCTCCGATTACGGGTTCGAAACATGATCCATGCGGTGACTCGATTAAATTCAGGAATTTTTCTTGGAACACGTGAATGGGGACGTGATGATTAAATTCATGAATTTTTCTTGGAACACGTGAATGGGGACGGGAGGGAGCATTCTACTCTGGCAGCTTAGTGAGATAAGGCTGACATACTCACCTTCGGTGGGAAGACAGCGAGAGCACAAGAGGATTAAATTCAGGAATTTTTCTTGGCAGCTTAGTGAGATAAGGCTGACATACTCACCTTCGGGTGGGGAAGACAGCGAGAGCACAAGAGGATTAAATTCAGGAATTTTTCTTGGAACACGTGAATGGGGACGGGATGATTAAATTCAGGAATTTTTCTTGGAACACGTGAATGGGGATGGGAGGGAGCATTCTACTCTGGTAGCTTAGTGAGATAAGGCTGACATACTCACCTTCGGGTGGGGAAGATAGCGAGAGCACAAGAGAGAGGGAATTTTTCTTGGAACACATGAATGGGGACAGGAATGAGCATTCTATTCTGGCAGCTTAGTGAGATAAGGCTGACATACTCATCTTCGAGTAGGGAAGACAGCGAGAGCACAAGAGAGAGAGGCACGAGGAGGGAAAACACAGCGAGAGACGAGGAGAGAAAATGGAGAGGGCGTAGGATAGAGGGAGGGGCGGGAGAGAGAGTGTAGAGAGAGAGCCCCATGTTCTTTCTTTTTCACTTTATCTCTTTTTTTTTTTTTTTTTTTTTTCCTGTTGCACGGTTGAGGGAGTGTGGCCCTTCTCGTGTCTTTCGTGCAAGAGAAAAAGAAGCCATGTGGCCTCTTGGTTTCTCCGCTCCCTATCCATGCAATAATGGACCAGACGTCGTACCCCTCAAAATAATCTCTCTCCTCCTCCATGCCCCCTATCTACTTTACTCATGATTTCCCTCTCTCACACACGTACACTCTTCCCTCACCCTATGCCCCATTCCACATCTTGCTCCATCTTCTTCTCCCTCTCTCCTACTATCAATTTCCATCATGATCTCTCTCAACCTTATTTGATTTCTATCATCCACCCCATTTTCTTTAAATTCTATTAATCTAGAAGGTTCATTAGATTTGATATAGATTTATTCAGTTATAATGAATAGGACTAGGTTTAATCGCAAGATCTATCATACCAAAAAGTTAAATTAAATATCAAATTTTTAAATATGGTGACATGATCCTATAATATTTAAGTGAGAGTTTTTTTTTCAAATCCGATAACTTTTTAAGCTTTACCGTATTATGTCATCCTTCAAAATGTGTAACACATCAAATCAAGCCCAAATTTTATCATTGGACTCCAAAATAATTTAGTTAAACTGGAATTTTTTTTTTCAAAAAAAAAATTGATTTAATATATCCCTCAATTTGAGAAGAATTAAATAGAGCAAAGATAAAGTTGATGTAAATATAGAGATCTACTGGAATTATAGCTCTTTTATATTTTTCTATTAGTTATATTTATTTTGAAAAAAATATTTTTTATTTGAACTAGAAGAAAAATCTAATTTAAATTGTACAAGAACGAATCTTTCTAATATAAATAAAAATTATATATCTCGATTTGGTAATGATTAATGAAATAAAAAAGGATTTAACCATATTTTAGCTAATTTTCAAACTTTTTTAAAAATGATAGATTTGAGTTGAATTCTTCTCTCTCCCACTGGATCATCCATCCACCATGGTTGAGCTCAGGATTGGATATGCTTAGGCTTGATTCAAGTTCAAGCTAAATTCAAATTGTGCTTTGGATTGAGCTTGGGTTAGGATCAGGCTTGATTCTATAAAAAGTTTTTGGACCTCCAGCTGATTTAAAGTTGGAAAAAACTAGCAAGCCCAGACCGCATGGAAATCCAGCTCGATCAAGCCTAATTTACTATTATGCTAACCATTGAATACCACGGGAGATAGATGAGATGATCATTAGGATTTTTATCGATAGAATCACTCTCGCCAGCATTCACCGGAGGCTTAAAAAGAAAAAAAAAAAAAACATTTTCCGGTCCCTTTTTTTCCACTGCTCTGCCCCTCTCACAAGGCCCATAAGACTGTTTGAGAGTAGCAAGGTAATATCAGATAACCCTTTCTTTCACATTTATTTTTGGTCAAATACTCTATATTGAAAATAGAATTTGGGACAAGTTAGAAATTTAAAACTAAAATCCGAATAAATTTAGAATTTATCCCTGGGCATCTGTTACCCGAACGAAATTCTATATATATTTTAGTCACTAAAATATAGCCTATTACACTTTCTATTTTATTTTTTACTAAAAATAAAAAAATATAATTATATTTAATTTATTGGATTTTCTTTAAATTATTCTGTCAAATATCTGAATTATCCATTACAATACAAGATAATCAGGTCCTTATACCTGCTAAGTATATCTGAAATAGATTTGGAATTTGAGGTTAATTTTATACTCGGAAAAGCTAGTACGCAATTTTTTTTCCAGTCTTCCAGATCCATTTATCCCGTACAATCCGGGTTGGTGAAATAATTTATTCTGAAATAAATAAATAAATAAAAATAATTTACTCTGGATTAATTTATTTTATTTCTTAATGTAACTATAATAAATATCCCGAAAAAGCCACTTATAAAATCTAGACTCTCCGTAGGAACCAACCCCCCTATTTCTCTCTCCTCAGTAAGTTATATTGGGAAACCGGCGCTCCGTGTTTTCTGTTTTTTTCCTGCTCTCTCCCCTTCCTTGTTGAAACAGCCCCTTGCTTGAAGCGGTTTTCTTGATCCCTAGGTGGTCTTCCGGCGATTTACATGGCCCGTCGCGGCGGGGCCGCACCCGTGCCCGACGAGCTCCGGTGCCGGCGGTCTGATGGTCGGCAATGGCGTTGCCCGAGGCGCGCCATGTCCGGGCTCAGCTTCTGCGAGCACCACTACCACCTGGCCCGCCGCAACCAGGCCAAGCACAAGGGGCTGCTCGACTCCCCCCCAACGCCCCGCCGGAAGTCCGGCCGGTCGCCTCGCTCCCGGCCAGAGACACCGGACCCACCGCCAGGGAAGCGGCGGAGGAAGGGGGACCCGCCGACGGAGGAGCTGATATCCGTGGCGCTGAGGCGGCAGATGGAGAGGAGGGAGGAGAGGGAGGAGACCGAGGGGCGGACGGAGGTGACGAGGGACCTCCCCAATGGGGTGATGACCATCTCCCTGACTTCTGCCAGGGTTTCCGGCAATGCCGGCCCGCCTTTTGTCCGAAAGCTAGGGTATGATCAAGGTCCGTTCTTGAGGCGGTGCATCCGGTCCAAGAACGTGGAGCCGCTCCCCGTGGGACCGCTGAAGGTCGATTTCCTTTTGTATGCTTTCTTTTTTATGGTTTATTGAATCTCTTACTTCCTTACATTTCTATGTAACGTTTCTTCCTTTTTCCGCGTGTAGAAATTTCCTTGCGGTAAGGGTTTGGGGAGGGGACGAAAGAGGATTTGCCATAGATGCGGGGAGAGTAAGGCGGTTCGTATGGTCCAGTGTTCGAGTTGCCTGAAGGAGTCCTTCTGCTCGAGCTGCATCAAGAAATGGTTTGACTCTAACTTACCCTCTCTGTTACGGATTCTTGAACTTCCTTTATATTGGTTCTTGGTTAATAGTATATCGTACTCAAATAATTGTTGCTAAATGCTAATATCATGTGCCAACTGCTAAATAATTTGTTGCTTTTCTATTTTTCACACTTATCTGAGTTACCCTATCACTAATGCTAGTGACAATTAAATTAAAGTCTTTACTGAGGCATGGCTACAATATAATGTACAGAAACTTTGTACCTAAACAAGTGTGCATTGGTCACTGGAATTCAGATGCTATTCATGTGATTCAGTGTAGGTGTTAGAGATGCTTTACCCAGCAACCCTTCAAACAAAAGATCATCTCTCAATTTCTGATAAAGGAATGTATATTAGGGAAGAACAAGTTTAAAAATATTCCCTGGTGATCATCAGATGATCATTTAATCAGTGGGCTATCAATGATAGCCTATGGCCTCACCATGCCTATGCAATGGCATTTGCTAAAGTAACATTTGTTCGATTTTTGTAGGCCCACAGAAACTTCCAAGTCACTATTTCTGGGTAAAAATAAATATTCACAGTGTAAAAGCTGAATCACTCTGCAACTGCGGCTGATAAATTCCTTTCTGTATTTTAATGGTTCTTGCAATTACAATCTATGTTTTTCTAAAATAACTGTCATAGGTTGCAAAATTTAAATATTAGCCATATTTGTATTCTTCTCACAGAGGCCTAACCTAATGTTTTCGCTAGCAATTAATCAGCCGTTATCCAAGACTTAGTGGTTAAGGTGTATGGCTTTTGTTTCTTAAGAATGAGTCTCCTCTATAGTGTTTTCCATAATGGAGCCTTGTGCTTTTTAGTTGGACTTGCTCAACAAACACTTTGTTACGACCCCTTTATAGCATTAGATGGAGTTTATGGATTCATACATTTGAGGGTCAGTCTACCTCTAACAAAAATATGCTACTGCAAACTGGAACACATGGGCCATGTTGCCTTAAACTAGGCTGAAAATTGACTTGATACTAATTTTTCTCTACTCAATCTTTCTATGCTCCTTGTGTTTTCTATACTAAACCTGGTTTGGTTAAGGTCTCAAGATTTGTATCAATATAAATTTTGGAAATCATATATTTTAAAATTCGGGCTGCTCATGGTTTTGGAACATATGTCCATGTAAATTGGATTATGAACTCTTCATTAGAATAGCTCCCTTCTCAAACAGCCCATACAAAATTTGGATTTTTAACCTGCTTATGTGTATATCAGACTCAGGTGTCTCTTGTTTTTTACTCTACCCTTAACATATCTTACTAGGACAATCAGTATCTTAAAGATTTGGAATCTATACAAAAAAATGGATGTTCTGGTGTTGTATGCTTTTATCTCCACCACTTATGGCCCATAAAAAGATTGCGCTACTGATGATTTAACTAGTCTATTTTTGTGACTGATCATCTTTTCTACCATCCGCTATTACTTTGATATTATTGGGGAGGATTTCCTTTAACCCACTTAACTTGAATCTCTCGAATAAAATAATAAACAATATGAATTTTAGAAAGTGGGTCTCTAAGATCTTTACTTTCATTAATTTTTCATGATCCATATATTATGGTAAATTGCACGAATTGAAAGTAAGAGTTTATGCTCTTTGTTTTGATGCCCTTTGTTGGGTTCTAGTGGTGGAAAGTTGAGCTAATGCTTTTTTCTTTTGCTTTCTGTATTCATGCTCTCCAAAATCAGGGTATATGCCATCTATTTATACTAGTGAAGTCCTCCTTATTTGAGTTAGATTCTTCTTGTAGTTAAAAGAGGAGAGTTTGCAAGTTCTCTACTATTCTATGGTACACTCTTTTTAATTGAGTTAGATTCTTCTTATGGTTAGAAGACAGTGAAAACTTTCCCTTTTTTATGTTAGTGAAGTTTAGGCGAAATGAGATTAGGTTTCTTTCCTAATTAAAAGAGTATACAAATTATAAAATAATAAAAATATTTTACAAATTTTTAGATTTGAACAGAAGCTAAATCTTTTTTGCATCAAGTTCTCCTTTAGCCACATCATTAAAGTCTTCCAGAGTAAAAGTTATCGCTTTTTTAAAAGTTTTGGCACTTTATTGAATCCTAAATGTATTGGATTTTGTTTGTGAAACTTGTCCAAACCTACCCAAAGTAGCAAGATTGGTCCATGACAGGTCAGAGGATCCTCTTAGATCAGAGCTTTTCCTATTTGATGAATTTAGTGCCTGCTAAATTAAAAATGGAGTGGAGGAACACATGCTTTTCCATCTTGCAGTTGAATATCTTTTCTTTTTTATTTGAATTCATCTTCTGTTATGAAATAGATACCTTTTTTCAGCATCAGCAGAATAAACCCCTCGTCATCCCTGGAGGTTGGAGATAGTGGCAGGAGTTAAAGGGGTTGAAGTTGAAGGCATCAATAGAGTCACAAGCTTTGTGAGTAAAGTTTTAGAAGTCGATTGAGTCTTGAATGTGGTTGATTTGCTCTTGAAGCTTGTCCAAAACCTAGCTAAAATGACAAGATTGCTCCTACCTTTTTTTCCCACTTGCACTTTTCTTTTTGTAAGCATTTCATGAAATTTCTGTTGTTCCTTTGTCTTCTGTAGTTTTAGTGCTTAATTAAACTATTCCAATTAAAGGTTCACTAAATGTCATAGGGTAATTAGCTACATACTTTTGAATTTGTTAAGAGTCAAACAAAAACTTCTCTTACGTAGGTTGAATCTGATAATTTTAACTCTTCTTAACCAAATTATCTATTTTGAATCCCATATCTTCCTTTGAGATGTTTTAATTCATATAGATTGCAAAGGGTAGACAATATGATCCCACATTATTGTGTCTTCTTAATATTAGACTTAGTATCTTTCAACCTGACTCTTGATGGATTTCTTAATAGACTAAATGTGTGATGCTTACATTGTTAGCTTCCAAGTTGTAGCAATGCCTTGTTTTTTTGGTGAAGGTAGCAATGCCTTTAAAAGAAGAAACCAAATGATGGACAGAAAAACTACACTATTGGTGGCACACCTAAAGCTTTTATTTCTCCAATATACTACTCCAGATGATAAAGTGTTACCCTCCTAAGAGTCACCAACAATGTATAATTCTGCTATAATTTGTTCTTTTTTTCCTGCATAGTAATGGTCGCATGATGGGTGGGACAGTTGTGGGCCATTATCCTAGCATGCAAAATCGAGTTGTTGTATGGTGGTAGTTGATACTTCTTTTGAGTCTCTAGATGACTGCCCAAATGGTCTAATGTCTATGTGATGGTGATGGTCAAAGGAAAAGAATCAGGTTTCAATTAAATTTCCATCTTTCTTTATATTACCTGAACTTCCAATAAACTTTAATTTTGTTACACCATCAAACTTTTTACCATTACCAAGTCAGGCACTACTTTTATGGTTTCAAATGATGATAATGTTGATGGAAATTTGGGCAGGTGGTATACAACTCAACTATTATGTAGAATCAAGGATCCCGATATCAGTACCGGGACCCATATCGGCATTGAACCGGTACGGTACAGTACCGGTATCATATCGTACCATGTGTCGGCATGGTTGGATCGGTATGCCTATTTTTTGTTTTTTTAGGATTTAGGATTTAGGATTTTTGTTTTAGGATTTTTAAAAATGCTAATATATTAAAGTAAGCCTCCAGCCATTAATTCTAATTAAAGTAAGATACAAAATTATAATTAAAATAAGATTATCAGTAATTAATTAAAGTAAAAGGTAAAATATAAATATAATTACCTACCGATATTTAAAATCGGGTCGAGTATCGATATCCATAAATATCGGGATCATTAATGTATTGAGGAGGAAGATCAGTAAATCTTTCTAATTAGGTAGCGTGATATTCTTGTAAGCTCATTTCAAGAGGTATGCGTGATGGATCGTAACTCATCGTAGATCTCTCGCTGAGATCCCGACTCTGAGAGATATCCAGAAACTGATGATATGGCTGTGTAGGGCCCATCCAAATATACTAGCAATAAAATCAGATCCGTAAGATGTTCCGGGTTGCATGGGATAATAATCACCAGAAAATAATGTTTCGGATGTACCGTATGGATCATATGGCTCACAAGCTATTATAGTTGCAGGTAAAATGATCCTGAATATGAGGATGATCCTGATATATTCATGAATCTTATTTCATGTGCAAGATTTGTAGCTACATCGTGTACTGAATGACTTTACGGAATTTGTTGCTTATATGAAATCGTACCATCATAGAGTTTACCAACTGGTATACCATGGTCTGTATCCTGTATGGTGTGACTAAATTGTGACTCATCAGTAAATCGAAGATGAATAAATGGCTACATCTCCTGTCCTCCCGTCCTTTTATGATCACTAGATCTTTCACCATCTGAAGAAGCACTAGCACCACTCTCTTTGGTATCTGAATTTGAATAAACTGAGTATTTCAGTGGAGATGCAACTGACTTTCCTTTTTTCTATCTCTGGATCGAATAGATGGCGGGAAGGAATGATGTGATATATCTACTAGAGCCCTGTGAGGAATATTGCTTGTTGTCCATTGTTCAGTATCCATGCCAGCCTTGCTAGCTACAAAACTGGCTGGTCGAGGAGGCGATCCTGGCTCATTAAGTTCTAGTTCATGTTGCTGACTCACGATCCATCCAATTATCGGATCTTCATCCTCATCAACATAATTACTTGTAGTAAGATCGGAGTATTTTAGTTCGACTTTTTTTTAAATACACTTTAGCTTCAATCTTAAATTATAGTGTACATAAAAAAGATCGTCGAGGCATTTCAGTTTTAGATGGTTTCTCTGCTTGGAGTGGATAAGGTCGAAGGTAGATCAGTTGTGCTCACATTCACTAAATGACACCGTCTGACACCGTCTGGAAGAGAATCTTGACAGCAAGAAGTTTTAAGTATTTTGCTGATCCTCCAAAATGTTTCCATCATTCAGCTACAAAAGATATTAAATAATTTAGAATTTTAGATTCGAAAAAATTTAAAAATTAATTTAAATCTAATATTAGACTTAGTACTTGGTAGTACCTACCAAGATTTATCTTTGATTTATTTCTGATGACTACATTGGATCCAAAAGAATTTGTCCCCTTAAAAATTGTTTAGAAAAAAATTGTTATCATGAGCTACTTATTAAAATTAGTGCTAATAAAAATTACTCAACAATTTCAACCTAACTTCTTCTAGGCACATAGCCGCGATATGTGGATCGGGCTCCATCTTATATATAACATTATGTAGGGCAGACATAAGTTATTCATCTATGGCAATGTTCGGTATGGAGTATTGGAATTTCGGATTTAGATAGTAAGCTGTACATATATTTTAAGAATTAGTCAAATATATTTGTACAAATATAATTTAATTTAAAATTTTAGAAAGTTCATGATTTATTGCGTACCTACTAGATGTAAATCCGAACTTATTTGATAATTTCACCATCCATCAATGATTTGGATATACTCATTAACATGTACTGGATTTGTTTCTTGGATCTTTTTCTTTATCATTTGTATCATGTAATACAGGAGGCCCATGAGCATATCTCTTAGAGTCCATGGCCCAAAGTATCTCATATTGAGGCTTGATAGTCTCTACTACCCTCTCGGTCCATTGCTAGAATGTTTGTCTCATCATTAAATTTTTTATAGTGCTTTTTTCAGTATTTGTTCTGGCATATCTGCTCTGTTATCACTCTTGATTGACAAATATCTGACGCAGCTTTATTTTCTTGCCAAAAAAATTATCAAGTGCTATATAAGTTGTAGCAAACCGTTGATCCCTAGTCTTAATATTTCTTTCCCAATAAAGCTCTTCATCAATAATAAGATCCATATAATATATGGTTATAGATAAATTTGGTGATAGTCTGTGCTAATTCAACTATTTTCTGTATTATATGAATTTTTTTAATATCCATCAACATGAGATTAATACAATGTACAGCATAAGGGATCCATAAAATATGCGGTCGTCGCTGTATCAAGAGCTGTCCTGCAGCCCTATATTGTGATCCATTATTTATGATGACCTGCACGACATTTTGCTTTCCTACTCAATCATCTCCATCAATTTGAGGATATGGTTGCTGTCGTGCACCTGATCTGAAGTATCAATAGATTTATGAAAAAAAAATTTCCATTACAATAAATCAAGAAGTTAATGATGCTTCGTCTAGTAGGACCAGTCCAACTATCAGACATCATTGTCAATCTATATACGGGCCACTTACTCTGATAGGAGAAATTCAATTTTCTAGCTTCTTATTACTGTCTAGAAGCTGATCATATATATCCTTCGATCCTGGAGGATCTATACATGTACCAGCAGCATGTATAGATGCAACAGTAGAGCGATAATATAGGTTATCTGCTGCATGCATTGGAATATGACTGAAATAAAATCAGGATTAAATGGTCCGCCATATATTCTTCTTATCATTTTTCAGCATGCTATCAATCCTCTGTTGCTTGGAATCTATACTAGGAAAGGCATGTGGATTGATATCATAGATAGTGGCTCCTGCTGGAATGTTCCTGAAAGATTTCTTTCTACTGCCAAATGCTCCCAACATGAATGCTTCTTTTTACTGCCAAATGCTCCCAACATGAATGCAATATGACTGACTGGTGCCTCTCCTGAGCTTTCTGACTGAGAAGGTCCTCCTAAATTGTCTCAAACTCTCTTATAATACTTTTAGAGCCCGATCTTGATCTCGATTCAAAAGTTGATGGTCCAAATCGCTCTTTGCTTGGGCATCTCTGGCTGCCTCTGCTCATGCAAGCTTGCCTGAATGGTAGTCTCTATCTGTGCCTCCACATCGGAAGGAATAGATGCTCTTTCTGACTCTCTGGAGTAATAAGAAAGTGGTTCTACGGTTCTGCGGTCAATCTCTGCCTTCTTTGATATATTTTTCTTTCCTGCTTTGAAATCAGCAAAATACTTTTTCATCATTTGACGGATCTCTTGTAGACATTGTCGGCATGCAGATACATCAGAATAGCCGCCAACCAAGTACTGCTTCAACCTCGTTATCCCACTATCTTTGAATTCTATATTGCACCATTTATACCTTCAATGATATCGATTTGAGAGCATTTCTCCATACAACCAATTAATGTCACGCTTCAAATTCTTCTTGATGGATGCATTCCTAAATATTTAAAAAGTACACAAGCTCAATAATTACATATATTAATTAATATTTTGTTTACCTAATTTTTTTTATTTTTTATTTAATTATATATATATTTTTATTTTTTAGATTTAAAAAATATAAAAAAATAAAATATTATAAAAAATAATTTAATCTTATATTCGTATAGAATCTTATCATAGATGTTACATATATTTTTTTAAGATACTGGACATGCATGAAATGTCACTTTTTTTTTTCAATATTAGATCTAGAGCACTATTCACAAGATGCATCAAAATTTGGATAAATCGACATGAAATTTATAGTGAGAGTAGTTTACAAGTCCTATAACAATAATCTATAATTATATTTTTTAATTATTTATTTTATTATTTATAATTTTTTAATCAAAAAAATAATTTTTAATTTTAAAAATTATATAGTTAACAAAAAATCATGATCTTAGCATCATTGTATAAATCTTTTATAGATCTATAACATACTCTAAAATCATGTCTAAAAAAAAGTTTGATAGCATTTTTCCTTATTTCTTCATTTTTCACGAATTTTTAAAAAAGAAGGGGGAAGAGGGAGAAAGAGATAAGGAAGCACATGTGTATTTTGAATCCACCTTTCTTGCTATTTTGGCATTTGATTAGCTTCAAATCGGAAAAAAATCGTCTTTGTAGCCTTCGTTGAAGGTTTTTACACTCATTTGAGAGCTCTCGGGCTCTTAAAGAGCTTTCGGTTCCTTTATAAACCCCCCTATAAGTGCATTGTAACACAAAAAATCTCGGTTCGAACCAGTCTGAACCGGTCCCTAACTGACTAGTTCGGGCTGGTGCTTAATTTTTTTTTATTTTTCTAACCTGGAGAACTGTTTTTTGGCATCGAACCATGCCGGTTTGCTGCCAGTCTGGTTTGGTACGGGCTGAACCGGCCGGTTCTGCAATCATTGTATGGAATACATTGCTTTATGCAGAATTGGTTGCTTTGCTGGAACATGTATGTAATTAGATCCTTCATCAAGAAAGTTAATTAGAAAAACAAATATAAACATAGCATGTTTTTAAGCCTTGAGAAACACTCCAAAGCTCCATGTTTCAATTATGATTGAAGTCAGTCCGACATCATGGGTAGTTTCTGAGTTTCCACTGTTTCTGCTTGAACTGTTTCATGGGGCCAAATGTATTATATACATGGGTAACTTATGCTTATGCTTCCGACAAATTTTAATATTTTCAAATTTTTAAAAGCATTGTTGTCAATGTGAAACTAAGATTTTGCCTTTTTTGGAAGACTTGGAAGCATCATGATGCCACGTTCTAGAGAATTAAGAGTTCTGTGTTTAAAGTAAACATAGGTTTGGCTATTCTATAATCTGAATCTTGTCAACATGTAGAATCCATTGTGGAAGTTTATCATAGGGAAACAATATTATATCAAAATGATATGAATATTTTAATCTTTTATCTGTGAACCAAATTAATGCATCCAATGATCCTAAACAACATAGTAATGATGGCTAACTTGCTTTCATGGATTTCTTTGCTTTTCTCTTCTCTTTTTTGGGTGGAGGAGGGCAAAACTGCAAAATTGGAGGTCAAAGCACTGAAATTGTGGAAATCAAAACTTCTGTTTCTTGGCTAGAACCGAGCTTATAATCAAGATTTTTTATCTTCTTTTTTCCATGAAAGATCAAACTATGACAATGTGAACCACTGCTTGATTATGACTATGGAGCCTTGATGGAGTTATACCATATTGGAGATTTTACCTATAAGAATTATAACTTCAGCCCCATGTCACTTGGAAACATGACATGGGTTTCAAGAGTCCACGTGTTCTGAAGAATCCAACACAGGGAACTTCTAAAAGTTGGACATGACAGCATATTTATTTCTTATATATGTATTCGTAGATATGCATTGATGTATGAATGTAAGAAACTTTCATGTGGAAGTGCCAAAAGTATACATATAATGATCATCACAGCATAATTTGATGTTATGAAGTGCAGGGAGTGTTGTGAAGTGTCCTAATGTCCAACACACCCAAAAACACAAAATTTGGTGTTCAGGTAATGCTGCTTCACGTACAATTATTCGTGCTGTGTACGTGCAACAGCTCAAAATTTTGCCCTTGCACTGGATCTATGTTACCTAATTCTGCTTCTCAGTTTTCCATGCTAACCAGATTGTGACCAACATGGACTGTTTTATGGTAAATCTTTGTTCTTTACAAATTCCAGCCCAATTTGCTTAGAAGACTCTTAACTCCTATGTGTGATGATGCTTTTTATGAATTCTTGCTTCACCTAGATTTTCACCAGAGTAATGAAGAATGCTACTACATTAAGATGTGATTTTCTAAGAGCTTGCATGAAAACATTGTTGGCAAATGAAATATGAGGTCATGTAATAGCATAATAGGTTACCCTTTCACCAGTTTCTGATGCATTTCAATGTCCTTTGGAGGTTCCATTTGGTCATTTATTAACTTTATATTTATGGGAGTGTCTATTGGTTTGGACCATTTTACTTCATCGCAATTTTTGTTTGACATAGATTGCTTTCTTTTTGTTGAATCTTGCCTATGCCACTATATCTTCTAGGAAAATGTCGTCCAAGTTTGTCATAAATTTTCAACCTTTCTATTGCTTCAGTATCACTCTCACTTAGCACTATATCATCAACATCTAGTCTAAAGCATGTCATGACCAAGAAAACTATGTTTAGAAACATTGAGCGGTTCAGATGAAACTTCTGAATCTGTATAATAAAATCACCTCATAAAACTTCTCAAATCAAGCTTTTGTGTACTGCCTCAAACAATAAAGAAATTTTATAATATTTATACCCTTTATTAAATACTTGACCAAAGTCAATACATTACTATCCTTATTTTGAGACTTGCTCCTAGATCATTTTTGAATCCAAGAGCCCCTTTTTGCCAGATTACTGTACCAATTTTGACTGGTTGGATCACTTTAGATGTGTTATTTTGGGTTTATGGAGCAACGGTTAGAGTTGTTTCATGGTTCCATCATCTTGGTGTGTTATCTTGTAAGCTCATGTTTTCTGCAACATGAAAAAAAATTCTTTGTATCCTGGACAATAGAATCTTGGGTAATCATCAGTGGCTACAATAGAAACTCATTAGTTTTGCTAAATTGATATGGTGATCATATATGACATCTAAAGGTATTTGATTTTCATCAAGTACTTGTGTTCAAACTCATGTTCATAGAAGGAACCTGCGCATGTAACTAACGTGGATGCTCTCAGTTTTTAGCTTCATTGGTTTTTTCATTGTGATTATTTTACAATACACATGTTGATGAATTTATAGTTTATACCAAATGCAGCAACAAAATCTGTCTACAAGGAGAAGATAGAGTCACCATTTTTGGCAAATATAGGGGCTTAATATATGTTCATTTTTAGTTTAGGACTATTAGATCCATTATTACAATTTTTGTCACAAGTTTCATATTAATTTGAGTTGTAGTGGCAACAACTTTCTTTCTATCCATCAAGGAATCTGAAACCAGAATTAGACTCTGTTTTGGCCGACCGGTGGTATGAGTCGGTATGGCCTGTATCGGACTGGTGCGAGCTAATATAGAAACAAAGTAATGAATCGGGAAAGAGGAAAAAAGAGAGGAAAGAGAGAATGAGAGAGAGGAGGAGAGGGAAGGAGGTGGAGGCAATGAAGATGCGCTTTTGATTCCTTTGCAAAATTGTAGCCAAGAGGGAGATAGAGGGGAAGAGGGAGATAGAGGGAGGGGGAAGGGAAAGATCCTTTGCAAAATTGTAGCCAAAAGGGAGATAGGGGAAAGAAAAGGAGGGAGGGGAATGTAGCGGAGAGACCGTCGGAGGGCCTTTAGTTGGTAGCCATGGCCTAGTTGGTTGCCATGGCTACCAGACAGTGTAATCATTGCTCACGACTTCATAGGCATAAAACATCGCGGGATTTTTTTAAAAAAAATCTTGTACATAATGAAGTCGGTAAACCAATTATCGGCTTCAATATTCATCATTGTTTTTTTTAAAAAAAGATAAACAAAAACTTCTCGCCCGCCCTTGTTTTGATCGTGCAAACCTGCAAGAGGTTTTCCATCACTCGGCGATCATAGTAGCTACTTCATGGCCCTTCCCCCTCTCTATCTCTCTTGATTAAAATTTCTAGCGTAGGATGCGGAGCCCTAGAGGATTTCGTGGCTCTCTAGCGGTCTCGGCGAGCTACTACCGGCCCTTTGGCATTGTCATCTACTCCTTCCCCCTCCTATCTTTATCTTTCTCTCTTTCCCTCTCCCTTATCCATTGTTGCCAGCTAGCTCGAAATGCTCTGAATTGCTCAATTCAATATCAATATGGTTCCAAAAAACATGCTATCCATCTTATCTGCTGCAGAGACATTTTAATTCCAGCTCAACCTATTAGATACTTTTGAGCTTTCTATTATACTAGTAGCCATTCATGTCCTATGTTGTTCTGCCATAGAAACCAAGGTTCACCGAACCGTGCCATACCGGTCGGTTCGGGGCATACGGAACCAGATCGGTGGTCGAAAGGCATGGTTCGAACTATTTAAACAAGTTGGTGGGTTTTAAAAATAATAAAAAAAAGGAACCGGCCCGAACCGCATCGAATCAGTCGGTTCGTGACTGGTTCGGTCCGGTTTGAACTGATTTTTTTATCTTTTTGCTAGTTGGTTACTGTACAGGTAAGTGGGGGGTTTATAAAGAGACAGAGAGGTAGAGAGCTCTTTTTGCTTCTTTCGTTGAAAAGATCTATTTTTTCTCATTAAGCCAATCAAACTTCAAGTAATTCAAGAAGTAGGTAGATTCAAGGTATATAAAGTTTTCTTTTTTTTCTTTTTTCCTCTCTTTTTTTTGAAATTCGTGTAAATTAAAAATTAAAAAAAAATGCTGTCAATTTTTTTTGTTGGGCATGATTTTAGAGTATATTATAAAGTATTCGATTAACCGGTGAGTCACAGTTTAGCCATGCCACATGATACGGATCATGGAGCACTAGCTGGCATATTCTGTGGTGATATGATTCCATATAGGGGACTGGCTTCGTGAGGTCGTTCGGGACACAATGCAGCTGCAGCTCTTGCACGTGGAATAGGATCCATGGATGTATCAGGATCATCCTCATATTCAGGATCCTCTTACCCGCAGCTACCGATAGTTTGTGATCCATATGGTTCATATGGTGCATCCGAGATATGTTCTAGTGGTTATTATCTCATGCAGTCCAAAGCATCTTATGGATCCGATTTTACTGCTGGTATATTTGGATAGCCATATCATTAGTCTCTGGATATCTCTCAGAGTCAGGACCTTAGCGAGGGATCTGCGATGAGTGATCTTATGGATCCGATTTTACTGCTGGTATATTTGGATAGCCATATCATTAGTCTCTGGATACCTCTCCGAGTCAGGACCTTAGCGAGGGATCTGCGATGAGTGATGATCCATCATACATACCTCATCATACATACCTCTTGGGATGATCTTACAGGAGTATCATATTGCATGGCTAGAGGGATTTACTAAACTTCCTCCACAGCATATAAATGATTTCGATATTTATGGACATCGACACTTTACCCGATTCTAGATATCAATATGTAATTATATTTATATTTTATCTTTCACTTTCATTAATTACTGGTAATCTTATTTTAATTATTATTTTATATCTTATTTTAATCAGAATTAATATATTAACATTTTTTAAATCGTAAACTTTAAACCTTGAACCTTAAACTCCAAATCCTAAATCCTAAAGGCCTAAACACTAAATCCTAAGGCCTAAACTTTAAAAAAAAAATCAAAATCCATTAACAAAAAAAAGGGAGGGCATGCTTACTGTATCGTGTCAGTATGGTACGATACCGGTACCATTCCGTACCTGCCCAGTACCAGTATGGGTTCCGGTATCGGTAACAGGAACCTTGATAGTAACTTTTATATTTCTTCCTATAATTATTACCCATCATGTAGCTTTTAACATAAAAGAATGTTAGCATCCTTTCCTCTCCCCTTCATCCAGCCTCCCTTTGTATCTGAATGTGGTCCAAGCTTCTAACATAAAAGAATGTTAGCATCCTTTACTCTCCCCTTCATCCAGCCTCCCTTTGTATCTGAATGTGGTCCAAGCTGCTAGAAGCTGCACTTATGATGGCTTAAGTTTGTTACTTTTCTGGATGTAGAGAGATCTGGTTGAAGGAGTAAATGACTGAAGTGAACATCGATTAAAAGCATGATAAAAAAGGACTGGAGGAGAAATGTACATAAGGATAAGAAGACTCTTGCAAGAAAGAGGGTCCATTTTAATCAAGGTTTGAAGTCTCTTCTATGTCATACCATCTTGACGCTATACCATGCACCATATTGAGCATACCTAAACATGCACTTTGTCCAGTTTGGTAAACCATGAGTACATGGGGGGGCATACCATGCTTTGTACTGCACGAATTCATGAATGATAGGGGGCCATGTTGCAATATTTCAAACCTTGATTTTATCAAAACAAATCCCAATATCCAATTCCTTTTCCACATTCATGGCTCTTTCCTAAGAGACTATTGCTCTGGAAATAGTCCGGCCTAAAAGCCCATTGTCTGGAACTGGGCTGGGCCAGTTCAATAAACTTCGAGCCGGCTTGAAATTGGTTCAGGCTTCGGACCAAATTTTAAGCATATCTAACTAGCCTTCGGGCTGTAAAATAGAGTCCATTTAATTTTTGGGCCAAAGGGATGCTCGAATTCGGTCCAAAAATTTTTAAAATATAGTCTTTGGGCTGGCCCATTTCCGGCCCTAATTGCCAGCCACATTTCTTCCTAGTTTCAGTTCTATTAGGACCTGGACAATATTAAATAATTAAAAACCAACACACAATGAAGTCCTTAGAAAGGGAAAGAAGAAAGGAGCGAAAAACCATTGATAGCTGGCCAGATATAAATGTTCTCCCAATCTGAACTAAATTTGAGACTTAGCTGAAACAACTCGATAACCTGCAATGATCTGATGATATCACCTAGAATTTCCTGGGTTTTGGTCTTCTTTTAAGCCCAAAGAAATGTTGGCTCCACATCCTTTCTTTTCTGACGGTAGACTTTACCGGAAAATGGTCTCCTGTTGTTTTGTTCTTTGTGCTACTGGTTTAAAGGCTTAGTTTGATGTTAATTTTGTTTGACCTGAAGAAAATGGTGCAAGTGATATCGGAATGTAGAGCAGGCACACACTTCAAGTGCATGGATGACAAAGGTTGTATATCTGTTATGGTTGTTATACATGCATCTCAACAGAGGTTTATGATATTGCTGTAATTAAAATTGTTCTATCGTTTGTAATTTTGAGTATGGAACTGGAAGTTACTCATGGTTGTTGTTTTATGTTTACCAATTTTTTTTAAAGAGTATTTTTTGTTAGTTCATTAATTAGGATATTTAACATGTTCAGGTACTCTGAGATGTCTGAGGTGGAAGTAAAGGTATTTTGTCCAATTTGTCGTGGCTATTGTGATTGCAAAACATGCGTCCTTACTGCAGCTAAAGCCGGTGGGTGTAAGGTTAGCTTCCTTTCTAGTTCTATTATATTTAGGACCTGTTTTTTTTGTGGTAAATAAATTTATATGGGAAACTATATTTTCCTAGGTAAATATTTTCCAAGCAACATTTAGACAAGAAAATAATTTATCCATGTTCTTTTATACATGGAATTGTGGCTTTGAAATCTATCACCTATGTTCTTTTGCATTACTATTTTCTTGGATAAGTTATTAAAATTTATTCATATTTTCCATAATATCCTTTATACTTTGTAAGTATAAATGGTATAAATGCCAGTCGACAACTAAGTTATTGGGCATTAAATGATGGAGACATTGGAAATGAGAATGAGGATATTTTAAGTATCAAATTTAATGCTTACTTTACTGTTGGTAGGAAAATGATTTAACCATCCCCAGCTAGATAAGATTTTCCTTTCATTTCATGGGTAAATGCTATCTAAGGAAAGTAACTTACCTATCTTGAAAAGTGTGAGAACATTGGATAAGTTAATAGGAAAGTTGACCAATTTTTTCATGATATTTATTCACAAAAGAAAGCGCCCTTAGTGTTCTATTTGCTCCGTTTGATCCTTTCTTTGCTCTATCAATGCTGGGTAATTTATGTAAATCTTCATTTTTTTATCTTCAGAAATTTTCAACAGGTCAAGCTAATTTCATCCAAATTAAATATGCCTACTACTTAATTGATCAGCTGCTCCCTGTACTGAAGCAGGTCAGCCATGAACAGAAAACTGAGCTGGAAATAGAGGCAAACAAACAAGGTTTGTGTGGAGTTAATTGCTTGCTGTTTTTGTTGTTTAATTTGATTTTTGATGTCATTCATTCAAACTAGGAAGAAGATTATCAGGTGTTCGGATTCAAGTGGCAGAACGTGGCCCTGATGAGCTGCTTAACTGGTAAATTTAACAACTCGAGAGGCATGTGCTTATTAAGATCTTGCTAAACTTTTGCATGCTAATGTTCATTTCTAGAAAGATAAATCTCTGAGTTTTTCCTGAGTTTTTCAACATCGGGTCTTCTCCATTGAAAGTTCTGAGATATCTGTTCTCTATTTTTTTTATTTTAACTTTTGTGAATTCTTTTATTTCCCAAAAATCAAGAATAAATTTGAACTTTATCTTGACTTAATATCAATGTTTTTAATATACTTTTCATTCATTTGTCGTACACTTCATCACTCTCTTGACTTTTCACCTGACTCACCTAATTGTTTTCTAGATTTGTGGATTTTGTTTTCGCTAAATCAGTTCTTAATACTGACTCATGATTATGATCTAATGGAATATTGATTTTTGGAACAGCAATAACTGCAAGAACTCAATCATTGATTTTCTTAGAAGCTGCTCCAGGTGTGCTTATAAACTTTGCTTAACTTGTTGTCAAGATATACGTGGGGGAAATCTACTTAAAAATGTTGCAGTCAACACCTTTAAATATCACAACAAGAGGAAATCCTACAAGCATGCTGGCAAGGCACTTAGTGGATTGAAGCAAAAACTCTACATTAGAAAGCCTCCTAATATCTCATCTTTGTCAACTAAACTATTATTACCTGAATGGAAATCTGAAAATAATGAGGGCAATATTTCTTGTCCATCCAAGGAACTTGGTGGTTGCGGTGATGGTCTTTTGAATTTGGTCTTCATATTGCCATTCAATTGGTCTGAGGAACTGGATATAAGTGCAGAACAAATTGCCAATGGTTATAAGTATCCTGAGAAGTTAGAAGTTTCCTCTCACTCTTCTCACATTAAAATGAATGACAAACTTCGGAAATTTAATATAAGTCTGCATGAAGCCTTGGCGACATAGGCTTCAGTGGTGATCATGTGACACAAATTGCATGAATGAAGATCTCAAACTGGAATAAAGGATGTTCTGGTGTTCTTCAAAGTACAGCTAACATGAAGTGCCCAAGTTCCATAGTTTTCTTGAAAACCAGTTAGCAATGCTAGTAAAACTGCAAAAGCTGCTGATTGCTCAGATTGGTTGAGGTACTTGGTAAGAAAACCTGAAGCACTTATAACAGATGACATTATATGTTGTTTTTCTCAACTTCAATTATTTTCTTATGTGAACCTTGGCTTATCAAATCTGGATTATACAAACTAATAGTAGATGTTGTGCTAGCCTTGGACTTGGTCTTTAATAGCTATTAGTACGTTTGACTTAATCATTGATGGTTTCCTTAAGCTTGATTCAGTTTACCATATCAGAATTTTCTACTTGAAATTTCAAGCATTAACAAAGGTGGTGAAATTCTTATTTTATGAGATAAATATGCTTTATGTAATGGTCACATATTTAAGGACCATTTACATAAATTTTGCTAGCAACGTATGTATGCATGACTGTTGATTGCACTGGCCATGTTGGTCTTATAATCTAATCGACCGTGTATATCATCCAGTGCTGCATGGAAGAATGTTACTTGTTCTGTTTATGACTTTATATGCTTATAATGGGATTTTAAGAACTTTTAATAGAAGTAAATTTTCTGGCATGTAAAATGTGACAATTGGCATCTACTTTAAATCTTCCATGCTACAAGGAACATTTTTATGCTTCTCCTAGTCTTCGGTATCCAGCGAATTGTTCACCTTTGTTATGTATTCTATGGGTAAAACAGCTTCCGTGTCTAGTTTAGGTATTGCAGCAGATTGTATTCGGTCTATATGCTCTGAGCTAAATTGATCTATTTCATACTGAATATTATTCCAACAGCATCACCATCTAACTATGGCAACTTGATGTTCATTGTTTGTGATTATGCTTCCTTTACTGCCTCTTTAAGGCGAGATTGTCGATCAATTTCAGAAGGATTTCAGTTTCAATATCCGTGCTTGGATTCATATGCTCTTATAGTACTTGTTGAAACATACCCTCAAGTTGATCAGTTGCATGTCATAATGAAACAGCATGCCGCATCTTACTGATAATGAGCCTTTTCAAAAATATTAAAAGGTATATTCAATAGGTCAGTGCTCTGAACCTACTAACAATCTGTTGTCAGCATATCCCACTTGCTATACCTTCTCAATAGGTCAGTGCTCTTAACCTACTAACAATTGGTTGCCAGCATATCCACTTGCTATACATTCTAGTTTTTAATCAATATTACAGTTGTTTGATTCATTTCATCATATTTTGATCTGTTATTTGTGTTCGTCTTAATTGAGCTAGTGATGCTAATAATTAATCTTAGCTTATCCTTGACTGATAAGAATCAAGACGTGGCCTTTTACTTATCACATGAGTTGCTAGGAATGTCTAGTTTTACAAGCCTCGATTGTGAAGGTTTAGTTGCTATCCTAATCACAAAGGCCAATACTTTTACTAGCAGGCAATGCTCTATGTTGCTGGTAATCTTCTGCTTTACTCCATCAGGCATATCGATTTTGTAGTTTTTGTCATCAAGTCCCACATTAACTCCCCATCTAACAAATGTGGTTGTGGTAGTGTGTTCATGCTTCATGTGTACATGTGTGCGTACATCATATTTGTGTTTATTAGACATCACATGTACATCATATTTGTGTTTATTAGACATGATTCTCTTGTATGCAAGCAACAAAGACGTGTTTTGGCTGTATTGCTTTCATTTAGTTAAATGAAAGAAAAATACCTGTGCGATTCATTGGAAGTAACATATTTAGAAGCATAGATTGGCAAATCCAGAATATCATATACATTAGCAATCCCGCTAGCATCACCACAATATCATTTGATTATCAAATGAAAAAATTCTCATGCAATAACACACCATTTGAAATATGTCAGATCACTGATTAGCAAACCACAAAACTACTATTCTGAGTTGTTACACCACCAAAAACATTATTACAGTTATCTAGCATATACTAAATAGTTGATATAATAGCCATGAACTAGACTATCCTGGTTTGTTTGGTAATACAAACCAATCAAGATTGACATTTTCTTAAATTGGTTCTCAGGTTTGAGAAATGGAGCTAGAGTAACCCGACCCAGTTCAGACTTGGATTTCTTGAATTGGTTCTTTGGTTATCCAAAAATAATAAGTATTGCAATGAACTGATCTTGATTTTTCATTTAATTATTTTCACTTCACAATCTTTAGGCCACAAATGAAATGGTGAATAGTTGAACCAACCTAACAGAATCAATCCAAAGTTAGAATGGTTTGTATTTGTTCTCAGGTTTACCCAAATTTTGAAACAAATAAATCTTTCATGTATGCTTTTTTTGGTAATAACCCCATTTGGTTCTGGATTTTTGGTACCATTATGGAGCAAATAGATAGTACAAACAATGTAACCTGACCTATTCAAGACTTGGGTCATTTTTTTAAGCATAAAAAGAATGCAATAAGTAGTCCATGATTTTTTAAATTCCATGCACTTCATAAGTTTTGGGCCACAATCAAACCACTGAATAATTGAGCACCAATTGGTTCACAAGTTTTACAATTGCAACAGAACAAATAAATAGCACAAACAACCTAACTTGCCTAATCTAAATCAGATTATTTTGGATTGGGTCATGGGTTACGGATAAATTTTAAATCCTAGTTTTTTGTTACTGTAGTAAAAACCAATCAATACTGGAAAAATTCTAATCAAAACTAATCAAATCATCTCTCTGATTTCCCCACATTATAAAAAAGTAATAGCTATAGTTTTGTCATGATTATTTTGTAAATCCTAATTGATTCTTAATTTCCATGCATTATTGATCTGATCAATGGTGGAATCAAGATATTTGAATTTAATAAAACTTAGGTTGTGATTTTCAAGTTACTCAAATACTGAAAGACACATTGGCATGAATTTTTAGATTGCCCCAGTGTTTTTTAGGGAAGATTCCTCAGGTTTATTAATCAACAGAATTTGCAATGCTTAGGATTTGTTTGTCTCTAAACCATTTTTTTTCTTTTTGATTTTATGCATCCATGTAATTTTTTTTTCTTTTTTTAACAACCTCCCATTTCCATTGTTAAGATGTCCAAATTAAATTAGAAATTGCCATATGAAAGTCTTAGAAAGATGGCAGATGCATACAAAGTTTAGACAAGATATATGTGATTAACACGAATATTTTGAGAGTATTCAAACAAAATGAACATAAAACTTTTAAATGTGTTCAAATGTCAAGTGAGATATTGAAATAATTCCATCCACAAAATGAATTTTGTACATATGTAAGACATTATTTGTGCATATGCATGCGTGCTTGCTTTTGTACATGAGATGGTGACTTCATAATGAAATGGATCTAAACATGCTTGGCATAAGTAGAATGACTTGGTAACTATCAGGAAAGCATATATACTTACCTTAAACGCTTGGAATATAGTGTTCTGGATATATAATCAGGAAAATTAAAAAAAAAATTAACCTATATTTGATTGAGTCAAAGTGTCAGTAAAAGCATGAAACATATTAGAAATACAATAGATATGTTTGAAAAAAATCATCCAAGTAGATGGAATTAAGGAAGATGACAATAACAAGATTTTGTAACAAATGCATAGATATAATGAAGTTACAAGTAATAAATCACCTCGTAAATCTATCTCGAATAGATATTTTGATGTAAGGGGACGGCTCTCAATGCAAGTGCAAATTGCAAGGTTGATTATAAGAACCAACACAAAATGAAAAATGATGAGTGATAAGTTAAGTTGTGAAGAAGACAAAGGATCACAAATTAAGTGACCAGAAAATTTCTGCAACAAAATGTATGGATATAATTAACTCATAGGTTTATTCACTACCTTTTGAGTCTATCTTGAGATAGACTTGATGCTTTTGTTTTGAGATGCTTTCTCTGCTAAGATGCCTTTAAAATTGACAACTAAAGCAAATAAGAAATTTTTTAAAAAATAGTTAGAAAAAAGACAGGATCAATAGAATTAGATTGGAATGTGACAAGGGCTCATGAAGTAAATGAACATAAAATTATAATAAAATGCATGGATACTAACAGGAACAAGGTGAGCAAAAAAAGCTTTTTAGTAAATAATGAACTTATAGGTTTTTTTTTTTCGAACCTTGAAAATCTGTCTTGAGAGTGCTATTATGAGTGGATGGTTTGCACTAGAGATGCTTAAAAATACTGTCTGCCAAGATACCTTCAATATTTATGAACAAAAACAAGTCATAAATAATAAAAGAGATGTGGAGAGAGATAGAGGGGAGCCTTTTTTAATCTGAGTTAGAGAGAGATGCAGAGTGATAGTGGGTGGTTAGCATATTTTTGTTTCCTTTTCTTCCAAATATTTAGAATTTTAAAAGTTGTTCATGCCATGAGACATGGTGAGGGATAGAAAGCTGATCTGGAAATCATATGAGGTGGAATTTTCTCTTTTTTCCCTTTTTTTCTGATAAAAGAAGAATGGAATTTTATGACCCCCTTCCCACTTTCTCTGTCCTTCATCCTTTGTATAATAGCATGGATCCCAATCACTGACTTTAAACCAACCATCCTGCAAGTTGCTCCGAGGTTCATACAATATCCATTTTTATCAAGCAATGTCATGGTGAAAGCATTCTTTAAGAACTTACTTTTTATAGTACTTTTTAGATGTACAACTTCTGTCTTTTATGATATTTGCTTTATTATATGGGAAAGCTCGACTCTTTTACAGGGCGGTCTTATAAGCATTATTCATTCTGATCAAGCATCATCTTATTGAGGTCGTGCTTTGATAGGATCTTAGAATCAAGATGCACAAGTAAACATTCTTCTGTGATTTTCACATTATTACACTGAAAAGCTTTTAATTTTCTTTCATGGTTGTCTTGTAAGTGTCATGTGGCTGATATATATGCCAACTTTGTCAATTAACTAAATATCTAGGATACCTTCTAGTTGAGTATCACATGGATAATTCATAAATGCTGATAAAATAGGATAATTTTGAATGTTCTTGGTGTTGAGAGCCCAGAACTTATGCTAAATTACATGATCTACCAGCATCCTATATGACATTTGTTTTTCATTATGTGCTGTACGTTTTGGACAACTCAATCATCATTCTGCCTTTTGTTTTCCAGCAGAACTTAATGGTATTTGTTGTTCATTGCTACCATACCCATAATTGAACATTGTCATAGATGATCGTTTCCTCACTGGTGACACGGTTACAGATAATGACCACGACAAGTTAGCTCCACCCTTTTTATTTCTATAGGTTGCTTTGCTTGACGTTGCTGAGTTTGTCAACTAATTTAGTTTCCTGCAGAACTTAATATTTTTTAATATGTTTCAAGTTGAACCATGTTAAGTGATTCCTTTCTCTGGCATCCTGAAATTTCTGTTGCTTCAGGATTGGAGGTAAATCTGGGGAAATACCCGTGACAAAAGAAGTTTTTCATCTGTCTCCATGCTTCATGGATATATTGTTCCTTTTGTTGCTTACAGGCAATTTTAATTTATCACGTCAGATGTATGTACTCTTTCACCTATATAATCAAAATTCCGGGTACATGGTTCTCCAGATTTTCCGTCTGTTTCTGAGAAATGCATGAACCCTTCCAGTTTCATGCAATATTTGTATATGGTGCTCTTTTTAGTTAGTGTACTCTATTCTGCATGAAACGAATCCATGGAAGCATTGCAGCTGCTTTCCTTAGAAATAGAGCATGCATCAATTAGTAGCTCTTGCAATTAAGAGCTGGCCTGCTTGTATCAGATGACCAAGAGCCTAGCCCATCAATTGGCAGATTGTGGCAGAATTTTTATGGGTGGAATATAGTCATAGTGACTTAAAATTCCAAGTTGCAAGTGGTTGTATTATTGGTAGAACGGTTATTTTTTATAGTTGTGATGCAACTTAACCCGGCACTGTCTCACCCACTTGGGAGATGCAAAATTTGCGTTGGCCGTCGCATTATTTGTGGTTGACATGAACCACAAAGTTGGCAGTGTGTGCTCTGGGAATGAGATTTCCCTTATATCATGTCAGCATGAACGCTAGATTTCATGCTGGACAGGATATGACTTGCAGAGCAGAGTATATCATTTTCCAAAAATTGGGCGATTTGATAACAATTGTATTAATGATGGTTCTCCAATAACTCTTTCATGGCCGTCTCTGCAATATTTTCCTTCTGACGAGTATCTAACTTTGTGGTGTCATTTGCCGTTCCCGCTTTACTAAAGATTCGTGTGTTATCACTTCTTGTCGATCTTTGGTTGTATTAGATGCATTGTGAGGTAACTATAAGATAGATTGTTATTTATTAAATTATCAGTAATATTGATTATTATATTTGATAGGGTCATAATATCAAAATTTTTAAATATTTTTAAGTTAAATTTATTAAAAATTTATATACTATTACATGTTTGGTTTTAAAAAAATTGTATTTATATATGATAAATATCTGGTTTAATAATAATTTATATAAATCATGTTTTTGGAGCTCATCAAATGAGGAAGGTGAATTATAACTAAAAGTACATTTTGAATGGTAACAGGAAAAAAAATTGGAACATAGTATATGTATATATAATAAAAATTGCTGACATATAGTCTAATAATAAAATGAACAATAATATAATATAAATAATCAAACAATAATTTGAAAAGTAATATAATATAAATATCATCTTTAAAAATTTTCAAATATTTTTAACTATTTCAATAAAAAGTATTTGTAGTTTGTTAGAAAATTAAATATCACAATTAGCAACATAGCTGATCTAACTAAGTCTTGAATCAAAGACATTGACATTTTTTCAACATCTAAGATAGTAAAAAGAGATAAGTCAAACATGCACCATCATGAGTAATTATTAATCTAGCTTTAATTGTAAGCAACTCATGCAATTGCAAATCTAAATCTTCAATCCTACTATTTTTTCATAAGCTTTCTTCTTCGTCTCATGATCATTAGCAAGGAATTGAAAGCAATATGCTAACTTATCAATATCTTTCCTTAACTTTGATACATCAAGATTGTCTATAGTTTCAATCAGAAGTGCCTATAAGAGAAGAGCAATTTTTTTCTTATTAAAAATCCTCATTTTTCTTGACCTTGAAGAAGCACTTTGTTGAACCTGACTAATAGGAGTTTGGGGAATGGAGCTGTTACTCTCAAATCTGGTAGGATCTATAAACTAGATCTCCTTCTCATTATTTTTAGCTTTTGTAAGGATTTCGTTGACCGTATTTGTAGGTCCTCAGTTCTATGACCTAATGCACATTTTAAAAAAAAATATAATCGAGAGTTCCTCCAAGTGTAAGAATGGCTTGTTTTGAAGACCAGATGCTTGAGGGCGACTTTATCATAATGAACTAATATAAATTAAGCTAACTAAACCTAAAGCATCAAAAATTAAATAAGAATGGAGAATTAATTAATATGTTGTGCGTTTATTTTAATCCAGTTGTCTCATACATCTAGATCATAAGTAATGCATTTCTTCTATCATCCCATCCAAATTCTAATGTGTTCAACATATCATAAATAGTACCATACTATTGTTTCAACAACTTAAATCTTGAATGGATGTGTCATCGAGCCTTGATGTTATAATTAGATATCTTGTTTGCCATCATCTTCTCCAATTGAGATAAAGAACCCGGGCTTGAAATTGCCACTTCTCCCTTTCACATTGGATCATTCTTCAAATCAAGTAGACATTCAATTAGTATAGTATTTTGCTTCGCATTCCATTGATGCTTCTTCCCTTGATTCCTCCTTTAATTTGAAAAACAATCCATATCTAAAAGATGATTATTTAATACAAAAGACAATACATGGTAATATTATAAATTCAAATAACAACAATAAGTTGAATAAAGACAAATAATCCAAAAACAACAACAATAACCATCCATATTTCAAATGATAGTAACAAAGTTTATATTAAATTTGCAACAAGGTTTCTATTAAAGAAAGGCTTGAATATATCAAATAGTAATACAAAGAAAAATTTTATAATAATAGTGAGAATTTCTTCAAGCTCTGAATTGGTCCCACATTTCTTGCACTAAGTCATCCCTAAATTGAGTCCAAGCATCTGTATTCATAACATGATTAATCATTTCTTCTTTGTTGTTATTTTTTTCTGTCAGGAGGACACCAGGGACCTCATCTTCAATGGGGTCAATTGGCATCTTTCTTCTAATATGGTTATGAAGAAGAGCACATGCATTAATGATTTTTATTTATATTTTTACTAGATAAAATGATTTCTCTTTAAGAATCGCCCATCTCATTTTAAAAAAAACTAAAGCATCTCTTAATGATATTTGTAGTAGATGAGTGCTATAGTTAAAGTATTCTTGTGATGTTATCGGTTGATGATCTTATCTCCAATCATTCAAATGATATCATTGATCCCTATATGGAGTTAAAAACCCTTCTCTATTTGTATATCTAGCATCATACAAGTAATAAAAATAATATAAGTAAAAATCTTGTTAGAAAATAGGTTCAACATATAGATGAAACTAAAATAACTAGAACTATTACCTTATGGTACTTTTAAATCTCTTGTTTTTGATAATGTGTCTCTTAGTACTCTACCATCTGTAGCTAATCCTTCCCAACCAGGTAAAATATAAATGAATTGCATATTGATGTGGCAACATCCGCTGACGTGGAGCCTATGCAGATGCCAGCTGGTAGCCGCATAGGTAGGGGTTGCCACCTGGACGTGGCGCCCGAACAGAAGAACAAGGTGAGCACTCCCGTCGGGGTCAGCTTCCAGGCAGGGTCGAGCTCATAAGACGAGCCCTCCGTCTGAGATCAGCACTCGACCGGGGTCATGCTCATGCGCTTAAGGTGAGCCCTCCCGCCAAGGTCAGCTCCTCTGCAGGGTCGAGCTCATAAGGCGAGCCCTCCATTTAAGATCAGCATCCGGCCGGGGTCGCACTCATGCGCTCAAGACAAGCCCTCATGCCAGGGTCAGCTTCCAGGCAGGGTCGAGATCATGTGGTGAGCCCTACGTCTGAGGTCAGCACCCGGTCGGGGTTGTGCTCATGCGCTCAAGGCGAGCCCTCATGCCAGGGTCAGCTCCCAGACGGGGTCGAGCTCATAAGGTAAGCCCTCCGTCTGAGGTCAGCTTTCGATCGGGGTCGCGCTCATGTTCTTAAGGCAAGCCTTCCCACCTCGAAAAAGTCGAATCTCCCGCCAACGGCGAGAAAAAGGAGAGCCAGTCACCCGCGACCTCCAGAAGGTGCAACACACTTCATCATTAACTCCCGCTCCATAACGCATCACTGGCAGATCCTGCATGGAGCTGCTCTGCCAGGCTTCGAGCCCCGTGACAAGCTACCATGCTGACAGTCATGCAGCCGGGGGCGTCAACCCTCATGACACGAGAGAGAATCTCTCCCAGGAGGAGTATTCGGTCAAGGCCCCAGGCCCTGCGATGCTCTGACAATCCCTCCAGCAATGGAAACATCCTACCATGGCACGGTGCCTGTCCCTCCCATAGGAGACTGTACCACTAGAAGGACAGGACCTGCCCCACACACCCCTAACAAAAAGATCTCTTTTTAAGGACCGGTTCGAGAAGGGGGAAGCCACAAGCAATGGTAAGCCTCTCCCAAAGAGGGCACATGAAAAAGGATACCGGGACAAAGCCCCAGATCCAGTTTGGGCCATCTCACATATATAAGGTCGGAGAGAAAGAAGGCAGAAGGTAAGTGAGCAAGTGATAGAGAAAGGGGAGACAGGGAGCTAACGGGTAGGGAGCCAGTTAGAAGATCCTCCCAAGCTTAAGCTCACCTATCCCATCTCGACCTTGCCTTCACATCTCAATTCTTCCTTTCACCCTCTACGTGGAGAGTCCTCCGAAACTCGCTTTCGCAGAGGCTCTGTTCACCTTGATCATCCCACCGACTTGATCGTCGGAGTGTCCCCGCCGGAATCCCCGGTCCGAGTCTCCTTTCTTTTGCAGGATTGGGTGCGCACGCCAAAAGACCGATAAGGAGGGAGATGCTCGACGCCACCCAGAGTTGCAGGCCACGATGATTTAGGCGGCAATAGATTGGCACGCCAGGAAGAGGGACATGACACGATTTTGGCCAAGCTAGTCCCCTGCTGCTAGAAATGTCCATGGAGCCCGCACGGACATGAGGAGCCTCTACCAGACGAGGAGGAGACCAAAGCCTGATGAGGGAGATCCCCGCTCTGCCTTTGCCACCTCTGGAGGACCCTCGAGTTACCGTAGTGGCCTAACAGGCCCACACCCTGGCTGTGGCTATGCACCAACTCGCTCAGAGCCATCGGTCCCTGGAGACTCAGCAACAATCGGGGACCTCGGTAGCCCATGTTGTTGGCCCCCATGCCTTACGGTCCTTTCGAGAGGGGCCGTTGCATATGGCTCCCCATTTGTGAGGAGTCCATCGGATGATAGTAGAGAAACGATGACGTGGTCCGACTGCACAGGAGAGTTATTCCCTGATCTCGGACCACGATGTGCCCTCGCACCAGCATCGTCGACGTGGCCAGGAACTCAGGTGAGAGTTCCTCCACTCCGACCCTTCTCACCCCCAACATTTTCTACTGAAGGGTTTACTGATGAGGCCACTCGCCACCAAACGGAGAAGCACCTCAAAGAGTAGGAGCACAAGCTAGCCAGCCTGATCCTCCAGTTTACAGAAGTTCAGGGCTCTCCTGGTGAGTCCACGGGTTACGACACCCATCCTCCCTTCTCCCGCAGGATTCAAAAGGAATTGATTCCTAGCCGGTTCCGCATGCCTCAGGTCGATCCCTACGATGGGACAACCGATCCACTGGATCATCTGGAAAGTTACAAGGCCCTCATGAGGGTCCAGGGGGCCATGGATGCTATCCTTTACATCGCCTTCTCGGCCACCTTGCAGAAGGTTGCTCGAGCTTGGTTCTCCAAACTCAAATATGAAAGTATCGATTCCTTCTCTCAGTTGGAAAAGAAGTTCGTGGTGCACTTCGATGCATGTAGGAAGGTGCCATGCAAAACTGATAGTCTCTTCTCGATCCATTAGTAGGACTGAGAATCTCTTCGAGATTACTTATCCTGGTTCAAGGCTGCCGCCCTGGAGATTTACCATCTCAACGAGCCAATCGCAATGTTGGCCCTAAAGAGAGGGCTGTGGATCTCTCGTTTCATATACTCCCTCGATAAGAAGCCCCCGAAGGCTTATTCGGAGCTCCTCCTCCGAGCTCACAAATACATTCGAGCTGAGGAGGTCGATCATGCCAGAAGGGAGTCGGAGGGGAGGCCGCTGAAGGGGTGGGCCATTGGGGAAGCATCATTTCCTTAGCCTAGAAGATGATGCTGGCCCAGCGACTGGGGCCGAGACCGAGAGTTGATCCCAATGAAAAAGAGTGGTTCACTCCTCCCCTCGCCTTGAGAGCGAGGAACCTTGTCTGCTCGCCATCGACAGCTGGCCCACCAAAAGGCTGGTAGGGGTGGTATCCTTGGGGGCAGGGAGAACCCCGAAGAAGAAAGGAGGATGATGATGTACCCCCTCTTTTTGCAAGCCAAGAGATCGAATGAGGCGATCGACCTAGAGGATGACGAAGCCGCTTGAGAAGTAATGATGGCAAAGTGTCCCAAGAAGACCAGGGCTGATATTGGAAGCCCCAAAATCCATCTGTCGGACTCACAATTCGGCATCTTCAAGATGGGCCCCTCTATCAGGCCCGCTCTCCTCTACCGTACTCACAGCCCGGAGATGGCAATGAGATGCCATCTACCCATGACTCATGGCATGGAAAACTCTCAAGATGGGCCCCTCCATCAGGCCCGCTCTCCTCTACCCTGCTCACAGTCTAGAGATGGCAACGTGATGCCATCTACCGCATAAAAAATAGTGTGGCAAACTCTCAAGATGGGCCCCTCCATCAGGCCCACTCTCCTCTGCCGTGTTCACAGCCTATAGATGGCAATGAAATGCCATATACCGCGTGACTCACAACATGGCAGACCCTTAAGATGGGCCCCTCCATTAGGCCTGCTCTCCTCTGCCATGTTCATAGCCTGGAGATGGCAACGAGATGCCATCTACCATGTGACTCACAGCATGGCAAACTCTCTAGACGGGCCCCTTCATCAGGCATGCTCTCTTTTGCCGTGCTCATAGCTCGAAGATGGCAATGGGATGCCATCTATCGTGTGACTCATAGCATGGCAAACTCTCAAGATCGGCCCTTCCATTAGGCTTTCTCTCTTCTGCTATTCTCACAGCCCGAAGATGGCAACGGAATGCCATCTACCGCATGACTCACAGCATGGCAAACTCTCAAGATGGACCCCTTCTGTTGCCCAGATAGCAACCCAAGAGGGGGGGTGAATTGGGTCTCTAAAAATTATTTAAGACTAAGCTTGATAAACAAGTAGCAATTCAATCAATACAAGGTACTACAATTTAAATGTAAAGCTCTAATGTAAAAGTGCAGCGAAAATTAAAGGCAATGAGAGAATTAAAAAGTGCTAGGAGGAAGAGACAAGCAATCACAAACTCAACAATATATAGTGGTTCGGTGCCAACAATGCACCTACATCCACTCCCCAAGATTTCCTTGGGAATTCACTATAATCTCCTCGATTACAGCCGATTAGTTTTTTGGGCTTACTAATCAAAATCCAACTTGTTTTACAAGGCTCACAAGTCACAACCTCCCTTAGTTTTGCGGGCTAACCAAGAACCTAATTGGTTTTCACAAGGCTAACCAACAACCTCCCTTGGTTTTCCGGGCTAACCAAGAACTTTAGTGGTTTTACGGGCTAACCACCAACCTAAATGGTTTTCACAAGGCTAACCAATAACCTCCCTTGGTTTTCCGGGCTAACCAAGAACCTTAGTGGTTTTGCGGGCTAACCACCAACCTAAATGGTTTTCACAAGGCTAACCAATAACCTTCCTTGGTTTTGCAAAGGCTAACCAATAACCCTTTACAAGATATGAAATATAAACAGAAGGAACCAATGTAAACTTTCAAAGTAAAAGCAAATAAAACAATGTAGCTCGAAGTAGAGTTGATTTGCTCTTGATGAAGCCTTTTGAATGCCCAAGAAGGAATGATCTTCAATGCACTTGATAGCTTTGAATGCTTGGAAGGCTTCTCTTTGGCTTGAGAGTGGTTGAGCTTTGAATGAATTGGAGTTAAGTCTCTTCTTTCTTCTTTTTTTCTTCAAACTCTCTTTTATATTCAATGAAATGCTTAGCTCTCCTTTTGAATTGATTTGGAGCCATTTAAATACCTTTGCAAGTCCCCAAAACAGAAATCTAGCCGTTAAGCATGAGAAACTAGCCATTTGGGGGCAAAAGAGAGAGTTCTGCTCAAGAAAAACTAGCCATTACTATTGTCAGAACTCCATGTGTCGACACTTGCTCTTCATGTATCGATACATTAGGTCGATACATACTCTTCTTGAGTTGACACAAGTTTAAAATAATTCATTCAGATTCTCTAGAAAAATCATCTGTGTTGACACATTCTCAGTGGAGTCGACATATAAAATCCATGTGTCGACACATCAAATGCTCCATCATCTTCTGCATGTTCTGCTGCTTGAAATTCTCAGGCGATGTGTTGATCCATGTGTTGACACTCTGAGTTGACACATAGGGTTCATGTGTCGACACATCATCTGTGCCATTTGAAGTTATGTTTCGTGCCATCTAGAGTCGACACACCATCTTCATGTGTCGACACATCATCTCATGTGTCGACACCTTGAGTCCACACATCACCAAAAAGTTTGCAGAAAATGGCTGAACTTGTTTCTATTTCCCTTGAACATCCATTCAAACAATTTTTGAGTTTCCAAGACTTGATTCTGCATTCATCCCACTCAAACTTGGTTCTTCAATACAATTGGGCTTCTTCGATTTGTGTGAGCATCATTTCAATTGAAAATACAATTAAAGCAAAAATTATTCCTCAAATTATACTTAACTATTTTGCTTATCATCAAAATCAATAAGTAGAGTCAATAATCTTCCCCTTTTTGATGATGACAAAACCCTCAAGTATAAATTGTCATAAAAATGAAGCTTTAAGAGTAAAGGTCAAGATGCACAATATTGAAAGCATTAAGTATCAAACATTACTCAAAGATATAGTCTTTCAAACATAAGTAATGGAATTGTGAGCTTGTTTCAAAGATAGAGAGTATCAAAACTTTAGTTAGAACATTGAAAAACATTTATCAAGATACTCTTATAATGAAAATTTCAGCATATAACAAAGCTCCCCCTGAATTAATGACTTATAACAAAATTTGTGGGAATCTTTTCAAAAACATTGAAAGAGGGGTTTTGAGAATCAAAATTGACAAAAGGTGCAGCTCCCCCTTTCAAAAATTCAGGTTTTCAAAAATTGAAAGTTTCAAAAATTGAAAGATACTTACCCCCCTTTAGTTTGAAAAAGTAAACACATTTATACTTATACGTACTACTCCCCCTTTTTGTTATCATTAAAAAGGTAGAGAAAAGTGATAAACACAAGAAATGCAACTCCCCCTTTCATTGAATAGTCATTGAAGAAACACAAGATGGAGAAATGTGATAAACATAAGATTTTTCATATATTAATATACCATCAAATTACACATAGAAAAGATAAAAAAAAACATGTAAGCATGAAGTGAGACTATCTAGTAATACAAAAGTATATAAAAATACAACAGTAATGTCCTAATCCTCGTCCATCGAGTCATCAGAAGATGAACCAATCTCGATCAGTCCGATATCAGTAAAAGCTCGTGCTCGAGGCCAAAGTGATCTCAGATCTCGAAGTTTGGTCCTGGTCAGCTGAAGAGGGGTATGACGTCCACGTCCTCTACGACGAATGTAGGTCCGACCTCTGGCTGAAGCAGTAGAGGTAGAAGTTACGTCCTCCGCAGGAACTGAACTAATCGAACGAATCATCTCACCAACAACAGGAGTACGATCAAATGAGGGACCTGAATCGGAATGCTGAAAGCCGGGTGTATAAAACCCAAGCTCTCAAGATACAGATAAGGTATGAAGAATAGGACTGTCAACAACAGGTATATCAGCTGATGATACAGGTGTATCAAGAATGACAGTATCAACTGAAGAATGTATAGGTGTATGAATAATAGATGTGGGTGTCTGAATAATAGGTGTAGTAATATCAAGAGAGTCAATAGTAGGTAAATCAATGATAGGGCTAAGAATAGGAATTGGAATAGGATCTGAAGTATGAATATCTGATCTAAAAGGAGAGGATGGAACAGGTGAAAAGGATGGATCAACAACTGGACTCGCAAGAACATCATCTGTCACCTCCACTGGCTCTGACGTAAGATCAGCAATATCAAACAGGTCTGAGTCAGTCATCTCATCTGAATCTCCAATAGCAGTGTCCCCAACTCCATCTCCAACAGTAGTCTCAGCACCAATACCAAAATCTCTAATGTCATCAGCTGGTGCTGGAACAGGAATATCCACAGACGTGGGAACCATGTCAGTAGCAGGAGCACTCGTAGAAGCTCTGGATAGGGCTGAGAGAATAGCCGAAATACCATCACTGAGACCTCTGTGGCTCTCTCTCGTCTCAACAATGAAAGCATCCAGATGTTGTCTCATGATAAAGACATCTGTCTCTATGCGTCTGACTCTATCCTCCAGAGTGTCTGACATACCATGTGTCTCCGTCTGCTCTGGCTGTGGCTGGGCAAAAGTATCTGGCTGAGCTGGCTGTGCCGCCGTCTCAGGCTGTGTCTCGCTCGGTCCAGCCTCGCCTGACAAAATATGCTCCTCCTCTGCAGCATCCTCATCAACATCAGCTGCATCCTCGGCCTGTCCAGATATCCTCTGTGTCCACTGGCCTCGGATCAAATGAAAGCCCATACGATGCAACGACCTGATGTCATATACATCGGTGTGGATCAATGAACGATACAACTCACTCTAGAAACTGACTCCATACTCTCTAAATAATACAGTCAGTCCCATGCCGTATGGTAAGCAAAGTCGCTGACTAGACGCTGCCTCTGTGATCTAATGCATCATCAAAACAGGCAAGCACATCGGCATCCCCTGAATCAATGAGACCATCACGAGCAACTCCTGCTCGATAATGTAATCAAATCGTCCGGTCTTCAGCAGAAGAATCCGGGCAACTATGTGATGAAGCAATCTCATCTCTGCTGAAAGTCTCGAGGCAGGAATGGTGGCTCCCTCTGGTAAGATGTCTGACTCAAAAATATATCGGAGTCCACCAGCTCTTTCCACCAAACTCTCAACAACGGATCCAGTCATGGGTATATTCCATACCCTGCTCAGTATCCCAGCTGAAATAGGAATGTCTCGTCCTCTGATCTGAGCAATCCATCCATCTGCTCCGTGGGCGAGTGATCCATAAAACTCTCTCATCAACCCCGGGAAATATCTCTCGCTGAGTGAGCAAAAAGATGCCAGGCCAGCATGTCGGATCCAGTCTCCTATCTGAAAATGCTACTGGTCCAAGAATGAGAAGTCCACTCTGCGTCCTCCTACTACGGTCTTGGAGCTCATCCGCTGGAGGGTGCGAACAACTGACGTGCAGGCGGATCTGGAGCCCTAGACTCATGTCTTGCCTTTGTTCTTCTTTCTTCCTCAAGCTGTGACTGACGTGGTCGGCGAACAACTTGTTTGCGAGGTCCCATTGTTAATAAGCAAGGTTTGGGTAGGGATTTGGATGGAAATGTGAGGTTTTTTGGGGTTTGGGTATTAAAACCTAAGAGGATTTAAAATAAAAACGGCTACACATGATCCAAATCCAAGAAAACTACTGCTAATCAGCAAGAAACAGTATAATGAATAGTATGGGTACCTTGAAACGAAGTGTCGGCTCGGAGGGAATAGAAATTGGGGAAAAAAACAGTCCGGAAATCCTTAAAATCTTAGTTTTCCATCGGCCATGTGTCGACTCACGAATGTGTCGACACCTTTTGGAGTCGACACATGATGTGTCGACACATCGACTTAAAAAAATCGAAAATTCAGGAATTTCACTGAAAGATCAAAATCAATTGAATCAACAGGTTTGTGGAGTCAAATTATCAAAGATTAATCACAATTCATCAAAAATAAGATTAAAGGATCTGATTTTATTCAAAATATGAAACGAAGATTCAATCAAATGGATTTATGATCCCGAGTTCACTTCTAATCATACTGAACCAATCTTCCAAGAGAGGTTTTGTTAAAATGTCAGCTAATTGTAGCTCAGTACAAACAAATTCAAGCAAAATATCATTGTTTTCAACATGATCTCTAATAAAGTGATGCCTAATTTTAATGTGCTTGCTCCTAGAGTGTTGAACAGGATTTTTAGTCAAGCAAATAGCACTTGTATTATCACATTTAATAGGAGTTCTAGCCAACTTGATTCCAAAGTCTTCAAGTTGTTGCTTAATCCACAAGATTTGAGCACAACAACTTCCTGCTGCAATATACTCAGCCTCAGCTGTGGATAGTGCAACTGAAGTTTGTTTCTTGCTAAACCATGAGATTAAGTTAACCCCAAAAAATTGACAAGTTTCACTAGTACTCTTTCTATCTAGTCTACAACCAGCAAAGTCTGCATCAGAATATCCAATCAATTCAGCAGAAGAATTTCTAGCATACCACAAGCTAATGCCAATAGTACTAGACAGATATCTAAAATTGCGGTTAACAGCCATAAGATGTGATTCCTTTGGTTCAGATTGATACCTAGCACACATGCAAACACTGAACATAATATCTGGTCTACTAGCAGTTAGATACAGCAAAGAGCCTATCATGCCTCTATATAGTTTCTGATCTACAGATTTACAATTTTCATCTTTATCTAATTTACATGAGGGGCTTATAGGCGTACCTATTGGCTTAGTAGTCTCCATCTCAAACTTCTTAATGATTTCTCTTGTATACTTAGCTTGGTTGATGAAGATACCATCTGAAGTTTGCTTGATCTGGAGTCCGAGAAAGAAGTTGAGTTCTCCCATCATGCTCATCTCGAACTCATCCTGCATAAGCTTAGCAAACTCTTGACAAAGAAACTCATTAGTAGCACCAAAAATGATGTCATCAACATAAACTTGTACTATCAATAAATCAACATCTTTCCTTTTCAAAAATAAAGTTTTGTCAACATTCCTCTAGAAAATCTATTTTCAATAAGAAATTTGCTTAACCTTTCATACCATGTTCTAGGTGCTTGCTTTAATCCATAAAGTGCTTTGTGCAGTTTGAAAACATGATCAGGATGTGCATGCTTTTCAAATCCTGGTGGTTGTTCAACAAAAACCTTTTCATTTATGAAACCATTTAAGAAAGTACTTTTAACATCCATTTGAAATAATTTGAAATTCATAAAACATGCGAAAGCCAGCAATAGTCTAGTTGCATCAAGTCTAGCAACAGGAGAAAAAGTTTCATCAAAGTCAATCCCTTTCTCCTGATTGTAGCCTTTAGCAACTAGCCTAGCCTTATTTCTTATGACAAAACCATTTTCATCTAACTTATTCCTACATACCCATTTAGTGCCAATGATTGAAACATTAGATGATCTTTCTACAAGTGTCCAAACATTATTTCTGTCAAATTGTATTAATTCTTCTTACATAGCATTCATCCAATTAGCATCTTTTCAGCTTCTTCAAAACATTTAGGTTCTACTTGAGATATAAAAGCTATGTAATCACATTCATTTCTAATAGAAGCTCTAGTTCTTATCCCTTTAGATGGATCACCTAAGATTAATTCCTTAGGATGTCCATGAACATACCTCCACTCCTTGGGTAGATCATGACGCACTGGAGTGTCATCTTCTTTTACATCCTTGTCTTGACTTTCTTCACTTGGTTGAGCTTGATCTTCCAATGTTAATTTCTGAAGCTTGTCAGCACCTGCACAACTATTAGATGTTTTATCTTTTCTCGAGGATAGGTTAGAACATTCTTCAAACACTACATGTACTGACTCTTCTACAACAAAAGTTCGTTTGTTGAATACTCTGTATGCCCTGCTCGATATAGAGTATCCTAAGAAGATACCTTCATCAGACTTGGCATCGAACTTTCCTAAATGATCTTTTCCATCATTCAAAACAAAACATTTACAACCAAAAACTTGAAAATATTTCAAAGTTGGTTTTCTTTAGTTCCAAAGCTCATATGGTGTTTTCTTTAAAATAGGGCGTATTAAAACTCGATTTAAAACATAATAGGCTGTATTTATAGCTTCAGCCCAAAAATATCTTAGCAAATTATTTTCGCAAAGCATAGTGCGTGCCATTTCTAATAAAGTACGAATTTTCTTTCTACTATCCCATTCTGCTGAGGTGTCCTAGGTGCAGAGAAATTATGTTCTATTCCTTTTTCATTACAAAAATTTTCGAAATCTTGATTTTCAAATTCTGTTCCATGATCACTGCGGATACACATAACAGGAACACCTTTTTCATTGGAAACTTTTCTATAAAACTTTATAAATACTGAAAACGATTCATCTTTTTGAGCTAAGAAGAAAACCCAAGTAAATCTCGAAAAATCGTCCATAATAACTAATCCATATCTCTTGCCTCCTAGACTTGATGTTCTAGTTGGTCCAAAGAGATCCATATGGAGTAGTTCAAGTGGTCTACTAGTAGTTACAAATCCTTTTGGTTTAAAAGAAGTTCTAACTTGTTTTCCAAATTGACAAGCTTGGCAAATTCTATCTTTTTCAAAACTTATTTCAGGTAAATCTCTAACTAAATTCTTTTTGCAAAGTTTTAAAATAAGGTACATACTAGCATGCCCTAACCTTCTATGCCATAACCAACTAGTCTCTTTTTTGGTTGAATTCATTGCAACAAGGCATTATCCATTGGTAAAGATAGATCATCAAGATCTACAAGATAGATATTTCCATGCCTTTTTCTAATGAATTGCACTCCATTCAGATTAGGACTAGAAATCATGCAATATGATGATTTGAAAATTACTTGAAAACCTTTATCGCTTACTTAATAGATTATGCTTTAGACCATCTACTAGAAGTACATTACTAATACTATTAGGAGTTATGTGAACCTTACCAATTCCAATGATTTTACCTTTACCATTATCACCGAAGGTCACACTACCTCCATTCAAAGCTTCAAGAGAAGTGAATTGCTTCACATCTCCAGTTATGTGCCTTGAGCAACCACTGTCAAGATACCAAACACGTTTGTTTTTCTTGGTTGCAAGACACACCTGCAATAAAATCAAGCTTTGACTTTAGGTACCCAAGCTAACTTGGGTCCTTTAGGGTTAGCATTTAAGATGATTCCTTTTAGAACCCAAACTTTACTAGAAGACAATTTTTTTTAAAAAAAATTGTATTGGTATGATTTATGACCTAACTTCTTGTAGGTAAAACAAGTAATGCTGAATGATGCAGGCACAAAAAAGTTTTTAAAATACTTTTGTTGTTTTTGGGGTTTGTATCCTAAACCTGCTTTGTTAAAAACAGCTCTTTGGTTGTTTAAAAGTAAATTCAGTTTTTCAAAACTATAAGTGAACTTATCAACAAAAGGTTTGATTTTTTCAAGTTTATTTTTGTATTTCTCATTTTTAAGTTCTAAATCCTTATTTTTCTTTAAGAGATCATTATTAGAAATAACATGTTTTGGTCTTTTAAGAACTTCATTTTCCATAGTTAAGGCATTATTTTTCTTTTCCAAAACATCTAGCTTAATTTTCAAAGAACTAACATTTTTAAGCAAAGAATTGTTTTCTACTGAAAAGCTATTAGCATGCTTTTTCAGTTTTCTATTTTCAGATAAAACTACTTTATAATCATGCATTAATTCTTCAAATGCACTTCTTAGTTCATCAAAAGTAAAATCTAATTCAAAATCGGAACAAACCTCTTCATTGTCCTGAAGTGCCATGAAGCAGAGATTTTTCGTTTCAGTCTGCTCTTCTTTTGAAGTAGAGTCCTCACTGTCACTCCAAGTAGCCATCATTGCTTTCTTCCTCAATTTCTTTCTTAATTTCTTAAGGAGAGGACAATCAAATTTATAATGTCCCTGCTTCTTGCACTCGAAGCATATAGGATTTCCTTCTCCTTTTCTTTTTCTTTCTCCTTTTCTTTTTCCTTTTCCTTTTCTTTGGATTGAAACTTCTTTTTATAGGGAAACTTCCTCCTCTTCATAAATCTTCTAAATTTTCGGGCAAGGAGGGCTTCTTCACCTTCCTCTTCTTCATCATCATCAAACTCTTCAATCGAGGATTCTTCTTGAATATTTGATTTAAAGGCGATCCCCTTCTTTTTTTTATCCAGGTCTATTGATTTCTGTTTCAAGTTGAGCTCATAGGTCATGAGTGAACCTACTAGCTGCTCAAGTGGAAGCTTTTCTACATCTTTTGCCTCTTGAATTGTAGTCACTTTCGGATCCCATGATGTCGGTAGTGATCTAAGAATTTTGTTCACAAGATCAGCATTAGATATGACTTTACCAAGACTCCTTATAGCATTTACAATGTTTATAAAACGTGTATACATATCAGTAATAGATTCATTTGGTTCCATCCGGAACATCTCATATGTGTGCACTAACATATTTATCTTGGTGTTCTTCACTTGATCGGTACCCTCATGAGTAACCTCAAGTGTATCCCATATTTCTTTAGCGGACGTGTATGTAGATATCCTATTGAACTCACTAGGATCTAATGCACAATACAAGAGATTCATTGCCTTAGCATTGATCTCGGATTGTTTAATATCATTTTCATCCCAATGCTCTTCAAGTTTTGGGATGGAAACACCATTAACCACCACCGAAGGAACATGAGGACCTTTATCTACTACTTTTCATAAGTTATAGTCTATAGAATACATATAAATTCTCATCCTATTTTTTTAATAAGTGTAATTTGCACCATTGAAAAATGGAGGTCTATTCGAGGCTTGTCCCTCGACTACACTAGTACCAATTGGGGTTGCCATAGATCTTTACTCAAGACGGTAAAGCCTATAAACTGAGAACAAGGCTCTGATATCACTTGTTGCCCAGATAGCAACCTAAGAGGGGGGGTGAATTAGATCTCTAAAAATTATTTAAGACTAAGCTTGATAAACAAGTAGCAATTCAATCAATACAAGGTACTACAATTTAAATGTAAAGCTCTAATGTAAAAGTGCAGCGGAAATTAAAGGCAATAAGAGAATTAAAAAGAGCTAGGAGGAAGAGACAAGCAATCACAAACTCAACAATATATAGTGGTTCGGTGCCAACAATGCACCTACATCCTCTCCCCAAGATTTCCTTGGGAATTCACTATAATCTCCTCGATTACAGCCGATTAGTTTTTCGGGCTCACTAATCAAAACCCAACTTATTTTACAAGGCTCACAAGTCACAACCTCCCTTGGTTTTGCATGCTAACCAAAAATCTAATTGGTTTTCACAAGGCTAACCAACAACCTCCCTTGGTTTTTCGGGCTAACCAAAAATCTTAGTGGTTTTGCGGGCTAACCACCAACCTAAATGGTTTTCACTAGGCTAACCAATAACCTCCCTTGGTTTTCCGGGCTAACCAAGAACCTTAGTGGTTTTGTGGGCTAACCACCAACCTAAATGGTTTTCACAAGGCTAACCAATAACCTTCCTTGGTTTTGTAATGGCTAACCAAGAACCCTTTACAAGATATGAAGTATAAACAGAAGGAACCAATGTAAGCTTTTAAAGTAAAAGCAAATAAAACAATGTAGCTCGAAGTAGAGTTGATTTGCTCTTGATGAAGCCTTTTGAATGCCCAAGAAGGAATGATCTTCAATGCACTTGATAGCTTTGAATGCTTTGAAGGCTTCTCTTTGGCTTAAGAGTGGTTGAGCTTTGAATGAATTGGAGTTAAGGCTCTTCTTTTTTCTTTTTTCTTCAAACTCTCTTTTATATTCAATGCAACTGCTTAGCTCTCCTTTTGAATTTATTTGGAGCCATTTAAATACCTTTGCAAGTCCCCAAAATAGAAATCTAGCCGTTAAGCACGAGAAACTAGCCGTTGGGAGGCAAAAGAGAAAGTTCTGCTCAAGAAAAAACTAGCCGTTACTGTTGTCAGAACTCTATGTATCGATACTTGCTCTTCATGTGTCGACATATTAGGTCGACACATACTCTTCTTGAGTCGACACAAGTTCAAAATAATCCATTCAGATTTTCTGGAAAAATCATCTATGTCGACACATTCTTAGTGGAGTCGATACATAAAATCCATGTGTCGACACATCAAATGCTCCGTCATCTTCTGCATGTTCTGCTGCTTGAAATTCTCAGGCGATGTATTGATCCATGTGTTGACACTTTGAGTCGACACATAGGGTTCATGTGTCGGCACATCATCTGTGCCATTTGGAGTTATGTTTCGTGCCATCTGGAGTCGACACACCATCTTCATGTATCGACACATCATCTCATGTGTCGATACTTTGAGTCGACAAATCACCAAAAAGTTTGCAGAAAATGGCTGAACTTGTTTCTATTTCCCTTGAACATCCATTCAACCAATTTTTGAGTTTCCAAGACTTGATTTCTACATTCATCCCACTCAAACTTGGTTCTTCAATACAATTGGGCTTCTTCGATTTGTGTGAGCATCCTTTCAATTAAAAACACACTTAAAGCAAAAATTAGTCCTCAAATTATACTTAACTGTTTTGCTTATCATCAAAATCAATAAGTGGAGTCAGCACCTTCATCAGGCCCGCTCGCCTCTATCGTGCTCATAGCAAGGAGATGGCAACAGGATGTCATCTATTTCGTGACTCACAATGTGGCAAACTCTCAAGACGGGTCCCTCCATCAAGCTCGCTCTCCTTTACCATGCGCACAGCTCGGAGATGGCAACAGGATGCCATCTACCGCATGACTCAGCATGGCAAACTTTCAAGACGGGCCCCTCCATCAGGCTCGCTCTCCTCTGCCATGCTTACAGCCCAGAGATGGCAACGGGATGCCATCTACCGCGTGACTCACAGCATGGCAAACTCTCAAGGCAGGTCCCTCCATTAGGCCTGCTCTCCTCTGCCATGCTTATAGCCCGGAGATGGCAACGAGATGCCATCTATCGTGTGACTCATAGCATGGCAATCTTTCAAGATGGGCCCCCGACGAGGCCCGCACTCTCCACCGTACTCACAGTCCGAAGATGGCGATAGGGCAACCAACCATCTATCGCCTGACTTATAGTTCGGCATCTTCAAGATGGGCCCCTCCATCAGGCCCGCTCTCCTCTATCATGCTCACAGCCCGGAGATGGAAACGGGATGCCATCTACCGCGTGACTTACAGCATGGCAAACTCTCAAGACGACCCTTCCATCAGGCCCGCTCTTCTCTGCCGTGCTTATAGCCCGGAGATGGCAATGGGATGCCATCATCGCATGACTTACAGCATGGCAAACTCTCAAGATGGGTCCCTCCATCAGGCTCGCTCTCCTCTACCATGCTCACAGTCCGGAGATGGCAACAAGATGCCATCTATCGTGTGACTCATAGTGTGGCAAACTCTTAAGGTAGGTCCCTCCATCAGGCCCGCTCTCCTCTACCGTGCTCACAGCCCGAAGATGGCAACGGGATGCCATCTATCGCATGACTTATAGCATGGCAAACTCTCAAGACGGGCCTCTCCATCAGGCCCGCTCTCCTTTTCCATGCTCACAGCCCAGAGATGGCAATGGGATGCCATCTACCGCATGATTCACAGCATGACAAACTCTCAAGACGGGCCCCTCCATCAGGCCCGCTCTCCTCTCTCATGCTCACAGCCTAGAGATGGCAACGGGATGACATCCACCGCATGACTCAGTATGGCAAACTCTCAAGACGGGTCCCTCCATCAGGCCCGCTCTCTTCTATCGTGCTCACAGCCCGGAGATGGCAACGGGATGCCATCTACCGCATGACTCATAGAGTGGCAAACTCTCAAGATGGGTCCCTCCATCAGGCCCCCTCTCCTCTGTTATGCTTACAGCCCGGAGATGGCAACGGGATGCCATTTACTGCATGACTCACAGCACGGCAAACTCTTAAGATGAGCCCCTCCATCAGGCCTGCTCTCCTTTGCCATGCTCACAGCCCATAGATGGCAACAGGATGCCATCTACCGCTTGACTCACAGCATGGCAAACTCTCAAGACGGGTCCCTCCATCAGGCTTGCTCTTCTCTACCATGCTCATAGCTCGGAGATGGCAACGGGATGCCATCTACTGCGTGACTCACAGCGTGGCAAACTCTCAAGATGGGTCCCTCCATCAGGCTCGTACTCCTCTACCATGCTCACAGCCCAGAGATGGCAATGGGATGCCATCTACCGCGTAACTCACAGTATGGCAAACTCTCAAGACGGGCCCCTCCATCAGGCCCGCTCTCCTCTACCGCTCTCATAGCTCAGAGATGGCAATGGGATGCCATCTACCGCATGACTCACAGCATGGCAAACTCTCAAGACAGGTCCCTCCATCAGGCCTGCTCTTCTCTGCCATGCTCATAGCCCAGAGATGGCAACAGGATGCCATCTACTTCATGACTCATAGTGTGGCAAACTCTCAAGATGGGTCCCTCCATTAGGCTCACTCTCCTCTGCCATGCTCATAGCCCAGAGATGGCAACGGGATGCCATCTACCGCATGACTCAGCATGAAAAACTCTTAAAGCAGGCCCCTCCATCAAGCCCGCTCTCCTTTACCGTGCTCATAGCCCGGAGATGGCAATGGGACGCCATCTATCGTGTGACTCACAGCATAGAAAACTCTCAAGACGGGCCCCTCCATCAAGCCCGCACTCTTCAGTCATGCTCACAGTTCGAAGATGTTAGTCGGGAAGTCCTAAAATCCTGTCATCTATCGCCTGACTCGCAGCTCAGAGCCTCAAGCCAGGACATCCTAGAAGTCCTGCACTCGGTCAGTCGGATTCACAGTTCGGCAACAGCAAGCCAGGACATCCTAGGAGCCATACGATTAGTAAGCTGGACTCCCAGCCCGGTGAAGGCAAATGGGAGTTCCTAGAAGCCTCATTCCCAGCCACTTGAACTGCGGTTTAGCAAATTGGGAAGCAAAAGTGATGGAAGTGGGGAAGGCCCCATCACCTAATGCATGTTATGCAATACTACAGGGTGGGACTTTGTTTTCTGCTCCATGCAATGTGATGCAAGCAAGGATCCTGTGACCCTAGGCAACATCGACAGTGGATGGTACGAAGTCCATAGGTGCATACATTGTACTGCACCCCTTCTTTAGGACTTCTGCAACACCATCATCACCAACCTCACCCCCCTCCCTCGTACTTGACGCTGCCTTCAACCTGGCCGGCAAGGAGTCGAACCAAGAATAGAAGGCAAAATGCAAGGCATTCTAGCCGAAGCAAAAAGGGAAGCTACATTCATTGAAATGTTTCTTACATCATAGAGAGGCTCTCAGCGGTCCGAGGAGCCTTACCAAAAAAAAGAGAGAATAGCAGCTATAAAGGAAAAAGGGTTTTCATTGCTAAGTCTTCTGTTACATTTCTTGAAGACTCTCGACAAGCTGGGAGGCCTCCTAAAATTCTAAGTTACAAGATAAGAGAGAATAGGCTTAGGCCTCTCTTACTGCACCTGCCCAGCCAACGGGCTAGTACTCTGGCTCTAGACCCTGCCCACGGGACTGGGTGGAGGCATTCCAGTCCCTTCTACTTAGGGGGGTGGGTGCCCTTCCTCAAGTGAACTTCTGGGAAGAAGCCCTTCCTCAAGGACCCCGTGGCACCTTCTAGGAAGGAGAATAAAGCCACCGCCTCTACCGCGCGCCTCCTCATCCAAGTACATCAAGAAGATTCATAGCAGGACCACCCTTGCCATTAAGGCAGCCTCCTTCTCTGCTTTCCCTGCCTTCCAGGGGGCTCCTCCTCCTCTTCCCCTTGAGGAAAGCTTCGAGCTTGGCAGATTTCTTCTCCAGGCTGGATACCTTCACCTTAGCGCTAGCCGCTTGCTCCCGAAGGGCCACTACGTGGCTCCCCAGCCTTCAAATCGAAGACCTAAAGTCTATTAGAATACCTCCCTCAGTACAGGTCGAGGGAGAGGGGTGGAAGGAAAGGAACATGGGAAGAAGGGCTTCAAAACCTCTGGAATAAGAGGGGATTAGAGAAGAGAGAAAGGACTCTATGAAGGCTCAATTGAATATGGTAGAAGCCCCTTTTAAAGGAGTAGAAGGGGGAAGGCAAATCCTTCGCAATAAAGCCTGCCACCCACTACCGCCTCGTGCCCATCGAAGGCGTGCATCTCTTTGACTCCCGGCCAACCAAGAGCTGCCACGTACTGGCATCCGACGATCTTGATGCATTGGGTCAGGGGCATCGCTTCGATTCCAAGGAAGTGTTAATGATCCCTTCATCGAAAAACCGAGCATGGCATCGCCTTGATAGAGGGAGGGCACAACTTTCGGAGTAGCAGTGTGCAAAATGTTAATAGCGCAGAGGGCGCACCTCTCCATGTCAGCATAGTCGTTACTCTCCTTGCCCTGAGTGCCGCATCATTCTCTGGGCTCGAGAGTGGGGGAATTTGATGTAGCAACATCCACTGACATGGAGCCTATGCAGATGCTAGCTGGTAATCGCGTGGATAGGGGTTGCCACATGGACGTGGTGCTCGAACAGAAGAACAAGGTGAGCCCTCCCTCTAGGGTCAATTTCCAAGCTGGGTCGAGCTGCCACGCTGACAATCATGCAGCCGGGGTCAGCTCCCAAGCATGGTGCCTGCCCCTCCCATGGGAGACTGCACTACCAGAAGGACAGGACCTGCCCCACACATCTATGACAAAAGGATCTCCTCCTAAGGACCGGTCCGAGAGGGGGAAAGCTGCAAGCAACGATAAGCCCCTCCCAGAGATGGCACACGAAAAAGAACACCGGGATAAAGCCCTAGATCCGGTCTAGGCCATCTCATATACATAAGGTCAGAGAGAAAGAAGGCAGAAGGTAAGTGAGCAAGTGACAGAGAAAGGGGAGACATGGAGCTAACAGGCAGGGAGCCAGTTAGAAGATCCTCCCAAGCTCAAGCTCACTTATCCCATCTCGGCCTTGCCTTCACATCTTAATTCTTCTTTTCACCCTCTACGAGGAGAGTCCCTTGAAACTCTCCATCATAGAGGCTTTGTTTTCCTTGATCGTCCCACTGACTTGATCGTTAGAGTGTCCCCGTCGGAATCCTCGGTCTGGATCTCCTTTCTTTTGCAGGATTGGGTGCGCGCGCCAAAGGACCGATGGGGAGGGAGATACCCGACGCCGCACCAGAGCTGCAGGCCACGATGATCTAGGTGGCAACACATATCTTGACTACAAACTCCTAGAACATTTATAGCTATTTCACATCTTTTTGTTTTGTACCTAGGCTTGTCAATGTCAAGGACAGTGCATCTAATGTATGTCCCATCTAAGGCACCTAAACAATTATGCAATAAAAAAATTATTATTATTATGTTAATATAAAGTATTCCTTAAATAATTTAAAATTGACATAATATTTATTTACCTAATTAGAAAAAGTATCTTGAACCATTTCTAACTATAGTCAATTGAGTTATTAGGAATAGGCTCTAGTTTCTTAACAAATATTTCATGGTAAAGAAGAATAGACTTCAACACAGCTGTAAACTGCCTACTAATTATCTCACAACTCCTTACAAACTATTTTTGAATGACTCTGTTATTAGATTGATGAGCATATATATGTAAAAATATAATAACCATCTCCTCAATATATATTTTTGGTACTTGATAATCTTTCAGTAGCTTGTAACATATCACATAATGCATAAGAACTTCTCTTATCCATGCATGTATTTTCTATACATGTCAGCTTAGAATCAAATATAATTGTCCTTAAACTAATTTTTTAATCTTGTATCTATCATACTCACCAAGATCAATCATTTTTCTTTGTTTCTTCTCCCAATCAATAAATTAACACAATATGTATGTAATATACCAGTTAACAAAACAATGGCCATATCAAGGTTGATGTATATTGTAATGATATGTGCTAATTTTGGAAGCAACTCTTCGGGTAGACAATCCATCTAAATCACAATATTATCACAAAAAAAACATATTTTTCAGTAATATATTTCAACAAATTTTAATAAATATTTCAACAAATTATATGTTAAACTAACATGAAATTTAAAATTAATAAAGGGACAGAGAAGGTTGGATGAGATGAAGGGGGAGGAGGAGACGGGAATGGAGGTGTGTTTGTTTAGGGGGCTGAGAGGATGGTGGTGGGGCTGGGGAGGAGGTGGCCTATGGTTAACACCACACCCAGTGCAATTGAGATCAGTAAAGTTGGCAGTACATGTCAGCAAACCAATAGCAAGATGAGGGTGCATCCAAGCCCCGAAATGATCACCAAATAGCAAGCATACGGTCATCAAATCTTACATCACCTCCTTGTAGAATACTATAGAAGACAAATTCCCTGAGGCTGAGCTTGATGCCCCTCGTCATCTCAAACATCTCAATATTCAAGGAAGGAGAAGATGGAGAAGGAGAAGAAGAATGAGTCCTCCTTTCAATCTTGGCAACACTCTCCGGCCACTTCTAGGGCTTATCACCTCCGATTGATGATCCCGTGGATGGCATCAAAGGGGATCTCTTCACATCAAGATTCTTAATTTCAATGATGACATGATTTGAATTGGAGTCCCGGGCACTAAGAATCAAGCGGCGATCAACATGGCATTGATCAACAAGAGGGGGATTGATTGGCTGGAGCTTGACATAACCATAGGATGCAATGGCGGCGGTAGTGGATGGGTGAGAGGAGGAGGGGGCGACGGTGGAGTAGGCCTCATAAACAAGGGCGAGCAGGTTGTCATCCTGGGAGGAGACAAGGTCAATGAGGATGCGAAGGGGGCCATGGGGAGAGGATGGCAATGGCATCATAAAGGGCGAGGATGATGAGGAGGGACTAGGTGATCCACTCAAGGAGCTTGGTGAGCCAAGCGGCGATGATGACATTAAGGGAGACTATGTAAGCTTGGTGGAGGAGGATCGGGACAGGGGGAAGGGGGGCTGAGAGGATGGTGACTAAGGGGTGCAGGGCTGAGGGATAGTGGCAAGACCGGGGGGAGGGGGCTAAAAGGATGGTGGCAGAGGTGGGAGGAGGTTTTTTATATATATAAAAGCCTTATCGATCATCGACAATGGCTATAACAATGGCGATCTTCCTAGAGGCGATGTGAGGGCAGCTCAATGACGATGTGAGAGGGTAAGCATAGTGAAAGGAGAAGAGAAACGACACATATACAAAAAGTGTTATGGGTATCAAGTCTAAGGAATTAGATAGTGTTCAAGGTCGAAGTAAGATTTTTTTTCTCACTTTGAAAAGTACTATAGATGTCGGGTATAAAGATTTAGTTTTAGTCCAAGGTTGGAGTAAGCAATTGAAGGCTTATTCTATTATTTCAAGACAAAATATCATCCTAGCAGGAAGTAAAAAACTCTTTATAGATTGTTTTTATAATTTTTTTTGTAGATCCTTTATTATATCAATTATTTTAGTAGTTAGAGAAATTTAATACATTAGGAAACCATATAATATCCTAAGATGTCATAATTACATTGGATTTTGCTCATTCTAAAATATTCGAAAGCTACTTTTGACAAAATTCTTCCTCACTCTGAAAAGTGTTATGGGTATCAGGTCTAAGAAATTAGATAGTGTTCAAGGTTGAAGTAAGATTTCTTCTTGCTTTGAAAAGTGTTATAGATGTCAAGTATAAAGATTTAGTTTTAGTCTACGGTTGAAGTAAGCAATTAAAGACTTGTTCTATTATTTCAAGATAAAATATCATCCTAGCAGGAAGTAAAAAACTCTTTATAGATTATTTTTATAATTTTTTTATAGATCCTTTATTATATCAATTATTTTAATAGTTAGAGAAATTTAATATATTAGGGAATCATATAATATCCTAAGATGTCATAAATTACATAACACAGATAAGAAATCAAAAGTGTTAACTTTTTCAGTTACTCATATTTTAGGTAATAAATAGATGATACAGAGAATCAAAATATCTAGTTTTTGATTTTATATATAGGTATCATAATTTTTGTGGATGGACATCATAATTCTATAAAGGGGTATCATAAGTCCAATTCTTATATTTTCATATCAAGCTATTACCATATTGTATTATGATATTCTAGGAGTTATATTTTAGCTAATAGATGATGAAAAGTCTTAAAAGGAGAACCAAAATCTTTAATTTTTCTTTTTGTGCTAGGGTGTCATAAATTTCTGAAGGAATGTCATAATTTTGTGAATAAGTGTCATAAATTTAAATCTAATATTTTTAATTTTTTTTATCTTATGGTGTATTTTTATATTATGGGTGTCATATTTATGGCAATGTATAATTGAAAAGTCCTGGTACGAAGGATCAAAACTTTTTTTTAATTTTATATTGAGATAGTCATATTTCTTATATTATAGTTCAAGTTATCTCGGAGCCATATTATTACACTCTAAGTATCATATGTTAGCTAATTGATAGTAAAAAAGTCCTGGTATGGAGGATCAAAATTGATAGTTTTCTATTTTATTCCGGGATGTCATAATTTTCTAAAAAGATGTCATAAATTTTGTAACAGGATATAATAAGTCAAATTCCCATATTTTCATATTAACTTGTCTTTGTGCCATATTACAATATCCTAGAAGTTATATTTTAGCTAAGGATGATGGAAAGTGCTAGTAAAAGAATCAAAACCTATGGTTTTCTTTTATGCTGGGATGTAATAAATTTTTAAAGGGATTTCATAAATTTTGTGAAAGAATATCATAAGTCAAATGCTTATATTTTCAAGTCAACTTGTCTCTATGCTATATTATAAAATTCTGGAAGTTATATTTTAGCTAACAAATGATGAAAGGTTCTGGTAGCATAATCAAAACATACAATTTTTATTCTTTATACCGAGATATCATAAATTTTTGAAAGGGTATCATAAATTTCGTGAAAGGGTATCATAAGTCTAATTCTTATATTTTCAAAAAACTTTGTCTTTGGACTAAATTATTATACTCTAGGTATTATATTTTAGCTAATTGATAGTGTAATTATTAATATCCTCTAAAGAAAATGTCACCTAAGACTATTGTCATTGATATTATTGATCTTGTAAAGAGATTTCTACAGATGATATTAAAATTATAGATTTGAAAAATATCCAACATTATTAGTTAGATGAGGTTACTGGTATTGTTCAAAAGAATGCACCTTCTCCGACTATCCCGAATATAGACAATGATTATGTTAATTTCACATTGGAATAGAGTTTAATTTAGCAAACGAAGTATACAATTTTTATAATATATATGCAAGAAGAGTTGGTTTTGAAATCACAACCGTGTGTAGTAAGTTTAATGATAAGAAAGAAATATGCTTTAAGCACCTAACATATTCGAGGCAAAGAAAATCTAAAAAAACGGATAATTTTATAAATTCTAGGGATATTAGTAAAATTGATCGTAATGTATTAATAAAAGCAAGACTAAATTCTAAGAATGGTAAGTAAACATTGGATGATATTTTTTTAAAAATATAACCATGAGCTATCCATATCAACCACCAGTTATATATGGTCCCATCAAAGATCAGTATACCAAAAAAGATAAAGATTAGCAATATACATGCCATAAATATATCCACAACTTAAATTTACTTTACTAAAGGGGATAGAAATAATTGGATTTCATAAAGAAGAATGCTCATAATTTTATCTATTAAGAATATCAAAGTCAGCTAAAAGAATGAGATACACAATCAGTGGTAATCCACTTCACATAAATGCAAGCTAAAAATATAATTTTTTTTATACTTTTGACTTGAATGACAATAGACAGTGCAGGACTGTCTTCTAAATCCATCCAAGGTCGAGATATCAAGCACTTACTTTAGTGCTATGCTGATCTTCGCTCAACTTATTTGATAAATATATATCAAATACTATTCTTTCTATTTGTTAGAGTTAACCATCATTGATGGTCCACATTACTTGCTTATGCATTATTGTTGGATGAGAAGATTGAGACATTAAAATGAATATTCCAATCATGGCTAGATAGAAATGGGGGTCAACCATCTAATGCCATTATAATTGATCAAAATAAGGCAATCGAGGCTGCTGTTAGGAAGGTTTTTCTCTAATATATGACATCGATTTTATCTTTAGCATATATTGAAGATCCTTGAAAAGATTAACCACATATGCACAACCAATCTCAAATTTATGTTTGAATTTGATGAAGCAATATATGACATAGTTACGACAAAAGCTTTCAAGGAAAGGTGGGAACAACTCATGAAGAAATATAAAGAATTAAGTTATAGATCGGTTAAATGACCTTTAAAATGTTAGGATAAATGGATTTTGATTTACTTTAAGGATATATTTTTTGTGAGTTTCTATTGTTGCCACCTAGATCGCCATGGCCTACAGCTCTTACATGGCCAAGATGAGTGGACTCCCCGCTAGCGCCACCTGGTTTGTTGATCGGAGGTGATCAAGGGGAACATACCCCCCGCCACGTGGCTTGATGGAGTCACCGTGCTCAAAGGGGTCGTTGTAAGAATTTGGAGAGCTTGGAGCTATGCTGGTCATCCTGTGGGCCTCTCCGGTGGAGAGGAATCCTTTTCCTCATCACTCCTCACGGATGAAGACCTGCAAAAAGTCCTGGCCGGGGGTTCTGGTGGGGACACTCCGACGCTCAAGTCAGTTGGGAGAACAGCCAGAGCTGTGTAGGAAAACAATGGCCCGGGAGCCGGAATGAGCATGGGTAGTTTTTGCTTACTTGGGCCGGAGGTCCCTCTTACCTGCTTATGAGATGACTCCCATCATTTGGGAAGACGTGCTCTCCTTGATGTAGGCATGTGAGGCTAGGATAGGCCTGTGAGGCTTCCTCTTCTGGGAGGTTCTGAGAGTTGGTGAAGGAGTACAGTGTCTTGGGTGGAGCACTCTTTCCTGATTAGTGTAAAGATGGCTTGGGAAGCTTGAATGTAGTCCTTCTTTGCAGGCGGCATGCCATAGGATCCATATGGAGGGGTTCCTTGGGAAGCATGCCGAGCCCACGTGGATGGGGCTGAACTATGCAATGCTCCCGGTGGTCGAACCGGGCTGAGATGCCGAGGTGCCAAACTGGCCAGGATGCTGCTCCTGTATAGCACATGGGCTGAGAAGAGTGTGCCAAAGCGGACGATGCACTAGACTTTACATGCTAGTTGCCATGCAGACATGCGGACTGAGAGAAGGCCCATAGAGGTTTTTCGTGCATGCTGATCGAGGCGAGGTGCAAGGCTCCATGCATGTGGGTGCGAACCCGCGCGTTGCGAACCCACGTGTGCACGAGCGTGCAGGATCGCAGAGGCACGCTGCTCCCTAATGGCAGAGGCGGAACTGGGCGCTACCGAGGTGCCGGCCTAGGTGATGGCGATTATGGAGCCAGACTGGAGTGGTACACTGGGCTACCTCCAGGTTTTCCATCATGTGGGCTGAGGTGGACGGGGTTGTGCCGGACTGGAGCCGGAGCGGGGCCTTATTGGCCCCCACCTCGGGCGGAGCTGAAGGAGCGAGACCGAGGTGCGGGCGAGGTCACGCCGGATCAGAGTCGGAGTGGATGGAGGCGCACTGCACTGAGCAGACCTGGGGCGTGAAAGCGCTGGATTGAGCGGAGTCCCGCCGAGCTGAGCCGGAGCCGGCGGAAGTGAGGTGGACTGGCACGGGGTCATGCCACGAGCATGACCCTGGCATGGGCTTGGTGCTGTGGCAAGGGCATGCCGTGGGCGTGAGCCTGGCACGAGCTTAGTGCCCTGGCGCAGGCATGCCGTGGGCATGAGCCTGGATCGGAGCTAACTTGGGCACAGGCGTGCTAGACTGGGTGGAACCGGAGAGCACTGGCCGAGATGGCAAAGTACATGGCCAAGATGGGGCCGAGGTGCCGACCTGGCCGATCTCCTCTTAGAACAAGCGGACCCACCATCTTCTTTGGGATGCTGCACGAAGCACATGGCCATGTCAGCCACTAGGAAGGATGCTGTGCCAGGGCCGAATGGATTTCATTAATACTGCAACATGCCCCCACTCCCTGAGTCCAAAACGTTACTTCCCATCATTTTGGATGAAGAGAGTAGCTTTATTCATTCGGTCCCTTGCTGTAGCAGGCCTTGTGCTGGTTGTAGGAAGTCAATTGCTGGATGGAGCACAACCTGCTGGAGGTCAGCCATGGGACTTTAAGAGCCCGCCTGTACCTCGACCAAAGGTTGGTTGGGCAGGTGGGAGATGATGTTGCATGATGATGATGCCAGCGCTTTAGCCTGACTCCTCATTGGTCGGATAGGAGGTGGTGCCGAGGAGGATGAAGTTGGTGAAGAGCATAACTTGGGTGCATGCATGCACGACTGGGCATATGATTGACGTGGCCGAGCTCACAGCACTCCTCAAAGCTTTTGATAAGAGCTACTGGAAGGTCCGAGAAGCAGGAGCCTAGTCCTAGGTAGGAGCTTGACCTTAGTGAGGAACTTAGCCTGAGTGAGGGGCTTGACTTCAGCTCGGCTGAATTGAGGAGCTTGACTTCAGCTCGGCTAAACTGAGGAGCTTGGCTTCAGCTCTTAACTTTGTCGGACTTGGAGTCGGACGGGCGAGTTCATCCTTCAGAGGTGGCAGAGCTGCTGGTTTGCCATGCTAGGAGGCGAGCCGTAAATGGTTTGGACCTCCAAAGCTTCCCATGGACATCCGTGGACTGTGAGTATAGCAGATACCAAACTATGAGTTTCTCAGTAGATGGAGGAACTTCTTGGAGTCTTCGCGGACATCTCCGGACTGTGAGCAAGGCAAGAGCTAAACTGAGAGTCAAGCGATAGCTGCGGGGGGGCTCAGTGAGGAGTTTGACTTCAGCTCGGCTGAATTAAGGAGCTTGACTTTAGCTCTTAACTTCGCCGGACTTAGAGTCGGACGGGCGAGTTCTTGCCCGTAGGTACTTTGACCAAAGGTTAGTTGCATTGTGATGGTGCTAGCACTTTAGTCAGACTCCTCTTTGACCGAATAGAGGGCGGTGCCGTGGAGGAAGAGGTTGGTGAGGTGCATAACTTGGGTGTACACATATATGACCAGGCATATAGTTGACGTGGCCGAGCTCAAAGTATCCGTCGGAACCTTTGATGAAGGCATTGAAGTCGCTGGACGATAGGAGCCATCCTGGCTGAAGAAGCTCAAGGAGCAGGAGAGAGAGATCGACTCTGGCCAGATGCTCGACCTCGGGGGAGCCATCCTGGGGAGGAACTCAAAGAGCAGGAGTTCGACTCTGGCCAGATGCTCGACCTCGGGGGAGCCATCCTGGGGGAGGAACTCAAAGAGCAGGAGGGGGAGCCCTCAGGAGGGGAGCAATACAGTGCATGCATTTATTAGTTTTGTACCATCCAATGCCCATGTTGTATGGAGGAACAGGATCACCCTTTGCATCATGTTTGCATAGAGTAGAGGACAAAATTCCACTCCATATTCTTGTATGGTGTGCATGAAGTGACTGGGCCTTCACTGCTTTCTCCTTTTGGGAATCGTGCTTCATTCGTTTCCTTCCCCAGCCATAGTGGGGGTTAGTCTTCTTCATCTCCAACGAAAGTTTGACGTCAGCGGGGAGCTCGGTCTCATCAAAGAGCCTGACTTTGGTGAGGAGCTCGGCTTCATTAGGGAGCTTGGCTTCAGCTCCGTTTCATTGAGAAGCTTGATTTCAGTGAGGAGCTTGGCCTCAACTTTGCTTCATTGAGAAGCTTGATTGACTCTTGGCTTGAGCGCAGAGCTTCGGAAGCTTCTTGGCTTTAAGAGCCATGCTATGAGTCAAGCGGTGGATGGCGGACTTCTTTGGAGTTCTGTTGACATCTCTAGACTGTGAGCACGGTGCCGGGCTTCAGGAGTTTTCGGGCTTTGGTGCCGGATCGGAGTCCGGGCTTGAGTGCCGGAGAGCTGGGCTCCGGGCTTCGATGCCGAAGAGCATGGAATCCGGGCTTCGGTGCCGGAGAGCGTGGGATCCGGGCTTCGGTGCCGGAGAGCGTGGGATCCGGGCTTCGGTGCCGGAGAGCGTGGGATCCGGGCTTGGGTGCCGGAGAGCGTGGGATCCGGGCTTCGGTGCCGGAGAGCGTGGGATCCGGGCTTGGGTGCCGGAGAGCGTGGGATCCGGGCTTGAGTGCCGGAGAGCGTGGGATCCGGGCTTTGGTGCCGGAGAGCGTGGGATCCAGGCTTGAGTGCCGGAGAGCGTGGGATCCAGGCTTGAGTGCCGGAGAGCGTATGATCCGTGCTTTGGTACCGGAGAGCGTGAGATCCGGGCTTTCCTTGATGGTAGTACCGGAGCTTTTCCTATAAAACTGGAACATAGTTTTTCACATTGCAAGATACAGTGGGGGAAGGAGTTACCTGTTGAGCTCTAGTTGTATGGATGAAATAAGAATGTTTCTTCCTTGAGAATGCCAGAATTAAATTCACCGACCACCATCTTAGGAGAGAATGAGACTCCGCTGCATCGGAGAATAGTGCTTGGTTGCATGGGAGGAGAGGACCTCGTTGCACGGAAGCATAAGGCTTCGTTGCACGGAAGCATGAGACTCCCATTGCATGCAGGAGATGGAACTCCGTCGCGTGGGAGGAAAAAGGCTCCCGTTGCATGGAGGAGATAGAATCCTGCTGCATGGGAGGAATGGGACTCCCGTTGCATGGAGGAGATGGAACTCCGTTGCATGGGAGGAAAGAGGCTCCCATTGCATGGAGGAGATGGAACTCCGTCGCCTGGGAGGAAAAAGGGCTCCCATTGCATGAAGGAGATGGAATCCTGTTGCATAGGAGGAATAAGGCTCCCATTGCATTGAAAAGATGGAACTCTGTTGCATGGGAGGAAAGAGGCTCCCGTTGCATGGAGGAGATGGAATCTTGCTGCATGAGAGGAATGAGGCTCCCGTTGCACGAAGGAGATGGAATCCTATTGCATGGGAGGAATGAGGCTCCCGTTGCATGGAGGAGAGCTTTGTTGCATGAGAGGAAGCTCCGTTGCATAAGGGAGATGACTCCGTTGCATGGGAGAGAGCCCCATTGCATGGGAGTATGAGACTCCTATTGCAAGGGAAGATGGAACCCCATTGCATAGGAGATGAGATCTCTGTTGCATGAATTTCTTCTCTCTCTATGGTGGTCAAACCCTTCCTCTCTTCTTTTTCTCTTCTTCTCTTCTTCTCTTCTTCTCTTCTTCTTTCTGTTCTTCTCTCTTTTTTTTGAACAGGGCTCCTGGAAGGTGGCGTCGCCTGGAGGTGGCTCTATCTTTGGCTTGCTGCCTGCTGCCCTGTCAAGGATGACGATGCACCTTCACAGCTCGAGATTTTTACTTCTTGTGTCGAGGCTGCTCCTGGGAGCTCCGAGAGAGAGGGAGAAGCTCTCGTGCCCCCACCCCTGTGCCCTCGATCTACCCTCCAAGGATTAAGGACAAAGGTGGAAACTGCTGTCCCACCCGTTGAGGAGCATTGATCTGCTCCCCTACCTGGCATGCCAAATGTTGCCGCCTAGATCTCCATGGCCTGCAGCTCTTACATGGCCAAGATGAGTGGACTCCCTGCCAGCGCCACCGGGTTCGTCGATCGGAGGTGATCAAGGGGAACATACCCCCTGCCATGGGGCTTGGTGGAGTCACCGTGCTCGGAGGGGTCGTTGTAAGAATTTGGAGGGCTTGAAGCTGTGCTGGTCATCCTGTGGGCCTCTCCGATGGGGAGGAATCCTTTTCCTCATCGCTCCTCGTGGATGAAGACCTGAAAAAGTCCCGGCTGGGGTTTTCGGTGGGGACACTCCGACACTCAAGTCAGTTGGGAGAACAGCCGGAGCTGTGTAGGAAAATAATGGCCCGAGAGCCGGAATGAGCGTAGGTAGTTTTTGCCTACCTGGACCAGAGGTCCCTCTTACCTACTTATGAGATGGCTCCTGTCATTTGGGAAGGCGTGCTCTCCTTGATGTAGGCCTATGAGGCTAGGATAGGCCTGTGAAGCTTCTTCTTTTAGAAGGTTCAGAGAGTTGATGAAGGAGTACAGTGCCTTGGGTGGAGCACTCTTTCCTGATTAGTATAAAGAGTGGCTTGGGAAGCTTGAATGTAGTCCTTCTTTGCAGACGGTATGCCATAGGATCCACGTGGAGGGGGTTCCTTGGGAAGCGTGCCAAGCCCACATGGACGGGGTTGAACTGTGCGATGCTCCCGGTGGTTGAACCGGGCTGAGATGCCGAGGTGCTGAACTGGCCAGGATGCTGCTCCTGTACAACACATGGGCTGAGAAGAGTGTGTCGAAGCGGGCGATGCACTAGACTTTACGTGCCAGTTGCCATGTAGACATGGGACCGAGAGAAGGCCCATAGAGGTTTCCCGTGCATGCTGATCAAGGCGAGGTGCGAGGCTCCATGCACGTGGGTGCGAACCCGTGCGTTGCGAACACACGCGTGCACGAGCATGCAGGATAGCAGAGGCACGCTGCTCCCCAACGACAGAGGCGAAACTGGGCGCTGCCGAGGTGCCGGCCTAGGCGGTGGTGAGCATGGAGCCAGATTGGAGCGGTACACTAAGCTACCCCCAGGTTTGCCATCATGTGGGCTGAGGTGGACGGGGTCACGCTGGACTGGAGCCGGAGCGGGGCCCTGCTGCCCCCCACCTCGGGCGAAGCCGGAGGAGCAGGACCGAGGTGCGGGCGAGGTCGCACTGGACCAGAGTTGGAGAGGGTGGAGGCATGCTGCACGGAGTGGACCTGGGGTGCGGGAGCATCGGATCGAGCGCAGTCATGCTGGGCTGTACCGGAGTGGGCGAAAGCGAGGTGGACTGGCGCGGGGTCGTGCCGCGGGCGTGACCCTGGCACAGGCTTGGTGCTGTGGCGAGGGCGTGCCATGGGCATGAGCCTGGTGCGGGCTTAGTGCCTTGCATGGGCATGAGCCTGGATCGGAGCTGACTTGGGCACAGGCATGCTGGACTGGGCGGAGCCGGAGAGCGTTGGCCGAGGTGGCAAAGTACATGGCCAAGATGGGGCCGAGGTGCCGACATGGCCGATCTCCTCTTAGAACAAGTGGACCCATCATCTTGTTTGGGATGCTGCACGAAGCACGTGGCCACGTCAGCCACCAGGAAGGATGCTGTGCCAGGGCCGAATGGATTTCATTAATACTGCAACATCTATGACATTATGTTTAATTTATGTGCATGTTTACAAATATCTAGCATATGAGGATATTTAATGCTTCCTGTTTAGAATCTTGTATAGGCATGCCATTTCATAGAAGAGTGAGAGCATCAATCATTTTGATGGATTTGTAAATTCAAATACTACACTCAAGAAATTATCGATAAGTATGAAGATGCCTTAAAGAAAAAGATATGAAGCAAAAAATTAGTAAGATAATAAACTGTTGCAAGTGAATGCTTTTCCAAATGCATCCTCACCTTTTGAGAGGTAAGTAATAGCCAAGTATACAAGACGCATATTCAAAAAATTTTAGAATGAGGTCCTTAAGTTGGCTGCATCAAATATAAAATTAATTAAAAAAATTTATAACTTTGCTATATATTCCGTAAAGTCATATAAGAGAATTAAAGTTGATGGAATAAGCAAGAAAATTATAAAAAAATATGCATGCCATTTCATATAATAAATTTGGAAGAGGTCAAATGCTAGTGTCGATCCTGTCAGTTTGAGAATACTTATGTAAGCATGCCTTATTGATCTTTCATTAAGGCGAAGTATTTTATATTCTAAATAAGTACTTCTTGCAGAGATGGTGCAAGGATATGAAATATTAGTTCAATGATTTCGATTATAATAATTAATTTTATGATAAAAATACTAAAAAATCCTGGTATGCACTCATATTATGTAGATTAAGAAGTCATATCTTATTTTGATAAAATCCTATTATATGTCATAAAATTATATTACAAATGTGATATCCTATTGATTGTAGATATGCTTTGATTAGTCATCAAATGATGAAGCTTATAAAGGTAGCCTCCATATGAGAAGATGCATTTAATTTAGTAATGTGAATGATCTAACAGCATTTTAAAAGAGTGGTGAATGTTAATTATGTAGCTCAGCCAAGTATACAACTTCTTATCCAAGATCCTAATCAAATTACCATGAAAGGTCATCTAAGAGAGAATAAATTAAGAGCATACTCAAAAAGAAGTCAAAAAAAATATGAACAAGACTTTTATTGATACATTTTCTGAACAAAACCAAAAAGGCCTGGTAAAAGATAAAGGAACACTTTCCATCAAGTAGTAGAAATAGTTTAATAAATAATTGAAACTACTATACCATCTTCTAATCCATTTTTGGATGAGTTTGATACTTATATATGCGGTGAACTAATATATGAGAGAGCATAATTTATTTAATTTTGCTACAATCTTGTATAATTTTGTGATGTCCGCAAAAATTTATAACATCATGTATTCGATATATATATGATTTACTATGGTACATTATGATATGTTGTTTTAATATGTGGTTTCAAGAATTAATTTATGTCATCTAAGAGTAAAATATGAGAAATTGGATTACGATACCTCTTTACAGAATTATGACACCCTTCATAAAAATTATGATGCCCTTTCATAGATTATGATACCCTAGCACAAAACATAAAAATGAAAGTATTAACCCTTCTTACCAAGACTTCTTGTAATATATTGCTAGAATTATGACTCCAAGAAAGTCATAATATGCCACAGAGGAGAAATATAATTAATATATGCAAAAATAAAATTACGACACTCTTTTATAAAAATTATAACATTCTTTTATAGAATTATGACATCCTAGTACAAAACATAAAATTGAAGATATTAATCCCTCCTACCAAAACTTCCTATCATCCATGGCCTAAATTCTGACTCCTAAAATATCATAATATGCCACAAAGAAAAAAGATAATAAATATATATGAAAACATAATTATAAAACTCCTTCATAGAATTATAACATTCCTTCACAAAAACTATGATATTCCAATGCAAAATATAAAACTAAAGACATTAATCCCTCGTACTAAGACTTCTATCATCGTGGCCTAAACTATGACTCGTAGAATGTCATAATATATCATAGAGAAAAAATAATGAATATATGCAGAAACAAAATTATGACACCCTCTCATTAAAATTTTAATATCTCGATACAAAATATAAAATTGAAGATATTAATTCCTCCTACCAGGACTCTTGTCATTCGTGGCTTGAATTATGACTCTTAGAATATCAAATTACATAAAAAAATAATAAATATATAGGGAAATAGAATTATGACATCCCTTTATTAGATTATGACATCCCTTTACAAAAATTATGACATCTTAATATAAAATATAAAACTGAAAACATTAATTGCTCCTACCAGGACTTCCTATCATCTATGATCTCAATTATAACTTCCAAAATATTATAATATGCTATGAAAAAAGATAATGAGTACATACAGAAATAGAATTATAATTTACTTTCATAAAATTATGATATATTTTTTATAAAAATTATGATATCTCTACACTAAACATAAAATTGAAGATATTAATCCCTCCTACCAAGATTTTCTATCATTCGTGACCTAAATTATGACTCCCATAATGTCAAATATACTACGAAAGAAAAAAGAAAATGAATATATATGAAAACATAATTATGACACCCCTTCATAGAATTATGGCATCCATGGTCTGAATTATAACTCTCAGAATGTCATAATACTCCATGAAAAAAAATAATAAATCTATATAGAAATAAAATTATGACACCCCTTCATAGAATTGTGACATCCATTCATAAAAATTATGATATCCTAGCATAAAACATAAAAATAAATGCATTAACCCTTCTTACCAGGATTTCTTATCATTTGTGACCTGAATTATAACTTCCATAAAATGATAAAATGCCACTGAAAAAAATATAATGAATATATGCAGAAACAGAATTATAACACTCCTTCATAAAAATTATGATATTTCAGTATAAAATATAAAACTGAAGACATTAATCCAATCCGACCATGACTTCCAGAATATCATAGTATGCCATGAAGGAAAAAAGATAATAAATACATATGGAAATAGAATTATGACACTCCTTTATAAAATTTATGATATCCCTTCACAAAATTATGGTATTTCTATAAAAAAAAAATAAAAATCTAATAGATGGTGTTATGACATCCTTGTATAATATTATGACATCTGTTCATAAATTTATGACATCTCAATGCAGAACATAACATCTTATATTTCAAAAACTATATGAATTGAAATAAATAAAGTTTAAATATTCTAGTTTAAAAAAAATGATACATAATTACTCTTTTTTTTAATGTTGAATAAGTAACATCCATTGAATTATAAATTACTCATCTAATAACAAAAGTCAAAGAACTAAAAATAAAATGTCATAACAAAAATTCAGTTTTTTCATCCTATTATTTAAAAACATCATTTATCTTTCAGTTAAGGCCCTTCTTCAAGATTCTTGCTCCAAGCTATCATTGATATTGACTGATATCATCTTGTATGAAGGTTCAATGGTTTGGCTTATCCTTACGAGCAATAAAATTTATATACTTTAAATAATATAGGCTATAATCTTGTGATCCGATTGGCTAAGAAGGGTATTCAACATTTTCTCTATATTCTACTTCATGACTTCTTCATTATCATAGAAGATATGGAATATTAGACTGATAATTTTTGGCTACTTCTTGGCATTGGCTTTGTACTTGGCATTGTACTTTATTGAATTTAGGTGCATCATTACTTTCCTTTCCATATCGATTGTAGCTAGGTGCTAGTAAGTATTATCTAAGTGGATGATGGTGATGAGAAATCTAAACTCCTTTTCTTCATCATCAACTCTCTCAAAAATCATATATCTGATCATGCCAGCAAGCTCATGAAATGGTGATAGAGAAAATATATACATCCCGGCAATCATAATATATGAAATGAGGCACTTATGATACCTCTTCGGGTGTGCTTTCCAGTTCTTTATTAAGAACTCCTGTCCAATATCAATAATCAATCAATGCAAAAACAAAATTATTAATAAAATATAACATAATATTATACAATACTGAAAGCATGATATAAAATATAAAAAAAAAATGGATATCATAATATATAACAAGATAATAAGAAAATAAAAATATGCTCAAATCCTTACATCATCAACTATCATTTGATCATCAAAAAGATCATGGCATGTGATCTTGTGATACTACCTCCATATTTATTGATATACACGACCTCTCTATAATTGAAAAGTGTAAAGAATATCTTAAAACAAGATTTTGAGAAAAAAGGTTGTCATACAAAATGAAAAAATATAAAAGACTTATGAGCTACTACTTTCTTTCAAAAAATTATTAATCAAATTTTCATCATCTTTAAATTATAAAGGATTATTATCTTGTTCGGCCATGATGTAGGTACTATCTTAGGCTTATTTATGAATTGACCAATTTCAAAATTAGAATCCAACTTCAGATATGAGGCATTCTGTAGTCCATATTATCTTTTCACCCTCTTAATGATTGAAGGAATTAAAAATAATCGTTTGTCCCCTATATATCATCCTTCATCTCAGGGATGTCCTTCCTCTTTTTCTCTATCCTCAATTATTCTTGCCACATGTCTTCCACCCCCTCCTCTCCATCATCCCTCTTCTCCCCCTCATCCTCTTCTTTATTTGCAATGCTTCTTTATTTAAGCAATGAATTCAAGAGGTCCTTAGCTATGATCAATCTTTTCTTAACCCAGTCAAATTCAGTCCTCATTTGTGCACCGGTTGCATAGCTTGTTTTTGAATTTAGTGATGCCCCTTTTGAAGTAATTAGCCACTGCTCCTATAGTGTAGGTACAATAGCACCCTCCACCATCAAATAAAGAAGAAAATCAAATTAAATTAATAATTGTAATTATAATTTGTGAAATACAAAAGGTTTATGACATCATGGATTATCTTACCAACTCATATCAACTTGAATATTCTCAGACTTCGAGTGGTTATCATGCTACTTCAATAGCTTAGGTAGTTTATTAGGATTAGCTGAGGCTTTCGTTGTGATATGCTCGAGAAACCACACCTATACATTAGCATTTTCTACATTAAAATCATGAAAAAAATTTAATTTATTAATTACGGTCATGTCTCCATATGAATTATCTTTACCAATAGAGCTACTACATAGTCAAATAGGATAGGCTACCTCCTACCCTTGTCATACTTCTTTACTTGGACTGGCTTCTCGAATCTCAAGCAATTAGCAATCTGTTAGAGATCCAACAACATCATGTCCTTGATTGCGAAAGCCCAATCAATTTCTCCTAACTAATATAACTCATCCAAGTAAGGGATGAGATAACTTGAACGATATGTCTGATTTGACTTTGGTGCCAAAAATATTCCAAGCATGTATACAATCCAATATCTGATAGTATCCTCAATATCCTCCTGCATCTTCAAGGATTGAAGCTTGGTAATCAATTTCTCCAAATCCTTATAGTGAAGATCCAATTTATGTCCAAATTTTTGGATAACATTTTTTTTATTTTGGCCTGTAATGGAGATCTTTATCCCATAGCATGGAAAATCCACGATCAGTTCCACTTTCTTCACACCGAGTCTAGGTACTTTATTATAAAAGTGAACTCATCTCTTCCTTTATGATATCTGATTATATCTACAATAAATAGTCCTTTGACTATGAATGGCTACATATTGACGAAAGTATCAAATGGAATCTTCTGGATTATATTAATATGAACATTTGAAAACCCATTTTATAAATATTCTGAATATAAACCGATGGCTTACTAGAGTTTGTAAATAGTTGTAAGAGTTTCACACTTACAAGATGTAGAATAATTAGAAAATGAACATAACATAAGAAAAAAAGAATGTCACATCATATAAAAAAATTCTATCTTATTATTATAATAAATTTAAGGCATCGCAACTTAATTATGTATAGAGGTATTATAATTTTATGAAGGGATATCATAATTTCATGAAAATGCATCATGATTTTATGAAGCGATATCATAATTTTGTACTATGATGTAATAATCTAACAGAGTATTTAAAATATAGAATTTCATAAGTCTAGGATATACTATGATATCCAGAATAAATCTAAAGTATCAAGGCTTAAATCTATGAAATGATGTCATAATTTTGTGAAGGGGTATCATATATAATTTTATAAAGTAGTGTCATAATTTTATACTAGAATGTAATAATCTTACATAAATTATTTAAAATATAGGATTTCATAAATCTAGTGTACACTATGATATCTAAAATAAATCTAAGGTATCATAGCTTAAATCTGTACAGGGATGTTATAAGTTTATGAAGCAATGTCATAATTTTATACTAGGGTATAATAATCTTATATATAATATTTAAAATATAGGATTTCATAAGTTTAGGATATACTATAATGTCCAGAATACATCTAAGGTATCCCGACCTAAATATGTATAGGGATGTCATAATTTTATGAAGGTATATTATAATTTTGTGAAGTAGTGTCATAATTTTGTACTAGGATATCATAACCTAATAGAGAGTATTTAAAATACGGGATTTTATAAGTCTAGTGTATACTATGATATCTAGAATAAATCTAAGATATCATGGCTTAAATTTGTATAGTGGTGTCATAATTTTGTGAATGGATCTAATAATTTTATGAGGCAGTATCATAATTTTAAACTAGGATATCATAATTCTGAGAAAGGATATAATAATCATAAAAGACATATTTTGACATAGAGTATCATAAGTCTAGAATACCCTATGACTACTAGAAGAATCTAAGGCTTCTCATTTTAAAACTGTGCACGATATCATAAGTTTGTACTACAAAGTTATAAATTTGTGAATCAGTATCATAAATTTTGTAAAAGATATTATGATATTCCTCTTTATGCATGAATTTCAAAATATTACATGGACATTATATAATTTCTTTACTTTCTTGTGGTTCTCCAATTTCTTCTCTTCCGGATGTTAAAGGGATGTCACCCTCTCCTGTATAAAGAATAAGTACTTGCTCCCTTCCACCATCTATACTTTCTCTTTATATTACCATTATATTCGTCATCTACATCTGAACACAAAATCCTTAAAATCTATTGGCAAAAAAAATTGGGAATCCTAACTCTTAGTTATTCACTTAGGTATGGAAAAGTCGAGTGACAACTTGTCTTTTCTATTGAGATGGTCACTGCCGACTATCAAAATGAAAACATGGTCAATCGATGAGATTAAAAGAGAGAAAAAAATAATGGAGTGGACTCTTTGGGGGAGGAATGTCCATTTTTGTTTGGAGATGAAAGGTCAAAGTGCTTTGGATGCCGGTCTTTTCTTCTTTGCACAGAGACAAGGGCAAAAACGATGTTGCACTCGTTTTAAAAGATATGCAAAACATTTTGTGGCATCTGTTTTATGATACTATCAATCCATCATTTAATGCAGGTCATGTATGTCCTGTCACGCCAGCTTGGATCCACGCGGACCAATGGAAAGAGACATTATGGGCCAGCTTGGATTTGCTGCACACGGTGAACAAAGAATTTTATGTATACTTATACTCTAGCAAATCTAGACCATCCAAAAAAACTAGGTTCTTTTTTAATTTTGGAATATACCAAACTTTTAAGGTCTTCACAGTACCATCATATATCAATATGAATTGTTCTAATATTAATAATCGCATAAATTTATTGTGTCCCAACAGAATCTTTACTTTTCTAGTCTAATAGGTAGAAAATCAGTCACTATTAGGAGTTATGTGAAAGGAACAATATCAAATCAAAAAATCTACTTTCTCTTAAAGCTAGTCACATTGACAGACAAAATCTTACCACTAGCATCATTGAAGTTGTTTTTGTTATTAGCTTCAAAAGACCGGCTCTCTTTTTATCCTTTCTTTTTCTCGATCAACAAAGTCTTATAGCGTGCCTTTCCTTGTAACTCAAACAATGAATGTTCCTATACTTCGACTTTGATATGAACTTGCCCCTACTGCCAAAACCCCTTCCCTACTCTTACCTTTAGCAATCAAGTATCCTTCTTAATTTTCCACATAACTCCTGGATATCTTTTTCTTCAACTTTTAGATTGTAAGATATCTTTTACATCACTAATTAGAAGAGGTTTTCTACCTTAGAGCATGGTGTCAATGTAGTTCTTGTAAGAGAGAGGTAGTAAACATAATAGAATAAGGGCTTGATTTTCATCATCAATTGGAACATTAATATTTCTTAAATCCAAAATGGCTTTATTGAGTTTATTTATATAATCTTTCATAGGTGCATGTTTTTTTAATATGTAGACGGTAGTATGATATTTCAAGTATAATTTATTTGTAAGTGACTTGGTCATGTATCTATTCTTTAATTTTAACTATAATCCAGCCATTATTTTCTCTTCAATGATTTTTTCTGAGTATCTTGTCATCAAAATATAATTAAATTGTACCATGTGCCTTCACCAATAACTCCTTGTTTACATTGAACATACTGTCCCGAAACTTCTTCTTTTTTTGCACTAAAAAAGCTCACATCTTAATCTATCAAATGCCCAAATCATTCGTGGTATTGAATTTTTTCAATTTCAAATTTTGTAGTCCTCATCGTGAAACTCCAATCAGAAGGCCAAGGCTACGATACTATTATTACGGCAGGCAAGAAGAATAACAAAAGAAATGGAAAAAAATTTAAAAAAAGGAAAAAGACTAAGAGCACACAAATTTATATGATTAAGTTGATCTATGTCCATGAAACGAGACGGTGCAAAAACTTTACTATTTATAAAGTACAAGATTTCCTTACAAACCCTAGGTTGTAATATACCTGATTTGTAAAATGCTTAATTTCTCTTTCCTTAGACTAAGAAAGATATGTTAGCACCGGAAGAGAAGATGTATCACGCGGAAAAAAAATATTTTTGAGAAGGAACTGTTCTCTCTTCTTATAATCGTTAGAGAGATTCTCAATTTAAAGATGAATACAGACTCCTTAGAAAACTAAAAAACCAAAGATCTAATTTTTATATACTCTTAAGAAAATAAAACACCAGAGTCCTAAGACGGCAATATTGAAGACTTTGACACTATTAAAAAAAAAACTCTATGTTATTTAAGTTTATCGTTAACAAATTTCTCTCTTAAACTCACATGTCTTCCGTCCTTTATTCCAATTATCATTTTGCACTTTTCGAATAGCTCTTTTGGTAGCGGCTTTGTAAAGATATCCGCCACTTGGTCACGACTCGCAACGTGACTCATTCACACATTTCCTTCCTTCACATGTTCCCGAATGAAATGAAAACGAACATTTATGTGTTTGCTTCTCTCATGGTGCATTGGATTCTTTGCCAACTCAATTGCCAATTTATTATCTACTCTGATTTCGGTTGCCTCATGTTGCTGAAGTTTTAGCTCATAAAGAAGATTTCTTAGCCATATTGTATGGCATACACACCAAGATGCTGCTACATACCCTGCCTCGCATGTTGACAATGTCACTATTGGCTGTTTCTTTGAGAGTCAAGTGAAAGCCGTATCTCCCATATAGAACACATATCCAGAGGTGCTTTTTCGATCATCTACATCTCCGCACCAATCACTGTCGGAGTAACCCATCAGTTTGTAATCATCTGTCTTCGAGTAGAATAATCCAAGTGACTCTGTTCCTTTGACATACCGAAGAATTCTCTTGACAGCCTTCAAAAGCGAATATTTTTGTTCCTCCATGAATCGACTTGCTATGCCGACACTATATGCAATATCTGGCCTTGTGCACGTGAGATACCGTAGGCTCCCAATTAAACTTCGGTATTTACTTGCATCTACTCGATCTCCTCCCTCAAACTTAGAGAGTTTCAAACCAAGTTCCATCGGTGTTGCTACAAGATTGCATTTCTCCATCTTGTTTTTCTTCAAAATATCTTTTGCATACGCCTCTTGTGACACAAATATTCCCGATTTTCCTTGTCTAATTTCAAGACCAAGGAATTATTTCATCAACCCCATATCTGTCATCTCAAACTCTTGAGTCATAGCCTTTTTAAAGTCTTTTATTATCTTCTCATCATTTCCCATGAATATAAGATCATCAACGTAAAGAGCAACAAACAACAAGTTACCTTTTTCTTTCTTTACGTACAATGCATGCTCATATGGACACTAGATAAACCCATTATTCTTGAAGTAGGTGTCGATACGGGTGTTCCATGCTCAAGCCGCTTGCTTCAGCCCATATAGTGCCTTTCTTAACTTCAACACCTTTTGTTCTTTCCCGGCTTTCATATATCCGGGTGGTTGCTCCACATATACTTCCTCTTCAAGTAGACCATTTAAAAATGCTGATTTTACAACCATTTGATAGATTGGCCACCTGAATTGGGCTGCTTGGGATATAAGAAGCTGGATTGTTTCCATTCTTGCAACTGGACCAAAGACTTCATCATAATCAATCCCTGCCTTTTGCCTATACCCCTTTGCAACTAGCCGGGCCTTATACCTTTCTATCTTGCCTTGGAGATTCATCTTTTTTTTATATACCCATTTCACTCCTATAGGTTGATGTCCTTTCAGCAACTCCACCAAGTCCCATTTCTTTCAATTGCCTTTATTTCTTCATCCATTGCGTCTTGCCATTTCTTATCTCTTACTACTTCTTCAAATAAATATCCTCGGTATCTGCTAGAAGACATACCAAATGAACTTCACTTGTTGATTCGTATAAATCCTACAGGCTTCGCATCCTAGATTGTCTTTGTTCTTCATCATCATCAGATGTTGGTGGGCTTGACGGTATGATTATTGGTGCAGTAGTTGAGGATTCTCCTTTTTCTTCCTCTTGTGCTACCTCCTTTTGGTTGTTCTAATCCCATGCATCTTCTTCATTTACTTGTACATCTCGGCTTATCAGCACCTTCTTTTCAATTGGGTCAAAAAATTTGAAAGCTTTTGTTTTCTCATCATACCCGATGAACACGTACTTTTTGCTCTTATCATCCAGCTTGGTTCTTCTTTGATCCGGTACATGTGTGTAGGCCACACTACCAAATACTTTAAAGTTTGATACAGTAGGTTTCAGTCCGCTCTAGGCTTCCTGCGGTGTTTGATCCGCTAATTTTGCATGTGGGCGTCGATTTTGCACATACACAGCACATTTTACCTCTTCTGCCCAAAAATCTTTTGGCATGTCCTGGGTCTTCAACATTGATCGAACCATGTCAAGAATGGTCCGATTTTTTCTCTCGGCCATACCATTTTGCTGAGGTGAGTAAGGTGCGGTTAAGAATCTTTTGATCCCATGTTCCTCACAATAGCTTGTGAAGGCAGTTGACGTATACTCTCTGCCTCTATCTGATCGTAGAGCCTAGATATAAAAACTCGTCATCTTCTCTACTAATACCTTGAATTTCTTGAATACCTCGAGTGCCTCGGACTTCTCTTTCAGAAAATAAACCCATGTTTTTCTTGTAAAATCGTCAATGAATGTGAGAAAGTATCTCTTCTCACTGAATGACTTTGATGTGATCGGGCCACATATATCGGTGTGTACTAACTCGAGAGGACGCCTTGCACGATATTGCGCACATTTAAGAAAAATGCTCCTTGCTTGCTTGCCAAGTACACGTCCCTCGCAAAATTTTCTGCTGTAGTCTATATCTGGTAGCCCATGGACAATATTCTTCTTTGCTAACTTTCTTAGGCCATCATAATGCAAGTATCCGAGTCGTAAATGCCACAGTAAAGCTTTATCTTCTATGTTGACTTGCAAACACTTTTCTCGGATGTTTCTCAGGTTGAGTTTGAACATCTGATTTTCAGTCATCTTCACATGTGCAAGCAACCAGCCACTTTTGTCCTTCAAGTGCAACATCCGGTCTTTCATAAGAACTGAATATCCCTTCTCTAATAATTGCCCCATGCTGAGGATATTACTCTTCATATTGGGCACATAATAAATATCTTCAATAGACCCTTCTTTGCCATCCTTTTCAGAAAAACAAATTTTACCTCGGCCCTTGACTTGAACCTTCGACACGTCGTCGAATGATACGTGCCCATCTTTTACTTCTTGTATCTCCACAAAGAGGTATTTGTGCCCGCTCATGTGATTACTAGCGCCAGTGTCAAGATACCATATCGTATCGCTGTCAGGAGCAATGTCTTTATCGGTCATCATGAGAACATCGTCATCTCTTGTCTCCTCTTCCGCAACTAGATTCTTGTTTTCTTCCACTCTTTTTTTGGAATAGCACTCTTTTGCATAGTGTCCATACTTGCCGCAGTTGTAGCATTCGACATTTTGAAGATATGACCGGCCACCTCTCCCACGACCGCGTCCTCGGCCACGCCAATTCTGCTGGCTTGGCTGGCCCTTTTCTTCGAAGTTGTCTCCACGTCCGCGACCTCTACTACGATTAACACTATGACCACCACGGCCACGACCTCTTCCTTGATTTTGGTATGCGTACATCGCCTTGTCCTCTTTGATAGTTGCCTTAGTTTGTAAGGCCTTATCGAGCAGCTCTTGTTTCTTTTTCTTTTTCCTTTGTTCATGCGCTTCAAGTGAACCAGCAAGATCATCGATAGTCATCTCTTCCAAATTTCTTGATTCCTCGATAGTGCATACAATGTTTTCAAAATTTTCTGTCAATGACCGCAGAATCTTTTCAACAACCCTTGCATCGATTAGGATTTCTCCATTGCATTTGAGTTGATTTACCACCATCTGCACACGCGTGATATAGTCAGACACTCCTTCTGACTCCTTCATCTTCATGGACTCCAACTTGCCTCGCAAAGTTTGAAGCCGTGCTTGTTTAACTCGATCAGCGCCTTTGAAGACCTTTTGCAGAATCTCCCACGTCACCTTTGAAGTTGTTGCTCCGGCAATCTTCTCGAAATCCAACTCATCCACCGCTTGGAACAAGAGATAGAGAGCGGTCTTGCCGTTCATACGCGTTTCTTTCAACGCCTTTAATTGAGTTACCGTCATACTATCAGTATCGTCATACTATCAGTATCTTCCGGCTCTATGTAGCAGTTCTCGACTACATCCCATGCATCTTATGTACCGAACAACGCACGCATATGAATACTCCAATTATCGTAGTTCGACTTCATGAGTCGTGGCAGCGACATCTACCCCAAAGATGTACTCTCGGACTTCATCATTGCTCAAGAAACAGTATCACCTGGGCTGCTCTCCAACACCGACTATAACTCCACCTTGAGCACACACTAAAAAAACCAAAAACCAGGGAAGGTAAAACACGGGATGTACCACGAATATCTGCTCTCAGATATTCATCCAAAGTCCCTCAAACAAATCGCTCTTCGCTCTCTGCCCCTCTCGTACCCTCTCATACGAGAACTGTTCTTTCCCTTTACCTTCTCACGGCCAGCAACTAAAATAAATCTGAAGCAAAGAAAACCAATGAAGAAGAGAAATTAGCGTGAGAGAGATCGTGAGAGAGCCCAGAAAAATCCGTGAAGGCCGGAAGATGTCGTGAGAGTTCCGTACTTCTCTTTAGACAGCTCAGATTTCTTCCTCATCTTCATATCTCACGACCCTGTTTTCTTCCTTTTCCCTTGCTGCAACCGGTTTCTCTCTCTCTTACGTTCAGCAATCAAACAAAAAATCTGTGAAGGCCTAAAGAAAACCCCACAAGCTCTGATACCAAATTGTTAGCACCGGAAGAGAAGATGTATCATACGGAAGAAAAATATTTTTGAGAATGAACTGTTCTCTCTTCTTATAATCGTCCGAGAGATTCTCTATTTAAAGATGGATACAGATTCCTTAAAAAACTAAAAAAACCAAAGATCTAATTTTTACAGATTCTTAAGAAAATAAAACACCAGAGTCCTAAGTCGGCAATATTGAAGACTTTGACACTATTAAAAAAAAACTCTCTGTTATTTAAATTTATCGTTAACAATATATATATATATATATATTAGCGTATATCAATTTAGACCCAAAACAGTGTTCTAAGTTGATTTGGCCTCAAATTGGCGTCCCAAGTCGATTTGAACTCGGCTTGTGAAGTCAAGACATACCCAACAGTAAGAAAGGCACCAAGGCACATGATTATTGTCGAAGTCTTGAAGACTTCATTAACACCAGAAGCATCCATGAAACTCTTAAAAGGAAATCTTATTTGCTCAATACCATGCAGTAAGGGTGTTGTGTTGGCAGTCCATGCAAAAACAGTTGTAGAATCTCCTTGGAGCATGAACTGTGTGGGTTGGTGCAATTGCATAGCTGTGACCAAACCCTTTCCAATGCTGCTCTAGCCTCAGCCTGAGGTACGGTACATGGTGCCAAGGATCGAAGATGCAGCAAACAAGCAAAACAGGCCACCATCATCACAAATCAGAAAGCCACTACCACCATCTTGTGTCCCAACTGTAGCATCGAAATTGATTTTAATTGAGCCAGAGCCCAGAGGGAAGGGGCGTCCATTTACCTAGATGACGCCGAGATGACGCGGACAGTGCTTAATTAGAAACAATCATAGAAATCAAGTCCATTATCAGCCCGTTTAAACTCCAAAGCAAGATGAAGGGCTTTGACCGAAGCTCGAACAGCAACATCATTTCTTCCTTCAAACAACCTTTCATTTCAACATCACCAAATCATCCAACCAGCGTATCAGAAAGCAGCTCCAGTGTCGCTAGACATCAGATTGCATCCCTCCACCGTAGGATGAAGGGAACTCCTCTTTTCTCATCCAAATGGCCCCAAGAAAAAGCACGGAACATTTTATCAGAAGTCAAATAAATAATTTTCATTACTGCAGAGAAATTAGTCGCAAGGAAAAAAAAAAAAAAAAAAGGAATGGACATTAGAAACGGCTTTGGCTAAAAAGATCTTTCTGTCCGACGACCGAATCTCGAAAGATTTTCCACATAAAAAGCTGCAGTATTGGTAGGCATCCTAAGAGATTTTTCGCCTACAAATAGCCCATAATTACGTGCAGAGACTTCATATGCCTTGGGCTCTCTATATAGCCTGGAGTAAAACCCAGAGACGGACCCAAGCCTGGGCACGCAAAAGCCCCCGGATCGAACCATGTTGAAGCAAGTCAGATTGGCGGGGTATCCGTGGGCAACTGCATCGCTCTCTTCCCCTTGGTTTTTTTCCAGTTTTTGTTGGAGATATTAATAACAAAATAACTTTCCCTAGCTCGGGGAGCCTTAAGAGCCATGCATTATAACCAACATTACCGTCCAATCATAACCAACACAACAAGATCAACCCGAAGACCATCAATCGGACCGTCGACGGAATTTAATGACAACTGAAAACATTACAACAAAGGTATATAAATATATATATATATACGAATCGGTAGTGATCTACTGTAGATATAATGTATTAAATATTAATTGTAAACTAGATTAGAGGGAAACCAGAAAATTTACAGCGGGCGGAAAAGGACGAAAAAGGACAGGCCCTTTTGTCGTTTTCACTCACGTGCCTCCGGTTAAAGGCCGCTCACGAGAGTGATGAGGACGGCGAGGACGGGAAGGGAAAAGAAGGGAAGGACGAGGGCAGAAGGGGAAGAGGCGGTGGAAGAGTCGTGCTTCTGGAACTGAAGGGAGTCGACGGCGAGGGGCATGTTCTCCTGGTCGGGGCTGCACTTGTAGTTCCCGTCCCCGTCGTGGCTCGGAGGATGGGCGCTGTAGAGTACGGCGCGCAGAACAGCGGACACCGTGGGGATGTAGGCCGTCTTGTTCTTCGCCAGAAGCCACGTCAGCCCCATCAGCTGGCAGTCCCGCCCGAACATCCTCGCCGCCCGATCGCCGGCTCCTCCTTCGTGGCCCTTCAGCTGTACATATCCACCACCACACACAACAATGAACAAATCTGATCAGATCTTCTCCTCTTTCAATATCAGCCGTCTGATCAATCGCCGAAATGAGAAATATAATTCGGTAAAATTTTATACTTTTCATGGTAGGGGTTGTCTCTATATCAAGACGATGTCACCGGTTCCTTCGCTCTCAGATAATGCAACGGATAATTACTACGTAATCCTTATTACTTGTGAAAGTTACAGCAACCAATTCTTGTCAATTGGAAAATTTTTACAAGGAAAGGAAGGAACTTAAAGACGAGAGCTTTAAGAGAAAAAATTTGTTGCATTTTCAAGTACGAAACAGAGGCTCGTGCTTTCTAATTTTTTCTTTTTAAGACAAAAAAAAAAAGAAAATGTATCAATTTCTGGTGTTTTGGCAAACTTGGAGCTTGGTCGGACTCGGCCGGCAAACAGAGATGATGGTGGGCGGGGTCTGGGAAGTGGGAGTTATTCTTTTTCCCGCACTTTGCCAAGTGGAGCAGCCGTGGAGAATGTATATTTATTTCTATGTGTTGCATTAAATTTTGCCAAATCCGTTATCCAAATTTTACTGGATAACCATGGCCACGAGTCCTATTTATTATTCTCAACGTATAGGACTAAATCATTATCCTGAATTCTAATAAATACTTTATTAATTGTAATATTATAAAAATGGTTAATTTTTATTCTCAAAAATATGTGCGAAAATGCTAGGCCCATTGAAGCGCCCAATTAATGCCGATGGCGTACACATCAGGTGGCACAAAATAGTTTTGATTATAAATTCGAAGCAGGGCTATAAAACCACTCTCTCCCTTTGAAACACAACCTTTAATTAGATCGAAGTAAAATGTTACAAAGTTAAAATACTAACACTGGATACTTTTCTTCTGTAAAATAATTAATAAGGAATAACCCACAAACATAAAAATACTAACACTGTTGAAAAAATGGTAACAGAGCAGAGAAAAGTCCCATTTCTTTGGTTCATCGTGGACATCAATAGCATTGCTCTCGGAAGCAAAATGATGGGATTGATATTCTATTAAAATGACACAAATTAAAGTTTGGAACTTTGCTTGCAGAACTTTTTTTTTTTTTAAAGGATTGTTCTTTTGCACTTTCATTGTATTATTTTTATGATATAAACGACTGGGACTTTTTTCTGTGTCGGTATAGCACAGGCTCTGCTTCTCACCACTTTGTGTGCTTCCTTTGCCTTCAATGAATAAAGTTCTATGCTCTTTACCAAAAGAAAAAAAAAAAAGCATTTCAATAATTTTATATTTATATATTTTTAAATGGCTAACTCGATTAAATTTCGAAAAAAAAAAAAAAAAGACTGACCTTCTCGAGGGAGTGCAGACAGCGAGTGCAGCCGGCGTAGGAGGCGTTGCGACAGTTGCGCCCCAGCTCGCGGACCGCCGCCGTCGGGGTGGCGTTCCTGGGAGCGCCGCCTCCCCCGCCCGTAATATTGAACGCCGCCGGGCAACGGAGCGACCCGATCTGGTGGAGCCGGATGCCGCAGAAGCAGAGCACGGTGTCGCACGAGGCATTGGGCCGCGGCAATCGGATGTCCCTCCGCTCCAATGAGCTCTGCAGCGAGTCCACGCATTTCTGGTTGTCGTCCGGCATCAGCGGTCCGTCCGCCATACCCGCCGTCGCCGCCGGTGGGGGACGGACCTCCAGCGCCGACCGGGCGTGGGCGGCGAAGAGCCAGGCAGCGAGTACCGGGCAGCAGCGGCTGCGGTCGAGGGAGCGGCCGCAGGCCTCGCCGACGCCGCCGAAGAGCTCGTCGGAGAGGTCGAGCCGGCAGGTCTGGTTCTCGGCCTGGACGACGGGAAAGGCGGGGACGGTGTTGGGGGCGGCGGAGGAGAACTCCCCCGGGTCTAGCGGCTGCTTCTGGTCGGAGTAGGTCTCGGGGGAGATTACGGTGGAGGTCGGGACGGTCAATAGGGCAGCGGATACAAGGAAGAGTAAGAGAGTCGGCGAAGAGATTGCTGTCATTTTCTTTCAGTTTTCCTCGCGTTCTTGATTCAAAGAAGATTCAAGAAATATTCCGATACAAACCCTTCAAAAGAGAAGTGGTGTTGTTGGAAATGTGGAGGAGGAAAAGGAGAGTGTAAAAAAAGCTGTAGATTCTTTCTTTGGCGACTTTGCTTTTCTCTTCTTCCCTTGCCTCCTCATATGAGAGAGAGAGAGAGAGAGAGAGTGAGCGTGGGTATAAGCAAAATCCACAAACTCAGTGCTGTTATAATAACAAGAAAAGAGTGGAGTGGGGAAGGGTGGAAATGATAGAGGCCAAATGGATAATAGGGGAGGCGGAATCCAAAAAGTCGAGAAGTTTTAAAATAAATAAATAAAATAACACGAGAGAGAAGAGGGGAGTGGCGATGTCCTTTTCTTGGTCATTCGCTGGGAGGGAGGGCACGACGAAGCGCTTTTTGGACTGTCACCTCTCTTCTCTTCTTTGTTGAGCTAATCACAGACTACAGCTGAGTTCGCTCACTGGAATCTGAAACGTAGATAGATGTGACGATTTTTAGATGTGGGTCCCATGCAAGAGTAGCCAGGCACCGAGGGCAGTCACTGTACTGTAGAGTAAGACGAGAAGGAGGGAGAGGGCACCAGGTGAAAGCCCATCTTTTTGTCGTCTAGGTCTATCACCGTCCCACTAGATGCGGGAGCCATCGATCACGTTACGGGTCCTTTTGCGGGAATGGATGTATGATTAAAACTATAGAATATGGATTATTTGGACCGGGGTTAGGTTTTTTTGAAAGATTAAGTAGAGCCGTTGCACCGATTAGCATATCCCACGCACTGATGACCATCCTTCTCGAGTGAACCGGAGTCGTTACTGGACAATCCAGCTGTCTACCTGTGTTCTGGTCTGGGGCATTCTCTTGCTTTGTGGTTATCCACTTTTAAATCCTTTCTTTATCTTGCATATGGAACGATGATTTTTAGATCGAGTGATATTTTGCTATAAAAATCAGTGTTTTTTTTTTTTTGTTTTTTGTTTTTTCAAATCTTTTTGGTGAAGCCATTGATTTTCTTCTTTAATCGCGTACGGGACAAATTATTTCTGTGCCACTGATCATCGGTCGGATCATCCAAACCGTGCGTAGTAGTGAGGTATTGGCACCAAACATGGTGGGGTTCGTGGTGTCGAGAGCCCTGCCACCGTGCAGGCAGTCACCAACTTCCAGGTCTTCCTATAAGCTAAGCAGTGATCGGTAATGAGTTATTTTTTTTAAAGTTTGAGTGTTTAGAGAGAGAGAGAGAGAGAGAGAGAGAGAGAGTCCGGTGATGGAGTTTATGAGTGAGAAGGGAAGAAAAAAGAGTTAGGGTTTTCTTGTCCGAGTTTGTCGGACAGGAGGAGGAGGCGGTGAAGCAGGGGAAATCGCAGGAATGGAAAGGAAAAGCTCCAGTGAGGGTGGGGGGTTCGATACGGGAACGACAGCTTCTCCGATAAAGAATGGAGGAAATCCTTCCACCCGATGGCAGGAGGACCCGCGGGCTTCTTCCAAGGAAAGAAGTCGTCAACCTCAGCCGGCTAAGGCGACGACAGCGGGAACGTCTTCGAAAACCTCCAGGCCAGGAGTGCAAAGGGCCGAGGGTTTGTTCCCTGATGCTGTTCGCTCCTGGTCTCAGGTTGTCCAAGGAGTCAGGCGATTCCGTTGGGAATCTTCGCGAGCTTCTCTGGCGGACATCGAGGCACTAGAAGAGAGGTTTTCTAAAGTCGTGGTCTTCTCTTTGAAAGAGGTAAGGGAAGTTCAATCTGCTCTTAAATCTACTTTAATTGGTCAGTTTTTGGGAAAAGGTTTATCTCTGGAGTTCATACAGAAGGAGCTTAAGCTCCGGTGGGGTTTAAAGGACAACCTCATGGTTACCTCCTTGTTTAAGGGAGTCCTGCTTTTCCGATTTCGGTCAGAAAAGGATAGAACCAAGGCCCTGGACAAAGGACCTTGGTCTTTGGATGGTCAGCTCTTGGCCCTGGAAGCCTGGCGGCCACATTTCAAACCTAGCCGGGATGTTATTACCCAGGCAAGGGTTTGGACTCGGTTACCAGATCATCCGGTCGAGCTGTGGGACAAGGACAAGATCCTAAAAGTTGCCTCGATGGCGGGTAAGCAACTATTCCTCGATGATTGGACGGCAAACTCGACCCGCATGGGTTAGGCGAGAGTATGCACCCTCATCGATGTATCTAGGTCTATCTGTCCGGGCATAAAAATTCAGGTGAATGATGACTGCTGATGGCAGGAATTCATCTACAAAGAGTTACCGGATATGTGCTGTTGCCGCCAAGACCGTCGTGGCCCATAGCAGATGCCGGTGCCGGAGTGCGCTCCCTTCGCTGCCTACCGGTCCTCTGCTCCTGGACTTGCGAAACAGGGGTTAGTGACCCGGGCAGGGATTTCCGACGGGAGCACTCCGATGATCAAGTCAGTGACGATCTAGGAGAACAGATCCTCCTGGTCGGGCCCCTCTTGATGGACTCCATACTAGGAGGAATGAAAGATGTGTAGAGATGAAAACATAACAGGGGGAGACTAATAGCGAGGACAGAGGGGTTCCCTGTTATTCCGCTTCTCCTTGTTTCTCTCGTTTTCGCTCAACCGTGATTTTTGGTGGTTGTGCTTCGCCCTCTTGGTCGAGCTTGCGCTTGTGTTGGTGGTGGATTGTTGTTGTTACCTTCCCTCTTTTTGGGGGTGTCGACTATTCTTTGTAGTTAAAAATTGGTCATTTGGAGCTTGCCTTGGATCCTCGCTGGGTTGGCAGGCGCGTGCGGCAGGATTCCGTGCTATAGACGAGACGCCTTTCCTAGCAGGTGATAGGGGAAGCTTTCATTCATTCTGACATCCTCTCCTGTCGCTCCGTTCCGGGAAGCTTGCCAGAGCCTCGATCCGGGGGTCGCCGCCTTAGGGGTTCGTGCTTTCTGGCTGGCCCATCCCCTTGGAAGTACGGTCAGGCAAGTAGTCATGGTGGCATGGGAGGCGCCGCTCCGTAGTCCTTGGGTGGCTCGTCAGTGTCCTGGGATGGCAGGGCTTGCTCCGGTTTGGGCGCTCCGAGCTCGTGTGGTCACCTTGGTGGAGGAGGGGAGAGCGCAGGCCCGGTCAAGAGGGCGCGCGCTCGGAGAGGCTCCATATCGGCGGGTGAGCCCTGAGCTCGACCTCGACCGCAGGGCACTAACCTCCGAGGGTCTCGCTCTGGAGGGCGATGGACGCCTCCGGCCTAGGCATCCTGAGCTTGCGGGCACGACCTGACGGAGGACAGACCTGCTCCAGAGGGCGCGCGCTCGGAGATGCTCCACATCGGCGGGTGAGCGCTAAGCTCGACCTCGATCGCAAGGCACTAGCCTCCGAGGGTCTCGCTCTGGAGGGCGGTGGACGACTCCGGTCGAGGCGTCCCGAGCTTGCGGGCACGACCTGGCGGAGGACGAAACTCGGCCCGTCGCCTTGAAGGGGCTTAGCTCAGCTCGGCAAAGTGATCCGGACTGAGGTGTTGCCTTGGCGTCCGCCATGGCGGTCTCCTTTAATGTGGCGCCTGTCAGCTACTCACATCAGCGGTCCCGCCACATCATGTGCTATACATGATGTTTTATTCAAATTGACTTTTCTAAGCCATGTAAATGTTCGGATCTACTGCAGCATCTTAGACATAAACAGGTGTATGGCCCTTGGATCAGGGTAGCTAGGGTTCCAATGAACAACCAATCTTCAACCAGTAAGGTTAAGCCTAACTCAGTGGTTTTTACAAGGGACAATAGCAACCAAAGAGCCCAAAATAATAGGCAGGTAAGAATTCCGTCTCCGATTAAAAATGTTTCACAATCGCTGAATTTTATGAAGGGTTCTAGATTTTTCCCTCTGAACCAAGATCCTGAAGAACAAGAGAACACAGACATGCAGGGGGTTCAATTTACAGGAAAAGTGGATTCATCAGCCAAAATTTCTAACAAGGAGAAAAGAAAGAGATCTCTAGCCAAGACTGTAACAAATGAAGGAGGGGCGAGGACTGATCACTCCCCTTTAACCAAGGTAATTATTCGGGAAGAACAAAGTGAAGTTAAGGAGTCAAATTCACAACTTGTTCTATACAGGCCCAAACAAGATAAGAAGGAAAATCAGGTAAGGGAAGTCTGGCGACCCATTGCTTTGGCCAAAGCTAATATTGACAGTCAAATGATGGAGTACGACCTGGACCAGCAGAGCAGCCAAATAGATTCTCAGGTACATTAAACGAAAGGCAAAGGTAAGCATCATGATTACATGTCTCAGCTATCCACTGCTATTATAAAATCTTCTAAACATGTGAATTCTTAATTGCCTAGTGACTATCTTGATACTGCTTTTGCTAATGTTCCTATAGTTCAATCACCGTCTATCATGCATGTGGAAGTGGATAAGCCCCGGGGGGCGAAAACACCCAACTCTGTTAAATGAAAGTCTTAGTTTAGAATTGTAGGAGCACGGCAAAGGCCCCATTTATTAATTATGTTAAGAATATGTTATGTAATTATAGACCTGATATATGTTGTTTTCTGGAAACTAGGATGTCGGACCAGGCTATTGGCAGGATTAAGCGGATTATGGGTCCCAAATGGGGAGTTTATATGATTCCTTTTGGACTGTCTGGGAGTATCATAACCACTTGGAAATTAGATATAGGTTAATTGGACTTTTTGTATACCAACAGATAGGTTGCTTTCGGAATAATCACGCCTAATAATGGTCAACCCTGGATTATTGCTTTTGTGTATGCCAGCACGAATGGTATTAATAGGAGATTACTTTACTGATTATAGGTGATTTCAATTACATTTTAAACAGGGGAGATAAGAGAGGTGGACGACCATTTCATATGACAAGGGATGTAAAGGAATTTAACCAATGCATTGCCCAGGTTGGGCTCATTGATATCGGTTATTCGGGCCCTTCGTTTACCTATTGTAATAATAGAACGGACAATGCCAGGGTGTGGGAATGGCTTAACAAAGCTTTTGCCTCTCCTATGTGGCTTAAATTATTCCCTCTGACTACTCTGCAGTATTTGATGAGATTTGCTTCAGATCACTGTCCGATCCTTCTATCGATAGAGGTGCACAGGAGGAGAACAAAAATTTCATTCAGGTTTGAAAAAATGTGAATGCAATGCCAGGGTATCCACCATACCATAGCACGAGCTTGGAAAGCAGATGTTAGCGGCTCTCCTCTGGTAAGATTATCTAAGCTTCTATATAAGACTAAGGTTGCTCTAAAAAAATGGAAGAAGTGTTTGGATAATATTTTCTGGTAGGGTAACAAACCTCAACAAAACATTTCTGATCTGCAATTAAAGGAATCTCATTCTAATACCTTTTCTGATGATGATCACAGGAACCTTCTTAAGCTTATTCATCAATTTAACGTGAACCTTCAAACTCAAGAAACTTTTTGGCACTAGAGATCTCGAGTTACGTGGCTTAATGAGGGGGATCTTAACACTAAGTTCTTTCACCACTCAACAATAATGCATCGAAGATAAAGTAATATACAATCCCTGAAGGACCAACAAGGAAATCTGGTTACGGGAAATGAAAGAATACAGGAGTTGATCTATACCCACTTTAAGCAAAGATGGCAAAAGAAGGGCACGGAAGATAACGAACCCTTGTTCATTACGAATATTAAAGTTACTTTGTCCCAGAATGACAGTCTAATCGAACCTATTTTTGTATAGGAAATCTTGGATGTTATCAAGCAGATGCCGTCGGACAAGGTGCCTGGGCTTGACGGGTTTCCGCCCCTATTCTTTCAAAACTTTTGGTACATTATTCATACAGAGGTTCTACAAGCTATAACTTACATCTTCCAAGAGGGCGATCTGCCGACGACCTGGAAAAGGATATTTATTAAAATTTTGGCTAATCGCCCTAAGACTAATTGGGCAAGGAAGATCAAGATGGCACAGTTGACATCCTCTGGCCATGTTGTTGTGTTTGGCCCACAAGATTGTCCAAGGTGTATCGTCCTAAGACTAATTGGACGTTAGTCAGTAATGTCCTTTGGATATGGAGAACCTCCGTATGTTATAGCTTGTAGAATCTGCGGGCGAATGCGGGATGTGTTCGCCTGGACGGTGGCGGACATGCCAGGTATCCCCCCTGACATCATTACTCATAAATTGAGTGTCGACCCAAAGCACAAGCCAGTTCGGCAGAAGAAGAAAAGTTTTGCCCTGGAGAGACAGGCAGCTATCAAAGAAGAAGTTGACAAACTCCCGGCTGCCGGTTTCGTTCGAGAGGTCCAATACCCGAGCTGGCTGGCGAATGTGGTGATGGTCAAGAAGAATAATGGCAAATGGAGGATCTGTGTGGACAACACCGACCTCAATAAAGCTTGCCCAAAGGATAGCTTCCCTCTCCCAAAGATCGACCAGCTGGTAGATGCCACCTCGGGCTACCGATTGCTCTCCTTCATGGATGTGTTTACTAGGTACAATCAAATCCGCATGCATCCAGAAGACGAGGAGCACACCGACTTCGTCATCGACCAAGGGACGTACTGCTACAGGATGATGCCTTTCGGCCTGAAGAATGCAGGGGCTACCTATCAGCGCCTGGTTAGCAGGGTTTTTAAAGACCAGATTGGCCGCAACATGCAAGTGTATGTGGATGACATGCTCGTCATGAGCAAGCCGGGCTCGAGCCATGTAGCTGACCTCGCCGAGTCCTTCCACAAGCTGCGGCAACATCAGATGAAGCTGAACCCGGCGAAGTGCGCCTTCGGGGTGGCGGCCAGAAAATTTCTTAGCTTCATGGTCACCCAGAGAGGCATCGAAGCGAACCCGGAGAAGGTGCAGGCCATCATCGACATGGAACACCCGACCTCCAAGAAGCAGGTCCATCGCCTGACAGGACATGTCGTTGCCCTCAGTAGATTCATCTTGAGGTCGGCTGATCGTTGCCTGCCATTTTTTAAGGCGCTGCGCAAGATGCACGACTTCACCTGGACCGAGGAATGCAGGACAGCCTTCGAGGAGCTGAAGAACTTCCTCGCCTCCCCTCTGTTGCTCTCCAGGCCGGAGGAGGGAGAGGAGCTCTTGCTGTACCTGGCAGTGACACCGGGAGCTGTCAGCTCAATTCTCGTCCTTACAGATGAGGACAAATCTCATAAGCCGGTGTACTACACTAGCAAAATTCTTCACGACACGGAGATCAGGTATACTCGCTCCGAGAAACTCATCTTTGCACTAATAATGTCTGCTAAGCACCTCAGGTCCTATTTCCAAGCACACCCAATAGTGGTCGTGACGGACTAGCCGCCGAGGACTATCCTCACCCGATCCGAGACATCCGGGAGGTTGGCCAAGTGGTCCCTGTTGCTCAGCGAATTCGACATAGCGTACTGACCAAGGTCGTTACAAAAGGCCCAAGTCCTAGCTGACTTCGTGGTTGAGTGCACCGGGTTCGCCGAGGAGCCAGAGCAGACAACAACGGAGCCCGGGCCAGGAGAAGAGCCTTGGATCCTCCACGTGGATGGAGCATCCAATTCTGGCAGGAGCCGAGCAGGCCTCATCCTAACCAACTGTGATGGGGTTGTGGCGGAATGCGCCCTCCGCTTCAAGTTCGTCGCAACCAACAACCAGGCGGAGTACGAGGCGCTCATCGCGAGCCTCAGGGTTTCCCGCGAGCTGGGTGTGCAGGACTTGAAAGTCTTCACCGACTCCTAACTGGTCACCGAACAAGTTTCCGGAGAATATAAAGCGAGGGACGCCTAGATGATGAAGTACCTGGAGCAAATCCGCACGAGCACGGCAGGCCTTCGATGCTTCAGCATCTTCCACATCCCCCAAGGGGAGAATGCACGCGCGGACGCGCTGTCCAGGCTCGCGACACTGCCGGACTCGTCTCTGGGATGCGCCTACATCGAGCACCTTGAAAGTCCAAGCTACGAGAGCTCGACGGAGGTGCATCAAGTCGCCCCCGAGCTGAGTTGGATGGACAAGTATATCCGGTACATCACTGATGGCACCCTGCCAGAAGATCGCGCGGAAGCCACCCTCGTCAAGAAGAAAGCTTCCCAGTTCGTCTTGATGGAGGGCCAACTCTACCGCCGATCTTACTCCTACCCGCTCCTGAGATGCCTTAGGCCCGCCGAGGCAACCTTTGTGCTCCAAGAGATACACGAAGGCCTCTGCGGGAACCACGTGGGAGGGAGAACACTAGCGTACAAAGCCCTCCGCCAGGGATACTTTTGGGAGACCATGAGGGAGGACACCGCCGACTTCGTCAAAAGGTGCGATAAATGCCAGCGCCACGCCAACATACAACATCAGCCGACAGCGCCGATCTCCCAGCTCTCAGCCCCTTGGCCCTTTGCCCAGTGGGGAATGGACATCTTGGGACCGTTCCCCCCAGCATCAGGGCAGTGAAAGTTCCTGCTGGTGGCGATCACTACTTCACCAAGTGGGTCGACGCAGAGCCGCTAGCTCGGATCGTGGAAGCCAATGTCCGTCAGTTCTTCTAGAAGTCAATCATCTGCCACTTTGGTCTCCCCCGTTGTATCATCATCGACAACGGGCAACAGTTTGACAACCATGAGTTCGAAGGATTCTGTGTAGCGCACGGCATCCAACATCGGTTCACCTCGGTGGCCCACCCCCAAACGAACGGGGAAGCCGAGGTGACCAACCGAACCATCCTTCAAGGACTCCGGACCCGGCTAGACCAAGCTAAGGGTATGTGGGCAGAAGAATTCCCGAGCATCTTGTGGGCCTACCACACAACGTCCAGGACGGTAACCAACGAAACGCCCTTCAGCCTCGTCTTTGGTGCAGAAGCGGTCGTCCCCGTTAAGCTAGGCGTGCCCACGTTGTGGGTGCAGCAGTATGATGAAGCACGGAATTCGATGCACCTCCTGCTCAACTTGGACCTTCTTGAAGAGGCAAGGGACAAAGCCTGCCTACGGATGGTGGCCTACCGGCAAAGAGTGGCCCGGTACTACATCGCCCGCGTCCGGACAAAAGTTTTCAAGCCCGGAGACCTAGTGCTACGGCGGGCTGAGGCATCCCAGCCTAGGGAGTGCGGCAAGCTCTCCCTGAACTGGGAGGGCCCCTACAAAGTAGCTGAAGCCCTCTCACAAGGAGCCTACTACCTCGAAGATCTCAGCAGCGTCAGGTTCCCCAGAACATGGAATGCCTGCAACTTGCGGAAATACTATCAATAGTATAAGATTTCCCAGCAATGATAATAATAATGGTTTTTTTCTTGCGCAAGTGTCTATCTGTCTTGCATGAAAATTTCAACAACATCCCCGAGCCCAGCTCCAGGATGCTGATCCAAAACCGGAGCTCAGACCTCCAGCCAAGGAATTATGGAGCCACGCCGCTCTCAATCAGCGACGTCCCTTAGCCCAGCTCCAAGATGCTGATCCAAGACCGGAGCTCAGACCTCCGGCCAAGGAATCATGGAGCCACGACGCTCTCAATCAACGACATCCCCGAGCCCAGCTCCAGGACGCTGACCCAAGATCGGAGTTCAGATCTTCGGCCAAGAAGTCATTGAGCCAAGCCGCTCTCAATCTCAAACGTCTCCGAGCCCAGCTCTGAGATGCCAAGAGATCATGGAGCCACGACGCTCTCAATCAATAACGTCCCCGAGCCCAGCTCCAGGATGCTGACCCAAGACCGGAGCTCAGATCTCCGGCCAAGAAGTCATTGAGCCACGTCACTCTCAATCTCAAATGTCTCCGACCTCAGCTCCGAGATGCCAAGAGATCATGGGGCCACGTAGCTCTCATCAACGCCTCGAGCCTAACTCCAAGGCGCCAAAGACCTGAGCCAAGACCTCAAGCAACCCCTGGGCCCAAGACTAGCTCCACGTCTAGGAAGGCCTTGAGCCTAGCTCCAAGGCAATCAAGTCCTGCAACCCTCATCTCTGATCTCTCCGCTTGAAAAGAAGACGAGAGGGGAAGGAAAGAAAGAGAACAAGAGGGGAGTACGGCAAACATCCTCTTCTCTGATCTCCCTACTCCAAAAAAAAAAAAAGAAAAAAAGAAAAAGAAAAAAGAAAGAAAAGAAGAGAGGGGAAGGAAAGAAAGAGAACAAAAGAGGAACACGGCAAGCACCCTCATCTCTTATCTCCCCACTCATCCAAAAGGATGAGAGGGGAAGGAAAGAAAGAGAACGAGAGGGAAATACAGCATCGAAGCTACCACTTCCCAAACTTAAGACCGGAGCTCAGACCTCCGGCCAAGAGAACTTCGAGCCACGCAGCTCTCAACCATCCACATCCCCGAGCCCAGCTCCAGGATGCCAGCTCAAGACCGGAGCTCAGATATCCGGCCAAGAGACCTTCGAGCCATGCAGCTCTCAATCATCCACGTTCCCGAGCCCAGCTCCAGGATGCCAGCTCAAGATCGGAGCTCAGACCTCCGGCCAAGAGACCTTTGAGCCACGCAGCTCTCGATCATCCACGTCCCCGAGCCCAGCTCCAGGATGCCAACACAAGACCGGAGATCAGATCTCCGGCCAAGAGACCTCCGAGCCAGCAGCTTTCGAGTGCCATCAACTTGCGCCTAGCTTGCTTGTGTCGAAGTCTAACAACTCAACCCCACGCAAGGTGAGGCTCCCTCTCTGATCTCCCCATACATCAAAAAAATAGAAAGAGGAGAAGGGGGGGTGAAAGACAGGGAGAGCCATACAAGAAAAATGATTGCAAGAAAGTTTGCGCTTTATTGATTAAGTGTCAATTACAAGCATCCTGTGGACCCCCGACATGCCGGGTGGCCCTGCTAAGTACAGAAAAAGAACAAGGCATAAAGAAAGCGAGAAGTGACTACTTGCTAGCTGGATCGCCGAGCTAGGAGTCTTCATCAGCAGGGGCTTTTGGCCGCACGGCTTCGGGCTCAAGTGGCACGGCCTCCTCAACGCCCGCCTCCTGGTATGAAGTGCCGGGATAGTCAAGATGGCTACGGCCTTCAGCCGAGATGAACTCCTCGATCAGGCGGCGCAGGTACATGAAGCCCTGGAAGGAGTCCGACACCGTCTATTAGATCTCGACGAGGAACTCCTCCGAAGCCCTGTACCTTTCAATCGCCTCCCCAGCTTCCCTTTTCGTTGTGGCCACCTCGCGCCTAGCATCCATAACTGACCTGGTGGCCTCCTCGGCTGCCCTCTGAGCTGCGGCCGACTTCTCCTCCTCCGTCGCCAGTCAGGCCTGGAGGGACTGGGCAATCCCCTTATGTCGGGCTGCCTCGACATCAGACACGCCCAATCACCGCTCAGCGTTAGCGAGGTCCTTGGACTTCTTCCTCGACTGCCCTAGCTCGTGGTCGAGGCTCTCCTGGAGCTCCTTCGCTTGCCCCTCAGAATCGGCGAGCTACCTCTCGAGATCCTTGACCCGCCGATCAAGCACCCCCTCGGAGTCGGCCTTCTCCTTCAGGTCAGTCTTCAACGACGCGATTTCGGCCGCCTGTTGCTGCTCAGCTCGCTCCCAGTTTTGACAGCAGCTCCTGATGAAGAGGACCTCGACACCCATCTACATCACATGGGAAGTCAAAAAAAAAAGGGGGGGAGAGAGAAAGAGGATGAGGTTGCCTAGCATGTAAAGATAGGGGAAGATGCTGTCGATCACAGCTCCAACCAGCAGTCCATCCATCTCCTCCCGGTCGCATGGCTGGATGGAGAAATCCATCATGTGAGCAGCCAGGGCATGGTTATCGGCCAAGGAGCTCTCCGGCCCCAGCTTGAACGGAAGGCAGTGCCTCGCCTCGTCTCTCCTGCTCTCCCGGGGAGCAGGTGCGCCCGTCCCTCCGGTAGTGGGACCCTCAGGAACCGGTCGAGGATTCGGCACCGTCACAGCCGAAGCCCCTGTTGCAGGAGGAGCCCCAACCCGGGTCTCTCCTTCTTCGGCCCCAATCACCTTCGGACCTAGAGGGCAGGGCGGCGCAGTGGCAATAGCAGTATCAACCCGGACGGTAGCCTCAGGCTCCAGAACAGGGACTCCAGCCTGTGGCCTCATCCATCCTTCGGCCTCCCTCCTCGGAGCGACCGGCACCACAAGGGCAGACACCGGTGCGCCCTCAATCCAGGCCCGCCTCGGAGGAGGCTCGGCAACCACCCCAGTGGGTGGCCTCTTCTTGGAGACCGGCAATGGCTCACCCTCCAGGAGGATCAACCCTGCACACAGGAGCCAAGAAGGTCAGCCTAAGATGAAGAAAAGAGAAAAGGTAGATGGGGAAAGAACTGAACTCACCCGGCCCTATCGATGAGTCAACCTTGGCATCGAGAAGGTTCTGCTCCGACAGCAAGACCTCCAGAGAAGGGACCTGGGCGGTACGAAGCTGTTCATAATCATCCTAATCAGCTGCGTCAACTGCGGAGATCCGATTAGGGGACCAATCTGGCTCGCTCCAGGCCCAATCGACCTCCTCGACATCTGCAAAGAAAAACTTGCTCTTCCATCCCTTGATGGAAGAGGGGAGCTCAAATTTGATGCCCTTCGGACAAGAAGACAGAGACCATCACCCGTCCTCGGTCGGGTGGCGTTTCAGGATAAAAAATTCCCTGAACAGGGAAAACCGAGCAACGAACCCGTGGACATGGCAGAGCACGATGAAGGAGAAGATGACTCTGATGGCATTCGGCTCCAACTGGACAGTGACCAGGCGATAGTTATTCAGAACAGACAAGAAGAAAGGATGAAAGGAAAATTGGAGACCCCCGGAGAAGGTTCCCTCATAGAAAGCGAGACGTCCCGGGCCACTGGAAGTGACCCGCTCCCCGGGGCGGGGGACCATTAGTCGAACAGAAGACAGGATGCCATAGGCATCCCGGATGGCCCCCAGCTCCACGGCGGAAATCGTCGAAGCGACCCCGCCCGGACCTGTTGACCGGACAGACTCAGGAGCTGATTCGAGTAGAAGGGGAGGACAGGTAGGACAGGATGGGACGGCCCCCGGCTCCCCAACGGATATAGGGGGGCAGGAAGAGCCAGTCTCCTACTAATCCTAAACTATGCCCCCTCCGATTCCTCGTCGGAGGAGGAGAGCACTACCCTACGAGTCGAAGGACAGGACAAGACATGCTGCAAAAATGACCTAAGATGGAAGGAGCTTACCCCAGAAGAAAAGAAGGGAAAAAGACAAAGCCGGTCTGGTCCCCTAGAGAAGAGAAGAACCGGTGCAAATCGTGAAGAAGGAAGGGTCTGGGCACTGCAACAAGCACGAAGGATTTGAAAGAACAAAAATTTTGAGTAAGAAATTTTTTTTTTCACTTCGAAAGGGCCCATCAAATCCGCGCTGTTATGATCCCCTCGCCAACGGATCTGCACCACGTGCTGCCCATCGACGAAAAAGGAGTCCCAGCCGCTCAGAATTCTATGCCAGCATTAACTACTCCTCGGACGTGGCTGCGTGGCACCCCCGCACTAGCCGGCAGGGCCATCCCTCGACGCGCCGGCAACCATGGCCATCATTGCACCGAATTTTCGCCTTTCCACGTCAGCACCACAGCTACTCCCTCTGCGCCGAGCACCGCGCACTAACGAGCCTTGGGAGTGGGGGGCAAATTATTTGGCGAGACCGCTGACGTGGGTAGCTGGCAGGCGCCACATTAAAGGAGACCGCCACAACGGACGCCAAGGCAATACCTCAGCCCGAACCGCTCTGCCGAGCTGAGCTGAGCTCCGTCAAGGCAACGAGCCGAGCTCCGTCCTCTTCCAGGTCGTTCCCGCGAGCTCGGGACGCCTAGGCCGGAGCCATCCTCCACCCTCCAGAGCGAGACCCTCGGAGGTTAGAGCCCTGTGGTCGAGGTTGAGCTCAGCACTCAACAACCAATGTGGAGCCTCTCCGAGCGCGTGCCCTCTGGACTGGGTCCATCCTCCACCCTCCAGAGCGAGACCCTCGGAGGTTAGAGCCCTGTGATCGAGGTCGAGCTCAGTGCTCACCTGCCAATGTGGAGCCTCTCGAGCGCGCGCCCTTTGGACCGGGTCCGTCCTCCGCCCTCCAGAGCGAGACCCTCGAAAGCTAGAGCCCTGTGGTCGAGGTCGAGCTCAGCGCTCACTCGCCAATGTTGAGCCTCTCTGAGCGTGCGCCCTTTGGACCGGGTCCGTCCTCCGCCCTCCAGAGCGAGACCCTCGGAGCCTAGAGCCTTGTGGTCGAGGTCGAGCTCAGCGCTCACCCACCAATATGGAGCCTCTCTGAGCGCGCGCCCTCTGGACCGGGTATGTCCTTCACTCTCCAGAGCGAGACCCTCGGAGGCTAGAGCCCTATGGTCGAGGTCAAGCTCAGCGCTCACCCGCCAATATGGAGCCTCTCAGAGCATGCGCCCTCTGGACCGGGTCCGTCCTCCGCCCTCCAGAGCGAGACCCTCGGAGGCTAGAGCCCTGTGGTCGAGGTCGAGCTCAGCGCTCACCCGCCAATGTGGAGCCTCTCCGAGAGCGCGCCCTCTGGACCGGGCCCGCACTCTCCATCAAGGTGATCGCACGAGCTCGGAGCATCCAGGCTGGAGCAAGCCCTGCCATCCTGGGACACTGGCGAGCCGCCCGAGGACCACGGAACGGCGCCCCCCATGCCGCCATAACTACCTGTCCGGCCGTAGTTCCAAGGGGATGGGCCAGCCATAAAGCATGAATCCCTAGGGCGGCGACTCCTGGATCGAGGCTCTGTCAAGCTTCCCGGAATGGGGCGACCGGAGAGGATGTCAGAACGAATAGAAGCTTTTCCTACCACCTGTCAGGAAAGGCGTCTCGTCCACGGTATGGAACCCTACCGCACGCACCTACCAACCCAGCGAGGATCCCGAGGCAAGCGCCAAATGGCTAATATTCAACTACAAAGAACAGTCGACACCCCCAAAAGGGATGAGGTAACAAACAACAACAATCGACCACCAACACAAGCGCAAGCTCGACGAAGAGGGTGAAGTGCCATCACCAACACCACAGCTGAAGAAAAACGAGGAAAACAAGGAGAAGCAGAGGAACAGGGAACCCCTCTGTCCCCGCTATCATTCTCCCCCTGCTACGTTTTCGCCTTCACTCACATCTTTCACTCCTCCTAGTGAGGAGTCCATCAAGAGGGGCCCGACCAGGAGGATTTGTTCCCTTGGATCATCACTGACTTGATCGTCGGAGTGCCCCTGCCGGAAACCCCGGCCCGGGTCACTAACCCCTGTTTCGCAGGTCTAGGAGCAGAGGACCGACAGGCAGCGAAGGGAGCGCACTCCGGCACCGGTAGCAGCTACGGGCCATGACGGTCTTGGTGGCAACACCAAGATTGTAGAACAAATAAACGCTCGCAAGCTCTCACACACCCAGCTGTTTCTGGAAGATAAAATTCAGATGAAAAAAATAAAACAACCAGAAAACAGAGCAGACAGTGTTTTTAGTTTCTGGAACAAAACGCTGCTGCGACCACCGTAACTCTCACGTTCTTCCATTTTTATTCCAAGACTTTAAACAACATATACGATAGAAATTTCAAGATAGACTCCTAACTAAACTTGAATACTAGAATCTAGATAAAGACAAACACTAACAAACTCATAGTTTAAATAAAACACACAAACCGAACAACAAATAAAGATAAACTCTGTTTCGTTTAGAAATAGAAATATATTGACAATGCTCAATCCTGCGTGGGGTGGGACTAGTGTTGTCGTTCAATAAACTCTATGTATTCAGCTTAAACATCTATTTTCCTATGCCTCACAAACTCAGCAAACCATTTGGGTCTCTGATCTACATTTTCATACATGCTTCCTCACAGTATCTCAGCACCTTCTATATTACTGGATAACTTTAATGATTGCCTGCCATTCTGGAGATCATAGGAATTACTGTTACTTTCCAAGACATAAACAGCTCAATGAAAGACACTCTCTCATGGACCCTTATATCATACAACACAATTCTAGCAGGGCTACTGATTATATGACAATATACTGTATATTTCCTAAGTTCATCCTTTCCATAGGATTATTGGCACTTTCGATGTATCAGCATGCAAAAGGAGTGCCGCATGTGCTTATCACCTACACTTTTGCTCCAACTTGCTGCCCTCTGTACTCAATCATAATCCTTCAAATGCTGGTTTACTGCTGTTCCAAGCTTCTGCAGTGTATAGTTTTGATTGGCTGGACACTATCGGTCAACTCAGTTTTGGGATTATGTACATTTTCCTTTTTCTTTGTCAACTTCTCCCTTGTAAATGTTAATCTCTGTCTTTAGCTCCTAAGCTCTGAACTTGGGTTGTTATCTGTCTTACTTCTTTAAATATATTTGGCTTTACCAGGTCCTTTTCAACCAAAAAAAAAAAAAAAAAAATGGAGTTATTTTTTATAAAATAATTGATCTCAAATTAATACCATCACAACCTGCAAATAATCCTTCTATCGTCGAGTCATTATTTTTTAATCATGTTTCTTATCAATTATTCTTCCATTATGATTGCTGGCAATAAAAAAACTTTTTATTTTAACAAACAAATCAAAAGTTTGATGGTGATTTTGCTCTTGGCTAAGCAATGTTGCAAAGAGAGTCTGAAGTTGGAACCGAGTCTTATTTTACAAATATTTGGGCTCAGTTTGGAAGTCAAATTGATGGTCCAAACCGGGTGTCACTATAAAGCAGAAAGGGGCCCCACGACCCAGCCTAAAATATGATATCGAGGACGAGAATCGTGGGTTTGGGGGAGAAGAAAAGGGTTTTAAGGTCTCGAGGACGGAAGGGAAGAGGGTGGTTTTGTTGTCGGCCCTGATCCCGGTATTGGGATGGGTGGACGAATGGTTTGGTAGGGGCGTTTTGGGAAGCGACCAAGCAAAAGCCGAAGGGAGCGTGGACGCTAGGACTTGGACCTGCCAGATGCGGAGGAGTTGGGGGTTAGGTTTGGTCACCAGCTATGGTTCACGTGAAATCGTGAATGGGTTGTCTTGACAGCTATTGAAACTGACCAAGGGGAAATACCGAAGTTTGGTACCTCGGCAGGCAATTCCACGGTTACTCGCAATAAAAATCTACAATCGAAGCCTCCTTCTCGGTGGAAAGAAAACGGAGGGCGGAAGGAAAAACAACGTTTAGAGAGTATATGTTTTTGGTTAAAATCTTTGTCTAATGCGGGTGGCAATGGAAAAATGAAAGGACTGGTGAAACGGGAAATGACATTAATTCTCTTTATCCCTTTAAATAAACTGCCTTCAACCACTACAGATTGTCCCACCCTTAAGTTCAAATCTTTGTCTAAAGGGGTAGTAGTGGAAAACTCTTTCATCAAATCACGTACTCTTTTATTACGTAATGTCTTTCGGCATTGTCCACTGCATTGTCCTGTCTTACTTAATTAGTGAATTTCCTCCTACCAGTTCTAATTAATTCTCCTCCTTTCTACTGTTTATCCAATTGTATAATTATATAATACTATTGTTATTATATATGGAATTATATCTTTCACATGAAATATATATATATATATAATTTTTTATGACATCAACTATTAAATCGTGTAAGAGCCATCTTGAGATCTATACTAGCACAGGGATAAGAAAAGACTTGAATGCTTTTAAATTTATGCACGGCACGGTCCATTAATTAGCTTAGCAAAAAAGATTAATTATTTGTGAAAGATACAATCCAAATCCTTGTATGCGACCCACTTGGATTCATGGGATTGCACTATGCATTACAACTAAATAAGACTTAACAGAGATTGGATCTTAAATTAGCTGGGTTTCGGTGTTGCAAATTAAAACTAACTTTATGTTTTCAAGCTTGTTCATGAGGCAGCCCTCTCCACTGGACTTTGTTCTGTTCCCACTCTTTACGAGTCATCATGCTTTCAACTTTATATCCCTGCCCAAAGTCAGCCGAAAATTATAGCAAGGAAAGAGGAACATATCAAATCAACGAGCCATGATGAAGCTAGAGAATGACCAGAGCAGCCCCGTTACCAAAAAAAAAAAAAAAAAAAAGCATCACAAGGTTTAACCAAACGTCGTGCATTTGGAATGGTCTTTTTAACTTAAGCAGTCCCAGCACAAACCTACGTGCCTCGAACCAAGAAATGAGGAACCCACATAGTGCAACAGGACATGAGTTAGGGTGGAGCATGACAGCAAAAGAAGTAACTTTAGAAAAGAAGCAACCAAAAGAGATAAGGGAAAGTCCAAAAACTAAAGGGAAGAAAAAAGGGTTTATTTCTTGATGATTTCACCCTCCACATGGAAGTTGCCTCTCACTCTTCTCACATTATCATAGTATCTCCAAGAAAATACACTCTCGAAGACACACCATGAATACCTGTAGTACTTTTATATTCATATCTTTTATCTTGGAATCCGTCTTCTTCTTATTCCCTGCCCATATCGACAAGAGATTGGAGTCACCGGGTAGGGACCCATGGAGAAAACTATAAAACTAGAAGACAAACAAGCACATGTACTTAAAAAATCAGCACCATCAGACTTGGGGGAGTGTGGACGTAGTGACAAACCACCGGAATCTACTACTCATCATGTGTATCAAACCGCAAAGGCCATTACAATCATAACCATTAAAAGCTCTAATCAAAGTGCTTAAAAGCCATCTCAAATCCCATAATAAGGATTTAGCTTTACAGGGGCCACTTTCATGGGATTCTCTCTTCGGGAGATGGGCTCAAATCATTTTTTAATGACTAGACTGTGGGGGATGCGTTGGCTCCCCACTTCCGAGCCCAGGCTTTTTGAGCAGGAGGGGACACTGGAAAGGCAAACAAACGGGCGTCCTTGGGTGGCGTTGTGAGTCTCTTCGGGATATGGGCTTAGGTGAATAATTTTAAAAGAAAAAGAGAGAGAGAGAAAGGCAATCATGGGATGGGGGGCCTTCAGAAGGAGATGGCCAGATCGCGCCTTTAGCTGGTTCCGGGGCGATCTCTCACTCCTCGGATCCAAGCTTGGGTTGAATCCAACCATCTTTATCTTTTCTTTTGCACCCACAGATGGCAGCCTTGGCTTGGGCATGGCAAGGGGTCAGCTCCTCTTTCTTTGTTTTCTCTTTTTTTTTTTTTTGGTCGGGCCAGAGGGCAAACTCACATCCGACAATTCTGACAAGGCCCATCAGGCCCAGATATCTCGAAATCCATTGGATGGCTAATTTTGATAAATTTATCTAACTTGCTTTGTTACGTCACATCACTATCAAGATCAACAGATCTGATCATGTGAGACGACCGCTGATATATCCTTCTCGTGTCGCTTGCAGTTGGCTCAAGGAGTCAATTTGCATTCTTGGAAATTTTCTCTTCGGTGCAGACTGCATGGAGTATAATCATCATGATGTCCGAATGCCTGAAAAAAAACAATGGGAAATTACTTGCTGTAAATGCTTTGTGGTTTATTTATCTGCTATCTGGCTCATCTATTAAGATTTTCTTAAAAAAATCTTAAATCTACCATGCTGACAGTAAAAAGGATTGACATGGAAATTTGAATGGTTATATGCCAAACATATTTGATTCAAAATAAAATTTAAATACTAAAAAAGATAAATAAAATAAAATTTTAAAAAATAAAATATTTTTATTTTTTTTTGAGATCAAAATATGAATGAAATTCTTCTTAATTAAATAGCTGAAATAAGCATCGATCATTCTCATTCTTATTCTAAAATCCAACTCTTCCGATCAAAAATGCCCTGGATGCTAATTCATCTTAATATAATTAGGAATCATGTTTCTATTTGATATGATAATAATAATAATAAAGAACGCCCCTTAAATCCCTTGGATTGCATTGCTGGGTTCCATCAGACAAAACCGTAACCAATGAGATCGCATTTCACAATTTTGGTTTTTTTGCTTGGGATTGTGTGACACCACACATTCTTTATACCTTGCAGCTGCCACAAGACCTGTAAGTTCCGAAACAATGTTTCAGGTGGGCGCCAGCACTCACGGGAACATTGTAGCAGACAATGAGGTGCGAATCATTTCAACGAAATGGTGCAAAGCATCATCATGTCAAATACCCAAAACTCGCTTGGCGTAACCGATGGACCGTAGTTAAATTTTCAGCCTTCGTTTCTCCCCTTGTTTTATTCCTTTGGTAACATGCATGCGAGACTTGACAAACAAACAACCCTTTTATCTTATAACACATTCTACGGGACCTAAGAATTAATCTCGAGGATACCTAAGAATGATGAATTACTCTGCACAAATCAGTGGGAAAAGGCCTGTCTTAATCTTTTACTATAATTAAGAAGGCCATACTGAACCTTATCTAGACTGTTCGAAAAAAATTAGGAAAAAAAAAAAAAAAAAATCAATGTCTACTATTATGAATATTTGAACATCCTCTGCAAAGTAGCATTCAAGTCCACGCTCACGTTTACTTAAATCACACTGGAAAAGATAACGATTCACTGAACGATTTGAAGTTCCATCAATTCCAATCCATAAAATAAAATAGGAAGAGACTCTACCCTTAGGTTTTTCATATGCAGTCTTGCAACTGAATTCTCAAGTGTCACCAAAAGACGAAAATGGTACAGATGAGACCCACCATGAGCTAGAATGTTGTTTTCTTCTATCATCCTTTTTTGAGCAAAGGTAAAGGAGGGAAGCACTTGCATTATTGTAGTTTCCCTGGGCCAAAGGCACGGGTCAATAAACTTAGCATGTCGGCCAGAGAGCATGGGCGACGCCTAGCTAATTCACGTCTACTCCGTATTCAGAACCTTGATTTATCCTGGACGACCTCATCTTTTTGTGATGGCACTTCATTTTGCTCTTGTTCTTCTCAAGAAACCTTTAGAACGCACAAGCGACAGGCCAATCAACCTAGACCAAGGTGGACACATCCAAATCCCATGTAGAGACACCGACGGTCACCAGACTCGAACATTATTAAGCTGTACACCCGTGAACGTGCCGTGATTCCAATTGAAAAACTTCAAGGAATACGGTCCTTTAGAACTATAAATTTTTCGTGTCATGGGGTCCTATGTAACTGTTGGAGGAAAACAAGAAGGTCGGTCCGAGATTTGGGTCCCTGAAACAAGCCCCTCTAAGATAGCATTGTCTCCGGCTTGAATTCTGATTTTATCGCTTCGAGACCTATCCAAATTAAAAATTAATAAGAGTAACGGTAGTGCTATTAGGAATATATATATATATATATATATATATATATATATATATATATATATATATATATATATATATATATATATATATTATAAAGAAAAGCGATAAGGAGGATAAATCTCGATTTAGCTACTCCGTAGGTCTTCATCCTACAAGGTAATGTTTCATGCGAGATGTTCAGACTTACGCAATCTCTTCCCATCTAATGGTCATCCTACAAGGTAATGTTCGATGCGAGACATTCAGATTTGCGCAGTCTCTTCCCATCTAATGATGAGTATGTCAATTTGACACTACTAAAATACCCGCTAGTAGAACGGGGATAAAAAATTTCTGGCTAGTATATCGGGAACAAAGGAAAAAATCATGACCTCTCATTCATACCAACTATCGCGGGTTCCAAAAAGATCTTGGATTTAATCAAGTCATCCACGAGATCATGCCTCGAATTTACGACCAGCTGATAGTGAGATAAGGTCTTTACCAAACGAGCTATCATCTTAGTGATAAAAAATATTAGTAATGGTAGTGCAATGAAGCTTGAATATGGCTTGACATAATAAATCTCCAATAACGGTCTAAAACCTGAGACCAACTTCAATCTTAAAAAGTAAAAGCACAGTGGAGAGACGAATTGAAACCTGCTCTCTTTGCTTAGCTCCAGTCCCAGCCAAGATGGCATTTGAGTGATGGTACCAATTATATTTGTATATCATAAAGTTGGATGTCAGTTTTCTTAGTGGGCATCAAAGACAAACATTGTCTCCCAACCACATGGCCGCAGGTCTGAAGGCGGAGCACTTGCACAGCTCACCACCTCTCTGGACATTCGTCATTTAAAACAAGCCACATGATTCATATACACCGTGGCTCCCACCTCGATGGCCTCCCACCATTGGTGGATGTACAGAGTCTAGTACAGTCAATGATCAAAAATTTCTATTGCGTGGCTACGTTAGCTACAAACTAACAAATCTTTGGCTACAAAAATCAACTAAAGTAACCTTGGCATGACCCAAGCATGTAGAAAAGACATTAAGTCCTCCCATGCGTGTGCTAAGCATTCCGGTTCATCTAAAAATGGCATGACATCACCTTGATATTTTAAACTCGATGCCCTCCAGTCTCGGCTTGGACTGGAGAGGGCCTGCCTTCCAATCATGGCTATCCATGATTGGCATGACCCACCTACATGCTATACCACATGCTATGGTGGGTTCAAGCCAATCATAGCCGTCGCACCAATAGTCTCCGTCCCTAAGCCAATCCCGCCATACCGGGACACTTCCAACTGTTCGATATCTCCGGCGCTTCCTGAGATTGTCTCCTATCTTCATGAGTTGCCCCTAGCACCGTCTCTGCTGATATACTTAGTCTTCCTAAGATATCCATCTCCCGAGACTCTTCTCCAACCACGCAGGATACCACCCACGTCCAGCTCCATCACGATCAAGGTAGCTGGAGTACTACCGATCGCTCTCCTCCACAGTGACCGAGACCTGGTCCACTACTGATGGAGCTATCACTGATGCTTTGAAAGATCTCGGTATGTATCACTCCACCTGTGCTAAACCACAGATCACCCAACCTGTCAAAGCTCCTCAGCACAGGACCTACAGCTCTGCACCACCATCGCGAACTCTTGCACCACCGGACCCATCATCTTCGACGAGATCCGCTCCACCAGCAGACCTCCACACTGCTCTCGATACCACGAACCTCTGTCCATCAAGGAGTGCCGAAAATGGAACCATCCTGCACGTGCTGCCCGCACACACGGCCGCTGCACCGCGATCTCCACATACCTTGTTATCTGACTCCATCACAACATAAAACCTAGCTCAACATAAAGAGCTTGAAAAATGGAGTCCAACTGCGCAGACGGGGCTCAAATCGAAGTTCAATTGAACCCAGAATCGTCGAAAAACCATCTGCACGATTTTCAAAGCCGTGACTTAAACCCGCCGATCCACCTGTGAACCGGCCCAATGGCTCACGCCAAAAATCCCGGTCTTTGGCTGCCATTGCTACTAGTCCACAGCCGAACCAGTGGACCACAAACCTCCTTGGCCACTGCCATAGCCACCGGCAACCGTGCACCACCTCCGGCGACTGTCCCGCCGCCGTGCCAAGCCACCAGCGACCGCCCGCGCTGCCAAGCCATCGGCGACCGCCCGCGCGGCCATCCGCGCACCCACGCGATGCCCCGCGGCCCTGCACCGCCCACTACGACGCTGCGGCCGTCCCGCGATGCCCTGCACCTCGCCCGCAGCTGCTTCGCGCTTGCACCCTGCACCGTGGCCGAGCCTTGCTCTACGCCCGCGTCCGCGCGCTGCTCCCGTGACCAAGCCCGCGCCCCTGCGCCGTCGATCTCGCTGCGACGCCTCCACGCCGCCCGCGCCGCGCCTGCGCGCTGCACCGCGTGCCCCTGCATCGTCTCGCCCGAGTCGCCCTGCGCCATCCCATGACGCCCTGCACCACTCCGCTGCGACCGACGCCCTGAGCCACATCCGCGCGCGACTCCGTGCATCGCTCATATCTGCACCTCCAGATCCGGTTCTTCTCCGTATCCGTGAGGGCAGCAGGCCCTCACCTCCAGATCTCGGTACCTCGAGATCTGACCATCATCGTGAGTCCTCTTTCCTGCATCCTTCATGCCACCGCATCAAGATCGGCTCTGATACCAGTTGTTGTGGAACAAACCCGTTCCACGGAATACCCGGATCCAACTTGATACTGTCATGGCGGAAAGGGAACAATTACCAGGGAAGAGATGTAGGAGAAAAAGAGAGATTGCTTTATTCCTTTGGAGAAAAACCTTATTATAACAAACAAGATAACACTCGACAGCCCTTCTGAAAACCCAGAAGCTTCTTGCTGTCCCGCACGTCTTCTTTCTTGTAGGTCTCATGCCCCAAGAATCCACGTATGCCATGCACGGACAATACCTCAACGTGCGTCCTTCTCCAAAGCCCCGTAAAACACCATCACTGCACAAGTGCTCCACGTGATATCTCACTCACGTGCGCCTCTCTGCAGTCCATCACCATAGTCTCCTACGCAGACTTCCTCACGTGTGGTCTCCAAGAAGCCTCCACCTTGGAACCATGAGCTAAGCCCCACGGACCAAGGCCTTCACACTGATCTCTCCACGGTCTTCACATGACCGTGAGATCCCAAAGGGGTCGGCCTCTTGGACCTTCCTCCAACCGCACACCCCATCTTCTCATATTTATAGCACATGGGGGACGTTGAAGCCTTCTTGGATTGGGCATCTGATATTGGACTTCTTGTTGGACTGCAACTACCTCTTGAATCTTATTAGGATTCAATCACATGAGCGGTTAGGACTTGTCTTGGACCAATAACAAACTGATTAGGATACCTCACATGGTTGGACTTCCTAATTGGTTACAATCAACTAACTAACCAACCAACTGGCTAACCTCATAACCAATTTAACAAACCTGTACTCAACCCCATAACCCAATTGGGTTATGTTACAATCTCTCAAAAAACTCTCCCCTTTCAAAGCTAACATAAAATTAATAATCCTTGGATCAAATCCCCTGATCCAACATGACTCAAAAGGGATCGTAGAAAAAAATCCCAGAAAACCCTAGAATATCTCAGGATAGCTTGAGACACGCCCCCAAATTCCAGGGATCACCTCCAGCATCCCTGCCATGTTCTCCCAAGTCTCTCCAAGACTTGGAAGCACCACACAAAACTCTACAGCACCAATCATGAATTCCCTAGTTCATAGTCTTCTCCTTCTCTCCTCTTCAAGGAATCCTAAAGGTTATCCTCCGTCCCCTACTGAGTATGCCAACTGCTTCAGTTCAGTAAACCGGGTTTAAGTTTGACTCGTTAAAATCCGCAAGATATTTTTTTATGGGACTGGGTCTATCTTCTTCTCAGAAGAAGATGTTTATTTTTCCCATCTCCATGAACAGGTGTGCTAATTATTGGACAACTTAAGAAAATAAATAAATAAATAAAACTAGTACATGTTATATGATTCAAAAGATAAGGTCTGCAACTAGCTCTACAACATATTGGTCTCTAGATTATGCTTTTGATGATTTATTAAAATAAATTTGGAAATAGGAGTCCAAGAAATGTAATCAGACATTAAAAGATTTGTTTACGTTTGGATTCATAAACCATCTGGATTTACCTTGTGTTCTATGAAATTCAAAGCACTTTTTAACCGCCTTTGAAGTGCTTGAAACAATGAGCGCTGTTCTAAGTTGTAACCATAAAGGCTACATGATTAACACCCTCACCCTGTTACTCATATACAGTGACAAAAGCTTCATCCTGTCGCTCATGCCGTGGCAAAACCTTTGACAGCCAGAGTAAGTCTTTGTGCACCACATGCAGTGCAAAAATCCAATCCGACTCGCATCGCTATTTCTTATTGATCCACATCGATTTTACATTGCTTAACAGGATGGGACGAGAGTCGGTATCATTGGAATTACGTCATCTAAGTATCGCCGCGTCTGTGGTCTTTTCAAAGATAGAAAATAACTTTTTTGCCCTCCTATCTTCTAGAAGATGATACATGTTTCAGGTGGAACCGTTTTTTCTTCTGCAAATGGGAAAAAAATCTTGGACCAAAAAAGTTTGTTCTTCTTTTGCAAATGGAAAAAACCCCCAGTTTTCCCTCCATTTTTTTTTGTTTTTTCTCTTCTCTTTAGTGGTCGAGTAGCCGCTGGTGAGCTGAAAGTATTCTTCTTCTTCTGTAAATAGAAAATAAAGAAGAGGTTAGCAACACCTCCAGAGTGTTCTCCATTTTTGTATTTTTTCTCTTCTCTTTGGTGGTCAAGTAGCCATTGATGAGCTAGAAATTCTAGAGCATACCACAAAAGATATGTCTTCGAAATCTTGAGTCAATAATAGAAAAAAGTAGTTTTGTATTTCAACACAAACGGCGAACATGAAAACACTGCTTGAAAGAAATGTAGATGGAGAAAGGAAGTAGTGCACTTGTTGTTTATTCGGGAGATAATGATACCCCTTTAATTTCCCTTCCAAAAGAAGTTACAGAACCAAAAATAGGGAAAAAAATTATATATTTTAATATAAATATCTGAAATTTATATCTACAGAAGGATGTCACGATATATTTTTAAAAATATTAAGTCTTTATAGTATAAAATTATGATACCATGCACAGTTTCATCATACCGTAGTTCAAAATTTATGACATCCAAGTTCAAAAACTGTGACATCCTAGTTAAATAACTACGAAACCCATGTAGAAAATGTAAAATAAAAGTTTATAATCTCTTCTATCTGTAATACATGTCATCCATGACTTGGTTTATGACTCCTAGAGTGTCAAAAATTGTCACAGATGCTATAAAATTAATCAAATAGTCTGAAATAGTATTACGACATCCTAGTTTAAAAGCTACGACATTCTAGTTAAAAAACTACGACATCCATATACAACATATAAAATAAAACTTTCTAACATCTTCTACCTATAATACATGTCATCCGTGGCTTAGTTTATGACTCTCAGAGTGTCACAAAATGCTACAGATATAAGAAGATTACTCAAATAGGCCGAAACAGTATTACGATACTCTAGTTTAGAAGCTACGATACTGTAGTTAAAAAACTAAACACCCATGCAAAAAATGTAAAATAAATCTTTCTAACCCCTTCTACCTGTAATACATGTCATCTATGGCTTGGTTTATGACTTCAAAAGTGTCATAAATTACCACGGATGCTATAAGATTACTCAAATAGACTGAAACAGTATTACAACATTCTAGTTTAAAAGCTATGACATCCTAGTTAAAAAACTAGGATACCCATACATAAAATGTAAAATAAAACTTTCAACCTATTCTACCTGTAATACATATCATCCATGACTTGGTTTATGACTTCCAGAGTATCATAAATTATCACAGATGCTATAAGATTAATTAAATAGTCCGAAATGGTATTACGACATTCCAGTTTAAAAGCTACGACAACCTAGTTCAAAAACTATGATACCCATTTATCAATTATAAAATAAAACTTTTTAACCCCTTCTACCTGTAATACATGTCACCATATCTTGGTTTATGATTCCCAGAGTGTCATAAAATACCATGGATGCTAGAAGATTACTCAAATAGGCCGAAACATTATTATGACATCCCAGTTTGAAAGCTACAATATCCTAATTAAAAAATTATAATATCCATGCACAAAATATAAAATAAAACTTTCTAACCCCTTACACCTATAATACATGTCATCCATGGCTTGGTTTATGACTTCCAGAGTATCATAAATTACTATAGATGCTATAAGATTAATCAAATAGCCCGAAACAGTATTACGACACATCAGTTTAAAAACTACGACATCCTAGTTAAAAAACTATGACACTCATGCACAAAATGTAAAATAAAACTTTCTAACCCCTTCTACCTTTAATACATATCATCCATGATTTGGTTTATGACTCCTAGAGTATCATAAATTACCATGGATGCTATAAAATTAATTAAATAATCCGAAACAGTATTACGATATCTCAGTTTAAAAGCTACGACATCCTAGTTAAAAAATTAGGACACTCATACACAAAATATAAAATAAAATTTTTAATCCCTTCTACCTATAATAAATATCATCCGTGGCTTGGTTTATAACTTCCAGAGTGTCATATATTGCCATATATGCTATAAGATTAATCAAATAGTCCAAAACAGTATTACGACATCCCAGTTTAAAAGCTATGATATCCTATTTAAAAAACTATGACAATAAAATTTTTTAACCCCTTCTACCTGTAATACATATCATTCGTGGTTTAGTTTATGACTCCTAGAGTGTCATAAAATACCACGGATGCTGGAAGATTACTCAAATATGTCAAAATAATATTAAGACATCCCAATTTAAAAACTATGACATCCTAGTTAAAAAGCTACAATACCCATGTATAAAATATAAAATAAAACTTTCTAATCCCTTTTACCTATAATACATCTCATCAGTGGCTTGGTTTATGACTCGCAGAGTATTATAAATTACCATGGATGAAACAAGATTACTCAAATAGGTCAAAACAGTATTACGACATCCCAGTTTAAAAACTACGATATCATAGTTAAAAAACTACGATACCCATGCACAAAATATAAAATAAAACTTTCTAACCCCTTTACCTATAATACATATCATCCGTGGCTTGGTTTATGACCTCTAGAGTGTCATAAATTATCACAGATACTATAAGATTACTCAAATAGGCCGAAACAGTATTATGACATTCCAGTTTAAAATCTACGACATCCTTGTTAAAAAACTATCATGCATAAAATGTAAAATAAAACTTTTTAACTCCTTCTATCTATAATACATACCATTCATGACTTGGTTTATGACTCCCAAAGTATCATAAATTACCACGAATGCTATAAGATTAATTAAATAGCCCGAAATAGTATTACGACATCCTAGTTTAAAAGCTATGATACCCCAGTTAAAAAACTATGATATCCATGCATAAAATATAAAAAAATGTTCTAACCCCTTCTACCTATAATACATGTCAACTGTGATTTAATTTATGACTCCTAGAGTATCACAAAATACCACGGATGCTAGAAGATTACTCAAATAGGTCGAAACAGTATTAGACACCTCGATTTAAAAGCTACAGCACTCTAGCTAAAAAACTACGACATTGGTGCGGGCACCAGACTCAGAAGAAGACTTCAGGGCTCCATCTGGATCTTTGATTGACTTTGCCCGAAGAATTAGGATTTTCTGGTTTTGTAATAAGGGTTGACTTGGTCAACTCAATTTTTTTGAGTCTGTATTTCCCTGCAATTTAAATTTTGTTGAGTCATGTTGACTCAGTACAAGTCCTAGTAAGTGGTCTAGGTCTTCTCCAGGGTGCCACATTTTCTCCCAAGCCCAAGCAAGTGGGCGCCACACTCCCAGCCACATGCCAGAGTCCAGGAGGTTCCACATCTCCATCCCAGTGTCTTGGTCCCCACACCCAAGGGAGCAAGAATTTTTCTTGAAGCCAAAATCAAGGAGGCGCCCCATATATACCTTAAAAGGCCAAGCTAAAGGAGGAAAGAGGCATTTCTTGGGGAGCACTTCAAGGGGGCACCCAATCCATGCCTAAAAAGACCAAAGCAAAGTTGGGAAGAGCCATGACTTGGGGAGAAAGAAAAGGAGGTGTCCAAAAGAGTTGAGCCATGGAAGGAAAAAAAAATTTTCTTGAAGAGCAAGGCTAGGAGGCGCCACCTACTTACCATTTGGAGCCACCAATCAATACTTATGGAAGCTCTTGGCCGGCCATATGAGAAGGATTTGATTCTACAAGCCTAATTTGAAGATCCATCCTATTAGTCCCACATGGAAAGATGTAAAACCCTGACCTCTTGTAAAGACCTATAAAATAAACCCCTCTTGTAAGTTTTGAAAAACAACTGATGAATGAATTCAAATTTTGTGTGAGCAACTTTATGTTTCTCTCTTCCGCACTTGCATTCAGGTGTTGAGCTCCGTGAGGGAGTAAATCCGGGTTCCCTAGGAACCTTGAGGAGGTGTGAGATCTCCAACCCCAAAACCCTAGGTTAGCCACTTTAACTCCAAACCCTAGCCGCCCATCATCCTCTTCATTCCACCAAACCCTAGCCTACCCCATCTTTCACGGCCCCTCTCTCCAAGTAGAGGCCGACCACCAGCATCCAGGTCCAGTTCGGCTACTTCGAAGACAGAGCAAATCCCAGAGGAAGTCAGATCAGCATCCAGGAGAATCAGGATTTCAGCAACATCAGCTTTCAAGTTCTTCTATCTGGTAAATCCTTCCTTGAGTATCTGGTTCCATAACTTGTTCGTCTTCTTTCCCAGATCTTGAGTTCAGAAGAAGCCAACTCTGCCAAAGGGCCAGTATTGGAGGATCCATTGCGAAGATATCTGAATCCGGGGATCCAACAACCTGCTCAAGAGTGTCCTTCCACTAAACTCTGTGAAGATCACTGCCTGGTCTGTAACCCTTCTCTTCTCTTTACTTCTGTCCTGTTGAAAGTTCAGAGCGAAACCCTAGGTCTGGGAGTTTCTCAACCCCCAGCGATCCTTTACTTCTGAACTACTCTGATAACCTAGTTTCTTTAAATTGTGCTTTCAATTATTACATAGTTTCTTTCAATTTAGTTTAACTTTCCTTTGAGTCAAAGCCGACTTCTGAAATATATATAAAAAAAAAAAGAATTAGTCTTAATTTACTTCCGCATCGCATCATCTCTTTTGTTCTGCATCAATTTTGGTATCAGAGCCCTGTCTAGGGTTTTTGACTTGCTTGCATGTTTTGAGTGTCTCTCTTTTTTACTTTGTCTGCTCGAAGTAGACTCCCCAGGACGTCCGGTCCTAGGAACGAAGTGAGGTGCAAACCTCCTCTTCCCATTCCATGGGGTGTTCCTAGGGCGTGTAGGGGATCCGCTGGGTTACAACTTCGTAGCAGGAATTGTAAATGGGGGAAGCATTCTATTTTTAGTCTGTAACTGCCCTGTTGAAGGAATTGTTTCTCATTGCAGGTAACTCCAAATTGTGTGATTTTTATTTTGCTGGAACCAGTATAATTGAAACTATTTTACATAATTTTATTGTAATTTATTGGTTTCTGTGAAATTTCTGAGAGTTAAATTATAGCAATTCTGTTTCTGTGTTTCTGCAATTCAATTTTTTTTTTTTGAGTGATCATCTCCTAATTCATCTTAAGGGCAATTGAGCATCTAAGATAAGGGGAGGAGTTGATAACCTCTCCTTAGCCCAAAACCACCACTCATTCATTCGATCCTAAGCCTAATTTTAAAATTTATTAGACTTAATTTGCCCTAGTGGGCTAGGAACACCAACTGGTCAGGTCCAGCCTAGGGTTTAGTCAGTTTGTCTGGTTACTCTGTGTGTGCTTTGTACTCAGTGTCTAGAACAGTGATTCAGGGACTACGTCCCGAAGGGCTTGTGTGCTGGTCCGCCTACCTGGCCAATCACTGATTGGTGTTTAGGATTGGCAATTAGGGACCTAACACTCCCCTTACACCTGCCTGGCTGAGTCCCGAGTTACTACAGGCTAGCTTGCCACTCTGATTGGGCATCTAGTTTGGGCTCTAGGTCTAGTTAGCCCGTAGTCATTTCAGTTGAGTCTCATTTGGTGTGCTTGCTTGCATCATCATGTCCACCCGGAACGGAGTACCCTACCAACCTGGTCAAACCCAACCTGATTTAGAGGCCATGATTAGAACTCTTACCGAAAGTATGACCAAATTGAGTCAGGATATGACTGATACTGTTGCCCAGTTTAAAGACCGAGCCCAGGTACTTGAGGAGCCTAGGCACCGAAATTGGACCCCTGACTCAGAATTTGGTAGACCCCAAACTCACCCACACCCAGAGCCTAGGAGACCTTTATACAGGGATCCTGAACCTAATCATTGGAGGTTTGATCTAAGAGCCTATGACCATGATCTTGCCCCTGAGTCTAGCCCTAGGAGCCTATACCCATACTTGGTTGACTTAGAGAAGGGATCCGTTAGGAACACCGAACCTTATGCACCCACTTTTGATGGAAGACAAGAGACATATATTAAGTGGGAAGAACAATGGATCGATATTTTGAGTGCACTAACATATCGGAATTAGGACAAGTTAGGTTGGCCAAAATCAAGTTCACCAAACATGCTAGGTCGCATTGGTATGCTATTGAGCGTGAGTGTTATCAAAGAAAAGAGGAAATATATACTTGGAGAGATATGAGAAGTAAGTTGAGAGATAGGTACCTAGGTAGATCCTATGAGAAAAGACTTTTAGACCAATGGTACCAATTACGATAAGGTAATAGGCCTGTGTCTAAATATATCGAGGACTTCCAGTGGTATGACATGAAATGCAATACCATTGAGACCGAAGCTCAGATCACATCGAGGTTTAGGGTTGGGTTACACCCAGACATTTATAGGAAGCTATGCCTTGAAAAGACCAATAAGTTAGACCGAGCCTACCAAGAAGCCCAAGACTATGAGTGGTCTTTAAGATATAACCAATCAAGTACTTTGGACTTAAAGCCAACCTCTACCAACTTGAGTCAAGTTTCGATTGATCCGACACCCGTAGTGAACCAGACTTTTGTTTGTCAATTCCCACTTGTGTCACCTCTTGACCATAAGGATAACACTGAGAAGGAGTTAGGCATGGCCATCCCAAAATTAGTTGACCTGAACAGAGCCGTTCTTAAAGAGGAATCAAAGGAGAATAGATTAGAACCTTTCAGTGAGATTGAGGAAGAAATATATTAGCCTGACATAAGTTTGATAGATGAATATGAAGAAGAAGAATTTGAGGATATATCTCCCGATAATTCAATTAACCAACTCCTATCTAATGGGGTTATTGAGGGGACCCCTGCCACTCAAGGAATTCAGGAGCTAACCCTAAGAGAAGACCCTTTTGAGGAAGTTCAGGAAGAGGAAAATACACCAAATGAAAGTTTAAGTGAGAATACCCTGAACTCATTGAGGAATCCAAAGAAGACACCCCTGAGTCAAATCTGGTAGAGAAGTGTGAAGAAGGAAGGGGTTCACAAGAATTGCCCATTGAGAAGGTCCAAGAACAAAAAAAAGACAGTAGCTTAGAGAACTTTCTAGATAAACATTCCAAAGACCTTCCTGATAACCTTCCACCTTCTAGGAGCACCCAGCCTATCCTAGAACTTGCACTTGTAGACCCTCCTAGAGCAAATCATGAGGTTTGGATGAGTGCACCTATAGAATAATGTCCTCATTTTAAGGTCGTCCTGAATAACCAAGGTATGTTTCTTGTTTCCTATAAGCCACCTCAAAACTCTGATTCTTATTTCCTACCCTTCCCTGAATCTTATCATGTTTCTAGAGCTATGGGATTACACTTTACTGAGATTTCTAGGTTGCAAGACTCCTTAGAACCTATTAGGTTTGCCACCTACTTCTGGAAGACCTTATGACACCTACTAGGCATCCATAATAAGTTTTCATGCTCTGCATGCCCTCCTCCGACCCAAGGTCAAACCTAGAGAGCCTTAGTTTGTTAGGTTTAGACCTAGGGTTCCTTTGGAATAAATTCCATTCTTTAGGAATGCGTCGTCAGTCTAGTTTAGTTTTTCTTGACCCTTTACTAGGCTTTGGCTTAGATTTTGGTTTGATTGAGAGCACCAGGAATTGGGATTTGTATTTTGTCCAGGGCTGAAATTGCATTCATTGTTTCGATCAATAGGTCTATAGGCTAGAGTCCCTTTGAAATTATTCATGGATACAAGCCTCACACACCACTTGATCTGATTTCACTATTAGCCCACACATACAAGTCTCTTGATGCACTTGCATAGCATGTAAAGGACTTGCATAAAGAAACTCATGTCAAAATAACTTTAAGTAATGAAACTTATAAGAAGTTGGCTGATTCTCAAAAACAAGTCAAAACTTTTGTTGAGAGAGACTATGTAATGATTAGGTTAAGGCCTGAGCGGTTTTTTCCTGGAACCGTTAGAAAGTTACATGCTAAAGGAGCTGGACCATTTAGAGTAGTGAAGAGAGTAGGGTCCAATGCCTATGTGCTCGAGTTGCCTTCAGAACTAGGCATTAGCTCCACTTTCAACATTACAGACCTAGTAGAGTATAGAGAGCCAGCTGTGATTCCCAGTGAGCCTTTTGAGCCTAATCCTGCTCTTGAGAGTGAACCCAACCTTGTGTGTCCACCAACAAACTGGCCTGTGAGGAAAAAGCAGATTGAAAAAATCCTGGATGATCAGGTTATCTCTACTCGTAATCGAGGATACCAAAGATACCTGGTCCGCTGGCAAGGAAGGCTAGATTCTGATGACTCTTGGATCTCCCGAGAAGAATTACAAGAATTGGACCCAAACCTCTTGGAGAGATACCAGAGCCAGCTTGATCCATACTCGACAGGGTCGAGTTCCTCCCACCCCGGGAGAATTGGTGCGGGCACCAGACTCAGAAGAAGACTTCAGGGCTCCATCTGGATCTCTGATTGACCTTGCCCGAAGAATTAGGGTTTTATGGTTTTGTAATAAGGGTTGGCTTGGTCAACTCAATTTTTTTGAGTCTGTATTTCCCTGTAATTTAAATTTTGTTGAGTCATGTTGACTCAGTACAAGTCCTAGTAAGTGGTCTAGGTCTTCTCCAGGGTGCCACATTTTCTCCCAAGCCCAAGCAAGTGGGCGCCACACTCCCAGCCACACGCCAGAGTCCAGGAGGCGCCACATCTCCATCCCAGTGTCTTGGTCCCCACACCCAAGGGAGCAAGAATTTTTCTTGAAGCCAAAATCAAGGAGGCGCCCCATATATACCTTAAAAGGCCAAGCTAAAGGAGGAAAGAGGCATTTCTTGGGGAGCATTTCAAGGGGCGCCCAATCCATGCCTAAAAAGACCAAAGCAAAGTTGGGAAGAGCCATGACTTGGGGAGAAAGAAAAGGAAGTGTCCAAAAGAGTTGAGCCATGGAAGGAAAAAAAAATTTTCTTGAAGAGCAAGGCTAGGAGGCGCCACCTACTTACCATTTAGAGCCACCAATCAACACTTATGGAAGCTCTTGGCCGGCCATATGAGAAGGATTTGATTCTACAAGCCTAATTTGAAGATCCATCCTATTAGTCCCACATGGAAAGATGTAAAACCCTGACCTCTTGTAAAGACCTATAAAATAAACCCCTCTTGTAAGTTTTGAAAAACAACTGATGAATGAATTCAAATTTTGAGTGAGCAACTTTATGTTTCTCTCTTTCGCACTTGCATTCAGGTGTTGAGCTCCATGAGGGAGTAAATCCGGGTTCCCTAGGAACCTTGAGGAGGTGTGAGATCTCCAACCCCAAAACCCTAAGTTAGCCACTTCAACTCCAAACCCTAGCCGCCCATCATCCTCTTCATTCCACCAAACCCTAGCCTACCCCATCTTTCACGGCCCCTCTCTCCAAGTAGAGGCCGACCACCAGCATCCAGGTCCAGTTCGGCTACTTCGAAGACAAAGCAAATCCCAGAGGAAGTCAGATCAGCATCCAGGAGAATCAGGATTTCAGTAACATCAGCTTTCAAGTTCTTCTATCTGGTAAATCCTTCCTTGAGTATCTGGTTCCATAACTTGTTCGTCTTCTTTCCCAGATCTTGAGTTCAGAAGAAGCCAACTCTGCCAAAGGGCCAGTATTGGAGGTTCCATTGCGAAGATATCTGAATTCGGGGATCCAACAATCTGCTCAAGAGAGTCCTTCCACTAAACTCTGTGAAGATCACTGCCTGGTCTGTAACCCTTCTCTTCTCTTTACTTCTGTCCTGTTGAAAGTTCAGAGCGAAACCCTAGGTCTGGGAGTTTCTCAACTCCCAGCGTCCTTTACTTCTGAACTACTCTGATAACCTAGTTTCTTTAAATTGTGCTTTCAATTATTACATAGTTTCTTTCAATTTAGTTTAACTTTCCTTTGAGTCAAAGCCGACTTTTGAAATATATATATATATAAAAAAAAGAATTAGTCTTAATTTACTTCCGCATCGCATCATCTCTTTTGTTCTGTATCAGACATCCATATACAAAATATAAAATAAAACTTTCTAACCCCTTATACTTATAATACATATCATCCGTGGCTTGGTTTATGACTCCCAGAGTATCATAAAATACCACGGATGCTAGAACATAAATCAAATAGACCGAAATAGTATTACGACATCTCAGTTTAAAAGCTACGATATCCTGGTTAAAAAACTAGGATACCGATGCATAAAATATAAAATAAAACTTTCTAACCCCTTTTATCTATAACACATGTCATCCATGACTTGGTTTATGACTTCTAGAGTATCAAAAATTATCACGGATGCTATAAGATTAATCAAATAGCCCAAAATAATATTATGATATCCTATTTTAAAAACTACAATATCCTAGTTAAAAAACTATGACACCCTTGCATAAAATATAATATAAAACTTTCTAACCTCTTCTACCTATAATACATATTATCCGTGGCTTGGTTTATGATTTTTAGAATGTCATAAAATGCCATGAATGCTAGAAGATTACTCAAATAGGTCAAAACAGTATTAAGACATTCCAGTTTAAAAACTATGATATTCTAATTAAAAAAATATTAGACACCCCTATGATTGAGGATATTGAGGGGAACAAAGAAAAATCTTTGGTTCCTTCACTTATCAAGAGGATGAAAAACTAACCTAGACTATGGAAGGCCTCACAAATGACAGCAGATTCTATTTTTGAAATAGGCCAACCCAAAAGAAGACAGATAATGGGCATATCTCAATTGATCAATCACATTTGAATCTACAATTCGAAGATGATAAAAATTTGATCAAAATCTTTTTGAAAGAAAGGATCAACTCGTAAGTGATATCTATTTTTTCTATTATGTATGCTGCTTTATGATTCAAAATATATAATATCCTTTATGTTTATTAATTTTGGAGAGGTCATCTACACCAATAAATTTGGAGGCACTATTATGAGAAAAAATATTTCTGATCTTTTTAATAATAACATGATAGTTGATGATGTAAGTAATAGAGTATTAATTTATTTTGTTGTTATTCTTTATGTATATTATATATTTTTTAATAATTCTTATATTGATTTTCAGAATTATATGAAATCATGTTACTTTTAATTAATCAGTTTATATTATATTGTCAAATAATTGATGCCGGGTAGGAGTTCACTAGAAATAACTGGATACAACATTTGGATAGATATCATAAGTGCATCATTGTACCTTTAATGACTTTCGGCATGCGTCTGACATCAGTATCACCATTTCAAGAATTTACTGGAACGACCGGGACTATGATATTTTGATAGAGTTAGTGATGAAGATAAGAAGGAATTTCGGTTTCTGTTCACCATCATCAACTTAGACAATTCGCACTAGCACCTGATTACGGCTGACATGCAAAGAAAGGTATTCATATATTTGAATTCTATAAAATACAATTCTAGGTGCAAAGCGAATGCAAGGAAATGGCACAATATACTCGGACCAATGTTTCATATATTCTGTGACAATGGAGATGTGAAAAATTGGTCCATGTTAGAGATTGCTAGATGTCCTTTCCAACCTGCAGGATCATTAGACTGCGATTGTATTGCTTGAAATACATGAAATTCCTTGCTCGCAGGGATAAGCCTGATCGTTGGGATTTTACAGAAAATAATATCAATGTCTATCGGTGCCAGTTAGCAATAAGATTATTGAGAGAGAGCCTCAATCAGAAGATTGATAGTGCTATTAAAATTTAGCATGTAAAAGTAATTTTTTTAATGACTTATTTTCTTCAATTCATGCACTTCTGTAATATGTTACAAAAATTTGTAAGTCAATTGATGTTATATTTTAAGCATCAATCCAAAAAAAAGTTTATGTAATTCATTCAAACAGTAATGTTATAAATATCATTTTCTCATTACATTAAATCTTTTGTATTTTAGATGCTATGTTTACTTCTAGAATATCAAATTTCTTCATTGATATGATGATGTTATAAAGAAATATTATGTTTCTTAACATGGTATCATAGTTTTCCAATTGGAATGTCATAACTATATATCTAGGATGTCGTAATCAGGTTTCAACATTTACTTAAACTTTGTTTCTTAGAGGTCTACCATGACATTGTAAAAGTTTTAATTCAGACCATATGTGACATGTATTACAAGCAGAAGAAGTTAAAAACTTTGATTTTATATTTTTTGCAAGGGTGTCATAGTTTTTAAATTGGGATATCGTAATACTGTTTCAGCCAATTTTAGTAATCTTCTACCATCTGTGGCAATTTTTTATATTATAAAAGTTATAAACCAAGCAACGGATGACATGTATTACATGTACAAGGGATTGAAAATTTTGATTTTATATTTTCTACATGGGTGTCGTAGTTTTTGAATTTGAATATCGTAATAATGTTTCGGACTATTTGATAATCTTATAGCATCCATGATATTTTTTTATATTGTGGGAGTCATAAACCAAGCCACAGTGATATATATTACAGGCAAAAGAGGTTAAAAAATTTTATTTTATATTTCATGCACGAGTGTCATAGTTTTTTAACTAGGGTATCTAGTTTTTGAACTTGGATGTTGTAATATTGTTCCTAACTATTTGATCAATCTTATAGCGTCCGTGATATTTTTTAACACTCTGGGAGTTATAAACCAAGCCACGGATGATATGTATTTTAGGTAGAAGGGGTTAGAAAGTTTTATTTTATATTTTGTACATGGGTTCGTAATTTTTTAACTAGGATATCGTAGTTTTTGAACTTGAGTGTTGTAATATTGTTTCGGGCTATTTGATTAATCTTATAGCATCCGTGGTATTTTTTTATATTCCAAGAGTTATAAACCAAGCCACAGATAACATATATTACAGGTAGAAGGGATTAGAAAGTTTTATATTATATTTTGTACATGGGTGTTGTAGTTTTTTAATTAGGGTATTATAGTTTTTAAACTTGGATGTCGTAATACTGTTTTGGACTATTTGATTAATATTATAGCATCTGTGAAATTTTTTTATACTTTGGGAGTCATAAACCAAGCCATGGATGATATGTATTACAGGTAGAAGGGATTAGAAAATTTTATTTTATATTTTGTGCACGGATATTGTTAACTAGGATGTTGTAGTTTTTGAACTTGAATGTCGTAACGATGTTTCAGGCTATTTGATTAATCTTATAGCATCCGTGACATTTTTTTAATCTCTGAGGGTCATAAACCAAGCCATAGATGACATGTTTACATGTAGAAAGGGTTAGAAAGTTTTATTTTATATTTTGTGCACGGATGTCATAGTTTTTTTACTAGGATGTCATAGTTTTTGAACTTGGATGGTGTAATACTGTTTCGAGCTATTTGATTAATCTTATAATATCCGTGGTATTTTTTTACACTCTGGAAGTCATAAACCAAGTCACGGATGATATATATTACAAGTAGAAGCTAGTTAGAATGTTTTATTTTATATTTTGTACATGGATGTCGTAGTTTTTTAACTAGGATGTCATAGTATTTTAACTAGGATGCTGTAGTTTTTAAATTTGGATGTTGTAATACTGTTTCGGACTATTTAATTAATCTTATAGCATCCGTAACATTTTTTTATGCTCTGGAAGTCATAAACCAAGCCAGGGATGATATGCATTACAGGTAGAAGGGGTTAGAAAGTTTTATTTTATATTTTGTACACAGATATCATAGTTTTTTAATTAGGATGTCATAGTTTTTGAACTTGGATATTGTAATACTGTTTTGGGCTATTTAATTAACCTTATAGCATATATGGCCTTTTTTTATACTCTGAAAATTATAAACCAAGCGATGGATGACATGTATTACAAATAGAAAGGATTAGAAAGTTTAATTTTTATATTTTATGCATGGATGTCATGGTTTTTTAACTAGGATATCGTAATTTTTAAACTGGAATGTTGTATTACTGTTTCGGCTAATTTGAGTAATCTTCTAGTATCCGTGATAATTTTTGACACTCTAAAAGTCATTATTCAGAATATGGATGATGAAAAGTCCTGTTATGAGCAATTATTTCCTTCACTTTCTTGTTTCATGCTGAGATATTCTAATTTTGTAATTGGATGTCATCCAATATATCAAGGGATGTCATAATTCTGTTATCCCTGTTTTAATCTTTGGATACATAAAGTAATCCTAAAATTTATATTTGAAATTGTTATAATAGTAAACAAATCCATTCGACCCTAACACGCATCCTTCTTGGTGGCTGGCGCAGCCACGTACTTCCCACCTCGGACTCACTTCGGTCATGCGCGAGGTCCAGCCTCGTGGCAGTCCAGTTCACCTCGGCAACGTCTTCCTCCACCTCGGCCTCACTTCAGTCATGCACGAGGTCCAGCCTCGTAGCGGTCCAGTTCACATCGGCAACGTCTTCCTCCACCTCGGCTCCATCTCGGCCTCACTTCGGTCGTGCACGAGGTCCAGCCTCGTGGCAGTCCAGTTCACCTCGGCAACGTCTTCCTCCACCTCGGCTCCACCTCGGCCTCACTTCGGTCATGCGCGAGGTCCAGCCTCGTGGCAGTCCAGTTCACCTCGGCATCTCAGACCATGCCGGTCTAGGTCTTAACCCATGACGCCCGCGGTCCAGCTCTTCCGCCCGGGCTATCCGGTCCTGCATGGCACCCTTCGCTCGCATGGGGTCCAGCTCTAACCTCAGATCCACTAGGCTCTCGCCCGCAGCATGCCAAGATGAAGCCCCCGGCACGCCCGTGGCACGAGAGACTCGCGTTTGCAGCACACCGGTGCCCGGTCCGGCCGGACGCACGCTCCGGTTCGGCGGTCCCGTGCCCCAGCTCCGCTCCATGCAGCGCCCTCCGCCCAGCTCCAGATCGGCAACGGCACAGGAGGCCTCTGCCTCGTCTCCATCCAATCCGGCGCAAACCCATGCCAGTAGGCCCGCACTCCCACCTCGGCAACGGTGCAGAAGGCCTCCGCCTCGTCTCCATCCGGTCCGGTGCGAACCCGTGCCAGCAGGCCCGCGCGCCCACCTCGGCAACGGTGCAGAAGGCCTTCGCCTCATATTCGCCAAGTCCGGCGTGACCTCGCCCGGTCCACCCACGTCTCCGGTCGCCCGCGCCAAGTCCGATACTCCGGCACCAAGAGGCCTCCGTCAGTGCTAGGGTCAAGCCCGCGACACGCCCGTGCCAAGGCGTGACCCCGCGCCACTCCACCTCGCCTCCGAGCCCAGTCCGGACGTCCGGACGACTCCGGCTCCGCCTCCTCCTGCGGCGCACCCGGCTCCGGCCTGGCTCTGTCTAGTTTGCCCGCGCCGGTCCACTTCGGCTCCGCCCGCTCTGGCGCCCAGGTTCGAATGGGAGGTCGCTAGCTCCCAGTCCACCTCGGCTCCGGCGGCTCCCTCGCCCCCGATCCGGCCCAATCCGGTGGGGGACCTACTCTAGTTCGGCGGTCCGGTGCCCTAAGTCCGCTCGGTGCAACATGCCGCCATCCGGTCCGGCCCAGTTCGATGCACGAATAGGTGGATCTTGCTCCTGCCCGTGCCCTGTCTGGCGCTCCCGCGCCCGATCCGGCTTCGTCTTCTTCGACTCCGCCCGCATGGTCATTCCGCTTCGACTCTGCCCACACGAAGACCCGCTCATGGCTCCGAAGCCGAGTTCCCTGGTCCGGCCACACCCGCAGAGGTGTGGCACAGGTCGCCCCGGTTCCACTCCAGTTCAGTTCACCCTACGTCCGCTAGGGGCACCCAGTGCTCCGCTCCAGCGAGTTCCGTGCGTGAAGAGATGGCATGCCTCGATTCGCACGCCTAGGAGACTGCTACCCGTGCACCTAGGTTTGCATGCAGACGAGCCTCGCGCTGTGCATCTTGAACCATGCACGCGAAGGGCCTTCACCTACAACATCTCGATCCATGTGCCACGATCCATTTAACACCGTTTCAGGTTTGTTTCTCAGAGTGCAAGTACGATGGCGACCCGATACGTAAAATAATCGTCCCTAGTACGCCTCCTACAAGAAGGGCTATATTAAAGCCCCTATGTGACAGTTTACACCAATCAGGAAGGAGTGCCCCATCCAAGGCACTATGCTTCTTCACCAACCTCCTGAACCACCCAGAAGAAGGAGGTTCACCAACCCATCTAAACTCCTTAGGCCAGCAGAAGCCTCATAGGCCTAGGCCAACAAGAACGCGCCTCTCTGGACACCAAGAGTCGCTTGTCTACATAAGGCCAGCAGGAAGAGGTAAGGGGGGTAAGAAATAACGGACCCTCTTGAGTCCTAAATGATCTTCCATTTATCCTTCATTTTGATCACCCTCTGGGAGTAGAGAGTTCCCCAAGCTCTCTACCTCAGAGGTCCTCTATTTCCCTCGATCGTCCCACTGGCTTGATCGTCGGAGTGTCCTTGCTAGAATCCCCGACCCAGGTCTTCCTTGTTTTACAGGTCCGCCCGACGGAGGGAGTCGATTCATGAAGCCGGCGGTCGAGCACCCGGCGGGATAGATCTGACGCACCGGAGCTACGGGCTACGATGATCTTGGCGGCAACAGAAATAAATATATTCAATCACATGTCCAATACATCATGTTTTAAATTTCTCTGCATAATATAAATATATACAAGACTATATGAAAATTTAGTATTTCATATCCTTTCCAATATTAGTTGACCGCATACATAAGCATCAAATTTATCTAAAAAAGGATCGAAAGATGGTATAATGGATTTAATTACTTGTTCGGGTACTTTCACTACATTATAGAAAGTCTGTCTCTTGCTTGTATTAGCTTTTCTTTCATTTTGCATAAGAGTTTCAATGGAAGCCTTATCCATATTTTTTCTTGATTTCTTTGGCTTCTTCTCGACTCCACTCTTAATTATATTCTCTCTTGGACAATCTTTCATGGTAACTTGATCAGGATCTTGGATTAGAAGTTGTGTACTTTGTTTAGTTGTACAGTTAGCATCTACAGCTCTTCTGAATAATGGTGTAAGATCTTCCATCACTAAATTAAATGCATCTTCAGACATGGAAGCTATCTCTGCAAGCTTCATCATCCAATAACTCATCAAAGTATATCTACGATCAATAAAATATAATATTTATATTAGAATTTTAAGACATATGATAGGTTTATATAAATATAAAATAATACTTATAAATTTAAATAATTTCTTGACTATGTACCATAATTTTCGTGTACTTTTATCACAAAATTAAGTATTGTATTCAAAATCATCGAATTAGTATTTCATGTCCTTGCACCATCTATTCAAGAAATACTTATCTAGGATACGAAATACGTCACTTTGATGAAAAATCAATAAGACATGCTTACACGGGTAATCCTTGTACTGAAAGGACCCATACTAGCATTGAACATCCTTCAAAATTTTGTAATATGAAACCACATAATTTTTATAATCTCCTTTTTCATTCTATCAACTTCAATTCTTTTAAATAATTTAACAGAATATACATCATAATTGTCAACTTCTTTAACTAATTTAGCATTTGATACAGTCATTTCAAGGACCTCATTCTGAAATTTTTTGAATATGCGCATTATATATTTTCCTGCTGCTTGCTTTTTAAAAGGAGAGGATATCTTTAGAAAAATATTTGTTTGCAACATTTTATTATCTTTCCTCATTTTCTGCTTCATATCTTTTTTTCGAGGCATCTTCGTACTTATCGATGAATTCCTTGAGTGTAGTCTTTGGATTTATAAACCTATCAAAAAAGTGATTGATGCTCTCACTTCTTTGTAAAGTTGACATCCATGTTCATAATTATTAAAAAAAGTAATAAATATACAATGTTTGTTAGAAATTTATAAACATAAATATTAATCAATCATAATAACTTACAAACCTACGAAGAATGTATCCTTGAGATAAATTGGAACTCATTTATCCCAACATTAATAAATATCATTTAACCAATCTATAGTCTTGCATTCTTCATACTTCTCCATTAAATGTGTTCACATTTTCTCAAAAGATACTATGGTAACTGAATCATATATCACCTCTTCAAAGTCAACCATAAATTTAAGATTTGCCATGCAAATATGGTTAATCTTTTCAAGAATTTTCTTCAATATATGTCAAAGATAAAATTTATATCTTGCATTGAGAAAAATATCTCTAACAGCGGTCTCAATTGCCTTATCTTGGTCAATTATGATGCCATTATATGGTTGACCACTATTTACATCCAGCTATTATTGGAATACTCATTTAAATGTTCAGTTCTCTTATCTGATAACAATGCACAACCAAGCAATGTGGACTGTCCATGATGGTTGACTCCAATAAATAGACAAAAAATATTTGATATGTACTATTGCCGATCTCGCCGCCGCGCCTGTGGCTTCGGAGCCGCCGATCCGACTAGACCATCTCGTCCCTGGGGTCTCCTGGCTCGTTCGAACCTGCAAGGCAAGGTCAGAAACCCTGGCCGGGGATCCCGGCGAGGGAGCTCCGACGGTCAAGTTAGTAGACGGCGAGAGGGAACAGAGTCTCTGAGACTGGCCCCCGAAGGAGTCCCAGACTTAGAGATCGTGCTAGCAAGAAAGGTTCCAGAAAGAGTATAAACCCGGCCGGGTTCCTCCGCCAAGCTCATGCCAAAGGGCCCCCTCTCGGGATCTTGGATCCTGCTCTTGGGGCGGAGTCTCCTTTCCCAGCCTTTGTTTCTTGCTTACCTTGTCGTCTATTCTCTCCTTCCTTTTATCTCCTCCTGTTGTCTTCTCGTTTTCCGCCCCTGGGAGGCTCCTTTGTCGCTTCCACCTCCCCCCCTCCGTCTCTTTCCCTTTCCCCTTCTGGATCAAAGAGCCAAGCGGCTTCCCGGCCTTGCTTGCCGAGCCTAGCGAGGAAAGAGTAGGGGAGGGGGGCGCCGGTCAGACCGCCGACCAGACCTCGGGGCGAGCGTGAGCGCTCTCCTTCCCAGGCGCCGACGCTGTCCGTTATCGGGTCCTGTTTTGTCGAGGCCTCGCCCCTCGACTGCGGAACCTGTCGGGCCGATGTAAGTGATGTTTCGCATGTCGCCGCCAACCGTACGGGGTGCCTTTCTCGGAGTGCGGCGTGCACAACTCGAGGGGCAACCTCGGAGCTCGCACTCCCGCTCTTCGGAACCTTCTCTGCGCAGGCTGGCTCGCTTCGGCCGAGGTGGACCCCTCCTGGGTGGACACCTGGCGGAGCGGCAGAAGGTCGCTCGACTTCGGCCGAGGTGGTCCCGTCTCCGGGCGCCACCTGGCGAAGGAGCGAAAGAGCCCGGCTCGACCTTGGCCGAGGTGGGACCGTCTCAGGGTGCCACCTGGAGAGGGAGCAGGGGGGCCGCCGGCTTCGGCCGAGATGGATCCCTCCTGGGTGGACACCTGGCGGAGCGGCAGCAGGTCGCTCGACTTCGGCCGAGGTGGTCCCGTCTCCGGGGCCACCTGGCGAAGGAGCGAAGGAGCCCGGCTCGACCTCGACCGAGGTGGGACCGTCTCAGGGTGCCACCTGGCGAGGGAGCAGGGGGCCGCCGGCTTTGGCCGAGGTGGACCCCTCCTGGGTGGACACCTGGCGGAGCGGCAGAAGGTCGCTCGACTTCGACCGAGGTGGTCCCGTCTCCGAGTGCCACCTGGCGAAGGAGCCCGGCTCGACCTCGACCGAGGTGGGACCGTCTCAGGGTGCCACCTGGCGAGGGAGCAGGGGGTCGCCGGCTTTGGCCGAGGTGGACCCCTCCTGGGTGGACACCTGGAGGAGCGGCAGGAGGTCGCTCGACTTCGACCGAGGTGGTCCCGTCTCCAGGCGCCACCTGGCGAAGGAGCGAAGGAGCCCGGCTCGACCTCGGCCGAGGTGGGACCGTCTCAGGGTGCCACCTGGCGAGGGAGCAGGGGGGCCGCCGGCTTCGGCCGAGGTGGACCCCTCCTGGGTGGACACCTGGCGGAGTGGCAGAAGGTCGCTCGACTTCGGCCGAGGTGGTCTCGTCTCCGGGCGCCACCTGGCGAAGGAGCGAAGGAGCCCGGCTCGACCTCGGCCGAGGTGGGACCATCTCAGGTTGCCACCTGGCGAGGGAGCAGGGGGTCGCCGGCTTTGGCCGAGGTGGACCCCTCATGGGTGGACACCTGGCGGAGCGGCAGGAGGGCCTGGACCGACCTCGACCTCGACCGAGGCGGATCCGCATCTGACTTTGCCGAAAAAACTCCACGTGGCTCGAATCACGCCCAACGAAATCTGAGACATGCCGCGTCATCGATACGGCCGTAACATGTACTTATCAAATATGTTGAGTCAAAGGTCAGTACATCACTAAAGTAAATGCTTGCCAATCTTAACCTAGGATGGATCCAGAAGATAGACCTAAGCTGTCCATTATCATTCAGGTCAAAAGTGTAAAAGAAATTTGAATTTTTTACTTGTATTTATGTGAAATGAATTACTATTGACTGTGCATCTTCTTCTTTCAACTAACTCTGACGTTTCCGACATGAAATTATGAACATCCTTCTTTTTGAAATCTAATTATCTTCTACCCTCTTTCCTTCTAGCAATGACAGAGTATATTTGAGTTGTAGAAATATTCACGGTATGTAAAATACTAATCTCTAACTTTTTTGGTATGCTGATCCTTCTATTGGACCATAGATAACCAGCTGATGATATGAACAGCTCATGATTATGTTCTTGAAAAATATCATCCAATATTCACTTATCATTTTTAGAATTTAGTCTTGCTTTTATCGAAGCATTACAATCAATTTTGCCAGTATCCTTAGGATTCATGGAGTTATTGATTTTTCTAGATTTTTCTTGCCTCCAACATACCAAGTACCTGAAGCATATTTCTTTATTGTTGTTGGACCTATTACACATTGTTGTGATTCCAAAATATACTCTCTTTGCATATTATTATAGAAATTATAACATCATTTGCATAATTAAACTCCATTTCAATTGAGGATCAACAAACTCATTCTCTATATTCGGGGTGATAGGAGAATGTGCATTCTTGTGAACAACATCAGCAACCTCATTCAAATGATCATATTTGATTTTTTCTAGATCTATAATTTCAATGTCATATGTAAAAATATCTATAAAAAAATCATAAACATTGATATACATAGTTTTAGATGACTACATAGTTTTAGATGACATTTTATGTAGAGCATAATAATTATTGTATTATGCATTGGATAGAATATGACACGACAGTGTGATAATACGGGTATAAAACCAAATATTTTTTAAAAAAATATATTTGAACTTACGATACCTTAGTTAAAAGATTATGACATCCTAGTTAAAAGATTGACACCCGATCATAAAACATGAAACTAAATATATTCACCCTTCCTACCAGGAAAACTTATCACTTATGGACTGAGTTATGACTCCTAAGATGTCATAATATGCTACGGATGCTAAATGATCATAAATATATGTTGAAATAAGATTATGACACCTTAGTTTAAAGATTATGATATTCTAATTAAAAAACTACGACATCCCTGTACAAAATTATAAACAGGATGTTTTGATCCTACGTAACAGAAATGTTTAAAATGCATTGCTGATATATGACACTCACATTATAAAAAAATGTTTCTGAGAAAACTTCTGTATCAAAAACTTCAAAACATAAATAACTCGATACAAAACAAAAAAATGAAGACTTTTGTTCTCCGTCATAGAATTTTTCAACGTGTATTGGCTTGAATAAAATTGTTAGATTATGATAAAAAGATCATAAGAAAATAATATTTTGAAATATGATATTTAAACTTACGACACACTGATAAAAGATTATGATATCCTAGTTAAAAAATTATGACACCCAATCATAAAATATGAAACTAAATATATTAATCCATCTTACAATAAAAATCTATCACTAGTTATGACTCCTAGAATATCATAATATGCTCCAGATGCTAAAGGATCATAAATATATGCTGAAACAGTATTACGACATCCCAGTTTAAAAACTACGATACCGTAATTAAAAAACTGACATCCCTGTACAAAATTATAAACCGGATATTTTGATCCTGCATAATAGAAATATTTAAGTATGCATTGCTGATATATGACACCCATATTATAATAAAATATTTTTGAAAAAATTTCAGAATTAAAAATTTCGAAACATGAACAACTTGATACAAAACAAAAAATGAAGGCTTTTATTTTCTATCATAGAACTTTTTAATCGTGCATTGATTTGAATAAGATTGTTAGATTATGATAAAAATACAATAAAAAAATAATATTTTGAAATATGATATTTGAACTTACAACATCCTGGTTAAAAAATTATAATATCCTAGTTAAAATATTATGACACTGAATCATAAAATATGAAACTAAATATATTAATCCCTTGAACCAGAAAAATCTATCACTTGTGGACTGGGTTATGACTTATAGAATGTCATAACATACTACGGATGCTAAAAGATCATAAATATATGCTGAAACAATATTACGGATGCTAAAAGATCATAAATATATGCTGAAACAATATTACGATATTCCAGTTTAAAAGCTACGACATCCTAGTTAAAAAACTACAACATTCATACACAAAATCATAAACTGGATGTTTTAATCTGTGTAACAGAAGTGTTTAAATATGCATTGCTGAAATATGATACCCACATTATAATAAAATACTTCTAAAAAAATTTCAGTATCATAAACTTCAAAACATGAACAACTTGGTATAAAACAGAAAATGAAGGCTTTTATCCTCCATAAAACTTTTCAATCATTAGCTTGAATAAAATTATTAGATTGTGATAAAAAGACCAGAAAAAAATAATATTTTGAAATATGATATTTAGACTTACGACATCCTAGTTAAAAGATTATGACATCCTTGCAGAAAATATAAAACTAAAGATATTGACCCCTCCTAAGAGAAATATATCTCACTTATGGACTGAATTATGACTTCCATAATGTTATAATATGCCACAGATGTTAAAAAATTATAACTGCAAGAAAAAATCAGGTAATGACATCCTAGTTCAAAAATTGACATGATAGTTAAAAGATTATGATATCCCTGCAGAAAATATGAAACTATATTTATTATCCCCTCCTACCAAGAATACATATCACCTGTGGACTGAGTTATGACTTCCAGAATATCATAAAATTTCATGAATATTAAAAAAATATTATATAATTTTTTAATGTATTAACTTTCAATGATAATCAAAATAGCTGGTGTAATAAAGGAATTATAAAAAAAATAAAATAAAACAAGATTTTATGAAGGATTTTTTTATTTCATATTGGAGATGTCATTTTGTCTTGAAATTATAAAAAAAATCTTTGATGGCTTATTCCAACCTCGAACCAAAGTTTTTTTTTATATCCGTAACTCAGAATACTTTTCAGATCCAGAAAGAATCTTTTTCGTTCTCGAATATTACCTGATATTTTAGACTGGAAAAACATAACATTTTTTCAAAGCAAAGAAGAAAGATTCTTCCTTCAAAAATACATTGCAGAACGAAAAAGATTCTTCCTTCAACCTTTGACTGATTCTTTGGATCCTAAAGGCAAAACATATTTTAAAAAACTAAAATATTTAGCTAGAAATACTAGGAACAATATTTTAAAATCATCAAAATTCATGCAAGATGGTAAAAAAAATATACTAGAAAAAAAAAGATATTTTGATCTACATAAAATATTCAAAAAAAAAATGAACGTCATGATCAATATTTAACCTATTATTTCTGCCAGTGATACGAATTCCCATCCCGTCCCGACAAACCAATTAGGATCGACATGGACCAATAAAAAATAGTGGTACGAGCCGGATAGGATTTTATGCAATGCATGCAGTGCACAAAGGCTTACCCTTGACAACTATATGATTGGCCTGGTTTCCGATATCTCCATGATAACAAAGATTTCTGTTTCCTATGAGCCACATGATTAACATCCTCACCCTATTACTCGTATCCCAACAGAAGCTTCACCTGTTGCTAATATCCTGACAAAACCTTTGAAAGCTACATAATTGGCCCGATATCTGATATCTCCATGATAACACGTTTCCGAGCATGCGCTGAGCAACAAAAATGATCAAAACTTTTTGTTTCCCATGCATCCTTAGTCCTTAAGTTTTGGTCAATTTAACAAGTCCAACCCTACCAATGGCAGGGATCGAAGCCAAGTTCTCCTCATAGCATATTACAGTACTCCCCCTAACAGGTCCATCCAAATCTTCTATCACATCTGCTTTTCACCCTTCCAACAGTTGCCCGCAGTGATGCAAAAAGGGCTGCACCAAGACCTACCATGGGAATATCTCAAAGCACTACCGCATCCTCCAATGTCCATTTTCAATCCTAGCAAAATACAACAAGGGGACACAAAATCATGAACTCGAATGCCATATTCATAAAAAAAACAAGTACTAATCTAAATGTCATGCTCTACATGAAAATATCAAAGGGGTGTATTTCATGACCACCATCACCAGCTAAAACAAAAAACATGCTTCTATAAGTGTTGTAACCTGATGCTCTATCCATATCATGACAGTTGTAGGATGCCTACTTTACGGCACAGTTTTTTAGAGGTCCATGCAACAATTGAAACATTTTCCACACCTATGTGACTTAAATATTTCAAGTGCTCTCTCTCAGCAGAGCACTACCACTACAAATGAATCAGGATTTCAAACAACCTGAAAACCATCTATAACTTCAGATATAGAAAGAAAGTTAAGAATCCAGATAAATGTCAGCCATCAATAGTAATGATTTCAGCAGATTTTTAAACAAGAATCGGTTTTACAGTGCTTGAACTACTATACCAAGCATGGCAACGTTATTAACCTTTGCATTCCAATAACCCACGCTATTCATAGTTTGTGAAGGAAAAGAAATCATATAGACTTTCCTAATGAGGAAGAAAGGACGAGATTGGCCCTACAAAAACAAGGCTTTACAATGTTGGCAAAGTTCTGCATAACAAAGTTCTGTTTCCAGCATCACTGATCCTAACAAAAAAAAAAAAAAAAGGTGAAGCAAAATAAGTAAACTCACAAGATATTATTAGTATGCTAAAACAATTAATGACAACCAAAAACAGAATACAATCTGCTTTGCTTTAGCCTTTAGCCAGTCTCATTCTTGAAAAGTAATTAAATGAAACAATATTAGTCAAAATTCTCTCTACAAGAATCTCAACATATGATAGTGAGGTGCAAGAGATCAAGATACATAACCTAGGCACTCTATATAATGTCTAGACTGCAAAAACGTACAAAAATATATATATAACATTTTCATATGTTTGCTTTTTCTTTTTTTGGCAAGACGGAAAACTATAAATCTAGTATGAATATAACCAAAAAGATTAGAAAAAAAGAACATCTCAAAAAGATAGACAAAACAATGGCATCCGAACTGACAACCTCACCAGAGTGCTCTGTCACAAAGCTGACAACCCAATCCACAGTATCATTTGTCTCACAATAGACATGTATAATGTTCATGTTGGTGCACCCCTCCTCTAGAAGCCTCCAGATATCATGCACCAGCCGGTGAGTAATAGTAGCCCTGCCCTCTCTCTACAACTAGCTCATCACCATGGCCGAAACCGCCTCAATAGTAAGATGATCAGCCCCAGAACCAGCATCGTATGAGTGATACCAAATGTTTATTTTCAATATCAAATTTGTTTATGAGAAAAAGTAATCAATGGGTTGTGCCCAGTCCTCCTTGAGTAATAATGTTTTTAGTGTATGCATAATGTCAAAGTCAGGATCTAGCTTGCGCTGCCAGCCCTGTAAAAAATATCATAAAAAACGTCACAGATCATTTACTTGCATGCACAACTATATGTGCTTGCTTTGAAAGTCAAAAGACTAGAAACCATAACTATTGATCAACTAAAAATGCATATCAAGGTATTCAGTGTAACACAAAGCCATAGCAAAATAAGAGAATAAATTAAAGCAGCCTCTCCATTTAGATTTTTTTTTTGGCCCATTCTTGTAAAATCAGCTTTAGTGACTTCATGAATGCTAACAAACCTATTCCAACAAGGCCAAAGTTTGAAGATTTTTCAAACGCATCAAATTAACAAAGAGTACCAAGCACAGGGAGTAAAATCCAGACTATAGTTGGTAGTATCTACTATAGAGGAAGGTTGCAAAATTGTTGCACACAGTTATGAGCTACCTAGCTCTCAACTTACATATCATACATTGATAAAACAAAGTCTAGAAAATTTGCTAACAGATCTGAAACAAGAACATGTCCCTAGTGCCTAAATTTGCAATATGACATAAAATCACAGTATTTTAATAAGGAACCCAAATTACAACAGTAAAAAAACACCTAACCTCACTCAAGCGAAAGATGGCTTAATGCAGCGACAATTTTGTCACAAGTGATCCTTTCCATATTGCAATATGCCAGTGGAATATTCAACCTAAAGTTAAGATTCCATAACAGCAAAGAATTCTATGCAGTTCAGGATATCAACCATCCATCATGCCTGCCCAAGCATATGATACACATCTAGCATGACTTCCTTTACCACAGCTTTTTCCAGACAAATATACCTCCTTTCCAGTTGCCACATGGGGACCCTTGCTGTTACTACATCTACTAAAACCTAGAGACTTGAAAAAAAAAAACATTGAGTGTTATTACAACTTCCGATAAGACCTAAAGAACTGGTAAAACCTAGCAGCTTAAATTCACAACTTAGATAATTTGAAGAATCTGATAGCCAAACAGAGTTAACTCAGAGAGATTCTGTAAACCCTCACAAACATTAAAAAATCTTGACTCGGTTCTCTCATGAAATCAGGTAAAGATAATGATCAATCCCCTTCCTCTTGATCATCATTCACTTATTGCTTAATACAGGAATGGCTGTTGGAAGTACATAGTAAAAGACAACTCTACCACTTAATCTGAACCTAGAAATCTTTGGAATTAGATTTTGCAGTTTCTGATGCATTGCTAAGAATATCATGACTAACAAGACCCATTCCCTTCAAGGTTGTGCTTTTAGTCCTATACTTCTATATATATGTGATAGAACTTAGGTTGCGTTTGGTGCATTGCCAGGCAATCTTGAAAGGTAATGTGAATTGTCAGTAATGTAGATTGCCAGGAATGTAGATTACCAGCAATATAAATTGCTGGTAATGTAGATTATTGTATTTGGTATATGCAAGTAATATTGCATTTTGTAAAATTAAATTACCAAACTACTCCTAAATTAAATATATATTATATTTATAAAAATATAATGTTTATATTTTATCTATTTATTAAATTTTTTCTTTTTTTCTTTTTTTCCTCTTCTTCTTCGTCGATTCTCCCCACCCCCTCCCCCGCCCGACACCGCCCACCCCCTCCCCCACTCCCCTTCTTCTTCACGGCACCGCCCACCCTATCCCCTTCTTCTTCACCGACACCGCCCACCACCTCCCCCCATCCCCTTCTCCTTCACGGCGCTACCCACCCCATCTCCTCCTTCCGCCCATGCCAGCACCGCCCACCCCCTCCCCTTCTTCTTCACCCCCTTCTTCAGTTCACCAAGTGATGCGGACATCGAGATGAATATTGAACCTGATCAGTTGACTTATATATCAGGACAGCCCGGTGATAGTTCGGCGAAACCCAACCCAGACGTTTTGGTTCAGCTTCCGGCACATGACGATTTGGGGCCGCCAGCCTCGCCAGTAGGAAACGTGCGCAGGTCCAGACGTCTTCAAGGAAAGCAAGTTTCAAATCTGACCCGTTTTTAGGATGAAAACAATTAATTGGGAATTGGGCCGAAGGCCCAATACACTATTACTGTCCGTGGAGTTTCGGATCCGGGAAAACACCGGAGTCTTTAATCTTATTATTATTATAATTTTATTAGTGGCATGATCTCTTGATTTTTTTTTTTTTAAAAAAAAAACCCATTTGAATATTTCACGCATGGAGTCAGCGTGTTGAAGTTTGTGTGTTGGAGTTTGTGTATAATTGGTTGTTTTCCTCCATGTTAGTCACGTGGAAGTCTTGGACATTGATGTATTGATGCTTTAAAAAGAAAACGGAACCCAAGGAATAAGGGGAGCATTTTGTTTTGGAATTTTCCATTGGACGATGCTTTTGGTTTTTTTTGATTCCGTGGAAGGCCGTCTGGCCACTCTTTTTCCCCTCGTGCACACCAGGCCGAAAGCCTGGTTAGGAGAGGACGATTCCGTGAGGAATCTCTTCCTTCCGTTCCAAGTTCTTGATAAAAAAAAAAAAAAAAAAACAGGGACTCACGGTGAGAAACCCATTGTTCGTCCCTTCCAATCGTGAAGACCCGGATTGAAATCCGGTAGAGGGCTGGCAACTTGAGGAATCACGCGGCCCTTCCAGTACTTGATCGTTGCAGGTTTCAAAGGATCTTCCCCATCTTGCTCAATCCTAGCATCCAAGAATTCTAAGAACCGGTTCTCTCTGAGTCGGGATTTTGGTCGCTGCAGGCGTTTGACAACCGCCCTGCACCAGCTTGGTATCAGAGCCTTGATCCGTTCTTGATCAGAGCCTTGATCCGTTCTTGATCAGGGCCTTGATCCGTTCTTGATCTGTCCCTGATCCGTTCTTGATCTGTCCTTGATCCGTTCTTGATTAAAAAAAAAAAAAATTCTGCCGGCAACCATGGAGCGGAACAACGAGGAGCCTTTTCTTCGTGACGTTGTGGTGACCCAGCAGCAGATGATGGCTGTTTTGCAAGCAATGATGGCACGGTTGGAGGCGCAAGATCGTGCTATACCTCATCAAGATCGCAATGTACCTGACGAACATCGAGAAGGTGATGCCGATCCTTTCCAGAATATTGAAGATCCTCCACCATTGCAAAGAGGACAGCAACCGCGGCGTGATGTGCTTCCCAGGGATTTCGGACCGCCGCCCGTGCATGACAATCAGACTCGTTGGGAGTCCGGGTTTCGGATTGAAATACCGGAGTTCAGAGGTGGTTTGAATCCTAATGAGTATGTGGATTGGACCCTGCAGGTTGATGATATTTTCCGGCTGAAAGAAGTGCCTTTGGACAAGCAAGTGCCGCTTATCACAATCCGATTCCGAGATCGAGCAGCGGCTTGGTGGCATGCACAGCACTACCGGAGGTATATGGATGGGAGGCCACCAATTGCATCATGGGCAGCCTTGAAGCAGGAGATGAATTGGGAGCTCCTTCCTCAGAATCATGAACAGGTCCTTTATTCTAAATTGCATGGTTTAACACAAGGAAATCGAAGCGTGGAAGATTATACTACAGAGTTCTGCCGACTGGTGGCTCGAAACCGATTGATGGAGTCAGAACCGAGGTTGGTAGCCATGTATTTGCTTGGACTACGATTCTCGATCCAGGATGCGTTGGCTCTGCATCGGATTGACAGTGTTGGTGATGCGCACATGTGGGCACAAGTAGTGGAGTGGAGCCTGATGCGGAATAGAGGGTTCTAGAGTAGAGAAAAATTATCTGGTCAGTTTTCGGGGCAGAGTTCTGGTAGTAGGAGTGCACCTCCTGTGGTGAGGCAACAAACTTCGGCAGTTCCTCCGAGACCTGCAGTACCGAGTGGGGCTTCAGGTCCCCAGCAGAGGGTGGGCAGCAATCGAGCCAATGTTCGCTGCCATCGGTGTCATGACTTAGGACATTATACCAATGAGTGCCCCAAGGCGCGTACCCAGTTACTTATAGAGGAGGAGCAGGAAGTTGAATTTCCCGAGGATGAAGAGTTCGAGGATGAAATGTATGTGATTGACCCAGACCACATCCAGGGAGAGAGTCTGATTATTAGGAGGTTGTGTCTTGCACCAAGAGCTGGTGGAGATTGGCGTCGGCACGATATTTTCTCAACAAAGTGCACTGTAGCCGATAAAACTTGCAAAATAATTATTGATTCTGGAAGTTGGGAGAATGTGATTGCTGAGGAAGTTGTGAAGAAATTGGGGTTGATGACAGAGCCCCATCCTCAACCATACAAGCTCGGCTGGGTGAATCGGGATGCAGATATTCAGGTCAGTCGACGTTATAGGTTGGCCTTGTCTTTTGGTCCTCAGCTTGAGATGTCAATAGTAGCTAATGTTGTACCAATGGATGCGACACATCATTTTGGGATGACCTTGGCAGTTTGATAATAAAGCAGTGTATAATGGTTACACTCATACTTATATGCTGCGACCAGATGGGAGAAAAGTGATCTTGAAACCGTTACAGGACATGGCTGAACAGAAGGTAATAATTTGTTTGCCAAGCAGGGAGTTTGAGGTGAGTTTAGAGGGAGAAGATTTCTGTTTTGCCCTGGTTAGTAAGCCAGAAGAGTTTGGCCAGAATGGGGAGCAGGAGCTACATGATCTTCCTCAGAAGTTGGTGTCAGTTTTGGAGGAATTTCGGAATGTTGTACGGAGTGAGCTTCCTGCGGGTTTGCCACCACTTCGAGATATTCAGCACGAGATTGATCTGATTCCGGGTTCTGTGTTGCCGAATAAGGCTCATTACCGAATGACCCCGCAGTAGCATGAGGAGCTGAAGAGGCAAGTTCAAGATCTTTTAGACAAAGGCTTTGTACGGGAAAGCATTAGCCCGTGCGCGGTACCGGCACTTTTGGTGCCAAAAAAGGATGGTTCATGGCGTATGTGTGTTGACAGCCGGGCAATAAACAGAATTACTGTGAAGTATAGATTTCCAATAACGAGGCTGGATGATATGCTAGATCAGTTGAGTGGTGCCGTGTTCTTTACTAAGATTGATTTGAAAAGTGGGTATCATCAGATCAGAATGAAGCCAGGTGATGAGTGGAAGACAGCCTTCAAGACAAAGGAAGGCCTGTATGAATTGTTGGTGATGCCATTCGGGCTATCTAATGCGCCTAGTACGTTTATGCGAGTAATGAACCAGGTTTTGCGTCCATTCCTTAGTTCTTTTGTTGTTGCATACTTTGATGATATATTGATATACAGTAAGACAGCACAAGAGCATGTTGAGCATGTTTCACAAGTTCTAACAGTATTACGTGAAAACCAGCTTTTTGCTAACCCAGAGAAGTGTATTTGGATGGTAGGCAAATTAATTTTTCTGGAATATGTTGTTACTGGTGATGGGATTCTTCCAGATGAAAGTAAGGTGCGAGCGATAGTGGACTGGCCAGCACCTACAACTTTGACTGAATTGAGATCCTTTTTGGGTCTTGCGGGTTTTTACAGAAGGTTTGTGAAGAGGTATAGTGAGATTGCTGCACCCTTAACAGACTTGTTGAAATTAAATCAGTTTGGATGGAATGACACTGCTCAGGCAGCATTTGATGAGATGAAAGTCAAGTTGACAAGCACCACTGTTGGTTCTTCCAGATTTTGACAAGATATTCGAAGTGGATTGTGATGCTTCGAAGACTGGGATTGGCGCAGTACTCAGCCAAGATGGGAGACCCGTTGCTTTCTACAGTGAGAAGCTTGGAGGTGCCAAACTGATGTATTCGGTTTATGATTTGGAGCTATACGCCATTGTGAGGTCATTGCATCATTGGCGACATTACTTGATCCAGCGAGAATTTGTGCTGTACTCAGATCATCAAGCATTAAAATTTCTACAAGGACAGCATAAGTTGAGCTCCAGATATGCAAAATGGGTAAGTACTCTACAGGAGTATACTTTCAGCATCAAGCATAAGTCAGGCACTTTGAACAAAGTGGCAAATGCTTTAAGTATACGGAGTTTATTGATTGGTGCTATGCAAGTATATACCCTTGGATTTGAAAGCATGAAGGATGATATCCGTGCATATGAGCATTTCCAGAGCATTGTGACTGAATTGGAAGCTAGAGGTCGATCTGACTTCGTCCTACATGATGGATATTTGTTCCGTGGTAATTACCTCTGTATTCCTAACACTTCACTGCATGTATTGATTATTCAGGAGCTGCATAATCAAGGACATTTTGGAAGAGACAAAACTGCATGGTTAATTCGTCAACGGTTTTATTGGCCTGGGCTTGACCGAGATGTCAAAGCCTTTGTGAAGAGATGCCGTTTGTGTCAGGAATCCAAAGGATCAGATACAAATCAAGGTTTATATACCCCTTTACCGATTCCAGATGAGCCGTGGCGAGAAGTATCTATGGATTTTGTTGTAGGTTTACCACAGACAGTGAGAGGTCTAGACTCAATTATGGTAGTCGTAGATTGGTTCAGCAAGATGGCTTGTTTCTTGCCATGCAAAACGATATTTGATGCGTCGAAAATAGCTGATCTTTATTTTTCTGCAGTTGTTCGACATCATGGGTTACCATCGTCGATAGTTTCGGACCGAGATAGCAAGTTTATGGGGCATTTCTGGCATGAATTATGGAAAAAATTTGGTACAAAATTAAAATTCAGTAGTCCCTATCATCCTCAGACCGATGGGCAAACCGAGACTGTCAACCGAAATCTTGATAACTTGTTGAGAGCCAATGTGCAAGAATTTAAAAACTGGGATATAGTTTGCCGAAGATTGAGTTTGAGTTCAATTCTTCAGTGAACCGTTCTACTGGTTTTGCACCCTTTCATGTATTGTATGGATTTCTGCCAAGAGGACCACTTGATATTTTACCTGTTGATGTGCCAAACAAATCAAGATAGAAGAACGAGTGGCTGATCTCCGTGAGGTGCACGCAACTGTTAAAGCCAATCTAAAGCAAAATTATGCCAAGTATAAGGCTAAGGCTGATCAGACGTGTCGACAGCAGACTTTTGAGGTTGGTGATTTGGTATGGGTCTTCTTGCCAAGAAAACGATATCCACATGGGGTCTATACCAAACTCAAACCAAAAAAAATTGGTCCTTGTCAGGTGTTGGAGAAATTTAGTGACAATGCCTACCGAGTTGAATTACCAGACGATGTCCTTATTTCTGATGTATTCAATATTCGACATCTAACCCCTTATACAGGTGATAATTCAAGCTTGAGGACAAGCTTTTCAGAGGAAGGGGAGAGTGATGCGGACATCGAGATGAATATTGAACATGATCAGTTGACTCATATATCAGGACAGCCCAGTGATAGTTCGGTGAAGCCCAACCTAGACGTTTCGGTTCAGCTTCCGGCCCATGACGATTTGGGTCCGCCAGCCTCGCCAGCAGGGAACGTGCGCAGGTCCAGACGCCTTCAAGGAAAGCAAGTTTCAAATCTGACCCGTTTTTGGGATGAAAACAATTAATTGAAAATTGGGCCAAAGGCCCAATACACTATTAGCGTCCGTGGAGTTTCGGATCCGGGAAAACACCGAAGTCTTTAGTCGTATTATTATTATTATAATTTTATTAGTGGCGTGATCTCTTGATTTTTTTTTTTTTTAAAAAAAAAACCCATTTGAATATTTCACGCATGGAGTCAGCGTGTTGAAGTTTGTGTGTTGGAGTTTGTGTATAATTGGTTGTTTTCCTCCCTGTTAGTCACGTGGAAGTCTTGGACATTGATGTATTGATGCTTTAAAAAGAAAACGGAACCCAAGGAATAAGGGGAGGAGCATTTTGTTTTGGAATTTTCCATTGGACGGTGCTTTTGGTTTTTTTTGATTCCGTGGAAGGTCGTCTAGCCACTCTTTTCCCCCTCGCGCACACCAGGCCGAAAGCCTGGTTGGGAGAGGACGATTCCGTGAGGAATCTCTTTCTTCCGTTCCAAGTTCTTGATTAAAAAAAAAAAAAAAACAGGGACTCACGGTGAGAAACCCATCGTTCGTCCCTTCCAATCGTGAAGACCCGGATTGAAATCCGGTAGAGGGCTGGCAACGTGAGGAATCACGCGGCCCTTCCAGCGCTTGATCGTTGCAGGTTTCAAAGGATCTTCCCCATCTTGCTCAATCCTAGCATCCAAGAATTCTAAGAACCTGTTCTCGCTGAGTCGGAATTTAGGTCGCTGCAGGCGTTTGACAACCGCCCTGCACCACCAACCCCCCTCCCCCCAGTGCCAGCATTGCCCGCCTTCTCCTTCGATTCACCACCCCCACCTCCATTGGCGTCCCCCCCCCCCCAACAATGGGTAGCAAAAGGGGGCCAAGAGAACAATCGATGGGTGATAGAGAGGTCGCCCGGGGGGGGGGGGGGGGGTAGGGCAATGCGGAAGAGAAGAGGAAGGGAGAAGGAAAGGATAATTTTATCAAAAAAATTATCTGAGAGGTGATAATCTGGATTATCACCCTTTCCATAAGCAATCCAAATTGCCTCAGGAGGCAATCCAGATTACCAGGTAATCTAGATTGCCATAAAAAAAAGTACCAAAAGCAGTAATGTAGTGGGGCCCTTTTAAATTACTGGCAATCTGATAGCTACCAAACGCAACCTTAAATCAACTTGATCATTAATTTAATGATACTTCACATTGCATGCCATGTCCATATCCAATACATGTTAGAATAGATAGTGATATGCATCAGATAAAGCTAAGGTACATTTTACACACTTATATAAGCACCCTTTAAAAACAAAAGTGATATGATGCTTCTCAGATAAGTTTCAAATACATTACACACATTTATTGCTTGCTTATTTGATGTCTTGCTTCACAATCTTTTGTAGTCAATTTGCCCAAATTGATACTCAATTCCTAGAACACCAAATGTCCTTTAACATCTAAAGCTCAAATAGGTCACATTAATTCATTGCTATGTCATAACACATGATCATATCACAGCTAGGATCCGGTAAAACTAAAACAAAACATACTGTTTTTACTGCCTCAAGATTAAATCATCATGAAAATGTTTTAGTACTTTAGTAACAAAATCATCAAATGTTTATGTGCAAGGATGTTTAGAACATAATTAAACACATTATTCAACTATTCCTTCAGAAGATTAAGTCTTTGTTTTGAATATTACAATCATCCTTCACATATTTTAACATTAGATTTTGGGGCTTTGGGGCATTGCCTGATTTATATTGATGCATAATACCCTGACTAACAGGTGGCTTGAACCTACACTACTTCCCAAAGAATCTGGGCATCCAGTCATTGGTTTTCCAACTAGTTATACCAGATTAAGCCTCCTGCTAGTCATGGTTTAGCTCTACAGGTATCTTGTTGTAGTTCAAGGTTGCAAACATTTGAAAACTTTGTATTCTCTTGCCTGATGTGTTTAGGTTTCTAGCAGGTTAAAAGAAACGAACCTGCACCATGTCAGTGAGCTGGCCCCTGACTTGACCATATCCACATAGCAAACACTGGATGGGCCACCTGAATCTGATGAACCTAGCTAGCCCATCTAACATAACCAGTTTGGTTTAGGACTGTCACCTTCTTAACATAACCAGTTTGGTTTATGGACACAACAAACTTGTAGCTAGACGATCAGATGCATAGACAAAGAGAAGGGAACTAATAACTTGGCTGTTGGATTTCTTGCATTGGGTAGCTTACCTGCCATAACTAATACCTAGGTTGTTGGTTTTCCATTCAACTGACAAGATTGTAGATTTTAGGGGAAAAAATATATATAATAAGGAATAAAGGTGAATGATGAAATATCTGCAAAATTTGGCAGGATTTTAGAACCAGCACAATCATGAGAATTATCTAAAGTAGCCAAGCTATCTATTACAAAAATCCAGTACGACGACAGGTCTCATTATATTTCAGATCAGATTGCCAGCTTGAACCAACAATTTTTGTCAGCAACTAAAATTCTCTGGTCATCCATATATAAAACAATTCAGCCTTTGTATTAGAGAAAATGATCCATTAAACTTGACACATATAAGTAATCAATAAATGCAGAAGAGTTGATTCATTATTGTCCTGAAAGATAGACATGTCTGTCTAAATTTTCTTCTTTGCCCCTTATCAATGAATCAATATTTACCAGCCACGCTGGACTTCCTGAGTAAACATATGCTTTACTTTTCTTTGATACTAGAGCAAATTCATGGTAGTTTGTCCCAGACAGGGCTTCACAGACATATGATATTCATATAACAGAAATCTGATATTCATATAACAGACATCTGATATTCATATAACAGACATCATTTCAATCACAATGACATAACCTGATTACTTGATTATTTAGGTCGAGCACATTTTGCAAATCTTTTAGATTATTTAGCTTCTTATAGTCTGCAATTTGAAATAATATTAACATATCTTAATATCCATTCACGTAGGATGCAACTGACAAACCAAAGTTTGTTAAACATTGTTAGATTGGTAATACAGAATTAGTCATAGTCCTATAGAGCATGGTTAAAATAATTTTACAGGCACATAAACCAGATTAACAAGGTGAAACTCATTTTACAGGGACTTTGAGAGAGGCAAGAATAAGAACTAGCGCATGCCATATTCACTGTAGAAAGTTGAAATTAGAGAATCCCATGTATAATTTTTACTTGTTTACCCAACACAATTATAAGGATGGGTGTATTTGATTTCTGTCACAAGCAAGCCAAGTTTACCTGCAGAACTAATATGGTCACAAGCACAGTGCAAACATTGCCATCGATATTGACTTTATGGCGCCGTACTTGTTCAAGCAATTGCTGCATGCATTCAACAGGGTGAAAGATGTCACCTTCAGGAGTGCCCCAAAAAGAGAATGCCCTGTCCAACTCCTGTTAGAAGCAAACTCCACCAATGAATGGTCATCCTTAATGAATGATCATTGAATGCAACAGAACAGGTAAAAATCAGAAAAGAGATACAAGCAATGCATAGTATTAAGATACTCTAATGCCGATGTAGTTTTCAGTATCAGCTTATGTTTAGTCCATATTCCAAGCATCAGAAATAAATCTAGAAACACATCAGCATGCATGTCAACTATTTTTGCCACTAACAAAAAGCCATTTGAAATCCGGCCAAGTCTTGCAACTATTTCATAAATTCAGAAATTCAGATTGACTTTTCAACACACACTGCAAGCATAAAGGTAAGACTCAGAAAGAGAAATGACCTATGCATAAAGTTACGATACTAATATAGTTTTAAGAATAGACTAGTCCATATTGCAGTCCTCAGTTATACTTAAGAACACCAGTGTGCATGCCAACTATTAATGTCACTGCTGAAAAGCCTTCTGTAATCCTTCCAAGCCTGGTAACTTTCTCATGAAACTGTTTATGTTCAAACTAACTTGTCAGCACATTAAACTTTTAGAAAGAAAATGCTATATGTATGTTAACAGTTTAAAATTAAAGCATCATTGACTTGCTAACAAGCAGTGAAAACCATTATCAATAGGTAGGCATATAGACATAATTAACCAACCACCTAAACCATCTATGCCCAAGATACTTCCAAATGTGTTAGAAAACAATGGTTTGTTTGCCAAGTCCATTACAATAAAAGAAGCTTTTGTCTTATTCATTACAAATAAGCTAAGGACTGTGAGTATTAAATAGCCTTCTAAATTTAAATATTTGTCCTTTGCTTTCAAGACCAATGTACATCTTTTTCTGTCATAGTCCACCATTTTGGATGAAAGTTATGTAGATATATGCATGCACAAAACAGAAAGAAAATGACTATTTGTTATTTAAATGCATATCATTCTGGTTTCATTTTTCTCTTAAATCTTTGTTGTTATATCATCAAAGAACTTCCTATTGTTTTCTATAAAAATTGCCCCTAGCAGAGACCTCATGAACGATTACCATCTTCTACCATATTTGTTCTGACCAAATTTCCGAACACTATCATTCTTAGCTGCTCCGGCATATGTTCCACTTCCACCAATCATTTGAACACTATTGACTTTACTAATACTCAATACAATCAAGCACGGGCCAGCTCTAAAAACTACTGAACCAGCACAAGCATCCTCCATCAACTACTCCCATTATCACTTGCCACTGACATACAATCAGCAAACACTAGCCATGATCATTACACAACATCCCCATCACCAATTTCATATTTACCACAGCCAACTCCACCAATGAAAGTGCACTAACACTACCAACCCTTAAGCACAAAATATGTCATCAAACTTTTCTCAATCCAGATAACTGCTTCCTCCCTACTTTTTTGTTCTGTAACCTAGAACTGAAAGCAAGAAAAGATTTATTGACCCCCTTGTTGAGTCGTGCATTAGATTGTGATGATGTTGATCTTCAGTTTTGTAGTGTTGATAGTAGTGGTAACCATAAGGTGTAGATTGTGGTGGCATCAATGGCTATGGTGGTGCCTTTTGTTGGTGGTGATCAAAAACTGGTGGAGATGCACAGAGAACTTCTGAACATTTGGCAAAATTCATAGAATGAAAATCTGTCATTTTAGATCAAACATTCTTAATTAATAATATAAATAGTTTCAGAATTCAAATGCTTCTAGAAGATTATGAATTCATATTGAGAAGAAAAAAATAAAGAACTAGATAAATTTGCACTTCTGTGAAAATTAGCTTCTAAAAACTGACACTTCACCTCAATAAAGGCCTCTGGATTTGGGCAATTTTGTCTTTTTGATAATCTCAGCGTGCATGCTGCAGCTGTACGGCCATCACGAAAAGCTACAGCTTTGAAGAATTCCAGTAGATTAGCACGGTCACTTTTAGAAAGCTCAGCAGTCATGCCTACATCAAGGAAAATGATGTGTGGTCTGGCTCTAAAGAGCTTTTTCCTTGAGCGCTTGATCTGAGGTACTCGAACAAGGATGTTCCCAGGATGCATATCTGCGTGAATAAAATTATCCACCTAACAAGGGAATAAAAAAGGACTTAGGAACTCATGATCCTGCAATCGTAGCCAGATAGTAAAAGAACTGCAACATATGCACCTCCAGGTCTCAGCATCATGTGAGGTTCGAAAGAAGCCATGTCAATGTGTACACATTATTTGAGTTACATTCTACTAAAAGGACTATCCTAACGTGTATGTGCAGACTGAAAACTGTAAAATAGGAAAGCATAATTTTCCCTAGAGAATCTAACAGGCCTGTTTGGATGCCTTTGGCCCATGTCTATGAGATAGCCCCACATATAGACAGCGAGATAAAGGATAACTGCAATCGGGAAAGATCTGTATTGCACAATCCTGAGAAAGCAAGGATGTTTGATTCCTTTTAAAAGGCAATTTCTGGCATCCAAGGGGCATGGGCTGTTGGCATCCAAGAAACATTGTTGACTAGCCTTCTAATTCTGTCACCAAATGATAATGCATACTTGATATTACTTTTGTTAAACATGCTCTATTACATGCAGTCAGCTCCTGTTAAACTCAAGGATGTTATACTGATGAAATTAAATTATCAAAATAATACAGATACCATATAGCAGAGTAACTTAACATACCAAAAGCATCTTTAGGAGTGCATGTGTACCAATGTGTGCAAGATCTCTTTTGATTTGTGTATTTCCTTCAAGCTCATCAACATAGTGAGAAACACTTTCTCCTTGCTCAAACGTCTCCACAAGAACAGAAGGATGGACAAGTGGATAAAGAGGCCTTGGGAAAGAAACGTCCTTCCAGTTGCGGAAATTGTAGATAAAACGACTTAGATGAGCAGCTTCCCTTGAAAGATCGACTTGAGACATCATGAAAACAGCAAACTGGCGTACACTTTCATCCAGCCTCAACCAGCTCAATCCAGGAATGAAGTTTGAAATTTTGGCAACAAGATTAATTATCATGAAATCTCTTTTAATCGATTCACCGACACCAGGATGCCTAACCTTCACTGCAACTTCAATGGGTTTCCTCAACCGCTGATGAGGATATCGAAATCTTAAAGAAGCTCGATGTACCTGAGCAATGCTTCCAGATGCTACAGGTGTCTCCTCAAAGTCCTCAAAAATCTCAGAAAGTTTTCGGCCAAATGCCTTCTCAATGGTAACTTTACTATAGGCAAAGCTATGTGCGGGTGCTTTGGTATGAAGTTTTGTAAGCTCCATGCATAAATCATTTGGGAAGAGATCTGGTCGTGTAGCTGCCCACTGGCCCCATTTTATAAATGCTGGCCCTGCTCTTTCTAGAGTACGATGAACAAGTTGAAGCCATGCCTTCCTGAACTGATTGCCAAAACTATCTGCAAATGGAGCTAGAATAATGGTAGGAGAGAACAAAATCACCAAATATATTGCTCTGCAGATCAAAATTATACCCTCTAAAATTGAGTAAACAACCAAGGAGAAGTAAACATGCCCATCTTCCACTCTCACATACAGACCATCCCTCGTTGGGAAATATCCCCCATCTGCGAAGGCCCTCTGTGCCCATGCTAGCTCCCAAAAAGCTAGTGCAACAATACCAGGGACTACTTGGAACCTAGTGAAAGAAAGGCTCACAGCGCAAGCTATCCTACTTAAGGGCGGGAATGTTGGGCCGCTATAAGAACAGATAAGACTAAGCCTCTTCCAAACCAATCGAGCATGATGTGTCATAGAAGAATTTCTTGCTATAAGATTATAGAAACTCTTTGCATAGTTACTCCGGTACACATTCTCCCTAATAAATTTGTGCCTGCCAAACATGTCATGCCCTCTACTGGTAACCTTATAATGGGAGAATATTCTGCACAAGGAGGAACGTATCCCATTTTTAACAAGTGACCCATGACCCCTTCCTTCAGAGTAACTGAATTTTTTGTTGGATTGGAAAAAGAACCCAGCCCTCCTATTCTTTCCAAATGCCAGTGACCTGCATAACAAAGAAGGTTGCAACTTGCCATTTCAAGAAATTGCACAAATATGAACTTTCACTTTCTAGTTTCTCTTAAACGTTTCAGTCATTTGTTGTTAATAGCAAGCACTTCCACATTAAGCCATCATTTATTCAAACCCGAGACTGCACTACGAATTAACACAGGAACCTTTTTTATTTTGATGTAAACATAGGAACCTTTTGAAAACAAAAGAAGGCATGTATGCCTGCAGAACACGATAAAATAATTTTTTATCAAGGAATTCTGACAATTAAAAAAAAGAGAAAGGAAAAGAAAATAAAATAAAAGATTCGCGTTGCTAGAATAATGAATGAGATTAATGAAGCAAATTTACACGACAAATAACAGCGACGTACAAGAAATCCAATTTCATATTGCATCAAGAGACCCAAAATCGAAGAAAATTTCCACTTTTCCAGGAATAAAAAAAAGCAAGAAAAAGAAATCAAAACCCGCTGAAACAGACTCACTCACCTTCCGTGAATTGCCAAGAGGCGGAGCATTGGAATCCCTCATAACCAATCCAACCCACAGAATATAAAAAAAAAAACCATCAAGGCACCAGGAAAACCTATGAGATCAATAAATTTGAAGGCAAAGGAATCTGCCAAATGCCTCGCCCTTCCTTCACCCTAGGGCTTCGAAGAATTCCGAGGAGAAGAGGGAGACGGGATTCAGATGCGGAGGCCAGCGATCGCGCGGTCGACGTCGGCCGCAACACCTAGCCGAAGGCTGGACCGAGGAACTGGAATGGCAGGAGGAGAATAAGGTATACGAAGGGGGTTTATTCCCGGCGCCCAAGAAACAAGACCAGTCCACGCCCCTCCACCGAACCAACACCTGTTATCGTTGTCCCGCGGACCATCATAACGCTAATCTCGGCCGAGTGCGACGGTAAGCAGCCTTTCTTGAGCAGAACACTGAAGTCGGCGATATCATTAGTTGAAGAAATATCTTTTTTGTAGTAGGGTTGACTGTCGGATTATTGTTATTATTATTACTTCGTGAGGGCCGGGGGAGTGCTGGATGTGACGGCTAGAAGCATGGGTATTAACTTTGAAAAGTCATTGTGCGAGTTTATTCATAAATATCTATTGTCTAATAGTTATTTTTAGAATTCATCTGGTTTATGATCCGAATTGGAATGAATTGACATGAAAATTGGAATAGTCATATGCATCAAAATATTCGGCTCGTGATCAAATTTGAAATCAAAATCAGATTTAAATATTCGAAGAACGTACAGATTAGATTTTAAAGGATTGAAGTATTTTTGTTTTTTTTGAAATCCAGATATGAATGGACCTCTTCCTAGCCAAATAACTGGTCATTCATTTTCATTTCCATTCTAGGGTTCAGGTCCTTCCGACCAAACATACTCTTATATTCTCTATACTATCTACGGTAACCAATGTTAGAGCAGGTTAGATGGCCCATAAGAAAATTTTTGTTCCGGGCTTGATGACCTCCATTCTCCACGCCAACCATATATCGTTGGAAGTTGCTGAGAAATTTTCTGTTTTACTAATTCCACATTTAATGCTCGCTAAATCATTTATGTTTGACTAGTCAATCATCACCAAGTCATTGGCATCAGGATACGATGAAAAGAGATGAACAAATGTTCTCATTGGCATCAGGATACGAGGAGGATGGCGATACAATGTTCTAGTTAATTTAAGTCATGATATCTTCAAGGTTTCATTGACATGAATCTTGGCCCCTTATAATCAAAGGTTATAGGCATGGAAAATGTGGACTTGGATTATATTGGAAGTTTGGAACCAATATAAACATCCGTTATAATACTTCAACATGATACAGCTTCAGGCAGTTTTTTCTCCAAAACAAAAAAACGAATTCAAGATACCCCACCCATGATGTAGGGTTGAAAGTTTCAAAGCAAAATTCCGAGAAAGGAGCTCCTTTGCTACCTCTACCTTTCTCATTGCCACAAGCCGCAGTCCACATGAAGCACAGCCTAGTTCGGTTGGTAGCCCAGGTTTCAATTATATAAGCAATGTATCATCGATCATTCCTTGTGGAAAACATTTTCAATGTATTTTTGTTTATGATTTCATATGATGCATGCATAGCATTGCAACCTCACTTAGGTCACGCCAGACAAAAATTCATTCGAATTTATAGAAACACTAATCATTAAAATCTAGCTAGTAGATGCAGTTGCATAAGCTTTGGCAATCGCATCTGGAATTCAGTTCAGTTGCATCTCCACTTCTTTGGAAAGGGAAAGTAAAGGTGATTCTATCGATTATTTTGGACCACATTATATACCAAAACTGGAGTTTCAGGATTTAGCCGATGATCCAGAATGTAATTAAGATTCATGAATGACATCGATCTGCGATGGTTTAGTGCCCATATCTGATGCGAAGGGCATCTTAATAGAGCTAAACTGTCTAGGCTGAGGATGGAGAAGATTGTGTGAATGGAGCTGATTAAGGGATTCGGAGGAGCAAAACTACAAGAAGAAGGGCTTGGTCCTCCGAATCCCTTAATCAGCTCCTCAAATCGAAGGCATCAGCCACATGGTCTTCATCGCATAATGCAATTAATATTATTTAATTATTTTGGATTACTCTCTTTAATTTTTAGAATTCAATTCAATTTCTTTTTTATATGTTCTGTTTTTTTTCCTTGTTCTTTTGGAGAGAGGAAGAAAAATAGGCTAATGGATTTTGCTTTGTATTGATACCGTTGTGCTTTTTTAATTTCAGTGCCATTTAACAATTTATCCCATCATTTATTGTTATCTTGATGCATGTTCTCTAATTCCAGTGCCATCCTTATCTTTCCAGTGCTATTTATCTATTTAGCTTCCATATTTACTACTATTTCAAATCTCCTTGAGATGTTCCATCTTGCTGGGTACATTTACCTAGAAGAGTTGGTTCATATTTTTTTCATGAGTTAATTGAACCATTATTACTGTTGTCTTTGTTGTTGTCGCCGCTCCCCATGACTTTTGAAAGCAAAATGTATGGTTTTTTACGCCCAAAAGTTAATTATTATAGATCAAGTAAATAAGTTATAAAAAAGATGCATGAACAAAAGTTTACAATATATGTGACACTTGGATTAATCAAGAGAGCCCAATTGTCGCTCATACAAGTGGTCACATTTGGATACTTGACTATATGAAATTAAAAAGCATGAAATGTGTAATGGATATAGTTGCATTAGCTTTAGTAGTCAATCTGGAATTTAGATTAGCTACATCTCCACCCCTTCTATTAGTATTTGGCCAACTTCTAGCTTTTTAACTTTATAATATTGATCATTTCTAGTACATTATATGCCTAACTGGTATTATGACTAATAGTAGATTTGGACAAATTCATGTATGGTAACTAGTTGACGCAGTGTTTAGCGATAAAAAAGCTAATACATGATTAAGCTTCAGGAAAGAGAATTTTTTCAAGATGAAAGAACAACGTTCCTTTGAACTGAGTAATATTTTTGTGGTATCTTCTAAGCCTCTTAGGCTTACATATATATAGCTGAAGTCTAGGACTAGAAAAAGAAATATGTTAATGACAAAATCAGAATAAAAGGAAAAATAAAATAGGTCTCCAGTATTCCAGAATATTCAAGGAATATGCTGGGAAGATGCTGGGAGGATGCTGGAAATATTCTGGATAAATTGAAGGACAAGTCTTCTAGAACCCTTCTTTGACTTTGGGTTTCTTCTGACGGTCCCTTTGGTCCAAAAAGTCTTGGGCTACCCATTCTATATCAGTCCCCTTCACTTGGGACAAACTCGACCTCGAGTTCAAGTCATGTTCTAGGTAGAGGCTCATCAGCAGAGTAGCATGGGCAAATATCTACGATATTAAAGATTCTTGAAATTTCTCATTCCTCGGATAGATTAATTATATAGGCATTGTCGTTGATCTTTTTCAGGACTTGATAAGGACCATACTTCTTAGGCTGTAGCTTATTATAGGTCCCAACTGGAAATCACTCTTTGTGAAGGAACACCATCACCATATCACCCTCTTTGAGTAGTTGGCTCCTTCGATGTTTGTCTGCAGCTTTCTTGTACTTCTCATTTATAATCTCCAACTTCCTTTTCACCTTAGCTTGGACTGACTGTACCTGTTCTGCAAGATTTTCAGCTACAATGCTAAGTCCTGGGATACGAGGGAGATTGACCAGATCCAAAGTATGTTGCAGACATTTAGTGTAAACAATAGAGAAAGGGGACTTCCCTACAGCACTGTGAACTGCATTGTTGTAGGTAAACTCGGCTTGAGCTAAGGCAAAGTCCCATTATTTTGGCTTGTCTCCACAAATGATTCGAATAAAGTTGTCCAAGGTCCTGTTTAGCGACTATGTCTGACCATCTGTCTGGGGATGAGCTGTACTGCTAAACTTCAGGGATGAATCAAATAGCCTCCACAGGATGATCTAGAAGTGACTAAGAAATCTGGTATCACGGTCAGATGTAATGGACTTGGCACTCCATGTAGTCGTACAATTTTCTTGAAGAACAATCGTGCTACACTGGAAGCATCATATGTCTTCTTATAAGGTATAAAGTAGCCCATGTTGGAAAACCTATCAACAACCACAAACACGAAATCCATACCGCATTGGGTGCGGGGTAAGCCCAAAATAAAATCCATAGACAGGTCTTCTCAAATATTATCTGGAACAGGTAAAGGCATGTAAAGTCCAGTATTTTGTGATTGGCCTTTAGCTATCTGGCATATGTAACACCACTAGACAAATTTGCTAATGTCCCTCTTTAGCTGAGGCCAATAATATCGTTCCTCAATAGCAGCAATAGTTTTATCTCGTCCAAGATGACCTGCAAGATCACCTCCATGTAAATCGCGAATGATCTTCTCTCTCAATGATGATTGGGGAATACAGAGTTGATTCCCACGCATCAGATAGCCATCATGGATATAAAAATCAACTGCATGTTGCTTCCAAGTACACTTCTCCCAAATGGCCTGAAAGTTTTCATCATGCTCATATAATTCATGAAGAGTGTCAAAACCCACTCTCTCATTGCTTAATGCGATCAATAGAGACACTCTCCGACTTAAGATATTAGCAACCTTATTTTGTCGACCCACCTAATGAAATAGTTTGAAAGAAAACTTTTGTAGGAAATTGGACCACCTGGCATGCATGTCACTGTTGATTCGCTTCTGACTATGGAGATATTTCAAGGCTTGGTGATCTGAGTATAAGATGAACTCATGGCTTACCAAATAATATTTCCAACGCTTCAAGGCCCTCACAGCAACATATAACTCCTTATCATAGGTTGACCACTTCTGTCGGGCTTCACTAAACTTCTCACTGAAATAAGCGACTGGTCTCTTTTCTTGGAAAAGCATAGCACCAACTCCAACACCGCTGGCATTGCATTCGATTTCAAACAGCTTGTTAAAGCTAGGGAGAGCTAATACTGGAGCGGCACACAACTTTTCTTTGATAAGAGCAAACCGTTGTTCTTCTTCTTCTCTCCACTGGAATTTGCCCTTCTTAAGGCACTCTGTAATGGGTGCCATAATAGTACTGAAGTCCCGGATGAACCTTCAGTAAAAGGTTGCCAAGCCATGGGAACTCCTCACATCGCCTACAGTTTTGAGAGTAGGCCAATCTCGAATTGCCCGCACTTTCTTCTCGTCAACCTAAATGCCTTCAGAACTAACTATGTATCCTAAGAAGAGTAACTTGTCAATCACAAAGTTGCACTTCTTCAAGTTCACATACAGCTTATTCTCTTGTAGCACTACTAATACCTTCCTCAAGTGTAAGATATGATCTTCCATCAATCTACTGTAAATAAGAATATCATCAAAGTAGACAACAACAAATTTTTTGATAAAAGGTTTCAGTACCTGATTCATCAACCTCATAAAGATGCTAGGAGCATTAAAGAGACCAAAGGGCATAACCAGCCATTCATAAAGACCATCCCGAGTCTTAAATGCAGTTTTTCACTCATTCCGAGGTCTGATTCTGATATGGTGATAGCCACTTCGAAGATTGTTCTTCGCAAACACCTTGGATCCATCAAGCTGGTCTAGCATGTCATCTAACATGGGAATTGAAAATTTGTCCCAATGGTGATCTTTTTTATTGCCCGGTTATCAACACACATCCGCTAACTACCATCTTTCTTCAGGGTTAGCAAGGCTGGTACTTCACATGGGCTCATACTTTCCCTGATATGCCCTTTTTGTAGCAGCTCTCTACCTTTTTTCTTAAGATCTCGTTCTCTTTAGGACTCATTCGGTTGTGTGGCAGATTTGGGAGACTCGCACCAAGAACTAAATCAATATGGTGTTGTATGTCATGCATCGGTGGCAACCCGTCTAGTAACTCTTTCGGTACGATCTCACTGAATTCTTCCAGCAACGGTTTAATTATTTCTGAAACTGCCATCTCTGGACCGCTGGTTACTTCACCTTTCACCACTAGTACATGAACTTCTTTCAACTCTTTGATGGCGGCCTCAATCTTGATCTGAATGGGTGACTGTTAGAAAGGTTCTCCCCTCCACTTGAGGAGTCTTGATTCGGAACCCTCCTTTTATGGGCAGTAAGGTATACTTCACCCCATCCTTCTTGAGCCTGTAGACATTCTTCGTGCCTGAGTGTTGAGCATCAATATCAAATTGCCATGGTCGCTCGAGCAATAGGTGACACACATCCATGTCTACGACATCACAATAGACCTCATCTTTGTACTGGCCAATCGAGAAAGGAACCTTGCATCGTTCCGTTACTTGAATTTCTTCAACTGCTTTGATCCATCCGATGGTGTATGGTCTTGGATGCTTCTCTACCGGCAGCTGCAACATTTTCATAGTTTCCTTTCCAATAATATTTTCTTGACTACCACCATCAATAATCAAGTCAAACAGTGTATTATTAACTATGCACTTGGTACGGAACAGTTTATTCCATTGAGTGTCATCCTCCTGCTTAGGAGCCAGCATCAATTTCCTCACCACGTACACAAATCTTTCATCTTCATACTCGCCTTCTTCTCCATCTGGGAAGCAATAGACTTCATCATCTTCTTCTCCAACGGTGCCTTCCTACTCCGATATATTCATCGCCTTCCACCTTAGACAATCATTAGAGCGGTGACCTGCTTCATTACACTTGAAGTACTTGCCAACTGTAGGCTTCCCATAAGGATTAGGATTTCGACCAGCTATTTTTTTAACAAGCGACTGTTTTCCTGTAGCTTTATCAGCCACTGCCTTCTTCGCTTGGCTTGAAACTTTTGGTTCTGCAATGGATTTGTTAGAATCAGAATAATACTTACGAGGGGTTCAACTCTATTCTTCTCTTGTAGCATCATCTCAGCCTTCAAAGCCATATTTTTAGCCTCAGATATGTCCAGCAACATTTGAACTCCAATTTTATCTCGGATAGCTGGTTTCAACCTGTCTAGGTACCTTAAGACTTGCTGTTTTTCTGACTTCATCAAGTTGTTGCATTCGGACAATCTAAAAAATTCTGTCGAGTACTCATAAACTGTTTAGTTGCCTTGATGGCAACATTAATACTGTTGAAAAAGGATCTGCTCATAAGCTGGAGGGAGAAACGCTCCCCTCAAGAGCTATTTCATTTTGTACCGATCTCTAATTGGGGCTTTGCCTTCTCTTCTCCTTCGATCTTTTAGTCATTCCCACCAAGCAAATGTTCTTCCCTTTAGTCGGCAAACTACCAATCTAACTTTCCTTTCTTCAGGTATTTTCATATAATCAAAGAATCTTTCTACTTCAGCTAACCAATCCATAAAACACTCAATATTTAATTCACCATTAAAAACAGGGATATCTACCTTTAGCTGAAATTCATCTGGACCCCTAGGATATCGAGGTTATTGACGTTCATACCTGGCTTATGCATAATCATCAAAATCTCCATTATCATCATCTGAATATGCCGCATAAGCCTGATGCATACGCGAGTTTATCTCATCATCTGAATCTACTGCATAAGCCTGGCACCTATGTGGATTGACAAGGACTGAACGGGCGATAGGCTGACCACGAGCAAAATCTTCGGCCTGATTCCTCTCGTCTCTCTGATTCCTGTTGGCACCTCCCACCTGGAGAGCTTCGAGTCGATTATTGATGGCCTCCAATCCACGTTCTAATCGATCAAATCTCTGACCAAGGTTCTGTAGTGCCACCTCCTGACCACGGATGGTTGACCAGATGGCCTGCATCCCCTGTTCATCGTCAGTTGGATGGTTGCTATTGACTCCGTCATGAGCTACCATCAGATTAGGTGAAACCTGCTCTGATACCACTTGACGCAGCGTTTAGCGATAAAAAGGCTAATATATGATTAAGCTTTAGGAATAAGGATTTTTCCAAGATGAAAAACAATGTCCCTTTGAAACTGAGTAATATTTCTATAGTATCCTCTCAGCCCTTAGACTTACATATATATAGCTGAAGTCTAGGACTAAAAAAGAAAATATGTTAATGACAAAATCAGAATAAAATAAAAAATAAGATAGGTCTACGGTATTCCAGAATATTCAAGAAAAATGCTGAGAAGATGCTGAGAATATTTTGGAATATGCTGGGAGGATGCTGGGAATATTCTGGATAAATTGAAGGACGAGTCTTCTAGAACCTTCTTTTGACTTTGGATTTATTCCGATGATCCCTTTGATCCGAAAAGTCTTGAGCTACCCATTCCATGTCACTAGTTAATTAGCATCCAGGATGATCATAAATTTACTTGTTTTAATCTTTATGGTTCATAATTTGAGCACTTAGTAGCTCATTTTGTTTATATATATAATGTATTATTTCGTGGATTTATGATATGACGGTCCCCATGGCGGAATTGCAGGTAATTTAACATTTTATTTTTTAAAATTTTCTGAATGTATTTTTTTGAATAATATAAATTATCGGATATTATATATGTATATATATATAAGCTATATGATTCCCACCCAACAAGTAATAGATTCGATAACAATTTAGTTATCAAAAAAAGGGGATAAAAAAGAAAGGGTGCAAGCTAATCAAGATCAATATAACCGAGTAATCACTAATTAGTTGACATCAGCTAACGAACATCGCGCTCTTGTAACATCAGATTTGTTGTTCCAGGATACAAGGCCGTTCACGTGAGACGTGCAACGATCTATTGCTTTGGTTTTGGTTTCCAGCCTGCTCTCCATCCCGAACCCGGTCACCGAATCATGCTCTCCATCGCGAACGATGAGTAGGCTCGGATTAAGTTTCCCCGTCCTCATCAAGAACACCAAACCGCCTCTCAAAATTCCAATCGGACAAACCACGTACACAATATCGGCAAGCACACCCTTGCGGAGTATAGATTCCGGATTGATGAAGCATTAGCATTGTCCGATTACTCCCACGCACGCGTATCACGAAAGATAACGCACACGATACTCGCGCGGACTACTACCCAGGATCCTCCCGACGATGGCTACATGTCCTGCGCTCTCACAGACCATCGCCCGCGCGAAAAATCCCCTACTTGTCCTTTATGGAGCTCGATGCGTTCAAATCTCTCGTGTTCCACATCAAAGGAGACCAAGTGCCGTCCATCGCTATCCTAATGCAAATGCCCCATTTATCCAAAAAAAAAAAAAAAAAAAAGGATCGGTCCGGTTTTCCATCGTACAGTGCAAGATGACCCTCTCACCTTCCTGCACCTCATCGATATCGAGAAGTCAAAACCTTGCACCTGATGACAGTATCCGAGCCTTCTTCTGCACAGAAAACTACTACCTTATACCCCTTGCTTGAACGATCGAAACCGATGCCACCGGTCGAGTGCTAATCCTAGAACGCACGAAGCTCTATATTTTCGCCGGTGGCCGGATTATAGACCGAGAAGGTCTGAAGATATGCAGAAAGCTTTTTAAGAAGGACGAGGCCATTGCTGGAGTTGTAAGCCTTGATGGTGGGGAAGTTTGGGAGATCTTGTAACGATGGACTTCCCCTATCTATCGTCGCGAAACGGGTATCGAGCCAGCGTGAGGACCAAGGCAAAGGACTCGGTTGGAGCAGAAGGCCGGGCTGTGATCTTTCGAGGTGAGTATCGATGAAGAAAGGTTCGCGGATCATTTGATAAAAGCGTTTGGATACGTACCGAAATCGGCGATGGAGAGAGTTAATTTGCTGGTAGCCGTGAAAGCATCTCGGTAAGTATATGGTCAGGAAGATATCTAAGTATCTAACAGGCTTCCTCCTCCTCCTCTCCATGATTTGCGTTCTCTGTCTCTCTCTTTCTCTCTGTATCTATGAGTAACTATACTTATGTGTTGATGGACGAAGTTTGGAAGAGCCCCTGAAATGGTACTTCATATAGTGCAGATGTGGTGACATGATAGTCTTTGACACATGATAAGATTTCTAGAGTCGTAAACCTCTCCGAGTTTTATTGGAGTCCTGCTCCTCGATAACTTAGTTCTTTCTCGACCGAGAGCCTTCCTCAATTATTAATATTACGTGCACCTGGTTACGATTTTGTGCTAGGTTCCGGAATTTCCCGTTACGCCGTGCGAAATTAGCCTGGAGAAAGGTTGGCAAATTCCGGCACAGTCCCTCCATCAAAGTACAGGTCCCCATGGTACGTTTACAGGCGATGGTTTTTATAATATGTGACCATTTCTTATCAGAACCTGGTCATGGTTCGAGAGAAACAATGTTCTTTGAACCTAGAGGCATCACGGTGTCAGTTGATGGTCATGCATCAAGGAGTGGTACTGGAGTGTGATGCCTTTAGCATAAGACTTATCCTTGATATTTTTCTACGACCACGGTTCGTCAATAAGAATGGCTTAATGAGGGTGTTGCATCAACTGCAAGGCTAAATGAAGGCATTTTCTTGCGTGGGCATTTCATCAAACAGCTTCATAGATCAAGCTTCTTACCAATGAGATTTTATGTGTACGCCTCATGGATGAGCTTAACTTGCTTATATCATAGATCAAGCTTCATTCTCAAAAAGATTTGATTGGATAACACTAGCATAGTTCTAGATAATACGAAACTACAAATTATCTTCTATTACTTTTATTTTTTTTTCTTTTTCATTTTAACTTTCATTTAATTTGTTAAGGTCCCGGGTGAGGCTAACTTAATTACAAATCCTAGACTTAAAGTTAGTTCACCATAAATTAAATGGATGCAATTAAAGAAAAAAAAAACAATTGTTCCATTAAATTATTTTTAATTATAATTATTGCCGCCAGGATCGTCATGACCCATAGCTGCTGATGGCGTCGATGATCCCCCGTCCATCTCTTCGAGATGCCTCCTGTGTCTCGGGACATGCAAGAAACAGCGTCAGTGACCCGGGCCGGGGATTCCGGCGGGGGCGCTCCGATGGTCAAGTCAGAGACAATCCAGGAGAACAGATCCTCCTGGTCGAGCCCCTCGGAATGAGCTCCATGCTAGGAGGAGTGAGTGTGGTGTGAATGGAAGTGAGAGCGGTCTGGGAGAGGTGATAGCCAAGGTGGAAGAGTCCTCCTGTGTGGCCCTTATCTCATTTTTCTGTCGCCCGTCCCAGTGGTCTCTCTTCTTCTTTTTGCTTTGCTTACTTGCTTTTGGCTTATCCTGGCTGGGTTTTTACTCTGGCTTGCCTCGGGATCCCCCATGTCGTCAGGCGTGCGCGACGAGGTATCGTGCCGTAGACGGGATGCCTTCTTTGACAGATGGCTAGGGAAGCTTCCATGCGTTCTGACATTTCCTCTGTTTGCTCCATTCCGGGAAGCCTGGAAGAGTCCTCCTGTGTGGGAGAGGTGATAGCCAAGGTGGAAGAGTCCTCCTGTGTGGCCCTTATCCCATTTTTCTGTCGTCCGTCCTAGTGGTCTCTTTTCTTCTTTTTGCTTTGCTTACTTGCTTTTGGCTTATCCTGGCTGGGTTTTTACTCTGGCTTGCCTCGGGATCCCCCCGTGTCGTCAGGCGTGTGCGACGAGGTATCGTGCCGTAGACGGGATGCCTTCTTTGACAGATGGCTGGGGAAGCTTCCATGCGTTCTGACATTTCCTCTGTTTGCTCCATTCCAGGAAGCCTGGCAGGACCTCGATCGGCGGGCCACCGCCCTCGAGACTCGCGCCCTCTGGCTGGGTCCTTTTCCTGGCGGTACGGCAGGTTGGTAGAGAGCATGGCACCTTGATCAGGGGATTCCTTCCCTTCTGGTGTGAGTGACGGCTGTGGGTATTAATTGCGGCATAGCAGGCGCTGCCACGCGGTAGAGCTATCAACGGGTCGGGTCCGGACCCGAGACCCGCGGGTCTGGACCTAATGGGTTCGGATCTGGATCTCAATCTGGACCCATTTACCCGGACCCGATTAGTCATAGTTAAATGGATCCGGATTTGGATATTACATATCCAGACCCGACGGACCCGAAACCCGATTAAATAAAATAATATGATATATTTATATAAATGTGGGATGTTGGATCATAATCGAACGGTTAAAAAAATAAAAGAATAGAATCCTCCACTCTTACAAGCCCATGGGCCATAGTGGTATTTGAGTCCATGTTTGGGTCTGGATACCCGAGATCCATTCGGGTACGGATCTATTACCTTAAAATTGGACCTGTCGGGTATTCGGGTCCGGGTCCAGGTCTGGTAGCTAAAATTGGGTCCGGGTCTGGATATCTGGGTTCCGACCCGAACCCGACCCGTTGACAGCTCTACCGCACAGCCCTCGGGAGGCCCGCCATCGTCCTCGGAGGGGAGGCGCCACTTCCTTGGCGGTTGGTGCCTCTGCCCGAGCTGGAGAGGTGGGGCCCAACTCCGAGGGGCTTGGCCTCGAGGTGGCCCAACTAGGCGGAGGAGGGCCGAGCTCGACTCCAGACTAGCTGAACTCGGCTTCGGGCGAGTTTGACTTGACGGAGGTGGGTGAGGCGCAGCCCAGCCCAGGGGACTTGACCTCGGAGGGGCTCCACGTGGTGGAGGAGACTTGGGCTCGACTCCTGACCACGGGGCCCGCCTTGGGTGGGGACTTACGCTTGACTCCGGCCTAGGCATCTTACCCCGGTGGGGACCGACCTGGTGGAGGATAGAGCTCGACTTCGACAGGCGACTCCGCTGTTCTGGGGGAGCTCAGCCCGGCGAAGGGGCCCATGTTGAAAATCCAGCATGGTGTCTAATAGGGGCTCCACGTCAATTTGCCCACCCCACATCAGCGATCCAGCCACATCATTTGTCCCCCACTCTCGAGGCCCGTAGGCGCGCGGCGCTCGGGTTTTGCTTAATCTAAAACTCACATGTACTACTTTTTCCAAACTACACAGAACATATATTCTTATCACTTAAATACTAGCAAGCTATCCAATTACTTAGAACAATCACGATACTTATATATATTTTTAATATTAAAGTATAGCCGCTTCTCGAGATTATATCATACTTTGACATCTTTATATCATCTCTAAAATTTTGCAACTTTAGGTAATATATAATTCAAGGTATCATTTTTCCTCAATCAAAATCAAATAACAAAATCTAAATTAGTTATCAAAAGTATTTTATAGACTAAATAAGATTAGCACTAGTTAAGTGATTAAAAGTTTAAGATTAAAATCATCATCTTGATATGATTGCACGTTCATTCAAAATGGGGTTGGGTTTGATTGAATGATATATCCTCATAGTAAGATAGATTTAGATCAAATATTGTCACGCCCCGAATTTAGCACCGGAATCGGCACGCAAACGGTCGCACAAATTCTAGGTTTTATCCTAGAGATCATGCAAGGCCTGGATACACAAGAATCACTTACCACAAGAAAACCTCATTCTTCACTAAGCCCGAACATCTGCATAATTCTGTTAAAGAAGAAAGTAGGGTTGTGAGCTCTACAGCCCAGTAAGGTTTCTACATGATCACACCAGTAATAATATAATTCTGAAAATAGCAAAATACACTAGAATATCATATCATGCAGTCAAACATCCCAAATATCATGTACGACAATACCATGAAAAAAAATCATATTTTTTTTTATATGTTTTCATTAACTTTTCCTCTTCTTTAGGGTTCTGGACTAGCCACGGTCACACACCAGCCTGTGACTGGCACACTATTATCACACTCCCTCCTGTGACTGGCAATCTCATAATCAACCATGTACAATTTGCCCATGGCCAGGCTCACGTACTAAGCCCGCTCTGGCTATGTAATTGATCATGTACAACCTACCCATGGCCAGGCTCACATACTAAGCCCGCTCTGGCTATATAATTGACCATGTACAACCTGCCCATGGCCAGGCTCACGTACTAAGCCCGCTCTGGCTATATAATTGACAATGTACAACCTGCCCATGGCCAGGCTCACGTACTAAGCCTGCTCTTGCTATATAACCATGATCCCGTGGCATGGCTAGTCCAAACACTGTTAACACTTATCTTTTTACATCATCTTGTTAAAACATGTCATTTTCCAACAACCGATATCACGGTCCAACCCATTTCAAAGATCACTTGATAATCATGGTATATTAAAATAAAATACAAATAACAATAATAACAAATCCATTTATATTTTGGAAAATCAATCATGCTATCCGAAAGCACCCATGCATGTAAACATATATATAATCGGATCAAATCAGGCAAACTAAAATAATAAACACATATACATATATATATATACTGGTGATCAGGTTCAGAATCCTTACCTTTAACCGCTAATCCCAAATATCCGGTATCAATCTATACCCGAAATTCATCCAAATCCTTCCTGCTCAAAAGGTTGATCTCCTACTATAATAAGTAAATTCATTCAATCCAAATCCTAGTTTTACAAATTTTGAGAAAGAGGGTTACCCCGTGATTTTCTCTTTCCTCATCTTCCAAATCAAAATCCCTTCCCTCTCCCCTTCTCTCTCTTCTCCTCTTTATCTTTCTTCCTTCTTCTCTCCTCTTTTCCCTTCTCTTTCTCTCTCTTCTCCTCTCTTTTCTGGCTCTCTACAGGCTCTTCCCTACTTCCTATCGATGTCCTGGTTAAAAAGAGAGGAAAAACCAATCCAAAATCACCTCAAACATAACCTGAGAAGTCCAAAATCATTAAAATATCTCCCCAAATAAAAAAGAATCTAGATTAATTTCCAAATAAAAGAACTTACCGACCTTGGTGGACTGCCGGACACTCGCTGGAGAGGAAGAAGACGGTGTGGGAAGACTTGATGGCCCTGTTTCGACGATGATGGAGGGGATTTAAAGAACTTTCAATTGGTTCCCTTGCCGTTTGGAAGACAACCACCGCCCGATTGAAGTCCAAAATCATCCCAAATACGTCTCCGATAAAACCCCTCTCCTCCACGTCTCTGCCCCCGAAATCTCCGGTGAAGATGCCGGCCGGACAAGGGTGAGGAATCCTCCCCTGTTTCCAATGGCCCTCTCTCAGTCCCGTTCGTTCTCATTCATTTTTTTTTTCTTGGGCTGGGTCGAAGTCGGCTGGGCCTACCGACTTCGGCCCAAAGTCTAAATATTACAAATATATCTAGAATAAATCTTGACACTGACTCAGCACAAATACTATAGTGAAATTTTGATCCCATAAAAGTTAATGATCAACTGTGATTAGAAACAAATCACTTAATGGCTGAGAAGGTGATCATGAGAATGAATATATAATAACCAGCTTTAGAGATCAAAGGTCTATTATAAGTTATCATCATAAAACAAGATTTTGATATCATGATTTTTATGTTGAAGTTGAGGTCAAAGAGAATAAATTGATAATGCATGATTTATTCACATACCTAATAAATTAGATCAAGTTGAATCAATGAACAACTCTAAACATGAGATGTTAAATATTTTCATTATCACAATTTATTATTTAAAAACTTATCAGAAGAATAACATAGCCACCTCACAAGTTGTCTAATAATCAACAGGATTTAATAATCATATTTCTTTTATTAATAAGAGCTTCCATTCTTATATCATAATATGTTTCAATCAATCATAATGTTTTTAACCAGTTGTAAATGATTTAATCCATCATACTTTCATTGTGCAACTCTGATCAATATTCTCCAAAATCTCTATGATCCTAGCTCAAAGTTTTATAAAACTCCAAGCAAAAATTTTGTCTTCATGTTCTTATTTTCTTTAGGTATAGTGGATCATAATCAACTCTCAAAGTAATTGCTATACTTGCACCATCATTCTAAATCTGATTTATGTTAAACATGTCCTTGATTACCTTGACAATTGGATTAAATAATTCACAATCAATCTCTCTTTTAAGAAAATCAATTTTATAAAAGGATCCCAACTTAACTCGCTTATGATCATAATCAACCCTTTAGAATTTCTTCTTTTAATCAAACTTATTTAATCCTTTCAAGATCATATCATAAAATTTTGCTTCCAATCAATAATGATGATAGAAGATCCATGATCAAAATATAACTGATTTTTTTTAATTTCAAAATTATTTTATATAAACATCTAGTAACTTAGTTTCATCAAGACAGGCTCTTATAGTTTTACCATAAGATCAATTTCATCAATAAGATAAATATTTCTTTTTATTTCAATAGTGCAAACATAAATATATTTTAATTTGCTTAACATAATCCTATAATTTCTAGAATATTGGAAATAGAGAGACCAATTTCTTATAATTTAGGAGTCCACTCAAAACAACAAGTAAAAAGATCTATTTATCATAATTTCTCATCTCTTTAATTACCATTACTCCACTTTATCTTTTTTCATAAAAGAACTAAACTCTTCTGATCACATCTATAATTTATAATTTCAAACTTATATCACATCAATAATTATATCAAGATTAGATTTCCAAGAATAAATCAAATACTAACACAACATAATATAACTCATTTATATTACTCAAAATATACATCCATATATCAATTATCTAGCCTCGATGACATTTTTCAAATTTTGAGATTGGGGAACTTAGCAAACATTTATTTGTGCAAGCCTTCTATACTTAAACTCAGCAAAATCCTAGGAACCATAATATATATCTGTTGCCGCCAGGATCGTCGTGGCCCATAGCTGCTGGTGGCGTCGATGGTCGCCCGTCCGCTTCTTCGGGATGCTTCCTGCGACTCGGGACCTGCAAGAAACAGCGTCAGTGACCCGGGCCAGGGATTCTGGCGGGGGCGCTCTGACGGTCAAGTCAGTAATGATCCAGGAGAACAGATCCTCCCGATCGAGCCCCTCGGGATGAGCTCCATGCTAAGAGGAGTGAGTGTTGTGTGAATGAAAGTGATAGCGGGCTGGGAGAGGTGATGGTCGAGGTGGAAGTGCCCTCCTGTATGGCCCTTCTCCCTTTCTTTCTCTCGCCTGTCCCCGTGGTTTTTTTTTGCTTTGCTTCTCTCTTTTTTTGGCTTACTCTGGCTGGGTTTTTACTCTGGCTTGCCTCGGGATCTTCCCGTGTTGTCAGATGTGTGCGATGAGGTATCGTGCTGTGGATGGGATGCCTCTCCTGTCAGATGGCTGGGAAAGCTTCCATGTGCTCTGACATTCCCTCGTCTTGCCCCGTTCCGAGAAGCCTGGCAAGACCTCGATCGACAGGCCACCACCCTCAAGATTCATGCCCTCTAGTTAGATCCGTCCCCTGGCGGTATGGCAGGTTGGTGGGGAGTATGGCACCTTGATGTGAGTTTTCTTCCCTTCTGGTATGAGTGACGGCTGTGGGTATTAATTACAGCATGGTAGGCATTGTCGTACGGCCCTCGGGAGGCCCACCATTATCCTTGGATGGGAGGCACTGCTTCCTGGGTGGTTGGTGCCTCTGCCCGAGCTGGGGACCGAGCTGGAGAGATGGGGCCCAACTCCGAGGGGCTTCACCTCGAGGTGGCTCAGCTGAGTGGAGGAGGGCTGAGCTCGACTTCGGACCAGTTGAACTCGACTTCGGGCGAGCTCGGCCTGACGAAGGTGGGTGGGGCGCAGCCTAGCCCAGGGGACTCGACCTCGGAGGGGCTCCACATGGTGGAGGAGACTTGGGCTCGAGTCCTGACCACGAGGCTCGATCCTAAGGGGCCCGCCTTGGGTGGGGACTAACACTCGGCTCCAACCTAGGCATCCCGACTCGGCGAGGACCGACCTGGCGAAGGGTGGAGCTCGACTTCGACAAGCGACCCCGCTGTTCTGGGAGAGCTCAGTCCAGCGAAGGGGCCCATGTTGAAAGTACAGCATGGCGTCTGATAGGGACTCCACGTCAATTTGCTCACCCCACGTCAGTGATCCAGCCACATCACTTGCCCCCCACTTCCAAGGCCCGTTGGCGCGCAACACTCGGGATGAAGGGAGTAATTGTGGTGCTGACATGAAAAGGCAAAGAGATCTGGCACAATAATGACTGATATCGGTGGCGCTTCACACGGCGATCCTTCAAGCCTGTGCGGGGGTGCCACGCGGCCATGTCTGAGGGGTAGTTACGGCGGGAATAGAAGTCAGAGCGGTCGCAGTTGGATTGAGGTGCTAGCCTCGTCGATCGGTGACACGTGGCGAGCATCTCTTGGGAGAGCCATAAAGGTATGGTCGGGCATAGGTTGCTTCGAAAAGAAAGGTAATTTTCCAAGACTTACCTTCTTTCAAATATTTCGTGCCCGACGTCGTATAGAGGTTTCCCCTACCTTCTTCTCCGGCTGTCTTTGTCTTCCTGGACCCTTAGCAGGTCAATTCCTTCTTCTTCTCCCGCCTTGCCGACTATGGGTCGTCTTATGTCTCCATCCATCTTTTTCTTCTTCTTCTATGGACCGCTTTGGCCCAAACTTCCGTCCTTCCTGCCAAGCCGAGGCTGGGCCTTCCCGGTTGAGAACTCCTTCTTCCTCCAACGAGGAAAGGGAGGTGGCGCGCTACGAGTTCAGTAGGAGGCCTACCCATGGTCTCATAGCCATTAGGGAACCCGGGTCCGCTCCCCCACCTCGCTTGCCCCTTCTTCCTGCTCCCGTCCCTGAACCTCCTCGGTCAACAGGTCCTGGGGGGATTGCTTCGGTGATCACCGCCGAGGATCTTGCGACCATTCAGGGTGATTACGACATCCCCGAGTCCATCCATCTTTCTGTTCCTCGTCCGGGGGAGCGGGTCACTTCTAGTGGCCCTCGTCGGATCGCCTTCTATGAGGAGACCTTTACTGGTGGCCTCCGATTTCCTGTTCATCCCTTTTTCCTTTCTTTTCTAACCAACTATCATCTTGTTCCCGCCCAGTTGGTTCCAAATGCCATCAGAACGATCTTTTGTTTCATCATTCTGTGTCACTTCCACAGGGTCATCGTCCATTTTTCTCTTTCAAGGCCTTCTTCACCCTGAAACGCCACCCTACAGAAGAAGGGTGGTGGTCTCTTTCTTCCCGCCCTCGGGGTATTATGTTTGAGCTCCCTTCTTCCATCAAAGGATGGAAGAGTAGATATTTTTTTGCCCCGATTGAAGGGATCGACTGGGTTTGGAGCGACCCAGATCGGTCTCCCAACAGGAACTCCTCCATTGAGGCAGCTGACCATGACCTGTACGAGCTGCTCAGATCGGTCGAGATCCCTTCGCTCGAGGTCTTGCTATTGGAGCGAAATCTCCACGAGGCCGGGGTCGGCTCGATGCGGGAATCGGGTGAGTTCGGCTTGGCCACCCCTTCCCTTTCTCTTCTTCTCTTCTCTCTCCTTTTTTTTTTAAACTTGGGGTTGAATGCGTCTTCTTTGGTGCAGGCATGAAATTCTCTATGGATGAGCTGCTCTCTTTCTCCGAGGAGCGAGAACAGGCAGTTGAGGCCGGCAAGCCCGCTTCGAAGAGGGCTCGTGCGGATGATGGTGTGAGGCCGGTGCAGGCCAGGCCAGACATGCCGATTTTCGAACGGAGGCGAAAGAGGGCGGCTGAGCCCGTCCCGGAGCCTCCAGGGCAGCGCGATGAGGCCCCAGTGCCTGAGCCCGAGGTGGTTGTCTGGGCTAGGTCGTCTGCTGCTGTTGCAAAGGTGGCAATACCCCCTCCGGAGGTCGTCGAGGTTGAGGAGGATGGGGGGCCGAGGGAAGCGAGGCCAGCACCCACGGTGTGGTCTGAAGCGACACCGAGCTCGCAACTGGTGTTGAAGGTGTCTTCCGCTGCTGAGGGGTCGAAGTCGACGGAGAATAGGGATAAGGACTATCGCCAGCTCCCTTTTAGATTGGGGCCCAACATCTCCCTTATGAAGGACCCCAGCCTCGCCGAGCGAATGATGGCCTTCTCAGTCCAGTCCTGCGACCGGCGGGAAGGGAGTGAGAGACTCCTTGGCGACGTCGTCAGCTCCTCCTTCGCCAACCTTTACGCCATAAGTTTTTTTTCATCCATCTCTATTCCTCCTAACCTTTTTTGGCATCGTAGCTGACGTGCTTTCTTTGATGCAGCTTGGTAGGGAACTGATCCTCATCCGGGACTTCTGTTGCAATTGGGCCAAGAGGGACAAGGAGCGGCAGGCGGAACTCGAGTCCCTAAGGATCGAGGTGAGTCGGAAGGATGAGGAGACTCGGGAGGCTAACCTGAAGGTTAAGAGCCTCACAGGCGAGGTCGGCGATGCCGCGAGGATCAGGAAGGAGCTCGAGGCGAAGAGGACCCGATTGAAGGAGCTCCGGGCCGAGTCGGAGGTAGCAAGGGAAAGAGCCGTCTCTGCAGAGAAGAAGGCAGCGACCGCTGAGAAGAGGGCTGCAAAGGCGGAGGAGAAGGCTATCGCCGCCACCCGTTCTACTGAGATCGCCAAGAAGGGGATGGCGGTGGCCATTTGCCAGGCCGAGCGCGCGGGAGAGTAGCTGGCCGAGGCTGCAAGGAAGGAGATCGTCGATGCGGTGGCCAATTTCAAGGCCTCTCTCGAGTACATAAAGGACTTCAAGGAGGCGGTGACGGACTCCTTCGCCAAGGGGTTCACCTACTGCCGCTCCCAGCTATGAGGGATCCTCTCTGAGGAGCAATTGGCTGTGCTTCAGGCCCCTGACAAGAAGGCTCCAATTCCAGCATCGGCTGCAGTGGGGTAGTGAGCCGCTCCAGTCGGGCCTCTCCCAGAGGCGGCCTCAGTGGCACCAGGCCATGTCGAGCCGACCTCGGTGGCGATAATGGCTGAACCAGGGCCGCGGGCAGAGGCAGCTTAATTGGCCTCAGCGACGTCAGCAGCTGAACAAGTCCCCGTGGCGACGACCACCGAGGAGGGTGCCCCCATAGCGAAGGTGGAAGAGGAGAAAGTCCTAGTCGGGCACCACCCAGGGAAGGAGCCGGCCTAGTAGAGTAGGGCCTCCTGTAAATCTTCATTTTTCTTTTTGTTGGACCGGGCTGCCTGGCTTGTCAGGGCCCGGGAAATAGTGTAATACTTTTTTAAGTAATGAAAAATGTTCTGATCAGTGTAGCTTCTTCTTTTTGGCATAGTGTGAATGCTTTCTCCCCTCTCCTCCTCTTCTCTCTTTTTCCCTCTTCTCTTTTCTCTTTTGGTGAGGGGAGGTCAGAGGGGGGGCTCCATCTTGTATGAGCTCGAGTCTCACGGCTTTGGAGTTGGGCTCGAGGACATGTTGGCCGGAGAGCTGGACTCCGGGTCTTGGTCGCCTGAGGACAAGGCTCAGGAGTTATCATATTGGAGTTGGGCTCGAAGACGTGCTGGCCGGAGAGTTGGGTTATGGGTCTTGAATGCCTTGGAGCTAGGCTCGAGGCTTTGGTGCCAAAGAACGGTGGCTCCAGGCTTGAGTGCCTGAGAACAGTGTCTTAGGGCTTGTATGCCTTGGAGCTAGGCTCGAGGCTGAGGTCTCGGCTCTGGGCTCTGAGACCTGGTGCTGAAAGACGTCTTTCCGGGCTTTGATGCCGGGGAGCTAGGCTCGTCGGTGCTGGAGCATGGTCCGGTCTTTGGTGCCAGAAGGACGTGGGATCCGGGCTTTGATGCCGGGGAGCTAGGCTCGTCGGTGCCAGAGCATGGTCCGGCCTTTGATGCTGGAGGGACGTGGGATCCAGGCTTTGATTCCGGGGAGCTAGGCTCACCGGTACCGGAGCATGGTCCGGTCTTTGGTGCCGAAGGGACGTGGGATCCGGGCTCGAGTGCCTGAGAACAGTGGCTCAGGCTTGTCATCTTGGAGCTGGGCTCGAAGACATGCTGGCCGGAGAGCTGGGCTCTGGATCTTGAATTCCTTGGAGCCGGGCTCGAGGCTTTGGTGCCGGAGAACGGTGGCTCTGGGCTTGTCGTCCTGGAGCTGGGCTCGAAGACGTGTTGGCCGAAGAGCTGAGCTCCGGATCTTGAATGCATTGGGGCTGGGCTTGAGACTTTGGTGCCGGAGAACGGTGGCTCCGGGCTCATCATCTTGAAGCTGGGCTCGAAGACATGCTGGCCAGAGAGCTGAGCTCCAGATCTTGAATGCCTTGGAGCTGGGCTCGAGGCTTTGGTACTGGAGAACGGTGGCTACGGGCTCGTCGTCTTGGAGCTGGGCTCGAAGACGTGCAGGTCGGAGGGCCGAGCTCCAGATCTTGAATGCCTTGGAGCTGGTCTTGAGGCTTTGGTGCCGGAGAACAGTGGCTCCAGGCTCGTCGTCTTGGAGCTGGGCTTGAAGACGTGCTGGCCGGAGAGCTGGGCTCCGGATCTTGAATTCCTTGGAGCTGGGCTTGAGGCTTTGGTGCTAGAGAACGGTGGCTCCGGGCTCGACATCTTGGAGCTGGGCTCGAAGACGTGCTGGCGGAGAGCTAGGCTCCGGATAGCAACATTCCTGCAATGCAAGTAACATGTTGTGCAAAGGAAAGTCTTTATTTTAAACGAAGGAAAAACTTACACTACTCATAGTATCTTCTCAAATTACAGGCATTCCATGTTCGGGGGAACCTGGCGCCATCCAGGTCCTCGAGATAGTAGGCCCCATGTGAGAGGGCCTCGGCCACTTTATAGGGGCCTTCCCAGTTTGGCGAGAGCTTGCCGCACTCCCAGTGTTGAGATGCTTCGGCTCGGCGCAGTACCAGGTCACCAGGTTGAAAAGTCTTCAGCTTCAGCTGCGCGTTGTAATATCGGGCAACTCGTTACCGATATGCCACAATCCGAAGTCAGGCCTTGTCCCTGGTTTCTTCTAGGAGGTCTAAATTGAGCAGGAGGCGTGCCAAATTATGCGTCTCGTCGTACTGCTGCACCCGCAGTGTGGGCACGCCGAGCTCGACCGGGATTACTGCTTCAGCGTCAAAGATGAGGTTGAAGGGTGTTTCGCTCGTGGCTATTCTGGGCGTTGTGTGGTGGCCCATAGGACACTCGAAAGCTCCTCTACCCATCGGCCATTGGCTTGGTCCAACCTGGTGCGAAGTCCTTGAAGGATAGTCCGATTAGTCACCTCAGCTTTTCCATTTGTCTGGGGATGAGCTACCGAGATGAATCGGTGGTGGGTGCCATGCTCGACACAGAACCCTTCGAACTCCTGGTTATCGAACTGTCGTCCATTGTCGGTGATGATGCAATTGGAGAGTCCAAAGCGGCAGATGACAGACTTCTAGAAGAATTGTCGAACATTGGCTTCTGTGATTCGAGTCAGCGGCTCTGCTTCGACCCACTTTATGAAGTAGTCAATCGCCACTAGCAGAAACTTTCGTTGCCCTGGCATGGTGGGGAACGGTCCCAGGATGTCCATCCCCTACTATGCAAAAGGCCAGGGGGATGATAGTTGAGAGATCGGTGCTGCCGGCAGGCGCTGTATATAGGAATGGCGTTGGCATTTATCATACTTCTTGATGAAGTTGGCAGCGTCTTTCCTCATCATCTTCCAGAAGTATCCCTGGTGAAGAGCCTTGTACGCTAGAGTCCTCCTCCCAACATGGTTCCCACAGAGGCCCTCGTGTATCTCCCGGAGCACGAAGGCTGCCTCCACTGGTCTGAGGCACTTCAGGAGTGGGTAGGAGTAAGATCGGCGATAGAGCTAACCGTCCATTAGAACGAAATGGGTGGCCTTCCTTCTGATGAGGCCGGCTTCTCTACGGTCCTCTGATAGGAGGCCGTCCTAAATGTACTTGATGTACCTGTCCATCTAGCTCGGCTCATTGGCTACTTGTTGCACCTCCTCTGGGCTTTCATAGCTTGGATTCTCATGGTACTCGACGTAGGCGCGCCCCAGCGACGAGTCCAGCAGGGTCGCGAGCCTCGATAGTGTATCCACACGAGCATTTTCTCCATGGGGAATGTGGAAAATGCAGAAGTAATGGAAGCCTACTGTGCTCGAACGGACCCTCTCCAGGTACTTGACCATCTGGGGATCTTGGGCCTCGTACTCTCCGGAAACTTGTTCGGTGACCAATTGAGAGTCGGTGAAAACCTTCAGGCTTTGCACGCCCAGCTCACGGGATACCTTTAGGCCCGCGAGGATCGTGTCATACTCCGCCTGGTTGTTCGTGGCGGCGAAGTTGAAGCGGAGAGCGCATTCCGTCACCACTCCGTCAGAATTGGCGAGGATGAGGCCTGCTCCGCTTCCGCCGAAATTGGAAGCGCCATCCACGTGAAGGATCCAAGGGTCCTCCAGTGGTCCGGGCTCAACTTGGCACTTCGGGGCCATCCGCTCTGGCTCCTCGGTGGGCCCTGTACATTCAACCATGAATTCGACTAGGACTTGGGCCTTCTGTGATGACCTCGGCCGGTATGCGATGTCGAACTTGCTCAGCATCAGGAACCATTTGGCCAGTCTCCCGGAGGTTTCGAGACAGCCTTGTATGGTCCTCAGCAGCTGATCGGTCACAACCGCGATGGGATGCGCTTAAAAATAGGGCCTGAGGTGCTTAGCAGACATGATTAGTGCAAAAATGAGTTTTTCGAAGCGAGTATACCTGATCTCCGGGTCACAGAGGATTTTGCTGGTATAGTACATCGGCTTTTGGGATCCGTCCTGATCTGTGCGGATGAGAACTGAGCTGACAACCCCGGGAATGACTGCCAGGTAGAGTAGGAGCTCTTTCCCTTCTTCCGGTCTGGATAGCAGAGGTGGAGAGGCCAGGAACTCCTTCAATTCTTCAAAGGCCATTTTGCACTCTTCAATCCAGGTGAAGTCGTGCATCTTGCGCAATGCCTTAAAAAATGGAAGGCAGCAGTCGGCCGACCTTGAGATGAACCGGCTTAAAGCTGCAACCCGCCCAGTCAGGCGTTGGACTTGCTTCTTGGATGCGGATGCTCCATATCAAGGATCGCCTAGACCTTCTTCGAGTTCACTTCGATGCCTCTCTGGGTAACCATGAAGCCGAGGAACTTCCCAGCTACCATCCCGAAAGCGCATTTTACCGGATTGAGCTTCATTTGGTGGTTCTGGAGATTGTGAAAGGCTTCGACGAGGTCGGCGACGTGGTCCGAGCTCGGTTTGCTCATAACAAGCATGTCATCCACGTACACTTGCATGTTCTGGCCAATCTGGTCCTTGAAGACCTTATTGACCAGATGTTGGTACGTGGCCCCAGCATTCTTCAAACCAAAGGGCATCATCCGGTAACAATATGTCCCTCGATCAATGACGAAGGCAGTGTGCTCCTCGTCCCCCGGGTACATCCGGATCTGATTGTACCCAGAGAATGCATCCATGAAGGAGAGCAGCCTATGCCATGAGGTGGCATCCACTAACTGATCTATCTTTGATAGAGGGAAGCTGTCCTTTGGGCACGCCTTATTGAGGTCGGTGTAGTCTACACAGATCCTCTACTTGTCGTTGTTCTTCTTCACCATCACCACGTTCGCCAGCCAGCTCAGGTATTGCACCTCTTAGACGGAATCGACGGCCAAGAGTTTCTCCACCTCTTCGTTGATGGCCGCCTGCCTTTCTGGGGCAAAGCTTCTCTTCTTCTGTCGAACCGGCCTGTGCTTCGGATCGATGCTGAGCTTGTGGGTGATGATTTTATGGAGAATGCCCGGTATGTCTGCCGTTGTCTAGGCAAACTCATATGCATTCACCCGCAGGAACTCCAATAGTGGAGCCTTCTCCTTCTCGGGTAGCTGGGCTCCGATTTGCACTGTCTTCGTCTGGTCAGCCCCGAGCTGGTAGGGAAGTAGACGCTTGATCGGGCTCCCTCTGGGATCCTGAATCCTCTAGTCGAGCTCGTCTGCCTTGGAGTCCTCCTCGGATGCCCAAGCCACGGGGAGAGTTTGGAAGCAGTGCTGCACCAGCTGGGGTGCACCCCTCATCTCCCCAATACCACAAGGGGTTAGAAATTGTACAAGTAACCTCTTGGTAGAGATAACAGCATCAAGGAGGTTGAGACCAGGTCGGCCCAAAATCGCATTGTAGGATGAAGGAAGCCTGACAACTGTGAACGTCATCATGACGGTACTCTGTCGAGGCGGGGTCCTAGCAGTGACGGGGAGAGTAATTTCTCCTTCCATCCTTACAGAGTCTCCTGTGAAACCAACAAGGGGATGTGTACAGGCTTGAGCTGAACAGAAGAAAGGTTCATCCTGGAGAAAGCATCGTAGAAAAGCACATCCGTAGAGCTTCCACTATCTACCATGATGCGTTTTATAGGATGCTTTGCAATCGTCATCTCGACGACCACAGCATCATTATTTACATTTTTCCCCCCGTCTTTTCCTTCCCTCATAAAAGGGAGTACAACCTCAGGATGCTTTGCCCCACGAGCCCTTTTGGGCATGCGCTCGGCTCCCCAGCGTATCATCCCCACCGATTTCTTAGTAGGGTGATTGTCGACCGCCGGGACTGGTGGGAGGGCGACGAGCGCCTGAGACTTCACTTTAAGTCTGCCCCCCCACATATCTTCCGAGGTAGCTCCTCTTGATGAGCTCTTCGATCTCCCATTTGAGATTGCGGCATTCCTCGGTGTCGTGGCCGTGGTCTCGGTAGAAACGGCAGTACTTCATCTTGTCACGGCCAGAGGACGATTTCAATGGCGGTGGGGGCCTAAGGTAGGTCTCGCCTTTGATCTCCATGAGGATCTTCGTTCTCGGGGCGAGGAGGGGGGTGAAACTCCCCTCAGAGATGGGGGCACCTCTTGCCCTTAGTCTCGGTTGGGAGCTCTGAGCTGGCGGTCCTGGCCTCCATGTCCCAAGTGCCTCGACGGGTGTCAGCTTCTTCAGCGGCTTCTCGTCGAGCTCTTGTCTCGTACGATCCGCCTTCTCGGCACGGATGTACTTCTGAGCTCGGGAGAGGAGCTCATAATAAGTCTTCGGGGGCTTCTTGTCGAGCGAGTAGGTCAGGCGAGAAGTCCTGAGCCCTCGCTTCAAAGCCAGTATGGCGACTGGCTCCTCCAGATTGTAGATCTCCAGTGCGGCAGCCTTAAAGCGAGCCACATAGTCCCGCAGCGGCTCGCGGTCCTATTGCCTGATGGAGAAGAGGCTATCTGTCTCTCGTGGCATCTTCTGACAGGCATCGAAGTGAGCCACGAACCTCTGTCCCATCTGGGCAAAGGAGTTGATGCTTTCCGGCTCAAGATGGGCGAACCACACTCGAACCGCCTTCCGGAGAGTAGCAGGAAAGGCGATGCATAGAAGAGCGTCAGTGACCCCCTGGACCCTCATTAGGGCTTGGTAACTTTCCAGGTAGTCCAGGGGGTCGGTGGTCCCGTCGTAAGGATCCACCTGCGGCATGCAGAACCGACGGGGAATCGGCTTCGAACGGAGAGCGAGCGTCGTAGCCTACTGGCTCGCTAGCGGAGCCAGGCAAGTTAGCAAATCGGTGGGATAACTCCGCCAGCTTGCGGTCATGCTCCTCCAGGCACTTCTCTGCTATGCGCCTGATGGCCTCATCCGTCGACCCCTCTGCTGAGAGAAGCGGAGAAGGTGACGTGGGTGCACAATGCCCGTGACGAGGGGCTTTGCCCTTTCTTCCTTGGCGGGGTTTAGATGCCCCCCGGTCAAGGTATGGTGAGCAGCTCTCTTCGTCGGCGGACCCGACCCGTTGTCTCTTCTCCGGGGTTTGACGACTATCCCGGGGGTCAGTAACGGCCCGCGGTTGCGAAGGCCTTCCTTGGAAGGAACGCAGGTTGTCGTGGGATGCTGCGGCATGGGCCGCGGGGGTCTCTGGCTGCTGGTGAGTAGCTAAGGACCGATGATGGTGCTGAAGCTGGTGCACTGCTACAGTGAGAGTGTTAATCTGCTCAGCAAGCACGGTCAGCTAGACTTCTAGCAGAGGCGGTTGAACTGGAGCAGGTGGTTCCATCCCCGGACCGTGTGGGTTCCCGTGGAAAGGGGATTCTCCCACCCGGCTGGTGGAGACTCCCCTCACTCGAATGGTCACCATCCTCCCAGTGAGCTATTCAAATGAGGCTTGTCTATCCTCGCCCCCTACCTGGCGCGCCAATCTGTTGCCGCTAGGATCGTCGTGGCCCGTAGCTGCTGGTGGCGTCGATGGTCACTCGTCCACCTCTTCGGGATGCCTCCTGCGCCTCGGGACCTGCAAGAAACAGCATCAGTGACCCGGGCCAGGGATTCCGGCGGGGGTGCTCCGACGATCAAGTCAGTGACGATCCAGGGGAACCGATCCTCCCAGTCGAGCCCCTCGGGATGAGCTCCATGCTAGGAGGAGTGAGTGTAGTGTGAATGGAAGTGAGAGCGGGCTGGAAGAGGTGATGGCCGAGGTGGAAGTGCCCTCCTGTATGGCCCTTCTCCCTTTCTTTCTCTCGCCCATCCCCGTGATTTTTTTTTGCTTTGCTTCTCTCTTTATTTGGCTGACTCTGGCTGGGTTTTTACTCTGGCTTGCCTCGGGATCTTCCCATGTCGTCAGATGTCCGCGACGAGGTATCATGCCATGGACGGGATGCCTCTCCTGTCAGATGGCTGGGGAAGCTTCCATGCGCTCCGACTTTCCCTCGTCTTGCCCCATTCCGTGAAGCATGGCAGGACCTCGATCGGTGGGCCGCCACCCTTGAGATTCATGCCCTCTGGTTGGGTCCTTCCCCTGGCGGTACGGCAGGTTGGTAGGGAGTATGGCACCTTGATATGAGTTTTCTTCCCTTCTAGTGTGAGTGACGGCTGTGGGTATTAATTACGGCATGGCAGGCACTGCCGTATGACCCTCTAGAGGCCCACCATTATCCTTGGAGGGGAGGCGTCGCTTCCTGGGTGGTTGGTGCCTTTGCCTGAGCTGGGGACCAAGCTGGAGAGACGGGGCCCAACTCCGAGGGGCTTCGCCTCGAGGTGGCTCAGCTGGGCGGAGGAGGGCTGAGCTCGACTCCGGACCAGCTTAACTCGGCTTCGGGCGAGCTCGGCCTGACGGAGGTGGGTGGGGCGTAGCCCAACCCAGGGGACTCGACCTCGGAGGGGCTCCACATGGTGGAGGAGACTTGGGCTCGACTCCTGACCACGGGGCCCAATCCTATGGGGCCCACCTTGGGTGGGGACTTACGCTCGGCTCCAGCCTAGGCGTCCCGACCCGGCGGGGACCGACCTGGCGAAGGGCGGAGCTCGACTTTGGCAGGCGACCCCGCTGTTCTGGGGGAGCTCAGCCTGGCGAAGGGGCCCATGTTGAAAGTACAGCGTGGCGTCTGATAGGGACTCCACGTCAATTTGCTCACCCCACATCAGCGATCCAGCCACATCAATATCCATAAAAAAAAATTAAATAAACTTTTAGTATTGATAATTATTTTAGGATATTCAATCAAAATCTTAATTCTATTCCACTCTTACTACCTAAGTCACTTGATCTTGAATATATGCTCTGATACCATTTAATCAGTCATGCCTTGGCCTGAGACTTGAGTTGGGTATGCGACAGGCGACCGCATACCCCTAAAGTTTAATCCCATTGAATATGCAAGGCATATCTTGTTAAATAAAAATAATGATTCAGGCATTGGTAAAAAAGCATGAATCAATTAATTATGGTGATTATGATGAGTTTTCAATCTCAAGGAATTACATAATATATCATATAACATATAACAATTTATTTAAAGAAAATCTAGCTTATGCTCTTCTAGATCTTATGCTTCTCACAGCATAATCCTAAGCTGAACTACTCCATAGTATCTAAAAAAGAAGAAAAGATATAATAAGCTACATGAGCCTAGTAAATCATCATAACCTTTAATTTATGAAATATAAAATTGAATGATTCTTCATAAAATATAAGCCAAAGAAATAATTAGATCAATTCACAAAAAATTTAATTATACATATTTGACTACATATGCTTCTAAAAATAATCAAGGATGGCCATCCACTCCCACTCTCCTAGTCCTTCTGACTACAGCCATGATCGGCCCATGGCTAGCCTTAAAAGAGACTAGATCTTAACTACATATATCATCTATTGGTCATATATAGCGATCACGCTACTGGAAGTCCAAAATGATACTAGCTCTGATATCAAACGAGAAAACATGCTTCCTTATCATTGATTGGATCACAATATTATTGTTAAGACACCGTGGCTATCAATTTAATTAACCAACTTTTTAAAAAAATTAAAAATATGTAGAAAAGTTAAGTCAAATCAAATCCACAAAGAAGGCAGTGCTAAGGATAATTTAAAATCTTTAATTTTTATAAAATAAAAAAATAGTTCGAAGTCAAAAAAATGAAGAATTAAAGTACAACAGAGAATAAAAACTTAGTACGTTCGATCTACTAGTCAGATCTTAGTATCTACTTATAATAAAAATAAATAACAAAAACTTAAATTACATAAAAATAAACTTTGCATTAATTGAAATCTAATTACAAGAAATTAAAAATAATAATTAAATGAACTACGAAAAGTAATAACAAAAAATTTGAAATTGATTGGCACAGCCTCGTTAGAAAGTCGGTTGATGTCATATCCCCTTCTTCCATCATACTCCGTAGAGCGAATTGGGCTTCCTCTTCTTTTTTCTCTTTGGATCTTCATCTTGGAGATAGAATAGGCTTGAAGATGGTGTAGGGATAGAATTCTCCTCTAAAAAATCTCACTCTTAGAGGCCAACCCACAATCCAGAGCTATGCTCTCTACCCTGTACTATACTCTTTCCCTAGGATGCTTTCTTTTATAGCCCAAGGGTCCTTTAAGTAGAGCTTAGAGAAGGTCGAATCAGTGTAGGACTGGAATTGAACTCAGAGTAGACTTCTTGAAATTATTTTGGACCGTCAGATTACATCAAATTCATTGATCCTCACTTAAATTGATTGAGTCCTGTGAAGGCTGTCAGATTGGCTTGAATCATGCTCGGATCTAGTTCAAATCAAGTTAGATGAATATTGGCAATTGGATCAAATCTCTAAGATATCATGTAGCCCTTAGCTTCATTCGCTCTGTTGGATTTGATAACGGCCATTGGATCGGGCCTTGGATGGCTAAGATCATGTAACCACAGATCAGGAAGAGATGAGAAAGATGGTTGACGATGGATGGTAGCATCTACGGTGGCTTGGAATATTAAGAAAGGAGCAATAGGGGAAATCGTGGAATAGGAGAGCCATGATCGGAGCTTGGATGGTGGTGACTGGACAACGATCGGTGATGAGGATGATGGCATTGGGAGAAGTGGCCGATGGCATTGGGAGAAGTGGCCGATGACCTGGGGAGGAGTGGTGGCTTCTGGCTGAGAGAGGGTCAGGATGAAGGTGGCATGACTCTTGAACAGGGAAGAAGCAGCAGCTCTGGGCGGTGGCGATTTGTGGGTCTCAACTGATGGATGCTACAAGAGTAGAGGGGTGATGGCTAGATCGGGCTGAGAAGAACAGAGGAATGGTGAAATAGCGGTGGGAGTCCTTCCACGACGAGGAGAATGGAGGAGAGATGGTGAGAGAGGAGTTCGACAGTGATGAAAAGCTTGGACGATGGCTAGCGGCTTCTCCTGGCCATGAGGAGGCTCCCGACGGTAAGGGGGAAGGCGGGGGATGACTTCGATGGCCGGATGGCTTGAAACGATGTATTTGGTCCACTGGAATGGGTCATGGATTGGCAGTAATAACTGCTTGTGGACCGTGCAGGAGTGTACTAACCAAACAGTCTATCCATGGTGGAGCGACTGCTCTAATATTCATATATTTTTTTTAATAATCTTCAAACTCTGATTCTGGATTTGTTTGAACTCCGATTTAAATGTCGTTTGTACTGTTGGACTCTAGAAATTGATCTCTTTCCATTCATAAATTTTTTATAAATATCTAATAAAAGATATTATTTTTTAATAAAAATTAATTAATTAATATATATTTTAATGGTTAAATTAGAATAATTAATAGATTTATCAATCGTATACCAATGATTGCCTTACCTAGCTAGGCCTAGAAGAAAATCAGCTCTTGACTACAATATACCATCTATGGGTTATATACCAGTGATCAGCCTATTGGAGGTCCAGAATGAGACCGGATCCTAACTCGTATGATCATAATCGGACTGGAGAGCACTATAATTAATAATAATAATATATTTTTGATGTAATGTAAAAGAATTCATTATAAAATATGTATGTTAAATATTTCATAAAATATGTAATGTACTTACATAATAATAAATCTATCTCTAAATCAGATTATATATGAAAAAATATACTATGATACATATAACTTACCAAAAATGATTCTACCAATGGTATATAATTCAAACTCTAGATCTGGCATTCCTCTATCAATGGAGGTGATGGAGATTCTGGCAAAATAAGTTATTTATATAATTGATCTTTAATTCAAAAAAAATTAGAATGAGCAAAAAGATTCTTGGTCATGTCTAGATCTAGATCTGGTTGTGGGTTTGATATGAGAAACTAGTTTAATTGATAAAATGGTTGATCTAAATTAAATCATTTATTTATTTATTTATTCTTTCCTTTCTCTTTCATCTTCTCTTTTCTCTCTCCTCCTTTTTTTCTCTTTTTTTTTTTTTCTTTTCTTTCCCTGCTTCCTTTTTCTCTTCATTTGATCTGCACAAACAGGGCCCTCTCATAGTTTAACAAGATCGAGGAAGGGGAAGAGGGGGCGATGGTCCGACCTAGGGATAGCCATGGAGGGGAGGGAGGTCACGACATTGTAGACGGCGATGACCAAAGGTGCCAATCTAGCTATCCACATGTGAGCAAAGATGAAGAAAAAAAGAATGGGGCTCTGTCCCTTGCTACCATAGTAGCAACATGTCAAGCTAAAAGGGAATAGAATGGGGATGGGGAGGACTTACCGGCATGGCGGCGACGGCAGGGATGTGCCGGTGTTGCTGGATTCCGACTGTAAAAAAGGTCGAGCAGCTCCAAAATACCCAGATCAAATGAGCGCAGAGGTCAGAGGGGGTTGGTTAATAAGGAAGGAAGAGGGTTTGGGTGGCTGCGTCGTTGGCCGACTCTTTTTTTGCTCGAGCAATGCACGCGGCCAGCACGCGCTGTAGGCCCGGGCCCAGCGGCTTTCCCCTAGTTTCATCATGCGGTGTTAGTGGACGAGCTCCTAACACTGTGTTTGGTCTAGAGCTCAGGGAAGAAAAGTTTTTCCCATGTGGTGTAGCTTGGTCACATAGCACTTGATGGTGCATAGTAAGACATTTAATGCAGTCAAGAGCCCATTAATGTGATTCATGGGCAAGACACAATCAACAGCTATTTCTTCATAGCTTATGCTTGTCGTCATGTGATCAAATGCATCCCTTGTAACGATCAGATGGCCAAGAGCTCGATCCGACATGATTTATGCTGATCCGTGCAATCTAAGACACGATGGATGATAATCGGATGGCTATGAGTTGATCTAGACTCCAAATAAGAATGAGAGAGGCTACAAGTCTCCGATTTGAATACGGTTTGGATCGTTGGATTCTTGGTGAAACATTTTTTGTAGCAAAGACTACAAAAATATGGACAAAGGACTAGGATGGATGCGATGATCAAAAAAATAGTAAAGGATCTCTAGAGAACCTATAGGGCCGAGAGTTAAGAGCTGTGAGAGGGATTTAGGGTTTCTTATTGAGAAAACTGTATGGGATTGAGAGTGAAAGTTTCAATCTTATAAATTTTATTTTTTTCATAGTTAAATCTTACATGTCTAAATAATTATGCTTTCTTTTATTTTCTTCTTTTTCTTGTAGTATCGATACGGATAATCATGATCCTAAAATCGGGGATCTGTATTCTATATGAGGAATCCCTTAATGAGTGGTATTAGTATAGTTGGTATAATAATTGGTATCAAAGCAAGTTGATACTATAACAACTGGTATCAAAGTCCCTAATTGTTCATGTTGATTGAGATCGAAGAAGATGGCGAGCACAATCAAGTTGGAGATCAACTGATTCGATGAAAAAAGCAATTTCTTCATCTAGCAAGTATGGATATAAGATGCACTCTCTAGTAAGGATTAAGCGACGCTATCATGTGCGAGGAAAAGCCAGCCACCATGAAGGAGAAAACCTAGAGGTGGCTCCAAATGCAGGCGGTGAGCATAATCCATTTATATTTAGTGGATGACATGGCGATCCATATATTGAGCAAGACTTTTTCGATGGTGCTATGAAAAAAGCTCGAGGAGTTGTACATAATGAAGTCCTTTACCAACATGCTATTCCTTTAGAAGTAATTTTATCAATTGCAAATGATTGAAGGACAGAGCATGTATGAGCACACAAGTAGCTTCTAGAGGATCCTCACCAATCTTCTCAGTATCGATGAAAAAGTTGAGGAGCAGGATGCTGGTCTTGCTTTCATCACTATCATAATCTTTTGTATGTAGTAACTGCTCTTCTAGTAAAAAAGAGCATCATCAAGATAGAGGAGGTCACCTCGATATTACTCCAGAATGAGATTCTTAAGTGGGAGAACTAAGTTTCAAGTTCAAGCAAAAACTCGTATTGCTGATTTCTGGAGAAGTAAGCAGCAGAAGGCAGAGCGATAAAAGATCGTAAGGTAGGCGATTCAGGTCAAATGATGTAAGCAAGATCTAGTTTACCAAAATGATGAGCTGGGGCATCATGTCAGAGATTGTCCATATCTTAATAATTAAATGAAGGATACTGTGGTGGTGGCCGATGGCAGCGACGATGGTGATGGATACTACAGTGATGCATTATAGTATCCGATGAGGTGTCCCTTTCTTCACAATAGATTTTAGATTCTGCTTATTCACATCATATTTATTATAGAAAGGAGATGTTCAACTCTCTAAAAAATAGAGAGGGTTCTGTCCACTTGCCTGACAGATAGAGCTGTGCGATCAAGGGTATCGGGATAGCTAGCTTAAAGGCACATGCTAGGATAGTAAAGAATCTGGATAAAATTCTATGCATATCCAGTTTTTGTTAGAATTTAATTTTTTTATGCAAATTGGATTCAAACGGCTATACATGAAGAGCCATAATGGAGTTACGAAGGTCTTGCATGGCAGTAGGATTGTTTTACAAGAAAATAAATGAGGAGGGTACTACTTTTAGATAAACAGTCCAATGCAAGGTGGAGTCCCTAGTATAGATAGGAGTCCATTATGAGATGAATCTCTGGTAGTAAGTGGATCAGGCACGAGATAAGAGATTTGAGAGGATGACAGGTGACATTATAGGGTAAAGTTTCTATTATTGCAAAAGGCTTTTTCGAGCAAGTTTTGGATCGAGGTGAACACAATATATGATAGAGATATGACTGAGTAGCCTGGCTCAACTTTCATATTTGTCCATCTATGATTAGCATGTATTTATCCTAGGATTTAAAGATGAAATTTTTTAAAAAACTTTCAATGTTAAATAGAAGTCCAGGATCAAATTGAGATAAAGGTGACTGGGCTGACGCCTCAATGCATGCCCCACTTTATCCGCCTGAGCAACGCTCACAACCCACACACGCTGCCGGCGCCGGCCTAGTGGCTTTCCCTTGTTTTGTCATGTGGTGTCGGTGGACAAGCTCCTGATGCCATGCTTGGTCTAGAGAGCTTAGGGAGGAAAAGTGTTTCCCATGTGGTGTAGCTTGGTCACAAACCACTTGATGGTGCATGGTAAGACATTTAATGCAGTCAAGAACCCATTAACGTGATGCATGGGAGCAAGATGAAGTCAATAGCTATTTCTTCATGGCTTATGCACGTCATCACGCAATCAAATGGCCGCTTGTAATTATAGGAACTCAATCCAACATGATTTACACTATTCCACATGATCTGAGGCATGATGGATAGCAATCAGATGGCTACGAATTGATCTAGATTTCAAATAAAAATTGAAGAAACTACAAGATTCTGATTTGAATGCAGTTTAAATTATTGGACTTATAGTGAGATGCTCTTTTCAACAAATACTATAAAATATGGACAAAAGACTAAGATGGATGTGAGGATCAAAAAAATGATGAAGAATTTCTAGAAAGCCTATAAGGGCTGAGACTAGAGAACTGTGAAAGGGATTTGAAAACTTTTGTTGAGAAAACTATGCGACATTGTGAGTGAGAATTTCAATCTTGTAAATTTTATTTTTTTATAGTGAAATCTTATATATCCAAATAAATATACTTTCTTTTACTTTCTTCTTTCTCTTGTAGTCTCGATACTAACAATTGTGATCCTGAAAATGGAGATCCATATTTTGCACGAGGGATCTCTCAATAAATGGTATTAGTATAGTTGGTACCACAACAATTGATATCAGAGTAAGTTGATACTATAATAACTAGTATCAAAGCCTCGGATTATTCGTGTTGATCTAGATCAAAGAAGATGCAAGCACAAGCAAGTTGGAGATCAACCGGTTCAACTAGAAGGGCAATTTTCTCCTCTAGCGAGGGTGAAAGATGTACTCATCTAGTAGGAGTTAATCAATGCTGTTATGTATGAGAAAAGGCCAGCCATCATGGAGGAGAAGACTTGAAGGTGGCTCTAGATGCAAGCGATGAGCACGATCTACTTGTATTTAACGGATAACATGGTAATCTTTATATTGAGCAAAACTTTCTTGATGGTATTATGGAAGAAGTTCAAGGAGCTGTACATGGTAAAGTTTCTCACCAATGCATTATTCCTTTAGAAGCAATTCTACTAACTATAGATGATCGATGAATAGAGTATGCGGGAGTACTTAAGTAACTTCCAGAGGATCCTCATCGATCTTCTTAGTATCGATGAAAAAATTGAGAAGAACAGGGAGCTAGTTTTGTTTTCATCACTTCAATAATCCTTCGAGTCCTTGGTGACTGCTCTTCTAGTTGGAAAAAATACCATTAAGATAGAAAAGATCACCTCGATGATCTCCAGAATGATATTCTCAAGCGGAAGAATCAAGCTTCGAGTTCAGGCTGAAACTCAGCATTAGTGATTTCTGGAGGAGTATGCAATAGAAGGCAGAACGTAGAGAATCGTGAGATGAGTGGTCCAAGTTGAAGGATATAAGTAAGATCAAGTGTTACCCGTGCGACGAGCTGGAGCATTATATCAGAAATTGCTCATAGCTCAAGAATTAGATGAAGGTTATTACTGTGATGGCGGATGGTAGCGACAATCATGATGGATACTACAGCATATACTTATGGTATCCGATGAGGTATTCCCTTCTTTTCAGTGAATTTTAGACTCTACCTGTCTATACTATATTTGTTGTAGAGAGAAGATGTTTGACTCTTGAGAGAGTAAAGAGAGTTCTGTTCACTTACCAGATGGATCGACCTGTGCAATTAAGGGCTTCGGGATAGTCAACTTGAAGGTGCATCATAAGATAGTGAAGAAACTGGATGAAATCTTATACATATCCAATTTTCATAAGAATTTGATTTTTCTAAATAAACTCGATTCAAACAGCTACATGTAGAGAACCAGTGATGTAGTCCTGAAGGTCTTGCATGACAATAGGGTCATTTTGTAAGAAAAGAAGCAAGGAGAGCACTATCTCTTGATAGAGAGTCTAGTATGAGATGGAGTTTCTAGTATAGATAGGAGCCCAATACGAGATAGAGCTCCGACAGTAGGTGGATCAAATACGAGACAAGAGACTCAGGAGGATGACATATAATATTGCAAGATAAAGTTCCTATTACTATATGAAACTTTTCCGAGCAGATTTCAGATCGAGATGAGTATAATATATGATAGAGATGGAATCGAGCAGCCTATCTCGATTTTCATATTTGCCTATCCATAATCAGTAAACATTCATTCCAAAATATAAAGGTAAAATCTTTTAATAAACTGATAAAATCAAATAAAGAACGAACAACAAATTAAGATAGAGGTTAATGGGATGATGCATCGATGCATACCCACCTTTTCCACCCGAGCGACGTGCATGGCTTGTGCGCACTGCAGGCCCAGGCCTGGTAGCTTTTCCCTTTTATGGTCCCGAAGTATCAGTGAACAAGCTCCTGGTATTGTGTTTGGCCCAGAGAGCTCAGGGAGGAAAAGTTTTTCCCACATGGTGTAGCTTGGTCACAAAGCACTTGATGGTGCACAGTAAGACATTTAATGCAGTCAAGAGCCCATTAATGTGATGCATGGGAGCAAGACACAGTCAACGGCTATTTCTTTGTGGCTTCTACATGTTGTCGCGTGATTAAACGGCCAAACTCATCCCCCGCAATGATCAAATAACAAGAGCTCTATCCGACATGATTTCTGCTAATCCGCTCGATCTGAGATATAATCGATGGCTATCATACAGCTACAAGTTGATCTAGAGTTCAAATGGAAATTAGGAAGGCTACATGACTTCAATTTAATTGTAATTTAGATCGTTGAATTTTTGATGAGATGCTGTTCATAGTAGAGACTATAAAAAAATATGGATAAAGGTTCAGGATAGATGTGAGAATCAAAAAAATAATGAAGGATATCTAGAGAGCCCGTAGGGACTGAGAGTTGAGAGTTAAGAAAGGAATTTGATATTTCTTGTTGAGAAAACTGTATGAAATTAAGAGTGAGTATTTCAATTTTGTAGGTTTTATTTTTTTCATAGTGAAATCTCGCATATCCAATTATTATACTTTCTTTTACCTTTTTCTTACGGCACCAACACTAATAATTGTGAATCTGGAAACAGGGATATGTATTCCACACAAGGAATCCCTCGACGAGTGGTATCCGTGTAGTTAGTACCACAATATGTATATGGTTCGATGGTTATAGGAGAGGAAGAAGAAGGGAGAGAAGCTTTGATAAGGTTTAAAGATGACTTTCGAATGGGATTTAGATGGCCTAATGCTAGTTGTTCACCAGTTGTGACAATTCTCAATGGCCATCGATCGATTCGTCCTGCCCTCGTGACCCTCACACCGGCCATTGGTGATCAAAACCACCATGGCTCCAAGGCCTTATCACATGATTTTAGGCGCTTGGGACAAGTGACCGAGTTTTTCCTTGTTTTAATTATAACTTTTTTCCCCGTCATGGATTAAATTCAGCTGGGGTTGCTGGGTTTGGCTCGAAAAGGACCCAATTAGGCCTGATTTCACAAAGAGATTTCAAAAATTAAATATTTGACTAAACCATTTGGTTTTTTTGGTTCGGTTTGTTCACGTAGCTTTTTCAAATATTTGAATGGTTTTTTGATTTAAGCGGGTTGGTCGGTTTGATTTTTGTTTTTTATCTTTTATTTCAACCCATAATCAAGGCAAATTCAGTCCAAGTTAGATTGAAATAGGGTTAAATCAACATTTTAAATTCTTAATTTTTTTAAATTTTGATTTGTCAATTTAATTCATTTTCAATAGATTGCATAAATCAGTAAACCAACAACCAGACTGAAATATCAGTTTTTCTATTTTATTTAATCAAATTGAAGTAGTTAAACTATCAAATTTGATTCGGTTTGGATAAGGCTTTTATGATTTGAACCAAATTTTTTACGCTCCATTGTCTCGTGTACTTTTTAACCCCTAATTTTGTATAGAATCTGTGCATCCTTCTTTACTTTAATTAATTAATCAGAGAAGCATCTTAGTTCCTTCATTAATTAATAATAATAAGACATTTCTCACCAAACAAGTCAACTTTTTTATTTTTTTTTGTCTAAAAAAAAAGAGGGAAAAAAAAAAAAAAAGGATACTATTTATCTTTTGACAATGTAACCCTCAGCATCATCACGTGGATTTCACATTCCTACCTCCCGTGCACATCACTTTTCTGCCTCATTCGAAATCCACTTTTCTTACTCTCAATGTGGCTGCCGAAGTAAAGCCCCCTTGCATCCGTTCCCCCCAGTACCGTCCACTTGAATAACTCCCACATGTTCCTCCAACTCCCACGTCTCTGTGAAAGCAAATAGATGCTGCTTGCAAGTCTTTCACATATCCAAAACAAGATCTTGCACCTAAAGGCGAGAGAATCGCAAGATTCCAAGCACATTGAAGGCTTGATAGGCATCATGATTCCACCCAAATAATTGCAAAACAGTAGTCAAGCTGGCCGTCTCGCAGCCTTTTCTTCCACCATTTCATTCGGTCACCAAGCCATCTATCTCTTTTGGCCTACCATCCGTGCTGGAAATATTTATATGAAACAAATGTTACCTTTTGTCATCGGTCAGGTGGAAACGGAAGAAACCTCCAACTTTTCTTTGGGCGGCCGGTTCGATTCGGATAACGGCGGCCGGAGAAATTAAAGAGTTGGTCAAACCAATCTTCGCACCCTCTGAAGCGCGCATTAGGCAAGGAAGGGCTTTTGGGGACTTTGGACACCCCACCACGGTCGGCATCACAAGTTGGTGTGTTGTCCCCCAGCAGCCACCGCCCTTCTTATTTCGACGTCCGCATGATGCATTGCTGACATTGGCATGGGTTCGATCCACTTTAGCTGGTAACCATTCCCTCCTGGCTGGAGCACTTAAAAGCTCAATTTTGTGGAGCCACAAATGCCATATCATCGTACAAACAAACGGCCTCCCAAGATGCATGTCAAAGTCCTGGTCATCAAATATTATAGACTATGGACTGATCTTTGTTAGTAAATAAATTTAATTATAATTTTATTATTATCGGTAGTTCAAGAGTCTTTTGTTGGTAGTATAAAGATTGAAAAAATTTAAGAGTCATATAAAAATTTCTATTATCTAGAAACAAATGCATGAATAATTATATTTTGATTATTTATTTAATGATATATTATGTCCTTTAAATTTTTCTGGAAGTTATAAATATTCATGGGACCGATTTGCAATGTAACGGTGAGCATTTTGAGTCTTTGAGTATCACCAAAAAATATATCATTATTTTATTTCGAGCTTACCATTCCTCCTTTCCAATAGCAAAGTGGTATCAGAGCCAATAATGTCCACCAGTTAGGGATGGCAATAAAATCCAAATTCATGGGTACCCGACCCGACCCGATCTGACCCGATTGGACCGGGTAGTCAACGCTTTGACTAGATTTGGACCGGGACTGAGTAGATATACACTCGACCCGAATTATTTTAATATTTAAATATATATATAATTAATATATATTTTATTAATTATAATTATTAGTTATTAAGTTTTAAAATACTTGAACCCTATACCCTAATCATTATATATATATATTGGAATTTTTTTTTATCCTATTCTATTCAGGATGAATTCAAAACAAGATCATAATTAATTATTTACCAACTTCATAATATAAATTTTGATTGAATATGAAATTAACTGCTGTCGAACTAAAAATGTAGTTAAATTTTATTTGTTTAATGTATGTATAATTTATAAAATTGTAGATGATTTTAAAGTTGATAAAAATGAAAAAATATTTAATATGACTCAGTTGGGTTCGGGCCGGGTAAACCAGATTATCCGATACCCAATTGAGATGGGTTTGGATAAAAAAAACCCAGTCCTGATAGTGTTTGGACCGGGTTTGGATAGTGTATTGAATATTTGGGTTTGGGTTTGGGTAGTTATGCACCCGGCCCGAACCTGGCCCATTGCCATCCCTACCACCAGTAATCTCCTACAACCCTCTTTTCCTTGTCTCACCAAAATACACTATGAAAATTGGTGCTTATAAATGAAGACTCTACTTGGATCCCAAGATCTTTGGAATTTAGTAAAAAAAGGTTATCAAGAACCAAGAGAATGAGATGCTCTCACTAATCAACAAAAAGAGTCTCGGAGAAAGGATAAGAAAGCTTTATATTTCTTCTATCAATCTATAGATGAATCATCCTTTGAAAAGATCGATCGCGATGGCAACCACCTCAAATGAAGCATGGGAGATTCTCAAAAACTCTTATAGAGGAGTTGAGAAGGTGAAGAAAGTTCGCCTCCAAATTCTTCGAGTCGAATTTGAAGCTCTACAAATGAAGGAATCCAAATGTGTTTCGGATTATTTTACAAGAGTCTTAGCCATCGTCAATCAATTGAGGAGGACTCGTAAAACTATGATTGACACTAGAGTAGTAAAAAAAATTCTACGCTCATCGGATATCAAATTCGACTATATTGTGGTTGCCATCGAGGAGTCAAAGATTTTGGAGGAGATGACAATAGATGAATTTTTGGATTCCTTACAAGCTCATGAAGAAAGACTCGATAATAAGAGACGAGCCTTTGGAGCAAGTTTTTCGGTTGAAGTTTTCTTTGAAGGAGAACAAAGAAGACTCAAGGAACGAGTCAATGCAAAGTCAAAGAGGACGAGGCCGTGGTTCGTGGATGAGGAAGAACAAATAGAGATGAAAAGAGAAGTCAAAGCCCAAAAGGAGAAGGATAATGAGACTCATCAAGAAGCCAAAGGTATGGCAAATCTAAAGTTCGGTGCTATACATGTAAGAAGATTGGATATTATGCTTCAGAATGTTGGTATAATGATTCTAATCAAGTGCAAGAGAAGACCTATGTTGCATAGAAACAAGAGGAGGAAGGAGATTTGGTTTTTCTATTGACACACAAGGAAGATGACATCAATAATTAAAGCTTATGGTATTTGGACACTGGAGCAAGCAATCATATGTATGGATATAAAGATATGTTTGTGGAGCTAGATGAATCGGTGGATGGTCATATCTTTTTTGGAGATTCTTCTAAAGTAGCAGTGAAAGGAAAAGGTAAAATTCTTATTGAATTGAAAAATGGAAGTCATCAATTCAAATCTAAAGTTTATTATGTGCTAAGTATGACAAGTAATATTTTAAGTATGGGATAACTTTTGGAGAAAGGATATACCATACATATGAATGATAGAAGTCTTCTCTTGAGAAATCAAAATAATAAGTTGCTTGCTCATGTTCAAATGACCAACAATAGAATGTTTTTATTGAATATCAAGCATGTTTCTTCCATATGTTTAAATACTTGTATGAAAGATGTTTCATGGCTATGGCATTTGAGATATAGACATCTTCATTTTGATGGTCTTAAATAACTCTCTACAAAGAAGATGGTGAACGAGTCGTCCTATATTGATTTTTCCAACCAATTTTGTGAAGGATGTGTTCTTAGCAAACAATCAAGAATGAGTTTTCCGAAAAAGGCATCATATTATGCAAGGATACCTCTTGAGCTCATCCACATCGACATTTATGGGCCAATCACTCCAACATCATTTGAAGGTAATCGATACTAACATTTATTGATGATTATAGCAGGAAGACATGGATCTATTTCTTGAAGAAGAAGTCTGATGCATTTGAAGTCTCCAAGAAATTCAAAATTATGATAGAAAATCAAAGTGGCTATCATATCAAGGCACTTCGATCAGATCGTGATGAAGAATACATATCTAAAGCCTTTGAAGATTATTGTGGAGAGCATGGCATTCGGTGGCTATTAACGACACCATATTCATCTCAACAAAATGGCATGGCGAAGAGAAAAAATTGAACCATCCTTGATATGATCTGCAGCATGTTGAAGAGTAAAAATCTACCTAAGAAGTTTTGGGCGGAAGCTGCAGATTGTGCTATCTATTTACTTAATAGATGTCCAACAAAAAGTTTAGAAGACATGACTTTACAAAAAGCATAGAGTGGTAGAATGCTAAATGTTTCACACTTGAGAGTCTTCGGTTGTCTTGCTTATGTGCATGTACCAGATCAAAAGAGGATAAAGCTAGATGATAAAAGTGCCAAATGTATTTTTATTGGCTATGATGCAAGAACAAAAGCTTACAAGCTTCTAGATCCAACAACCAAGAAGCTAATTATAAGCCGAGATGAGGAGTTCCATGAAGAAGGAGCTTGGAATTGGAAAAAGTATAAAGAAATGTATATTCATGAAGAAGAAAAAGAGGAGCAAGAGAAGATCACCTCGCCACCATTATAATCTACAACATCAACAATATCACCATCCAAGGAAGACTTTCCAAGAACATCAAAGACAAGATTCATTAAAAAGCTCTATGAGGTAACGGATGAGCTTAATCTTATATATTTGCTTACTAATCAAAAAGCTATTTCTTATGAAGAAGCAAAAGAAGATGAAAGATGGAGGAGAGCCATGGATGAGGAGATTAAAGCCGTAAAAAAGAATGACACATGGGAGTATGTCAATCTTCCTAAATGACATGAACCCATTGGTGTAAAGTGGGTTTACAAAATTAAGAAGAATTCTCAAGGAGAACTTAAAAAATACAAAACAAGATTGGTAGCAAAAGGATAGAGCAACAAGCTGGCATCGACTATGATGAGTTATTTATACCAGTTGCTCGTATAGAGACTATTAGATTGTTATTTTCTTTTGCCACTCAAAATCAATGGCAAATTTTATAAATAGATGATAAATCAATATTTTTAAATGAATTTCTTGATGATGAGGTTTATGTGGAGCAACCTATGGGTTTTGTGAAGAAATGATACGAAGGACAAGTCTTGAAGTTAAAGAAGGCATTGAATGGTTTGAAACAAGCTCCGAGAGCTTAGAATAGTTGATTGATGCCTACTTTAAGACTAATAATTTTGTACAATATCCTTATCAGCATGTTTTATATGTGAAAAAATAAAATGGAGATACTTTGTTTGTTGCTTTGTACGTGAATGATCTTATTTTCATAGAAAAAAATTTACAAGTATTCGAGAAATTCAAACAAATCATGATTCGGGAGTTTGAGATGACGGACATGGGACTCATGACCTACTTCCTTGGCTTGGAAGTAAAGCAAACAAAAGAAGGCATCTTTGCATTACAAGAAGCTTATGCAGTGGAGATTTTAAAGAAATTCAACATAGAAGACTATAAGTCAATAAGTATTCCTATTGATTGTGGAATGAAGCTACCTAAATATGATGAAGGCAAAGTGGTAGACCCTACTCTCTATAAAAACCTGGTTGGAAGTTTGAGATACTTAACTTGCACAAAACCAAACATATTTTACGGAGTTGGATTGGTTAGTAGATATATGAAAAATCCAAAGTCTACACATTGGAAGGCCACAGAGAATTCTTCACTATATTCGAGGTACCATCTCTCATGATCTATTATATTCATCTTCTAATAATTTTCAATTTTATGATTTTTCTGATAGCGATTGGAGAGGAGACTTTGATGATAGAAAAAGTATTACTGAATATATTTTTTATATGAATAATACAGCATTCACTTAGATTTTCAAAGAGTAGCCAATTATTACCCTCTCCACATGTGAAGCTAAGTATGTGGTAGTATCATCTTGTACACGTCATGTAATTTGACCAAGAAGTTTACTTAAGGAGATATACCTTCTATAAGTTGAAGCTACACAAATTGGTGTTGATTGCAAATCTACAATTAATTTGGCTAAAAATCTAGTACATCATGAAAGAAGCAAACATATTGACATCCGGTACCTTTTTGTTCGAAATCATGTGAAGGAAAATGATTTGGAACTAATTTATGTCAAGTCTCAAAATCAAAAGGTGGATATCTTCATCAAACCACTTGCAGCAGATCCATTTCATAAGCTCAAAAATTTGCTCGGAATGAAGGATGGAACACAATCAAGTTTAAAAGGGGGTGTTGGTAAATAAACTTAATTGTAACTTTATTATTGTTAGAAGTTTAAGAGTCTTTATTGGTAGTTTAAAAGTTGAGGGAGTCTGAGAGTTACATAGAAACTTGCATTATCTAGAAACAAATGCATGAGTAATTGTGTTTTAATTGCTTATTTAGTGATGTATTGTGTCCTTTAAATTTTCCTAGAGGTTATAAATATCCATGGGACCAATTTGCAATGTAATGATGAGCATTTTGAGTCTTTGAGTACCTCCAAAAAATATATCATTATTTTATTTCGAGCCTACCATTCCTCCTTCCCAATATCAATCTTCCCTACAATTGATGAATCGGTGGAAATACAAATTTGATGAAGCTTTACCTGTTGAAAGAATTACAAGGCCTGGTATATTGCAGTACTTGATTTGGTCAAAATTTTCATTTAATGGATTCAGGTTAAGAAACTGTTATACCAATCAGGTTGAATGAGATGTCCTGGTTTTGATGTGTGTTCTGAAAAAAGTAAAATAAAAATCAGAATTATGGGCATATATTCACTACTTTTAAATGAAAGAGGAATTGATATAGCATCTTTTAAACAATGAAGATGGTTAACATAGGACTTGCTCTCCAGAACCAGGGCATCAGGTCCGAATAAGAAAACATAAGCATACGTACATCACAGTACTTCTCAAACTAGCTTTAAAGTTGCTTTACAATTTCTATTTGCAAAGCAGTTTTGTTTGAAATTTTCAAATCAGACTTGCTTTGGAGCAGGAAAATTTGCTCCCTGTCTTCCATGTCAACAAACAAGATCCAAAGTCAAGAGCTAAAACTTTCTCTGCAATTCGTAATGCCTACTTTATGGAATTAAAGAAGTCTCCATGACTTTTCCAAAAGATATCTCCAGCTGAATGGAGGAATGAGAGATCTATGTCAACAATGGGATGAACATGAGTCATCATCGGCTTTCGTCGAGACGGCAGCCTTTTTCTTTAAGTTCCTCCCACATGTCAAGCACTACCACAGCGCACATTCAACCAAAACTGGGAAAAGCCCGGAAACTCTATCAACCACGTTCCACCTTCACTGAACTGTTTTCACCTTCTCATGATTGAGCTTCAAATTATAGTTAATTGTCCATGACGATCACGTTAAATATTATTTTAAATTAATAGCTTAAATATTTTTCATCTTGTTTAGAATAATTTGTTCATGTTTCTAAAATGGTATTACCATTCGATCAAAATAAGATTTTATTTTCTCAACAAAACATAACTTTATGCATGGCCTCCTTTAATTCGTGAAAAGATTTTTTTTTTTTTTTTTTGAAACGCTATTTCTAAGAAGCCATTTTAAAAAAATATGATGCCCAGAAAAAAGAAAAAAATAGCTTACACCAAAATGGCTTATATTTGATTAAATATCTATTATTCTTAAAAATTATATAAAATACTTATTATATTCTTGTTGCCGCGTGTGCTCCCGGATCGGGCTCGGTCGGCTGTGCTGGAGCGCTCATCTCCCGGTACCTGCAACAAAGTCCCCAAGGACCGGTGGTGCTCCGGCGGGGAACATTCCGATGCTTAAGTCGGCGAGAGCTTAAGAGAAACATAATGGAGGAATCAAATGGAGAAGAAAGAAAGTACTTAGCCCTGAAACGAGGTCCCTCGGTCACCTTATATAGATGTTGAATACTGCCAAAATTTATTAAGGGATAGGGTGAGAATGCCTGATTTGCCCCTAGGAGAATCAGGGTAATGGCCAGGTGGCTCCGAGACGTGGCCATGTGGTGGTGTCCGTTGAAACAGAATTCTGGTACCAGCTAGGAAGGGCTTCTAGGGCCTTTGGGTTGTTTATGGAGTGAGAATGAGTCGGTCGGACTCTATGGTGATGGGTCGGGCTAGCCAAGGGAGAACGTCCGTCAAGCCTTCTAGGGAGCAGACTGGTCGGACTTTGGTGGAAGTGGGTCATTCGGACCTCTACTTCCGCTGGTCGGCCGGTCGAACTTCTGGTAGAATGGATCAACCGGACCTCATATTTCAATGGGTCACCAGTCGGACTTCTGGTAGCATGGATCAACCGGACCTCAAATTTCAGTGGGTCGGCCGGTCGGACCTCTGGTAGAATGGATCAGCCGGACCAACCGGGAGCCTACCAGCATCGGTTCAATTCAGGAAAAGCCGGTTGAGTACAACAGTTGCCCCCCTGCTCCTGGCCTTTGAGGGGACACGTGGCTTCGAAGGACAGGAGCACCATCGCAGGTCGCATCCGTTCTCGAGGCAACCATAAATTTGATCAGGAACGTCGCACCTGATCGCTTCGAGTCTCCCACAGCAGGTGCCTGGGACAGATGTCGACCCCGCATTGGGGGTGCAGGGGCGGCAATTAATGCAAAAGAGGCGTCATGATGAGGGGCCAGGCTGGCCTGCGCAACGCTTGGGAAGCAGGGATGCGCCGCACAACGTGGCAGCATCCAAGCAATCAGTATTGTTCCTAAGGCAATCTTCTCGCCATCGATTCAGCCTTTATGCGGATCGCTGCTTGTCCACTCCCATCGACCGGTCGCCTCGACTCCTGCAGCGTGGAGCGTCGCACCGAATGACAGGACGGTTACGATGCCTGCGGGGTGAAGAGAGCCGCTTCTCCAAAGGCCTATAAAAGGGGGGATAAGGCACACAGGAAGGACTTCTTGCTACGACTGCACTTCATAAGAGAAATAGAGCTTCTTCCTCCTCCGTAGTCTCCAGTCTTCTAGATGTCCAGCCTCAAGTCAGTCCCCTGGTCCTCCTTCTCCTCTAGTGCTAATGGCGTATGGTAGTCGAGGTCCAACCCATAGACGTAGGGAGCCAGGTCTGAGTGAAATCCAGTCAGTAATGACCCGGGAACGGGTTGAAAATCTTAGGATAGTGTACAACATCCCCTCGACCTTGCATCTTTCTGTTCCAAGCCGACAGGGGAGAGCGAACAATCCCTTAGGGCCAGGAAACCTTCCAATGTACGAAGCCCATATCAAGGCCGGCTTGAGGTTTCCTTTGCACCCCTTTTTCGTAGAAGTCTTTAACTTCTACAGAGTGACCCCAGCGCAGCTGACCCCGAATAGGATTCGGGCGATCTGTTGCTTCATAGCACTATGTCACAAAGTCGAGACCGATCCTAAGTTGTCCCTCTGATTGCTGGTCATGGATAGTCAGGCATTATTGAGCCATCCTTCAGTCTCCCCTCATTATCCTGACTCCATTACGAGTCGGGAACTTTGCCGGTAAATGGTAGGTAGAGACAATGGCGTGAAACTTGTTAAGGGCCGGCCGGCCCAGGATAGCATTATAAGATGAGGTCGTACGTACGACCACAAAATTGATGGGGAGAGTCTTTTGATAGGGTTCCATCCCGATGGTCACAGGCAGAGTTATTTCTCCTTCAACTCCAATAGAGTTTCTCCCGAAGCCCGTCAGCGGCATGGGGGATTCTTGTAGCCTCGATCTAGACAGGTTCATCCTGACAAAGGCATCATATAATAAAACTTCCGTGCAGCTTTCATTATCTATAAGGATTCACTTTACATCATAGTTGGCAATTACTGCCGACACAACTACAGGGTCATCTCCAAAGAGATGGGATTCCTGGAGGTCTTCATCGGAGAAGGTGATTGTATTGGAATTCCTTGACCACTTAATAATGTCCCGGTCTTCATCAGGTCTCCAGTCGGACCAGCGGTGTAGCATGCCAACGTTCCCGTCGGTCGAACGTTGATTGGGGAGCTCAACCTCTCCCAGGGGGTCCCTAATAATTGAGGTTTCGGCCCGATCCCTTCAGGGTCGGACGTATTTGTGTAGGTATCCCCTCCTGATGAGGTTTTCAATGGCATCCTTGAGCTAGATGTACTCTTCGATATTATTCCCATGGTCCCAATGGAACTGGAAGTACTTGTCTTTATTTCTGGATGCAAAGGGGCCCTCATCGGGCGAGGCTTTGCAGAAAGGTCTCGTTCTCGATCTCCAGGAGGATCTTCTCCCTCGAAAGGAAGAGGGGTGTATAGGTTTCGAACCTCCTGGGGAAGTCCTTCGGCTTCGGGCTTCGGCGTTGGACAGACCGGTTGCCATCACTGGTAGGTTGGACCTCAGGAGCCTTGTTGCTCCGCTTCCTGGGAGCCGACCTCCCTTCAGCTTGGCGTTGACTCGTCGCTTGTTCTTCTGCCAAGGTATATTTCTGCACCATGGTCAGCAGCTCAGAGTAGCTGATCAAAAATTTCTTGTCCAGGGAGAAAGTGAGCCTCGACGAGTGCAAACCTCTTTTGAATGCCGACATAGCCACATCTTCATTCAGATCCGGGATCTCCATGGCTGCTGAGTTGAAACGGGCCATGTAGTCCCAGAGAGTCTCCCTCTCCTTTTGTAGTAAGAGGAAGAGGCAGTTGATATTCCTCGGAGTCCGACTGCAGGTCCTGAAATGAAAAAGAAAAATGTTTTCAAGTTGAAAAAAAAAAATGGATCGTACCTGACCGGATGGCGGAGAACCACATCCGGGCGGCCTTCTTGAGGGTGGCAGGGAAGGTGATGCAGTGGAGGGCGTCGGAGGTGCCCTGTACCATCATGTGGGCCTTGTAGGTGCCTAGATAGTCCAGTAGGTTGGTGGTGTCGTTGTAGGGATCCACCTAGAGAATTTTGAAGTGACGAGGGATCGACTCCCCCATGATCTCGATGGAAAAAGGCGGGTAGGAGTCGTATACCCTCTCCCTTTTGACTTTTTACCGATCGGCTAGTCGGCAATCCGCTCTTCCATGTGCAAAATTTTGATGGTATAGTCCCTTGGGGCTTCAGCATGGTGCCGGTCACCATTGGGGACAGAGTCAATGAAGGAGGGCGAGGCTGACCTCGCCCTCTTCCCGTCAACACGAGCCCCCAAGGACCTTCGAGGCTCCAGAACAGCATAGGAGAGAAGCTGAGGGGTTTCCTGACATCGGCTCCCCTCGGCGACTAGTTGGTGGTTGGTGCAGGATGAAGCAGGCGGCCGCTGCCGGTTGTTAGCTACTTCCTGGAGATGTTGAACCGCAATTGTGAGCATGTCGATGCGATTCAGGAGCGTCTGAAACTGCTGTAATCCCAGAACGACTTTGGGTTCGACGATGGCGACGACGATATCATTCTCCCTGGGAGGTCCTTCTGACCTGGACAGGGAGTAGCCTCTCTTGGCGGAGGTGTTCTGAACTCTTCCTTTTGCCATTATTAAACTCAGTAAGCGGGTTCCTCCTTTTAGAGAAGGAAAAAATGAACCTGGACCGGAGGTTCGACCCCTTCCTCTAGCGCCAATCTGTTATCGTGTGTGCTCCTGGACCGGGCTCGATTCGCTGTGCTGGAGCTCTCCTCTCCCGGTACCTGCAACAAAGTCTCTAAGGACCGGTGGTGCTCCGGTGGGGGACACTCCGATGCTTAAGTCAGCAAGAGCTTTAGAGCAACAAAATGGAGGAATCAAATGGAGAAGGAAGAAAATACTTAGCCCTGAAACGAGGTCCCCTGGTCACCTTATATAGATGTAGAATACTGCCAAATTCTGTTAAGGGGTAGGTTGAGAATGCCCAATTTGCCCCAAGGAGAATCAGGATAATGGCCAGGTGGCTCCGAGATATAGCCATGTGGTGGTGTCCGTTGAAACAGAATTCTGGTACCAGCTGGGAAGGGCTTCTAGTACCTTCGGGTTGTTTCCGGAGTGAGAATGAGTCGGTCGGACTTAATGGTGATGGGTCGGGCCAGCCGAGGGAGAACGTCCGTCAAGCCTTCTAGGGAGCAGACTGGTCGGACTTCGGCGAAAGTGGGTCGTTCGGACCTCTACCTCCGCCGGTCGACCGGTCGGACTTCTGGTAGAATGGATCAACCGAACCTCATATTTCAGTGAATCGACCGGTCGGACTTCTGGTAGTATGGATCAACCGGACCTCATATTTCAGTGGGTCGGCTGGTCGGACCTCTGGTAGAATGGATCAGCCGGACCAATCGGGAGCCCACCAGCATCGATTCAATTCAGGAAAAGTCGGTTGAGTACAACAATTCTTAATACAAGCGTGTTCTACCCATTACCATTATTATTAAATAAAAATTATGATGATTAAAGATATTTTTAAACATTGATCATGATGGAAGAGAGTTTAAGATATTGTGACGAAAAAAATGTTTATTCAGCTATAAATCTTTTAATGGCTTAATAAAATATCATCCAATATTCATTTCATGAAAAAGTCAAAAATCTATACAGATTTTCTTTCTCACGAAGCATAAAAGTTGTACTTTTTGTAGGAACACATTTTTTTCAATCTTTATCCTTTGAAAAGTCAGCCAGACAAAATGGGTTTTTACTATTTTTTCATTGACTCTACTTTTCTCCATCCATTTTTCGTAAATTAAACGATTCGTATTTGTTGGCAGGCTAAACCGTAATTAGCTATTTCAGAGCATTTGGTAGCAGGTCATTTCATGCTTTATTTTCTTGGCTGTATATAGGTAATATTTATTTGTCATGATCATAAGACTTATCCAAAAGGCTCAGTGCATTATACGGTTTCAACTTGTTAAGGTGCATCATGATCACCCGCATGGTAGTCCAGTTAGAATGGATTTTGGTTTCTTATCATCCCAGGTTCGAGTAATGATCCCATGAATAACTTGAATAAATTAAAAATTAATCCTGAAACTTGGATGCAAGGATGTTGGATGGCTTCGGAGATTGCCTATTTGAGGAACTATATCCTGTCGATCCAGCTGATATAGGATGGTGCTAGGATGAGTTCCCGATGGAGTTGGGCTTTCTTGGTACCAAAAACAATGAACAACGTTATTGGTGGGCTAGTTATAGCCCTTCTAGTGCTAGGTATAGGATGTTCTAAGTTTTTTGACCCATAAAATTATATAATATAGTTGAATGTACGAAAATGCTTGCCCTTCGGTCTAAATTTAACAAAAATCTTAAGCTTAATTTCAATAATTAACCCTAAGTCTTTCCTACAATTTGACTACGTCACAATTGAAAGGATATAAGGATATTGTGAGTGTAAAAGCACGCCCCAGGATAAAATGTGATTGATCAACAGGGGAATGTGTCACAAATAGTCCTTTAATCATTGGACTTCATGGCAAGTAAACATCGCATCAACCCACTAACCCTCCATTAACAAGTACATCCATTGTTTCTTTTGGTCAAAAAGCTATGATATGTTAATTACCTGTCCATATCATCAAACATCTCAATTTAAAAAAATTGTTTAAAATATTTTTTCATTACAATAAAATATCATTATTATTATATGTTCAATCTAAATTTGGAATGGATTTATTAGAAGCCGAAGGTTAATTATAATTACAAAAAATAATATTATTTTTTTTGCTGAAGCCATTTTATTATTTTTCATGCACTGTATCCAAGTTTAAAATTTTAAAATATCATTTTTTGGAAAACATAATCAATGCAAGAGCTTGCTCCCAAGTTAGAAAAATTATTGGTGATAACCGTTCTGGCATATGGGGATCATACAATAAAAAATCATTATATTATTTAACAATTTTTTTTCAAAATAGTAAAAATTATTAGTTGATAAATCAAAATTAAACAATATTTTTTTTATTCAAGATTTTCAATCAAATATAAATAATAATTTTTTAAAAAAATTTAAATAATATATTAATATTTTATTACATGATCATATATATATATATATATATATATATATATATATATATATATATTTTAGCTTGAGATCAGAGCTGGTGCTGACTAGCGAGAGCCATCACTGGAGTGATCTACAAAATAAAGTTTCCAGCTGGAGTTAGCTCCAGCAAGTACCTTTCGATGCTCAAGTTAAAGATCTGAAGTAGATGGGAAGTAATAAGTATGGGAAAGAGTTACTTACCGGGATGCTTGGAATCTTGGTTATTTATGAAAGAGAGCTAAAAAAATAGGTAACTTTAAAAGTATCGGACAATGATCGCATCGTTGTAGTGTTATAGTCCTAATTCGTTCATGTAAATAATAGAGATATCACGAGATAGTTGTTCCTATAATTTAAATGATTGATAATTTAAAATCCCGAAAACATGCTAGAGTGCGTTGGAGGTTCTACTCTTGATAATAATCAAGTAATATTATTTTGATATTAAGTTCGATGCTGCTGGTTGGCTAATAAGTAAGTCGACATAGACAGGAACAAGTTCTGATAAAAAAACTAGCCGATGGATCAGTGAATTAAATATTTTTTAAAAATAAAAATATATCAAGATATCTGAAATACCCGGTAAGAATAATTATGCTAGAACGGTTCATATCAATAATTTCACATCAAGCCGACCCAACCAATCCGAGGAAGGGCTAGTTGGCGAATTATTGGATCCACGTGGCGCAGACCGCGGCGAGTTTTTGACCGGATCCAAGAGGCGGTGTCGACACGCGACGTACGGCGAGTGGTCTGACTTACGGGCTCGATCACAAGCACTGTCACGTGAAACGACCGTCAACTGTACAGATGTACACCACGCGTCCCCCATTCAGCCTTCCACGAGATTGGACGGCTGAGATCGAACAAAACCGCGGCTTTCTCGCGGACGGAAGGATCGGGCGGAAATGACAGTGTACGCTAAAATCATCAATTTAGTGCTCAGATCCGTCCACGTCGGCGTGGATAAGACAGCATCACCCTCTTGGGCTCACGGAGGAGGATTGATCTGGTTGAACACGACTCTTAATGGCATTTCGCTGACCATACACCTAGCAAACATTTTCATCAATCATGCTTGCTTGCAGATTGATGCAAAGAAAAAGCTTCTGGAATCCAGAAACAAAATTTCCACTTTGTGGAGAAAGGATGCAACTACTGGGCAACAATCCAGTTTTCAACGTCTTGACAACATTTAACCTTGCATAATAATTGATGAAAGTTATCAACAATTTTTCATTTCTTGGTGGGACACAATAGTCAACAAATTAAGTACTCTAATAATTGCTTAATAATCAAAATGTTCCTTGCACATTTAGTCAAAAACTAATCAGTAACTAAAAAGGATATTTTGATGATTATTTTAATCAAAAATTATTTTTTTGATAAAACATTTCATTTCATTGTAAACATGATGCAAGACATTTTGCTGTTCAACCTTTTTTTTTTTTTTTTAACATGTTGCATGATCCAAAGAACATTTATAAAGACTTGTTAAGACTAGATAAGGACTAGATGACTACAATTTTTACTTCCCACTGCATCCTCTATAATAACAAGGACATGCAGGCCAAAGAATGTCCTAGGTGCCACCATGACTCGTTGTACATGCATAGCAAGTAACTCCAGTCTTCTCCTTTTTATCATAGGACAACCTAATCTCTGGTTGTCATCACTATTTTTGGATCAAAATTGTTCAAGAAAAATAGTATGATGGTTGTGCAAATACTAAGAAAGGTGGGAGAAAACGATATTGCTGCACATGACACTAGCTTGCAAATTGGCAAGGCAAAATTAAGCAAAAGTCCCATCAAGATTTGGAAATATCTCAAAACAAAGAGGACACTACAAGATTCCATGTATACACTACAATGGCATTTTTTATTTCGGCTACATAAAATGGCATTTATTTATTGATCCTGATTGTGTACGAGAATGATATATATATATATATATATATATATATATATATATATATATAGAATGAGGATAATGATATATCTAATTAGTGTGTTTTTAAATGCCGTACACCCATATAGTTCAATCGATCTTTTATTCTTTAATTTCCTCAAATAATAAAAAATCAAGCGCAATCATTTAGTAAAAGAACCTTGCGTCTTTCATCCAAGAAATTGTTTCATATCACGCGTCCTTATCCTTTCGTTTCCTATTCTTTTTCTAATAATTAAATAACTTATATTTTTCATTGTATGAAAAGTACTTTTAACATGGTGAAACAAGTCACCATTACTAGCCATCGATGCACAGCGCTGCTTCCATAGCCGCATGATAAACAAACCTTGTAGAGAAAATTAAAATAGAAAACGTATGGCAATTCAACAGCATGAACACAAAAAAAGAAAGTGAAAAGATCTGCGTTTCATGCATTCACAAAAGGATACACAATTAAGTAATTTCTCTCTCTCTCTCTCTCTCTCTCTCTCTCTCTCTCTCTCTCTCTCTCTCTCTCTCTCTCTCTCTCTCTCTCTCTCTCTCTCTCTCTCTCTCTCTCTCTCTCTCTCTCTCTCTCTCTCCATATTTTATCATCTAGATCTCTCTCTATTTTCTATACATGTACTCACACACATCCAAAGGTTCGGGAATACGGAATTTAAACAAGTTGCTGCAATAGCTATCCTTCTCATCCTCGGTGCTGCTATTCACATACGTTGTTAAGGAGTTTAATTGGGTTGGGCTTGATGCTGGTGTCCATAGAAGGTTGCTGGTCACTGGAATGTTGGAGTTCTCGGAGGTCAGTTGGGGAATGGTTGGATCCAGATCGTCATAGATAACACTTGGAGTAGACACACAGTTCTCAGAAAGGTTAGTCTGAGTGAGAATTTCTTGCCACATATTATTTTGAACCTCTGGTTGGAAATGTTCCTCATTGGCTTGCATGAGCTGGGATTCATCAAGGAATTGAGGAGTAGAAGTGGTGCAAGGAGGGAACTCTTGTAGAATTGGGTTTTGGAGCTGGTGGGCTTGCAAGGATGGGTATGGAACTTGGACTTGGGAATTGGGGAGCTGCGGCCCTTGGAAGTTTTGATCGAGCTGAAGGTTGGAGTTTTGGCATCTAAAAGATAGGATGTTGGTAGCGAGTCTTATGAGCTCTGAGTTGACAAATGGTTCGAGCCCCAGGAATCTGGATAAGTCGAGCTGGTTTGGGTTGTACAAGGATGAGTTGAGAAGCGAAGAGAGGTCCAGGATATCGAGGCGAGGGCTGTGAGTTACTGGATCAATTCCCATTCGAAGAAGCCTTTTTCTGATGTGGGTGTTCCAGTAGTTCTTGATCTCGTTATCCGTTCTTCCTGGTAAGCGAGCAGCAATTGCTGACCACCTAAAGCTCAAAACAGTAAAGACCATGTTAATTTAGGACATCCAAATTTAAAAAGACGCAGGAACAATTAAACAATCAAGAGTTTTTAACCAGTTTGCTTGTCCAATATTTTTCTGAAAAAGATTTTTTTTTCTAAAAATCATTAAAAGGGAAAAAAAAATATAGTTAAAGTTTCGGATAATATTTAAAAAAAAAAAAACTTACTTGTTCCCCAGCATACTATGTAATTGAATAATTGTCTCTTCCTCTTCAAATGAGAATCTTCCTCTTTTGATATCAGGCCTTAAGTAGTTCGTCCATCGGAGCCGGCAGCTCTTCCCACACCTCGCAAGCCCTGTGCACAAAACACTTCAAATGAGTTCTACCACGGGAGACACTAATTAACTAAATCATCCACAATTCAAAAACAACACCCTCAAGCTCGCACAAAACTATGAGTGCAACCCAGGACCATAAGCCGACAAGAAAGAGTCGCTCACCAGCATTCTTTGGGAGGGTTCTCCAGCTACCTTGCCCATGCTTTTGGATGTAGTCGATAAGCTTTTGATCCTCTTCCGGCGTCCACGGCCCCCTTTTCAGACCATTCTTTTCGCAGCAAGGTGCTCGTCCCATAGCGGCGATAACCAAAACTCGTTTGCCCGGAGGCTAGACTCACCTTTTGGAAAGCTTGGCGTTTGGAGGAGATGATTAGCTAAAGGAGGAGAAGAAGAACTCAGAAGCCTTGTTTTGGGGTCCAAAGCAATGGGTATTCGAATGGGAGACAGCGCTGTACGTATGGGTTATATAAACGGAGGGAGCTAACGCTGGAGAAAGTCAAAAGGATTCGGTGCCGGCCTTCGTTAATCAAGAAGGCGACGTGTCCCCCTCCCGCGTGGTGTCTTAGTCTTTCACGAGGGCTAAACGTCAGAGGGGCCTGGACGGAGAGGAGAGTGATCGTTCACCACGGTGCCGTGATCACGGCCAATAACTGCCACTGATTTTTACGGGCCCCACTTATGAAGCACGTATCTTGATGTCTTATTATAAGAATCGACGGTCCTGATTGGTGTGCACCGGGCTGGCTCACAGTGTAGACAATAATTGGCATCCTCTTATTATTATTATTTTTTTCCAATTACCTGTCGTCAACCAAGGTGGTGCCACGTTGCTCGCGTGATGTATGGACGTTGACGCGTGGGTGGGGGGCTTTTCCCGTTCACGGCGTTCTCGCTCGGGTCATCGTCTGGTGTGAGTGCGCCCACATTGTTGGTTTGTAGTGACGCACGCTTAAATCGTGAGATTTAGGGCATTACAATGGCAAACTTGAAAGTACTTCTTTCTTAATATATAAAAAAAAATGGTTGCTGATTTTTTACAACCTATTTATAAAAATTATTTTTTTGACTAGGTATGTGCTAAAGTGACTGTGGTGACATTTGTAGGATCCACTATTTGTTGCCTTTTTTCAGGTGGCATGTGTATAGACTAATTTAATCATTGCAAGCAAATGTTATTCTAATATATACAATCTCTATAGCTATGGCATTCTTATCAAGTATAGGATCAATTTTACTTTTCAAACAGTAGTTTGAATGGGAATATAAATTGCCCATCTTATAATTAAGAGAGAGAGAGAGAGAGAGAGAGAGAGAGAGAGAGAGAGAGAGAGAGAGAGAGAGAGAGAGAGAGAGAGAGAGAGAGAGAGAGAGAGAGAAACTATTTAGTTTAGATGAACTACTACCGTTAGATCCTGACGTTTGGATATTTCATCTTATATAGTGTTAACCAATATCTTTTTTCTTTTTCAGCACATCTTTGAGATGAAGTTGCTGAGATAGCTAAGTTTCATATCCTGGTTTCCTCTTTAAACAAAGAAGGTTTTCCATGATAATGCAAGATTATACGAGTGGATTGCCAGGAGGGTCACTTGTTTAAAATTTTACAATCATGCTTTATTTATCAACTCGATACACTAACATTGCCGGTGCGGTTGCTTCTCTTTACCATGCTGCAATTGATATTTATGTTTTTTTATTGAAATATAATGAGATCGTTCATGTACTATAAATTAATGAGATGTATTCCCCCAAAAAAATTGAAAGCTTCCATTAGTATCAAAATGCCTTTGGACAGGGAAGAGATTTTGTATAGCTTAAACACACATACATCATCTTTACATGTCATTTTACGAATAGCAAAAGAGATGATATATTTAGAAGGACAATTCTCTATTATGGACAGGTAATGTCTCTATTAAGAAAATAACATCGTTTTTGGTGGACCACCACTCCTTGAGGTAATAGCTTTCGAAGTAGCAGCATTTATGGAATCCAGAAGCCCTCTAAACTTGTGGTTTTGTTTTCATCTAGACAGTCAACTTACAGGTACACATTGCTTGCCAAACAAGTGTTACTACCCCTTTGACCAACACTTTTCCCTATTCAAAGGATGCATGCATAAGGTCATCGTAGATTTGATCCAATGATGTTGTTTCCTAGCTACAAATAAAATTACTTCTTTCTTTTATATGATGTGCTGATCGGAAAATTGTTACTCTTACCGTATACAATGTGGTAGCATTGATGTTTTAAATATTATTAGCAATATGCGTGAACGATGCTCACAAAGAAAAAGTATTCTTTATATTGTTTAGTCATTGGATGATTTCGACAAGTAGACTGATATATCACAAGGTTTTCCAATAATGAGATTTTCTTCCAAAGAAAAGTGATGGATGTTTTTTCTTAATGCAAGAAAAGCTTCAAGGTCTCCATACAAGGTTTATACATAATTTGTAGCACATGTATATTTATTTTTAATTTTAATTATTATAATAAAAAAATTGATAGCAAATAAAGTTTAACTTTAAAAAGATGAGAATAAAATATATTTTGGTTACAGCCGTTGCATATATCAAAGTGAAAGAATGGCTGATTTTTTTATATCTTGAATTGTTAGGTCATATTTTACATGATTTTCAAAATCTAATATATATATATATATATATATATATATCATTTATGTTAATCAATGAAAAAATTTATTAAAGAATTTTGAGAGCTATATAAAATACAATCCAATAGTTGACGGGGAAAAAAAAAAAAAAAATTACGCGGAGAAAATAAATAACTTCTTCACGCACGTTTTTAATCTAAAAAACATCATCTTTAATAAAGTAATGATTATTACATAACCATGACGACTTCATGAGAAAGCCTTCCTAACGCGATGACCGCCCCATCACCTGGGGACGTGTCACCCTGAGGATCTTTCACTGCCTAACTAAAGCGGATTCTGCATCAGGAATCGCGCCCCCTTAGATTGCTAAATCACCACCGTGACGCGTGTCCCCTTGTCTGGTATTCCGTATTCGACAACAAAAGGCCCCTACCATTTTGACGTAAGCCCCTCTTTGAGGGGGGCCACCACCAACTCCCAAAAGCATCCAATGATTTTAGTGATTTATTCATAGCGAATTATTATAAAGCTTGCAAGAGGAAAAGGGTGGGCATGATGCCTCGAAGGTTAAAAAAGGTATGAAAAAGATCGAGGGTGTGCATGGTGCCTCATCAACTCCAACAACAAGTATGTTGGTCAAATATTATAATAATTCCTTCTCTTACAAACTATCACTTTAACCCCCGAGCAGGAAATATTATATTACATTATAAACGGAACTAAGGTATATCCAAACCCTGGGTAACATGACTGGATTATTCGAAAAGCGTCTTCAGCTTTGGCTAATGTTCCTACGGGTTATATAGCTTACCCCCATAGGAAGAAACACAAGCAAAGGCATCTGTTTAGAATTGACAACATGGTGCCAAGTTGGTGGTCTAATTATATATTGGTACAGAAGTTTCCAAAACGCCGGCTTTGCCACGAACGGAGTGCAGGCTTTCGTGCCCTGGTGCCCATGTAAAGTAGGTAACTTGGGGAAGTCACCTTGATAAAAGTAAAACTTGGTAAATGGGAACCCAAGGTGAAACCAGCTGTTCTATCTGGGCGGTGGTGAAAATGACATGGCATGACTTTAAATTGTGTACCGAAAAAATATAGGCCAGAAATGTTTAGGAAGTTTCTTATAAGATTTATGCTGCATCGGAGCACCAATCATGGTGTGACAAGTGACCCATTTTTTGAAGACCTGGCCTTGGATAGCAACCAATTTTGATATTATATTTTTTTTTTTTTAAAAAAAAAAAACTTTTTCTATGAACTATTTTTATGATATTTTAAAAACTTTGATAGATTAGTACTGGAATGAGTTGGCAGCAATTTGGGTCGAAATCAAATTAGGCTGCTCACCAATGCCAGGCTGGATAGCAAGCTATAAAAATTACGGTCAATGGGGCCCAGCATTAATTACTAAGCCTGATTCAAAGCGTAAGAAAACTCAAACACTATCGGAAATTGGAGCCCGCTTATTCATTTCCCTAGCCAACAAATAAGTTTGGATTGTTTACATGATGCACCGTGGAGGGTTATAAATATAACTCCCAAACATATACTTTTATTTTTATGAGTTTGATACGTACGTTAATCAGCAAATTAACGTTCAGAAGTTTCAAGGAGATTTGCTGTCATGTTTGTGGCAACGCATGGTGCAGGATTTATATCAAAATTAGAAGAAAAAAAAAGAAAAAAAAGTACGGTGTAAGTTAACAGCAAGGTTATACTGCTGCAAAAGTAGGCAGGGACGACGCATGGTTTACGGCCAGATATATATAATATAGTTTCAGTGCATGGAAAAGACCTCGAGGTCATCGCGAGTTCTGGTGGCCTTTTGAACACGAAGGGTACCTCATTAGTTTAATGCACCATAATCTTCCGCGGTTGCCTCCGTGTCTGGTGTTATGGAGCCGAACCATTTTTTTCGACCAGCTTACCATGTTCGAGTCAAGCCGACACTTTAGCCAGTTACGTGGCACCACCAAAGCGTTTGGTGTCATTTCGCTGGCCCAACCAAGTGACGTACGTCTGCCCGTTGACCCCATATATATAGTAGTTAATAACAAGCGTAATAGGTAGCATGATGCGACGCTTTTCTCGGTTTTATTATATTTTTAGTAAAAATATATAAATAAAGCATGCTAAGTTTGTAGTTACACTAGCACCTATATTTTTCCGGATATTGTGACGATACGCAGATCTATTTTTCTCTTCGGTCATCCCAAAGCCTATCCTGACAAGCTCGACCATTCAAATATATTAATGTATTTTTGAGAGGGCTTGCATGAAGGCCTAGTCTCGCTTTCACCAATTCATGAGTGCAATCATTTCTTTAGTTCACAATGTAGAAATGGTGAGCAAAGAGCTGTTAACATTTTTCCAAGATGACATACATGAACTAGTAGAAAGGAAAATTCTGAACTTGCTTCTACCATGCAATCCTCAGATTTCACCCTCTTCCACGTTGCGGACTGACCTAATCAACAAACTAATCCGCATGGAATGAGATCAAGGAATATATATATATATATATATGATCTTCAGGTGAGATTCTCGGATTAGCTTAATGAATTTGAGATTGCCATGCATGGTGCCTAGGAGACGCACGTATTTTTTATCAGCTCACCTAATTAGGTTAGAAGCTCAAATAAAAGCATTTAGAAGCTTACGTCTCTCATTCCCATTAGGGCAACTCCCTGGCGACCTTCTAGGGGTTTTCTAATTCTTGGTTACCTTCTTTAGCTTCCTTGTCCTCCTAAAAATAATCAGTAGCCTTATCAGGGTATACACATCGATGTGCACGTACAATTAGGCCCAACAAACGTTGAAGGGATTAATTGTAGGTGGTAGCTTAAGATTGGGAGGACAAGCAAATTATTAGTATTATATGTATAGGACCTTGAGATCTGGTGTGCTAGTTGTATGTGGTCAAGACCTTCAGACATCTAGATTCAAGTTCATCTATTCAAACAGAAAGAGCTCATGAGCCTAGAATAAAGGATCCTTAGCTGGACATGAGACAGAGAGACTTCAGTTGATCGCAGTTGGTGCCCTCCCCTACCCAACTTAAATCCAATTAATAGGGCTGCTTCTGAAGTCCTGACACGATGTGAATTTGTGAAAATGATGAACAAAACTAGGTTCTCGTAGCTCCTTTTGGCCATTTAGTGAAGCAATATTTTAAAACTAAGATAATGACACATAAAATATGCATGGGTGCAGAACTGCAGATGTGCCAAATGGTGAATTGCTCAGGCTTGGCTTCTTTGCCAAGCTTGATGATGTACGTTCAAGAATGGCTTCTTCACGAACCGATCGAACTGAACAAGCTAGCTTGTTATCAAGACAAATCGAGTTTCTATACAAGCCAAGAATGATCGAGTTCGGTTCGTTTAGGGTCTTTTGACTTCTTCCTGGCTTGTTTTTTAATGCAAGCAAATTAATAATGAGCCTGGGCCAGGCTTTTTATGGAGGCTTCCCCTTGTGGTAAATAAACAGATTGGTTTTTCTGCACCCAGAGTCTACGTACACTACCTCGAACAACCATCAGACCGTCGAGGAAACATCGAACACGTCCCCCATTTATTAATTTGCTTGCATTGGTGGCCAACCATTCCACCTCATGCTTGACTTCCAAAACTACACGCCTGTACAAATGTTTTCAACTCCTGCATCTCTGTCCGTGGCCTCCCCAAGAAGTTGCTTGCAGTGTTGATGGGTATGTCGACATACCTCGAGAGGCAAAGGTACCATGCACGGAAGGGCTTCGTGTTTTACAATGGAAATTCTAGACAGGATGAACAACCGACCATTAATTGATACTTTCCATGCATTTAGATGGACTACTGATGTAAGTAAATATATGGCTAGTACTTTTATTCGGTATCCAAAAGAAAGAAAATTAAAAGAAAAACGTATCAGTTAAAAATTTTAAAATGAATTCAAACTAAATAAACAATATAGTCTTTATGGTCACGATCATCCACAATTCCTCTCATATGTATTGCGTGGCATAACAGTAGAAGCTATTAGGGGAAAAAAAAAAAAAAAACCTGAAAAAAGACAGAAAAAGAATTTGTGCCTGGTATTCTAACAAATTAGGCAATACAAGATTGTCAGGACTACGAGTCGGTTTGGGCCAAGAATATATGTCCGTTTTAAATGGCCCAAGAGCAAGCAATTTTCTGCCTGTGTTAAAAAAAAGAAAAGAAAAAGAAAAACCATTTATTTACTAAGATAGCGGAAGACTATTGTTGTTTTGTTTACCTAACGGCAATAGGTTCTGATTTCCTTCTTCGTTCCGCATGCTGTCTTTAATGTGATAAGGAAATCTGTTGCAATGTCAACCTAAACTCTTATCATTGAGTTCTCACATTGATTCTAAGATTATCTGAAACCTCGATTTATTGTCCGGGTATCCAATCCAGTAACATTCTAGTAATGGTATACGGTGTGCTGGCACCGAATCCTCGCGGACCGGATGGAGTGGCTGGATTGCTGGTTTGCCTTCTGGAGTTCCTGCAAAATAAACTCCTGACTGGATTTTCTTCGATGAGGGACACTCCGATGCCTAAGTCAGTGAGGATCCAGGTCACAGAATGGAGAATTCTGAAGAAAAGAAGCGAAGTGAAAGGAATGGGAGCTTGCAAGAGCTTCGTTGTGAACAGGCTCTGGTGTGCATCAAATTGCTTGCCTCGAGAATCCCCTCTTACCAATATTTATAGGAGTAGTCGAGAATCCCCTCTTACCAATATTTATAGGAGTAGACGTAACTGAAAGTAGTTGGGTCCGCAAGACTTCAGTTAGGGAAGTTAGTTAGTCTAACATCCCCGTAACTAAAAGTAGTTGATGTCGGATATTGGTTATCTCAATATTGTGGAAGCCAGAACTATTGACCACGTGGTTGGTTATAACAACCAAACCCACTTCCGGTAAGTTGAGATTAATCATGAATTTACTTCAGAGCCACTCTTTCATAATGGACCGAAATTAAGCTGGCCATTTGCTTCGTACCTATCCTCTTCGGAGTAAGCCGAAAACATCTTAGCCATTTATTTCGGAGCTACCTTCTTCGGAGTAGGCTGGAGTATTTGCTTCGGACTTGTCCTTTTCGGAGCAAGCTGGGAGATGAATTAACTGTCTTCTTCGGACCAGTCTTCCTCGAACTGACGCGAAGAACTAACTAATTGTTCTATAATAGTGGGATCAGGGATATATTTCGGAATCAACCTTTTTGGCACAGGCCGAAGACTGACTCTACGTTGTGATTAGTACATTAATGTCAAATCATCATTTTGTCGGGTTTCAAAGTTATCTTGGTTTGGGTGACTGGTTCAAAAAGAATTAATCGGGTCTCTGAACTGGTAATTGTCTTTTATTGAACGGGGCTTATCACAACACGGTATAATATGAAATGAAAAGATGCACTAACATTATATTATAGTAACGGTATATAGTGTAATATGAAAAGGCAAGATGCACCAAATGTTGATATGATATAAATTATGTATCAATTTAGTATTGATATAGTATGATACATCCGATACATTATGATATCTAACGGTTTGGCAAACCTTCACCATCTTTGAATTTTGATTCTTTTTGTTCAATTAAAGCATCCCCTTTGACAAGTGCAATTCAGTTTTGCCATAAAACAACCGATCTGCTGTATTGATGTGCCTGGTTATTAAACGAGGCCACGCGGTCGAAGCCTAGCAGGGCAACTTTCACGATCCGGTTTTGTGGGCAATTTTCACGATCCTGTTTTGAAAGAAGCACAAATTGCATAATTGCTTTATTGACTATAAATAATCTATCTACTATTTATTATATATAACTGTTGACACTGAACTTCATAGTAAAATTTACATCATCAGGAATTACCGGTCGGTCATCTCGAGCGCCTGCAAAACAAGTCCCTGACCAGAAATTTTCCGGTGAAGGATACTCCGATGTCTAAGTCAGTAAAGTTCAAACAATAGATAGAGAATTTTAAGAGAATTAAAGTCAAGGGGTACTTCACTTTTCTTGCTTAGTTTGCTTGCAAAGGTTCTCTCTTACCTATATTTATAAGTGTTCACATTAACAGAAGTTAATTGGTAGAAGTTTCATACAATTAATCTCAACGTTATTCCGTTGAAACTAACTTGAATCCGTCACAACAGATGGTCGTTATAACGTTATTCAGTTATGATAACTATTTATTAAATTGGTTGGCGAAATCTAGTCATTGACCCATTTGGAGGCAGTTCACTTGATATTTTTTTAACTTTAAATTGGTCAGACTTTATAAGTCGGTCAGATTGTTATGCTTCAGAAATGAGTTGGTCGGACTTAATATCATTAGCTTATCAACTTTTTCCAGCCCGATGCTCGAGCCAGGCATACGATAGACGACCGCATCTTCTCATACTTCAATTTCAACGGAAATACAAGGCCTATCTTATTAATCAACAATCATACAGTGAGAAAATAAATCCGCTATTTATTTATTTATTTCTAGAGTTTTCCTTCAAAACTGATTAGTAGATAAAATTCTACTAAAAATTCAGGATGCAGTGTAAGCAAAATTCAATTAAAATCTAAGATAAAATATGAATTAAAAATCTAACACCTAAACCCTAAATCCTCACTAACTAGTTCTAAAGCCCAATTGATCATCTGGATCTGTAATAAAAATATAGAGAATAGGAGATGAGCTTTATAGGCTCAGTAAGTTACCATTATTGCTAAGATATGCATAAATATGTCAACAACAAATTACAAATATACACAAATTATATATCATAGATCAACCAGCTCATGACAAAATAAAATACAATATCATATTAATATGCACATTCAATTAACAAACAACATAACTATAGAAAGCCAACCATTTACTTTACACTCTTAGCCCCTCTAATTATGGCCACGATTGGCCCATGGCTAGTCTCGAAAGAGACTAAATCCTGACTACACGTACCGACATCCGATTATGTGCCAGTAATCATCCCACTAGAGGCCCGGAACAAAACTAGCTCTGATATCATACGAGAAAACATGTATCCTCAGCATATGCTAGTAACCATCATGCATGACTAAAAATAAAAGGCAACTAGCTCCTGACTACACATACCGTATATCGGTCATGTGCCAGTGATCGCCCCATTAGAGATCCGGAAGGAACTAGATCCTCGTGTATCATAGTCGGACTAGAGAGTGTCAACACCAACATAAATAACAATGTATACAATCCAATACATATCAAATTATGCTATACATATTTAATATTTCATAATATTCATATCATATTAAGCATATAATACTAAAAGTTAAGATAACTTACTTAAAAGAACTTTATCAATATATGGCATGTTCGAGTTTCAACTTTGATACTGCTCTATCGATAAGAAAGATAAAAATCCTGATAAGATTAATTATGTAATTAATTTTCTATCTAAAATAAACAAACATAAAAATGATTTTTAGTCCGGTCTGGATCTTTCTTGGCCTAATTTACTAAAAGAGTCGGTTCAAATTTTATTATTATTTTTGATATTTTATTTTTCTCTACTTCTTTCTCAAACAAATATATTTTTCACCAGTTTTTTTTTCTTTCATTTCTTTTCTAACAAATTTAAAATTTAAAATTTAAAATAAAAAAATAATTTTATTTTTTTGAAATATATCATTTTTTTCCTTCCATATGTTTTTATTTCTTTCATTTCTTTTCTTTTTTCTATGATTTAATATAAAAATAACAAAATAAAAAAAAAAATCGACAATCATACGACCTGTGCATCACACAAATATAAATCTAGTTAATTATAATTTAATAGCTTTTTTCTTTCCATCTGTTTATCGTCAAGAGCCAAAGCAACCTTGTTACCATATGAAGGTGCCAACTAAACCCAAGTAGACAAAAAAATTAGAAAGTACAAAAACAACAATATCTAATGTTCAAAGCTGCACCATGACATTCTCCTAAATTATATCTGAAAATTTTTTATTTTGTCCAAAAATCTCTTTTTTTGCAGCTTTTCTGATCTTTAAGCTCTAAACATGTTCCTTGTTTTTATCTGAGAAAAATGAAATAGGGAAACACATTCCACTGTAAAGTTAGTTGACACTACAGCATATTGCAAAACACAATTCTCAATCTTTTTAAAGCTACTGCCACCATAATGCATCGAGCAGCCTACCTGTAACAAATTCATGGAGGCTTTAAATTTTTAAAATTTACAAGTCTTTAAAACAGTTTATACTCAGCTATCCTTAAAGCAAGTAGTTTTGAAATTAGTTTCAATATGAATTGCATCATTGTTCAAACCATGCTTTCATAACAGAAAGAAACGGAAATTTTATTTTTGGCAAATAAGAATTTCCTTGACCCACAAGTTGGACAGTAAGAGGTTATATTTCCTGTATCAAGCTATCGAGGAATTGGAAGAAATCATTTCCAATAGTTGTTTGTGTAATGCCCCATTTGTCACAAGTACACCACCGGATGGGAAGATAATTCTCCTGTCTACTTGATCAGCAGCAAGATCCAGTGAACTTCCACTCCAGTCACTAACCTGATCAGATGAAGCTAATTTCTTGATCCATAATATACGAAACAAATGGAAGAATAATGCATTGACATGAAATTTGGTAGACACTTGAATAGTAATCTCAAAACAAACTTAAGTAAGAGATTGAGTTACAAGGAAAGACAATCATTGGAGGCTTCATGTGACCACAACCAATTTCGGAACTCCAAGAGGGTCATCACACATGGATATTAAAAAGGGTCATCACACATGGATATTAGACAGATTCATTGCAGCAAAATTGATAGCGCATATTATGTGTTAGAACCAATAAGATACATGTAGAAGCACATGCACAGTGTAAGCAGTAAACACAGCCCATCAGGAAGGCCAAACAGAAAACAAGCTTCCCTACTTAACAAGGATCTCAGTTGTTCGCAAACCAAAAACCATCATTTCCAAATAAGAGCTAGAAGCATTTGTCAAACTAATCAATATCAAAGAAAAGCAGATACAACTCAGCCAAGCCAAAGAACAAAACTAATATGATGCACCATTTGAGAGACCATACCTCCCCTCCCGATTCATGTACACATATAACTCCAACAGCATGATCCCAAACCTATATTAAGTTGACATGAAAACCATCAATGCATGTTTATGTGTGATATTACAGAGTTGACTAGAAATGGAAGTATGAAAACCTTGATGACAGTTTTTGCCCTTGCTCGAAGAATGAATACAGAAGCTCTACCTGAAGCAACCATGAGGTATTTGCACAGGCTGCAAAAACATAAGCAAGCAGCTATCATTTAAGTAAAAAATATGATTTTTGTGCTGACATTATATGAGTAATGACCTCAATTAGAAAATATGCAGGGACAGTTATGCAAAAGAAAGCACAAACACTGAAAAACTGAAGACCAGAGTTATTCTGAATATGAGGAGAAGCCAATTATCTATGACACCGTCAATTAGCAAACACTTTCTTTATATGTTTTTTACCATTTATACAGAATATCCAAGACAAATTGCATAACCAAATCCATAACATGCTTCAACACTTAAGCATTCAAAATATTGCCCCCCACACCCCATCCCAAGAGAAAAAAGGGAAGAAGTTACAATGAGAGTAAAAATTCCGGAGTACTAACAAAGATCAAACAAGCCAGCATCTTAACAATGCTTTGATTCCTGCGTCAACCTTCTCCTTTCAGGGCCTATCCAAAAGAGAATCCAGTACCTTTTGCTTGTGAATATCTGAAAGTGTATCAGTTCAAACTAGTGAAGTCCTAATCTTCTACAGCATATATTCCTTTTAGGCCAATTTTATTATTTCTCTCATAAATTTGGCATTTTGGTGTGCCTAACAAAGGAAATCCTATATGGTTCCAAATGTTCTTACAATGTCTCTCCATCAACAAGAATCCATACATGATGATGTATGCACATATCTTAACAACCTACTAGAATCACTTCCTCAAGCATTTCGAGCTTGCAGACTCTCTAAAATACTTCAACATTGGTTCCATTTGTCCTGAACTTCTTTCTACTTGAAGTTTCATAAATATCTGAAGATCAATGAAATGGATGAAAAAGCAAGTCCCTCGACATCTTTATCAGCTACATAAAATAAGATGTCTACATGAAAGAAGCAAGTACATGGTAACGCATACCATCATATCTAATACTTGCTTGCAAGAAAATGTAGATGCATGTCCCACAAAATTTATGTATAGGAAAGGAAAATGAATGGATGCTGTTTTCAACTAAACAGGCCAGCACATTCTCACAGCCTCCTTGCAAATGGAGAAACGAAGATTTCATCATGCGAGAGGGAGTGTGTGAGAGAGAGAGAAGTTCAGGGCTTTTAAAGAAAGGCAGAGAAGTGTAGGACTAATGACTTTGGCAGATCCATGCAGTCATACTTAAGGAAAGACAGTATCATAAATCAGGTGTGTTTAATTTGGCCCTTTGTTATATGGATTGTGTTGTACACAAACACAGTTCTATTTGCCTATCTAATGTGTGTTTACTTTGGCCCCTTTATATAGATTGCATTGTACACGAACACAGTTGTATTCTGTCTATCTAAAATCTTGCACTCATTCCTTTTCAACAAAACCCTGAGTCAAGGGGATATTTGGTGGGTTGCTCCTTGCTATCATGAGCTTAGAAGGCTAATATTGGATAACAAAGGTTTAGCTTCTTTTTGATAGTTCTTTCAGGTTTCAAGGAATTCACCACCTGTTCAAAGTTTTCTTGACCAGCAATTGGACAACAAATCATAGCACTGCAAAAATTTGGCATTAATACAGAAAAGTCAAAGACTTCGAAGGAACACCTTTTGATCTATAGAGTTGATTCCACAAGAATGAATTAAGTCTTGCATGATAAATAACACTATAGAGGACATTGTAAAAGCTTAGAGATGTTTCTAAATGCAATTGAAGGAAAAGCATCCCGAATGATAACCAAATCCATAACATGCTTCAACACTTAAGCCATTCAAAATATTGCCCCCGGCACCCCATCCCAAGAGAAAAAAGGGAAGAAGTTACAATGAGAGTAAAAATTCCGGAGTACTAACAAAAGATCAAACAAGCCAGCATCTTAACAATGCTTTGATTCCTGCGTCAACCTTCTCCTTTCAGGGCCTATCCAAAAGAGAATCCAGTACCTTTTGCTTGTGAATATCTGAAAAGTGTATCAGTTCAAACTAGTGAAGTCCTAATCTTCTACAGCATATATTCCTTTTAGGCCAATTTTATTATTTCTCTCATAAATTTGGCATTTTGGTGTGCCTAACAAAGGAAATCCTATATGGTTCCAAATGTTCTTACAATGTCTCTCCATCAACAAGAATCCATACATGATGATGTATGCACATATCTTAACAACCTACTAGAATCACTTCCTCAAGCATTTCGAGCTTGCAGACTCTCTAAAATACTTCAACATTGGTTCCATTTGTCCTGAACTTCTTTCTACTTGAAGTTTCATAAATATCTGAAGATCAATGAAATGGATGAAAAAGCAAGTCCCTCGACATCTTTATCAGCTACATAAAATAAGATGTCTACATGAAAGAAGCAAGTACATGGTAACGCATACCATCATATCTAATACTTGCTTGCAAGAAAATGTAGATGCATGTCCCACAAAATTTATGTATAGGAAAGGAAAATGAATGGATGCTGTTTTCAACAAACAGGCCAGCACATTCTCACAGCCTCCTTGCAAATGGAGAAACGAGGATTTCATCATGCGAGAGGGAGTGTGTGAGAGAGAGAGAAGTTCAGGGCTTTTAAAGAAAGGCAGAGAAGTGTAGGACTAATGACTTTGGCAGATCCATGCAGTCATACTTAAGGAAAGACAGTATCATAAATCAGGTGTGTTTAATTTGGCCCTTTGTTATATGGATTGTGTTGTACACAAACACAGTTCTATTTGCCTATCTAATGTGTGTTTACTTTGGCCCCTTTATATAGATTGCATTGTACACGAACACAGTTGTATTCTGTCTATCTAAAATCTTGCACTCATTCCTTTTCAACAAAACCCTGAGTCAAGGGGATATTTGGTGGGTTGCTCCTTGCTATCATGAGCTTAGAAGGCTAATATTGGATAACAAAGGTTTAGCTTCTTTTTGATAGTTCTTTCAGGTTTCAAGGAATTCACCACCTGTTCAAAGTTTTCTTGACCAGCAATTGGACAACAAATCATAGCACTGCAAAAATTTGGCATTAATACAGAAAAGTCAAAGACTTCGAAGGAACACCTTTTGATCTATAGAGTTGATTCCACAAGAATGAATTAAGTCTTGCATGATAAATAACACTATAGAGGACATTGTAAAAGCTTAGAGATGTTTCTAAATGCAATTGAAGGAAAAGCATCCCGAATGATAACCAAATCCATAACATGCTTCAACACTTAAGCCATTCAAAATATTGCCCCCGGCACCCCATCCCAAGAGAAAAAAGGGAAGAAGTTACAATGAGAGTAAAAATTCCGGAGTACTAACAAAAGATCAAACAAGCCAGCATCTTAACAATGCTTTGATTCCTGCGTCAACCTTCTCCTTTCAGGGCCTATCCAAAAGAGAATCCAGTACCTTTTGCTTGTGAATATCTGAAAAGTGTATCAGTTCAAACTAGTGAAGTCCTAATCTTCTACAGCATATATTCCTTTTAGGCCAATTTTATTATTTCTCTCATAAATTTGGCATTTTGGTGTGCCTAACAAAGGAAATCCTATATGGTTCCAAATGTTCTTACAATGTCTCTCCATCAACAAGAATCCATACATGATGATGTATGCACATATCTTAACAACCTACTAGATCACTTCCTCAAGCATTTCGAGCTTGCAGACTCTTTAAAATACTTCAACATTGGTTCCATTTGTCCTGAACTTCTTTCTACTTGAAGTTTCATAAATATCTGAAGATCAATGAAATGGATGAAAAAGCAAGTCCCTCGACATCTTTATCAGCTACATAAAATAAGATGTCTACATGAAAGAAGCAAGTACATGGTAATGCATACCATCATATCTAATACTTGCTTGCAAGAAAATGTAGATGCATGTCCCACAAAATTTATGTATAGGAAAGGAAAATGAATGGATGCTGTTTTCAACTAAACAGGCCAGCACATTCTCACAGCCTCCTTGCAAATGGAGAAACGAAGATTTCATCATGCGAGAGGGTGTGTGAGAGAGAGAGAGAAGTTCAGGGCTTTTAAAGAAAGGCAGAGAAGTGTAGGACTGATGACTTTCGCAGATCCATGCAGTCATACTTAAGGAAAGACAGTATCATAAATCAGGTGTGTTTAATTTGGCCCTTTGTTATATGGATTGTGTTGTACACAAACACAGTTCTATTTGTCTATCTAATGTGTGTTTACTTTGGCCCCTTTATATAGATTGCATTGTACACGAACACAGTTGTATTCTGTCTATCTAAAATCTTGCACTCATTCCTTTTCAACAAAACCCTGAGTCAAGGGGATATTTGGTGGGTTGCTCCTTGCTATCATGAGCTTAGAAGGCTAATATTGGATAACAAAGGTTTAGCTTCTTTTTGATAGTTCTTTCAGGTTTCAAGGAATTCACCACCTGTTCAAAGTTTTCTTGACCAGCAATTGGACAACAAATCATAGCACTGCAAAAATTTGGCATTAATACAGAAAAGTCAAAGACTTCGAAGGAACACCTTTTGATCTATAGAGTTGATTCCACAAGAATGAATTAAGTCTTGCATGATAAATAACACTATAGAGGACATTGTAAAAGCTTAGAGATGTCTCTAAATGCAATTGAAGGAAAAGCATCCCGAATGATAAATTCTTTTAAATAACATTCATGACCGGTCAAGAAGATGCTACTTGTAAATGATGATTTTGTGTACTCAAAAAGTACTGCATGAGGCATCATTGAAGTTTTGTTTCCTTGTTTTTGAACAATCAGATTGCACAATGTTCGTGGTTGCTAATGCTTGTTATAGAACACAAGTTGGTATGAAGCTTAATTTTATATATTCAGGTGAGGATACAGCTCTGCTGTTGTCAAGAATCCCTCTGTAAAGTAAAAGGGCAGATCTGAGATTTGACTAGGGCATGCAAGGAAGTTTTTTTCGCACTTTTATGTTATACCAGAGAGGAAGGCCCAATGAACCATTGATAAAATCACAAGCAAAGAGAACAATGTCGGTGGAAAGGAATCATGTCACAATGGAACAAACCTGCCACAGCATGTTGGCAAAAGTAGTACTTTTTGTTTATCTCTAATATCCCCACAGTCAACTGAAGAGCTGAACAGAACAGATAAAGGCATGAAGTCCCATGTTTGACTATCAGGAATGCAGAAGCGTGCCTCATGCACCAACCAGCAACTATCAACAAAGCATCTTGTCCAACCATCTTGGATTCTTTTATAATTACCCATTACATCTGAAAATTGCCTTGTCCATGTTCCACAGCCAGAATGGGCGATCATAATGATACCTGGTGTAGATGCACCAATTTTATCATCAGAAATTCTAGTGGAAAGATTATCTTCTTTCCAGTTTGGACAGCCCATTACACCTATGCCAATTTCTCCTTTGACAACAAGAGCCAAACCCACCTGAGATCCATTTACTTTACTTTTCAGCCAACAGAAAGGTAATACAAAAATTGTAAACTGATGGTGATGAACAATTTAGATACAGCGAGATAAAATTCAAGCTATAGGCTAGGATAACATAACTGATCAAGGCATTCTACAAAGTGAGATCTTTATATCAGAAGAAAATTGGCACCGCATGCAGTTCTTAATTTTGTTCAAGTACTAGTTGATATCTGGCTGTGATTGAAGATCTCAAACAGATCCTTCAGACAGAATTTATTCGATAGTTTAGTGGCATGATCAGCACACAAGCTGAATGTTAACAAAGTTTCAAGTTGTAAATAAGTTTTGCAGCTTTACCAGTCAAGATGAGCACATAATGTACAAAACTATGCCAATGGTCACAGCTACAAGATTAAACACCTAGAAGCATGCATTTCATTGATTTTCAACCAAAACAGGAAAAAAGTGAAAGAAGGCAAAACAAGAAGCTCACAAACCATCCCTTGAGATGAATGTTCAAGAAACTTCCACCATACACAACAAATTAAGAAGAGATGTTAAAACGAAATAAAAAATGGCCACTAACCTTCGTCCTTTACTTTATCCTAGAGATTAGCAGGTTAATTATATGATATTATTCATCTTTTACTTCATCTTTAGTACAAAAAGACATTCTTGGCATCAAAATAGGAATTGAAAACATAAAGAAGCAGAAGAGCATACCACATACAGGGCATCACTGCCCTTCAAAAACCCTCGAGTGCCATCAATCGGATCAAGCACCTACATTCAAGAATCCAACTCAATCAACAATGAGAAAAAGAAATCTTAAAAAACAACAGCATTATAAAAACATGCTTCCTAATAGCGTACAGTAGCCTCTATGCATGACTAAGTAACTCACTTATTCAAATACCGGTATACAATTTTTACCCAATAGGTTGAGGGTTCTGCATCAAATGAGAACGCTTCCTTCCCGCCTCTATCAATAGCCTCCAACACATCATCCGAAGTTAACGGCTCATCAACACTGCTCGTCTTATCAGCCACGGCACTCAACACTGAGTCAACAAGAAAATCACCACCATGAACGTCACCACTCCGAGCATTCACGGAATTCGACCGCAAGAACCCAGAGTCCTCTTCAGCCACCAAAGGTATTGAAGGAAAGAATCTCTTCAGCTCTGTCATCACAACATAACCCATCACCCATCAAGAAAGTAACTTATCGAACCTAATTCCAAATTTTGACATCAAAATCAATATCAATTACCCTGAAAGTCGAGGTATCAAAATCAATATCAATTACCCTGAAAGTCGAGGTATCAAATGCTTAAAGAAGTTGTTGGCAGTTATCAGAAAATATAAACACAGATAACATACCCAAGCTGATCAGAGCCTGCACTCCAAAATCCGCTATTGTGACAGGCGTCCGATCATTCTTTTCAAGAATCCGACCGTCGCTCGACAGCAATGACTTCTTCACCTGATCAACAAAAAAAAAAAAATAAAACATTTTTTTTCGAAAAAAAAAAAACCTTTATTGGTCCCAAAAAAACGATTTTTCCCAAAATTATCTTCGAATTTCGATGGAATTGAAAAAGAAGCGTACGTCAACGCAGAGGTGGCAGGCCCTCTCGACCACATCGACGGCGGCTTCAAGCTCTCGGTGGAAGCGAGCTTTCTCCGGCGGGAAGGGAAGGCTGGACCTGGAAATGAGAGGGACTTCTTAGAACGAGGTCTCGAAAACACTAGGGTTCCGATTCGATTCGAAGTCTCGAAGAAGGGATAGGGTTTACCTAATGAGAGAGAAGGCATGAGGGGAGGGAGCACGGGAGGACGGAGAGAGGAGCGGAGCACCGAATCGACGGACGGGAAGGCGGGAGGAAGGGTGGAGAAGTGTCATGTCGGGAGAGAGATTGGAGATTTTCTCTCTTTTTCCTCCATGTATTTGCTTGATCTACATTGCCATTGCCATATCTCGGCGAAAAGGCTACACGCTGCTGCGAACGTCGCGTGAATCCCGCGTGCAGGATAAGGGATGGTAATGCAATAAAAATTGTATATTCGTCCATTGCACTAATGTCGGCGAGACTAATACCGAAATTTGTCGGTGTTTTAACACACCATGACCCATGGGATATGACACCGCGTCATGCTTCGAGCATTTTTAACCCAGTTAGCCCTGATCAAAAACTATTTAAAAGTTCCATGCATCTGAATCAGATTTAAAAATTAGATTCATTCATTTTTTAGTTTGGATCTGAATTTACTGAATTTGAACCTGACCTAATCCATAAAAATTTTTGAATTAATTTGGATCTGTATTTATATGACCCGATCTAACCCAACCCGACCTGAACCCAAATATAGGACCCGAATCTTTTTTATTTTGTAATGTGTATTTATGGGCTCTGGGCCTCTATATTTTCAATTCTTTATTTATGCATGTAAATGTGTAATGGCCTAATGGTTTTCCGGTTTGGGCCAAACCCACCACTCAGCCCATTTTCAAACTCCCGACTGGGCCACTGGCCGACTCCGAAGTCTCCGATGGACTTGTAAAAATTAAAATACTCTAAACTTTTATTAATGCCAAGCTTCTCGAATCCTCGATTCAACCCTAATCCCAAATCCCACTCAGCCTCCACATCTCCCTCAATCTCCCTCTCTCCTTCCATCGCCAGATCTCCCCCTTTGTCCGATCGATCTCAGCTCGGTGAAGAATAACTGTGGCCGGCAAGAAGGAGAGTTCACCGAAGAAACTTCACCACATTCTCGAGGCTCAGTGCTCAATGAAAAGAACTACGGTGGCGAAACCCTAGAAAGGAATCCCAAAATCTTCACCATTTGATCAAGCGAGTTCTCCTTCCGATCCTTTTTCCAGAGTTCGTTTAGCCCCCTTGATTTCTCTTTTCAGAGCTTTTACACCCCAGATTCCGAGTTCCAGGGTTTTGTTCGTTATTCTCCATCGTGAGAAGATGGAAGTGGAGGGGAGATGATGGTGGTGAAGAAGAGGCTGATGGTGGTGATAGACAAGAGTGCACAAGCGAAGCACGCCATGATGCGGGCTCTTACCCATGTTGCCAACAAGGAAGATCTCCTCACCCTCCTCCATGTCCTCCCTCCCCATCACCACCACCACCCCAGAGGCGGTGCCAGCAAGGAGGCTGCCCATCTCGCCAACTCCCTCGGCGCCCTCTGCAAGGCCTGCAAGCCCAAGGTAAGGCCTTCTTCCTTTTAGTTCTTCCTATATATATATATATATATACACTTAATGGAGTATGATTATAAGCTATATTTTTCTTTTTGATTGTGTCCATCCTTTCAGAAAGGATGGTTGTTGTAACTCAAAGTTATAGTCCACGAATATTTAGATCTAGGGGCTACAGTGATCAAACTTTCTTGCTATCCTTTTTAGAGAAGTACATTTCCTTTTCTACATGCATCTCCATGTGACCAGAGAGCTACAGTCATCAGTTTCTAAGTGTTCATATATTTTTCTAGGAGACTATTTTTGCTTGGCTTTTGTTTGTGAGTATGTGAGAGAAAAAGGTCTAAAATTTTCTTCAATGCTTTCAAATTTATTCTCCAAAGGATGTGATTTTGGAAAAAAGTTGCCCAAAAAAAGAGTTCCTTAAAGTGATCTCGAAGATAATATTATATGATAATCCACTTTCTTTGCAGTTTTCTTGGTTCGGCGAAAAGAGAGAATGTCTATTTTTTTCTCTCTTTTCTTTTGATCTACTTTTATGTTCTTTTATAGATTCATCTACTACACAAGATGAGTGCTCCTTCCGATCTTTTTTTCAGAGTGCCTAAGGAAGTGTTTGAGGAATATTTGTAAAAGATTGGCCCATGGTGCACTGCCGAGAATTAGACAGCTTGACATGCATTGTGTTCCTATTATTAATTCAAGTAAAATTTTGTGACTAGAACCGTGACCCGACCTGACCCGAATGATCCATTGGATCAATAATTTTGATTATAGACCCGACCTAACCCGACCCGATCTTTTATTAGATTGGGTTTGGGTCCAATATCAAGACCCGATCAAGGAACCGGGTCAGGTTGGAATCAAGTATAACCCGATCCGACCCGACCCATTTGCAGCCCTATATACATATTACTATTTTTTTAACATTGTAACAAGATTTGTTTTGAAGTCAACTGATAATTTAGATCACCAAGGCTACAAATGAATTTGGTTGACCAGTGACCTTACTAAATCTAATATGTTTATACCTGATTCGATCCATTTTCAAGGATCAATAGATTCGACAATTTGATCCATTTTTTTGGATCAATAATGGATCCCGATTGGATTTTAAAATTGGATCCATTCTTTTTTGCAGATTGGATCTAAATCTAGTGGATTCAGATCCGAGCTGATCTAATCTGACCCGAACTTGGTAATACTCTTATAATCCAAACTTATTTAAACCTCTAAATTATAATTTAAAACTTTATGAATTATATTTTTAATATAAAAATAAGTTCATAATTATTTTTATATCCTAATTTATTTTGAGAGTATTGTTTCTTGTTTACTTTGTGTGATTAATAATTGTTAGCTATGTGATAATTAAAACATAATTTATCTATATTTGATTTGAACCTGCTCCAATCCAGAATTTTTAAATTGGGACTAAATTATACATGGATCTAATCCAATATAAATAATCCATTTGGTCAAAAAATTGAATCATGGGTCTGACTTGAATTAACCTGATCTTCTATCGGGTTGGATCTGAATATGATAATAGAATTCGATTAAAGAATCGGAACCAGATCGGATTGAAGTCACTTATGACCTGGTCCAATCCGATCCATTTTCATCCTTAATCATTAATATCCTTACATAGTTATTTAAAATATCAGTTGTATCTATTGTGAAAAAAAATGATGGATCATTTTTTAATGTATAGATTTGGATGGCATTCTACACAACTTTCAAAGTGTTTCATTTTTTTTTTTTTTTTGGGAGTTATCTATCCATATAAATTTCAGAGCAATTATTATACAATCCAACTGTAGTTGTGGACGAAAAAAAAAACAGAGAGCTTCACTACATTTTGAAAATTACAGCTCTTGTCCCCTGTTTAAAACATTTTTACATAAAATTCATTTATTTTTTAACATCAATATTTTATACAAAGTTCTTTATCTAAACTGGTTCGCTTTCGTGAGGATGGAAGCACGATTACGCCACTGTTTTTAAGACGTATAATAACCATCATCGACACGATTAGGATAAAGGCATTAAAAAAAATGTTTAGTTATTTATGTTATATTATTTTGATATGTTGTAGCTGTTATTATTTGCAAATATAATGACCTGGCGTTCGGGTTAGTGTGCTGTGACTTGGTTTCTCCGCAATCCCCAGTTTTTCTCTTGCCATTCTTTCGAACAAGTGCTAGGTTGTATCTCTCTTCCCTGATAGTCATCATCTTCGTCCCAAATCTTGTTCTTCTCTGTGTTCTTCAGGTGGTAATCTAGTTTGCAGTCCAGAGGGTCACTGCTCTGAGCTCTAATGGGGGATTCAAAGGGTGTTGATGGCCAGGCATTCCCAACTCCAATTGAAGACGATGGCGATCGAAGCTGGTCTAGGGTGGTTCAGGAGACCCCTCGCGGTCCCTCCTGGACCTCCCACAAGGTCACCGATGAAGATATTGAGCGTCTTCAAGGATTCCTAGCTCCCATGATGGATGAGGTACGGAGTGAGTGGGAAAATGTGGCTCTGATCATCCGAAGCTTGGGCTAGAGAGTTCCGGCACAGTGAGTGGCCAAGGAGTTCTAGCAGCGGCTCTGTTTGGAGGAGGAACCAAAAATCTTCCCTATCGCCAACGACCATCTAATCATTCGGTTCCAGACAGAGGCGGAGTGCGGCCAAGCGAGGAAAGGAGGCCCTTGGTTTGTAGCAGGTCAACTACTAGCCATGCAACCATGGGTGCCAGAATTTATTCCCGCTAGCTAGCCAGTTTAGAAAATGATCATGTAGATGCGTCTTCCTGGGTTGCCTATGGAGTTCTAGGGCCAATCAGTCATCCTTGCAGTGGTGGTGGAGGTAGGGAGGCCCCTGGATATCGACGAGTTCACGGATCATCGGAGGAAGACCGGGTATGCCTGGGTCCGAGTGGAACTTGATACTACTAAACCTTTGACTTCGGGTGTCCTGATCCAAGGTAAAAAGGAATGCTTCTGGCAACCTTTTATTTTTGAAATCCTGCCGGTAGTCTGCTACCTCTACCAGCCGCATCGGCCATGTTGATGATGTCTATCAATTTACCGGAGGAGACCCATTGGGTGGAAAGGACCATGGCCACATCTCTGCTGATAATGTAGTGGCTGTGGGCAGAGATGTCCTCTAGGATGCGCCGCCTCCTTCGGCAACAAAGGCTCCTCCGCTGACGGTGGGGGTCAACCGAGGCTCGGCCACTGGATTGTCACCTCCCAAATCCGTCTACCCCGAGAGCTGAAAACTCCGATGAGAGCTAGGAGGGAACTGAAGAAAACGTCGGGTTCTTGCTCGGACTTGTCTGAACCTCCCTCGTCCTCCCTTTGTCTGAGCTCTCCAACGCACACCTCCTCTCCTCCAAATTTCCCGCTGGACTCCGATGGTTGGCAGAAGCCTACCAAAGTTGCCCGGTGTCAGTCACCTAGAACTAGCTCCGGAGATGCGACAGGTGTGAGGCAGGGGTTGGAGTAGGGTTCTCAGCATTGGCTCCACTGGTTGATGAAATGGACCTGTGCTTTGGTGGGGAGTAGAGCGTACGAGATGTCATAATGGATGATCCTTCGATCATATCCCTGAAGCGAGCTCGGAGCCCACCTAAGGCGAATACCAAGTTGCCCTCCTCTTCTCTTCTGAATGCCACCATGGTCCAGGTCAGTACCTTAAATCCCTATATGGATAGGGACAGGGTCGGAGGGAGAGATAAATGTTCTGGTTCTCTATCAGTGGCGGAGGGTGTGTTGAGTGGTGGAGGGACTGAGAAGCATCCTGGTCCTATTACTGAGGGAGTATCAGGGAAGAAAACCTCTGCTCTTTCCAACACCGGAGGGGTTCTATCGAGTGGGAAAAATAATACTGTTGATTTAGGAAAGGCTATAGGGAGTTCTACTTTGGTGAAGGGGGTGGGAATTCTCTCGCAACCATTGTCGTTCGTCGTCACTTACCAGCTTCCTTCTCTCTTATCTCTAAATCTGGGGTGAGTGGGGGAGTGAACCTGCTTTGACCAAGGGCCCTGTGACCCCGGACAATGAGGGGAAAGGGAAGGCTATGGTTCCCAGAGGAGGTAGTTATGGCAATTCTTCCATTGTGTCTGGCTTTCGAACTCCAAGGGATTCTTAGGGAGGGTCTGTGGGTGGTGTCAAGGGGGATTCTGCAAGTGGAGATGTTCTTCAGCATAATTCTCTGGGGGCCCTGGGTGACCAAGGGAATGCTAAAATCTCAGGGAAACTCTCTGACTGTGGGCATGCTGCTATTACAAAACAACTAAAGAAAGCCCTGTTCGATGGGGCTTCTAACATGTAGTGGTCACTGTTCTTGCCAGTATGTTTTTCTTGTTCTTATACTGTTGCCTTATAAAGATACTTGTATGGAATGTGCGAGGGGCTAGAAAGCCTTCATTTTTCTCCAATTTTTGTAGGTTGGGGTTCTTGCACCACCCCTCCTTGTGCATTTTTCTTGAAACCAGGTTCACTGGTTCCTCCTTGGAACAGGTTCGGTGCCGGTTTCCCTCCACCTAGGGCTTCATGCTGTTGACTCACAAGGGCTGTCCAGGGGGATTGTTGTAGCTTGGGATTTAGGGGCTGCCACTATCAATGTCTTTCATCGTTCATCATAGCACGTGGCTATTGTTGTCACTAAAACCAGTATATGAACTTGGTTCCTATCTAGGGTATATGCCAGCTCTGACTACAGGGCGAGGAACCTCAGGGGGGAAATCACTGGTTTGATCGATCAGGGCATCCCTACTGTCGTTGTAGGTGATTTCAACTATGTTCTTCATATAGAGGACAAGAAAGGTGGTAGACCCTATCTGGAGGACACTGGAGCCAAAGAGTGTCATCAGTTCATGCAACATAATGCTTTACTTGATATGGGCTTTACTGGCCCTCACTTTACCTGGTGTAATAATCTTTTGGGAAGAGCAAGGGTCTGGGAGCGAATTGACAGAATCCTGGCCACCCCTACCTAGATCCAATGGCATCCCGCTTATGTGGTCACCACCTCTTGAGGACTGGGTCGGACCACTGTCCGATGCTCCTTTCTACAGATTCGGTGATTTCTTGTCATCCCCCTTTTAGATTTGAGAAGTTCTGGCTCGCCTATCCCCGATCCTAGAAAATTGTGCAGAATGTTTAGAGGATGCCTGTTTGAGGAGTTGCTAGATACTGAATAACCCACAGACTTTAGCTTCTTGAAAGGAGGTTGAGATATTGGAACAAGCTGGAGGTGGGAAACATCTTCTCCAGGTTGGAGGCTGTGGAGAGGGACATTCTTCATCTCCAGGAGCGGGAGGCTAGTGAAGGTGGTCTCTATGATCACGAGCTGAGTACCCTGCATAGCCACCTTTCCAATCATCACTCCCTGCTTCTACAACAGGATGCTCTTTGGAGGCAGAAATCCAGGACCCAGTAAATAAAGAAAGGCGACATGAATACCGGGTTCTTCCATCATGCCATTATCATTCATAGGCACACGAACCATATAGGTCCCTTTGGACTGCGGATGGCCACTAGATGGAGGATGATCAGGATGTTCGATAGTAGATTATCCATTTCTTCCGGTCCAGATGAATGGTTCCTGTTGCTGATCTCAACGCGGTGGCCTGTAGCTCGTGAGCTGGTGCCGGTTTTCGGACTCTCTCACCTCGAGGTCTCCAAGCTTCTGGACCTGCAAAACAAAGTTAGAGACCCGGACCGGGGATTCCGGCGGGGGCACTCCGACGGTCAAGTAAGAGAGCAATAAGATGGAACAAGACCTCCAAGATGGGTTTCTAGAGGATTCCCGTGCTTAGAGGAGATGTAAATGAAAGAAGTGTGGGGAAGAGGGGAGTTGAAGCCCGGCTTCCTGCGCTGGGTTCACCGAGCTCACGCCTGAGGACTTCCTAGGGTCCCCCGGATCATTCTCTCGATGTTCTCCCGCTTTTTTGACTTACCTCTCCGTCCGTTTTTACCGTCCCTTTTATACTACCAGACCGCCTTCAGCCCACGTCTCCTTCTGAGGGCTCCCTGAGATCTCTGGGTCTTCTTCCCCCCCTTCTCTTTCGAGTCTGGGAGTTAAGTGGCCGGCATGCCTCGTCCGTCATGTGTCACGAAAGGGAAAAGACAGGTGAGACCTCGGGCCGAGCGCGGGAGCTCTCCTTTCGGGGCGTTGACGATGGCTTCTAGCCATTTCAGGCCCCTGCCCGCAAGGATTCCGTTCCTCGGTTGTGGGGCCCTGTTGAACTGATGTAAACGAGATTTCGCGTGTCACTGCAGGCCGTACTAGTGCCCCCTACGGGGTGCGGCGCGTGCCGGCTCTAGTGGCGACCTCGTGACCCGTGTCTCTGCCTCCCCGAGGCCTTGCAGAGTATGGCTGACTTCGGCCAAGGTGGTCCCGTCAGGGGGCGCCACCTGGCAGAGGAGCAGGGGCTGCCAGCTTCAACGGAGGTGGACCCCTCCTGGGTGGACACATGGCGGAGTGGCAGAGAGAGGCTCGACTTCGACCGAGGTGGACCCGTCATGGGGTGCCACCTGGCGAAAGAGCAGGAGCTGCCAGCTTGGCCGAGATGGACCCCTCCTAGGTGGACACCTAGCGGAGCGGCGAGAGGTGCTCAACTTCGGCCGAGATAGAACCGCTTTGGGGTGCTACCTAGCGAGGGAGCAGGAGGGCCTGGCTCGACCTCGGCAGAGGTGGACCCATCTTGGGGTGCCACCTGGCGAGGGAGCAGGAGGGCCTGGCTCGACCTCAGCAGAGGTGGACCCGTCTTGGGGTGCCACCTAGCGAGGGAGCAGAAGGCCACCAGCTTCGAACGAGGTGGACCCCTCCTGGGTGGACACCTGGCGGAGCGGCAGAGATGGGCTCGACTTCGACTGAGGTGGACCCATCTTGGGGTGCCACCTGGCGAAGGAGCAGGAGGGCCTGGCTCGACCTCGGCTGAGGTGGACCCGTCTTGGGGTGCCACCTGGCGAGGGAGCAAAGGCCGCCAGCTTCGGCCGAGGTGGACCCCTCCTGGGTGGACACCTGGCGGAGCGGCGGAGAGGGGCTCAACTTCGATCGAGGTGGACTCGTCTTGAGGTGCCACCTGGCGAAGGAGTAGGAGGGCCTGGCTCGACCTCGGCAGAGGTGGACCCATCTTGGGGTGCCACCTAGCGAGGGAGCAGAAGGCCGCCAACTTCGACCGAGGTGGATCCCTCCTGGATGGACACATGGCAGAGCGGCAGAGAGGGGCTCGACTTCAGCTGAGGTGGACCCGTCTTGGGGTGCCACCTGGCGAAGGAGTAGGAGGGCCTGGCTCGACCTCGGTTATGGTGGACCCGTCTTGGGGTGCCACCTGGCGAGGGAGCAAAGACCGCCAGCTTCGGTCGAGGAGGACCCCTCCTGGGTGGACACCTGGCGGAGCGGCGGAGAGGGGCTCGACTTCGGCCAAGGTGGACTCGTCTTGGGGTGCCACCTGGCGAAGGAGCAGGAGGGCCTGGCTCAATCTCGACAGAGGTGGACCCGTCTTGGGGTGCCACCTGGCGAGGGAGCAGAAGGCCGCCAGCTTCGGCCGAGGTGGACCCCTCCTGGGTGGACACCTGGTGGAGCGGGAGAGAGGGGCTCGACTTCGGTCGAGGTGGACCCGTCTTGGGATGCCACCTGGCGAAGGAGCAGAAGGGCCTGGCTCAACCTCGGCAGAGGTGGACCCATCTTGGGGTGCTACCTGGTGAGGGAGCAGAAGGCCGCTAGCTTCGGCCGAGGTGGACCCCTCCTGGGTGGACACCTGGCGGAGCGGCAGAGAGGGGCTCGACTTCAGCCGAGGTGGACCCGTCTTGGAGTGCCACCTGGCAAAGGAGCAGGAGGGCCTGGCTCGACCTCGATAGAGGTGGACCCATCTTGGGTTGCCACCTGGCAAGGGAGCAGGAGGCCGCCCGCTTCGGTCGAGGTGGACCCCTCCTAGGTGGACACCTGGCCGAGCGGCAGAGAGGGGATCGACTTCGATCGAGGTGGACCCATCTTGGGGTGCCACCTGGCGAGGGAGCAGAAGGCCGCCAGCTTCGGCCAAGGTGGACCCGTCCTGGGTGGACAACTTGCGGAGCGACAGAGAGGGGCTCGACTTTGGCCGAGGTGGACCCGTCTTGGGGTGCCACCTGGCGAAGGAGCAGGAGGGCCTGGCTCAAACTTGGCAGAGGTGGACCCGTCTTGGATTGCCACCTGGCGAGTGAGCAGGAGGCCGCCCGCTTCGACCGAGGTGGACCCCTCCTGGGTGGACACCTGGCGGAGCGGCAAAGAGGGGCTCGACTTCGGTCGAGGTGGACCCGTCTTGGGGTGCCACCTGGTGAAGGAGCAGGAGGGCCTGGCTCAACCTCGGTTGAGGTGGACCCGTCTTGGGGTTCCACCTGGTGAGGGAGCAGAAGGCCGCCAGCTTCGACCGAGGTGGACCCCTCCTGGGTGGACACTTGGCGGAGCGGCAGAGAGGTGCTCGACTTCGGCCGAGGTGGAACTGTCTTGAGGTGCCACCTGGCGAAGGAGCAGGAGTTTTGAAAGAAAAATCCACGTGGCACCGCGACTTCCATTTGGATCTGACACACAATCCACGTCAGCGATGTAACCATATCAGTTCCTATAGCTGATCTCTCTACTTTCCACTCTTTTCCCCCTCCGACCAGGGTGTTGAACAGGAAGAATTATGCTCTTACTTTCCACTTTTCTGAGGATGAGATCCGGGAGGCTCTTTACCCTATGGCTGAGGACAAAGCCCCTGGCCCGAATGGTTCCCCCCCTTTTCTTTCGAAGGTATTGGAGCATTGTTCGGGTGGAGGTGGTTGCTGCTATCTAGGAGTTTTTCTACTCTGTCAGGATGCCTGACTCTTAAAAGCAAACCTATGTTACTCTTATTTTTAAGCAAGGGATGCTTCAGAACCTAGCCACTTCAGGCCCATTAGCCTCTGTAAAACTATGTACAAATTCTGTGCTAAACTCATGGTCAACCGGATGAAGCTGATTCTTCCCAGTCTATTCAGCATTGAGCAGGGAGCTTTTCTAGAGAGTCGGTCTATCTTTGACAATCTTCTGATTGCACAGGAATTTATGTTTGACCTTCGCAGGGCATCCACCCGTCGCAGCCTTATGGCTATTAAGGTGGACATGGAGCAGGCTTACGATCGTATATATTGGTCCTGTATTCACAAGGCGCTGTTGGACTTCGAATTTCATTCAAGCTGGATCTCTCGGATTCTTGCCTATATCGTTGGCCCCTCTTATTCCATTCTGATTAATGGCACTCCCTTCGAATTCTTTGCCTCTAATGCCGGTCTTCGCCAAAGTTGCCCTCTATCACCATACCTATTTATTCTTTCCGCTGACACTCTATCGTGAGCTTTGTAGGTGCCACCTCAGGGATTGGGTCTTCAGCTTTATGTCACGGTCTCTGAGGCCAACCCCATCTCGCATCTTCTATTTATAGATGATTGTTTTCTTCTGGATCAGGCTTCTGTTCCGTGTGCTCTAGCATTCCAGAAGATTCCGTAGAATTATTGTCTTGCTTCAGGATAGAGAGTCAATTACCAAAAATCAGAGATCCATTTCAGTCTAAGGACTCCCACTCCGGTACATCGATCGATCCGGGACATCCTTGGCATCGTCGATCATGACGACGTATTGCATCATCTTGGAGTTCTAGTTACGGAGCGCAGGCTGACAAGGTTGACTGTCACGTTTGATCAAGGAAATCCAGGATAAGGTGCACAGCTGGCAGCGCAAGTCTTTCTCCTTTATGGGTCGGATCACTTTGATCAGGTCCATCCTTACTTCCTTGTCGGTTCATTTGTTATCTCATGCTATCCTCCTGAAATCTGTGACTATCATACTAGATCAAATTATTCGGGCCTTCCTATGGGAAGCATCTTCTGATAGTAGATCCATCTATCTTTTGAGTTGGCGAGTGCTCTGCCAGCCTCGTCAGGACAGCGGCCTCGACATCCACTCCATGCTCTCCATACGGGATTCCATGTTCACTAGAATGTTACCATGCTTCTGCTGAGTCTGGATAGCTTATGGACGGACATGATGATGCACAGATATGGCCTCTTATGCCCTTCTGTGCATCACCGACCTTCTCATTGTTATTCTCCCATATGGAGATTGTTGCCAATCTCACCGCCGTGGCCTGTAGCTTCAAAGCTGGTACCGGTCTCAGACCGTCTCATCTCGAGGTCTCCGAGCTTCCGGTCCAGCAAAACAAGGTCAGAAACCCTGGCCGGGGGTCCCGGCGAGGGAGCTCCGACGGTCAAGTTAGAGAACGACGAGATGGAACAGAATCCCTAAGGTGGGTCCCCGAAGGAATCCCCGACTTAGAGAAGATCTTAACGAAAGAGGTCTTAGGAAGAGGGGAAATCGGGCCGAGCTCCTTCACCGAGCTCACGCCGGAGGACTCCTCTCGGGTCCTTGGATCCTTCTCTCGATGCCTTCTTTTTCCTAGCCTTTTTTCCACTTACCTAGCTATCCGCTCTTCCCATCCTTTTATCCCATCACATTGCCTCTGGCCTCCACCCCCGGGAGGCTCCCTCTCAGCCTTCACTTTCTCCTCTCTCTCTCCCCTTTTTCCTTTACCCTTCGGGTCTGGGAACCCGGTGGCCTCCTTGTCTTGCTTGCCGAGCCCAGCGAGAAAAGGGGAGAGGGAAGATATTGGCCAGGCCTTGGGCCGAGCATGGGTGCTCTCCTTCCCAGGCATTGACGATGTTCGTTGCTGGCTCTTGCCTGCCAGGACTCCGCTTCTTGATTGTGGAATGCGTCGGACCGATGTAAACGAGATTTCCCGTGTTACTGCGAACCGTACTGGCGATCCTCGCGAGGCATGGCGTGCGCTACCCGAGTGGCGATTTTGAAACTCGTGCCCCCACTTCCCGGAGGCCTTACTACGCAGGGCCAGCATCGGCCGAGGTGGACCTCTCATGGGCGGACACCTGGCGGAGCGACAGAGAAGCGCTCGACTTCGGCCCGGGTGGACCCGTATTCGGGCGCCATCTGGCGAAGGAGCAGGAGGGCCCGGCTCGACCTCGACCGAGGTGGACCCGTCTCCGGGCGCCACCCGGAGAGGGAGCGAGGGGCCGCCAACTTTGGCCAAGGTGGACCCCTCCTGGATGGATACCTAGTGGAGCGGCAGAGGAGTGCTCGACTTCGGCCGAGGTGGACTCGTATCCGGGCGCCATCTGGCGAAAGAGCAGGAGGGCCCGGCTCGATCTCGGCCGAGGTGGACCCATCTCCGGGCGCCACCCGGCGAGGGAGCGAGGGGCCGCCGGCTTCGGCCGAGATGGACCCCTCCTGGGCGGACACCTGGTGGAGCGACAGAGAAGTGCTCAACTTCGGCCGAGGTGGACCCGTATCCGGGCGCCATCTGGCGAAGGAGCAGGAGGGCCCGGCTCGACCTCGGTCGAGGCGGACCCGTCTCCGGGCGCCACCCGGTGAGGGAGCGAGGGGTCGCCGGCTTCGACCGAGGTGGATCCCTACTGGGCAGACACCTGGCGGAGCGGCAGCGAAGTGCTCGACTTCGACCGAGGTGGACCCGTATCCGGGCGCCATCTGGCGAACGAGCAGGAGGGCCCGGCTCGACCTCGACCGAGGTGGACCCGTCTCCGGGCGCCACCCGTCGAGGGAGCGAGGGGCCACCGGCTTCGGCTGAGGTGGACCCCTCCTGGACGGACACCTGGCAGAGCGACAGAGAAGAGCTCGACTTCGGCCTAGGTGGACCCGTATCTGGGTGCCATCTGGCGAAGGAGCAGGAGGGCCCGGCTCGACCTCGGTCGAGGCGGACCCATATCCGGGCGCCACCTGGAGAGGGAGCGAGGGGCCGCCAGCTTCGGCCGAGGTGGACCCTTCCTGGGCGGACACCTGGCGGAGCGGCAAAGAAGTGCTCGACTTCGGCCGAGGTGGACCCGTATCCGAGCACCATCTGGTGAAGGAGCAGGAGGGCCCTGCTCGAACTCGACCGAGGTGGACCCGTCTCCGGGCGCCACCCGGCAAGAGAGCGAGGGGCCGCCGGGTTCGGCCGAGGTGGACCCCTCCTGGGCGGGCACCTGGCGGAGCGGCAGAGAAGTGATCGTCTTCGGCTGAGGTGGACCCGTATCCGGGTACCATCTGGCGAAGGAGCAGGAGGGCCCGACTCGACCTCGGTCGTGGTGGACCCGTCTCCGGGTGCCACCCGGTGAGGGAGCGAGGGGCCGCCGGCTTCGACCGAGGTGGACCCCTCTTGGGCGGACACCTGGCGGAGTGGCAGAGAAGTGCTCGACTTCGACCGAGGTGGAGCTGTATCCGAGCACCATCTTGCGAAGGAGCAGGAGGGCCCGGCTCGACCTCGGCCGAGGTGGACCCGTCTCCAGGCGCCACCCGGAGAGGGAGCGAGGGGCCGCCAGCTTCGACCGAGGTGGACCCCTCCTGGGCAGACAGCTGGCGGAGCGACCGAGAAGTGCTCGACTTCGGCCGAGGTGGACCCGTATCCGTGCACCAACTGGCGAAGGAGTAGGAAGGCCCAGCTCGACTTCTGCCGTGGTGGACCCGTCTCTGATCTCGCTCGCCGAAAAAATCCACGTGGTTCGGACCACGTTTGACGGGACCTGAGACATGCCACATCAGCGTAACAGCCATATCAGTTGCCCCGTATCCCCTCGTTCCGCCAAGGCGTCGTGGCTTGAACGTGGGGATTTAATGCAGAGATGACGTGGGGAAGGCGAAAATCTCGTGCCATAATTGCCACGATCCTTGTCGCCGTTCCTTTTTACGCCCGAGGTCCTATGAGAGGTTGCCATGCGTCGCGCTTCCGGCGGCCATTAATGCGCCGTTTCGAAAAGGAGGCAATTTCTATCGACCCGAAGCATCGATGTCGGGCGTGCGTCCACGCGGCATTCATCAGGTGGTTCGGAACGGAATGAGGGGTACGGCCGCTGTCGATCGAATTTGAAAAGGAGGGGGACTTTCCGGAAACGAAGTCCCTCCACTTTCTCGCGCTCCGCCGACGGTTGTAGTGGTCTTTCCTTCACCTTCCGGGGCTGCCACTTCTTTTACACAGAGTATTTCGGTGAGTGCCCGCATCTTCTTCCCCTTTCTGTCTCTCGGCCTTAGCAACTTTCCTGCACCCTTTCTTCTCCCATGGCGCGTCGTCGTCATGTCTCTTCCAATCTGGACGAGGCCGATCCATCCTGGTCGAGGACTCCATCGCCTTCTTCCTCGAAAGGGGAGGTGATCCCGGACGAGATCCTCAGGCGGCTCCAACCCGGGGGTGTAACCATAGGCGTCCCTAGGGGTCCTAGGTCTCCTCCTATAGTTTTCGCCCGTCCGATTTCTTCTCTTCCTCCTCAGGCCATCTCTTCCACTGGTCCCTCCGGTCAAATCTCAACGATGACCGAAGATGACCTTTCTCTGCTCTGGGAGGTCTACGGTATCCCGGGGTCGATTCATCTTTCTCTCCCATGGCCTGGAGATCGAGTGACCTTAAGTGGCCCCGGGCGAATAGCTTTCTATGAGGACTATAGCGACGCCCTACTCGGAATCCTTCCGCAGCTCTTCACGGTAAGTCCCGAGCTCGGAGCCCTTCCTTTTAAAGTTTTAGTTGGGTTCTGCCTAACCTTTCCTCTTACAGATCGGGACCGACGTGCTACTGCTGAGGAACTTCCTCGCAGGGTACACCAAGAAAGACGCCGAGAAGGAGGAGAAGCTCGGCAAGCTCGCAGCCGACGTCAAAGACCTCATGGAGAAAGGGGTCGAGCTACGGGGGAATAACCAGGTCCTCCGATCTGACTTGGCCCGCGCCGACGGGCGCATCAAGGAGCTGGAGACCTCCCTGTCCGAGGAGAGGATCTCGAGCCATCGCCGCACAGAGGAGGATGCGACGGAGAAGACCCATCTCAGGGCTCAGTCCCGGTCACTGGAGCGCCGGGTGGAGGAGGTCCGGAAGGAGCTGAATGCGGCCAAGGAGAAGAGCTCCTACGTCAATGGTCTGGAGGCGTCGAAGCAGGAGGTGCAAGAGGCCGTCCTGAAGTTCCGGGACCTCCGGACTGAATCCCGGGACCGCAGGCTTTATCTGAGCCCTGCGCGGCTTGCCGGGCTGTTCTCCGGGACTACGTGGGCAAGTTTGATTCTGCCTCGCCTTCCAGACCGAAGTCCGGGACCTCCGGACTGAATCCCGGGGCCGCAGGCTTTATCTGAGCCCTGCGCGGCTTGCTGGGTTGTTCTCCGGGACTGCATGGGCGAGTTTGATTCTACCCCGCCTTCCAGACCGAAGTCCGGGACCTGTCGCCTTCTCGGGTCTTCGGCCACACCCGTGTTCGCCGAACTCAAAGTTAAGTGGCTCTCTCCCTACGAGGTGAGAAGAAGCATTTGAAGCAAAAGGATTTCATTGCAAGAGTTCAAGGAACCTTACACTATTGGTAATACATCCTCAAGTTTGAGGCATTCCAGGTCCGAGGGAATCTGGACCCTCCTAGCTCCTCCAGGTAGTAGGCCTTATGAGGGAGAACTTCCGCCACCCTATAAGGGCCTTCCCAGTTCGGGGAGAGCTTCCCGCACTCCCGTGGCTGGGAAGCTTCAGCCCGCCGAAGCACCAGATCTCCTGGGCGAAAGGACTTCGGTCGCACCCTGGAGTTGTAGTACCTGGCCACTCGCTCCCTGTATGCCGCCATTTGGACTCGAGCCTTGTCCCTCATCTCCTCAAGGAGGTCCAGGTTCAGCAGCATCCTGGCGGGATTCTCCACTTCATCATACTGCTCCACGCGCAAGGTGGGTAGGCTGAGCTCTATCGGGATAACCGCTTTGGCTCCGAAGACGAGGTTGAACGGGGTCTCATCGACGACCGTCCTCGGGGTGGTGTGGTACGCCCACAGTATGCTCGTGAGCTCTTCCACCCACCTGCCCTTGGCCTAGTCCAGCCTTGTCTGGAGGCCTTGCAAGATAGTCCTATTCGTTACCTCGGCTTCTCCGTTTGTCTGTGGATGCGCCACCGAGGTGAAGTGATGGCGGATGCTGAGGTCACTGCAGAATTCTTCAAACTCCTGACAGTCGAATTGACGTTCGTTATCGGTGATAATGATGTGTGGTAGGCCAAAACGGCAGATGATTGACTTCCAGAGGAACTTGGCGACGTTTGCCTCCGTGATCCGGGCTAGGGGTTCGGCCTCGACCCACTTTGTGAAGTAGTCGATGGCCACGATCAAAAATTTCCGCTACCTCGACCCACTTCGTGAAGTGTTAGGTCGGCTAAGTATCGCTTTCAGCGGCTGATCCGTAGGACGGCAATGGGGTGTGCTTGGAAATAGGGCCTGAGATGCTAGGCGGACACTATTAGTGCAAAAATGAGTTTTTCAGACCGGGAATACCTGAGCTCCGCATCGCGGAGGAGTTTGCTCGTGTAGTACACCGGCCTCTGCATTCCCTGGTCGTCGGTCCGAACTAGGACCGAAATGATGGCCTCCGGGGTGACCGCCAGGTACAGGATGAGCTCCTCTCCTTCTTCGGGCATGGAGAGCAGTGGCGGCGATGCAAGCGTCCTCTTCAGCTCGTCAAATGCCTCCTGGCACTCCTCGGTCCAGGTGAAGTTGTTCATCTTCCTCAGCACTTTGAAGAAGGGCCGGCAATGATCGGCAGACCTCGAGATAAACCGACTCAGGGCGGCTATCCGGCCGGTGAGTTGCTGCACTTGCTTCTTGGAGGTGGGCTGCTCCATGTCCAAAATGGCCTGGACCTTTTCCAGGTTGGCTTCTATCCCTCTTTGGGTCACCATGAACCCCAAGAACTTTCCAGCGGACACGCCGAAGGTGCACTTCGCTGGGTTCAGCTTCATCTGGTGAAGTCGGAGGTTGCCGAAGGTCTCCGCCTGGTCGCCGACATGGTCGGAAAGAGGCTTGCTCATTACCAGCATGTCGTCCACGTACACCTGCATGTTGCGGCCGATCTGATCCTTGAAGACTTTGTTGACCAGCCGCTGGTACGTGGCCCCGGCGTTCTTGAGGCCAAATGGTATCATCTTGTAACAGTAAGTTCCGCGGTCGGTGACGAAAGCGGTGTGCTCTTCGTCCTCCAGGTGCATTCGAATCTGGTTGTACCCGAAGAAGGCATCCATAAAAGAGAGGAGGCGATGCCTCGAAGTGGTGTCCACCAACTAATCAATCTTCAGAAGAGGGAAACTGTCCTTCGAGCAAGCTCAGTTGAGGTCGGTGTAGTTCACGCAGATCCTCCACTTGCCACTACTCTTCTTCACCATGACTACATTTACCAGCCAACTGGGATATTATATTTCCCGCACAAAGCCGGTGATGAGGAGCTTCTCTACTTCTTCATTGATGGCCTTCTGCCTTTCTGCAGCGAAACTCCTCTTCTTCTGGCGGACTGGGTGACACCTCGGGTCAACATTTAGCCTGTGGGTGATGACTTCCGAGGGGATGCCCGGCATGTCAACTGCGGACCAGGCAAACACATCCGCGTTCATGCGGAGGAAATCCAGCAGGCGGATCCGCTCTTCCTCTGGGAGCTGGGCCCCCATATGTATAGTCTTCTGAGGGTCCGAACCAAGGGGATACGTCAACAGGTGTTCTACGGGTCCTCCCTTGGGTTCCTTCTTCCTTAGGTCGAGGTCGTCGACATCGAGGCCGAGCTCAGCGCCTCGGGCACCCGGGACCGTCTGAAGGCAATGCTGGACAGGCTGGGTCGTCCCCCTCATCACCCCAGTCCTAGAGGCTATGGGGAATTGTACTAGTAACCGTTTGGTGAAAATCACGGTGTCCAGCTGATTGAGCCCCGGACGACCAAGTATTGCATTATAAGGTGAGGGGAGCTTGACAACGGTAAACGTCATCATGACGGTAGTCTGCCGAGGTGGGGATCCGGCGGTGACAGGGAGAGTGATCTCCCCTTCGACCCCCACCGAGTCCCCAGTAAAGCCCACAAGAGGGGTGTGCACCGGCCTTAACTGATCATGAGACAGGTTCATTCGGGAGAAAGCATCATAAAAAAGCATGTCAGTAGAGCTCCCACTATCTACTATAATGCGATGTACAAGATGCTTTGCGATGGTCATCTCGACCACCACTGCATCATTGTTTACATTCTTGTTTTCATTCCCCTTCTCAAAGAGGGGTACATCCTCCGGGTCACCCGCCTCCCTGGTTCTCTTCGCCGCATGCCCGATCCCCTAAGAGATCATGCCCACCGGCTTCTCCGTTGGGCGGTTTCAATTGCAGGGACCAGGGGAAGGGCTGCGAGCGGCTATCCCTCTGCCGGGGCTTCGTTCCTCAGGAACTTCCTGAGGTAGCCTCTTTTAATCAGCTCCTCGATTTCTCGCTTCAGATTGTGGCACTCCTCCGTGCCGTGGCCGTGCTCGTGGTGGAACTGGCAGTATTTTATCTTGTCGCGGATGTTCCTTGGGTTCTGAGGAGGAGGTCGGCGAAGGTAGTACTAACCCTCAATCTCGATGAGGATATTCATTCTGGGAGCAAGGAGAGGGGTGAAACTTCGCTCCGGGGCAGTGCCGCCCTTCGGCTTCGGGCCTGGATGGGGGTCAGCAGGTGGCCCGAGCCTCCGGGTCCCGGGGACATCCCTCGGGGCTGGCTTCTTCGAGGACCTCCCGTCCAGCTCCCGCCTGGTGCGATCGGCCTCCTCCGCTCGGATGTACTTGTGGACACGGAGGAGGAGCTCGGAGTACGTCCTGGGTGGCTTCTTATCTAGGGAATAGGTTAAGAGGGATGTCTTGAGCCCGCGCTTCAATGCCGGCATAGCAACGGGCTCGTCCAGACTGTAGATTTCCAGGGTAGCGGTCTTGAAACGGGTAACATAGTCCCGAAGCAGCTCCTGGTCCTGCTGGCGGAAGGAGAAGAGGCTGTCTACCTATCTTGGCACCTTCCGGCAAGCGTCGAAGTATGCCACGAACTTTCCTTCCAGCTGATGGAAGGAGCAAATAGATTCGGGCTCGAGACGGGTGAACCAAACTCGAGCGGCCTTCCGGAGGGTAGCGAGGAAGGCGACGCACAAAAGGGCGTCCGTGGCCCCCTGGACTCTCATGAGAGCCTTGTACTCTCCAGATGATCCAAGGGGTCGATGGTCCCATCGTAGGGATCCACCTGTGGCATGCGGAACCGACTCGGAATTGGCTCCTCTTGGATTTCCCGGGAGAAGGGTGGCCGGGTGTCATAGCCCGTCGGGTCCGCCGAGAAGTTCTGCAGGTCGGCAAATCGGCGAGCGAACTCCGCCAGCTTGCGCTCGTGCTCCTCCAGGCGTCTCTCGACCTGGAGCCTGATGGCCTCGTCAGTGGAATCTTCCACCGAGGCTGCTGGCGAAGGGGGCGCCGATCGATCTCGGCGGGGGGCCTTGCCCCGACGCCGCCTGCTGCAGCACGCCGTCTCGGCGTCGTTGGCCGGGGATCGACTCTCGTGATCCACCGAACCGGAGTAATTCCTCTTCGCGGGAGTTTGGTGGCTTCCGCAGGGGTTGGAGACTGCCCGCGGTTGAGAGGGCCTGCCTTGGACGGAGCGCAGGCTTCCGCGGGGCCCCGTGGCCCGAGCTGCGGGGGTCCTTGGCTGGGGCTGAGTGGCCAGGGACCGCTGCTGGTGTTGTAGCTGCCAGACTGCTGTGGTTAGGGTTTGCAGCTGTTGGATGACAGCTGTGAAAGGTCCATCCACCGGGGACGGCTGCGGGGGAAGAGGAGGTGGAGCAGGAAGCTCCCTCTCCGGGCTACGTGGCCCCTGAGGGGAAGGGACTTCCCCTACTCGACTGGTGGATGCTTCGCGTCCGCGTGTCTCCACCATGGTCGGAGCACGCTATGGCCCGCGGAGACCTAGCTCGCACTAGGGTTGCTGTCCTGCCCCCCTACCTGGCGTGCCAATCTGTTGCCGATCTCATCACCGCGGCCTGTAGCTTCAAAGCTGGTACCGGTCTCAGACCGTCTCACCTCGAGGTCTCCGAGCTTCCGGTCATGCAAAACAAGGTCAAAAACCCTGGCCGGGAGTCCCGGCGAGGGAGCTCCGGCAGTCAAGTTAGAGAACGGCGAGATGGAACAGAATCCCTAAGGTGGGTCCTCGAAGGAATCCCCGACTTAGAGAAGATCTTAACGAAAGAGGTCTTAGGAAGAGTGGAAATCGGGCCGAGCTCCTTCACCGAGCTCACGCCGAAGGACTCCTCTCGGGTCCTTGGATCCTTCTCTCGATGCCTTCTTTTTCCCAGCCTTTTATCCACTTACCTGGCTATCCGCTCTTCCCATCCTTTTATCCCATCACATTGCCTCTGGCCTCCACCCCCGGGAGGCTCCCTCTCAGCCTTCACTTTCTCCTCTCTCTCTCTCTCTCTCCCCCCTTTTTCCTTTCCCCTTCGGGTCCGGGAACCCGGTGGCCTCCTTGTCTTGCTTGCCGAGCCCAGCGAGAAAAGGGGAGAGGGAAGATACTGGCCAGGCCTTGGGCCGAGCGTGGGTGCTCTCCTTTCCAAGCATTGATGATGTTCGTTGCTGGCTCTTGCCTGCCAGGACTCCGCTTCTCAGTTGCGGAACCCGTCGCTCCGATGTAAACAAGGTTTCGCGCATTATTGCGGACCGTACCGGCGCTCCTCGCGAGGCACGGCACGCGCTGCCCGAGTGGCGATTTTGAAACTCGCGCCCCCACTTCCCGGAGGCCTTACTACGCAGGGCCAGCTTCGGTCGAGATGGACCCCTCATGGGCGGACACCTGGCTGAGCGACAGAGAAGCGCTCGACTTCGGCCGGGGTGGACCAGTATCCGGGCGCCATCTGGCGAAGGAGCAGGAGGGCCCGGCTCGACCTCGGCCGAGGTGGACCCGTCTCCGGGCGCCACCCAGAGAGGGAGCGAGGGGCCGCCAGCTTCGGTCGAGGTGGACCCCTCCTGGGCGGATACCTGGCGGAGCGGCAGAGGAGTGCTCGACTTTGACCGAAGTGGACCCGTATCCGGGCGCCATCTGGCGAAGGAGCAGGAGGGCCCGGCTCGACCTCTGCCGAGGTGGACCCGTCTCCGGGAGCCACCCGGCGAGGGAGCGAGGGGCCGCCAGCTTCGGCCGAGGTGAACCCCTCCTGGGCGGACACCTGGCGGAGCGGCACAGAAGTGCTCAACTTTGGCCGAGGTGGACCCGTATCCGGGTGCCATCTGGCGAAGGAGCAGGAGGGCCCGGCTCGACCTCGGCTGAGGTGGACCCATCTCCGGGCGCCACCCGGCGAGGGAGCGAGGGGCCACCGGCTTCGGCCGAGGTGGACCCCTCCTGGGCGGACACCTGGCGGAGCGGCAGCGAAGTGCTCAACTTCGGTCGAGGTGGACCCGTATCCGGGCACCATCTGGAGGAGCAGGAGGGCCCGGCTCGACCTCGGCCGAGGTGGACCCGTCTCCGGGCGCCACCCGTCGAGGGAGCGAGGGGCCGCCGGCTTCGGCCGAGGTGGACCCCTCATGGGCGGACACCTGGCGAAGCAGCAGAGAAGTGCTCGACTTCGGTCGAGGTGGACCCGTATCCGGGCGCCATCTGGTGAAGGAGCAGGAGGGCCCGGCTCGACCTCGACCGAGGTGGACCCGTCTCCGGGCGCCACCCGGAGATGGAGCGATGGGCCGCTAGCTTCGACCGAGGTGGACGCCTCCTGGGCGGACACCTGGCGGAGCGGCAGAGAAGTGCTCGACTTCGGCCGAGGTGGACCCGTATCCGGGCACCATCTAGCGAAGGAGCAGGAGGGCCCGGCTCGACCTCGGCCGAGGTGGACCCATCTCCGGGCACCACCCGGCGAGGGAGCGAGGGGCCGCCGGCTTCGGTCGAGGTGGATCCCTCCTGGGCGGACACCTGGCGGATCGGCAGAGAAGTGCTCGACTTCGACCGAGGTGGACCCATATCCGGGCGCCATCTGGAGAAGGAGCAGGAGGGCCCGGCTCGACCTCGGCCGAGGTGGACCCGTCTCCCGGCGCCACCCGGCGAGGGATCGAGGGGCCGCCGACTTCTGCCGAGGTGGACCCCTCCTGGGCGGACACCTGGTGGAGCGGCAGAGAAGTGCTCGACTTCGGCCGAGGTAGACCCGTATCCGGGCGCCATCTGACGAAGGAGCAGGAGGGCCCGGCTCGACCTCGGCCGAGGTGGACCCGTCTCCGGGCGCCACCCGGAGAGGGAGCGAGGGGCCGCCAGCTTCGGCCGAGGTGGACCCCTCCTGGGCGGACACCTGGCGGAGCGGCAGAGAAGTGCTTGACTTCGGCCGAGGTGGACCCGTATCCGGGTGCCAACTGGCGAAGGAGCAGGAAGGCCCAGCTCGACTTCTGCCGAGGTGGACTCGTCTCCGATCATCGCTCGCCGAAAAAATCCACGTGGTTCGGACCACGTCCTGCGGGACCTGAGACATGCCACGTCAGCGTAACAGCCATATCAGAGATCTATGCTTGCTACTGCCCCAGATATGACCCCCATATAAGATGGGTTCTCGGCAATGGTACATCTATCATCTTCATGTCCGATCCTTGGATTGTAGATGTCCTGTTATCTCGATGGCCGACCTTCATTGCTATTGACATTAGCAACTCTCTGTCTATTCCTGACCTATTGCTTGTCGATGCCCCGCGATGGAATTCGTCGCTGGTTACCCAGGTATTTGGTGATATTTTGGGTGCTCCGGTATTATCGATATCTATATCCATCCATGCTTATACTGATAGTCGGGTCTGGAGGACTTTCACTATTTCCAGAGCGTCCACTTCTCAATTGCTTCCCCTAGTTAGCCAGGCCCCTCTGTGGAGTCTAGATCTCGACTGGATCTGGCAGATCCCAGTTCACCCTAGGGTGAGCACCTTTCTCTGGAAAGTAGCCTAAGATTGCCTCCTTACTAGAGCATTACTTTCATCTAAAGGGCTGCATGTCCCCTCCTACTGTCCAGTTTGCGGATTGGAGGATGAGACACTAGTCCATGTCCTTTTCTTATATCAGCATGCCATCCATATCTAGAACTTAGCTGGGCTCCTTTTTTCTTCAGCAATGTTACATACTATGTTGATCACTTCTTGGGATTACTCCAACAGGCCATATCTCAACCTAATGCCACCTTCATGGCCTATATTGCTTATCATATTTGGCTATCCAGGAATGACATTATCTTCAACTCTACCAGTCCTTCTGCAAGGCTGATAGTGGAGACAGCTCGGACACATGCTCATAACTATACCATGATGACCACGATATCTTCGGAGACCTAGGGTTGCCGTTCCGCTCCTCGAGCACCCTGCGGGATTTTTATCTCCTAGGAGCCTCCACCTCCAAATTATGTCATGGTCAACTTTGATGGGAGTGTCTTGGGCATGCATGAGGGAGCCAGTTTTGTTATCCGAGGCCCGGGTCTCGGCATTCTCGCTGCGGGGGGCATCATCTTTATGACTCGTATGTCCTGACTCGTATGTCCTAGCCACGGAGTTGCGAGGAGCCTAGGTCGGCATTGCCTATGCTCATATGGTTTTGCATGCAGATCATTTTATCATCTAAGGTGACTCTGCTACTATTATTGCTTGGATCCTAAAGGTCAGAAGGGTCCGATCGTCACATCCTTTCTCGCGGGATATTGCTCTTCTGCTCCAGGGATGCTCCTCCTGTCTTATTTCGTATATCTTTAGAGATGCTAACTCGACAGCAGACTGGGTAGCCTTCTATGTTGCCCATCATTCGAGACAGGTTTTATGGACTGACATGGGGACACCTCTGGGACTTTTCAGGATCATGTACTTTCAGATTTTCTGGGTTGTATTAATGTTAGATCCTTAATTTGAATACAATGGTTTGCCAAAAAAATCTTTGATAATAAATAAAAAATATAATGATTTATCATTATAATAATATATATTTTTAAATCAATCTCCATGTATTATATATATATATATATATACATCAATTAAAATTAAAATACATGAGCCCGTTACAGTGCACCGCCCGCACCATCCTAGTTGGGCATGCATGAACATGGATCATTGGATGCACATCATATATGCCTGTATACAGCCATCCATCGCATAAATGGTAGGTATTTATGATGCATTGTAGCTACCGTAATAACCTGTGCCTGAAATTGATGCTCCGAATCTTTGTCTAAATGACGAGAGATGATATTGTACAACAAAGGGGGTCACACCATTGTGGTGATAGCATGGGCTTCATTTTTTTTTGATCATGAATACGAGGCATCAATTTTTGGATGACTCGATTAAATTCTAAATTTTAGACATATATGATTGAAAGACGAAGCAGCTGATACACTGGTATCGTAGTGAAATTAGGCTGACATACTCATCGGTTAGTGAGAAGGATACGTAAAAAAAATTATGGTCCGAATAATCGTCTAACGGGCTGGGAGCCAGATGGGGGAGCTACACCAGGGTTATTCCCCTACCCTCTTTTCTATCAAAAAAAAAAAAAAAAACAGGTCACAAATAGAATAATAATTTTTGAACTTTAAATTCTTTAATTGCTACTACAATTATTATATTATAATAATGGTAAACGAGTACATTTGATAATAATGGTTTGTAGCTGTTGAAAATGCGTTTAACTTCCTAATAATGATTATTTGGACTAGCCCGGTTGGTAGAGGCTTAGCCTTATCTCTTGTCAATCAGGGGTTCGAGGCATGATCCTCACGGATAATTCAATTAAATCCAGAAATTTTTCTTGAGCACGAAATTGGAATGGTGAAAGAGTGCACTACTCCGATATCTTAGTGGTGCCAAGCTGACGTACTCACTCCGGTATCTTAGTTACTCAGTGGTAGGGAGGGTATGTGAAAAGCCTGATGGTGAAAGAGTGCACTACTCCGATATCTTAGTGGTGCCAGGCTGACGTACTCACTCCGGTATCTTTGTTACTCAGTGGTAGGGAGGGTATGTGAAAAGCCTGATAGGGTTGAAGCCCAGTGGGATAGCTACATCGGAATTTATCCTCCCTCTCCTTTTTGGTTTATCAAAAAAAAAAATTATTTGGACTGCATCACGGACAGCAAACTAATACCTAGGAAAATAATATTAAAAAACTTTAATAATAATAATAAAAATATTAGAGTTATGTTTAATATTTTATTCTATAATATATATATATATATATATATATATATATATATCAACAAAGAATTATATGATATATAAATTTAATAAGGAAACACGTACGTGCAGAGATTTCAACAACCATGATTAAAGGAGATGAATAAAATAATAAAAGTGCAACACCATTTGTTATTAAAATTCTAAAAAGGTTAGTACTAAATTACAAATGAAACTTCATCCCTATAAGAAAAGATAGGGAGATCTAGAGATCGCACAAACTTATCCATAATATACAGATTTGAGTGTTTTTTTTTTTCCAAGTCAGGTTTAATTTTGAGATAAATTTAAATTAACTTGATTGTAAATAAGAGGTTTTAGGTCCATCCTTGAATAAATGAATTACTTGGGATAATCCGGTTAAGAACCAATCAATAGTTTATTATTCTACAATTTTGTTCTCTTTGTTGCTTGATTTACATGAAAAGAAGGATTGTGAAGAGTAATGGATAAGGCGAGTCACAATATTTTATAATATTAGATTTTTAGCTAGTTAATTAGTTTATAATAGCTGTATGCTATAAAACTTCAGATTTTATTATGATTAAAAATAATAATCTTGAAGTTAAATTTGATTTAATTATTTTATTTTATTTTTCAGTTATATGCATGAACAATGAATGAAAATTTAAATAAGTTGGCGTATAAGTTTAGTTTTATGTAAAATTAATAGTTTATGTATTGGTTTACATCGTCCGGCCCGATTTTAGCTGAGCGGAGAATGAACCTTTTTTTTTTTTTTTTCATCAATTTTAGCCGAACTCAGGTTGATTGAACCCGGATTCAAAGCTATTACCAACCCCACAGAGACCCTACGAGAGAATGGAAAAAAGAACCTACTAGAAAATGGCCGTACGATATATATATATATATATATCCCTTGAAATAGGGCCATAGATATCGCAGGATGTAGAATTTCTAATTTTAAATAAGATAACAAAGGAAGAGGATCCGGCCGGCGCTGCAGATCTCGGTCATCTCAGCGGTGACCGAGATATTTTTATCCCGGATTTCTTCCCCAAACTTTTTTTTAACAAATAAGTTTTTTATAGTTTTTTTTTTGGATTACAGTTAGTTGAGAGTTGAGGCCTGTAATGTGAATTGATGGCTCTTATTCCAACTATTCAGCTAGAGGAGTCGCATCCTGATTCTAATTTCAAGATAAAATGAGCGTGATAAAATTTTTCTAAAATCAAATTCTAACCTTTTTATATATATATATATATATATATTCAAATCTTAATTTTGATTTCAATTATAATTTTGACCATGAATCAAATATTTTAAAGAATATGGTCATTTTAATTTATATTAATTCAACCTATTCCAATTTTAATTTCGACCAGCAAACGAAATCCTCATTAACAAAATTAGGATAATGCTGCAAAATATTTCCGTGAAATGTTTTACTTAGTTATGTGGAGATCATGAATGGAGTTTAGTGGTGAAGAACCTCATTCGGTAAAGAATGACATTTCATAAGATGGTGGCTTGGTGGTTTGGATTCTTTGGAAGAAATATTAATTTGTAGTGATAAAGTCATTTATAGGATCTTAAATACTCAAAATTGTTAATTGTACGTTATCATACTCAAAATCTATTATAGTTAGACTTATACATGGTAATGTATACTCTATACATATTATTGTACATAAGTAATTCACATACAACCAGAATTTCATCCTCTCTTTGCTCCTTTATGCCATTAAAGAATGTCGTAATATTAAAAATATATCATAGATGATGTTTTCTTTTAAAAAAATTAAAAAATGAAACATATAATGCATTGCTTTTAATGTGACTAATCATCAAAAAAATAAAATTTCCCAATTACACAATCCGACATTTATCAGTAAGTTTTTATACAATAAAACTCAATTTTTTTTCTATTTATTTTCTTTATCATATTTTAATTTTTTATTTAATGTTTTAAAAAGTCATATACAATCAAAGAGTCTCGTATCTTTCAAATAAAGATATCTCTTTGATCAACCAATGCCGCTTCTCTTCAATCAACCGATCAAAGTATATTTTTTCATGGGTTATATAAACTAATGAGTTAAGACATTAAATTGAATCGAAAAAAAGGAAATTATTTTTCTCTTCTGTCTAATTATGAATCATATCTTGGATAGAATTCTCGATAAATACCGATTCCTATTCTTGTATTTTTATTTTACTGAAATTCTATTTCTTAATAAGAATTTTATTTAAAAAGTATTCTCGATTAGATATAGCTTTATTTTCAAAAAGTCTATTTCTAAAATTTTATTATAATATAGAATTTCTACGAACCAAGATGGTTAACGGCATGGCAACAGGTTGTAAATCCTTCATCAGGGGCTAAAGGCCCACCTCATCAAAAGAATAAGAGAAAGATAGCAAGGAGCAGCACGCGCGCACACACGCACGCACCCCCACACACACACATATATATATATATATATATATATATCAACATTAATTCATTATTTCAACAGCTGATTGAACTACAATCTCAGCTTATGAAATTAATAGGGAAATTAATTATCAGTTTCCCATGAGATGAGGCTGTCAACGTGGGGCATGGACGGAATGCAACCTCCAACGTAACAGTTGAGCACCAACAGTTTGCACTGCTTGTTACGTTTCGCATCATAGCCAGTGAAGTATCTAAGGCAAGATATATCGAGGATAACTTCTTTCTCATTTCTTAAACTTTCAACAAAAGATATTGTAAGGTTTTGCATGATACTCCTAAATCTTGAAAAGATTTGGAAGGCCATGTCAGAAATGTTCGAGGATCCCTGAGAGCTTGGAGACGTGCCAAACGATTTCTGGAGGTATTCCAAAGGTCCCAGAGAGTGGAGGTATTCCAGAGATCCCTGAAAGTCATGTTGGGTCAGGGGGCTTGATCCAGGATTGAGGGTTTTCTCAATTGACTTGTTCTAATTTTCTCAATTGACTTGTTAAAGGAAGTTTTTTGAAAGATTGTAACATAACCCAATTGGATTATGGGATTTAGGTCTAGAGGTGTAGTCGGCTGTCCCTTAGATATGAAAGGGGTTTGAGGCTAGGTAGTTAGTTAGTTAGCATGTGGTTAGTTGGTTAGTCAGTTAGATGGTTGGATCCTAACCATCCAAGAGATCTAACTAACTAGGAGGTCTAACCAACTAAGGATCCTAACTACCAAGGGGTCTTAACTACCTTGAACCTAACTGTCCAAGTCCAAGAACGGCTAGGACTAAACCACCGCCCATGTGCTTATAAAATAAGAAGGGGGTGACGGTTTGGGGATGAGAGAAAAAACAAGAGGGCGTGCATGAGGGAGATATCCGTGTGCAGGATCGTCGGGTGTTCCATGGGATTTTGGAGAAAGAACCTTGCATGAGGCATTGTCCGCATGGAGGAGCTTCTTCTCGGATTTGTGAGAGGAGGCTGGTATCTCTTATTATAACAAGTTCTTCTCCATGGATTAATAATACAGTCTCTCTTTTCTTCTAATCTCTCTTCTATATCTTCTCCTACTTTTTGGTTCAAAAAGAAGGCTGCCCTCATCACGTCAGGAACTTTCCCATGTTGCTTCAGCGATATAGTCGCTGCTTCAGGATTTCCAACAAGTGATATCAGAGCGGGTTCGAGCGTGGGGAGAGGAGGTTTCTATCCCAGGATCCATTTGAGGTTTCTCCAAGATTTTGGAGGGTTCAGATCTAGGATTTTCTCAAGGTATTGAGAGAGGATAAGATATGGGGCTGTTGTCTACATCCCCTTATATCAGGTATCTTCTTCAAGTTTTTCAATCTTTTGCAGTTTGTGATTGTTTTGGATCATTGAAGGCAACGGGGTGAAGATTAGTGTGGAGAAGTTTGATGGGAAAGGGAGTTTCACTATGTGGAAGGTTAGGGTGAAAGACTTGCTGGTTCAAATAGGATTAGATCTCGCTTTGGAAGATAGGCCATGGGGTATAAATGACAAGGAGTGGATGTCCTTGGAGAAAAAGGTATGTGCCACGATTAGGGCTTGTCTAGCGGATGAAGTTTTATATGGCGTGTTAGAGAAGAATACAACCAAGGAATTGTGGTCGAGGTTGCACACCACGTGTTAGAGAAGAATACATCCAAGGAATTGTGGTCGAGGTTGCACACCATGTACATGGAAAAGAATATGTGCAATAAATCAGTGCTAAAGAAGCAACTGTATAGCCTTCGGATACAAGAGGGTGAGGATGTTACAAGACACATTCAGCAGTTCGACCGGATGAGCATGGATTTGCTCAACATTGGGATGGATTTTGAAGAGGAAGATAAGAGTCTGCTGCTTTTATGTTGATTATCCCGGAGCTTCGATCCGTTGGTGACTATACTACTGTATGGAAAGAAGACGTTAGTGTATGAGGAGATCATATCAGTACTAAGGTCTAATGAGCAGCGGGAATGGATGACAAAGAGGGAGGTCTTTCAGGAGGGTTTGGCTGCGTCAGAGAGGCCAAGAAAATGGAAGAACAAATGTGAACAGGTGGGACGGGTACAGTCCATGAAAGGAAGCATAGCGGGCAAGTGCTACAGGTGTGGTGTAGCAGGGCACTTTAAGCGAGAGTGTTCGTTTAGGAAGAAGTGCAAGGATGGAGAAAAGGAGAGCCCGGATTTCTTAGGTTTAGTCGCTGGGTCAAAAGAATAGTTGGATGAGCTCTTGGTTGTTTCGGAGAAGTCTGTGAGGTACAGTGTATCTGAAACGGAGAGGTCCATGGTATGCGAAGGGTCCGAGGAGGCAGCGACTGGGTACGAGGTGCAATTGTAGGCTCAACAATATAGCATTAAGTGGCTGGCCTCGGGATTTCATTCTGTGGCATTAGAAGGACTTCAGTCTCAGGTGGAGCACTGGGAAGAGGTGGCTTCATGGGTAGAGCAGGATTCGACACGAGATCAGAGCGGAGGGGTGCATGGGAAGGGGTCATATCCCCCCACCAATGCTGGGGGTGCATCGAGGCAGGTGGAGCAGTGTGCACAGGTAGTGAGACGTGGCTCTGAGGACATGGTGCCAGGTAGAGCTCCAGTTATAGCGAGTACCAGCCTAGGATCGCTGTGGTCTCTCCAGGAAAGTCTAAGGAAAAGATTGATGCAGCTGTCAGGCAGAAGGAAGGCTACAATAGTAGTGCCAAGGTACAAGCAAGGATCTTCAACAGCGGAGGCGATCATCCCAAAGGCCTCTAAAGGCGCGCAACAGCTGAAGGGTATTGGCAAAGGTAAGGAGATCCGTACAAGAGGCTATCAGGACACGTAGTTACAGCGGGATTGTACAGGAGGACATTACCTGTTTGCCTTGGGGGTACCAAGATGGAGATTGCAGGATTTTGCGTGATGCTCCTAAGCTTTGAAGAGACTTGGGAGGCCATGGCAGGGATGTTCGAGGATCCCTAGGAGCTTGGAGGCGAACCAAGCGATTTCTGGAGGTATTCCAGAGGTCCCTAAGAGTGGAGGTATTCCAAAGGTCCCAGAGAGTCATGTTAGGTCAGGAGGCTTGATCCGGGATTGAGGGTTTTCTTAATTGACTTATTGCAGGGAGTTTTTTGAGAGATTGTAACCTAACCCAATTGGATTATGGGGTTTAGGTCTAGAGGTGTAGTCGGCTATCTCTTAGGTATGAAAGGAATTTGAGGCTAGGTAGTTAGTTGGTTAGCATGTGGTTAGTTGGTTAGTCAGTTAGTGGTTGAGTCATAACCGTCCAAGAGATCTAACTAACTAGGAGGCCTAACCAACTAAGGATCCTAACTACCTACGGGTCCTAACCACCTTGAATCTAACCATTCAAGTCCGAGAACAGCTAGAACTAAACCACCATCCATGTGCTTATAAAATAAGGGATGACGATTTGGGGGTGAGATAAAAAACAAGAGGGCGTGCGTGAGGGAGATATCCGTGCGTAGACTCTTGTGCATGAGGGCTTGGGATTGTTCCATGGGTTTTGGAGAAGGGAACCATGCATAAAGTATTGTCTATATGTGGGAGCTTCTTCTCGAGTTTGTGAGAGGTGGTATCTCTTGTTGTAAGAAGTTCTTCTCCAATAACTCTCTTTTCTCCTAATTACTCTATATCTTTTCTTTTTTTCTTGGTTTAAAAAAAAGGCAGCCATCATCACGCCAGGAACTCTCCCACGTTGCTTCCGCAATATATACTCTAATCCGGAATTTTCAATAGATACTCCATCAAGCATATCTTTAAATCTCCCATATTGCTTCCGGGATATATATTCTGATCCGGGATTTTCAACAGATACTCCATCAAGCATGTCTCCTCTCCTCTTACTTCTTGATTTAAAAAGAAGATTGCCATCATCACGTGTGATATATATTCTGATCCAAGATTTGCAATGGATACTCCATCAAGCATGTCTTTAGATCCTTCCACCACGACCATTCTTTTCATTTCCCCAGCAGCACTTGTCCAGTTGTCCCTGTCCTTCGGGAACCATAAGTCAAAAACACCTCTACCCTCCGGGATCATAAAACCTAGACGACCTTCCATCTCCACAAGATAGGTGGAAGAATCGACGATCATACCTCCATCAAGCTTGACGCGCAAGAACTTCTCCTGAGCGATGTCCATCACAACTATCTCTCGATAGATTTCGCTAAAACAATACAAGTCGCCATTCACCAATCGTTTAATCAAGCCAGTATCCTTCTTGCGGGCACTCCACCGCTATCCACGCTGTCGAGCCAAGGATAAAAATCTCACAGAAATAGGTATCGCCACTAGAGCGATAGCACGCATTAATGATTACTACTTTATATTTCTTGGTAGAGGGATCAAAACGAATACCACCTGTTGAAAACTCGGCATCAGAATAGGTGCATGGAGGAAGCACCACATGTTGTTTCGTGGCTGGATTCAAGACCAGATGTTTGACAGGAATTCTTTTGTTCTGTAGCAGAAGAAGACCATTTCACGAGCAGAGGGGTTGGTAGTCACTTTCTTTGATCACATCCCTGACCATCACTACTACTTCATGCACGAAGGAGTGCTTGATGTTGGATCTCTCTGATCTACGTTGTGCAGAGGGTTCCTGGAAGAGTATACCTGGTTCCGATCGAGCAAGGTGGGCATCCACAAAGAACGGATCGGATATTATATGAAACCATACGTACCTCAGCCGCTCATGAAGAGATGGAGCTGGGACTCTCACCAGGATTTGAACGCAGATATCATCGGGAAGAAATCGAATAGATGTCTTTCTTTCTCTTTCTGTTCCTCTCCTCATTGTTTCTTAGCAGAGGAAGTCGATAAGCCCTAACAAGCGTGTGTGTGTGTGTATATATGTATATATATATGGTGGCTTTATATTTTCTAAACAATAATTCTACTTTTAAAGGGATAGGACTTCGTTAGACCGTTCCTTTTAGCTATCCTTAGAGAATAGAAAATTTCTGGAGCAACTTGAATTTTTCCTGGATGACGTCGCGCACCGGACCTCGATGTATTTCCAAGATATCATCTAACCATCCTTTAGAAAGTTTGCAACCTGTTTACCGAATTTGGAATTAATTTTTTAGAAAAATGAAAAAAAAAAAGGAGAAAATGTTTGACCAAATTAACTCTCTCCTTTTTTTTCAAAAAAAGAAAAGATAAGCACGCCCGCACCAGATATCTCACCTTGATTTAGGACTGGAAATGGGCCGGCCGAAAAACTATATTTTAAAAATTTTTGGACCGAATCCGGGCATTTCTTTGGTCCAAAAATTAAATAGACTCTATTTTACAGTCATAAGATCAGTCGAATATGCTTAAAATTTCGTCCGCAGCCTGAATCAATTTCAGGCCGACCCGGAATTTATTGAGCTGGCCCAGTTCAGTTCCAAATAATGAACTTTTTGACCGGCTCATTTCCCGCCCTACCTTGATTAAAGGCATTGAATTAGATAACTAATAATATATGAACCGTCATATATTCATATAAAACGCCAATAATAAACTAATAAAGAAGCGGTTAGTTGAAAGAAATCTAGTAAAATATATATATTTATGTCAAGTAGAATTAAACATTCCTCGATATACAAGGTGACATGGATCATACACCTACGGCCTTGCAAAAATTACACGAAGGTAAAGCAAATGAATGGACAAGGAGAGGGTTGGTGGTTTAAGTGGAGGAGGAGAAGGTATCGAAGATGGTGGTGTGGAGTGGGTCGCTAAGATGAGTGGCCCAGTTGTTGAGGGGGCCCTTCCCGGTGGCGGCAGCCTGGACGGCGAAACCCAAGAAGGCGACCATCGCAAGGCGCGCATGTTTGATCTCTGCAAGCTGCAGCGAGGCCTTCTTCTCGGGATTGGATGCAAGGCCGAGGGGATCGAAGAAGTTGCCTCCTGGGTACAGCCTCTTCTCGGGGTCGAGCTCAGCATTCCTCTGGAACTCGATGTAGCCAATCACAAGCACCTCGATCCATATCAATGTAGTCATGGAGAAGGGGAGTGGTTGTCCGAGATAGGAGGATCCACTCACTAGTTCTACCTTAAAGAATTCCAGCCAAAGTTTTTAGTTATTGGAATATTGGATTCAAATCAGCTTTAACATCCTAAAATAAAATGTGGAAGGAATGGACTCTCACCTTTCCGGCGTCCTGCCATGTGACGCCGGTAAGGGACTCGACGGCCAGCGCACCAAGCGTGGCCAGCATGGCCCACCGGCCATGAATGAGCTCGCACTCACGGAACCTCTGGAGACCGAACACCTCCGAGTAGGGCTGCAGCGGGGTCGACTTCACGTCCGAGGTCTCGAACCGGGTCCCGATCAAGTCCCCGGCCTGGTTCTTGGCCAGGTTCTGGTCTAGAGAATCGAGATCGAACTGGAGGTACTCGGCCGGCTTGCCCAGGCCGAACGGGTCGAACCCGTAGTCCCCTACAAGAGAACCGTCGAGCCACTCGGGGGCCTTGGCGCCCGGAAACCAGAGCGGCCGGTCCGAGGCGGGCGACTTGAAGCTCTTCTTGGCCGCAGTCTTCTTCGTGCCGCCGAACCCGAACCGGGCCCGGAACCGGCCCCCGCTCTTGGCCGGGAGCGAGTCGGGAAGGCGGGTGCCCAAGAACGGGGAGGTGGCCGCGGCTGTTGAGGCCATTCTCTTCTACCTCTTCACACACACACACACACACTCTCTCTCTCTCCACTCCCTCTCTCCCCTCTGTCCCCTTCACCAAATGAACAATGGGAAGGAGTTTCAATGGTTGTTCTACTGGGCTCTTATGTTTGGGGTTTAGGGTGCGTGGGGGATTATTGGGTGGGTGTGCTATCCCGGGGAGTGGAGATCGGATGGGTGGCGAGGGGAACGAGATCTATCTGACGGTTGTAATGCATGAGGTCTTATCCTTGCCTTTATCTTCTGGGAGTTTGGGGGAAGAACCTGAACTTCTTTTGGTGCACATGGTGTGTTTTGATTGGGTAAGATATCTCGAGGGTTTTGTGGCGGGGAATTGCTGGTACATCATATTCCATGTCCAACTCGCGGTTTGGTAAAGAAAGAAAGAAAAAAAAAATCTATTGGCATCGGCATCAAGGCATCTAAATGCTGTTACAAGTAAAGGTACAAACTAGCCAAGGTGTTCTTCCGTGTTTAATTTGATTCGATTTGATTACTGTCGAATTCTAGTAGTTCAAATAAAATTTTTAATCAAGTTCAAATAGTAAAATACTATATTTGTAATCTCTCAAGCCTCTATATAAATATATATATATATAGCGAAAGGGTTGAGATTTGAATTTGAACTTGAATTTATAAGGTTAATTTACTATTTGAGTCAAATTAAGTTGATCTCGAATATTTTATTTTTTATTTTTATCAAGTCTGGCCTGAACTAAGAATATTAAAATTTGACTTTCTTGGCTACTTGAACTTAAGCATGGCTAGATTGGTATATGAGTCGATTTTGTGGCTCTCTTTTTCATCATACTTCGAGATACACATTTTAGTTTGCAGGAATATTTATAATATTTGAAATTTAGAATGCCTTTTTTTTTTTTAGATAGAAAAATTAATAATGCTTTTCAGTGTATTTATTGTCCCAGATCATGGTAATTGGTTGTTGGTGTTAATTACTCCATGGAAGCAATATTTCTGCAACATAGGTTAAGAAAATAAGTTCTGATATAAAGGTTGCTGCTGCTGAATCTCCCGGACCGGGTTCTCTCGGCCTGGCTAGAGTGTGCCTCTCCCGATTCCTACAAAGAAGTCCCACGGACTGGTGGTATTCCGGTGGGGGACACTCCGATGGCTAAGTTAGTGGGAATCTTAGAGCAACAGAATGGAGGAATCAAAAAGAGATCGCTCGTGGAGAAGGAAAAGTGCCCTTACCGCTCGGAGTCCCCCATTTACCTTATATAGGCACGAAACACTACCATAATCTGTTAGAGGCTATGATGGAAATATCCGATCTGCCCCTAGGAGAATCAGGATGGTAGCCAGGTGGCACTAGGACGTGGCTGCATCATGAGATCTGTTGTAACAGAATTCTGGTACCAGCTGGAAGGGGCTTCTGGAGCCTACTGATAGTATGGGCCCGGCTGAAGCTAGTCAGTCGGACCCAAACGGGTCGGTTGGACCTCGAGTGGGTCGGCAAGACCTCGAGTGGGTTGGCAGGACCTCTAGCAAGTCGGTCGGTCTCGAGTGGGTCGGCAAGATCTCGAGTGGGTCAGCAGGACCTCTAGCGGATCGGTCGGCCTCAAGTGGATCGGTCGGATCTTTTGTCTAGTTTAGAGAAAAGCTGATTGGGTATAACAGTTGCCCCCTGCTCTTGGCCTGCGCCTGTCCTTGAAATGATTGCATATCTGATCAGGTGTGCTGCGTCTGGTCATTTCCAATCTTCAAAGATTTGCGCCCGGGACAGGTGTCGACCCTACATTGAGGCGGGAGAGCGGCAGTTAATGCGAAAGGGGCGCAATGATGAAGGGCCAGCCTGGCCCTCTCGGTCGTCGGGCTTCGGAAGTGAATTGAGTGACGTGGCGACATCTGGGCGGTCGGTGTCGTACTGGAGGCGAACTTTCCGTCACTAATCTGGTGATCACGCGGATCGTGGCTTGAATGTGCTTCTTTGTGTCGCATCGGCTTCCATCGTATGGAAAGTCGTACCGCCTGGCGTTTAGGTTGCGAGGGTTGAGGGACGGCGGAAACCATCTCTCTCCAGGGCTATAAAAGGAGGTGCTGAGGTCCTGGGTGGAGTTCCCTGCTACATTCGCATTCGGAGAGATAGAGCGCCTCCTTTCGCTGTCACCGTCCCCTTAGGAAACCAATGCTCAGGTAGAGCCGAGATTTGTGAGCTTCCTTTTATGCTCTCAACAAGGAGTGACCTTCTCTTTCTCTTGTACTTCTAACTTCTCAACAAGAACCTCCTCTTATGTAGCACTTGAATACTTGCTAAATGTAAACTAAAAATTAAATTGCTAGAAGCCTAAAGCACTTGCTAAATATTGCTAGAAGAGAGAAATAGTAGTAGTAAAGGAGAGAAGAGTTGGTTTGGTGTGGTGAGAATGGGGAAGGAAAGGGGTATTTACAGGACTCCAAAAAAATTATTTTTCTAAAATACCCCTCAAATTAGCCATTTTATAACTGTTGGGATGGTCAAAATAGTAAAAAACCAAAAAATAGCCGTTTCTAGCTGTAACAGCCCCTAATGGCCGTGCCGGGAGGCCCGGTCCATTTTTTTAAAAAATAATTTAAAAAAAACGGGCTGATGGGCTAATGGGCGGTGCCTGGCACGGCCTGCCGCCCCCGGGCCTAGGGCCGTGCCAGGCTTGGACTTCAGATTAAACGGGCCATTCCAGGCAGGGCCCGTTTAGTAACAAGCCGGGCCAGGCACGACCCGTTTAGTCTATGGCCCGGTGGGCCTGGGCCGGGCCGGGTCCAGCACGGTCCAATACCCAAGTCTACTCTCACTCACACCAGCGATCGTAGGCTCTAAAAAAATTTCTGGATTTAATCAAGTTTTAGTAATATAGATTATAATCATTATTATACATCTCCAATTTTTATCTCTTCTCTCAAGAAAAGTAATAATCGAACAATCTATCCTACGTAGAAATATGGCGTCAAACTTTAACTTCGTTGTCCAGGCAAAACAACTATACGAGTAAAATATATTCTCTAATCACATACATGAGAATTGGAGGGCCTTGGAAGCAGCCTCTATCAGAGAGCGGGACAAGATTTCATTTGACAATAGACTTGTAATTTTTTTTTTGTCACGCGGTTATTGGTCAAGAAAAAAGGAAAAAAATATTTGATTCCTGGTTTCATGGTTTTGGAATTGGAAAAGAAAAAAAAAAAAATTGGGGCCAAGCACGTTACAGAGCAACCTTTTCGCTGCATGGGCTTATGGGATGGAAGATGATCGGTTGCCCAAAAGTCATGCAGCCGAAAATATGCCGATACTTGGAACGGTAGCAGCAGCTTCTGCCGGAATGGTCAATCTTTCTGTTCAAGATACATCCTCCACCTAAACTACCAAACACATCACTACTTTACACGCTGGTCTCAGAAATTGATATGGTAGCTTACAGGTTGACCAACACCGTATGAGGGCGCCCCCTTCTCTCTACGGCCATCTAGCAGGATAAAGATTAGGAGGCCAATCATAGGCTGACAAAGCTCTTTGCTCTTCCGCATCTCAATCTTGCAGTCAGGCTTCACCAAAGTTGCATTGGCATCATCCACATAATCTTGCTGCTTCTTTGGGGGGCGTTTATTCATGAATCAAGAAAATTTCTGCCACCGGAATCGTTTTTAAACACCACAATGTCCAGATAGCAGACAAGGTGATCGAACCACCACCGAGTTTATATGCTATAATGGTTAGCGACGCTCTCTCAAGTGGGTACACAATCAGCCAGTTATCTTTTTTTATGCCACGCATGCCCGCAACTTCACATTCGAGTCCAACTTCTTGAAAAATGAAAGAGCTGTCAATGTAGCAAGAGAAAAGGAAAAAAAATTGCATTTGCTTGGGAGAACATCGATCACATGCCCTTAAAAAAAAATATAATGCTTAAAAAAATATATTGCAACTGGTAAAGCCAGCAATATATGATGCCACATGCAATAATATATGAAACAATAGTAGGAATATGGAGCAGCTTAAAAAAATATAATGCTTGTAGTATCTTTAAACTACAAAATAACACACATTACATGTGAAAATATATACTGATACATGGCACAGATAGCTTGAAGGTTCCATCTTGCTCCGGTTTGAGGTCAAAGAAAAGCAAGCTGAAGCTTTCATCGAGCAAAGCTTTTGAAAACAGGTCAAAACATTGACTTTGCCGAATTATTGCCTTGCATGATGAAAATCTCCCATGCATTTGGTAATGGCCTCGTTAGCTTTCTGAGATTCTACTCTCTCCTCTCTTTTCTTCTTTTCTCTGCAGAATTAAATATCATGCAAAGAAAATATAGGCTACTTTAGAAGTAGAGGAGGAGCTTGCATAAAATTAAGCCACAGTTTTAATATTTAATTCAAACTTGTAACTGAATGGTGAGTTAAAAATAGGTTTCCCGATCACCATTTGATCAAGCCAAGCCAGGCGAAAATGCATGTAAATTCAATAAACCTCATGAATATGATGGGAGGAACATGTCAGCATATTGCTTGCCACTGCTTGGATTGCAACATCAGGTTTGCAAGAGGCACATTAGACTTTGGTATCCATGTAGTGCCTCTTGACATTCAAATCGTGCCGAAGTAAACAAGCGATTATAGCATCTCTTGCAAAACAAAACAAATTTATAGCCAGTTATCTTTTCTGACTTCTAAAGCTCACTTTCTTCAATCCCATGGACCCAAATCTTTTATGCAATAAAAGACAAAAAAAAAAAAAAGAACTTCACAATTCATGCTTTGTACAACTGAACATACTTGACATGCTGTCATACGTATATCCATCAAATGTAGCATTATGAAAAACTGCAAGATTTTCTTTTGGGACAAAAAAAATTACCTATCAACATATTCCTTCAAAAGCTCCTTGGCCTGAACCAGTTTTGAAAGAAGATTGCGGTACACATCGAGGTCCCTATCCACACTTCGTTTGTTTATGTTTAAGGCAGCACAAAGCTGTCAAACAGAACAAACCAAGTCAGCATGGATCCACGACCAGGGAGAAACTGGATTTTCATGGAACGAACTTTATCCTGAGCATTTTTCAATCATTTGGACAAGCATAAACACCAGCTTGTTAAACAAAATGAACCGAATCTGTGTCTCTCAAATGAAACTGAATCCTTAGTAATGATCTACACAAAACATAACATAGAATGCAGCAAATTGATCAAACATGGTTGAGTTGAACCTGATACACCAAAACAAGTGCTATTTTGCAGGCAGAAGCTTATAGGTCAAAATGCATGAATGAACTGTTTTTTTAGCAAAAGCAAATGTTGGATATTTTAGCTAGAATTCACAGATGTCGAAATTGCTATATCTACCTAGAGATCTACCGACCAAAACAAGTGTTGGAGAGACAATGAATAGAAGTGACTTCAGGCTCCTGATAGAGTTACTGGTAGCATAAATGCAAAGTCAAAGGGAAAAAAATGTAAAACCAAATTCTAGAAAATTTTTGAAATACTAGTTCACTATTAACTTATCTGACTATTACATATAGATAATGTTTAAAAATTCTGGTTCACTATTTTTTAGGCCTTTGCATGCACGGCTGACAACAAGCCGAGCCAAGTATCAAGCTGCTCAACTCGCCTCGGTATATTAGAAGAGCTGTTTGATCTGGGCTTGATCTTTGAGCCACGCTTTACTCAAGCTAAGCCAAGCTTTCCCACTGTTTTTGAACCAAGTGCTGTTCAGACTTGGCTCTGGCGCTGTGCCCCGAAAGATGTTTGAGCTTTGACTTGTTTTTCCGGAGAGCTGAGACCTTGAATGACAAAATATCAAAACCAAGCCCAAGCTGCTCATGTGCTACTTCTGTAACAAGACAAATCTTGGATACAAAAGAAAGTAGACCTCAAAAAAGACCATGTTGGAACAAATTCTCGACAGGATGTTACGGTACACTCTGAGATTGGCAACATTGTGAGTCAGCATAAGCTCTAAATACTGAGTACAAACAAGGAGACCAATTTCCTAACATTAATCCAAGGCTCAAAATGCACGTCATGACCAAGATATATGATAGCAAGCTGCCAATATGTTGCCCTAACAGTCCAGAGATATACACCATTGTGTTGACCATGCTGGCTAACATGCATGTGTATCGTATAGATGCACATTAAAACTATATAGACTGAAACAAGATACTTCATGATATGGCCTAGCACCTAATTTTTTACCATGTTAAACCTATGCTCGCCATCTTTCATGGCCTTTTCTCTATTCGACATTGTTTCAAATTCATGTACTTCAGATTTTCTATTTTTATTTAGAAGATATGAGAATCAATCTACAAACTGGACAATGTCATGGTGAAAATCATTCCACATTGTAATACATTATACATATACTTTCCATGGTATTGGCAGTATGTGATTTTCTAACTGTATTTACAGTATATTTAAATCACCTAAAACATATTATTATGTTTATGATGGTTGTATGTCTCCGTATAGATTTTTCATGAAATTTTGGCTTATGTTTCCCTATTAATGTGAGAATATAAATGTGCAATGCTAGCTTGATGATAAATAACTCAAACCCACTTATCACAACTTTAAAATGCTAACAACTGGGCCACCTAGGCTTAAATGGTCCGTCGACAGAGCTTAAAGCCCAACCACGTAGACAGCCGATAGATCTGACCAGCTAGCTAGTAGGTACCTAAGCACCTGACCAACGCCCATGCAGGATAGGGGAATTAGGTTTTGACAATAACCTCAAACAGGTTTAGGTATCGAGCATGCAAGGCAGGTAGATCAGAACCTCCAGTTATTTGATGCTCAAGCTTACAACCTACCAATTTTACTAATTCTTGATTAGCTCTTTATCTATAGTTTGGTATAGATAATTCATCATTTGGTAGATTTGCTTATTGCATTAGCTCATCCATTAACATATCATTCTATGGTCAAATGTATCCTTAAATTCAGGTAATAATAAAATAAATAAATTACAAAAGAAAGGGTTAAACATATATCTTTAGAGAAAATTCCATGGTTGCTGGACCAACAATAAAAAAAAATAATGTTAGGTGGAGACAGCCCAATTTATAAGCAACAACTACCTCTAAAATAACAGTTAAAAAAATATACATACTATTGATCAATATCAAAAAAATAACCTAAGATGAATATAAAAAAATATAGAAGACAAACTGTGGTGTATACATCAGCAAAAATGATGAAAAAAGGTACAACCTTTTCTAAGATTGTTGGTTCTGTTGCATTTGCCAGCTCAAGCAGACGAAACAGTCCAATTGCAAAGAATCGACTATAGCTGAAATTTCCCTTACCCTGAGCCCGTTCAGAAATATTTTTCAGAATATCTTCAACCTCCCCTTCTCTCAAAGAAAAATCTACTAACGAATTAGCATTTTGAGCACGGCCCCACTCTTCCAACTTTTGTGCATCACATCTGCAGTGGACAAGCATAGCAAGCTTAAATTATATGGATCATTGAAAGAATGGAGTTCATAGTTGAAGACTTTAAGCGTATTGAATATCATAATCACAGATACCGTCTTAGGAGAAATTGGGATAAAGATCTCGTACTTGTGACAGTACTCATGAATTGTCTAAAGATCTAGTAGCCTAATAGCAAAAGTTACTGACAGAAATGAAACACATGCCCAAGAAAAAAAACCTCAAAAACTCCGTAAATGAGTTGCTTGACAATCAGATTTCAAAATTTAACAGATCATTCTTCACAGTAACCTCCTCCTGATGATAAACTGCAGCAACAATAAAATGCCAGAAACCCCCAAACCATTTTCTAATTTACAAAAAAAATTAAGATTCAAAATGCAGGCCCATTGCTGTGATGCATGAAGCAAGGTCATACAACTCATGCTGAAACCAAAAGAATGTCAAATGCTTTATCAGTTTCCAAATTATGCAAATGCCAATCAACTTATTGGTTGTCTACCATAATTTAAGGACAGGATGAAATCAGACAGAAATTTCAGCATTAGCAGCTTCACACCAAAACCCTGACTAAAAAACCATGGGCTAGTATATTAAATAATTTAAATTAAATTTACAAAAATGTAAATATTCTGATGTAAAGTTCCATTGCTTATAGAGAACAAAGGTCATCCAACTCAAATCTCGAAAACAAACTATGAACATTACACGTGATCATCAATTTACTTTGCAGTTTACCACTCATCAACTTCTTGGTCATTTACTGAAATTCAAGGACAAGATAAGATTAGACAAGTGATCATATCGTTGCTTGATTCATGCCAAAAACCTTGTTAAAAACTGAGAAAGCATATTATAGAAATAATAGGATTGCCAGAAATCTTAAATTTTTTTGGGAGAATCATAGGATTGTAGCAAAACACTAACATAGAAAAAGAAAGCTTTTCTGAACTAAACATGCCTTATATTTACGATCATTTACTAATATACAATATGTTTATATTGCTTGTTAACTATAATCCATTTTATGTATGAAGCCTTGTCCCACTCATTTGGAGTCTGTTAGTCCTATCACTATCCAAAACTAGAATGCAACATGCTTTGCACATGGCTGGTGGATAGAATAACTATCGGAACACAATGCTAGAGAGAATAACAAATGCTGCTGACACAACGCCTTACCATCTCCCAAGTGGCTCCTTCATGGAGTCACAAACATGACGAAAAGAGTTGGGGTTCAAACTTGGGGGTGTAGTTGCAGTCTTAGATTTCCCATTGTATAATATTTTTTTAAAAAAAATGGGTGAGCTAAATTTCCTAAAATTTATGAGAAGGTTATCAGATTCATGTCTTACACTAAACTCATATACAAGTGACAGTACAACTTATAGGGTTTTATATAGTTACCAGTCCACCTGGCATCATGTTATGAAGCTTTCACCAACTCAATATGGTACATTCATCAACAAGGCATCTCGTGACTAGGCCACGTGCAAAAATGTGATTGGATTAACAATATGACCATGAATTTAGCAAATAACACCTAGTATTTTTTTTTAATGTCAACAAAAATGACTGATCGTGATGAAATTTCATATAATAGTCATCAAAAAAATGAGCAGCAGTTGTTTATTGGTAATAATTCCGGCTGCAGAAAGGTAGGCTAAAATTCAAAAAGTTCACTGGATTATATATTATGAATATGTCCAGAATTATTTATAGTTCTCGCTGCCCAAGGACAAGACCTAGAATTGCATGGCTACAATACAACTGAGTTTGCAGAACTCTATGAAGATATACCTGTACTGTTCAGGATCCTCCTTTAAGGCCTGGATATATGCTCTGAAGATGGCATCTCGATCATCATTGTTGGGATATCCTTCCATCAGCTGCTCAAATACAGTGACGAAGCCAAGTGCGCAGACAGCATCATATTGATAAGTTCTTTTGTACCTCATTAGATGATGCTGCACAAGGAGTTCTTGTAATACACCATTGTATATGCTTGGAATGGGCCGCTTGTATGACTTGAGAAAATTTAACTTTGTTTCTGATACAGTGGGTGGCACATCTGATTAAAGGGAAAAGAAAAACAAAGAACGGATTATGAAAATTCAACCAGCTCTCCAAGAACAGAACAAGAAGCTAATCAATGAAAGAGAAAAAAGTATATGTTCAAAATAACCAATTTTTGTTCATTTATCAAGAATCATTCTATTGCATAGTCCATGACTCAACTGCATTTTTGGCCACCCAACTCTTTACAGAACTTCAGACTTTGATTAAATGGGGGGAAGAAAAGGTGAATGTGTTACAATTTATGGAATGTTCAGCAAAAAGGTTAACAAGTGAAAAGAAATATTGTTAATTACATTTCTATACAATTATGGAACAACACAACAGAAAGCAAAGTGATTGCAGAAGAATTAAGCTTCTAAGAAGAATTTTTACTTCATTATGCACTTTATAACACAATCATTGTCATCCTCAAAAGAGAATTATTTTCAATAAATGCTTCAAAGATGACAGTTTATTACACAATAATAAATGCTAAGAAAAATAATTCCTAGACAAGAACAATTTTAAACAAGTTGGATATATGGGTTCCATAAAACATGTTGAGGTACTCAATTTAGTTAACAGGCAAATAAAGGTGCAGTCATAATTCTGCAGAAGTACATGCGATGAATTGCACCATACATCATTTAAGACAATATAACATTCCATTAGTCCATCAGTTACAGGCCAATCTTGCAGCCAGCATCACTACTAAGAGACCCCAAACCATCATCTACAACCTTTAGAGTTGTATTTAAAGTATCTTAGGGCATACTTTATATCTATTGTTTCGAACGACCTCCTAAATATCTGTTTTAAAGAAGCCTCTAAATTTATTTAGCTTCTCATCATCTCAATGAGAGTCTGAACTTGCCTTACATGGGAAGGAAACAGGAGTTTGGCATGATCTACTTGCTGGACCAATTTTTGATTAAATGACTCAGTGCATTCCATCAAGTCTCAAGTACCTTCAATAGAAAGAGCTCTAAATATGAGTATGTGCATCACCTAGCTCAAGTCTAAAGCCATTCTGCTGGCAACTTAAATACTAAGCTCGAGTGTAAAGACAACCTAATTACAGTCTGTTGCCGCTCTCGCCGCCGCGCCCGTGCCTCGGATCAGCCGATCCTTCCTGACCGCCTGGTGAGGGAGCCCCCCTTCCCGCGGAGAACCTGCAACAAAGGGATTAGAGGACCCTGGCCGGGAATCCCGGCGAGGGAGCTCCGACGGTCAAGTCAGTAGACGACGAGAAGGAACAGACTCCCCAGCCGGACCCTCTAAAGGGTTCCAGACTTAGAGAGTTAACTGGTGAAGGAAACGCTCTGGGGACCAGAATCTCGGCTGGGCCTCCTTGCCGAGCTCACGCCCAGTGTTCCCCTCTCGGGATTTCTGGTTTCTCTCTCGGAGCAAGGCCTTGTGCCGGTGCTTCCTCCTTGTCCCCAGGCTAATTGGCTTACCTTGTCGTCCCTAGATTCTCCCCTCTTTATCTCCCCTCGTCGTGCGTTTGTCTTTTTCCTCCTCGGAAACTCCCCTCCCCCGTCCTCTTCTCTTTCCCCTTTTTGGTGAAGGAGGCCAGGCGGCTTCCTGACCTCGTCCGCCGGGCCCAGCAGGGAAAAGGCAAAGACAGAAGAGAAAGAGGGGAGGGCGGCGCTGGCAGGGCGGCCGGTCAGGCCTCGGGCTCCGTGAGAGCGCTCTCTTCCCCAAGCGCGGGCGCCATCCATCTATGGGGCCTGTTCCGTCAGGATCGGGTCTCTCGGCTGCGGGTCCTGCCGGGCCGATGCAAGTGATGTTCCGCGTGCCGCCGCCCTCCGTACAGGACGCCGTCTGGGATTCGTACGGCCCGAGGGATGGCCTCGGGGCCCGTCTCTCTCCCCAGGGCCCACGCCGTACGAGCGGTTTGACCTCGGCTGAGTTGGGCCCGTCTCCGGGGGCCAACTGGCGAGGGGCGAGGGATCGGCCGACCTCGGCTTAGGTGGACCCCTCCTGGGTGGACACCTGGCGAGGTGGCAGGAGGTCGCCTGGCTTCGGCCGAGGTGGGCCCGTCTCCGGGTGGCCACCTGGCGAAGGGCGAAGGATCAGCCGACCTCGGCTTAGGTGGACCCCTCCTGGGTGGACACCTGGCGAGGTGGCAGGAGGTCGCCTGGCTTCGGCCGGGGTGGGCCCGTCTCCGGGTGGCCACCTGGCGAAGGGCGAAGGATCAGCCGACCTCGGCTTAGGTGGACCCCTCCTGGGTGGACACCTGGCGAGGTGGCAGGAGGTCGCCTGGCTTCGACCGGGGTGGGCCCGTCTCCGAGTGGCCACCTGGCGAAGGGCGAAGGATCAGCCGACCTCGGCTTAGGTGGACCCCTCCTGGGTGGACACCTGGCGAGGTGGCAGGAGGTCGCCTGGCTTTGGCCGACCTCACTTAGGCGGACCCCTCCGGGCCCGGGCGCCAATGAGGTGGTAGAGGAACTCCGAGCTGAGCTCGACCTCGGCGAGGGCGGTTTGCCTTAGACAGTCGTCGGGCGGTGTAGTCTTGCCGATCCTGGCTTTGAGGATGTGGCGCTGACTTGGCCGGGGAAACATGCACGTGGCTCGCTCGTACTCGGTGGTACCTGAGCCTGGCCACGTCACTGTCACGGCTGTAACAGTTGCCCCCCCAGCCCGCCGTTCCGTCGGGGCATCGTAGAACGGAACGTCGGGATTAAATGCGGACATGACGTGGAGAGGCGAAGATCTTGCATCATAATTGCCACGATCCTGGTCGCCGTGGCTCGATGCGGCTGGAGACCTATGGGGAGCCGTCACGCGTCGCCCACTTGCTCGTAATTAATGCGTCTCTTCGAGGCAGGGGCCGTTACTCTGCTAACGAGGCGTCGATGTCAGGCGTGCGCCCACGTGGCGATCATCCAATGGCCTGAGACGGAATGACGGGTACGGCCGCTGTCGGGTGAATTTGAAAGGGAGGGGACTTTCCAGAACGAGGCCTTTTCCCTTGCTTCGTGGGCGGTTTGCTGCAGGCTAACAACTCCTGTTGCTCGCGCTCGTCTGGTGTATTTTCGGTGAGTGCTTCCTTCTTCTCCTATAGCCCCCCTCGTTCTTTCTCATTTCTTTTCTGATTTTTTTCTCGTCCTTTCCCTTTCTATGGCGCGCCGTCGCCATGTCTCTTCCAACCCGGACGAGGCCGGTCCATCCCGGCCGAGGACTCCATCTTCTTCCTCCTCAGATGAGGAGACAATCCCGGAGGAGGTCCGCCGGCGTCTGCAACCCGGGGGTGTCACCATTGGCATCCCCAGGGGGATCCGGTCCCTCCCGGTTGCACCTGCCGTGCCCCTCCGTTCCCTTCCTGCTCTGCCTTCTCTTCCTGCTCCGCCTTCTCTTCCTGCCGGCCCCTCCGGTCATGCCTCCACCATGACCGAAGGTGATCTTTCTCTGCTCCGGGATGCCTACGGCATTCCGGGGTCAATTCGTTTGTTCGTTCCGCGGTCCGGGGAGCGCGTCACCATGAGTGGCCCCGGCCGCATAGCCTTCTACGAAGACTTCCTCCTTGGGGGTCTTCGGTTTCCTCTGCATCCTTTCTTTCTTTCCTTCCTTAGCCACTTCCGGCTTGTCCCGGCCCAGCTGGCTCCTAATGCCATCCGGATCATCTTTTCCTTTATTGTTTTCTGCCATTTCCACGGGTTCGTTGCCCGTTTTTCTCTCTTCAGGGCCTTGTTCACCCTGAAGAAGTGCTCCACCGATGACGGCTGGTGATATATTTCGCCCCGGCCCAGGTGTCTCCGGTTCGACCTCCCTTCCTCAATCAAGGGCTGGAAGAGCCGGTTTTTCTTCACCTCGGTCGACGATGTTAACTGGGCCTGGAGTGAACCGGACCGGACCCCGAACCGAAATTCCCGGGTCAAGCCGGCGGACCAGGAGTCCTATACCCAGCTCCTGGGCGACGAGGTCCCGGCGCTCGAGGTTCTGCTCTCTGAGCAGAATCTTTTTGAGGCCGGTATCAGCCCCATCCGCGAGACCGGTGAGATTTGGCCCCGCTCTGACCTCTACCCCCCTTTCTCTTCACAACCGAGCCGGCTGACTTCCTGTTTCTTTTGTTTTGCAGGGATGAAGTTTTCGTTGGAGAACCTTTTGGAGGGGGCAGCCCAGCGGGACATCGTGGAGGTGGACGAGCCCGCAGCGAAGAGGGCTCGCACGGAGGCGAGCCGGGAGGTCGTGGCGGCGACCGTGCCCAGCCCGGTTACCGTCATTTCCCCGCCCAGGCCACCTCAGGGCGGGGCTACTGTTACTTCGGTCGCGCGACCTGGTGGCGCCGCCGAGAGGGCTCCAGCGCCTGCTGCTCCGTCCATCGCCGGGCCTGTCATTGCTGCCAGCTCGACAGCGCCGCCCGTGGCGACCGCCGGCCCGTCAGTTGCGGCCTCGGCTGAGGGGGCAGCCGCCGCAGGGGCCGGCCCGAAGGCCCCGGCGCCGGTGATCACCCACCGGGACTCTGTCATCCTCGACAAAGGGTTGGCAGAGAAGATGATGGAGTACGCCTCCACCGCCCGGGACCGCCGAGCTCGGGGCGGCCGGGATTACGCGGACGCGTTGCTCGGCATCCTCCCGCAGCTTTTCACGGTAAGTCCGAGCTTCTCCCTTCTCCTTTTCCCTTCTTTCGGGACTTAACTTCTTTTATTCTGAATTGTATTGCTTTTGTTATTGCAGATCGGGAACGACGTCCTCCTACTGAGAAATTTCCTCGTAGGGAACGCCAAGAGGGACTCCGAGCGGGAGCAGAAACTCGGCAAGCTCGCGGCCGACGTCAAGGACTTAATGGAGAAGGGCGCCGAGCTGCGAGTCGACAAGCAAGCCCTCCAGTCCGACGTGGCACGTTCCGAGGAGCGGAACAGGGAGTTGGAGGCCTCCTTGTTAGAGGAGCGGACCTCCAACCAGCGCCGAACTGAGGAGGAGGCGGCGGAGAAGGCCCGCCTGCAGGCCCATTCCCAATGGCTGGAGCGCCAGCTGGAGGAGGCCCAGCGAGATGTGGCCGCGGCGAAGGACCGGAGCGCGTACGTCAACGGGCTCCTGGAGGCAGCCAAGCGGGAGGCGCAAGAGGCTGTCCCCAAATTCCGGGCTTCCGACGAGTACACGTCAGAGGTCCGGGAGGCCGCCGTGGACTCCTTCCTGAAGGGGTTCCGGATGTGCCGGGAGAAGGTGGGGGCCTTCTTCCCCCAGCTGGATCTGAGCGGAGTTGTGATCGGTGGCAGGAGGCCAGGGGGTGAGTGCAGGACCTCCAGCGTGGCCGAAGCGACTCCTGCGGCGCCGTCGACCAGCGATGCCGCGGCCCCGGAGCAGCCCCAAGAGCCGGCCGTGGTAGAAGCCGAGGACGCAGTACCCGCGCCTCCGGCAGAGGGCTCCGACCCCGCACCCCAGTGAATCCGGCGTCGTCTTCTCCTTTGCTTCTGTTTTTCGTTTTTGCTTTGTGTTGTCTTCTCTTATCTTCTTTTTTTTTTTTTTTGGGGAGTCCCGGCCTGTCGGGACTCCCAGTTTGTACCGACTTCTCACATCAATGGAAAATGACTTTATCGAAACCTTGATTTTTGTTTCGTCTCACCTTCCTTTTCCTTTCTTTCTGAGATGTCGGTTTGGAACACTTGAAACAGTTGCAGGCCTGGCCCTCCCATTGCTCAAGTTGAAGGATGGGGCCTGCTGAGTCGCGTCGCAGCAGAACAAGCCTCAAGTGGGCCCGGCTTTTGGTCGCCTTCATCCTTGCGCAGGCAACACGGTTTCTGCACCGCCTTCCAGGCCGAAGCCCAGGACCTCCGGACTGAGCTCGGTGCCGCAGGCTTTCTCAAGCCTTGCGCGGCTTGCTGAGCTGTGCTCCGGGCTTGCGTGGGCGAACTGGGTTCGGCGCCACCTTCCAGGCCGAAGCCCAGGATTCCGGACTGAGCTCGATGCCGCAGGCTTTCTCAAGCCTTGCGCGGCTTGCTGAGCTGTGCTCCGGGCTTGCGTGGGCGAACTGGGTTCGGCGCCACCTTCCAGGCCGAAGCCCAGGATCTCCGGACTGAGCTCGATGCCGCAGGCTTTCTCAAGCCTTGCGCGGCTTGCTGAGCTGTGCTCCGGGCTTGCGTGGGCGAACTGGGTTCGGCGCCACCTTCCAGGCCGAAGCCCAGGATCTCCGGACTGAGCTCGATGCCGCAGGCTTTCTCAAGCCTTGCGCGGCTTGCTGAGCTGTGCTCCGGGCTTGCGTGGGCGAACTGGGTTCGGCGCCACCTTCCAGGCCGAAGCCCAGGATCTCCGGACTGAGCTCGATGCCGCAGGCTTTCTCAAGCCTTGCGCGGCTTGCTGAGCTGTGCTCCGGGCTTGCGTGGGCGAACTGGGTTCGGCGCCACCTTCCAGGCCGAAGCCCAGGATCTCCGGACTGAGCTCGATGCCGCAGGCTTTCTCAAGCCTTGCGCGGCTTGCTGAGCTGTGCTCCGGGCTCGCGTGGGCGAACTGGGTTCGGTGCCACCTTCCAGGCCGAAGCCCAGGATCTCCGGACTGAGCTCGATGCCGCAGGCCTTCTTGTTGAAGTTAGAAGGGAGTGTTTGAAGTGGGGAAGCTTTGTTACAGAAACTGGGAGCCTTACATCACTGGTAGTACATTCTCAGGTTCGAGGAGTTCCATGTCCGGGGGAACCTGGCACCTCCCAATTCTTCCAAGTAATATGCTCCATGAGAGAGGGCTTCTGCCACCCGATACGGGCCTTCCCAGTTGGGCGATAGCTTGCCGCATTCCCGTGGTTGGGATGCTTCGGCGCGCCGGAGGACCAAGTCTCCGGGACGAAAAACCTTAGGCCGCACTCGGGAGTTATAATATTTGGCAACACGTTGCCGGTACGCCGCCATTCGGATTCGGGCCCTGTCCCTTGTTTCCTCGAGAAGGTCTAGGTTGAGCATCATCCTGGCCGGGTTTTCTGTCTCGTCGTATTGCTCCACGCACAGCGTGGGTAGGCTGAGCTCGATCGGGATGACTGCCTCGGCTCCGAAGACGAGGTTGAATGGAGTTTCGTCGGTAGCCGTCCTTGGGGTGGTGTGGTATGCCCAAAGGACGCTGGGAAGCTCATCGGCCCACCTGCCCTTGGCCTGGTCCAGCCGCATGCGGAGGCCCTGAAGAATGGTCCTGTTCGTGACTTCGGCCTCCCCGTTGGTCTGAGGGTGCGCCACCGAGGTAAAGCGATGCCTGATGCCGAGGTCGCTGCAGAATTCTTCGAATTCCCGGCAGTCGAACTGGCGTCCATTGTCGGTGACCACAATGTGGGGGAGGCCGAAGCGGCAGACGATGGACTTCCAGAAGAACTTGGCGACGTTTGCTTCGGTGATCCTCGCCAAGGGTTCGGCCTCGACCCACTTCGTGAAGTAGTCGATAGCCACTATCAAGAACTTCCGCTGGCCAGACGCCGGCGGGAATGGGCCCAGGAGGTCCATCCCCCACTGGGCGAACGGCCAGGGGGCTGAGAGCTGAGAGATTGGGTTGGAGGGTTGCCGCTGCACCGTGGCGTGACGCTGGCACCAGTCGCATTTCTTCACGAAGTCGGCGGCGTCTTCCTTCATTGTTTCCCAGAAGTAGCCCTGACGGAGGGCCTTGTACGCCAATGCCCTGCCCCCCACGTGGTTCCCGCAGATGCCTTCGTGAATCTCCTGGAGCACAAGCTTGGCTTCTGTGGGTCCTACGCACTTGAGGAGGGGGTAGGAGTAGGATCTTCGATACAACTGCCCGTCCATCAGGACAAACCGCACGGCCTTCTTCCTGATGAGGCGAGCCGCCTATCGGTCCTCCGGCAGGGTGCCGCTGGCGATGTACGCAGCATACTTGTCCATCCAGCTGGGCTCCTGGCTGACCTGATGGACCTCCACCGGTGCTTCGAGGCTTGGGACCTCAAGGCGCTCCACATGAGCGCGTCCCAGCATCGTGTCCGGCAGGGTCGCCAGCCGGGAGAGGGCGTCCGCACGGGCATTCTCCCCGCGGGGGATGTGGAAGATGTTGAAGCGGCGGAACTTGGACGCGCCCGCCTTGACGAGCTCCAAGTACTTCGCCATTTGGGGGTCGTGCGCGACGTACTCCCCGGATACCTGCCCCGCTACGAGCTGGGAGTCAGTGAAAGCTCTGAGGTTGGTCACGCCCAGCTCGCGGGAGACTCTCAGTCCGGCAAGAAGTGCCTCGTACTCCGCCTGGTTATTTGTTGCCGGGAATTGGAAACGGAGTGCGCACTCGGCGACGACCCCGTCGCCGTTGGCAAGGATGAGCCCAGCTCCGCTCCCGCCGGAGTTTGAGGCTCCGTCTACATGGAGGATCCAGGCGTCCTCTCCGGGCTCATCGGTGCCAACCTCCATCGGCCGGGCCGATGGGCCTTCCTCGGGCTCCTTGCCCAAGCCTGCACATTCGACCAAGAAATCGACCAGCACCTGTGCCTTCATGGCCGACCTTGGCCTGTATGCAATGTCGAACTCGCTGAGTTTCAGTGCCCACTTGGCCAATCGTCCCGAAGTATCGGGTCGGCTGAGCACCGCTTTCAGCGGTTGGTCCGTCAAGACGGCGATGGGGTGCGCTTGGAAATAGGGCCTGAGACGCTGGGCAGACACTATTAGCGCAAAAACAAGTTTCTCGGACCGGGAATACCTGAGCTCCTCGTCTCAGAGAAGTTTGCTGGTATAGTACACCGGCCGCTGGAGCCCCTGGTCGTCGGTTCGGACCAAGACAGAGCTGACGGCCTCCGGGGTAACCGCCAGGTAGAGGGCAAGCTCCTCCCCCTCCTCGGGCCTGGACAGTAAAGGTGGCGATGCGAGCGTCTTCTTCAGCTCCTCGAAGGCCTGCTGACACTCCTCGGTCCAAGCAAAGCTATTCATCTTCCTCAGCACCTTGAAGAAGGGACGGCAGCGGTCCGCCGACCTGGAAATAAAACGGCTAAGGGCCGCGACTCGGCCGGTCAGTCGTTGCACCTGCTTCTTGGAGACGGGCTGCTCCATGTCCAGGATGGCCTGGACCTTCTCCGGGTTGTCCTCGATTCCTCTTTGAGTCACCATAAACCCTAGGAACTTACCGGCGGAGACGCCGAAAGCGCACTTCGCCGGGTTCAGCTTCATCTGATGGCGCCGGAGGTTGCCGAACGTCTCCGTCAAGTCAGCCACGTGGTCCGAATCAAGTTTGCTCATCACCAGCATGTCGTCCACGTACACCTGCATGTTGCGGCCTATCTGGTCTTTGAAGATTTTATTGACCAGACGTTGGTACGTCGCCCCTGCGTTCTTGAGGCCGAAAGGCATCATCCTGTAGCAAAAAGTCCCGCGATCAGTTATGAAGGCAGTGTGCTCTTCGTCCTCCGGGTTCATCCGGATCTGGTTGTATCCGGAGAAGGCGTCCATGAACGACAAGAGGCGATGCCCCGAGGTGGTGTCGACCAGCTGGTCGATCTTTGGAAGAGGGAAACTGTCCTTTGGGCAAGCTCGGTTGAGGTCGGTGTAGTCCACACAGATCCTCCACTTACCGCTACTCTTCTTTACCATGACCACATTTGCCAGCCAGCTAGGGTATTGGACCTCTCGGACGAAACCGGCGGCGAGGAGCTTCTCTACTTCCTCGTTGATCGCCTTCTGCCTTTCCATGGCGAAGCTTCTCTTTTTCTGGCGGACCGGGCGGCAACTTGGGTCCACGTTCAGCTTGTGCATAATAACCTCGGGCGGGATGCCTGGCATGTCGGCTGCTGACCAGGCGAACACGTCAGCGTTGGCGCGGAGGAACTCCAGCAAGCGGGTTCGCTCTTCCTCGGGGAGCTGGGCCCCGACTTGCACCGTCTTCAGGGGGTCCGAACCGAGGGGAAAAGTCAGCAGGCGCTCTACGGGCCCTCCCCTGGGTTCCTTCTCTCTCAGATCGAGGTCGTCGATATCATGGGCGAGCTCCGCGCCCCTGGCGCCTGGGACCGTCTGGAGGCAGAGCGGGACTGGCTGGATCGTCCCCCTCATCTCTCCGAGCGCGGAAGGCATGGGGAACTGCACCAACAGCCTCCTCGTGGAGATGGTGGCGTCCAATTGGTTGAGCCCGGGACGCCCGAGAATGGCGTTGTAAGGCGAAGGGAGCCTGACGACGGTGAATGTTATTAGAACGGTCGCTTGCCGGGGCGGGGATCCGGCAGTGACCGGGAGAGTGATTTCCCCCTCGACCCCCACTGAGTCCCCTGTAAAACCTACCAGGGGGGTGTGCACTGGCTTCAGCTGTTCGGGGGACAAATTCATCCGAGAGAATGCATCGTAAAAAAGTACGTCAGTCGAGCTTCCACTATCCACCATGATTCGATGTACAGGATGCTTCGCGATGGTCATCTCGACCACCACGGCATCGTTGTTTACATTGTCATTAACTTCCCCTCCCCTGGGAGGGATTACATTCTCCGGAACTTCCCGGGCTCTCTTCATTGCTCGGCCGGACCCGCGCGAGATCATGCCCACGGGCTTCTCCGTTGGGCGGTTGTCGATCGCAGGGACAGGCGGTAGGGCCGCGAGCGGCTGCCCTTCAGAGGGGGCCTCGTTCTTGACGAACTTCCTGAGGTAACCCCTCCTGATCAGCTCCTCAATCTCCCGCTTCAGATGGCGACACTCCTCCGTGTCATGCCCGTGCTCGCGATGGAACTGGCAGTACTTTGATTTGTCTCGGACGGCTCTCGGGTTCTGAGGAGGAGGTCGGCGGAGGTAGCGCTCGCCCTCGATTTCCATGAGGATCTTCGTTCGAGGTGAGAGGAAAGGGGTGTACCTCCGCTCGGGAGTGGCTTCGCCCCTCGGCCTTGGATTTGGGCGGAGGTCGGCAGATGGCCCGGGCCTCCGAGCTCCCGGGGTGTCCCTCGGGAGCGGCTTCTTTGGAGTCTTCCCGTCCAGCTCTCGACGGGTGCGGTCGGCCTCCTCCGCTCGGATGTACTTGTGGGCGCGGAGGAGCTCGGAATACGTCCTGGGCGGCTTCTTGTCCAGGGAATAGGTTAGGCGGGACGTCCTGAGTCCGCGCTTCAAGGCCAGCATGGCGACGGGCTCGTCCAAGCTGTAGATCTCCAGTGCTGCGGTCTTGAACTGGGTGATGTAGTCCAGGAGTAGCTCCTGGTCCTGCTGGCGGATGGAAAAGAGGCTGTCCATCTCTCTTGGCACCTTTCGACAAGCGTCGAAGTGCGCCACAAACTTTCCTTCCAACTGATGGAAGGAGCAAACGGACCCGGGCTCGAGGCGGGCAAACCAGACTCGAGCGGCCTTCCGAAGGGTTGCCGGGAAGGCGATGCACAGAAGGGCGTCGGTGGCCCCCTGGATCCTCATAAGAGCCTTATAGCTCTCCAAATGATCCAGGGGGTCGATGGTTCCGTCGTAGGGATCCACCTGCGGCATGCGGAACCGTTTCGGGATTGGTTCCGCCTGGATTTCTTCAGAGAAAGCGGGGCGGGAGTCGTAGCCCGCCGGGTCTGCCGACGAGTTCTGCAGGTCGGCGAATCGGCGAGCGAACTCCGCCAGCTTGCGCTCATGCTCCTCCAGGCGCCTCTCGGCCTGGCGCCTGATGGCTTCATCGGTGGAGTCTTCCACCGAGGCTGCGGGTGAAGGGGGCGCCGATCGGTCTCGGCACGAGGTCTGGCCTCGGCGTCGCTTGCTGCGATGCGCCGTTTCGGCCCCGTCGGCCGGGGATTGACTCTCGCGATCCTCCGAACCGGAATAGTTTCTCTTTGCGGGAGCTTGGTGGCTCCCCCGGGGGTTGGAGATGGCCCTCGGATGGGATGGCCTGCCCTGGATTGAGCGCAGGCTCCCACGCTGCCCCGCGGCTCGGGCCACGGGGGTCCCTGGCTGCGGCTGAGTGGCCAGGGACCGTTGCTGATGCTGAAGCTGTCGGACCGCTGAGGTCAAGGTCTGCAGCTGCTGGACGATGGCCGCAAGGGATCCGTCCACCGGGGCAGGCTGCTGTGGAAGAGGAGGGGGAGCCGGAAGCTCCCTTTCAGGGCTGTGGCCCCCCAGAGGGGAGTGGACATCCCCCACGCGGCTGGTGGACGCCTCACGACCACGAGTGACCACCATTGCTGGAGAGCGTGACACCTGCAGAAAGCCGGTTCCCACTAGGGGTTAGTGTCCTGCCTCCCCCTACCTGGCGCGCCAATCTGTTGCCGCTCTCGCCGCCGCGCCCGTGCCTCGGATCAGCCGATCCTTCCTGACCGCCTGGTGAGGGAGCCCCCCTTCCCGCGGAGAACCTGCAACAAAGGGGTTAGAGGACCCTGGCCGGGGATCCCGGCGAGGGAGCTCCGACGGTCAAGTCAGTAGACGACGAGAAGGAACAGAGTCCCCAGCCGGACCCTCTAAAGGGTTCCAGACTTAGAGAGTTAATTGGTGAAGGAAACGCTCTGGGGACCAGAATCTCGGCTGGGCCTCCTTGCCGAGCTCACGCCCAGTGTTCCCCTCTCGGGATTTCTGGTTTCTCTCTCGGAGCAAGGCCTTGTGCCGGTGCTTCCTCCTTGTCCCCAGGCTAATTGGCTTACCTTGTCGTCCTCAGATTCTCCCCTCTTTATCTCCCCTCGTCGTGCGTTTGTCTTTTTCCTCCTCGGAAACTCCCCTCCCCCGTCCTCTTCTCTTTCCCCTTTTTGGTGAAGGAGGCCAGGCGGCTTCCTGACCTCGTCCGCCGGGCCCAGCAGGGAAAAGGCAAAGACAGAAGAGAAAGAGGGGAGGGCGGCGCTGGCAGGGCGGCCGGTCAGGCCTCGGGCTCCGTGAGAGCGCTCTCTTCCCCAAGCACGGGCGCCATCCATCTATGGGGCCTGTTCCGTCAGGATCGGGTCTCTCGGCTGCGGGTCCTGCCGGGCCGATGCAAGTGATGTTCCGCGTGCCGCCGCCCTCCGTACAGGACGCCGTCTGGGATTCGTACGGCCCGAGGGATGGCCTCGGGGCCCGTCTCTCTCCCCAGGGCCCACGCCGTACGAGCGGTTTGACCTCGGCTGAGTTGGGCCCGTCTCCGGGGGCCAACTGGCGAGGGGCGAGGGATCGGCCGACCTCGGCTTAGGTGGACCCCTCCTGGGTGGACACCTGGCGAGGTGGCAGGAGGTCGCCTGGCTTCGGCCGAGGTGGGCCCGTCTCCGGGTGGCCACCTGGCGAAGGGCGAAGGATCAGCCGACCTCGGCTTAGGTGGACCCCTCCTGGGTGGACACCTGGCGAGGTGGCAGGAGGTCGCCTGGCTTCGGCCGGGGTGGGCCCGTCTCCGGGTGGCCACCTGGCGAAGGGCGAAGGATCAGCCGACCTCGGCTTAGGTGGACCCCTCCTGGGTGGACACCTGGCGAGGTGGCAGGAGGTCGCCTGGCTTCGGCCGGGGTGGGCCCGTCTCCGGGTGGCCACCTGGCGAAGGGCGAAGGATCAGCCGACCTCGGCTTAGGTGGACCCCTCCTGGGTGGACACCTGGCGAGGTGGCAGGAGGTCGCCTGGCTTTGGCCGACCTCACTTAGGCGGACCCCTCCGGGCCCGGGCGCCAATGAGGTGGTAGAGGAACTCCGAGCTGAGCTCGACCTCGGCGAGGGCGGTTTGCCTTAGACAGTCATCGGGCGGTGTAGTCTTGCCGATCCTGGCTTTGAGGATGTGGTGCTGACTTGGCCGGGGAAACATGCACGTGGCTCGCTCGTACTCGGTGGTACCTGAGCCTGGCCATGTCACTGTCACGGCTGTAACACAGTCTACAATGAGTACAAGACTGCAGAAAGGAGACAATTATCGATAGGAGTTTGTCATTCTCTGATATGGGCCAGAAAAATTAGATTATACACAATGTGGCTTAGACATTTAAGTTTTTGGATTTTAGAGTTCTGACATTTTCCTGCACTTGGATATAACATGCAATGGCATAGTACTGCTCAGGAAATTGAATTGCCATGCTACAATTAGCCAGAAGTGCTTGATCGCTGGAATACCCATAATATCCTGTGTCCTGTCAAAGGATACTTTGAAGCATGTTTTATATCCAATTATTTCAAGTAGAGAATTTCACTGAAAAATTCAACTTAGTCTAGAGTCAGAGTATTCTAATAATTATAATTTTTTTCACATTTTACATGTATCAACTGTATCAAAGTGTAATTTGCAGTCAGAAAGGAAAAAGAAAAAAAAAAAAAAATGCATGGTAGCATTCTAGTGTCATGTTTTCTGATCTTGAAGTGTTTTAGCATTCTAGTGTCATGTTTTCTGATCTTGAAGTGTCAAACACTTCGGGACACCTGAAAGCCACAATAAAAGTCTATGACATGTTGCTTCGAAGTTAAAGAAAAGGAGACCATGTGATCTATAAAGATTATAGCTACATTTAGCAAAAAGTTGAAGTGCCAATTTGAATTATGTTGTATATGTTATCTACATCATTCTCGTGTTTATTTTCATGATAAGGAGTGCATAGCTCTGTACCATCTGTATGGATCATATGATTCCGCATAAAGCAATATCATGCACTTGTATTTGCTGATACATTCTGATACAAGCTGATGTCGTAATTTTCCATTCTAGTTCTATGGAAATGAAAAAAGAAAAGAAAAGAAAAACCCATAATTCTGCAGTGGACCAATTGTTAGAATTAAAGCTAAGCCATAAGCCCATAATACACAAGCTTTTTAAGAGCTTCTCATGGTAGTGGCATAACTCAATGTGGACTGCATGGCATGTATAGGCAAGGGCAATGCAGTTCAGTAAACATGCAGCAGGAGTTCAATCCCTAAGGACAAGTTTACCAAGCTGTAGTTCATCTCGGGCACAGGTTCGATTCATGTGCAACTCAGTCCTAGCCCGAGGGCTGAGTGCAGCTTGACTTGAGCAGGGGCACCATGTTGCGTGCCTCCACAATTTGAAAGATACATGATCTTCCTACCTACCGCCCGATACACTTCTCCGCATGCATCTTGCATGCAATGCCAATGTATCAATTGTTTTTGGCAGAAATTTCACAACTTTCAGCAGCCATGAATGAATTTGCTGTTGTTCTTGAACCGCAAGATTATGTATGCTATTGTATAACTGAACAAAACTTCACGAAGCTTCAGCTCGAGCAGATTCCAAAAAGGGGATTTTCTCCTATTCTAGATTATCTCTATTACATTATTTAGACGGAAGAAGTCACTAACTTGCCCAGAACCTTTGATCATTTGAACAGCAATCAAACCCTATTTTGAAATATCAAAATACCCACCCTTTTCAAATCGAACTTAAAGGAACATAACGTACTGACCCAAAAACTGAAACAACTACGGGAAGAAAATTTCGAAGCAAAAACTTTGGCGTCTAAAGATAAAAATCTCAGCTAAACTTCGAAGAAAAGACACCCGAATTCGAATAATACTGATTAACCCATGATTTCAGAAAGATTTCGCTTCAAAAAATAAAACTTTACCGTTTATTTTCTTTTTCAAAATGGTAACCAACAACCCTTAAAAATCAACAGAAATTCCCTGACCGTTGCTACCACGTACTTAACCCTCAAATAAACCACAAAATTCTGAGAATAAAGCAGAAAAGCTCACAGCTTGAGGCCGCCAGGCACCGGACCGCCATTCGAGATCCCAGCTTAGGGGGTTTGCAACGAACGCCACCGAAAAGAGGAGCGGCGAAGGATCCAGAGGCGGATGGAGTCGGTCTCCTCTCCAAAGAGGCTTGCCGCAGCGAGGCGATCGAGACGGAAGAAATGGCTGCCATTAGGGTTAGGGTTTCCCTTTACTCGGAAGAGGGTGGGAGAGTTCTAGCGTCTGCTTTGCCTCGTCGTCGTCGTCGTCGTCCTCGTCGTCGTCGTCGTCGTCGTCCTCGTCGTCGTCGTCGTCGTCGTCCTCGTCGTCGTCGTCGTCCTCGTCCTCGCGGGTGACGGGAAAGAGGAACCCCGCGGAAACCGCATTCGAAAAGGTTCAACTGGAAAGGGAAGAAGAGGCGAAGATTGGAGTAGAGGTCAGAAAATGACGTCTTATCCGGTATACCGAGAAAGTAATCCGGACAATAGTTTGTGGACACGTACCCACACGCTTCCCTCACGCCCGACGAGCACCTCCATAAATTTTAATATCGTTTTTTCTTTTCCCTCGGCGAATTTTAGTGGCGAGGACGCGGGACGAGGAAGAATCGAAGAAAAGAAAATGGAAGAAACAAAAAGCATGATGCATCATGATGCAGCATCGGCTGCTCTTTTTTAAAATATTTTAGAATGCGACCGAAACTCTGGAATTATGTCTTAGGGCACCGTCAAGGTTGCCACTTCTGACGGACAACCTGTGCCAAGATGATTACGATGGAAAAATATCATCAAATCTATTTGATCAAAAATGAAAGGATAAAATAATTGTAGAATATTGTCTATTTTCGTAATATCGAGATATTGATGAGATTAGAGACTAGCTGATACGATGATTTACAAGATTCAATGCAGTTTTATATATTTATCATGATATCTAATAATAATAAGGAGGTGTTTGGTTGGCAGATTTGAAGCCTAAAATGGGAATTGATGATTTCTGTTGATGCTGAATTTTCGTCAATCGAATGGAGTGAACCTTCCGCTGGGGCGCCGCGAACCAGAACCTGCAAAACAGATCCCTGACAGGAGGTTTTTCGGCGGGGGACACTCCGATGCTAAAGTCAGAAGAGACCCAAGCAACAGCAGAATGGAAAGATTATAGAAGCAAGGATGGGGAAGAAAGAAATCGAAAAAATATCCAAGAAAAGACCCCGGATCCCCTGAGTGTCCCCTCTTACTAGTATTTATAGGCTCCAACGCAACTACTTATGGTTATGGAGGTTGACAAGCGCAACCATTTCTTAACTGCAAGTAGTGGCTGTCGGAAAAGCCGTTACACCCATGATTTATTCAATCTGAGGCTTCAGACCACGTGGACGGTTGCAACAACCCAAACAGATTTCAACTGTTTGTCCAAGAACCCCACGTGCTCCAGAATCCTCCATCTTTAAGCATAGATCCGAAGTGATCTTTACATTCTCTTTAGTAGCATTCCTGAAGGGAATGTTAGCTTCACACTTCGGATCTTTCTTAGACGTGATAATAATAAACACTTACAATCTTTATGTCGAAGAAATAAAGTCGAAGATATTTGCCCGAGAGATCAAGTTTTCGGATCAAGATAATTGCACGAAGCCGAAGACCCAGAGTATAATATCCTTTAGACAATAGGCCAAAGATAATAAGCATGGTCTCCGGACAAAAATAATAATATGAAGTCGAAGATATAGAGAAAGCATCCTGGATCATAGATACGAAACCGTATATTTTAGACATAGTCTTCGGATTAATGTGGATGAATGAAACCGAAGATAATAAATAGTATGCTTTCCAGAAAATCAAGCATGGTCTTCGGGTCGAGATAATGATACGAAGCCGAAGACTTAGGGTTAATAACGAGAAGACAACAGTGTGAAGCCGAAGACTCCTCTTGCCATCTGATATAACTTATAAAATAAAGAATGATTAATTAATTGGAATAAAATAGGGATTTCATAACAGCTGTCCCCCACTCCCGGTTTCGAAATGATTATATTTCGAAAAATGAGAGTATTTTAGTTTTGTCTTCTAGCGATAACCGTCAAATAATGATGACAGAACCCTGACGCGTCTTTTCGCCATAACTGCCTGGTGGCGCAACAAAACATAGCAAGGACACGCGTCATCCTACCATAGGCGGCCTCAAAAGAAAACACCTCGATTCTGAAAAAATCTCGAAAAATTTTCAGAAAAGGGGTTTAAATTTGACAGGGATTGGACACGTGGTGGTCATCCTGAACTTGGAGATCTTGTTGGCATGATCTCAGCCAATACCACGGTTTCACGCGGATCGCCACAACTTGTCCTATTAATGAACCATACCAAGGATCGAAACCGCCAATACGGTGCACAACCGTTTAGTCTTCCAAACCGTCTTGAAGACCCCCCCTTCTTCACCTATAAAAAGAGAGGAGAACTTGAGAGAAACTTTTTTTCGCGCCCGTGCTCTTGGATTTCCAGTTCTTTCTGCAGTCCTTCGTCTTCCCCAGTGGTCCGGTCCACCATTTTTGTTCTTTTACTGGTTAGAGGTCCTTCTTCCCTCCTGTTTTCTCATTCCTTTCAATGTCGGGGTCCTCTTGGAATTTTTCTTCCACTTCCGGCAATGGTTCACCGGTAGGTGAAGCGGGTAGGGCTATACCCGAACGAGAGGCTGCCAGGAACCCATCGGAAGGTGGTGTTAGTAGGAACCTTCAGGGTGAAACCAGTAGGGGGAGAAGTTCCCATAGAAAACGGAGTTCGGAACGGTTACCGGATTTCGTTCAAAGCTCCTTTACCCTTGCTAAAATAGAAGAAATAAAATAGTGTTACCACATTCCACGCACCTTCAACATGATTCTTCCACAACCCGAAGAGAGGGTAGATAAGCCTCCCATTCGATCCATAGCCATATACGAAGACCATCTCAAAGCGGGTCTTCGGCTTCCTCTTCATCTTTTTTTCGTGAAAATTTTTAACTTGTATCAGATAGTCTCGGCTCAGCTAACCCCCAATAGTTTTAGGAACATCTGTGGGTTCTTAGTGCTTTGCAAACTTAGGAACGTAGAGCCGAAGACATCCCTGTTCACTTCCCTATTTATGTTAAAAAGAGACTTTCACGGCAAAGGGTGGTGGGTCAAAGGTCCTTGGCCAGGCCAAAAACTGCTGAAGGGAACCCCCAGTGCGATACATGGATGGAAGCCTTGCTTCTTTTTCGTGTATTATACTCACCGGGGTTTCAATACTAAGTGGTCGGCTCTGCGTTTGGATGTGAACGCTGGTAAGAGGATATTAAAGGCCGATGCCAAAGATTTTGAAACCTTGTTAGAACCGGAGATCCCTTCCCTTAAGGAGCTGCTGAGGGAAGAGAATCTTTATCGCGCTCATATCAGCGAAGTCCCAATATTAGGTATAGAATAAGTGATCTTCGGATTTTTCTTGCTTCTCTTCTCTATACGTATATGTATTACAATCTTCTTGTTTCCAGTTGCAGGTAAGAAAATGAAGCCTCAACTTGACAAGGTTAGGCAAGCTTCTAGAAAAAGGGCGGTAGCCGCTCCCGCAACAACCGAAGTCCGAAAGAAAAGAAGGGCGGAAGAGGGTTCTAGCGCGTCTCCGATGAGGCCCATACTAGATGAGGACACTCTCTCGGCTTCTCCGGTGCCAGCTGGTTCTGCCAGAAGCTCGCCTCCGAGGAGCCCTCAACACGCGCCATCCACGGGCCAGCGAGACATAAACTTCAACAAAAAATCTGTGATTGCCCTTCCAGAAGACAGAAGTCAAGAGAGGTCAAAATATCGATCCGAAGAGGACCCTAGGTGGAACGCCACTTCGGAGGGAGGGTGCAACGTAGATTTCACTACCTTCTCGAATCGAGAAGGTTTAAAAAATCCTGAACTGGCGAGAGAGTTATTAAAGTACACTCTTCTCCCAAAGGACTGGGATAACGTCAAGTCCCGATGCATCGAAGAAATCTCGGACTCGGTGTTCTCCTCCGCTTTGAAGGTAAATACTCATACTGTGCTATACTTAGGTTTATAATTACTAAACTTTCTCTTTGTTATTGTAGATGATGCACGACATTACTCACATGGAGGAAAGCATCTTTGATTTCCGAATAATTTATAGGAAGATGAAAGAAGAGATAAAAATGGCCAAAGCCGAAAAGACCACAGCCGAGGAACAAAGACAAGCTATGGAGGAGAAACTCGTCCAAAATGATGCTTCGGTTCAAAGTTTGAAAACCGAAGTGGATAAACTCCGATCAGAACGTGTTGAACAAGAGGCGAGATCTAAGAAGAAGAATGCCAAGATTCGATCCTTGGAGGCCTCACTTAAGGAAGCGAACAAACGTTCCGAAGAAGCTTCCAAAAGAAATGAAGAGGCCATTGAGGAAAACCGATCTCTAAAAGATCGATTAGAGAAAGCCATAGAAAACTATAAAGCATCTCCGGCCTTCGAAGTTAAAATGGTTAAGGCCGGGACTCATGGCTATCAAGGAGGCTTCAATGACGGAGTAGAGGAGGTACAAAAGCTTTACCCGGACTTGGACATTTCAAGCATCCAGCTGTTTGATCTTGAGAGTCCAACTACACCTGAACTCCAGGCGGACTCCGAAGCACCAGTAATGGCCGAAGAAATAATGGGTCCGATAGATTTAGCCGATGAAGCTCCCTCAGGAAATTTGTAATTTTCTTTTTTTTTTTAGGAATGTAAGAGAATCATTATCAATGAAAACTTTTTAGAATTTTTACTTGAACAGAATTTTTTTAAGTATAAAGTCTTCAGACGAATAAGAACCCTAAAGCATATAATGCGAGAAATTATTCTTTACACAGTCTTCGAACTTAGTACGCGAAATCCAGATAATAATTTTCTCGAGCTTGAATCTGTACTAGGTCTTCAGTCTTAGACTTGAATTTACACTAAGTCTTCGGACTTAGGATAAAAGAAATCCAAAGAATGATTAAGTCTCTTGGACTTGAATTTATACTAAGTCTTCGGACTTAAGATATAAGAAATCCAAAGAATGATCAAGTCTTGGACTTGAATTTACACTAAGTCTTCGGACTTAGGATATAAGAAATCCAAAGAATGATCAAGTCTCTTGGACTTGAATTTACACTAAGTCTTCGGACTTAGGATATAAGAAATCCAAAGAATGATCAAGTCTCTTGGACTTGAATTTACACTAAGTCGGACTTAGGATATAAGAAATCCAAAGAATGATCAAGTCTCTTGGACATGAATTTATACTAAATCTTCGGATTTATGATATAAGATTCTCTTGAATCATTTGGAGGTTAAGATAGGCTGATTGGACCTATCTCGGCAATTTGTAAGGTAGATCCAGAGATCATCCTTATGTCATTTTGTATTAGAATTAAGACAGGCTGATCATGCCCACCTCGACATTTCGGAAAGTAGATCCAGAGATCATCTTAATGCCTTTTAGATTAAGATGGACTATTTTGAGCCCAACTCGGCATTTCGTGAGGTAGATCCGGAGACCATCCTCATGCCTTTTAGATTAAGATAGACTATTTTGAGCCCAACTCGGTACTTCGTGAGGTAGATCCGGAGACCATCCTCATGCCTTTAAGAAAAATAGAGTGAAGAGAAACAGATTGAATCTGTATTAACGAACTTGAACGAAACCTTTATTGATAATACTTTCGAAGGTTCTGTATATTCCATGATCGAGGTAATAAAATCCCTTCTAAAGTTTCAAGCTGATAGGTCCCAGGTCTAACGACCTCTTTGATCCGGTATGGCCCTTCCCAGGTAGGAGAAAGCTTATCTTGTTCTGTTGGCTTTGATACTTTAGACTTTCGTAGAACTAAATCTTCTGGGAGAAAGACCCGTTCTTTTACACGAGAATTGTAGTATCCTGAACTTTTTGTAGGTATATAGCCATTTTTAACTGTGCCCGAAGCCGTATGCCTTGCAATAAATCCAGGTCAATTCTTCGGCGTTCAAAATTTTTGGGCTTTTTAAACTGATCAATCCGAAGAGAATGTAAAGATACCTCTAAGGGAAGAACTGCTCCGGTGCCATAAGACAGGTAAAAGGGAGATTCACTAGTGGCTGTTCGAGGAGTGGTCCGATACGCCTAGAAAACTGAGTTCAACTCATCAGCCCACGATCCCTTAGTATTATTTAGTCTGGTCTTCAGACCATGAAGGATAGTCATGTTTGTTACTTCAGCCTCTCCGTTGCACTGAGGATGCCCCAACGAAGTAAGTTTATGATGAATATGATACTGAGTGCAAAAACCTTTGAACTTCGGATTATTAAACTACCTTCCATTGTCAGTTATGATAGAATATGGAATTCCAAAACGAAAGATAATGAAGTTCCTTACAAAATTTTCAACTTTTGCCTCTGTAATTTGTGCTAATGCTTCGGCCTCGACCCATTTTGTGAAATAATCAATAGCTACAATGAGAAACTTCTGCTGCCCGGAGGCTGGAGGAAATGAACCAAGAATGTCCATTCCCCATTGTGCAAAAGGCCAAGGAGCTGTCAACAGAGTCAATTGACTAGCAGGCCATCTTTGTACATTGGCATATCTCTGGCAATGATCACATCTTCGCATAAATTCTGCAGAATCCTCCTGGATAGTTGGCCAATACTAACCTTGACGGATTATTTTGTACGCCAAAGACCTGCCCCCCAGATGATCTCCACATATCCCTTCATGCACTTCTCTGAGTGCATAATCCGTATCGGATGGGCCTAAGCATTTTAGCAAAGGTTGTGTAAAAGACCTTTTATACAATCTTCATTCAGGATGACATATTGAGAGGCTGTCCACCGAAGCCGTTTAGCTTCTAACTTGTCTTCAGGCAAGACGTCGTCCTTTAAAAATTTGAGGATCTGATCCATCCATGAAGGTTCATGTTCAACTTGACAAACTTCAGCTGGGGATTCTGATATACTGGGATCTTCAAGATATTCCACATAGGTTCTCCTAAGAGAATCCGGTGCGGTGGTTGCAAGTCTTGAAAGAGCATCTGCCCGAGAATTCTCTGTTCTTGGCACATGAACAATTTCAAAGTGCTCCAATTCAGATATCAGGCTTCGGACCTTTTCTAGGTATTGAATCATATTTGGATTTCGGGCTTCAAAATCACCTTTCACTTGATTCACTACCAGTTGTGAATCGAAAAAAACTTTGATTCTTTTGATCTCCAATTTTTTGGAGATTCTAAGCCCAGCAATGAGTGTTTCATACTCTACCTGATTATTCGATGCTTGGAAAGAAAACCGAAGAACATATTCAATAACCTGCCCATTCGGACCAGTAATAATTAAACCTGCACTACAACCATCGGCGTTTGAGGCACCATCAACATGTAACATCCAAATGAACTCTGGACTGTCTTCGGCTTTTTCCTCTTTGGCCTTTGATTGATCCTCTTCAGATCCTCATGTGCACTCAGCTAAAAAATCAGCCAAAACTTGTGCTTTCATTGCTGATCTAGGTTGATAATCAATATCAAACTCTCCCAATTTAACAGCCCACTTGGCTATCCTTCTAGAAGTATCAAGATAACGAAGAATGGCCTTCAAAGGCTGATCTGTCAAAACCATGATAGAATGAGCTTGAAAATAAGGTCGAAGACGCTTTGCTGCTACCACAAGCGAAAAGATAATCTTTTGCACTATAGGATATCGGACTTCTGCCTCATGTAATACTTTACTAGTGTATTAGATTGGTTCTGCACATGCTTGGTGTCTTTCTGCACCAAAACTGAACTAACTGCCTCATCAGTGACGGATAGATATAAGTAGAGTATTTCTCCTTCACAGGGCTTAGAAAGTAACGGTGGGCTTTCCAAATATTCCTTCAATTTGTCAAAGGTGACTCTGCTATCTTCTATCCACTCAAAATTTTGAGTCTGGCGTAGAACTTTGAAGAAGGGTAAACACTTTTCTGTAGAGCGAGAAATAAAACGACTCAAAGAGGTAATTCTTCCGTCAGCCTTTGAACTTCTTTCTTGCAAGTAGGATGCCTCATAGTCCGAAGAGCCTGTATCTTTTCTGGATTAGCCTCTATTCCTCGCTTGGTAACCAAGTATCCCAGAAACTTTCCTGAGGTCACACCGAAGATGCATTTGGTTGGGTTTAGTCTCATCTGATGGCGTCTGAGAACATCGAAAGACTCTTTTAGATCTGAGATATGATCGGACTCGTGAAGACTTTTCACAATCATATCATTAACATAAGCTTCCATATTTCTCCCAATCTGGTTCTTGAAAACTTTGTTGATGAGCCTTTGAAAAGTTGCCCCAGTATTCTTCAAGCCGAATGGCATTACCTTATAGCAGTAAAGTCCCTTTTCAGTGATAAAAGCCATTTTCTCTTCATCTTCAAGGTTCATTTGGATCTGATTATAACCCGAGAAAGCATCTATGAAGCTCAATAATTGATGACTGGCAGTAGCGTCAACCAACTGATCAATTTTTGACAATGAAAAACTGTCCTTTAGGCATGCTTTGTTGAGATCAGTGTAATCTATGCAAATTCTCCACTTGCTGTTTGACTTCTTTACCATAACTATATTAGCAAACCAACTTGAGTACTGAACTTCTCTTATAAAGTTAGCTTTTAATAATTTGTCAACCTCTTCATCAATAACCTTCTGCCTTTCTGGAGCAAAATTCCTCTTCTTCTGCCGAACGGGTTTATAATTAGGAGAGACTTCTAGGCAATGTGTAATTACATTGGATGGGATTCCGGGCATATCCGAAGCTATCCAAGTAAAAATATCAGCATTATCTCGAAGAAAGGCAATTAATTTTACCTTCGATTCTTCATTGAGCAAACTGCCAATTTGTAGCTGCTTGGTAGGATCGTCTTCGGATAAAGGTATGAAAAGTATTTTTTCCACCGATTCTCCACCGTCTTCGAACTCATCTCGAGGATCTAGCTGATCAAGTGTTAGCGATTTGGCCAGTTGTTTGTCTTAAATTGTCAAACATTGATGAGCAACACTTTGATCTCCTCTTGCATCCCCGATGCCCGTTCTGGTAGGAAATCATACCAAGAGATGGTATGTGGAAACAATAGCTCGGAATTTGTTTAGTGCCGGATGCCCCAATATTGCATTTTAGGCCGAAGAGGTTCTAGCCATAATAAAATTGATGGGATGAGTTCTTTGGTATGGTTCAGACCCAAAAGTCACAGGTAAAATTGTTTCTCCTTCTACCCCAACTTGATTTCCGCCGAAGCCCGTAATTGGAATAAGAGAGTTTCGCAATCTATGCCCAGATAACCCCATTCGAACAAATGCATCATACAGCAAAACATCAACCGAGCTTCCATTATCAATCAAAATTCATTTTACATCAAAGTTGGCAATGACTGCCGAGACTACTACAGGGTCATCATGGGGGAGTTGAACTTCCTAAATATCCTCATCAGAAAATGTGATGGAGTTCTTTTCCTTCAATTTCTTCGGAACATTCTTTTCAGCTTCGGCACTCCAGGTTGATGGCCGATGGAGCATTCTAACATCTCCACCAGTTGGCTTCTGATATGGCAGGTCGGCTTCATCGGATATTCTGGGAATAGTAATGGCTTCAACTTGTGGCTCAGGGCGGTTGACATATTTTTCCAAATAGCCCCTCTTTATGAGATCTTCAATGGCGTCCCGAAGCTGAAAACAATCCTCAATGTTATGACCATGATCTTGGTGGAATCTACAGTATTTGCTTTTGTCCCTCGTTTTTGCTGGTGTCTTCAGGGAACGTGGCCTCTGGAAATACTTTTCTTTTTCTATTTCCAACAGAATCTTCTCCCTAGGTAAGTTAAGGGGAGTATAAGTATCAAAGCGGTTGTTCTGCTGCCTGGACCTAGGACTACGCCTAGGGGTCGAAGAGTTATTAGAGGAACTGGACATATTTGGTCCTTTAGTATTCTTCTTCTTAGAAGGGAATCTTCCTTCTGCCATTCTTCGGCACACCGCCTGCTCCTTAGCGACTGCATACTTCTGAGCTCTTGCTAATAGTTCAGCATAGCTCTATGGAAACCTCTTATCCAGGGAGAAAGTAAACTTGGATGATTTCAAGCCTTTTTTCAAGGCAAACATTGCCACATGCTCATTTAGATTAGGGATTTCCAATGTGGCTGAGTTGAAATGGCGAACAAAGTCCTTTAAATTTTCTCCCTCCTGCTGCTGGAGAAGAAACAAGTTGTCGATATTCCGTGGCATTTTCTGGCACATCCTGAAGTGCGAGACGAACTGCCATTCTAACTCAGAGAAAGAATGAATTGTCTTCGGCGGGAGGCTTGAGTACCATATTCGAGCAGACCTCTTTAAAGTAGCAGGAAAGGCAAGGCAATAAAGAGCATCCGTAGCTCCTTGGACCATCATATGAGCCTTATTGATTTCCAAATGGTCAAGAGGATCTGAGGTCCCATCGTAAGCTTCCAATTATGGAATCTTAAAGTGCCTCAGGATAACTTTCGCCATTATATGATCAGAAAAAGGGGGTTGTGAGTTGAAAGATGTGACCTCATCGCTTCTTCTTAGATCTACGATTCTTGCAATCTATGCTTGCATGGATTTAAACCTCTCCTCAAATTCGCAATTGATCTCCTTCTACCTATCCTCCTTCAAAGCAAGATTTCTAGAAGAAACAGAGGGAGATCGCCGAACTCTTTTCTTCCCATTGTGATCCCAGGCTTGTCGATCTGATGGAGAAGCTTGGCGACCACGGGATGACCGGTCTTGTGAAAAGCTGGGAGTGATTTTCTGATGTCGACCCTCTTTCAAAGATTGATGGCCAGAGGATGAAACTGCTGGAGGTGGTGGCTGCCTTTGAGCTGCAGCCTCATGTAGATGTTGAACCAAAGCTGTCAGGGCTTCAATTTTGTTCTGAAGATCTTCGAACTGTTGCTGGCCCACCATTATCATGGGAGGCCCTCCTTGATCTGCCAGGAAATTACCTGTTAGAAGGTCATTTCCTGGTTGCTCCTGACTTGTGGAAGCATTTCGAGCTTTTCCTTTCATAATTTTTGCTTCGAGTAAAGCTTTCCTTTGACCAAAGGAAAAAAAATTCGCCCCCTTCCTGGCGTACCAATCTGTTGATGTTGAATCTCCGTCGACCGGATGGAGTGATCCTTCCGCTGGGCCGCCGCGAACCAGAACCTGCAAAACAGATCCCTGACCGGAGGTTTTCCGGCGGGGGACACTCCGATGCTAAAGTCAGAAGAGACCCAAGCAACAGCATAATGGAAAGATTATAGAAGCAAGGATGGGGAAGAAAGAAATCGAAAAAATGTCCAAGAAAAGACCTCGGATCTCCTGAGTGTCCCCTCTTACCAGTATTTATAGGCTCCAACGTAACTACTTATGGTTATGGAGGTTGACAAGCGCAACCATTTCTTAACTGCAAGTGGTGGCTGTCGAAAAAGTTGTTACACCCGGGATTTGTTCAATCTGAGGCTTCAGACCACATGGGCGGTTGCAACAACCCAAACAGATTTCAACTGTTTGTCCAAAAACCCCACGTGCTTCAGAATCCTCCTTCTTTAAGCATAGATCCGAAGTGATCTTTACATTCTCTTTAGTAGCACTCTTGAAAGGAATGTTAGCTTCACACTTCGGATCTTTCTTAGACGTGATAAAAATAAACACTTACAATCTTTAGGTTGAAGAAATAAAGTCGAAGATATTTGCCCGAGAGATCAAGTCTTCGGATCAAGACAATTGCACGAATCTGAAGACATTCAACATCGTCTTCGGACTGAGATAAAAATACGAAGCCGAAGACCTAGAGTATAATATCCTTTAGACAATAGGTCAAAGATAATAAGCATGGTCTCCGGACAAAAATAATAATATGAAGTCGAAGACATAGAGAAAGCATCCTGGATCATAGATACGAAACCGTATATTTTAGGCATAGTCTTCGGATTAATGTGGATGCACGAAATCGAAGATAATAAATAGTTTGCTTCCCAGAAAATCAAGCATGGTCTTCGGGTCGAGATAATGATACGAAGCCGAAGACTTAGGGTTAATAATGAGAAGACAACAGTGTAAAGCCGAAGACTCCTCTTGCCATCTGATATAACTTAAAAATAAAGAATGATTAATTAATTGGAATAAAATAGGGATATCATAACAATTTCCATTTCAATCATTTGATTAGAAAGATATCTATTTCTATTTCTATTTCAATTCCAAACTCTAATTCCAAAGCAAAATGGAAATGGAAATAGGCCAATTTTTCAAAATCCAATCTCCATTCTTTCCTAACGATTCAAATCTCTAGTTGAATAAGAATTTAGATATGATTTTGATTTCGCTTCCGGTTATGAAGCAAATATTTTGAAGGATATGATCATTTTGATTTCTATTCCAATTCATTCCAATTTTCGATTATGAACCAAACATGCTCTAAAAATAGTAAAAGTTTTAACATAGATAAGAAAATCTTAATATGCGTTATTGTTGCAACTATAATATCGTGATAAGACGATAATAAATGAATTGATCAAAATAAAAAAAATATATTATATATAATTATATATAGCTATATTTGATTGTACTTGAAAATATTTTTACTTAGATCTAGATTCGATCATAAAAATTTTAGATAATGATTTGAGCGACCAGATGTCATATACTAATTCTAAATTTTTTACATGCCAAAATTTGTATAATTTAGAAATCTAGCCTTCCATCAACTGATCAAAAATTAGATAATTTAAATAATATAAATTTATAAATATTTTTTTATCATTTGATATATAAGTTGCATGTCTTCAATTCATTTAATTTTTAGTATATAAATAGTTTATGAACAGTAAATCTAACTAGATTTGAAGAGATACCGACAAGGATATGTCCAAGTCTATACATATATATATATATATATATAATGAAAGAATGCTAAAGTTGGATGCAATCAAATGTTTTTGGTTGCAAATATTATTTCATCAAAATTTAATAATATGTATCTTACAAATATAAACTAATAATACTTTTTATCATGATTATAGGTGTATAAAAAAACCTTAAGATTTAAAAATATTTATATATTCTATGATTAACAAGTTCAAACCGTTAATCCTGATCCAAATATTTTAAATATGTATACATTAAATTTTAGTTGATTCGAATGTTTTTAGATTATAAATCAACTCAAGATATGGGATCATATTCTTAGAATCGTTAATTTTATCGTGATGCACCGATGAAAGAGATCAAAACTTCATAATTTATTTATTTTTTAAAAAAATTAATATTTTTATCACCATCAATCACGATCAGCGGCATCAATCAGGCATTTGTGATGGGTGCAGAGTTCGGGCCTCATCAGGCTTCCACCAGTCTCAAGGGAAAGCCCGACCCATGGGACATCCGGCCCATCTCAGGCGTTAAATTTACCTGTCATGCCCCAATAGCGGACAGCATAGTCTTCTGGCGTCTTCCGGCCGGCAGGCAATCACGATCCGTAGTTCTCCAGGTTTTTACTCCACGAGCGTCACCGATCGACGTCCGCAACGAGGCCGCTACGAGGGCGTGAAACCAAATGCCCACGTGGCACGTGATCAGCCCGCAGTGGACTGCGGTGCGACATCGAGCCGCACAGCTCTCGGGCATCTGGGATGCTCCCTGAGGGAAGATTTTTTTTTAAAAAAAAAATTTTGGGTGCTGACAGAGGGAAGATTTTTTCTTCGACCCGCTGGTAAGGCTCCTAATCCTATCAATGCAAATCCAAATTCTAGAGACTTCCGTTCTGCCGCGACTGGCACGTGTCGTCTAGCCCCGCTCCTTTTCATGTGGTTTCGCTTTTCCGTGTGGCTATCGCCGGTGGTTTCCCTTCCAGGCTAGCCCACCGTCCTCTACATAAACTTCTCTTCCCCCATTCCTTTCCGTCTCTTTCCAACACCGAGTCCGAGTTGCCGAGATCTCCTATTCTAGTGCTTCCCTTCGTAAGCGCTCTTCTTCCGGGAAGCGTCGATTTGCGATCGCTGAGATTTGTTCGAGTTGGTGGCGAGGAGCTGAGATGAGAATATGAGAGCGGTGACGGGATTCACGGAGCAGGGCGCCAAATCGATTAAGGACACCGCGGCGGCCCCTTCCAACTCCAAGCGAGTGATGCGACGCTCCAGCGCACTGCACGCTTCTAATCTCAAGTCGGAGGTCACCGACCGTGAGGATAAGCGGAAGCGGGCGGAGGAGTCGCTGCGCACCGTGATGTACTTGAGCTTTTGGGGACCAACTTAATCGAGATTTCTATTACAATACGAGAAGAGAGGGGGATGTTCCTTCGGTTGGCTGCAGAGACCTGTATGTAGGAGTTGTTTTCATAGCTTTATCAGATCGTGTGTTATATTTCTACAGAAACTTTGGCTTTGTGGAGGTTATATGTTAGCTAATGATCTAGTCTTTTCCTTGTGTACTATAAATTGGAATCATGGTGCTGCCTGTAATGGATGGTGTTGCTGCCTGTAATGAATGGTGTTGGTACCATGGAATTGGATTGTAAATTTGCAATGGTGTTGCCTGTTGCGCATCTAAAGTGTCAAAGTTACATGGGCCTAAAATAGGCAACCAAATGAACCTTTTTATTTTTTTGGAGATCGCTAGTAAACTTCATGCCTGAACCAAAAAATCCAGCCCAATTTTTCTAAATTTCCTACACAATCTCTGAATGTTGATTTTTTCCCCCGCTTCTCCTACCATGTATCCTCTTATCATCTTTTTGCCCGACTCTACCAAGAAAGAGAGCCAAGGGACTCGCATAATCCTGAGGTTTATCCGATTTGACCATCCTCTGTATTGGATGCGTTTGAATTCGTGCAATCATCTTTAAGTGAATTCCAGCGGCGAGGTGATTACTTTTCATCGGTGGGATCGTTGTAGGTTAACCAAAATTCTGCAAATCAATTTGCGTTCGAAGATATTATGCAATATTTTGTGTTTTGTGGTTAAATCAATCGTAAGATAAATTTGTGCAAATGAGGAAGGTTTTAGAGGCATCTTCCTATCAAAAATGTTAATTGATCGAGATATAATTATTTCTATTTTAATGGTACGATCAAATGTGGTTGTGGTTCTCATTTATTGACAGACAAACATGAAATTTTATTCCACCACGGCTGCACCTCCATTAAACCAAACACTAGAAATGTGATCGTAAATGCAGCATCTATAGGGGCGTGTAAACCCTCACATGCATTTCTTTACTGTAGGCATCTAACGGCTACCATTTTCTTTCATTTTCTCCAAAGTGGAACTTAATATTTGTTGCTGGAACTTCTTACAGATATTTAAAAAAGATTTGAAAAGTCTTTTTTTTTTTTTTTTTTTTTTTTTTTTTTTTTTTCCTGGCAAGCGAAAGGGATAGGGGGATGTAGCTATTCCTGTAGGCCCATCGTCTTAGTGGTAATTAAGTTTTATTTAGATAACATTTATGAACCATATATATACCTAAAAAAAAAAAAGAATTAGTGATTTGATTTTTGGTATCGGCAACCCTCCGATGAGCCTATACGTTTACTAGATGTTCCAGTCTCATATCCCGACAGAATAGAGTTGACATGTTTTCATTATTGTTATCCATGTTTTTTAGGGAATTTGATCTATTTATAATTTTCTTTGATATTGTTTAGTCGTTCAAATGTGTAAATATCGTTTGATCCTATATAATTATGAAATTGTTTAAGAATTGGGTAATTCACAATTAGATTTTCTCCTTATTAAATAAGCTTGCATCAAAATAAGAACTGATCAATAAATTTTTCTGACTAGTTCATGCATCATCTAACTTATTTATTTCTTTGTAAAATGCGTCTCGTAAGGGATATGCTTAAGAGGAGATCATGAATTAGGCGATGTCCCGTCCACGGTGTCCCTTCTTCATTTGAGAGAGGCTCCGGGTGTTTATTTTTTATGCATTAAATTTATGTAATTATTATTTGAATCTAATTATATTTTTAAAAATAGGATCTATCAAACTTAGAGGTATATTTATGAATGCACAAACACAACTTTCAGTGTAGTTTTCTGATCATTTTAAAGTTGTTTATAAATGCTTATCGGTACATTATTCTAGTAATAAGATCGATGGTTTAGGCTAATTTAGGTTTTGGTGGAGTTAGGAATTGCTATTTCCTTCCCGATCAAATTGTGTAATTTATACGCTTGCATGTCACGCTCCGTATTTGTATTGATAATGACAAAAGCTATCAAGCCCACCATGTTATGATGCGAAACTCCATCATGGTGCCAGCATACTGCCATCCCCTGGGTCCCATATCCAGCTAGCTTCTTGATGGGATGTCATGGTCATGGGACCATTATTATCACTAGGAGGTATTTTGGCATATTCAAGATCGATGGGTGCAATGAGATTTTTTTATGGGCTTCGAAATACTACTTGTTCGGTTTTTCCTGTTAGATATTTTATAAACAATGGTATAGCAAAACCCAACTTAGAACTTTCCACGATGACATGCATGAGCATGACTCTATATCAGAGTTTTGCTTATATAAGGCTTATCATACGGTAATATGGTTCAGTCTTTTTCTTTTTTTTTTTTCATTCCCTTTGAGTTCAAAAAGGGGCATATATAGTGCCCACAATCAATTGGTATGCTTGATAAAATTTTAGGTCGGTTATATATATTTTTTTATTTATTCTTCTCTATTGAAGATCATACTTTCTCAAAAATATTCTCTTTTCCTCTCCACGTGATCTCACGATCCATTGACATAAAGAGAGAGAGAAAAAGGAAACTTTTCCCCTTTTTTTTTGGTTGGGTTAAAAAAAAAAAAAAAAAAAAGGTTCTTTGATGACCTTGACATTTCAATTCAAGGCCTTTATTTGAACCTCCCCTATCGTTGGAAACATTTTGGACTTGGGCAGCCTCTATGTCCCCAAATTTTAATTTTCCCTTGATCAATCCCTTCCTGTGAGAAAAAGTCAAGAATTAAGTAAAATTTGGTAATTTGGCAATGCAATTAGTGACGGGTACGAGAACATATCACGTTATATGTTTAAATTTTAGTTTTTAGTCTTCCAATTCCACCAAAAGGTTGGTACTTCTCATCAAGTGGCATAAAAAATTAAAAAGAAATAAAAAAAGCAGGAGAATCATAAAACACGTTGGAGTGAAGTCATGAACAAAGGCAAATTAAGGATGGCTTTCATTTTTCCTTCACAAGATATATAATAATTCTCATATTTACAGTTCCCAAAATTCAGTAGGGAGCGAACCAAACAGAGAGATTTTTGGTTTTCAAGGACTTGAATCTCCCTAATTGGGTCCCCAGCAGCTCAAGTACATGACTTTCCTCAAGGACTCCTCGGACTGCTTAGCTCTCTCATCCTCCCCTTGGTTTCTTCCATCAGAGATGGAAGAAGACATCCTTATAGCCTGAGATAATGAGCCCATGTTGCTCTTGGCATGCTGATGTAGAGACCTGAAAGCATGGTTCCATCTACACAACCCCCCTTGATCTTTGAGGGCCTCCACTGCCCCAACACTGGCAGCCACGAACCAAGAAGCCCTGCTCGCAGAAGCCATCACTGCTCTCTGTGTGAGATGGTGGGAACAAGCTTTAACGATGATGAAATATAGAGGAAGCGCTGGTGCTTTTTAGAGTGGTAGGAAGGATTGAAGGAAACTGGGAGGTGGCCATAGGATTTATAGAGGAGAGTGGGAGAAAACCGCATGCGAGGTGCCGGTGGTTTTGGGGGAGGGGTGCCAATCCCAAATACAAGGGGCCGTTTTGGAGTCTGTAGGCCAGAAACCAGGGGGTTTCTCGGTGAGCAGTAAAACAATGGAGAGAATGGCTCCTTGGTGGCAATGGCCGGCAACTTGCTCACAAAAGAACAATAGATGACCCCACATGCTTTGGATGCCACTAGAGAGAATGGCCCCTAGTGAAATGGCCAGCTAATAATAGCTCACAAAAGAGCAGTAGAAGACCTCGTCTGCTTTGGATGTTGCTGGTTTCTGACCCAGATTCCTTGTACAGAAGCTCAGTGACGGACATTGGGCCACCATGTTGGGTCGCCAATAATTATGTAGCTATCCTTGTTTAATCTCATTGCACAGCATGTTTTGGTTCATTGATAAACCGAAGGCGAGCTAGACCTACTGGCAGGTTGAACTTGAGAGGATCCATCGGTCTTGTTCTCTGGGTAGTGAAAGTTTTCTAACTTGACAAATTGCTATAAGATTGGTTATTGGACTTTTTTATTATTTGATGAGAGGGAGTAAGGTCCAACTTTGTAATAGAACGATCGAACGAAGGCATTTCCGGATTTAGTATGTCGCTTAACCTGCGCTCCATTTATCTTTTTTTTAAAATTTATAATAAAGGTACTGGCCAAGCAACCTAAATTTATTGAAGATTGAATATTTTTATCGCTAAGACGGTAGCTCGGTTAGTAGAAGCCTTGCCTCACTATCAATAGAAGAGACTGCAAAAATATAAACATCTCGAATCAAACATTGGTTGGTTCAAAAAAAAAAAAAAAAAGTATGTTTTTTAAATTTTTTGATTTTTTGGAGGTATGAGAGAGGCAACTGCCAAAATTTTAAGAGTACAAAATAGACTGTAAGGACCTGAAACTATGAATCTACCTGCTCGCCATATGACATTTACATAGAAAACCAACGGAATAGATATATGCAAACAGACTTCAGGCCATCTCGGATTGAGACAACAAACTAGCTAGAGATCCATCCTGTTGCTGCTGAATCTCCTCAACAAATTTGCACCATCAGGATCCACCGGCTGGTCACCTCGTGTACCTGCAAAACACAGATCCTGGACCGGAAATTTTCCGGTGAGAAATACTCCGATACTTAAGTCAGTAGAGATTGGGCTAACAGATAGAGAATCTCAGAGAAGTTTGAGAAGGGGTCTCTTTACTCCCTGATTTCACTTACCTACGGAGGTCCCCTCTTACCTATATTTATAGGCATTTGTAATAACAAAAAGTTAGTTAGGATAAGCTTTATAGTTAATATTACTGTTATACGGTTGTTTAACTGAATTATGTTATAACAGATGGCCATTATAATATCATTCTGTTATAATAACCGTTCTTTTCCTGTCGACTCCTTTTCTTTCTTGGTTCGCCAGGGGAATTTGGCTGCCAACCTTGTGGTCAGCAATTTAAGCTTGAGTCAGTCGAATTTTTGTCTCATGCATTAGAGGCGAGTCAATCGAATTATCATGGGATAGAGTTGAGTTTTTCTACTTGTAATCTTTAGATGTAATCTCTCCAACTTTTATCTCTTTTGCTCATTAATCTCTTGGATTCATCTGCAATAGTTGCCTCCCCCAACTCTTGATTTTAAGATATCCTATCATATTGAAATAAGGGAGTCTAATAATGACTCTGATTTGATTTTTTTTAATCCTTTTTGTATTGGTCATTAATGTCGTAGTGGGGGAGCCGCTTCGCTGTTAGAGCCATTGCCGAAGAGGGCGTTTCCTAATGATGACGAATCTCAGGGTCGGCTGGCAGAATCAGCTTGTTTTCCTCTGGTCGTTTTGACAGGGCCAGGTGTCAACTTTTTATTGCTAAAGGGGGTGCTCTTACGGATCAAAACGTCACATCGATTTTTCTTCCAGAGGCTTCATATTTTGAGTTGGGATTTGAACAAGCAGCACAATCAAGGGCATCTCACACTGTTCAAGGGAGGAATCGTAGCCATTATGATCTTCGATATAAAGGGCTTCCTTCCTTTTAGGTTTGAGGTTTCCGTCATTTTTGGGTTTTCTAAAGTCTCCATCTTCCTCTTGAGCTTCTTCTTCCTCCTTCAAGTTTGCTTCTCCAGGTTAGCTTCTCTTCTTTTCTTCTCCTTTTTATTCGAAATGGTTAGGTTTTTAGGAGCTCCTGCCATTAGCGACTCTTCGATCCCTAGGGAGGAGGTTGGAGAGCTCGTCGCTCTCTAAGGACGAGAGGTCCAAACATGGAGAACTTCCATCCAAATTTAGTTAGATGCACTTTTAGTGAACCTAGGTTAGCCGTCCTGTGGAATTACTACAAAATTTTGCTGGGTTTTCCATCAGTTGTCCCTCATCCTATAGATAGAATTGACAAACCTCCTTCTGGTAGCATTACTATCTATGAAGAACATCTTAGGGCAGGTCTTTGTTTTCCTCTCCACTCCTTTTTTATTTGACTTTTCAATTTGTATCATCTGGTCCCTGCATAACTAACTCCGAACAGTGTTCGGATCATTTATGCTTTTTTGGTTCTATGCTCTGATTTTCAGATTGAACCTAGAACCTTCCTTTTATGTTCTTCCTTTACCCTGAAGAAGGATTTTCGTGGCCAAGGATGCTAGGATTTTCATGGCCAAGGATTTTTATGTTCTTCCCTTTATGTTATTCCTTTTATGTTCGTCCTGGTCAAAGGTTTATAAAGGGGCTTCCATCTGCCATTAATGGGTGAAAGCCTTGTTTTTTCTTCCTTTCATCCAACTATCCGTGGGGCTTCAGCACTAAGTGGAGGGAGCCCCGTTTGACTCTGAATGATAAAAAGAAGATCCTCATAGCTGATAAAGAGGACTTCGAAAAGCTTTAAGGGATCGAAATCCCTCAATTGAAAGAGCTACTGAACAAGCCCAACCTCTTTCTGGCTCAGATAAGTTCGTCACCAAACTTAGGTATTTTTTGAATTTGATCGTATTTCTCTTATTGTTCTTCGAGTCAACTAACTTTTTCTTTTTCCTTTGTTTACAAACAAAAATATGATGCTAGATGCGAGAAAACTCCGTCAGGCTGTACGGAAGAAGCAAGTGGCTACCCCCTCGGAAGATACCCCAGGATCGAAGAGGGTGAGGGTGGCCGCCAAGCCTTTTGAGGCCCCAGCAAGAGAGGTCATCCCGATCATTGTGAGGATGACTTCAGATGAAGATGACATCCCTCTCGTGGACCTTCTGCCAATAATTTCACCCATCGGACAACCTTTCGAACTATCATCAGTGGCTCCGCATCATCCGACGGTACCTCCACCTACCGAGGCTACTTCTTCATGGGCTAGCCGACAAGATAGGGGTAAAGCTCCTCGAACTCATTTCAGGTCTGAGGAGGGTCATCGGGTCGAAGAGGAGCCGAAGCCTTATATTGACTTAAACATTTTCTCTGATGAGTAGGGATTCCAAAACCTTGAATTAGCTCATCAGTTGTTAAAGGAGAGGGCAATGCTGGCAAAAGAAAGAGCCCAACATGCAGCCGAAGAATACAAGAAGTCCACCACCTTCAAGGATGAAATGACAAAGGCAAGGACCGAGAGTTATCAGATGTGCTTCACTGATTGCCAAAAGAAAATATCAAGGCTCCATCCTGAATTGGACTTCTCCAGCATAATCATAGGCGAAGAAGATGATGAAGGGGATGGCGATCAGCAGGTGGCTGAAGAGCTAGAAGCTGTTCCCCCCTGAGATAATTGAATAGGCCGAAACAATCCTCCAAGAAAGCATGGAGCCTGAGTTGGATGTTGCCAAACAAAAATGACTGTAGTTTTTCATCTTTCTTTTTGGATGTGTCAAATGTACCAAATTTTGAAGTTTTAATGAATCTTCTCCTTTTCATCAAAATTGTTCTCTACATTGTCGTAGAAATCCCAAGTAACAAACTTTCGGTATTTATTCTTTGCATATTGTTGTCTTGAGTGCTGATCTTTCAACAAAACTGGTTCATAATAATCTTGGTAATATTCTTCAAAGTATTAAACCTTCAATGAAATGAGTGCTTCAGAACATAGAGACGCGTCACCTCTTCAACAGACTTAGGCATCGAGCCTTTGATAAATTCTGAGTACCTTGGAGCACGAGTATTCCTAAGTATTGAATTTGAGGTTGCATGCTCAATCTTTCATCGAATATATCAATTGAATTGGAGATTAAGCCAATTCTTTATTTATTGGACATATCAATTGGGTCAACTGGTTAGGCTAACCTTTTATTTGGTAGAGTTGGATCAGTTGGTTAGGCCAACCTTCATTTGTCAGATATATCGATTGGGTCAGCTGGTTAGGCTAACCTTTGGTAGAGTCGGCGGGTCAAGTCAACCCTTTATTTATCGGATAACCGATTGGGTCAACTGGTTATGCCAACCTTTGGTAGAGTCAGCGGGTCATGTCAATCCTTTATTTGTCGAATATACTGATAGAATCAGTTGGTTAGGCCAACTGTTTGCATCAATGCATTTAAGGAGAACTTCATTGATAGTTCATGCATAAGTTTTCTACATTCCATGGTCGGGTAATCGGATATCCATCCAAGCTTTCAATCCTGTAAGTCTCAAGACGTATTACTTTGGTGACTCAATGTGGTCCTTTTCAATTTGGAGAAAGCTTTTCTCGCTCAGTTGGACAAGATATTTCGGTCCTTTGAAGTACTAAATCACCGGGTCAGAAGACTCTGGCTTTAACTCTAGAATTATAATACTTAGCAACCTTTTGCTGATACGTAGCTATTCTCAGATGGGCTTGGAGTCTCGTTCCCTCGAGCAGATCCAAAACTATTCTTCGTTGCTCTGAATTATCCAACTCTTTGAAATATTTGATCCTCATGGATGGCAAGCTGACCTCTGCCGGTCTTACAACTTCACTCCCATACACCAAATTAAATGGGGATTCTCCAGTTGTTGTGTGAGGGGTCGTCCAATATGCCCACGGGATGGAATTGAGTTCTTTAACCCAAAGCCCCTTAACTCTGTTTAGTTTGGCTTTTAGATCATAAAGAATAGTTCTATTTGTTTTCTCTACTTCACCATTTGATTGTGAATGTCCGACGGAGGTTAACTTGTATACAATATGATATTGGGTACAGAAGTCTTCAAATTTCTAACTATCGAACTGCCTTCCATTATTAGTGATGATCGTATGTAGGATCCCAAATCGATGGATTATATAATTTCTTACAAAATTCTTGATCTTTCCTTCAATTATGTGAGCCAAAGATTCGACCTCGATTCATTTGGTAAAGTGGTCAATGGCTACGATAATGAACTTTCTTTGCCCATAAGCCGGTGGGAACGGATCGAGAATGTCGACGCCCTATTGAGCAAATAGCCAAGGGGGCACTAGTTTGAGTCAGTTGACTTGCAGGACATCTCTGAATGTTAGAATGCCTCTGGCACTGGTCACATTTTCTGATGAAGTTAGTTGCATCTTTCTGGATGGTGGCCAGAAATATTCTTGGCATATTATTTTATAAGCCAGTGATCTGCCTCCCAGGTGGTCTCCACATATACCTTTATGTACTTCTTTAAGGGCGTAATCAACATCCAAAGGCCCCAGGCATTTTAAGAGGGGTTGTGTGAAGAATATTTTATAGAGAGTTTCGTCCATGATCACATATTATGAAGCCATCCAACGTGTCCGCTAAGCTTCGATGGCATCTTTTGGCAATACCCCTTCGTTCAAATATTTGATAATTGGATCCATCCAGCAAGGCTCTTGCTACACTTGATATACTTCTGAACTCTCATCTACTATACTAGGAGTTTCCAAATATTCGATAAATGTTTGTCCAAGGGAGTCAGGGATCATAGTAGCTAGTCGGGAAAGCGCATCGGCTCGGGAGTTTTCAATTCATGGAATATGGGATATCTTAAAGAAGTTGAACTTAGTTATGAGAGCTTGTACCTTTTTCCAAATATTTGATATTGGTGGCATCTCGAGCTTCGAATTCTCCCTTCACTTGGTTCACGACTAATTATGAGTCTGCGAAGACTTTAATTTTTTGAATCTTGAATTTCTGGGTGATTCTTAATCTGGCTAAGAGTGCTTCATACTCTACCTGATTATTTGATGCCTGAAAAAAGTAGAGAAGAGCATATTCAACACCACCTCCTTTAAGATTGGTTTGAATTAATCCTGCTCTACAACCCAAAGAATTAGATGTTCCGTCTACATGAAGTATCCATATGAAATCAAAATCTTCTTCTTTGATTGCCTCATCTTTATCAACTAGAAAACTATGATCTTAATTGTCACCGGTACATTTGGTGACGAAATCTGCTAATACTTGAGCCTTTAGCGCCACTCATGGCCGATAGGTCATGTCAAATTTTCCTAGCTTAACCGCCCACTTAGCAATTCTTCCCGATGTATCAAGGCTTCATAAGATGGCCTTTAGTGGTTGATCTGTCAGTATCACCACCGAATGAGCTTGGAAGTAGGGCCTTAAGCGATTCACCGCAACCACCAAGGCATAAACTAATTTTTGCACTTTCGGATATCTAGTTTCGACATCATGTAGCACCTTACTAGAATAATAAATTAGCTTCTAAATGTTGTTAGCTCCTCTCCTAACAAGTACCGAACTTACGATTTCATGCATGGTAAAAAGATACGGATATATGGTTTCTCCCTCTTGGGGTTTTGAGAGTGAGGCTGGATGACCCGATCAAAATTATTTTAGGAGATTAGATTGTTGGTCATTAAAAAATGACCGCTAGGCTAGGTCAAACAAATTCAATTTTTTTTCTCATTTTATGAATTTTCTTTCCATTTTTTTCTTTTTTTTCATTCTTTTCTTTCCCTTTTGTTCTTATTTCTTTTTTTCTCTGATTTAGCTGAAGTCAACAAAAGGAGGGCCGGTTATGCTTAGAGAGACATGCATTTCCTTCCTTGCTTTCATGATCATGCAAAGGGTTTCTTTGTGCTTTGATAAGCATGCAAAATAGGGGAACAACTTCGAATCGGTGTTGGGAGAGATGTTGCGGACGAAGGAAAAATCGATTGCTGGTGGTCTCGAGAAGGATCAGTCGCCATCTCGAGGAGGATTGGTCGCCGGAGGGAGGGAGGTTCGATGGAGTGAAGGCTCTACTCCAGCATTTGGCAGTCGTGGAAGGGGAGCCAGGTCAGAAGGGAGGAAGATGTTATGGCAAATCGTGGTGGTGAATACGGCTATGAAGGCATCGATCGAAAGGGAAGGATGGGGTGGTTCCAGTCAGCTTGGTCGGGACCTCTCCGAGCGGGAGGGAGGCAGCGAACTTGGAAGGTGAGCACTCAGAGTAGTCTGGCAAGGTGGTGATGGTCACGACAGAGTCGGTGGCGGTTGGCGATGGTGGAAGGGAGGAGATTTGGTAGGAGGCGACGAGCGGATCTAGGGCCGGGGCAGTTCCGGTCAATGGTGGTCCTGCTCACAGGCATAAGAGGGGAGAAGGCCGAGAGTGCTGGAAGGAGGAATGAGGCGGAGTCGGGGAGGTGGTGCGCTCAATCTCGGGTAGTGCATCGATGGGTCTCAATTGAGAACGATGGAGTGGATAGGTCGACGGTGATTGGGTGCCCAATCATAGGTAAAGAAGACGGGTGGCGGTTGATGGTGTTCGAGCAGAGATGGGATCCGGGGCTGGAAGACGGTCGGAAGGTGAGGGATTTACTGCGAGAATGATGACCAGATGGTGGTAAAGATGATCATGGTGGTTTTGATCATCGTCGTGAGATCGAGGGTTGATAGACCGGAGGAAGATGTTGGAGTCGGTGGCTTGGGAGAACAGGGAAGATGGGCATAGGATTTTGGATGGTTTTGGGATACTTGATGATGGCCTGAAGGGGAACCGGGTGTTTATTTTTTTTAGAACCGCAGGAGAAGATGAAGATTAGGGGGAAGAGAAGGAAGAAGCAGGAGAATCCAGGCGAAAAAAGAATCAGGAGGGAAAGAGGAAGAAAGAAGGAATTAGAAGTGGAGAAGGAGAATAGAAGGAGAAGAACCGAAGGAGAGCAAGAAGGAGAAGAACCAAGAGAAGAGAAGAAGACCAGAGGGAAGGAGTAGAAGAGAGGGAGGAGTATTTAGAAGAGAGAAGAAGAGGAGGAAGGGGAAGAGAAGGAGGGAATTGGGGGAAGAGAGGGATACTCAGAAATTTCTTTATTCAATCATCGATATTCCTTCAAAGGCTTACAACCCTTTAAATAACAACCGGAACAAAGATTTCGATAAAAACAAATCCTAAAATAAACTCTAAATAACTGGAACAATACTCCAATCCTAACAAATTCAGAAATTAAAAATAAATTCCTAAAACAAACTTATTCTCGAAATAAACTAATCCTAAAAACTCTGATTCAAATGAGTCAGAGATAAAAATTATTAAGATATCCCATATCTCATACATCTAAAAATTATCTACATCAAGATTAGTGCTGGACGATGTCCTCAAGATTAATGTTGGGTAATGTCATCAAAATTAGTGCTGACCATGCATCAGAAATCATGCCGAATGATATCTCCATCAATTTCTCCTGGGGTGGGGGAGAACTTGACTCCATCGAGTATGCTCCATATTGCTGTGAAACTCTAGCTTGACTTGTCAATGAACCTTTTAACCTAACCTAAACCATGTTCTCATACCAAATTTGATGTGGAACGACCCGATTGAAATTATTTTAGGAGATTGGATTGTTGGTTGTTAAAAAATAATCGCTAGGCTAGGTCAAACAAATTCATTTTTTTTTTTCATTTTCTGTATTTTCTTTCCTTTTTTTTTTCTATTTCTTTTTTCTATGATTTAGCTGAAGTCTGCAAAGGGAGGGCCAGCTATGCTTTGAGAGACATGCATATCCTTCCCTACTTTCTTGATCATGCAAAGGGTTTCTTTGTGCTTTGACGAGCGTGTGGAATAGGGGAATGGTTTCGGATCGGCGTTGGGAGAGACATCATGGACAAAGGAGGAATCGACTACCGATGGTCTTGGGAAGGATTAGTCGCCGTGTCAGGGAGGATTGGTCACCAGAGGGAGGGAGGTCTAGTGAAGTGAAGGCTCTGCTCCAGCATATGGCAGCCGTGGAAGGGGAGCCAGGTCAGAAGGGAGGAAGATGTCGTGGTGAACCATGGTGGTGAATAAGGCTATGAAGGAGTCAATAGAAAGGGAAGGATGGGGTGGTTCCAGTTGGCTCGACCATGGACCTCTCCAAATGGGAAGGAGGTAGCGAACTTGGAGGGTGAGCGCTCAGAGTAGTCCGGCAGGGTGGCGATGGTCACGACAGAGTCGGTGACAGTTGGCGACGGTGGAAAGGTGGATATCTGGTGGGAGGCGACGAGCGGATCTAGGGCTAGGGTGGTTTCGGTCGCTGGTGGTCCTGCTCATAAGCAAAAGAGGGGAGACGGCCGAGGGCGGTGGATAGGAGGAAGGAGGCAGAGTCGGGGAGGTGGTTTGCTCGATCTCGGGCAGTGCATCGGTGAGTCTCGATTGAGAACGATTGAGTGGATAGGTCGACGGTGATTAGGTTTCTGGTCATAGGCAGAGGAGATGGATGGCGGTTGATGGTGTTCAAGCAGAGATGGGATCCGGGGCTGGAAGACGGCCGGAAGGTGAGGGATTTACTGCAAGAATGATGACCAGATGGTAGTGAAGATGACCGTGATGGTTTTGATCGTTGTCGGGAGACCAAGGGTTGACAGACAGGAGGAAGATGGTGGAGTCGGTGGCTTGAGAGAACAGGGAAGATGGGCAGAGGATTTTGGATGGTTTTGGGATACTTGATAATGGCCTGAAGGGGAACTAGGTGTTTATTTTTTTTAGAACCACAGGAGAAGACAAAGATTAGGGGGAAGAGGAGGAAGAAGCAGGAGAATCCTGGGGAAAGAAGAATCTAGAGGGAAAGAAAAATAAAGAAGGAATTAGAAGTAGAGAAAAAGGAGAATAGGAGGAGAAGAACTGGAGGAGAGGAAGAAGGAGAAGAACTAGGAGAAGAGAAGAAGAGCAGAGGGAAGGAGTAGAAGAGAGGGAGAAGTATTCAGAAGAGAGAAGAAGAGAAGGAAGGGGAAGAGGAGGGAACCGGGAGAAGAGAGGGATACTCAGAAATTTCTTTATTCCATCGTTGATATTCTTTCAACGGCTTACAGCCCTTCAAATAACAACCAAAATAAAGATTCTGGTAAAAACAAATCCTAAAACAAACTCTAAACAACCGGAACAATACTCCAATCCTAATAAATTCAGAAATTTAAAACAAATTCCTAAAACAAACTTATTCTCAAAACAGACTAATCCTAAAAACTCTGATTCAAATGAGTTGGAGATAAAAATTATTAAGATATTTTATACCCCATAGATCCAAAAATTATCTACATCAAGATTAGTGCTGGACGATGTCCTCAAAATTAGTGTTGGGTGATGTTATCAAGATTAGTGCTAAAATGCATCAGAAATCGTATCAGATGATGTCCCCATTAGAGAGCAGAGGTAGATTAATCAGATATCTCTTTAGTTCTTCGAAAGCTTGTCGGTAATTATCTGACCATTCAAATATAGCTATTTGTCGCAGCGCTTTGAAGAAGGGTAGGTACTTTTCGGTCGATTAAGAGATGGATTGACTTAATGAAGCAATTCATCTGATTAGTTATTGCACTTCTTGTTTGAGGGATGCCTCATGTCAAAAATCGCCCGTATCTTTTCAGGGTTAGCTTCAATTCCTCGATTGATGACAAGAAAATCGAGAAAATTTCTCGATGTCACTCTGAAGATGCACTTAGTAGGATTTAACTTCATCCGATCGCATTGCAATATGCCAAAAGCTTCTTCCAAATCTTGAATATGGTCAGATACTTGGAGACTTTTAACCAACATATCGTCAACGTAAACCTCCATATTCCTTACAAGCTACTTTTTAAAAATTTTGTTAATTAGTTGTTGGTATGTCATCCCTGCATTTTTTAGACCAAACGACATTACATGATAATAGTATAGTCCCTTCTCAGTTATGAAGGATGTCTTTTCTTCATCTTCAGGATCCATACGAATTTGGTTATACTCTAAGAAGGTATCTATAAAACTTAGAAGTTTTTGTCCAGCAGTTGCATTGACCAACTATCTATTCTTGGCAAAGGAAAGCTATCTTTGGGGCAAGCCTTGTTAAGATCCGTATAATCGATACATATTCTCTATTTTTCATTTGCCTTTCTAACCATCACTACATTGATAAGCCAATCTAGATAATAAACCTCTCGAATAGACCCAGCATAAAGAAACTTACTCGCTTCCTCTTCAATAAGCCTTTGTCGCTCGAGGGTGAAGCTTCTCTTTTTCTATCGAATGGGTTTATATCTCGGGTTAACTTTTAACTTGTGAGTCATGACTTCCGAAAGAATCTAGGCATATCCACAACCGACCAGGAAAAAATGTCAGCATTGCTCTGCAAGTAGCTAATCAACTTTGCCTTTGTCTCTCCGTCTGGTAGGCTCTCAATTTACACAGCTTTCATCATATTTTCTTCTTCTAACGATACAAAGATGGTTTTCTTAACTGGTTCACCACATCTTTCAACTTCTCTTTGATCTAATTTCTCTATAGGCATTTCGTTGATTGATTGTTTGTCTTGTATCATTAGGCATTGCAGAGCAATTCTCTGATCTCCTTTCATTTCTCTGATTCCATTCTTGGTTGGGAATCGCATCAAAATATAGTAAGTCAACACAATTGCCCGGAACTTATTCAAGGCTGGTCGTCCCAATATAGCATTGTACACCAAAGGCACTTGGACAATCATAAAGTTAATAAAGAGGGTTGTTTGTCGGGGTTCTGTTCCAATGGTGACTAGGAGCATGATCTCTCCTTCAACTCTGATTGAGTTCCCCCTGAACCCTGTTAATGAAGTTGGTGCTCTATGTAACTTATCTCTCGAAAGATTCATCTTAACAAAAGTATTGTAGAACAACACCTCCATGGAACTTTCATTATCAATCAATATTCTCCATACATCATAATTGGTTATAGTAGCCGAAACAACTATAGGGTCATCATGAGACCTTTGAATACCCCGCAAATCATTATCCAAAAAATTAATAACATTGCTACTCCAATATCTCTTTGGAGTGTCTTCTTCAGTCCTTGCCTCCCTTGAATTCGGTCAGAAATGTATCATGCTGACCATTCCATCGGTACGTTGTTGGTGGGATAATTCTATTTCGCTAGTAACCTTCTTTTGTGTAGCAACCTCAGACTGTTGCTCTTTGTCACAGACATTTTGCCTAAGTAGTCATGTTTGATCAAATCTTCTATTGCATTTTTTAACTAAATACATTCTTCAATCATGTGGCCATGGTCTCGGTAGAATCGACAGTATTTGTTCTTGTTCCGTGATGTAGGGGGTGCTCGCATGGGCTGCAGTCTTTGCAAGAAACTTTCTTCCTTTATTTTCCATCAGTATTTTTTTTCTCGGGAGGGATAGGAGGTATAGGCATCAAATCTACTGGTTAGATTCTTCGGCTTGGGACTTCATCACTAGGCTGGAGCATTGCCATTGCTAAAGGGTCGAGCATTAGCATTCCTTGAATTCTTCTTTTTCGGCACCAATTTCCCTTCAACTTGTTATCGACCGATGGTTTGCTCTTCAGCCAGCGCATACTTGTAGAAAATTTTTTATCTAAAAAAAAGTAAACCGGGATGATCGAAATCTTATCTTCATCGTGGATATGATGACATGCTCATTGAGATCAGGAATTTCCAATTTGACAGAATTGAAGTGAGCTACATACTCTCAAAGTTTCTCCTTCGTTCTGCTGGATGGAAAAAAGGCTATTCGAATTGTACGGTATCTTTCTACAGGTCCTAAAATGAGCCACAAATAGATCTTCCAATTGATCAAAAGAATGGATAGTACCTAGCTTGAGGCTTGAATACCACATATGTGCAGTTTTTTTTAGAGTTGCAGGGAAGGCCAGAAGTGGAAAGCATTGCTTGCTTCCTGGATCATCATGTGGGCTTTGAAAGTGCTCAGATGGTCTAGAGGATCCGTAGTTCTATCATAACACTCCAATTGAGAAACCTTGAAGTGAGGTGGTATTACCTCCTCCATTATTTGTCAGGAGAATGGGGGTCTAGAATCATACATAACAGATCGATCATCGCTTTTTTGTCTATCATCTAGTTCAGTGATTCATCAAACTAGTTTTCGAAACTTTCTTTCGTAAGCATCATGCAATTGAATGTCTGCTCGTCAGGCATTCCCCAAAGTGGAGTCTCTCAAGAATTCAAAGTAGGACCTTGGGCATTTTCCTCTTGGTCATTGACCTTCTCAGTGTCTAAGATATAGAGAGTTCTGTGGTGCACGAGAGCACAGATCTAGAGGGCGTCGATAGGTATGATGACTTGATTCTTGGCGGCGATTGCCTTCTCTAGGAGATCATCAACTGAACTTGGAGGTAATTGATGCTTCCAACCTCTCGGGTTGTCACTGGTTGTAGATTACGGCTTCTTGAAGATTCTGATTATTGACCGCAACTTCTTGAAGATTCTGCATGATGACTCGCAGAATTTCTATTTTACTCAGCAATGTATCATTCGTTGTTCCGCCATCATTGTCGAAGGTGCATTATTATTTTCTGATGGGGGATTTGAGCCGTTTCTTTTGGATGGTTGGCAACCTTTGTTAGTACCTAGTGCTTTTCCCCTTCCTAGCATGCCTATCTGTTATTGCTGAATCTCCTCAACGAACTTGCACCGCCGGAATCCACTGGTTGGCCACCTCATGCACTTGCAAAACAGGTCTCGGACCAGAAATTCTCCGATGGAAGATACTCCAATGCTTAAGTGAGTAGAGATTTGGCTAACAGATGGAAAATCTCAGAAAAGTTTGAGAAGGGGTCTCTTTACTTCCTGATTTTGCTTATCTACGATCCCTTTTACCCATATTTATAGGTATTTGTTCTAACAGAAAGTTAGTTAGGATAAGCTTTATGGTCAATATACTGTTATATCGTCGCAGTTAACTGAATTCCATTATAACATATGGCTGTTATTACATCATTCTGTTATAATAACCATTCTTTTCTCGTCGACTCTTTTTCTTTCTTGGTTGGCCAAGGGTATTTGACCTTGTGGTCGGCAATTTAAGCTTGAGTCAGTCAGATTTTTGTCTCGTGTATCAGAGGCGAGTTAATCGGACTATCATGGGCTAGAGTTGAGATGTTCTGCTTATATTTTTTAGCTGTAAGCTCTCCAACTTTTATCGCTTTTGCTCATTAATCTGTTGGATTCATTTGTAACACATCCAATTGGCATATATCATCATCGCACAAAGGCAACGCCCATTCATCTGCACGCAGAATTGCCGTAAATTCTGGCAAGAAATGGATACATGATGGAAAGGAGATATCTATCACCCTACCTTGCTCTGTTTGTTAAAAAATCTTCAGCACGATTTGCTTCGCGACAAATATGAACTGCTACAAAAAGTTTGACAAGTGATCTCCCTTGCCATAAGATCTTTCAAGAAGAGATTATCATTGCACCTCTTCAAAACAGAATTTGTAAGCCAGTTGATAACTATTTCAGAATCATCCTCTATCCATATCTGTTGTGCCTGTAGCTCTAAAAAGCTATCCACACCCCGAGCCATGCTGCAGCCAATTCGGCTAATGGTACCGAACACGATGGCAATCATTTGCTTCCCGCTCTGACCAACTGCCTTTGATGATTTCTAATTATAGAGGCTGCAATAGATTCAATAGCTATAACGGATGCATCAAATTTTATGTTCTGTACTCTAGTGGGAGGAGGAAAACCTTTTTTTTAATTTTTTTTTTTTTTTTAGTGAAAAGAGAAGCGAAGGAACTGCCACCTGACTTTTATTCAATAGCAAAATATAAATGGAGCGGAGAGTCTAAAGAAACAGAGATAGGACCATATTTACACGTTGCGGGAGAAGAAGAAAAAGAACAGCATTCAGCAAAAAGCAGGGTGTAAGAAAGCAGATGGTGAACAGAATTCTGAAAAAAAAAAAAAGAAGAACGACCGCTGTGGAAGCAATGGCAGAGATCCTTTCAGCTGCCGCTCCTGTCTTCAGCGGTTGCAGATGGAAGAGCCAGAGGAAGCAAGGCGTTCCAAAGGGAGGCATGTCCGACAAGGAAAGCTTTTTAACAGAGGTTCTTTCATGGAAAGAAGTCAGAATTTTTTGAAGAACGGTGAAGACAGATTAAGACTCGCTTAAAGTAGACTCTGTCGTTCCTTTCTCTCCAATTTTTTCAACAGTAAACTGCCATCAATTGATCAGCTCCTCGGCGCAGCCGAAGTGGAAAATTCTTTTCTTCTCCAAGACGTCCAGAGATCATACAATGACGACTGGTTAAAAGAAGATTGTGCACGGAAAACAATTCCTGAAACCCTAAAATCGGTAAGAAAATTATAATGATATATTAGATCCGAAAATTAATTACTTACCTGATCAAAGAGGAGTCCTAGCCAATAAAATAAAAATATCATAACTAACCATCTCATTATGAGTCAAAGTTGGGCTAATACCTACACTGTGCCGCCTTAACCACACCAAATCACATGAGGTACTCCTAGCCCAATCAATGATTACATAATGATGGGCTCAACCTACGTCTATCAACATGGACCATAAAATCAACCTGATTTTCATCAAACAAAATTTCAATTGATTTTAGCCCAAATTAAGAAAATTCTTACATTCTCCCACTTGGGCTACATTAATTATAATTTTGAAAACATTTTATTTTAAAAATAGCTCTCGAGTTGAAAACAAAATGTGGCCACCACATGATCCATAAACAGCACCTACAAATGACTCGGTCCAACAATATTCATGATGTCGAATCATGGGACCGTTGTACTACTTAACCGATACAAGACTTATCCATGGTTACAGCATCATAAACACCATCGACATAAGTCTTGGTATGTAGTGTAGCAAGAAAATAGCATCAAGGTGATCAAATAAAACATGCTATTTTTCATTATCAGTCATCCAATTTCTCGTCAACATGCTTAGAAACAAAATAAGTAAGAGAAATCGTGATGATATCAAACAACAAGCCATCCTATCTCACATACTTAACAATGGTGTCAATGACGAGACAGCACAACAAATCTAAAACACGATACCAGGTTTCAGTCAGGTACATAACCAAAAGAGATATCTCATAATCAAAATAAATTAAATATATATACCCGTAATCATGATTTCTCTATAACCACATGCTATATGACAAGCTAGAGAAATCTCACGACTTCAAAAGAAGTCTATATGTCTCCAAACACAATGAGCTCTCATAATTATCAAAATGAGACATACCCATACAACTGTCATTCTCAAGATAAAATACATTCTTAAGATACTATGTTGTACTTTATTTCACATGTGCACATAAAAACATATAGGAATGCAATCCATTAACTATCATGTCAACAATGTATATAAATACACATGATAGAAAATCAAATAAAACCAAACTTTATAATAATAAAGCATAAACATAAAGTCACTCCTACTAACCAAGCACAACAAAAGAATTCAATATGCCCATATTTTCAACATGCTTTGTAAAGTATGCAGGCTTCAAAATTCTTGGTTAGATGATCAGCTAACATGGACTTTATACACATGCACTCGACACTTATGTGTCATTGGATTACAGTCCAGCAATCAATGACAAATAAAATTTATTAATCAAGTCAATGTATAATACATCAAACTCCCACTAATCAAAAAAATAAAAGATTCTAAAATGTCCATATTCTTGACATGTTCCATAAAAACTATGGATATTAATCTTGATTAGAAGATCAAAAAAATATTAACTTTGAATATTGTACAAACTATCTCCCTTTCAACACAACCTCTGATTGATAAAAATTCTATCTTCACATAGATAGAAAAGATGAAAACTTTTATTGTTCCTTTAAATAACATAGCTGCCTATGATTATAAAAATTATAAGTGGTTTTAAGATATAATCAATAATTATAAGAGTCAGGACAAAGTTTTATAATAAAAATGATATGAATTGTGACTTTACTGTAATATGACACAAACTTTGCTTGTATATCCAAGAAGCCACTAGATTATATTTTCAAGCCTTTTATAAAATAAAACCTCCAGACATTTGCATTATCATAAGAAATGACATGTATATACTTTCTAATCATATGATTTCTTTACTAGTGCTACATCAACTAGTAATGGAGATACTATAATTAGTTTATATATTTAATATTGCTCTTCCACTGTCCTCCAGTAAGATAAAACAAAATATTTATAAGAGCAAAAACTTAAATTCTTGCAATGCCATACTCCTAATATATGGAAGTATCTGACATTATGCAAATCAAAATCTACAAATATGGTATAATTCGACTCAAAATCTTTATACCTCTCTATTAGGATAGTAGAATCTGTATTCATTTAAAATTATCTGGATAACCAAAATAAACAATGTATTATTACAAAAACAAGGTTTATTCGCTGATGGATTATCAATGATTAAGTGTTGCAGGACAGCTCCAACCATAAAGATAAAAGATATTGGGCTTCCACCAACCTTCAATTCAAAAGGTATCTTATATAACCTTTTAACAAGAATTTTATTCAAAATGTAGATGGTAATCATTAGGATTTTATACTAGAGATATCAAAGTGAATTGCATCTACTCGTCGTACGCACACCATATCTTACAAGGTGCACTTTGCCTCTCAGTCATATCATTTATACTTAAAAATTTTAGGCATGGTATATTAAACAACTATCCCATACTTATACTAATATTTAATAAAACTATTTGTTTATTATATATATGGGATATTAGAATGTGACTGATATACCTTATCAATATTCTTATCATTTTCTCAAAAGTATCAAAAAACTTCTGAAACAGAATAGGATATAATTTTAAGATCATTAAATAGCACAGCAGGAAAACTAAATATGATGAGCAGTCTATGTATTAGAGATAGAAATCTCATAATACTAATTTTAGGTGCAATTCTCTCTAGTTTTAATATATAAATCCTAACACCATCATATCATTCAACTCATATATTAATTTATCTATCCATCAAACTTTCTTTTATCAGATTCTACATATCTATCACAAATGAGATCAAAATAAATCATCATTCTTAAATACAACAATCAGAATGGAATCAATTATATAAATATATTTCAAAATAATTTACTCTTTATCACTTTTATAGGTAGCTTTATTTTAGAGTACTCTAATAAGACAACCAAGATGGAAGATCATTATATAATATAATATCTATATTTCATCATACTTAGTGCTAGTACAATTTCACTTTTCATATCCACATTTCAGTCAGAGTCATCATAATGGGAGCATTAACTCTATTGAATATAAATATACTAACTGCTAAATAATCTTTATGTAGTTAATCAATAGAGAAACATATACAATATATCTCAGAAAATCTTTAAAAGCATTATTTTAATGATCGCCCTTGGTCCAATACAATAAAACTTTTTAAAAAAAGAAAAAGACCCACATAAGAAATATCTCATCAACATATAATGCTACATAATCCCTTTTAAAAAACTCATAGAAGGACCTAGAAAAGCTCAATGAACAGGCCACTTTGGTGTTCACCATCTATCAATATGTTTCTTTTTCAAATAAAACAAAGGTTAACACAATGAGGATACTAGGCATTCGAAAATTTGTCCCCTTTGGGCAAACAAATTCTCTAAGCCCAATATACCTCTACCTCTGATATTTTGACCTAGTCAAAACTGAATAATAACATTATTATTAACATAAATGACTGCATAATCAAAAAATGACAGGAATGCTAAATACTAGTCAATGGGCATATATCATAAATGATATATAAGAGTCCAAAAGCAATATCTGTCACGCCCCGAATCCAGCACCGGAATCGGCTACGCGACCGGTCACACAAATCCTAGGTTTTATCCTAGAGATCATGCAAGGCCTAGTTACACAAGAGTCAAATATATCAAATTTAAACCAATATTATATAAACAATCAAGTAACCATTGAACAATCCATTTATTAAGTCGATATCATTAATTGGTCTACTGATTCACAAACATCAGTAACCGAAACTAAAACTAACTAATTAGCTCAACATTTATGAAGCTCTGTCTCACGCCCAGCCCAAATCCTCGCTATGTATCCTGAGTCTCTGAAAAACACAAATAGTAGGTAGTGAGCTATACAGCCCAATAAGGTTTCCATGTGATCACCAATAATAATATATATATATATATGAAAACAACAAAACATTAGTATATCATGTGACGTAGTCAAACAATTCAAGTTTCATGTATGACAAAAACTTTGAAAACTTAACATTTTTCTTTTAGAATTTCTATTATTTAACCATTATCTTTAGGGTTCTGGACTAGCCACGGTCATACTCCAGCCTGTGACTGGCACACCATTGTCACACTCCAGCCTGTGACGGGCATACTGTTATCATACTCCAGCCTGTGACTGGTACATTATTGTCACACTCTAGCCTGTGACTGGTACACAAATTGTCATGCTCCAGCCTGTGACTGGCATACTGAGAAACCACGGTACCATCATGGCATGGCTAGTCCAAACACCGGTTCACTTAATACTTTATCATTTCATCTCACATAGTCAGAACATGTCACCTTTCAACGATCGATATCACGATCAAACACATTCAAAGATCTCTTGATAAACATGACATATTAAAAAACACAAACAACATTAACAACAAACTCATTCTGTATCCCGGAAAATCAAATCATTCATGAAAAAAATTATTTATATGCTTGGATCAATTCAGGTCATGTAAAATATATTTATACTACGGGTGATCAAGTCTAGAAATCCTTACCTCTCAAAAACCAACTATCCATACCGGAACTAATCCGTACTTTAAATCTGCGCGATGCCTTTCTGCTCAGGAGACTGATTCTCTACATAAATAAAGAATTTTAATTAAAAAAATAAATTCTTAATTTTTTACGAATCTCGAGAAAATCACTTGACTTTCTCTCTCTTCTTCCTCTCTCTCTCCTCTCTTTCTCTCTCCATTTTTTTCCCTAGGCCGTACAGAACCCTTTCCCTTTTTTTTTCTTTTCTTTCTTTTTTCTTTCCTTCTTCCTCTTTTCTTTTCTTCTCTTCCGAACCACCCCCTGCCTCTCCCTCAGCCTGGCCGAACCGACCTCCCCCCCCAGTTTGCCGGCAACCAAGGAGTGGTTGTCGCAGAGGCTTCATGGATCGACAATGGCAAGCGGTGGCGACGAAGAACAGCCCCAAAATCGAAATGGAAAACCCAAGAAAAACCATCCAAAATCCTCCCCAAAAAAATGAAAATAAAGGGAAAGCACTTACCGGCCGGCGTTGGAGAGTTCCCGGTCGCTCGTCGGAGAGGGAGAAGTGCATGGAGGCGCTCGATGAGGCGACGGTGTGGAGTTTTTAAAGGGAGATCAACGAGAGTTCTCTCACCGTTTGAAACTCTTCCACTGACCAAACGCTTCCCAAACCTACACGGATCCGTCGCCGACCACCTCCCACATCTCTCACGACTCTTCCACCGAGATCCCCGACGAAAACTCTGACCGGCTAGGGTAAAACCCAGCTCCCCTGTTCCAGTCTCCTTCCCCATCCGCCCAGTTATCCAATTTTTTTTTTTTATGAGTTTGGGTTGAAGTCGGCTGGGCCTGCCAACTTCAGCCCAAGCCCAATATTACAATATCACATTTTCCCTTTGGACAGAATATGTAATATGCATAAGTACTCTTCACACGAAGCCACAAGCAAATGAAATACCCTAACAGTCACGAACCTATCCCCTTTGGACAGACAAGCCTATGAAATCTAGAGCACCATTACAACACAATGGCCCATGCTATATTTTCGGATTAAAACATACAACCTCCTTTGGGCAGGCGGTTGTATGCAATAACCAGAAACCCTCTCATAATGAAAAAATTCATTGGACTGATACAAACAAACAACTTTGATTATAAATATTTATGCTAACCCATAAATTATTCATACATGAAAGATAAATGCCCAAACAATATAAAATAACATACTTTAACGACATGTATGCCATCAAAAGATCATTCTAATATGGGATCTTTACAACATACATCCCACTGATCATATTATTATATAATAATGCATTCCAACTGCAACATCTATCAATACATTTACTACATAACTATAAAATACTTTTGGACACGAATTATAGTATATAATAAGTATCACAATCAATTACAGTCAATTTTGGGTTAATTATTATAGAGACATCAATATGCAATTAGTCCTCATTAACTCAACTATTCAAAATTCATAGAGTGCTCCAAACCCTTTGAGGCTACAGAAAAACATACTCGAACTATATGATAGTGAGTAGAATTGCACATAAATAATTTTAAATTATTTAAATAATTTATCAAATATGAAGAACTCTATCAAAATATTTTTTAAATTATTACGAATCCAACGGTCCAAAAAATTGCTCAAATCGAATATAAAATGAGCAAGTTACAGTAATTTTTATCAAAAGCAATAGTAGAGGACCAAACTATAAAATTCAAAAATTTATTTGGACTCATATTTAATTTATAGGGGCTTAAACTTAAAAATCTTCTTAATCCCAAAGCTAAAATAGATCTAATAAAATTGGATCCAGCCTACTCATCAATTTAGGCTCAACACAATTAATGGTTTGGTTTTTAAATGGGCTAAAAATTGATAATCCAAATACAAAATCTACTCAGAACTTATCTCTTACAACCCTTTCTATTCGATGATGGATCAACCATCATCAAGCGATGGAAATGAGATAAATATCGACCTCCATGACCTTCGGAAACATTAACAAACAAGAAGATATGTCTGAGATATAGGATGTTTCACCTCAATGTCATTCTTAATATATTAAAAATCCTGTGAGTATGACTATTATGATAGCAGGGATGACAAAGGACCAAACATGACAAATCGATGCCCTTATAAATTTATTATAGCCCTCATATCTATTAGAAATGCATGTGACCATAAGAAAAATCATTACTTAAAATTAAATATTGAACCCTCAAAAAGAAAGAGTCCATCTAGTGATTTAGGCACAAATGATGCTTTGATCATTCAAATTATCGGGTCTAGCCTCATATAATGCAAGATCAATGTCAGCAATTCCAAGAGCAAACTCTAGGTCTTGCCTCCATTTCTTATAGTTCGACCCAGTAAGCACCTCAACAACAGCATTGTTGTTGTTCACACCAAAAATAACTGTACAATTAAAATAAGGAATGCAAACATCAATTAACGGACATACTACAAACATATTATATTACAATAACAAATAAAAATACAAACACAATATCACATATTTTCCTTTGAGCAAAACATGCAATATGTATTAGTGCTCTACACATGAAGCCACAGGCTAATCAGATATTCTAGCATTCCTGAACCTATTCCCTTTGGGCAGATAGGCCTAAGAAAGCTAGAGTATCGTAGCAACAAAATGCTACATGCCACATTTTCTAGTTAAAACACACAACAACCTCCTTTGGACAGGCAGTTGTATGTCATAATCAGAAAATATCTCTTACATGATAAACAATTCGATGGACTGACACAAATAAACCACTTTGGTGATAAATATTTATGCCAACCCATAAAATTATTCATATGGGGAATAAATAGCCAAGTCAAAACAAAAAGGATATGTCAAAATATGTGTATGTCCAATACGATCAGTCGCAAATAGGATACTAATCAATATGTATTCACTGATCTATTTTACTAATATTATTGCATTCCAAAAATGTACATCATTGATAAAAATAATCATAGGATCCACCCATGCCCCTCCAACATTTTATTTTAGACCAAAATAAAATTATAAAATTTTCAGGTTCTTAATTGTAAAAGGACTAATATATAATTCCAGTAAATCCAAGGGCATGAGTGCAAAATGGCCTTTTGGACCCAAAAGGTAATTATAAATTTTGGAGGGACCTTACCGTAAAAGGGCTTTTATATAATTTTAGAAAACCTGGGGACTTTAGTGTAAAATGGATCCCTTTTTTTTTGGTTTATTGGACATTGGGTTATTGGGTTTGAACCCAAAACCCTCAAAAAAATTTTCTTCCCCACGATCAGACAGGGCTCTTCAAAATACCCAAAAACCCAACCACCGTTTAACCTCACCGGCGCCACCGCCGGCGAAACCACCTCTTGGGCCGGCAAAGAAAGCCCGATCGCCGGGTCCGGTGGGCATGCCAGATGACGGAACGCCTCCGACGGCGGTGCGGGACAGGTAAGCCACTTCGCCATTTTTTTTTATTCGATCGCCATCGACGATGATCTTGATCTCAGATCACCGCCACCGGGGAAGGGAAGCAGAGGGGGAAATTTCCAGTCCCAGAGACCGGCCGGAATACGACCGGCGATGACGACCCAGGCACGGCCGATCGCGGCCCAACAATCATCGCCCTTGGGCGAAACCCTTGTTGTTTTTTTTTTATTCAGTTTGGGATCTCAGTCAATCGACCGAGATCCAACAGTTCCGCTGGCCGGGATTTGGACGCCCGATCTCCGTCGGGGTTCAAAGGGTTTTTTTTTTTATTCGGGGTGTCAAAAAAAATAACAGAGACTGCCAGTGATATTGCCAGTTTCTCCTTCCATCTCCAATCACAGCAGCATATCTCGATGCTGCCGGTTACCCCACATCACGGATGTCCATGCATGCACAGATCTAATATTTCTAATCTTTTAGATACCAGGGCTCTGATACCAAATGTAGGAAAAACAATTTCTAAATCCCTAGAATCGGTCAGAAAATTAGAATGATATATTAGATCTGAAAATTAATTACTTACCTGATCTTTCGATCATGATCCTTGATCTCGATGCTTACACGAACACTGCAAGCAGAGTCCTTCTCTCCGGTCTTCTTCTGAAAGATGGCTCCGACGGGAAAAATCACCGTATCACAAAATCACCTTATACGTGATATATAAATAGAGGAAGCGAGGAGGGGATCTAGCCAATAAAATAAAAATACCCTAACTGACCCTCCCATCATGAGTCAAGTTAGGCTAAGGCTTATACTGTGCCGTCTCAACCATACCAAATCATGTGAGGTGCTCCTAGCCCAATCAATGATTATATAACGATGGGCTCAATCTACGTCTATCAACATGGACCATAAAATCAACCCGATTTTTATAAAATAAAATTTTAATTAATGTTAGTCCAAATTAAAAAATTCTTACAGATTATGCATCAATAACTTCTCAGTGCCCAAAGAAAGGCTGAAGACATACAGGAGATCTAAGGTTGCAAAGTATCAGAACGTATGCACCCAGCTTTCCTTACCACGTGCCTGTGAGATGGTTGTGTTCTTAAAAATTCAAGTCAAGCCCATATTCCAGACGACGAAGGTTGATTCAACTTAGCGAGCGCAGTACTGCTACAATGCCACTGAAGGAAGGGGCTTGCATGGATGTGAAAACGGGGATGGCTTTTGACAGCATGTTTTCGTTGACACGATCGAGCATAGATTCCGCCAAGATTTTTCCAATTTTTTATTTTTTTAAAAGAATGCGATAAACAGAGTGGACGCTGGTACCGGACTTCAAGATTCGGGACAAGATGTAAACTTGTTTTCAACTAAAATTTTGCCCATGGAAGGAATATACTATTTATTTTTCCAATTGGAATCTCCATCTCTCTTTGGGTTAGTTATGATCTGGTTATAATATTTTTTTATTCTTTCGGTAGCGAATTATTTATATCATATATAAACTAATTGTGATGTAAAGACCAGGACACCAAGCTCGGTGGTAGACACCAGGCCACGCTGCAAGTAATGATCCGACCATCCTAGTCTAATCTCATTGTTAATTTTTTTTTTTTGTTTCATTGACCATCCACTTGCTAGCTAATTTATTAAGTAATGGAGGGTTCCTAATCCTTCCAGGTGGAGATGATGGGATCGACTCATGAATTTTTCTTCGTTTTGTTATATTTTGATCAAAGAGTTGAAAAGAGCGCATCAAGTTATTTGCAATGGCCAACATGATCCTCTCCCCTATGGATCTTGGAATGAGGGAACCTTAAGAAAGCTGTTGACTCCAAAAGTAAATGAGAAGACGGTGGCGTAATCGCTACGACCTTGAATCTTCCGTGAAGATAAAGCTTGAGAAGGAAAATTGTTAAAATATTTACGGAAGAAAAGAGAAATAAAAAGAGAATTCTTAAAATATTTTAAAAAAAGAGAACAAGGATTTTATTATTCATGTTTTGATTTTGTTGCCGTTAAATCATCCATGACTGAGGCTTCGATGGCATCGGGCATCCCGCTCACTCTTCCCACCAGGCTTCCGAGCGCGGATGGATCCTGGACTGGATTTCCGACGGGGAACACTCCGATGATCAAGTCAGTAGGACGGTCTAGAAGAATTCAAGAATAGCATAGATAAAAAAGGGAGTAAGTAGAGTGGCCTAGCTTAGGACTGTTGGCCTTAGACCTTGCTTACCGAGGTTCTCTCTTACCCTATTTACAGAGGTCGTAATAATCAAAGTTGTTGTAACCGAATAACCAAATAATCGAAGATGGTTGTAACCGAATAACCAAATAACCGAAGGTAGTTGCAACCGAATAACAGAATAACCGAAGACAGTTGAGGTAATTATGATAAATGAGACCAAGTGGCAGGGTCATAACAGATCTAATTTAACAAATATTAGACATTATTTATATCAGTATACATATTTCATGTAAATAAAATAATAACTACTAATACATAATTATACTAATAAAGAAAAATAATACAAAATCATACTAATAAAAAAAATATTATGAGATCGTATTAATAAAATAAATTATGAATTTTTATGTGTTCTTTAAAATCATGCGATCAACTAGATTCATGTGATTATATAAAATTCTATTAATACTCTCCCCTCAAATTTAAGGTGGTACAGTAGATACCAACTTGAATTTGTAAACTAGATTTAAAATATATTCAGAAACTGATATAATAAAATGACATATATGCTGATATAGTTTATTTAAATAATATGATCGTGAGAAGATATAGAAGGTGATGGTCACACTAAAATCAATGCTCAAAAAGAAAGTAATCAAAGATTAATAATTCTTGTTGACAAAAATACCACATGAAAGAAAATTGACATTCAAAGAAAAAGCAGTTGAAGGTCAATAATGCTTATAGATTAAAATGCCATAAAAAAAAAGACCGATACTCAAAGATAAGACATGTGAAGGTCGATGATCCTGATAAAGAAAAATGCTATAAAATCGATGCTAAAAAATAAAGAATTTATTAAAAAATATTATAATTTTAGATGATCATATGATTCTAGGAATCGCATGATAATTTAGAATATATTTTTTATTAGTATAATTATGTATTATTTTTATTTGTTAGTATTATTGTGTATTGACTATTATTATTTCATTTATATAGAGTCTATATATTAATAAATATTTTATGAGATGTATTGTATATGGTTGAAATAGAGATAAAATCTTTATTTTTTCCTTTTTTTTTTGGTAAATATCTTAACAAGAATAAATTCTTATTGATGCATCTAAAGGTTGGTACCGAGCTCTATGCAAGTGAAGTATCCTAGCATTTGCATGATGGTGAAACCTGATTCATGGAGTGTAAAATAGTAATGTTAGAAAGCTTTTCGATACATTCCTACATCTCCAGGTTATTGGAGAGAGCTAGGGATAAAAATGGATTAGGTCGGACCGGGTCATGAGTGATCTTGATCCGACCTGATTTTTTGATCGAGTTCTAATATTAGATGCAGACCCAATCCATTAGAAAATCAAGTCGAGTTGGGTCAGGTCGACTATCAGAATTTTTAATCTAACGTGTTATTCGGGCTAGTTCAGGTCCAATAATAATTCGATTCTAATATAAAAAAATTGATCTAGATATAATCCAGATCAAATATAGATAACTATATTTTAATTATTACACAGCCAATTATTATTAACCATAAAATGGATAACAAATAATATTATTTTTAAAATAAATTAAGATATAAAAAAATATAATTATATCTCTATGTTAAAAATAAGTTCCATATAAGTTTTAAATTATAATTTAAAGGTTCAAAAAGATATGATCCTATCAGTATTAGCAGGTTCGAGTTAGGTCAGGTCGGGTTAGGTCCAAATTTAGTAAACCCGAACCCGACCCGAAAAATGGAATGGGTCTTGATATGGCAGGATCGTTGACGTGGAACACCTGTCGGATGGCTTGTCAAAGTATACTGCCATGGTGGGTATTTCCTCCTGGATTCCTTTTCCGGGCCGAGCTCCCTCGGAACGTCGAGGTCGCCTGCCGAGGTCGAGCACCGTCCTCCATCAGGTCGGCTCCCACGAGATTGGGATGCCTAGGCCCGAGCTGAGCAACCTCCCCAGATCGAGCCACTCGAAGCCGGGTCCCGCGGTCCAGAGTCGAGCTCCGCCCTCCTCCGCCATATGGAGTTCCTTCGAGGTCAAGCTCGGCGGAGCCTGGTCCTGCTCTCCAGCTCGGCCCCCAGCTCGGGCAAAGACACCAACCACCAAGGAAGCGGCACCTTTCCTCCAAGGACGACGGCGGGCCTCCCGAGGGCCACAAGATGATACCCGCCATGCCGCAATTAATACCCATGACTTTCACTTACGCCAAAAGGGAAGGGAGCCCCTTGATTGAGGTGCCATTCTCCCCACCAACTTACCGTACTGCCAAGAGGAGTCAGCTAGGAGACACGAACCCCGAGGGTGACGGCCCGTCGATCGAAGCTCTGCCAGGTTTTCCGGAATGTAGCAAATAAAGGGGATGTCAGAGCACATGGAAGCTTCTCTTGCCATATGTCAGGAAAGACGACCCGTCCACGACATGGTACCTCGCCGCACGCGCCAACCAACGCAGGAGAGATCCCGAGACAAGCCAAACTAGAAAAATCCAGCAAGAGTAGGCCAGAAACAAGTAAGCAAAAAAAAAAGAGAACACTAGACCACTCAGGCGAGCAACTGAGAGGGAGAAAAAAAAAAGGGGCCATACAAGAGGACCCTTCCATCTCGACTATCATCTCTCCCAGCTCGTTCCCAATTCTATACACATCACACTCACTCCTCCTAGCATGGAGTCCATCAAGAGAGGCTCGACCAGGAGGATCTGTTCCCCTGGATCGTCACTGACTTGACCATCGGAGCGCCCTTGTCGGAATCCCTGACCCGGATCTCTAACGTTCTTTCCCTGTAGGTCCTGCGCACGGAGAGCGCCCGGGAAAACGGTTGGCAGTTCAACGCCCCCAGCAGCTACGGGCCACGACGATCTTGGCGGCAATAGGTCTAATTTTAGAACCTTACCTAGATTCATGAATCCCTAAAAATAGGTTAGATTGGATCTAAACGGGTCAAGTCATAGATCAACTCGATCCATTTGCAGCCTTAGAGAGATATATGCATCAGGGAGTGGATTATATCTTTTATCCTAATGAATAATTGGTCTTTTTTTATGATGTCAATTGTTAAATGACGCGTCGTATTGCTCTCGGAGCAAATACTTAGCTTTCAAAATATCATAATATCCTCATGTAAAAAGTTGTTTACCATCAAGGTGGTAGACCGATTGGTAGAGGCTTCACCTCACTTCCAATCGATCATAAGATCGAGATGTGATCCTAAGGGTGACTTAATTAAATCCAGAAATTATTTTCTAGGACCCGTGATAGTTGGTTTGAGTGAGATGTCAGGATTTTTATCATTGTATCCTCGTTCTATCAGCTGGCGTCTTAGTGGTGTCAGGTTGACGTACTCACCTGTTGATGGGAAAAGGCTGCAAAAATTTGAGCATCTTGAATCGAACATTACTTGGCAGGGTGGATGTCTGCGGGGGAGCTACACCAGGTTTAACCCCGCTATCCATTTTACTCACCAAAAAAAAAAGTTTTTAAAGTTATTTTTGTGCCATCTATTGATTGCTATCATGCAAAAAAAGATCAATTATTCATTCATGTATACAACTTGAAAAGCAGGGTAAGTGAACCCAAGTTTGAAGTTGTTGGAATCGGTATCAACTCACTCTGATACCGGTTATTGCAGAAGCGGAACAGGATCGTTGATTGTCGATGTCGATACCATAAGAAAAAGAAGAAAAAATAATAAATATAATTTTTTCGGGCATGCAAAAAATTTCACTATGAAAAATAAACTTATAGATTGAACTCTCTTTCAACCTCGTACAAGTATCTCTCAACAAGAAACCCCGAATCCTTCTCTCAAGCTCTTAATCAGCCCTCTACAAGAGATCTCTCACCTTTTTTCATCCTTCTCTCTCTGTTTATGTCTCTGTCCATAAATTTGTAACCTCCACTGCGTAGAGTATCTCTCTAGGAGTCCAACGGTCCAAACAGAATCCAAATCGGAGTCCTGTAGCTCTCCGAATCGCAGTTTAATTGCAATGTTGCTCGTAGCCGTCGATCGCATTGAGATCCATGTAGATTTTGTCTCCTTCTTGGTTTCCTTCTGCTGGGCCCCACATGTGTTTTTTTTTTTGCCTTCGTGGGTCGTGTGGGTGTTGAGGCGCTGCTGGTCCAACAACCTCCACCTCGACTCAACGCACCGCCTTCACCTGACTTGAGAGCTTCTAAGGATTCTAACACCCCCATACCCTAGGACAATCGCCTGATCATGGATGGGCAAACATGAGAGTCTTGCCAGGCTGCTCGATCCCATCTTCGTCATGTGCTGTGCTCACCTCAACCTGAGACCTGCTCGGGAAAGTCTCTTGCGGCAATAGGAACTTCACTTTGCGACGTCGCCTGTCGTCCTCCCGAGTCTCACGTCCCGTGCCCGATCCACCAACTGTCGGAGCTCCACCTTGCACTGGACTCCTGTCTGCACCAGGGACTCCACCTCGCACTGGACTCCCTGTCAAGAGGTAGTGACCCCCCACCTGTAGCCGCTTGATTCTAATTTGCTGAGAAAAATTAGATTCTTGCTAAAACTGGGTACGCATCGGACCTCACCCAGTTTCTTCACTGTCCCATCATGTGTCTTCAAGCTGACTGTCCTGATGCCCGCGATCACACAGCTCGATCCATCTGCTATGTGGATAGAACCCTCTCTACTGTCTAGAGAGTCAAACAGCTCCTCCCTCAACAAACATGGTATGGACAAGCAGAATCCAAAACCCACTGGGAAGAAGGGGATACCTCGTCGGATACCAAGAGTACATCGCTGATGTATCCGTCATCGCCACTATCAGCCACCACCGTAGAAGCCCTCGCTCGATCCCTGAGCTGCAGGCAATCTCTGATACGATGCCCCAACTCATCACACCGGAAACACCTGATCTTGTTGGCATCCTTTGACTTGGACCGTTCTCGCGATTTTTTGTCACTCTGCCTTCGGTCACCTGCACCTCCAGAAACTATCAACGCTGAGTTCCCACATGAACTCGAAGCCTGGTTCTCCCTTTTGAGAACCTCGTTCTGAAGTAGCGCCGATGTCACCTCCTCCATCTTGATGGTGCTCTTTCCCACTAGAAGAGCAGTCACCGACTCGAAGGACTGCGATAGGGATGACAACAATACAAGTGCCCGGGTCTTCTCCTTAACTTTTTCACCGACATTGAGGAGATCAGTGAGGATCCTCTGGAAATTGCTCAGATGCTTCTGCACACTCTGTCCCTTGGCCATCCGCAATTGATAGAATTGCTTTCAAAGGAACAAGGTGTTGGTGAGGGATTTCGCCATATACACATCCTCCAGCTTCTTCCACAATGCCGTCGGGAAAGACTCGTTCAGTACATGGATTACCACATCATCCGTCAGGTACAAGCGGATTGTGCTTACCGCCTGCATCTAAAACCATTTCCAAGTATTCTGCTCTACGGTGTCTGGTCTCTCCTCGAATATGAGAGCGTCGATCAGCCCTAGCTGGATAAGCACGTCTTTAACCCTCGCTTGCCAGATGGAGAAGTTGCTCTTCCCATCGAACCTGTTGATCTCCACTTTAATTGCACTTGTCTTCTCCATCTTTTTCGATCTTAATCAACCATGGACAACCTGGGCTCTGATACCAGATGTTGGGATTGGTATCAACTCATTGTGATACTGGTTATTGCGGAAGCGGAATATGATTGTTGATTGTCGATGTCGATACCACAAGAGAAAGAAGAAAATATAACAAAATAAAATTATTTCGGGCATGCAAAAAATTTCACTATGAAAAATAAACTTACAGATTGAACTCTCTCTCAACCCCGTATAAGTATCTCTCAACAAGAAACCCCGAATCCTTCTCTCAAGCTCTCAATCAGCCCTCTACAAAAGATCTCTCATCATTTTTTTATCCTCCTCTCTCTGTCTGTGTCTTTGTCCATGTATTTGTAGCCTCCACTGTGTAGAGTATCTCACTAGGAGTCCAACGGTCCGAACAGAATCCAAATCGGAGTCCTGTAGCTCTTCCAATCACAGTTTGATTGTAATGCTACTCGTAGCCGTCGATCGCATTGAGATCCGTGCAGATTTTGTCTCCTTCTGGATTTCCTCCTACTGGGCTCCACATGTGTTTTTTTTTTTTTTTCCTTCATGGGTCGGGTCGTGCGGGCGTTGAGGTGCCGCTGGTCCAACAGAAATGATAGGGTGGACTAGGTTAGAGCCCACGGACATCATCTAAATGAAATATATATACATGCATATACATATAAGTAGATACGATGGGAGACTCATATCTAAACAAGTGTGATGCATACATTGTGATTCGTGATGTGTATGTATGTATATATATATATATTCTTCTCCTTGTTTGCTAACTTACAAAGGATTTTAGAAGGCCAGACTGCCAATTAAGACAAAATCATACTTTTGCAAAGAAAACCAATTGCTTGGCGTAGTATCAAAATGTCAATATTTATGATCCATATATGTTATTCCCCCAAAACATGTAACATTTCAAGAAGTCCATGAGAAATCTACTAGCCTTTCTCCAGGGAATGGTAAAAGACTGCTAGCAAACAAAGGAATGCAGCCATGCATGGGTCTGAGGGTACCTGGAAAGAGCTGGCTCTTAACAGTGGAGCCAATTAATAGGCAGAGAATTGTCCCCCGTCTCGGCTTATAAGATGCCCTCTTCGTTTCTTTTTGAACAAAAACCTAACCACGACCACGTGGTGTGAGCTCATTGATGTCACGGCGAGCCCCGCTCTTCCAGGCGGTGCACATGGGATGTCAGCAGCTTGAGTCCTGGAAACGATAAGCCGATCTCAAGCAGAAGAGCAATTTGACTCCCAAACCAGGCTCAAATTTTAGCTGACAAGACTCGGACCAAGTGCCTCAGTCTTATATTCCTTTTATTTCTAAACTGTGACACAAACTCTCATCTGAACGATCGTCTTTATATTTTGGTCCTATAACGTGCTCATTTCCGAGTTCCAGCCCAATAGCAACTTTTCCTATTGATTAACATGCGTTTGTGGTTCAATTAATCATCTACTGCTATTCCGAAGGGAGAGAGGAAAACCTAAGACCAAAAACTAAGAAGGGAAGCGTCGCAATGAAATTGTTATCTATCATTATTGGTGTTTTAATGGCAGATTGTTTAGATAAAATTAATATGGTTGCCATTGTTATTTTTTCAGACAGTAACAACTGTTTGAGGCTGACGGTTGCCAATTAGTTCAATTGGTGAGCTTTGTAGGGATTGAACATTTGGGTTTGAGCCTTATTTTCACCACACTTTATAATCTCAAATAATTGCCAAGGGCCTTACCCATCTTCTTAATTTCTAAGTAAAAATTACTTAATAAACAAAATTTGATAGATGATAATATCTAGAAAATTGTAAACTCAACTTATTATCATTTTTTTCTGGACAATTAACAAAGAATATTTGTTAATTTGAATCAGCAAGGAGAGCCGAAGTTAAACAGCTTGAGCTATCCTATTGGGCTTTAATTGTCCCATTTGTAATGCTTGACCATTCCAAAAAAAAAAAAAAAGAACAAGGAAGAAGAGGACTTCTGATGGGAGTATTCTTCCTCTTGATTTTCAGAAGCAAACCAATTCCGGGAAGGAGTTGGACTCCTTCCCATTAATCCCTATTAAAGGGGAGAAGGTCACCCTTATCCTCCCACCGGAAATTCACAACCAAACGGAGAAAAGATCATCATTTTTTTCTTCATCATCGCCACTAAAGTTGGAGCCATCGACATCACCGGAGGCCAAGATAAGTCATGGCTCTCTTTCCTCTTCTTATTCATCACCTTTTCATAGCCTTATGCCTCGTTTTTGGTCAACAATCGCCAAATTATTTTGTAAAAAGAAAGATTCTTATTTTTCTCTTTTCTTAAAGAAAGATTCCTGTTTTTCTCTTCTCTTAAAAAAAAATTCATGTTTTTCTCTTTTCTTTCCTTGATTCCAGCATCGTTGATCGTCATTGAACGTTGGACTAGGACCGGTGGCTGCATCACCATAGACCACACCCCCAGCCATGGTCTTCCGATGAGATGCCCTCAGGATGTTGGGAGAAGAAGGGGACTCAAAGGAGTCCCCTGTTCTATTGAATGAAGGAAGAAAAAAAAGAAGAGAAGAATAAGAAAAGAAAAGAAAAAAAGAAGAGAAGAAGAAAAAGAAAAGAAAAAGGAAAAAAAAAAAAATAAATTCTCTCTCCTTCCCTTCTCTCTCTAGTTTATCTCTTCATTTTCTCTCTTTAGTTTCTCTTTCTATAATTTCTCTCTAAAAGTTTCTCTCTTCCAGGGATTGGAAAAGTTATGAAGTTGGGATCAGGGATCAATAGATGGACCTTGATGAATCTTGGTAGAGGGTTGTAGGTTGATAATCATTATACCATAAAACTTATTTATTAATATTAAGATTAATTCTATAGAAAAAGAATTTTTTTGACATGAAGATGTCGGACAAGTTTCCTAGCACCTAAATCGAGGATATAGATGTGAATTGATATTTGGTATGTTAAATCTATCTCTAATATAAGTAAGGATTTCTATACATAATTACAAGTTTATAAATATATTTTACATGGTATAATTTTAATTCTTGGATATGAGCGTTGGCATGCATGATTATTTATGCATTATATATTTTGATTTTTCATAATGGATATTTATGATTACTGGTATTACTATTTATATTTTTTATATGATATGTTTCTACTAAACATGATTATTTTTGAATAATTTGGATTGTGACACCAATTATTGAAAATCTTTAAAAAAAATGGTTAGATAATAGGTTTGAGATTTAATAAAGTGATAATCAAGAAGAAGGGATATTTGAACTAGCCATGCCATGGACAGGATCATGGTTATTGAGATTGCCTCATGACTGAAGCATGACACTCAAATTACCAGTTACAGGCTGAAGTATAACAATAAAATTACTAATCACAAGCTGAAGTGTGACACTGATATTGCCAGTCATAGGTTGAAGTATGACCGTGATTAGTCCAAAATTCTAAACAAAACTGATGATTAAACTGAAACATAAAAATAAGACATGGTTTGGTCATATGTGATTTAGTTATTTTGGTTGCATGATATGATATTTTATGATATTTTATTTTATTATTATTTTATTATTATTTTTATATCATATTATTATTGGTGTGAGTGTATGTAATTTTTATTGGTCTGTAAAGCTCACACTCCCTAATTTTCTTCCTCCTCAAAATTGTACAGGATATTTGAGTTTGACGATGGATTGGATTCGTGGTGAAATGATGTATAGACGAAGAATTATTAATACCAATTAGATGATTGAAGAATAATTAAATTTATAAATATATAATTTTTTTTATTTTTTATATTAGATATTTTTTTATGAATTGTGATAAATAATATTCTTGAAAATTAAAATTATAATAATTTTTTTAAAATCTTACATGATCTTAGAATATACTCTAGGATAAAAAAAATACTCAACGATCGGTTGCTAAGAGGTTACCAATCATGAAAAATCGAGATAGTTGCTTGTTGAAGACCGGCACTTACCATATATTTCTGGATTAACTTGAAGCTTTTTTAAGTAGTTTGAAAGCTTTATGCTTCTTTGACATGGACGACTTCTATGAGACCCAAGCTTTATCTAGGCCTTTTGGGCTGAAGCCGGTTATTTCTGGATTAACTTGAAGCTTTTTTAAGTAGTTTGAAAGCTTTATTCTTCTTTGACATAGAAGACTTCTGTGAGACCCAGGCTTTATCTGGTCTTTTTGGGCTGAAGTTGGCAGGCCTAGCCGGCTTCGACCCAGGTCATGAAAAAAAATAAGGGGGAAGGCAAAGTCGGATAGGGGAACCAACTTTTTCCCCTTATCTGGCTGTCGAATTCGCCGGAGGAGCCCATGGGACAACCGTGGAGGGCTTGGGGTCGCCAGTGGGAGAGTCGTGGAAGGGGGGCCTCGCTCGATTGAGGTTTCGCCCTGTACGGTGAGGAAAGCCTTGTTTCCTCTCTTTAAAAACCCCATTTTGTTGTCGAGAGCTTCCACCAAATCCTCCTCCTTTTCCGGTGGCCGCGCCGCCTCGACATTCTCCATCATCTAGCCACATGCCAATAGACCATTCCCTCATTTGATTTTTGATTTCTTTAGGGCGGTTTGTGCGACCGAGCCAAAGTAAATGAAGAGATAGATCAGAGGAGGGGGAGAGATGGCATCGATGAAGCTGGGTGCTCTGATGAGCCAAAGGGTCGACGGCCGAAACTCGTTGGACCGGGGGCATCCATTACGACTGGCGTTCTTGCCATCGTCGATAAGTTTTCTTCCCTAAGTGTTTGATTTACAGGTTGCTCTGTTCGTGGTTGGGACAGCGATGATGTGCTGGCCGACCCCGTCACTGCTCCCTCCGATTAGATCCCGGTGGACCACCACCCCTCCTTCGATGGGATGATGGAGGTCTGCTCAGTCGAGCCAAGGAGGAAGCCGAGGGGAAAGAAGATTGGAAAAAAAAAGGGAGGGGGAGACTGTTCGATGGAGACGAAGGGGAGAAAAAAAAGAACAGGAAAAAAAAAGGAATAAGATGAAAAAAAAAGAAAAGAAAAAAAGGGGAAAAAGAAAAAGGAAAAAAAAGAAAGAGAAAAGGAGAAAAAAAAAGAAAGAAAGAAAAAAAATATACCTACCCGAGAGTTGAGTCGTCGGGGTGATTTTTCGGTTACTAGAGCTGTCGTCAATTGGCTCACCCAAGGGTTTCCCCATCAAAGAAAAGAGAGAAAGAGGAGAGAGAAAGATGAGAGAGAAAGAAGAAAGAGGAGAGAGAAGATAAAGAAAATAAAATAAATATTATAAGAGAGAGGATCGGAAAGTTTTCTTTTTCAAAATTCATGAAGTTAGGATTTTATAAGTAAAAGATTTTAATTTACAAATTTTTCTATAATTATTTATGATTAAAAAATTATTATTATAGGGGGCAACCTTTTGAGCAGGAAGGTGTTGGACGAGTTCCGGGTGCCGATCGATACCGAGTATTTTGGGTTAGCTCTTAACGGTAAGGATTCTGGACATGATCACCAGTTCTATATATTATTTTACATGGCATGATTTGATCCGTTCATATGCGCATCGGCATGCATGATTAGTTTTGCATGGAACGGTTTGACTTTCTATGATTGTTGTTGTTACTAGCTATTTTCCGGTATATCATGTTTTATCAAATAATGTGATATTTATATGGGTTGAACCATGATTGGGATTTTTTAGGAAGTTGTAAATGATATGATTTGACATGATGATGTGGAGGGATAAAGTGTTAATGGTGTCTGGACTAACCATGCCACGGGATCGTGGATTACTGAGGTTGCCTGAGCCACGGGCTTTGTACATGGAATAGCGGGTCACGATAGATTAAAACGTGGGACAGCCTGAGCCACTGGTTTTGTACGTGAAATAACAGGCCACGGGCGGTTAAAACGTGGGACAACTAGAGCCACAGGCTTTGTACGTGAGCTAACCTAGCCACGGGCTGAGAATACATGGTTGATTATGAGGTTGCCAGTCATGGACTGAAGCATGATCGTGATTAGTTCAGAACCCTAAAGAAGAAGGAAGATTAATGAAAACATATAAAAGAAACATAATATTATCAAAAGTTTTGTTATTCTTGGCATTTGAGTTGTTTGGTTGCATGACATGATATACTCTTATATCCTTGTTATTTTCAAATTATTATTATTATTGATGACTGTTTGGAGATTTTACTGGGCTGTAAAGCTCACAACCGCTATTTGTTTTCCATTCTCAGAGTTGTGGAGGATCTTCGAGCCTGGTAGTGGATGGGATTCGTGGAGAAATGAGGAATAATTAGAGAGTTATTAATATCGATCGAAAGACTAAAGGATGACTGCAATTGTAATAATATGAGTTGTGTAATTTTCTCCTTACATTATTATTTCTTTATAATTGTGATCAATAATGTTTTAGAGAAAACGAAGTTATAGTGAAATTTTTTTTAGGTCTTACATAATCTCTAGAATGTATTCTAGAATTTGTACGGCCGATCACGTAGTCGATCTTGATACTGAATTCAGGGTGCAACAACTTTCGCGTTTCTCCTTTGACAAAGAAGACTTTTGCGTGTTTCATGCCAATCAGATCAAAAGCAAGGACAAGCGTACAGCTCGATAGGCTTTGAGATGTTTCAGTCGGTCCATACCATTCTTGCTACCGTCGTCTTCTTGATACGGATGGATGATCACATTATTTTGACATGGATCAAGTCTATAATATTACAGTACGAGATGTCCTACAGATCATATGGACAAGGATTTTCTAGCTTTCGGGATCAATGTTCTTATCACTTGTGTTTCAGGAGGAAAAGGATCAAGCCATTTGTAAAACACAATAGGATAACGGGAGGGGTGCAATGAAAATAACTGCATCCTAATACAATTATTTTATTTGCTCGTTTGAACCATTATTAATATCGTTCTCACCTTATATTATTCCCGGAAAGTTACTGCTAAGAGCAGGCTAAGGCTACGACGGTTGACATGCTCCAGTCCGCCGTCCAGATCCAACGGCTTTCACTTCTTGACTGCCAAGTCAACGGCATGCCTGGGCCAAATTTTTTCTTTGGGCACGACAATCAGTAAGGCGGTAAAAAAATTGCACTCCTGACGCCACCGGTGTGGTAACTTTCATCTGTGCGGTCATTGGATCAAACGGACCGAAACGGATCAAACGAAAAAAATGAACTTGCTGAACTCCATCTGGTGTACCCAGTAGTATTACCTCACGGTACCTGGATCGCGGCTAAAGAAAACGATGGACACCAGTTCCCCCCTCTTAAATATAGTTGATTCGGTCGTCTCAGATCCGATCGCCCTCTCGCTCTCTTTCCTCTTTCTTTTTGGTAGTGACCAATTCTCCATAAAGACTTCTTCTCCGACTCCGCGAGTTGTAGCAAAAAAGTCAAGCTGTAACCCATTTCCTCTGCCGGAAAGGCGCGGAGGGATCGAGGAGGAGGGAGAGATCGGCAAGAGAGAAGGAGAGAAGCAATCCATTATCTGGGTGCGGTGACGCGACTCGTTAGGCGGTCTGGTGCTCCGTCCTTCTTGTATGAAGTGAGGAAACCGATCGCTGAGTCTCCGATGATGGCGATAGCGAACGAGAAACCTGAGCCGTCGGATGGGAAGGTCTGGAGCCTGTGCCGGATCCCCTTCTGGCAGAGCGGCGGCAGCGGCGTTGGAGGCGGGGGATCGTCGTCGTCGTCGTCGTCGTCATCGTCGACGTCGTCGGTGGGCCACCACCGGCAGAGTCACGGCCAGGCGAGCCAGGTGGACGGATCGGGCGGCCACCACCAGAGCTCGGGCGGCGGATCGGTTTCGTCGGTGGCGAGATCGTTTCTGCCCACCCGCCGCCGGCTTCGCATCGATCCGGCCAACAAGCTCTACTTCCCCTGTGAGTTCCTTGCGGTTGTATTCCTGGATTTTTCCTTTTCTTGTACTCGATTTGATGAGGTGTCGGAAAGATGAGATCTTATTCGATCTGGCATCTTATTTTCACGAGCAATTTTTGGTCTTTTTTTAACAAGTATTTTGATTTGAAGTCTTTCGTCTCTTTAAATTCGATAACACATTACGATTTCTTTAGAAATGTTATGAAAGTTTTGATTTTCGGTTAGCGAAGGGGCGAACCTTTCTCTAAAGCTCCTACATCAAAGGATTCTTGGGGTTGGCAGTATGGTAACTTAGTCCCTTTCTCAATTTGTTATAGGAGGCTTCAATTTTTATGTTGAAGCCTTAAACGCATTATTGAGAATTGCTCTGTTATGCTTATTTTCTGCTTATTGTTTCTTGCGATATTACCTTGGTAACTGTTATATGTGCATGTGCTGATCTGGGATCATGGAATCATTAAAATAATTTTGCTTTAGTGGTGATATATTATTACGGATTCGATTCGTCAGGTCTATTTTACTGCATTTTGTTTGTTTACTTAGAGATGATTCTGCTTTTTTCTCAGATTATGATTCGTTCTGAATTCTAAGAATGATTCTTGATATCATATCTTTTATTATATTTATTTTTCTGACAAATGTAATAGTGTCAAATGTTGGTGGAAATGTTTGTTTGTTTGTTTTTTTTTTTTTAAATAAGATAGTGCCGCTACATTGTGAATTAGATTTGTTCTCTTCGTCTCTGTCAACAGCTTCCTCATTTTCTTAGTCATGTGTTTGATTCTTTTGTAGATTATGAATTATTTATACGTCTACTCCATGGGAGGTTACTTTTCAGGACATGAATTAAGCGGTGTTGTTTTTCTGTACTGACTGTTGTTATCATTTTTAATTTTTCAATTGAAGATGAGCCTGGTAAGCAGGTTAGAAGTGCAGTCAGGATAAAAAACATCAGCAAGTCTCATGTGGCCTTTAAGGTTTGTTTTGCATTCTGTACTGTTTTAGTTTTTATGTGACTGTTGAATTCAAGAAGTATCTGTTGACATGGTCTGCATGCTAGATTGACAATTATCTAATCTTTCATAAATCTCTTGATCATTAATCATTTATTATTACTATTTCGACACAATCCTTTTGCTTTTCTATATTAGCTAATATTGTCACCTGTGTTGTGGTTATAGTTTCAAACGACTTCACCAAAAAGCTGTTTTATGCGTCCTCCTGGGGCCATACTTTCTCCTGGCGAGAGTATCATCGCAACTGGTACCATGATCATCATGTTTAGATGTTTGGTTTTGGTTCATTCATCCTTTTCTATTTAAATAGAGGATAATCCTGTTTAAGTATTCTGTTGTTTCCTCATTCAAGTCATCAATTTCATTGTTAGTTTTCAAGTTTGTGGAGCAACCAGAGAACAATGAGAAAGTCATAGATCAGAAAAGCAATGTTAAGTTTAAAATCATGAGCTTAAAGGTAAAAGGACCGATGGAATATGTACCAGAACTGGTGAGTCTTTCTATAGTGTTATATGTATTTTAAGCTTTTATTGATTAAGTGAATTTTCATGTTAAATGAATATTTCTTGAGTTTTTCTAGTGGGTGTAAAATGTTCCACATATAGAGATTGTATGTTTTGACTATGCCTTAGCATTAGGAAATTCTAGTCAATAAAGGAAAGTACTCCAGGTAACTTAAATGAGTAATTTAATCCAGAATATATGAATATGACTTCAGTATTGTTATATTTGAAATTGTATGTGTATGTGTGTGCGTGTATCAAAGCAACTAGGTTTTATCCCATTAAGATAGGAATGGCTGTGGATCACAAATTTGACAAAGAAGGATCCACCAAAGGGTTGAGTTTGATTTTCCAACTGTCAGATTGACATCAGCCTTCCAACTGATGATCTTTGAGCTTTTGGTGTGAACCAGTCAAGGGTATGGGGAACCTACTTGTAAAGAAACGTTTATGTCCCTTAATCCATGGAAATACCTTACATGCAATACTAAAGATGGCCATTAATCATTAGATGATCGATGTTGTTGTTCTTGAGATCCATGATCTCTTGAATATTTATGATCTGCATTCCTTTCTAGAGCCTGGCCTAAAACCATTTGTGCCTTTTCTCATCATCATAACACTTTACTGGTTGTTTCATGAATATATCTTCATAAATTTTTGTTTCAAGGAAAAGAATTTTTCAAGGTTAAAAATTTTGAAGGTTGGTGGCATTTATCTTTGACAGTTCGATGAGCAGAAAGATCAGGTTGCAGGGGAGCAAATTCTAAGGGTGGTATTCTTGGATCCGGAACGTCCCTGCCCTGTAAGCCAGCACTTTAGCAACAATGACTAGCACATATCTTTTATGTCTAAGATTGCTTTCCATATGCAAAACATGTTGAATGATGGTATGTATTGTCAATGCATTCTGAAGCAATTGGAAAAGCTGAGGCTCCAACTGGCTGAAGCCGAGGCAGCACTCGAGGTGCGCAAGAAACCTCCTGAAGACACTGGCCCAAAAATAGTAGGTGAAGGGCTTGTCATAGATGAATGGGTAATTCACCTTCACCTAAACAACTAAGCTACTGCTTGTTTCCTTGATTTGTCTTCATTCTTATTCTTCTCCTCTTGACATTGTTTCTAGAAAGAACGAAGGGAACGATACCTTGCTCGTCAGCAGATTGAGGGGGTTGACTCTGTGTGAAGAGCAGTTTGCTGTTCGTTTCTTTTTCTTTAATGGGATCACTGAATCATGTATTTTGGAGGAGAAACTGTCATTATCTACCCTGGTTATTTTTTAGGTTTCCTTAGGGGTGTGTTTATCTTAAAAGGTTCGACTTGATAGAATAACATGCTTCAATTACTCGAACCTTTGATATCGGTAGTACTTTTGAATTATGTTTCCTAAATGTATATAATGATATTTGCTTTGGAAATAAACTACGAAAGATATTCCGAGACACCAAAATTTTGTAGTCATATTTCTATATTCTTGTTAGGAGATCTGACATATTGTTAAATTACTAAAATGCTGGAGTTTGAAATTAACGCTTCTTGTGGAAAGGGAGTTGTGCATGAAAGCTTTGTGTTGGTCGATTTCCAAATGGCAGGTGTTATAATCATTTTCACTCATACCTGTAATAAACTCCAAGCAAACTTTCGGTTGTTGGTGCAACATTCGTTTGAAATGGCTTCGTATTTTCACTTAGAAGGGGAGAATAACGATCAAACTTGAGTGCTACGGGATTGTCACAGAGTTCTGGTATGATTTGTGTTATTCTTTAGCTATTGGTGAAGCATGGCTGCCTTTTATTGTATTGTCGAGCTAAACAGGGCATTTTAATGTTAAACAACTCCAGTTGTATGTTATACACCTTTATTGGCACTCGACAGTGGTGTGTTGAGGTTCCTAGGTTCTGATATCAATTATTAATATTTCGAGATACTGATTTCACGTCTTGGGAATTCGGATCAGTATCTATATAGCGAAAATAATTCCTAGATTTTGATATCAATTATTAAGATCTCTAGATACTGATATTACTTGTTGGGAATTCGGATCAGCATCTGTAGAAAAAATAATCTATTGCAATACAGGAGATTTAGAGAAGAGATGGAGAAAAATAGAGATTATATTTCTTTGAAAAAGAATCTTATTGTAAAACAAGAATTGGGACACCAGCATCTCCTTTCACCAACCGAGAAGACCCATGTGAAAAACCTTCACACACAAGACGCCACCCTTCTTCAAACCTGAAGCTATCTCTCATCAAGCCCTAACGGTCCAAGAACTGAGATGCTCCATGCATAAAGTCTCCATGCGCCTTCCTCTCTTTTCTCTTGAACTGTCAGCCTCCCACATCCAGAAGATGCTACCCAGAATCGTGAGCCTGAGATGCTCCATGCATGAAGTCCCCACGCACCTTCCTCTCTTTTCTCTTGAATTGTCGGCCTCCCACATCCAGAAGATGCTATCCAGGATCATGAGCCAAGCCTCACGGTCCTTCTCAAGACCGTGGACGCCCCAAAGGGGGCGATCCCCCACGGACCCTCTTACCAAACCGAAGATGCTTCCACACGTCGCACACCCTCCTCATTAAATAGATGGGGCAGTGGTTTTAATTCCTCCTTGAGTGAGTCTTGGTTTTCTTGTTAGGCTAAGACTTCTTGGGTTGTTAGGATTCAACTTCTTGGATCCAAATTGGTTAGAACTCTATAAGTAGTTAGGCTTCTAAGTGGTTACAACTAACCATCTAACCAACTAGCTAACCTACTAACCTCCTGGATCTAACCCCATAACCTAATTGAGTTATATTACAATCTCTCAAAAAACTTTTCCAACAAATCAATGTAAGAAAACCTTCAATCCTAGATCAAGCTCCCTGATCCAATATAACTCTGGATCCCTTTCCTAGAACACCTCCAGGATCCCTGGAACACCTTCACAAATTGCTTGGCACGTCTCCAAGCTTCCAGGAATCGTCTCCAGCATTCCTGTCATGACTTTTCAGGTTTTTTCAAGATTTGAAAGTACCATTGAAAACCCTACATGATGTACTTGAGGTTGAAGAAAGAAAAAGTTTAGTTTTAATATATATATCCGACTGTAGAACCAGTGCCCTGGACATCTTCAAGAAAGATGTATTGGCTCGGTGGTGATTCTCAGATGTTCAGCTTCGTTTTCGAGCATCCTCTTTCTTTTTGATTCACTGGATATATTTACACTTAAAATATTTTAGCTGTATCTCCGTCTACCAACCCCTGCCACCTATGGGAAAAATAATAATAATAACAATCAACAAAAAGAAGCGACTACACATGGTTATGGTTCTGATTGCGTTGAAGCTCACGCGGAGAAAAAGTCGAGCATGCAAGGAGTCCCCAGAAACTTGATGTTTGTAGAAATTTATTTTTCATTGGATTTTGATTTTGTTTATAAACTAGAGTCCTAATAGGATTTTGATTTTTTTTATAAACTAGAGTCCTCTATGATATTTTATTTTTTAAAAGAAGGAAAGCCTGATATATGTGTATACACCAAGGAATTCATAGAGATTTTATGAAAGAGAGATATATTAAAAATTAATATTTAAAGCCCTTTGTAACTAAAAGAGAGTTTCTTGTATTTCTTCTATCATTTTTGTGTCTCATGTGCCATACATTGAATAAAGAAACATCGAGGAAGTCTTGCCCATGGACGTAAGTCAAATGATTGATAGGCCAAACCACGTATATTTGGTGTACTTTCTTTTCTTCTACTTTTTATATTACTAGATTACCTCTCTTTTGTATTCTACGATTTATTTAAATTTATTTTTTCTAAACCAATCATGTTTCTACTGTGTTTGTGTGCCGTGTGGGTTGAGGTATGCTCGGTTACTTCTCGGCCAGTCCTTTCAATTTGGTATCAGAGTAGGGAGATCTTTTTGGAGCTATTTTGATTTGAAACAATGACGAGCAAAGTAATGATAATAAAATATGAGATACCAAGATTTGACGGATCAAACTTTGCACTTTGAAAGATGAAGATGCAGGCGATATTGATCAAGGATGGTTGTGAAATTGCTTTGCAAGAAAAAGAACACAAATTACAAGATATGTTAGATGCACAATATGAGGAAAAAAGAGAAGCTAGCAACGGTGAACCTCTATTTGGCATTGGATGATTCGGTATTAATTAATATCGAGATTGAGACTACTGCAAAAGGATATGGGAAAATTTGAAGAATCTTTATAAAGGAAAGTCTTTGGTAAATAAAATTTATTTGAAACGATAATTATACAATTCAAGAGCACTTAGGTGTATTCAATTTCCTTGTAAGCAAGCATGCAGCCCTAGATGTGAGAATTAAAGAAGAAGAAAAGGCTAACATTCCACTTTATTCTATGCCAAAATCTTGTGATAATCTCATTATAAATTTGAGTCATGCTGAAATCCTCAAGATGGAGTCAAATGTTGCATCATTGCTAATAGAGGAGATGGGTTGAAAACTAGTCAAGGAAACTCTTTGGAGGAGGTCATGGTAGCATGGGGAAGACCTGTTAGGAGAGAACGTGGTGATTGAGGAAATGGGAGATCTAAATCCAAGATAAGAAGAAGATGAAATATTGGAATTGTGAAAAATCAAGGTACATGAAGAAAGATTGCTAGGTTAAAGGAATTGATACAAAAGCTGAATCGAAAAACTTCCAAGGCAATATAGCAGAAAGTGAAGCTGATATGATCACTTCAGAAAATAGGGATGCATTGACAGCATTGGAGAGATCGGAACTTGTACATCACTGGATTTTGGATTTGGGGGCATCACTCCTTTTAGGAAATGATTTTATACATACAAATCATAGGATGGTGAAGTTATTTTTTTGGACAATAATACAACATGTCCTGTAATTGAAGTGGGAGATGTTCGGATCAAGATGTTTGATGGCATAGTTCGGACGATTTCTAATGTCCGGCATGTGCCTGCAATTCGCAAGAGTCTACTATTACTTGAAAAGTTTTATAAGCAAGGCTTGAAGTTTGTCGGAGAGAAAGATCAACTGAAGGTATGCCAAGGATGTTTGGTTATAATAAATGGATAGCCTATAGATGGTCTTTATAAATTGGTGGGCGATACTCAAGTGGGAGAAGCGATAGTAGCAAGTACGAAGATGGTGTCTCCGATGGTTTGGCATCATCGTTTGGGACATATGAGCTAGCACGGGCTACATGTATTATCAAATAAGGAGCTTCTTCCAGGATACAAGTTAGTGCCATTGAAATTTTATGAAGATTGCATCCATGGTAAGCAAAGAAGGCTTTCTTTCTCTTTATCGTAGCAATAGAGTAAGGTATTTATTGGGCTAATCCATTCAGATACTTGGGAGTCGCCTAATATGTCATTGGACAGGTGTTCTTACTTCATCTCCTTCATTGATGACTACTCTCAGAAAGCTTGGATATATATTTTAAAGTAAAAATCTGATATTTTTGAGTTTGAAGACTTCGGTGGAAAATGTAAAGGGTTTAAAAATCAAATACCTACGTTCTGATAATGGAGGGAAATATTGCTCTAAAAATTTGAGAAATTTTATGACGAGCAAGGAATTTAGCAACACCTCATGATTCCCGGTACACCATAATAAAATGGTGTAGCTGGGAGGTTAAATAGAATACTCATGGAAAGAGTCCAAAGTATGCTAAGTTCTGCAAAACTTAATAAGAGATTTTGGATAAAGAAGCGAACATGGCATGTTACTTGATCAATCGAGTACCGACAAAATCACTTGGATTGGAAATTTCAGAGAAAATTTGGAGCAGCAAGCCAATAATTATTTTTATATCCATGTCTTTGGATTTGATGCATATGCATGGATCCCAAAAGAGAAGAGGACAAAATTGGACAAAAACTCTTGAAGGTGTATCTTTCTCGATTATGCTAAAGGAGTGAAGGGGTATAAATTGTGAGACCCTATTATCCACAAGATTATTGTCAATCGAGATGTTATTTTCAATGAAGAATCCTTTTAAGGCACCAAGGAGAAGCAAGATGATGGAGTCATTGTTTCTATCAAGTTTTTTTAATACATGCGATAAGGTGCAAGCAGATCAAGCACATGTTGATGATCAAGTAGTTGATGATGAATCAGACGTGGAGTCTTCACAATCATATGAAGATCCTATCTCATCGGAAGAGCTACCAACGAAGTCCGAGAGACCTAGGTGGGTCATTAGACCTCCCGTGAGGTATGATAATTATGTTACTTGTTTTATTCCTTTTGCTAACCATATTTGTGCTTATGTTGCTTTAGTGGAGGAGGATGAGTTGACTCATATAGGGAGGCTTGTGAGTCCACTAATGCTAGAAAGTGGCATTGTGCTATGGAGGAGGAGATGGAGTCACTTCAGAAAAACAAGACCTAGGATCTTGTAGTTCTACCGAAGGAGAGGGGTTTGATCGATGTCGATGGGTCTATAAGGTGAAGAAGGATACTGATGGAAATGTAAAAAGGTTCAAAGCACATTTGGTGGTGAAAGTTTATGCTCAGAAGCCAGGAATTGATTTTGATGAAATCTTCTTATTGTAGTTTGATTAACTACTATTCGAGTTATCTTGGCAATTGTAACAGTCATGGATTTGGAACTCGAGCAAATGGATGTACAGATGACATTCTTACATGGTAACCTGAAGGAGGAGATTTATATGATGTAACCTTAATATTTTATTGAAAAAGGCAAGGAGAAATTGGTTTGTTGGCTAAACAAATCATTGTATGGTCTCAAACAGGTGTCGAGGTATTGGTATAAGAGATTTGATTCCTTCATTATGAGATTGAAATTTGATCGATTGGAGGTAAATCATTGTGTATATTTCTGCGGTTATGATGACGAAAGTTTTTGTATCTTGCTGTTGTATGTTGACAACATGATGGTCATCAGGAATAGCAAGGGTTGGATATATATCAAATCTAAAAACTCAATTAGCTGAAAAGTTTGAGATGAAGGACTTAGAAATCGTAAACCAAATACTCAAGATGAAGGTGTTACAGGAGAGTAAGAATAAGGTTGACTTTTACAAAAGGGATATGTAGAGAAGGTTCTGTGGTGCTTTAATATACAAAATGCAAAGCCAATTTCTACCCCGTTTCCTATTCATTTAAAACTATCGACTGAGTAATCACCCAGCATGGAAACGAAAAAAGCTAACATGGCTTGGGTACCATATTCATCAGCAATAGGAAGCCTTATATTTGTCATTGTATGTACAAGACCAGACATTGCACAAGCAGTGGGAGTAGTGAGTCGATATATGGCAAATCCAGGTAGCGATCATTGAAAAATAACAAAGTGGATCCTCCGATATCTGAGGGGAATGTCTGATTATTCACTTTGTTATGCTTTTGCAAGTTTGGAGTGCATTGGATATATAGATTTTGATTTTGCAACAGATTGGGACAAGAAGAGATCTATCACAGGTTGTATTCTCCATGGGAGACGGTGCTATTAGCTGGGAATCTAAGCTTCAATCAGTGATGGCACTATCAACGATAAAGGCAGAGTACATTGTAGTGGCACACGCGTGTAAGGAAGCTATCTGGCTCGAGAGACTTCTTAGAGAATTAAAGGTGAAGCAGGATGTGATGAAAGTGAATTGTAATAGTCAAAGTGCATTGTATTTGATGAAAAATCCAATATTTCACTTTTGGACGAAGTATATTGACATTCGCTATCACTTTGTGAAAGATGTGATGAATGATGTTATGGTCATGCTGTTGGAGATTCATACCGATGCAAACCCAGTAGATGTATTGATGAAGCCGGTAACTCAAGAGAAGTTAAATGAGAATAAAGTTTTTCTCGATCTTGGAGTTATGTGAGGAGCGAAGGTTGGCAAGACTTTCAGGGATGGCATTCTTTGGAGTTCGGTACATATCTTCAAGTGGAAGAATTGATGGTGTTGAAACTCATGTGAAGGAAAAGCCTGGCATGCAAGGAATCCCCAGAAACCTAACGCTTGTGCGAGTTTATTTTTCATTGGATTTTGGTTTCTTTGTAAACTAGAGTCCAAACAGGATTTTGTTTTGAGTCCTAATGGGAGTCCTCCATGGTCTTTTATTTTTTAAAAGGGAAAAGCTTGAGACGTATATGTGTGTGCACCAAAAAAATTTAGAGAGGCTTTGAGAGAGAGAGAGAGAGAGAGATATTAAAAAATAATATTGAAAGCCCTATGCAACAAAAAAAAGTTTTTTATATTTTTTTCATCATTTTTGTACATCTTATGCCGTAGATTGAATAAAAGAATGTCGAGGAGGACTTGTCCATAGGCCAAAGGATTGATATCTCGAACCATGTGTATTCGGTATGATTTTTTTTTTTTTTATATTACTAAATTATTTTTTTTTTATTTTATAACCTGATCAAAATTATTTTTTTAAAAAAATAATTATATTTTTACTGTACCTGTATATCATGTAGATTGAGTTATACTCAATTATCCCTGGACTGATCTTTTTCAAATTCTGGAACATTAATTCCTGCTGGGTATTCATGCATCATTGTGCTTTTGGCTCCCGAGGCACGATCTAGATATGCCGCATCCATGTATCATCATGACCATGACATCAAGAGTGTTATTTCAGAGACCCTCGCGAGACCATCCCTTCCCATTTTACCTCCATTATTCTGCCCGATACGTCTGTTTTCCCTGTTACTGATTTCTCGTGACGTGATTCGGCTCACAGGCCTGTCATGATGTACAATTGTAGGAATAGACATATCCATCAACGAATCGACCCATGGACCTCGGTAATCATTTAGAATAACTTTCATGAGATTTTTTTTAAAATATTAATTTTTAAAAACAATATTATCAAAATAAAATTTTTAAATAATATCATCGAATTAATGCGGTTTTGGCCATATTTATTTATTTAATTTTTTTTTATTTTTTTATTTTGACCTTGTGGTTCATCGGACTCGCGATGTCATGATGGGCATCCCTTGAAGACGTACACGCTGAAAATGCAGGTTAAAGCAGATTGAATCTGCGTCTTCCCAATCCCTTTAACCGACAGAGCTCTCCTTCGAAGAAGAAAAAATTGAAGGGTCTACGGAAAGAAAAAAAATGACAACCGGTCCCCCCATTCCCTCTCACTGATCCAACAACGATCCCATTTTTTTCTTTTCCATGATTTGATCATGATCATCCATTTTTCAGATAATTTTTTTTAGTAAATAGTATGCTTAATTTTATTTTTTTAATTTTTTTTTTTGAAATGATCCAGTTTTATTTTTAAAAAATCAACAATAAATATTATTGAAAGTTTAATTTTTTTGAAATGATCCAGCGGTATGTTGTTAGTGCCATTTAAATTTCATTATTGAAAGATTTTTTAATAATAATCATGCTATATTTTTTGTTATGATATGGTAATTTTTGTATATTGGACATGTGATCCCAAGTTACTTGTTTAATTTTTCTAGAAAAATATTTCTGTAAATAATTAGCAAAAAAAATTATTTCTATTTTTACGATATTAGATCATGGTCTTGATGAATTTGCGATGGATTGGATTTATTTAATATAAATTTTAATTTTTAAAGAATATTTTATAGGTGTTTGTTGATGTAAATAAGATTAAATAAAAATGTTAATATATTATTTTAAAGAAATTTAATTAAAAAAATTTAAGATTGATATATTTCAAGATTTATAGTAAACTCATAAATTAATTGTAAGTTGAAAATAAATAATAAATACTATATTTAAAAATTATATTGTAATTTGTGAAAAATATATGATAATGTTTATGAAAAATAGTAGTTATAATTATTTGAATAAAAAATGATAATATAATTTTTTTAAATAAATAAAAAATTAGGATGGATTGTTAGAAAAACATAGGTTAATGGTTTTTTTTTTAAAAAAAATAGGTGATATTATGTTAAGAAATTTTTAGTATTAAAATAATAAAAGTATTAATTTCTTCAAAAAATATACTAGAAATTTTAAGGAATAAATATTAATTAATAATAGATTACTCATTAGTTAGAAATTAAATAGTAATCATAGATTAGTTAATTACATATTAAAATTAATTATTGTTAAAAAATGAGTAGTAAATATTAAATTTAGAAATGATATGATAATATAATTTAAAATATTGGTTAATATTTATGGAGAGTAATAGTTGTGATTATTTAAATAATATTAGTAATAGAAAAATTCTAAGGTAATCAGTTAGAAATAAAAAATATTTTATAATATGAATTGTATTATAAGCCCTAGTTAAATTAAAAATAATTATATTAAAAAATATAAGGAAAGCTGTAAAAAAATAATTTTGTTAGAAATAAAATTTTTGGCTATATTGTTAAGAGAATATAAGTTAATAAATTTTAAATAATTTAGATGATATTCCTTAAACAAAATATTATTATTAAAGTAATAAAAAATATATTTTTAAAAAATATGCTAGGAATTTTAAGAAATATATTTTAATCAATTAAAGATTACCAAATTAGTTATAAATTAAACATTAATCATAGATTAATGAATTATAGATTTAAAATTAATTTTATATTAGAAATCATTGAAAAATATTAAATTTAAAACATATATGATAATACATAAAAAAGATTGGATCATATTTATGAAGAGTAATGGTTACGATTATTTTAATAATTTTAGTAATTGAAAAATTTTAAGGTAATCAATTAAAAATAAAAAAAATTATAATACAAATTGTATTATAAGTCCTAATTAAATTAAAAATAATTATTTTAAAAAATATAAGAAAAGCTGTAAAAATAATTTTATAAGAAATAAAATTTTTGGCTATATTGTTAAGAAGATATAGGTTAATAAATTTTAAATAATGTAGGTGATATTCCTTAAAAAAGATTTTTATTAAAGTAATAAAAAATATATTTTTGAAAAATGTAATATGAATTTTAAAAAATATATTTCAATCAATTAAAGATTACCAAATTAGTTGTAAATTAAACATTAATCATAGATTAATGAATTATAGATTTAAAATTAATTATATATTAAAAATTAGTAGAAAATATTAAATTTAAAAAATATATGATAATGTATAAAAAATGTATAAATTTATGAAAAATAATAGTTATGATTATTTAAATAATATTAGTAATAAAAAATTCAAAGGTAATTAGTTAGAAATAAAAAAATTTACAATACAAATTGTATTATAAGCCCTCGTTAAATTAAAAATAATTATATTAAAAAAAATAAGGGAAGCTATAAAAAAATAATTTTCTAAAAAATAAAATTTTTGGCTCTATTGTTAACAAAATATAGATTAATGAATTTTAAATAATATAGGTGATATTTTTAAAAAAAGATTATTATTAAAATAATATAAAAATATATTAAAAATTATAAGAAAAGCTGTATGAAATTAATTTTAGGTCATGATAAAAAATCTTGATCCGAGGGTGGAGCTAGTGGTTGGGGTTAATTTTTAATGTTTGTGTAATTTTAATATAGATATGTAACATTCATGTTTATAATTTTTAATGTTTATGATATATTATTATTGGTGTACTTGTAATATGTAAATACATATAAAAATGATTAATTAGTTTGTTATTAATGTTTATAGAATTTGTATTGCATAGAATTGTAGACCTGTCAATTGATTGATGTGCATATTTTACGTATATGTATATTTATATAATTTTTTATAGATATCTAGAATTATATACATTGATCAATTAATTATCCAATTTGGGCGGTTTAAAAATTATAATCAATTTTATAGATCAGTTAATAGTAATCAAATAATATGCAATTGGGATCATAAAGAATTTTGGATAGTATTTTTCTTTTGTCCTCCTTGCACATAAATATTTGTGTAGGGAGAACTAAGGAGAAATGATGCTGAAATTTTTTTCGATCCCAATTGCATATCATTTGATTATTGTTAACTGATCTATAAAATTGATTACAATTTTTAAATAGAATATGACCCTTACCTATTAGTTGGTCATAGGATACATGTTTTACGTATGTCATTTTTAACTTCATATTTTTGTTTTTATTCAGAAATATGATATAACAGTTTTTTAATATTGCGTGTCTTTTAGCTTCTCGTTGTATGCTTATTATGCTACAAATAGTTATATATAGAAAGCATATTTATAGACTTATAGTTTTTTTATATTAAATATCAGCATGTTTAATATTTTTATAAATTTCATTAACGTTATATTTAATTTATTGATGATAGCATATTTCAACAAATATTCATTTATTTATTTTGTAGTAAGAAATGGAGAAAGTTATCACAATATTATGTTATATTAATGGTTGTATCATTAATAAAGAATTTGATATTGAATACAATCGGACACCAGAAAAGATAATTAGAATTAAATATGGAATGACACATGATGAACTATAGAATAAGTTATACAGTGTCTTCCGTATTGACAGGTCAAGGTATAAATGCCTATCAGGTATGGGGTTGTTTATAGATATACAACCCATTAAAGATGCTCTACCCATTCATGAATCAAATGAATATAAAGAGGTTATTTGAAATTTAGCAACAAGTAGTATTAGTGAACATGTTGTTTCTATTCATAGTCCAAACATTTACAATAGTCCTCAAGCAAATACTGCTTCTATATATACCGAAGATCATATTCGTACAATGGAAAGTGATGTGCTAGAGAGTATTATTAGGCATGCTTCACTGTACACAGCTACTGGTGATACAATACATGCAGATAATAAACTTTTTAATTAAGTGATGTTCCTAACAAAGATGATGTTGATCATGAAGGTCAGGAAGCTAGCCCTTCTCATGTTGCACAAAGTCTATATGACACTAATATACCAAATTATACTGCATTTGAGGCTCCTTCGATAATATTTACTCAGTTCAATTGGGAAGCTGTTAATGTGTTGATGTACTATTCCCTTCAAGAACCATCTTTCGTTTGGGAAGGTGGTTAGGAGTTATGCAAAGGACTTCTTTTGCAGACAAGGCTGAATTATAAAGTGTTATGAAGCAGTATTCAATTGATAGATATCATAAATTCAAGGTTGTTGAGTCAACTCTAAATTTATGGGTTGTGAAATGCAAGAATAAAGAGTCTAGATGTCAATGGAAGCTCAGAGTAATTAAATGAAATGATTACTTCAAGATTCTGTAATATTGTGGTCCCCATACATGCATATCTGCAGTGATATCTCAGGATCATTCTAGATTAGACTCTATTATAATTGCCAATGAAATACGTGATCTGGTGAAACAAGTACCTACAATTGCTATTGCAGGACTTAGTATGGTCATAAAGAATAAATTCAATTACATTGCCACTTATAAAAAGTTATGGAAAGCAAAACAAAAAGTAATATCCATGGTATTTGGTGATTGGGACAAATCATATGAATTACTGCCCAAGTGGTTGCATGCAGTAGAGAAATTTAACTCGGTTCTTGGATGAAATTTATTAGCACTCTAACCGGTCATCTAGCATGTGCTCAATTGAATTAGGTCTTCTGGACTTTTGCACCGTCAATTGAAGGGTTCAAGTACTGTCGACCGGTAATCAACATTGATGCGACATTTTTGTATGAAAAATATAGACATAAATTATTGATTGCAACTTTTGTTGATGGAAATAATCAAAATTTTTTATTATCTTTTGCTATTGTTGATGAAGAGTCTATCGATACATGGGGTTGGTTTCTTGTTTATCTGCGAACTTTTATCACCCCACGATAGAAAATTTGCTTAATTTTTTATTGGCATCCCAGCATATTGGTCGCAGTACAAAATGAGCACTTATGTTGGCAGCAACTAAATGTATATCATGTATACTGCTTACGTCATGTGGCAAGCAACTTCTATACAAGATTTAGGTATTCCAAATTAAGGGATATGGTAAAAAAAGTTGGAATGCAAACATAGATTAGAAAATTTGAGAGATATATGAAAAATATCGAGAAATTGAAACTAGAAGCTATTCAATGGTTGAGCAATATTCCATTAGATAAATGGAAATGTGCATACGATGGTGGCCGAAAGTATGGAATTATAAGAACCAATATGTCAAAGTGTTTTAATGGAGTTCTTAAAAATGCATGATCCCTGCCTTTAACTGCACTGTCAGAGTTGACATTCTTTCGACTTGTATCATACTTTGATAGTTGACATGCCTAGGCAGTTGATGCACTTAATATGAATGAAATATTTACTTCATTCATTACGGGTCATGTAATCATCAAACAAGCTAAAGCTATATCTCACATAGTTAAAAGATTTGATAGAGCTAGCAGTATATTTCAAATCCAAACTATAATGCATGGTCCGTATATGAACAAAGGCAACAATACTCAGGTACATCTTTAAAGTTAATAAATTTATGACATCTTTATATTATCTACTTTCTAATATATCAATTATTAAATTTAATAATATAGATTATTTGACTATCGGATCATATATGCATATGTCAAAAATAGTAGTTCTACCATTTACCTTGTTCACATATCATGGCTGCTTGTACATGTGCTTCAATTAATTTTTATAGATATATTGATCGACGCTATAGTTTAAATGTTTATCATCAATATTATGCATCTCAATTTCAACCCATTCCTCATCAAGTGTATTAGTCACAGCTTGGTCAAAATATAACCGTTATACCAGATAAAACATGATCACGGCAAAAAGGTAGGCTACGCTCTACCAAAATTAGGAATGATATGGATTTGAGGGAAAGCGATAACAGACATAGGTGCACGATCTACCAAGAGGAAGGACATGATAGAAGGTTATGTCGAATAACTAGAAATGCATATTAGTGTTATCATCGAAAGGTAATTATATAGTTCATCCAAATTCATTTTTACACATAACAAATTTATTATATATGACATGTGTTAAATTTTTCATGTTACATTTTTAACATTGAACATCGTTTAATCTGCTAGGATTGGATTTTATTGCATCATGGATAATAGACTTCAGATTCCATTGCTCCATGTTACTAGAATTATATTAAATTTGTATGAGTGCCATCATACTTCATTGATCCTGAGACCAGTTTCTTAACAAATTCAAGATGTATTTATTTTTCATATATTTACCTGTATTGTTCATTGTTGTACTTAGATTATTTTTGTTATCCAGGTTTTGTATTTTATTAGTTGAATACATGATGATATAATGCAATCTAGTTTCATATTCATGTACATGTTTATTATATGTTAGTGTTATGCATTTTATTTTTCAGAAATATTGATGATTGTTAAATAGATTTTCTTAATTACATTTAAAGCAAACCTTTGTATATATGTATAGTTTTTTTATAGATATGGATCTAGGACTAGTAGGTTATTCTGTGTTGTATTATCAGGACAGCTATCATTCCGGATTGATATAGGATGGTCAAGAGTCAGGTTTTCTTTGATGTCGACGTAGGAAGCTTATTATATGCAGGTCGACACCATTGGATAGACATATAATACCATACCTGCAATAGGCCAGATTTTATGGACTGGCACGTATAGGCTATATACAGTTGGATTGGCATTTGATTATGGCACTCATAGAGCGGTAGCATCTAGAGACTCATAGATTCCATCTATCATGTGGAGAGTGTACCATCATACTACAGGACATTGCCATTCAGTTGGATTTACCTGTTGATGGATACCAGTTACTGGTAGTACATTGATCGATTGGCATCAGTTTTGTCATTAGTTATTAGGAGTCATTCCACCGCAGGGTCGACTCCAGGGATCACGGTTGAGTCTAGTATGGGTAGCGGAGCAATTTCACGAGTTATCCTATGATGTTGATGAGATAGCGATATAGCGACATGCTAGAGCTTATATATTACAGTTCATGGATAGATGTTTATTTATGGATACATTAGTGATTGATATACATCTCTTATTTTTATCCCTACTACGTGATTTTGAGATGGTTGGACATTACAGTTGGGATGGTGTAGGCTTAGCATGGCTGTATAGACATATATGCAGGGCTAGCATGAGAGATGCTCATAATATAGCTGGACCATTGATATTGCTACAACTCTAGGCATGGGTTAGATTTTTGGGTATGGCACCACATAGATTATTTCGATCGATTGCTGATCCTATGATTAATTTAGATGATGGTGGAGCTGGATTACCACAGGACCCTTTAGGATGACCCCTTGGGATGAGATAAGTTCCAAAATTTATTATTATTTTTTTGTTGAGATTTTGTTATTATATTAACAATGTAATCTTTATTATGTATAGATGGAGAGATCAATTTTCGATTAAAGAGGTGCCAACACATGTTCTCTCTTCATACAGACTATATCTTGATCACTTGAGATCTGAGCAGGTAATAAGTAAAATTAAATATTTTGATTATTATTATCTTTAATATCTTATTATTTAAAATTATGATTAACATGTGATGTGGCAGCCATATTCACATGACACTCTTGTCCATCTACTTGATTATTGTCTACACGGTCAGGATGTATGGTGTACCCGAGTGTCACTTATTTGTTTTTACATCGTAGAGTGGTACTTCGTTGATAGAGTGTTATAGCAGTTTGAAATTTGTAGTCTATACCAGATCGGTGTAATATAGATGCTGTACTGCACCATATCAATCTCAGAGGATGAGCCGATCAGGACTGGTCCTTCACTCATCAATATTTTATACAGCTTTGGGAGAGTCATCGAGATCATATTTTAGATGGACCTCATGTTGATGGTATCATGGATTATCATGATCCGTACATGTAATGGTACCATTGCATCACTAGGCGGTTCATCAATCATACTGGTACGATGCATGATTACCTGATAAGCATTTAAATTATTTTATTAAATATTTTTCATAATTGAATATTATGTTTTAAATAACTAATTACATGTATATTTCTAAGAGATGGGTTGGTCATGATTCGACAGCTTGCTCAGCCAGGTTTTATATCCGCATCATCCCAATCCATCGTGGATATATGTGATACCATCCTTTATATTATCTATGTGCAGGTTTGCATCCAGTTACAAGGATTTGCTCATAATGATGACAGAGACGACGAGATGCTTGCACATTTCTCTTACACATCAACATCACGAGCAGCTCCTATACCTCAGCATTTATGATGTACTCGCTGATGTAGTACCTCTCCATTTTCTATGCTTGAGTTCACTCCCTACTTGTCTGAGAGTAGTTATCTATACGAGGATATCAGATAATTCACATACATGGAGGATGCTGGAGCGCATTTCGACTATACTATCGTGCTGGAGTATACGATGCATCAGGGATACTCAATCCATGGAAAAGAATTTATCGATGAGGGATCGATACGTGAGGGTGCTACACAAGAGCCAGTTCACACTAAGGTAAAGATTCCGATGGGGTATCAGGGACATAGTGAACCAGAATCTTTACATCGTCGGAAGCAACCTCCGCATAGGAGGAGACGGCCACCTTATGGGACTTAGGATATATTTTTTATTTTTATTTATGTATTACATTTATGTATAGACTATATTATTTTAGGGTTTTGGCATTACAATGAATTTTATATTTATGTATTATATTTATTAATGAATGTTAAATACTAAGTTCATGTATTATCACAAATTTAATTGTTAGGTTTTTATTTAAATGTTAGGCATATACTCAAGTACACGCAACTAAGTATGCATATATTATATTACATTATTATTTAATTATAAATATTATAAAATATTTCATAATTTTATATATTATTATATTTTTTTATAATATTATAATTTTAAATTTTTAAATGTTAGTATTTATTTAAATTATTTTTTATGGCAAACATAACTAAGTGATTCTATATTATACTATTACTTAATCATCCTCATCTTAAAATTTATAGATTTTACTGGTATTTTTATCAACTTTTTCAAAAAAATTAATATAGTATATTTAAAAGTTTATGTGATTATTGTTGCCAGCTAGATCATCGTGACCTGTCGCTCTGATGGGATCTGATTGGAACTGCCCTCTCTCAAGGATGTCGGACTCTTTGTCCTTGTGCCCTCGCGACTGGTTAGTCCTACAAAAAAGAGAATTTCTCAATCGAAAATTCCGACGAGACACTCTGATGGTCAAGTCAATAACGCAACCAAGAGAAACAGATCCTCTGTTATGGAGGCGAGTGGTGCCCCCGAGTAGAGGGAAATAGAAAAGTAGAAAATAGAAAGGAAAATTAGGATTTCTTGGAAGCTAGGAGGTCGTTCACTGCTCCTGCCCTTTGCCTTTGTTTACATACTCTTTCTCTCCTTGGTTCGCTCTCTCGTTGTGGAGGTGCCTCTTAACATTATATAGGAATTGATCCTGCCATATCGAGCCTGGAGCCTCGGTTGGGTGCTTCTCCCCGGGCGTTCCCTATGGGAGGGGCACAAACTCATCAGAGCCTCCATCGAATAAAGTCTGAGATTCCCGGAAGAAGGTCTTCGTATAGGGGCACAGTTGGCATGCCGGAGAGCCTGTCCCCTAGTGGAGAGATCCCCTGTGGAAGGTGCAGGTGGCATGGTAGAGGGTTTGAGCCATGCCTGAGTACTCCCACTTATAGGGGGTAGGGATGGCAACAAAATCCAAATCCATGGGTACCCGACCGGCCCAGCCCGATTGGACCGGGTAGTCAATGCTTTGACTGGGTTTGGACCGGGTTTGGATAAAACCCGAATGGTTAACTTTGGATTTGAACCAGGATTGGATAGATGTACACCCGACCAGAACCCAGCCCGAATTATTTTAATATTTAAATATATATATATATAATTAATATATATTATATTTTTATTTATTTCAGAAGTATTGAATTAAGTCTTGTTAAATTTTATTTGTTTAAGATAATTTAAATTTTATTTTGAATATGAAACTAAATGCTATTGAACTAAAAATGTAGTTAAGTTTTATTTGTTTAATGTATGTATGATTTATAAAATGATAGATAATTTTAAAATTGATAAAAATAAAAAAATATTTAATATGACTCAATTGGATTCTAGCCAGATAAACCCGAATTATCTGATACCCAATTAAGATGGGTTCGGATAAAAAAAATCCACTCCTGATAGTGTTTGGACCGGATTTGGGTAGTTTATTAAGTATTCGGGTTTGGGTTTGGATAGTTATGCATCCAGCCCGAACCCGGCCAATTGCCATCCCTAGTAGGGGTGCAGGTGGTGCAGTACAGGACTTGAAGCCCTGGTAGAGCATTCCTCTTGCGAGAAGTGCAGACGGTGTGCTAGGGAGCTTGGAGCCTTGGTGGAGCACTCTTCTTACAAGAGATGCAGACTGTATGCTATGGGGCCCAGAGCCCCAGTGGAGCATTTTCTTGTAGGAGATGCAGGTGGCGTGCTATAGGACCTGGAGCCTAGGTGGAGCACTCTTCTTGCAGGGCATGCATGTAGTGTGCTTAGGGCTTAGAGCCCTAGTGGAGCATGTGCTTTGTAGAAGGTTCAGGCAGCATGTTGTAGGGCTTGGAGCCCCGGTGGAGCATGTGTCCCTATGAGAGTTGCGACCGGTCTGGCAGAGGCGGCGACGTTGCACCTCGGTGTCACCATCCAGGCCTTCCTCGTATCTACCCTCTGGAGTAGCGTTTCGCCTTCTACTATTCCTACTGCCATGATCGAAGAATGTCTTCTTGCCTTCAGGGACTTAATCCGACCGAGAGCTCAACTGGTCCGTAGCTCTCTTCGATCAGGAGCTCACCTCGGACGGGAGCTTGACCTTGACTGGAAGCTCACCTCGGATGAGAGCTCAATCTCGGCTGCGAGCTCAACCTCGGCTGGGAGCTCGATCTCGGTTGGGAGCTCGATCTCGGTTGGGAGCTCACCTTGAACGGGAGCTCAACCTCGATGGGAAGCTCGAACTCGCTTGGAAGCTCACCTCAGTTGGAATAATTTTCACAATATTTTTTTTAATTTTTTTATATTTTAATTATTTTTTAAATTTTTTAATCTTTAGATTTTATGATTTTTTTATTTTTTCATCTAATTAACTTGAAAATGTAGGTTCAACCTGCGTTTTCAAGCCATACTTTATTTATTTATTTATTTTGGTTGGTGAGAAGATACAGGTAGGACTTGTATCTTCTATCCTCTGGGAAGATTTTTTTTTTTTCTCGGTGTTACATTAAAGGCGCACGTGGTTTTTGCGGCATGTCAACTTTTTTAAAAAATTAATTGCCCCACGGGGGGTAATTAGGGACGTAGAGAAATTGTTTAAAGGGACCCTAATTTGGTAATATTATTTTTAAAAAATATTATTTTAAAAATAATCTAACTTTCATGTCTACAATTTTCTTGTCCATTGGAGCAGCTCGTGATTAGGGCTGGAAATGGGCCGACCCAAAAGTCCATTATCTAGAACTGGGCTAGACCAGCTCAATAAACTTCGAGCAGTCCTGAAATTGGTTCAGGCTTCGGACCAAATTTTAAGCATATTGGACTAGTCTTAAGGCTGTAAACTAGAGTCCATTTAATTTTTAGACCAAAGGGATGCCCGGATTCGGTTCAAGAATTTTTAAAATATAGTCTTTAGGCCGGTCCAATGGATTTTGGGCTGGTCCATTTCTAGTCCTACTCGTGATGTCTGCCGACATATGAGAGGATTCAATGAATTTTCCTTGCCTTTTTTTTTTGATACAAAGTGGAGGCAACGCGTACTTAAACTGTGAAATATGTTGAATTTTTTTAAAAAATAATATTTTTTTAATAAAAAATTACCGAAATAGATGATTCCGGATATATTTATTGAAACAGGTGATTTCGGTTGACATGGCCATCTGAATTCGTCTTTTGAAAAGACGAATTCAACTTCATCTTTTGAAAAGACGAATTCCATATAACCAATTATATTTTTTTTAAAATTTAATTTTAATTTTGATGTGATGTTTTGGAATTAATTACGACATGACAATTGAATTCGTTTTTCCAAAAGACGAATTCAAATAATTTTTTTTTTCGATTTTAGAAATATTACTATTATTTTTAAATCTAATTAATAAATTTTAATTTTAAATAAATAAATAAAAAAAAATTTAGTATTAATTAAAATTATATATATTATTTTTTGATAATATTAATTATTATATTATTTTGAAATAATATTAATTAAAAATAACATTAATTAACTATATAAAAATAATATTAATTTAAAATTAATAATAAATTAACTAAAAAATAACATTAATTGAAAATAACATTAATTAAAAAATATTATAATAATATATTATAATATATTTTATATTATAATAATTATATTATATTCTAAAATATAATAAATATATTATAATTTATTATATTATATACTATAATATAGTATAATTTTTTTAAAAAAATAAAAATAATCACCAGGTCGATACTATCCGGTCGCTAGCCCGATACCAGTTTGGTCGATAGCCCGGTATCAGTCCGATCCCTTGCTCAGGACCAGTGGCAGTACCTCGACGACCGGACCGGTGATCGGATTTATGGCATGACCGGGGGCCGGACTGGGGGCTGCACTGGCGGCTGAACCGTAGCCGGATCGAGTGCCGCACCGGGGGTCGGACCGGTGACCGGACCGGCGGCTGCACCGACGACCAAACCGGGGGCCGCATCGACGGCCAGACCGGAGGGTTCGATTACCTGTCCGACTGCCAGGATCCTGCTACCGGTCTAGCCCCAGTCATGCCATAAATCCGATCGCCGGTCCGGTCGTCGGGGTCCTGCTACCGGTCCTGAGCAAGGGATCGGACTGACACCGGACTATCGACCGAACTGGTACCGGGCTGGCAACCGGATAGTATCGACCTGGTGATTATTTTTATTTTTTAAAAAATTTTTATACTATATTATAGTATATAATATAATAAATTATAATATATTTATTATATTTTAGAATATAAAATAATTATTATAATATAAAATATATTATAATATATTATTATAATATCTTTTAATTAATGTTATTTTCAATTAATATTATTTTTTATTTAATTTATTATTAATTTTAAATTAATATTATTTTTATATAGTTAATTAATGTTATTTTTAATTAATATTATTTCAAAATAATATAATAATTAATATTACAAAAAATAATATATATAATTTTAATTAATACTAATTTTTTTATTATTTATTTATTTATTTTAAATTAAAATTTGTTAATTAGATTTAAAAATAATAATAATATTTCTGAAATCGGAAAAAAAAAAAAATATTTGAATTCGTTTTTTGGAAAGATAAATTCAAATGCTGAATTCGTCTTTTCAAAAGACGAAGTTGGGTTGTCTTTTGGGCCACGTCGACCGAAATCATTTATTTCGGTAAATACATCCGGAATCATATATTTCGATAATTTTTTATTAAAAAAATATTATTTTTAAAAAAAATTCGAAATATGTTACTGAAGGTACATCATTCGACAAAATATTGACCAAAGCATTTGGAACCGAAGACTGGTTGGCGATATTTAATTACCCTCCAGCTGCCTGGTCTCGTGTGCGAATCGAAAGTTGGAGTCATCAAAACAATCTAGATTGAATTGGAGCGTGATCCAACAAAATCGTTCGTATAGTAGACGAAAGCATATATATATTCCTTTCATGTGTCCGGTTAAAGTGTGAGTTATGTGCATCGATTCTTTTTAGTTCATACGCTCTGCCCGGGAGATTCACAGTTGCAAACCAGCCACCCACGCAATGAGCATCGAATGACACGTACGAGTGACTCCTCCAAAAAGTTTTTTTTTTCCTTAATCATTTCGTTGAACAATAATACGCTTGCGCACTACTGAAAGAAAGAACGAAATCATGGTTCAAAAGCACAAGGCGCGTGAGGAAAATTCAAATTTAGAAGGTCCTACACAAACGGGCAAATGCCGTTCACCGGCATCTATTCCTCTTTATGTCATCGATCGCACCGGTCCGCTCTCCTGCGGACGACAAAGATCCATGATGGACGCGCACAGAATCGTCCGTGCGCCGAGCAACTTGCTTGCCGACCACTGGATTGCAGCCTGCGAGCAAGAAGACAGTCCGCAAGAGTTCATCCTTTTAATTCCATATGCATGGTTTTTGAGGCCGTCCTGCGTGCCGCCTTTTGGATGGTCGGCCATGCCCCTCTAAACTCGCCGCCAAGCAAACCGACGGAAGATCACTTCACGTAGACATCAGACAAGGCTTCCTAAGACGGCAGGATGTCATAGCCGGGAATCCGTGGGCGGTGTGCGTGTACATTGTTCGCCGCCTATCTAGCTGAGGTGTCACTTATGATCGGTGGGCGATATAACTCGATCAAAAAAAATGCTATATGTACTGTTGTATCCAAATTGGTATGGCGTCCAAGCGTTGACAAGATTGTTGATTAGTATTTCGTCTTCTAAATCGAGCACCTTTCCATTGCTCGATGAATATCTTTGTCTACTAGATCAAGTCTTTTTCAATTGCTTGATGAGTATCTCGCCTTCTGAATCGAATTCCTTTCAATCCTGCAAACAAATTCACTCGGCGAGAAGATTCCGGTGAAGGGACACTCCGATGCTTAAGTCAGTCACTGGATTTGAAACTAAACAGATAAGAATATGAGAGAAAATTAATTCAAGGGTGTGCGAGAGCTCCTGCTAGTTGAGCTCACTTACCTTCCTGTTGCCGCTCTCGTCGCCGCGCCCGTGCCGAGGATCAGCCGATCCTCCCTGACCACTTGGCAAGGGAGCCTCCCTTCCTGCGAGAAACCTGCAACAAAGGGGTTAGAGGACCCTGGCCGGGGATTCCGGCGAGGGGGCTCCGACGGTCAAGTCAGTAGACGACGAGGAGGAACAGACTCTCCCTCCCAGGCCCTCTAAAGGGTCCCAGGTTTGGAGAGTTAACTAGCAAAGGGAAAGCGCCGGGGACCGGAATCTCGGCTGGGCCTGCCTGCCGAGTTCGCGTCCAGTATTCCCCTCTCGGGATCTCTGGTTTCTTCCTCGGAGCGAGGCCTTGTGCCGGTGCTTCCTTCTTGTCCCAGGCTCGTTGGCTTACCTTGCAGTCTCCGGATCCTTCCCTCTTTATCTCCCTCCGTCGTGTGCTTGTCCTTTTCCTCCTCGAAAACTCCTCCCCCCTGTCTTCCTTTCTTTTCCCTTTTTGGTGAAGGAAGCCAGGCGGCTTTCCGACCTCGTCCGCCGGGCCCAGCAGGGAGAAGGCAAGGACAGAAGAGAAAAGGAGGGAGGGCGGCGCTGGCAGAGCGGCCAGTCGTCAGGCCTCGGGCTTCGTGAGAGTGCTCTTTTCCCCGAGCGTGGGCGCCATCCGTTTACGGGGCCTGTTCCGTCAGGATCGGATCTCTCGACTGCGGGACCTGTCGGGCCAGTGTAAGTCACGTTCCGCGTGCCGCCGCCCTCCGTACGGGACGCCGTCTGGGGTCGGTACGGCCCGAGGGATGGCCTCGGGACCCGTCGCTTTCCCCCGGGGGCCTCTCCGTACAAGCGGTCTGACTTCGGCTGAGTTGGACCTGTCTCCGGGGGCCAACTGGCGAGAGGCGAGAGATCGGTCGACCTCGGCTTAGGTGGACCCCTCCGGGGTGGACACCTGGCGAGGTGGCAGAAGATCGCCTGGTGGTGGGGACACCTGAGGCACCAGAATAAGACAGAGGCTTTTTCAACCCTCTGTAAATTGATCAATAATTTATGAATCTATCTGTAATAAGGGCTTAGCTCATCTGAGTCCATTTTAGTTGTTATTTCAGTTCTGTACTAGTCAGCTCATGTTGAGCTAGTTCAGTCCAATGCTAGTTAGCTCATGTTGAGCTAATTTTATTTTTTTTGAGTCCTGTCCAAGCATACTGAAGACTCAAGACTATATTATACAAGTGAAGACCAAGTCCAACCAGATTGAAGACATGGAAGTTTAGCCCAAGTCCAACCCAGCTTGAAGATTTGAAGACCCCAGGAGAAAAATCAGAAACCCTGATTCCTTGCAGATGCCCTCCAGATGCCCAGATTCCCTTCCAGATGCCAAAGTATATTCATAAATAAGGGCATCCATGATTCCAGAGGTCCATCTGCATCCTAGCCCAATGAAATCAAGCCCAGGTGCCAAGCCCAAGCCCCTAAGAAGCAAGATACCAGGGAATATTCCTGCTACCTGGCTACCAGGCCACCCCAGCTTCCAGAGGCCCAAACCCATGCACCCGGGCCCCTTTGGGCCGACCTTTTGCTGCTCCTAGAAGCCCAACACGCCCCCCTAGGCGTCCTTGGAGTCTTGACCAAGTCAAGAAAAATTTTAGGGATTTTTCTACCTAATATTTCCTTATTTTCTAGCTAGGGTTTGAGAGGGAAAAGGATTCTTATGTAAAGACTTATGTACCCTTACTTGGAGCCCAAGGTTAAGGGTCTATTTAAGGGACCCTAGCCTCTTGTATGAGGGAATTTTTGATGAATGAAAACCTTGAGTTCTTCTATTGAGTGGTGTGATACCCTGCTGTGTGCATAAAGGGGTTTGTGAGAGTTCTTCTTCCCGGTGATTGCAATCATCTTCCTGCTGCCAACAAACCCTCCAGATCCCTGGACGCCCACTCCAAAAGAAGCCTTCCCTTGCTGTTTTTACTTTGTTTTCTTGTTCCTTTGTGAGCTTTCTAACCCCTGACAGGTCGTTTGCAGATCCCTGAGTTCCTACGAATCCAACGACTCTAGCCAAGCCTCAATCGGATCACCGAGCAGAAAGCCGGGTATCCGCGGGTCTTTGGCTCGGTTTTCCAGGCCGCATCCGTCGAGGAACGAGAGACCCCTTTGCTGCAATCTTCACAGACGTTGTCAGGTCCACCCCTCTACCTCCAGTAGTTTTATTGTAGGAGAACTTGCCCTAACCGAGGCTTCTCAGCCCCGGCGGTCCTTCTTTGCTACTTTTCTTGGTCCTAATCTGCATGCTGATCTTCAAAAATTCATACAAAATTCCCTACAAATAATTTTGACCTGAAATTTGGGAATTAATCACCTAACTCAACATGTAAAACATACAAAAAAAATTGCATGCATATTAGTTCCCCATCATTTGGTATCAGAGCTTAGATTAGGGCTTGTTTTCTGCAATTTTTCAGTCCGTATATACTCTATCATTTTAATTATTTCTCCCTGTTAAAAACTCCAAAAATTCTAAAATTTATTTTCCTGGATTTATAATAATTCACAGTAATTTTAAAATTTTTTTCATATTTTATTATGGCCTGTGAATTTTCTGCGAGCCGAAATAGGGCCTGCAAATTCTCGGCTCTGTTTTTTTTAGCAAGACAAGTTTGGAAGTTTTAGGGTTTTGTTTAGGAGTTTTTGCATATTTCTTAATTTTAGTATATTTCCAGTATATTAGGCCATGATTTGCAAGTTTTCTTCTATTTAAAAAATACCAAAAAAAAAAAAATATACATATTTTCCAAAAATACCAAAAAAAAAAATACCTAAACCCTAATTTGCATCCTCATCTGCCTGCCATCATTGCATAATTTACTTTTAAGGGCACTCTTGCTATATCAGATGGGGGGAGGATTTGATCACCTCTCCTTAGCCCAAAACCACATCCCTTGCATTCAGTCCCAAGCCTTAACCTAAAATTAATTAGACTTAATTTGCCCTAGTGGGCTAGGGACACCAACTGGTCGGGTCCGGGCTAGTGTTAGATCACTGTGTCAAGTTAACCTATGTGTGCCTTGTGCTTAGTGTCTAGAACGGTGGTTTAGGGATTCAATCCCGAAGGGCTTGTGTGCTGGTCCGCCTACCTGGCCAATCTCTGATTGGTGTCTAGGATTGGCAATCAGGGACCTAACACTCCCCTTACACCTGCCTGGCTGAGTACAGGGTTACTATAGGCTAGTTTGCCACCCTGATTGAGCATCTAGTTTGGACTTTAGGTCTAGTCAGCTATAGTCGGTCTGATCGAGTCTTGCATGAGCACTAGATCAGGAGTTTCATATCACCCACCTCCTTCATAAATGTCTGAACCCATGGAAAATTTACAAGCCCAAATAAAAGCCCTAGCTGATCAAATTGCCCAGATAACTATCCAGATGACCCAGTTAACTCAGTCTCGTATTCAAACCAATGATAAAATTGACCATCGTGCCAATAGGTTTGATCAGTTAAAAGTCCGGGTAGGGACCCCAAGAAAAACCCATGGGTCACAGTCTGAGCCAGATCCTGACTCCCCTCAACCTAGGAGGACCCCAAACCCTGATCTATACCATGAGGTCGAACCTAGGAGAGCCCCTTATCCTGACCCGTACTACAATCCTCAACCTAGGAGGACCCCAAACCCTGATCCATACCTTGAGGCTGAACCTAGGAGAACCTATCGTCATGACCCAATCCCTAAGGTTAGTCCTAGAAGACTCAATCAGGATTTTATAGACCAGGAAGATAGATCCTATTTACCCTCTCCCTACAAGCCTAGTATACCTACAACCTATAGATCTTATGACTCCAGATCCTATGACTCTAGATCCCATGATCATAGATCCTATGCACCCACACCCTATGAGCCTAGTAGACCCAACACCCAATATTCTGACCCATATAGGGAGTCCAACCCTAGGAGGACCCAATATTCTGACCTATATAGGGAGTCCAACCCTAGGAGAACCCAGTATTCTGACCCATATAGGGAGTCCAATCCTAGGAGGACCCAATATCCTGACCCATATAGAGAGCCCAACCTTAGGAGGATCCCATACCTTGATCCATCCTTAGAACCTGATCATAAAGCTGACCCAAAATCATATGACCCCAGATCCTATAATCCCATGACCCATAGATCTGCACCCTTGTCCTATGAGCCTAGAGAACCCATAACCCCTAAGTATCAACCTAGTACTAGTCATGCTTCCCCTAGTCAACTTGAACCCCATAGGATTAGTATCCCTAAATATGAACCCAGTAGTGAGCCACTACCCCTTATACAACCTGAACCTACTAGGAGTAGTACCCATAATCAGAGACCAGAACCTAACCAATTTCTTGCTAGCCGACCTTCTCCAACCATTCCTGAGATTCACAAGGCTTACATTAACGCGAAAGTGTATGAAGCTGATGTGAGCCTAGTGGATGAGTATGAGGGAGAAGAGGAGACACCTTTAGTAGACCTAGAATTAGCTGACCCAGTAGATGCCCAGGTAGAAACCAACCCAGAGCTAGTTGACCTTGACCATATCCAACCTAAAGCTATAATGGAAGAACAAATAGAGGAAGAGGACCTAGGTACTGCTACTAGAGCCTTACCTGAGAAAACCATAGAGGAGAGCCAAATTATAGAGTCTAGTCCTAAAATACAAGAACCAGAAGAATTTATTAAGGACCTGATCTCTTTGAATCAATACCTTCAAGATGAGTCCCCTCCTATAGTTCCCATTAAGGACCTCTTCCCCGAAATTAGTGACCCATCCTTCCATTATGAAAATCCTGTAGATATAGCTCAACCTCATAAGGTTAACCTCATTAGTATAGGATTAGTTCCTGACACCCCGTCTTTTATCCTACTTTATCCAACTAACCATGAACCTTTTTCTCTACCTTACCAAACTAATTCTGAACCCACTTCCTATTTTCTGCCCTTTCCTGACACCTCCAGCATTTCTAGGATTATTAGATTGCATTTAGCTGAGATTAGCATACTGCATGCATTCATCGTGCATGTTAGGTTTGCATCTTACTTCTGGCATACTCTTTGGAATTTGCTAGGAGTTCACTGTAAATTTTCATGTGCATGTCAAGCTAGGATCAAACCTAGAGAACCTATAATCTATTAGGTTTAGATCCAAAGAGTTCAATAAAATTTCCTTCGATAGGAATGCATAGTCGAGTCTGTTAGGTATCAGTATGAGTCCTTTGCATCATTTGTCTGCATGTGCCTAGCATGTTCACCACCTGCACTAATCTTAAAACAACTGGCTAATTCCCGAAGAAGGGTCAAAGAATTTGATGTAGTGGATTTTATCTTGGTTAGGCTTAGGCCTAAAAGAAGCTTCATGCTCGTAGAGCCGGACCTTTTAAAGTGATAGAGAAGGTTGGATCAAATGCCTAGGTGTTAGACTTGCCTTCGGATTTGGGCATTAGTTCTACCTTCAATATTACAGACCTGGTTGAGTATAGGGAACCGGCAGCGCTACCTAGTGAGGCCTTTGGACCTATTCCTTTTCATTGTGAGTGACCCTAACCTAGAGTGTCCACAAACAAATTTGGCCTGAGAGAGGAGAACGGATCGAGCGTATCCTGGACAATCAAGCCATCACGACCCAGGGCCATGACTATCAATGCTTCCTGGTCCGATGGCAAGGCTGGCCAGAGTCGGACGATTCGTGGATTTCTCGAGAGGACTTGCAACTCCTCAACCCAGACCTTCTCGAGAGATATGTGAGCCAGTCTAACCTTCACTCGACAGGGTCGAGTTCCTCCCACCCCGGGAGAATTGGTGGGGACACCTGAGGCACCAGAATAAGACAGAGGCTTTTTCAACCCTCTGTAAATTGATCAATAATTTATGAATCTATCTGTAATAAGGGCTTAGCTCATCTGAGTCCATTTTAGTTGTTATTTCAGTTCTGTACTAGTCAGCTCATGTTGAGCTAGTTCAGTCCAATGCTAGTTAGCTCATGTTGAGCTAATTTTATTTTTTTTGAGTCCTGTCCAAGCATACTGAAGACTCAAGACTATATTATACAAGTGAAGACCAAGTCCAACCAGATTGAAGACATGGAAGTTTAGCCCAAGTCCAACCCAGCTTGAAGATTTGAAGACCCCAGGAGAAAAATCAGAAACCCTGATTCCTTGCAGATGCCCTCCAGATGCCCAGATTCCCTTCCAGATGCCAAAGTATATTCATAAATAAGGGCATCCATGATTCCAGAGGTCCATCTGCATCCTAGCCCAATGAAATCAAGCCCAGGTGCTAAGCCCAAGCCCCTAAGAAGCAAGATACCAGGGAATATTCCTGCTACCTGGCTACCAGGCCACCCCAGCTTCCAGAGGCCCAAACCCATGCACCCGGGCCCCTTTGGGCCGACCTTTTGCTGCTCCTAGAAGCCCAACACGCCCCCCTAGGCGTCCTTGGAGTCTTGACCAAGTCAAGAAAAATTTTAGGGATTTTTCTACCTAATATTTCCTTATTTTCTAGCTAGGGTTTGAGAGGGAAAAGGATTCTTATGTAAAGACTTATGTACCCTTACTTGGAGCCCAAGGTTAAGGGTCTATTTAAGGGACCCTAGCCTCTTGTATGAGGGAATTTTTGATGAATGAAAACCTTGAGTTCTTCTATTGAGTGGTGTGATACCCTGCTGTGTGCATAAAGGGGTTTGTGAGAGTTCTTCTTCCCGGTGATTGCAATCATCTTCCTGCTGCCAACAAACCCTCCAGATCCCTGGACGCCCACTCCAAAAGAAGCCTTCCCTTGCTGTTTTTACTTTGTTTTCTTGTTCCTTTGTGAGCTTTCTAACCCCTGACAGGTCGTTTGCAGATCCCTGAGTTCCTACGAATCCAACGACTCTAGCCAAGCCTCAATCGGATCACCGAGCAGAAAGCCGGGTATCCGCGGGTCTTTGGCTCGGTTTTCCAGGCCGCATCCGTCGAGGAACGAGAGACCCCTTTGCTGCAATCTTCACAGACGTTGTCAGGTCCACCCCTCTACCTCCAGTAGTTTTATTGTAGGAGAACTTGCCCTAACCGAGGCTTCTCAGCCCCGGCGGTCCTTCTTTGCTACTTTTCTTGGTCCTAATCTGCATGCTGATCTTCAAAAATTCATACAAAATTCCCTACAAATAATTTTGACCTGAAATTTGGGAATTAATCACCTAACTCAACATGTAAAACATACAAAAAAAATTGCATGCATATTAGTTCCCCATCACCTGGCTTCGGCCGAGGTGGGCCCGTCTCCGGGTGGCCACCTGGCGCAAGGCGGAGGGTCGGCCGACCTCGGCCTAGGTGGACCCCTCCCGGGTGGACACCTGGCGAGGTGGCAGAAGATCGCCTGGCTTCGGCCGAGGTGGACTCGTCTCCGGGTGGCCACCTGGCGCAAGGCGGAGGGTCAGCCGACCTCGGCCTAGGTGGACCCCTCCCGGGTGGATACCTGGCGAGGTGGCAGAAGATCGCCTGGCTTCGGCCGAGGTGGACTCGTCTCCGGGTGGCCACCTGGCGCAAGGCGGAGGGTCAGCCGACCTCGGCCTAGGTGGACCCCTCCCGGGTGGACACCTGGCGAGGTGGCAGAAGATCGCCTGGCTTCGGCCGAGGTGGGCCCGTCTCCGGGTGGCCACCCGGCGCAAGGCGGAGGGTCGGCCGACCTCGGCCTAGGTGGACCCCTCCCGGGTGGACACCTGGCGAGGTGGCAGAAGATCGCCTGGCTTCGGCCGAGGTGGACCCGTCTCCGGGTGGCCACCTGGCGCAAGGCGGAGGGTCGACCGACCTCGGCCGATCTTACACGGGGCGGACTCCTCCGAGCCCGGGCGCAGGTGAGTTGGTGGGGGAACTTCGCGCCGAACTCGACCTCGGCGGGAGTTGTTTGCTTCAGACAGTATCGGGTGGTGCGGTTTTGCCGACCCCAGCCTTGAGGACGTGGCGCTGATTCTGGCAGGAAAACTCACACGTGGCTCGCTCGCATTCGGCGATACCTGAGCCTGGCCACGTCACTGTCACGGCTGTAACACTTCCGAAAGTCTCTTACTCACGAGTATTTATAGGCTACAACCCTAACTGAATTCAGTTAGAAAAGTCATAAGCGGTTAGTTCGTTAAGAACCATCACGTGCACAGAATAACTATAATTAGTTACGGTTTATGTCATTTATGTCTCTTAACCAGCTTAACAGGCTGATCAACATTATATCATGACTGACTTATTAAGCCAGCCTTAAACATCGTTGGCTAGATATTTAAATCAGCCCAAATAATGAATCATTCTTGGGCATTTGATCGGGCTCACGCCCCTTGGGCATCAATCGGCCTTGCGCCTTTTGCGTATTGGTCAGTTATGCTTCTCATGAAAATTAATCGGCTTTGCACCGTTTAGAAGTTAATCGGCCTTGTACCTTTTAGAAGTTAATCGGCTTTGCGCCTTTTGAGCGTTAATTGACTTTGCAAGCATCAATATCACAAGAGGTTGACTCATCATTCGACCAACCATAGCCATTTCACTTGACCTGACACAAATAGGCCGTTTGCTTATATCCCAACACTTGTTCCCCCAGCTTCTGAATTCATTAAATACTATGAATATCAGAAGCTGACAAAAGTCAGGAAAGGTTCTTCTTTCCGCTCTTTTGCTCTCTATTCTCCCCCTCATTTTTCTTCTTCTTTTTTTTTTACAAATTAATACTCATGCTTTCGAGCAGAGCATCCTGATGATGTGTTAGCTTCTCATTGGAGAAGCAGTTATAATACAAATCTAATAGCCGTACCATGATCGGCTATCATCATTATCAGTCTTGAAATTTAAAATAACTGAAATATCAAAACCGTCGAATAAGCATGAATCGTTAGATCATAGCCGCGTCCACCGATGAACTACGAATAGTCGCTTCGATTTTCCTCCCATCACATCAATTATCAAATTCTTTTTCCAAAGAGTCGCATCCTTTCGTCGGATATCAGTGACAGGTGGCACAATCAGAACCAAACTCGCTATTCGAGAAAGAAATCTTAACCGTCATCCGCCACTATATAAGCACCACCCCTTCTAAACGAATAGGTTTTCCTTCATTTCATCCTTTCATCCTCTAGGAGCAGAGAACTTCTCTCAGGTTGGCTTCTTTTCTCCTTTACTTTTTCTTTCAGGTTAGCCTCCTTTTCTTTTTTCTTCTTTTTCTTTTTTCATTGCTAGAATCTTATAAATCACTCGTGTCGACGAACCCGAAGGTTCTAATACCCAGAAGAAAAATAAGAGGCACCAAGCTGAATCAATTAGAATAGACTCTGTTAGAACCTCCCTGACCGAACATATGGTTCTAACTTTACAAAAATACTACAACATTTCCAAAGAATTTGTAGTGATTACTTCTGATTCTGAAGGACAAATAGACCAACCACCCCTAGGTAGCCTTACAATTTATGAGGAACATCTTAAGGCTAGACTTCGATTTCCATTTCATCTTTTTCTTATCCAAATTTTAAAATTGTATCATGTATTTCCTGCTTAGCTGACTCGCAATAGCATTAGGATAATCTGTTCCTTCCTGATCATCTGTAAGGATGCCGAAATAATATCCAAAACTTCACTCTTCACTGCCCTTTTTGTTCTGAAAAGATATTTCCATGATCACGGATGGTGGGTAATTAACCTCCACCATGGTTGAAAATTCATTGTAGGGCTTCCTTCAGCTATCTATGGCTGGAAGCCTTGTTTCTTTTATATAACCTTTAAAAATCATGGGATTTTAACATTGATTAGAAAGAATCCCGTTTGACACCGAACGACGACAAGAAAATATTAATAGCCGATAAATAAGACTTCGACAAGCTCATGGAAATGAAGATTCCTCCAATAAAGGAGCTTCTTAACGAAAGGGGATTATATTCGACCGATATCAGCCCCTATCCTTCTTTAGGTATCTTATTACCGAAATTGCATTTTCATTTATCTGATAATAGTTGATTCTGATATTTGGTTTCTCGAATTGTGTAGATACGACCATAATGTTGGATGCACAGAGATTTCGGCAAATATCGAAGAAGAGAAAAGCAATGGCTGCTCCAACCGACTCAAAAAGAGGAGAGCTAAAGAAACCAAAAAAAGTAAAACCAATTATTCCACCAGCACCAGAGTCTCCTATAGTAATAAGGAGCATATCCGATGATGATGATGTGCCGATATCTGCTGCTCTTCAGCTGCCAACACAAGAAAGACGATCATCTACAACTCCTATTATCGGCCCATCATCATCCCGACCATATCAATCCGCTAAAGGTAAAGCTCCACTGGTGGAAGAAGAGGAAAGACATTCTGCAAAAGACTCCACCATCAATTTTAATGTATATGTAGATGAATCGGCCTTGAACGATTCAGATTTAGCCTGTCATCTTTTAAGGGATGTCATTCTTCCAAAAGATTGGGAGTAACCAAATCTCATTGGATGGACGAAACAATCTCGTCCATTTATCCCACTATGCTGAAGGTAAGATACCAGACTTTACTTTGGTTGATTATTGAAATAATCCTTTCTAAATCTGATTGACTTTGTTGTGGATTATTGAAGCAATTGGCCCTTCCTTGCATGCCAATCTGTTATATCTAAACTGGTGTGACGCCCAAGCATTGACAAGATTGTTAATGAGTGCCTCGCCTTCTAGATTGAGCTCCTTTCCATTGCTCGATGAATGCCTTTATTTACTGGATCAAGCCCTTTCCAATTGCTTGATGAGTGCCTCGCCTTCTGGATCGAGTTCCTTTCAATCCTACAAACAAATCCACTCACCAGGAGGATTCCGGTGGGGGACACTCCGATGCTTAAATCAGTCACTGGATTTGGGACTAAACTGATAAGAATCTGAGAGAAAATTAATTCAAGGATGTGCGAGAGCTCCTGCTAGTTGAGCTCACTTATTTTCCGGAAGCCCCTTACTCACCGGTATTTATAGGTTACAACCTTAACTGAATTCAGTCAGGGAAGCCATAAACGGTTAGTTCGTTAAAAACCACCACGTACACAGAATAACTGTAATTAATTACAGTTTATGTCATTTATGTCTCTTAACCAGCTTAATAGGCTGATTAACATTATATCATGACTTACTTGTTAAGCCAGCCTTAAGCATCGGTTGGCTAGATATTTAAATCAGCCCAAATAATGAATCCTTCTTGAGCGTTTGATCGGTCTCACGTTCCTTGGGCATCAATCGGCCTTGCACCTTTTGGACATTGGTCAGTTATGTGCCTTCTAGAAGTTAATCGACCTTGTGCCTTATAGAAGTTAATCGACCTTACATTTTTTGGACATCAATCGGCTTTGCAAGCATCAATATCATGAGGTTGACTCATCATTCGACCAACCATAACCGTTTTACTTGACCTGATACAAATAAACCGTTTGTTTATATCCCAACATGTATGATCAAGATTTATACCTGAAAAAATATACTGACTTTTAGTTTAATCACGTCCACTGTTAAGCTGGTGGATCGATCTAATCACAAAATGGCAGACGTACGTACTTTGCACTCTTTTCATTTCTGTCCATCTTGGTTCATCGTTAAACTAGTCCACTAGCTATGGACATGATCCAACCAATAGCTACTCGAAAAAGTATGCTCGCTATGATCGATTTCAAGAAATTTTGTAACAGAAATTACAGTAAATATAGTATTTCATCAGGAATTTCTATTTGGCATCGGAGAAGGTTATTTAATTTGTTGATGCAATGATTCAAAAAGATCAGACCCTATTCCAGTGGAGACAGTAAATGATGGTCCAAATAAGTTGTTATATAATCCGAGGACTAATATGCCTTTCTGAACAGTAATTGACATTAAACAAAGATCAAGTTAATTATATATAGTGTAAGCATGAGCAGTATTCAATTAACCTACTGTTCTTACCGTCTGCATATGGGTAATATAAAGACTTGGTATTTCAAGTCATCTAGAATTATCAATTTTGAACATGCTGTTCTTCCTGCTCGTCATGGTGATTGCTCATTCCCGATCCTGAGATGCCTGCCATGCCACCAGCTTAGGTATCGGTATCCACTAAATGATCGGGTAGCTCCTTTGTCTGTCACCGGCAAGCTCCAAAGGGCTTCTTCGTAGTCATGCCTGACTCTTATCAAATTTTAAATCGCTCATGACCTGAGTTTTTATTTGATCATACGAATCTAGAAATTGATATTTGATATTCTCCCTCGACTCCCGACCCATGCTCGGCATCTAGTCCTTGCTCAGCGAGACTCACTCCCGACAACCAACCATTTCTCTCGGTATCCAGTTCGCTTCCATCAATTTCGCGTACCCCGACTAAATAAATAAAGTAAATAGCATCTCCGAATTAGTTAAATATTATATTCCCATAACTCCAGGTCTATTCGGTGATAACCTATTCAATTACCATGACTCCTGATAAACATCTCCAAATTAGTTAAATATTATATTCCAACCAAATAAATAAAGTAGATAGCATTATCGAGGAGACCATCCTGTATCTTTTCTATTCTAATCATCATGGAATACAGAAAGGTCGCATCAATTTTGTCAGGCAAACAAGACGAGATATATGGCTTGTCTCTATATCCAAATAAGTAATCTTTAGCACATCTTCCTCCTCTGAATACCGGATGAAAATACGATGGCAACCATGATTACAGCTATACATTATCATAATTATGCATAGAATTATTTTCAATCAGGTTCTATCTCTTATGATCGAGTTTATAAAATTAAACACCAACTATAAGAGCACCGATGTCACCGTCACCAGTTACCGCGTACAACCGTATAATCTACTCCATGGATCAGGGATGAGCGCAGTTATTTATCCACGAAAAATCGTGCTTAACCATTAAATTCAAACTTTTAACCAATAAAAAAAAAGATAAAGCTGAAACCAAAAGTAAACGAGCTAGATTTGAAACAAAATTTTAATACTAAAATAATATTAATCTTTTAATCCGTACCTATCGATAAGTTTGGGCTTCGACAAGAAGTTGGAGCTGTTAGTGGGCCCAACTCTACATCAATTTGCGCAGGCGAGGGGTATTCAAGGGCCCACCGCATGCCCGTCGTGAGAACGGCGACAATTAACGGGGCATTAAAAAAAACAGAAAAAGGATAAGACAATGGACGTACGCCCATCTGCGCTTCCTTTCTACTCAAATTATCAAATGCAATCGAGAGCGTTGCAAATGATCCCAGAGATAAGACCGGGGCCACACAAACAGGACGATCCAGCCTTTACAGGAACTCAAAAGCATTCCCGTTTTCTAAGGAAACTATGGTCTTCTTGCTCATGGTTTTTTTTAACAAACAAAACCATTGGCTTCCTTATCCACTTTATAGCCTATATAGCTTCTCCAACGTCTTCAATAAATTAGCCCAAAAATAGTTTCCTCGAGTAAGCTAACCATCATCATCTTTGTTCTTCCTTCTTCTCTTTAGCAAAATGAAACTTGCTAGCAAGGCATGCATGGCTGTTAGCCTAGGGGCTGCCCTTGAGCTCAAAGACCAAGTAGCCAAACCTTACTCTCCAGCTCTCAAACGGAGCTTGTCAAAGGTTGGATCATCGGCAAATGAAGCAAGACTTCTCGCAAGCACTCGCAATAACCCGAAGACCGACTTCAGGACTGATGATGCGAAGCACGTTGCTGCAGAGGAGTCGCTGAGGATGGTGATGTATTTGAGCTGTTGGGGTCCTAATTGAGGTGACCAAGCGAGCAGACTCTAAAAGCACTGCCCTCCAGGATATGGTGTGTTAATTCTTTGTTCTAGTAGCCCAGAAGGAAGAAGGGAATGATGACTTGGAGAGGCACGCTGGATGTGAAGAAGTTATGAATGCTTCCATCGATGCTGAAGTTATGAGCCATCATGAAATTACAGGAGAAAGCATCAAGTGAAGGAGCTGAAGTTCGCCTCACAATCTCATATGGAAGTTTTTTTTTTTTTTTTTTTTTTTTTTTTTTTTTTTTTTTTTTTTTATTATATGCAAATAGATATTGTAAATACTATATGTTGAATGAAAACAAGAAGGTTGGATGGAAGGAAGCCTTCCATGACTAATTCTTTCTTGTAGTCTCTAGTGGAAAAATACCTAAGGAAATGTACAGCTGATACATGACACAAATTTCGTGTTGCACAAAATCTAGATCAAAGAAAGAACTGTTGTTTGGCATGGAGTTTTTCTAACAAAAGAAATTGGGTTTATTTAAATAATGTCGCCTGCTGATCAAGATCGTGCATAAAGAATTCAAAGTAGTATATGCAGTACAAAAAATTGATGAAAGTAAAATACCCTTTTGCATGTGTTATAAGCTCGATGGTTTTCTTGGTTTAGGATCTAAGTTTAGTTGATGACATAGAATCATTGGCTCTTTTTAAATTGTTGAAAGAAAGCTGCCTCGCGTGACATGAGCTGATAGATTTTCTTAGTTTGAGTTGCCCGTATTGTCCATGATCGATGGAGAATGTTGGTCACATCTTGTTCAAATAATCACACGTCCCCATGAACAAAATTAAAATTTATTATTCCTTTTTATATATGAATAAAAAACGGAGAAAACCAGAAAGCAGTTATTGCATGTATTTTAAAAAAATTATTGGTCAGAACTATTCTATCATACAAATTTTTGACCATCCAATAAAATATTACTGCATCATCCAGTGAGATTAAAAAAGATTGAATAAAAAATAGATTTGAAATGGCTGATCATTTACTTTATTTTTATTCATACTTTTCAACCAAGCAAAAAATTTGAAATTTGAATCATCAAATGATATGGCGATCTTTTATTAGATAATTAAAAATCCAAATTGTATAATAATTCTAATAAAATTGGTAATTTGGTGTACCCAACAAAAATGGAATGGATTTTATCCGATCCAATTATATATATATATATATACCTCCATCAATAATGCCCGGTAGTCATGGAGAAAGATTAAAGGATAGAGAGAGCAAGAGGAGCGGGAACCGAAAGCACTTAGGAAGATCATAGGCTCGGGTTTTTTTAGGATTTTAAATTTTCTAGAGTTCCATTTTTCAGATACTAGATAGATGGTGTGAGATCAAACCCAACTTGACCTAATTTGATCTGGTTCAATCTAAATTTATACCTGACCCAACTCGATATAATCTGAACTCTCAATCTTACTTGATTTAACTCGACCCATGATGGGTACAAGATGTATATGGATATAAATTTTTTCTAACAAAATAGGTACGAATATTGATCAATCCCATTCATATCCACTCCATTGCTAATCCTAAATTCCAACCAATAATTCATTCACAGTATGATGATAGTTCTTGAATTCTCTCATTGGTCTCTTCTTGGACAAAACTAGCCAGCACTTTCCTCTTTTATCAACCGGCAATTGCACGAAAGCGATATCTAATTAAAGATGCCAACTTTATTATTGGAGACGATAAATAATATAAAATGCATTGTAATATCCCAGAGATATGTATGATTTTGTTATATGAAACCTCAAGTTCCTTTCTTTTCTTTTTTCTTCGTTTTTTGTTTTTCAATAATGAAATCTAGATTACGAGTACTCCGACTAATTATATGATCGACATTTTCAGCTCTTTTCTATTTTTAAAAATATACAATTAAAATAAATTTAATACCTGAAACCCAATTCGAGAAGGACAGGAACCCGTCACATGTCCATTGGCCACGGTGGTGAGTCATCTCGTCGTAAAGGATAAGATCGACACCTGTGCCCTCTCCACCTTGCCAAAAGTTAACGGAACCCAATAAATGACCACGGATCCGGCCCACGTTTGTCTACCATTAACGACGAGATGATTGGAAAGATAAATGGTTGCTGTCTACATACGAGTCCTACATTTAAAAGCTTAGGCGACCTCGCGCACTAACATTATTATTATTTTTTTACCCATCATATCTCTTTGTTTGGGAACAACTCACGCTAACCCAAAGTGAAATATATTTGCTCGAGATCAATTTAGTTATAAGAGAGATCAGGCGATCTCACTTGAGCTTGGATTGATTGCAATTCTTCACCAATAACTGTTGTTCAATTAAGATTTGAGATATAATTTTAATTTTTTTTAATAAAAAGAGGAGGTATAATTTGAGTTATACTTTACAAAAGTAGCATGATATCTAATTCTTTTTTATTTGTACAAAAATATAATATTTCTAATTATATATGATACGGCAAGAATCTAACATGCTGACGTGTAATCCATGTCAGATGTCATGTCAGAAAGACTACTATTACGAACACCCCATCTCGGACTTCTTTGGTCGTGTCAAGCTCCTTCAGATCAACGGGCGGCCCGTCAAGACGGCCCGTCAAGGCCGAGCTCCGTCCTCCGCCAGGTCGACACCCACAAACTCGGGGCGCCTAGGCCGGAGCCAAGCGACATCCTTCACTAGATCGAGCCCCTCCGAGGCCAAGCCCCCTGAGCCAGAGTCGAGCTCAGCCCTCCTCCGCCAGGTCGAGCCCCTCCGAGGTCGAGCCCTCTGGGCTGGAGTCACGTGTCGACATCCTCCACCGGATCAAGCCCCTTCGAGGCTGAGATTCCTGGACCGGAGTCGAGCTCAACCCTCCTCCGCCAGGCCCTCCGAGGTCGAGCCCTCCGGGCAGGAGTCGAGACCTCCTTCACTGGGTCGAGCCCCTCCGAAGTCGAGCCCCCTGAGCTGGAGTCGAGCTCAACCCTCCTCCGCCAGGTCGAGCCCTTCGGAGGTCAAGCCTCCCGGGTCGGAGCCGAGTCCCAGCTCTCCAGTTCGGCAACCAGCTTGGACGGCACCACTGGCAAACAAAGGGACGGAGCCACCCTTAAAAACATCGGCAAGCAACCCGAGGACCGCGAAGAAGCACCTGTCAAGCCATGCCATGATGGCTATCTGTGGCCGCCGCTTACACCAAAAAAGCAGAAAGCCCCCTAACCAAGGTGCCGTGCTCTCCACCAACTACTTGCACCACCTGAAAGAGAAAGTTAACCAGGAGATTCGAATCCCGGAGGCGACGGCCCCCCGCCGCACGCACCTGACAGCCTAAGAGAGATCCCAAGGTAGGCGCTCAACGGTCACCTGGCCTTACAAGAACATTCGACACCCCCAGAGTGAGGAAGAGGTATGCAAGTGCAAACTACACCACAAAACATCACCCAAGCGAGTGAAGGAGAAGAAGCCTCATAGGAGAGCCAGCGCACCTCGGCTAACCTCACTCCTAGCACACTCGCATCCTCACTCTCATACTATTCACCCCTCCTAGCATGGAGTCCATCAAGAGAAGCTCGACCAGGAAAATCTATTTTCCTGGATCATCACTCACTTGAGCGTCGGAGTGTCCCTGCCAGAATCCCCGGCTCGGATCACTAATTCATGTTTTGCATGTCCTGAAACACCGACCAACCTGGAAAGGACGAGGAACGATCCGACGTTGACAGCAGCTACGGGCCACGACGATCTTGACGACAATGACATATATATTATGGTTAAATAAAAGAAACTATCATATCAATAAATATTAAGTTATTTCACCTTTATCACATTTCAAGTGATAAAATTAGCTATTTGGTTTCCTTCTCATTGAATATACAAAAGGAAGAAAGCATGTAAAGTAGTAGCTTATTTCTACATGTTTTAAAATAAAAGTCATCCATTATATTTTCATAATTTTTAATTTAAATAATGATTATGTAAAAGTGACCCCTAAACAAATTAATGCTACTTAAGTATCCTTAAATTAACATAAAATCTTTTCAATACAAACATCATATTTAAAACGGCACTTGCCTCATTAGCTTAGCAATGAATATTTAAAAAAAAAAAAAATAGTAAATTAATGTTTAGTTAACCTCAAAAGATTGTTATCATTCCACCAAAAGAATCATAATATAACTATTGATACTCTCCCTAATATAATTATCGCGACACTAGTCTTTGTTTAAATTTGGATCCTGATAATTTTATTGTCTTTTGGATGTTGAATTTTTTTTTTCATATACATGATGTCGAAAAGAAAATTCGTTATTCCAGTTTCCAGGTTCACGAGATAGTGCGATTCCGTTAGTTGGGATAAGGTAGCGATTCATGTCGACATCACGCATACGGACAAAACCGCTCATCTCTCTCTCCTGAAACCGGAAACCATGTTCCAATGCAGTGGTTTTCATCCAAAACCGCTTACCACTTCCTCGATAAATACCTGCTCCATTCCTCCGATTTCCACCCATTCGATCGTCAAATATTAACGGAAAACACAAGAAAACAAAAAGTATAATTTCATAACGTTTCTTACCTGACCCACCTTCGCCGGAATCGGAGAATTCCCGCCGGAGATCTGAGGTCCGAAATACAGAAGAGGAGGAGAAGGATGAGTTACTTGAACCGGGTTTGGATGGCGGCGAGCGTCGCGGTGGTGAAGGGCCAGACGGATCGGGGCCCCAAGTGGTACGCTGGCAAGGATTACCTCGGCCAGGCCGGGCCCGTGCCCGTGCCCCCCAACGGCTTGGGGATCGGCCGGTTCTTTGGCGACGGGAGAGCGGAGGAGCGCCGGAACCAAGCCGACGACTCTCTCCAGAAGGCCATGTACATGAGCTGCTGGGGCCCGAGCTGAAGCGTTCGATCGGAGATCGGAGAACTGTTGTGTTCTCTCGCGGTTTGAGGACGAGGGAAAGAGGGGTTCCGGCCGCCGGGATCTGCGGCACGCCGGAGTGGGGGCGAGGGTAATCTGGGTATGGAGAAATCTGGGTAAGGGCTAGGTAGAGAACACGGTGACGGTGTGGATGTAAATAATCTGGCCGTATTGTGTTTTGTGCTTATAAAAGGGAGAACTCATGCTTGATACTGTTATTCCATTGATCGGTGGTTTGGAAGCCGTTATCTTTGTAATCTCCACGTAACACTTCTCCTGGCATCGAATCGGTGGGTGAATTCCGATCCATGGTGCGCTTTTCGCAAAAGCGGATCCACTGTCGCATGGTTAACAATGCCCGTACTGCCAATAAGACTATAAGAGGGACGGTATGGGCTCCATCAATTTTATTAGTGCCGATGGGGATTGTCACCATGCGGGGTTTTGCTAGGGTCGGTTTAGCTTCCAAGTGATTCTGTCTTCAGCAATGCAATCTTTTGTACCACGAAGAGCTTTGCAAGCTCCATCGCACAATCTGTATCGGAAACACAATCTCTCTTTCAAATGCGGTGCTGTTGGTTTCCCAGACAAGCTAGATTTATTTAGCAATCCAAAACTTCCATGAATCAAGTATTATATAAAATATGATATTGAACATACCTGACATTTTTATAATATTTTGAGAAAGATCTCCGGTCTTTTCGTAGTTTTTTCTATCAGGATTGATGAATGATCCTGATTTAAAATACTTGAAAACAGTTTCTGCAAAAGGTTGGAACTGTTTTATTGTAACCACATAGTGACAGTTCCATCAACTGATACCAAGAAATTAATGACAAAATTATACTTCATAAATAAATAATGACAATAACTCATGAATTAAATAAAATCATATAACAGCTAGAGCTCTCCATTTCCGAGAAAGATAGATGTTGTGGTGATGCATTGGCTCTTTGCAGTGCAAAAGATGAAAACCTGACAGCATCCCAACCTTTGGCAGGCAAAATAGTTTCTGGTTGCTTCGCTTCTTACGGGCTACTTGTTGGCCCATCTAAAAATTTGCAACCCGTGTTGGGCCGCATACCAGGGGGGGGTGGTGATTCAAGAGGAATGTGTGTTGGGATCCCTTTGCATCGAGGCGGACGATCACTTGCAAATTATATGCTCCAGCACGCATCATCGAGCAAAGCGGGTCCGCATTTATTTGACGTGCATTGAATTGAAGACTGGATGGCATCTATAACATGCATATACTTGCGTTGTCATTGGCCAGAAAAAAAGCTAATTACTCTGATCAACTCATTTTCCTCGACCTCGATGGTGGATCAACTCATTCTTCGTAATAGAGCACTAATGAACCAAGCTGTTGGCGAACAACTTGAACCTTAATAAAAGAAGAAGTCAAAAACTCAAGCTTCCCAAGTCACCATCTATTAGTTATAGTGAAGAATGCCAAGAAATTGAACATTTATATAAGCCCCTGTGCCAACACATTCGAGAGCAATCAAAGCTCATGGTCCTATGTAATTCATCCTCGTGCTACCATGATTACAACCTTGTTTGCAGGAGCAATAAGCAGTCTCGGCTAATATGGGAACAAGTATGGCGTGGTGCAACGGATCGGATGGTCAGGGAAGCTTTAGAGGCCACGGGTCCACGATGATAGGATGCTAGCTTTGGAGGACCGTTCTCTCTCGAGGTCCAAAGGGGACTTTGTCGTGAAGGGCTTTGCTCACGTGAACGCTCGTGATCCGGGGGAAGAGGGGAAGCTTGAGACGGCAACCACGTTAGAGCGAGGAAGTAGCCGCCACATTCACCTTCATTGATGTCACCACCAAATTGTCGAATTTCCTTGTCACGACGGGCTTCCGAGGGACACCTGTACGTGCGAATCTATGCTGAGATTCGAGTAAACCGAGTGTCCTTCAGCACTCGGCACCGCAAGTATATAAACCAAATAAAATCATATGATCTTGCTGTTGAAATTTGAAGAGGTACAAGGTTGATTCTCCGGTATTGGCATTTAAGGTTAATGAATTTTAGTCCGAGATATACAATAGATGCACATCAGATAGTGGAAATTACTTTCTGCTTATAATTTGACTGTAATTTAATGATTGCTTTGTGGATATGTGTTATTTATCTTTTACTTTTTAGTATATAACTATACCCACCATTATTCTTCCCTTTTTTTTATTAAAAAAAAAAAAAAAAAAGGGAGGGGGAGGAGTTAGAACCCGGGCGTGGTCATTCTCAGACAGTTCCCCAACCCCAGCCAAGAATATTCGATACACGGCGCATATTAATTTTTCGCAGCCGTTCCCCATCCGAAGGTAAGTATGTCAACCTGATTATCGCTGGCATTAGCCGAGTGAACGTGATTTATTATATATATCTATAACTTTTTCACTACCGCCAGCCAACAGGAACTCCAAAATTATTTTATTAATTTTTTTCTTTTCTTATTTTGTCTCCGGACTTTTTAGTCCAAATATATCCAAAATGGAACTCAAATCCCTGCCAGCTGGTTGTGAAGAAAGTCTCACAACCAGCTATGCCACGCACCAGTGACACCATTTTCCTTCTTTGACATATGTTAGTCCGAACTCCGAACACAATTATATTTTATATGTATTTTTGGCTATCACATTCACGTTTATATGATCCTATTCTATACATAGGCCAAATAATAAAAGATAGGTGGCCATTATAATGAAGAATTATATGGTATTCCAAAAAAATAAGAGTTAAAAAGTAATGCATTTTTTTAAAAAAAAAAAAAAAATCTCCAATACATGTTTATGCTCTATGGTTAGAAAGCTGTTATTATATATCGTTATCAAAAACTAAATCAGGAGTTTGGCACTACATGATCAATTTGAATCAAAGCTAGCCCGTCTAGGATAACTATTCTAATATAATTAAACAATTTTAATGTTCAGCCGTGTCCGTGGCTCATCAAGCACCAAATATATAATCTCAACATACATTGTATTGATGCATCTTATAGCGATTTCTTAATTTATTCTAGCCAACCACCATTTATCATGTCATTTCCTCTCTACCTAAAGCATCTCTCCACATGCTTGCCCATCTCGTGAGAACAAGACATATTCTCCTCTTTCTGCCCACCGGCGGTGAGCTAAGAACCAAGCTAACAACTCTCCAAATATAATGAAGTGAGGAAAAATGCAATGCAATTCCATGATGGTTAATCCTACTTCGTTTTGCCATAACTGCAATTTCATAAAACATGCAGATATATGCAAGATTATCTCATAAAGCAATATCTTCATATTGGATTATTTTAGGCCTTAAAGATTCTATAGAAGTAAATCTCTTTCCTTCAAGTGCCAATTATTTCGGCGCAAAAACATTTTTATGGCGACATATTATCACATGGAATTCATGTAGTTAAGAAAGATGAAGTTAAAATATGCGACCAAATTTTGTCACTATAAGGTAATTTTTTTGTAATGTACCAAATCATAGGCTCACATTCACCAGAACATTAGGTATACTATGATATGGAACTAATTAATTATCGTGCATAACTTATTCCTTGCATTTCATCAGCAAGAAAGTGGCATAGGAAATGCAATACAAAATTTGCAAATGTAGATGCTTCAGCCATCTAATTATTTTACCATACTTTTAGAGCTTTGCAAAGTTGATTGCATCTCACTTTTGTACTCAAGATGTATTAATAAAATTTCTTAGAATTTGCTTTCATCCACACAATAATTTTAAAAAAAAGGAGGAGAAGAAATAGCCATCTTGATATGCATCCGGTATTGAAATGACCAAAAATATCCGATTATGTTGGAGATTAAAAATTTGCAAGGAAGTCTTAAACCAACTTCTGCTTCGTATATTACTTCCTGAAATTTAGCAAAAAAAGTTAAACAATAAAATGGTAGGAAAAATATTTAAAAACTTAAAGGGGATATATTAGATGTTGACAAACTGAAATATTAACATACAAGCATCCTCTATAATCCAAGTAGACAGTTCTATTTAAAAGAATGCAACAAGTCTCTTCCACCAACTTAAATCCCAATCACCGGAAATTCCCATCTCTCAATTCCCTCCCAAAAGATTAAATAAGACAAAAAAAAGAAAAAAAAAAGAATCTCAAAGGCAAACACCGCAAACACACCACGGGACCACTGTACAGACTGATGGATCGAATAATCGAACGGCTGGCAAATTTTGTTGTCCCTCCTCGTCGTCGTCATCATGACTCGGCCATACATAACATCAGACGGTCTCCGGGATCTGGAAGTGCTGGACGCCGAGGATGTGGAGCGAGGCATTCTGGACGAAGAGGACGAGGCCGCACTTGGCCGGGTTGAAGCCGTCCCAGAGGGGGAACTGGACGGAGCCGGAGAGGTTCTTCTTGGCGGAGGCGTCCTTGACGGAGAGGAGCTTCACCATGCGGCGGACGACGTGGTCGTTGGGGAGGACCTTCCCCTTGTTCTCTCCCTTGGTGCAGTCCGTCACCAGCCCGTTCTCGTACAGCGCCACCATCACGTCCGCACCGCTCCCGTCCACCTTGTTCCGCAGCGGCCCCGTGAAGAACACCTGGAGGGTGTCCGGCGACGGCTTCGTGAACGTCGCCTGCGCGGCCACCAAGAGGGCAAATTCCTTAGTTTGTCGATCTTAAGATACAGGTGGAGCCCAGAACATGACAAATCGACGCAAATCGACACCGTCTAACAGATTAACCATCAGATCTAATAAAGCAATGGCATTCTAGTAATAAAGAAATGCAAAATAGAGGAGGGTAAGTTGATCAGATCCAAGGAACCTGCATGGTGGGCGAGGGGTAGCGGGGCGCCGATCGGACGGCGGAGACGATGGCATCCTGATCGGTGCCGAGGCACTGGCTCTGGCCGTGAACCACCACCTGGGGCGTGTACAGCGTATCAAGCTTGAGCGACTCGACATAGGCCTTCTGGCGCACCGTCCAGATGCTGGACCCAAATGGATCCTTCCACCCCATGTAGTCCCAGTACTCCACGTGGAACCCCAGCACCACCACTGGCGGCACCTCCTCCTCCGGTCCCAGGAGCTCACCGCGCGCCAGCCTGGACGCCACGGCCTCCGCCTCCGGCGACGTTGCACACCCCTGCGACGAGAACAGCTCCACCAGCACCGGTGCCATCCGACGCTGCTCCTCCGCTGTCAGATCCGCCGTCGCGTTGCTCTCCGGCGATGCCGACGATGTCGAGGCGGCTCCCCGCCCGAAGCACGAGAACAGACGGGGCGCCATCCCTCGCTCCCCCCTTAGAGATCCGAAGCGAGAAGAGGAGAGCCCAAGCCTCGCAGATAGAGAGAGAGAGTTGAGGGAGGGAATGGGATCCGAAGGGGGTTTTGATGTGCGGTGGGTGGAGTGGAGAGGACCGTGCCGAAGGTGACGGGATACCAGCTGGAAAGCCGGGGCTTGCTTGCCTCCACCTTCCCAGTTCTTTTTTTGACTTTTTTGGAAAGATTGGTGTACACGCGGGCCGTTGTGATGGTTTATTTTCCGGTGATGCATACGTGGCTTGTTGTGATGGGCGGGGAAGGAACCGACGCGATGGAAGACAGCCTCAAGAAAGGACGTTCGAGCTGTTGATGGTTTTATTAAATAGCCATTTGAACTACTATTTGCGATTTTTTTTAAAATAATATAAAAAAAATTAATTATAAAAATAGATAATCCATAAAATATTTAGGGGACGGTGCGTGGCAAAAAAAAATTGAAGAAAAAAAAAAAAATAGATACATGGCATTTTGGTTGCCAGCATGGACGAATTCATCTTTTAAAAAGGTAAATTTTAAAATGAATTCATCTTTTCGAAAGACGAATTCATGTCCGTCCACGAGACCTTGCTAATTCGGTGATATGCGGCAATTGAACGTTTCCTCGGAGCCACGTGTCCTTCTGATTTCGGCTTTTAGAAAGATAAATTTAAATTCGTCTTTTCAAAAGTCGAAATCAAGCCACAGGATGCTTGCGTTCGTTGACACGTAACGATCCTGGCGTTCCGGTGGTGACGCGTGGCCTGAAGGGTTAGGCTTTTGGAAAGACGAATCTGAAGTCATCTTTTCAAAAGATGAATTCGCCTGAGAATTCATTGTTTGAAAAGACGAACCCAGGCAGAACCTTTTAAACCCCGTTCCCCTGTATTTTTTTCATTGTTCTTCGTCATTTTATTTTTTTTCTTCCCATGGTCCCTCGCCGGTCCCTCCTCCCGTGAACCCAATTTTTAGTTTTTTTTTTCGCATAGGGTCCTAAATCGGTCGAAGGCTTCGTTGTTCTCACTCGTCCATTCTGGTTTGTATTTTTTATTTTATTTTTATTTTTTTAGTATTTAAGCTTTTTTTTATTAATAATTTTTTTTTGTTGTTGTGTAGATCCGATTTCTATTTTTTTATTGGACGATCTAGATCTCGTTCTTCCATATTTCATTATACCGATTCAAGGTAATTTTTTTATTAACTTATAATTATTTGATTGTTTAAATTAAATTTTATATATATTAATTTAAATTTTGAATTAAATTTTTTATTACATATTTGAGTAGTTAAATTTTGCATTTTGAATTTTCTGTGATAAATTTATTTAGTATTTATTATTTAATAATTTACATTATTACTTTTATATTAGAAATTAATATTAAAAAATTGATTTTATGGGAAGTTAAATTAGTGTGTTAATTATAAAAATTGATAAAATATTATTAAAATTTGAGGGACGATTAGAATAAATAATTTATATAAAATTTTTAGTAAATAATAAGATGTATATATAAAATCTTAAGATATTTAAAATTTATTAAATAATAAGAAGTTTTGATTATCTATTTTTTTGTTTAATATTTATTATTTTAGGAATTAAAAAAATAATATATATTGATAATGATCAATTAAATAATATGTAGTTCCAATTATTAAAATTTAAAAATTTAGTATTGTATTTCAATAATTAATTAATGTATTAATTAATGTAAAAAGAATAATGATCTACTAAAAATTTTTTATTAAAAAAATTTATAAATATGAACTTATTTATGTTAGTAAATGGATTAATCATTAAGATTATTTTGTCGTTAATTAATTATAGTAATATTTAATTATGAATATATAAGTATATAAGAATAATATATGATTATGTCTATCTTGTAAATAATTATTTAGTTAAATAATTATTTAGTAATACTTAGTTATGAATAAAATTTGAAGTTTACGTATTTGTAGTTATATTTTTTATTATATAAATGTGCAGCATGAGTTTTTATAGCATGTCTTGTGTACATATTGATATCAGTGATATAATTATATTTCGAAATAATTTTTTAGGTTAATCATTTAAATTTTTATTTATATTTTTATAAAATTTGTATTTCATTGAACCGTAGACCCGTCAATTGCTTGATATGCATATTCTGTAGTATCCGTACATTTTTTCTATACTTGTACGGATATGAGAATTATGCATATTAATCAATTGATTGTCCAGTTTGGACAGTTTAGAAATTGTAAATAATTTTACAGGTTAGTTTATAGTAATCAAATGATTGCAGTCAAGGCCGAATGAAATTTCGATCATCATTTTCCTTTTGTTCTTCGCATACATAAATATTTGTATGTAGAGAACTAAGGAGAAATGCTGCCGAAATTTTATTTGGTCTTCATTGCATACCGTTTGATTACTATAAGTTGACCCGTAAAATTATTGTAATTCTTGAATGGGATAGGGCCTTTACCTAGTAGTTGTGATAGGATGCATTCATTGTAATAGTAAAATAATTATATTTTTAATTTTATTGTCATATTAATTATGTAATTTAATTAGTTTATTAATGATATCAATATATGAGAAAGTTATTTCTAAATACATTTTGTTAATTAAACATGTAGGATATAATGGGAGAAACAATCACAGCATTATATTATATGGGTGGTTCTATGATTAATGGATAAAATGAAATTGAGTACAATCAGAGACCAAAAAAGGTAATTAGAATCAGTTTTGATATGACATTCCAAGAGTTGGAGAACAAAATATGTAGAGTTCTCCGTATTGATAGAACTGGGAAAATTTTTTTGATTATCTATAGATATCCACAAGTTGTCCAGCCGACATTTGTAAAGTACGAACCTGTTCCATTAACCGATGATGAAGACATGGAGATAATGTTTTCAACTATCGGTTCACATCCATGTATATCGGGTGCAAAGCTATATATAGATATCTAAACCATTGAAGCTCCTGAACCTGATTGCGAACACGATGATTATGAAGAAGCTGTTCGAAATATAGCAACAACTCGTATAATTGAACAAGTTCTATCATATAGTACTCCGAATATTGCAGATAATGAAGTGAAAAATATTGGCTCATTTTTTACTGTAGATCCGTTATGTATGGTGGACAGTACTGTACCAGAAAATAATATTAGAAAAGCATCAATATATACAGTTGCTGATGACAGGGTGCATGTCGATAATCAACTTTTTAGTGAGAATGATGATGAAAATGAACATGATTTGGCTGACGAAGGTGACGAGGCCGGTACTTCACATCCAGTACGAAGTCCAGAGATACCACTGTTCCAAATTATTCAACATTTGAAGCTCCATCTAGAACATTTATCCATATTGATTGGAATGCTGCAAATATGTCAATGTATTCTTCAATGCAGGAACAACATGTTATATGGCAAAGGAATAAGGAGTTAGTAAAGGACTCCGCTTTATAGATAAGATAGAATTGCAGACTGCAGTAGAACAATATTCTGTTGAAAGACATTATGAATTCAAGGTTATTGAATCAAGTCCAAATCTATGGCATGTCAAATGTAAGAGCAGAGATTCTGGCTGTCAGTGGATATTGAGAGGTATTAAACGGCATAATTTTTTTGAGATCTCACGGTATACCGGTCCTCATACATGCCTATCTGCAATGATGTCTCAAGATCATTCTGGTTTGGACTCCACTTTAATTACTAATGAAATTCGGGACCCGGTTAAAAAAACTCCTACCATTGCTATTGCTGGACTTGGTGCAGTCATAAAGAACAAATACAACTATACACCAAGTTATAGAAAATTATGGGATGCCAAACAGAAGGCGATAGTGATGCTGTTCGGAGATTGGGATATGTCATATCAATTGCTTCCGAAATGGTTGCATGATGTACAAACATTTAATCCGGGTACCTGGATGAAATTTATCGGCAATCCAACTGGTATACCAAATTGTACCCAGTTTGATCGTGTATTCTGGGCCTTTGCACCCTCGATTGAAGGGTTTAAGCACAGTCGTCCGGTCATAAGTATCGATGCTACTTTCATGTATGGAAAGTATAAGGAGAAGTTGTTGATTGCAACTGCCATTGATGGAAATAATCAGATCTTTCCACTTGCATTTGGTATTGTCGATGAAGAGTCAGCGGACACCTGGGGTTGGTTCTTAGCTTGTATCAGAAATTTTGTTACAACATGTCAGAAAATTTGTCTAATTTCTGATCGACATGCTGGTATACTTGCTACAGTACAGAATGAGTATCTAGATTGGCAGCCACCGCATGCTTATCATGTATATTGCTTGCGTCACGTGGCAAGTAACTTCAATTCAAGATTTCGTGATCCCAAACTAAGAGATGTGGTGAAAAGAGCTGGAATGCAAACGCAGCATAGAAAATTCCAGAAATACATGAGGAATATTGAGAAATTTAATCCAGAAGCTGTTCAGTGGTTGAATGAAATTTCTTTAGCAAAATGGACACGTTCACATGATGATGGACGACGGTATGGGATAATGACAACTAATATATCCGAGTGTTTCAATGAAGTTCTGAAAATTGCTCGATTTCTTCCCATAACAGTGTTGGTACAGTTGACTTTCTTTCGGCTTGTGTCATATTTTGAAGGTCGACGTGTCCAAGCAACAAAGGCAATGGACAGAAATGAAAAGTTTACTCCTTTTGTTACGGGACATGTCATCTCCAACCAAGCCAAAGTAACATCGCATACCATTACACGATTTGATAGAGCAACTGGCTTGTTCCAAGTCCAAACTGCTAGACGTGGACCGAACATGAACAGGGGTGATAATACACAGGTACTTACGATCTTTATGTATCATTGAAAATATGTTATTAGGTTGTGTATATGCTGAATTATGATTTTTTGATGCTGTAGGTTGTTCGTCTTTCCCAGCAGACATGTACATGTCAGAAATGGCAATGTTTTCATTTACCTTGTTCTCACGTCATGGCTTCTTGTGCACATGTTGCCATTAATTTTAAAATATATATTGATCGGTGCTATACATTACACGATTATCATCAAACTTATGTGCCACAATTTTAACCAATTCCTCGTGAAGAATATTGGCCCCGGCAAAATGAACACGGTATCATTATACCTGATGTAAATAGGCTACGACAGAAAGATAGCCCACGATCCACGAGGATCAGAAATGATATGGATATAAGAGAAGCCGGCAACAGATATAAGTGTACAATCTGTAAAGAAGAAGGGCATGATAGACGGTCATGTCCAAGGCTTCTACAAGAAGATTAGTTAAATTATATCAGTCATATTTTACAGATGTTTTAATATATGGATTGTAATATATTAGGCTAATCTTGTCATTGCTTTGTATTTTATTTGATGGATTGTAATATATGGATATGTTTTATTGTCTAATGTTTATAGCTTGTATATGGATTAATGTCCTTACTATGCATTAAATGGGCTTTGTGATTGATTTTCTTTGAGTTATCACAGCTATGGATCCTGGTCCTTCTGATAGTAGTATACTACACGGTCAGCCTTCATATAGATCAGGACAGGATGTTGTTTTGCACTGTCGATGTCGAGAGATGGTTATGCGCAGATCGATACCGCTCGATCATCGTATTTTGCCATTGCTGATGTAATCCGGATTCTATGATCTAGCACATGTTGGATTTATTAGATTTGACTGGCATTTGATCACTGCTCTCGTCGAGCGATGGCATCCAGAGACGCATACTTTTCATTTTCCCCATGGAGAGGCCACCATCACCCTACAGGATGTTGCTGTTCAGCTAGGTTTGTCAGTAGATGGTCTACCAGTGACGGGTAGTACACGGGTAAACTGGAGGCAGCTTTGTCTTGAGTTATTAGGGATCATCCCACTGGATGATAAATTGCATGGATCACGACTGAGCTTGGTCTGGCTTACCGAGCACTTCCAGGATTTAGCATTCGATGTGGACGAGGCAGCTATTCGGTGCTATGCTCGAGCATATATTTTATAGTTGATGGGTGGGTGCCTTTTTATGGATAAATTTGGGAACAACATGCATCTATTATTTCTACCTTTATTAGTGGATTTTGAGACGGCCGGACAGTATAGTTGGGGTAGCGCTGGACTCGCTTGGTTGTATAGAGAGATGTGCAGGGCGAGCCACAAAGATGTTATTGATATTGCTGGTCCGCTGTTGCTACTAAAGTTGTGGGCATGGGATAGAGTTCCGATTCTTGCACCCCACAGATTACTTCGACAGGCTCCAGATCCGATGATTGATTTTGATGATGATGTAGCCGGTTTACCATAGGGACCATTAGGGATGAGGTGAGTTTAGAATTTACATAATATTTTTATGCCGTGTATGATATATACTATTTTATTTAATTAATTTAATTAATTTATTTTGTAGAAGGAGAGATCTTTTTTCTGTCATATAGGTACCTATGAATGTGGTCTCTTCGTATCGTTATTTACTTGATCGACTGCGACCCGACGAGGTAATGAATATTGAATTTTGGTAATGATTGACTTGTTTTATTTGTTCTTGTTTAATAAATTATGCTTTAAATTATTTATAAACAGGTCACATGGCAGCCATATATTGCCGCTATGATTGTACAGTTACCAGACTACTGTCTACAGGGTCAGGTGATTTGGTGTAGTAGAGTGCCACTAGTATGTTTTTATATAGTAGAGTGACATTTACCCGATAGAGTGATGCGCCAGTTCGGGATGCGACAGGTCATGCCAGATCAGTTTGATACGTTGTCTGCACTACATCATATTGATATGAGAGGACGATCTGATCAGGATTGGTCCACCGTTCATCGGGATTATATACAGTTATGGATGAGTTGTCATGACTATATTATACATGGTGATCCATTCGATGGTACCATGGATTATCACAATCCTTATATGCAATGGTATTGTACGATCACTCGTCGATTCATCAGTCGCAATGGTGCAGTATATGATTACATGGTAAGTAATTTAAATTTTATTATTTAAATTATAATATATGTTTAAATTTTGTCAAACTAATTATTTTTTTTATTTACAGGATAGTAGTTTTGTGATGATACTTGAGCGTGCGACGACCTCCCCGGATATACAGGATATATGTCATTCTGCCCTCCATACTCTTGGCGAGCATGCATGGATTCCACTATATGAGTTTTATCAGGAGGGAGACAGGGAGGACGAGATTCCTTCGCCTTATTATCCATATGCATCTTCATCCGGAGCACCTACGCCAGCTCATCACAGACGAGGTACGAGATGAGATAGCATTGTTCCACATCCGATGCACGAGTTCATATATACTGAGGATGTGGCAGCACATTTTGATTATACTACTGCACCGAATTTCATGGGTTGGCAGCATGATTATTCCGGACATGGAGCATCATCGTCACATCATGTATCTGCACAGCAGGCATCACATGATGTAGAGCATGCTGCATATCAGGCATCACACGATATAGAGCATGAGACAGAGCAGCATCAGCCACCTCCGATCCATCGTCGTATACAGCCTACACGCACTAGGAGACGGCCACCATGTGGGACCGAATAGTCATTTATTTTAGAATTTATTGTAATTCATGTTTTCTTGTTAATTTTAAAAAATTGTGTTTTTAATATATGTATTTATTTATATGCATTGTGGTCCAAAATATATAAGAATTATTTATATAAGTGTTTATTTATATATGTGTTTATATGTGTTCTGGCCTAAAATAGACAAGAATCATTTATTTTCTTAACTAAATTTAAAAAATTATAAATTATAAAATTCAAATTATGAAAATAATAAAAATTTTATTTTCCATGGATTCTGTCATCTATTCGGTTCTCAGTCCTATCATCGTTTCGATCACCAGTCTGATTACCAAGATCAATCATCGGTTCATTTACTGGTCTTGCTACTGATTCGATCATCCATCCACCTATTGATCCGATCATCGGTCTACATATCGGTCTTAAAATGATAAGAATCATTTATTTGCTCAAGTAAATTAAAAAATATATAAAATATAAAATTAAATTTATGAAAATAATAAATTATTTTAGAATTTATTAAAATTCATGATTTGTCGTTAATTTTAAAATTTTTTTATTAAATTTTAATTAAAAGAATATTATTTGGTGAAATCGTAGATACAATCGGCGATTTATCATTATTTTATTTTATAAAAAATATAAAATTTTTAACAATTTTTAATAAATTTTATTTTTTAAATTTTTAATGTAATTTGGTAAATAATATATTTAAAATATTTTAATTTAATATATTAATTATTTAATAATAGTAATAATAATAATTTTTTTTTTTTCAGTAAAATCGTGGAAGGATCCAACCCTCGGTCCTGTCACCATCTCGATTGCCAGTCCGGCTACCACCAGGATCCGATCATCGGTTCACCTACCGGTCCTGCTACCAGTCTAACCATCGGTCCACCTATCGGTCAGACCATCGATCCACATATCGGTCTTGTAATTTTTTTATTAATTTTTTATTTTTTATAAAATTTTGATACATTCATGTATTATACAGTTATTCACGGGTTAATTTTTTTTCAGATTTTTTTTAAAAATTTTTATTTTAATAAATTGTTTTTAATATAATAAATTAATATTTTAAAATTAAAAATATCTTTTCTTTATATTATTTTTTTTTAGGCGATTTATCAAGAATTCGTCTTTTATAAAGACGAATTCAATTAAACTGAATTCGTCTTTACGAAAGACGAATTCAGTTAAATTGAATTTGTCTTTTCGATAGATGAATTCGTCTACGTTTGCCCCCCCCCACCTTTTTCGATAGACGAATTCGTCCATGTCAGCCCCCCCCACCTAGTTCGGTAAATGAATTTTGTATCACCTATTTTCATAATTTTTTTTTAAAAAGCATTATTTTAAAAAATAATTCACTATTCGCTCTCCTCGATTATTCTGATAAAAAATAAAAAATAAAAAAAAGAGAGGGAGGGGTGGGGTGGGTTGCGGTGGTGGAAGGGGGAGCTGTTGGTGGTTTTATTAAATTGCCATTTGAACTACTATTAGCTCTCCTCAATTATTAAAAAAAAAAAAAAAAGGGGAAGGGGGGTGGGGGGGAGGAGGGGGCGCTGGGGGCGGGGCGGCGGTTGGGTTTTGAAGGGCAATGAGCATAGATATCATATTTGGATAAGATGAGCAGCATAACTAATTGGTATGATGGGATCATTGGCATGAAATTCCTGTCAGACGTTATGTCGGACAAAATTATTATATAAAATATTTTTGTTCGGACTTCTTCATCCGATCGTGCTTCCTTCGGGTTGAGATGCCGAGGTTGAAGTCGGGCTTCGTCTCATCTTTGCCCAGCCACGTTTCCTCCGGGTCGAGACACCGAGATCGAAGTCGAGCTCCGCCTTTCCTTCGCCCAGCGCGCTCCCTCCGAGTTGAGACGCTGGGGCCGAAGTCGAGCTCCGCCACTCCTACGCCTGGCGCGCTCCCTCCGGGTCGAGATGCCGGGGCCGAAGTCGAGCTCCGCCTCTCCTTCGCACGGCACGCTCCCTATGGGTCGAGATGCCTGGGCTGAAGTTGAGCTCCGCCTCTCCTTCGCCCGGCGCGCTCCCTCCGAGTCGAGATGCCGGGGCTGAAGTCGAGCTCCGCCACTCCTTTGCCCAACGTGCTCCCTCCGGGTCGAGAGCTGGGGTTGAAGTCGAGCTCCGCCTCTCCTTCGCTCGGCACGCTCCCTCCAGATCGAGATGCCGAGGCCAAAGTCGAGCTCCGCCTCTCCAAATCGGCCCCACCTCGGATGAAGAGATCTGCAGCCGAAGGAGGTCGCCGCTCCTCCTAGATGACGGCCCGGTGCCCGAGGACCATGAAAAGACGCCTGCTAGGCTGCTATGATGATCCTAGCTGCCACTTACACCAAAATGGAAGGAATTCTCTGATCGAGGCTCTGCATTCTCCACCAACCGGTTGCACCCTCCGAAATTGGAAGTCAACCAATGAATCCGGATCCAGGTGGCGACAGCCCATCGATCGAGACTCTGTAAAGTTACCTAAAAGGGAGCGACCAGAAGGAATGTCAGCATGAACAGTAGCTTCCATATCCCCAGAATGGAAAGACAACCTGTCCATGGCACGAAACATCGCCGCACGCGCCCACGAGCATGGGGAAGATCCCGAGGTAAGCGGCACGCAACATCCCCAGCTAAAAGGGGCCTCTCAGATTTAAACAAGGTAAGTTGAAGCTTCTCAAGCATTCATTCAAGCTAAGCTTCGATCGAGTGAGGTCCAGCGAGAAATAAGGGGGCAGCGCAAAGGAAGACAGCTCGAGGCTAATGTGAAACCCTCAGAGGGGTTTAGACGGACACAGCCATCCAGCTCGAGCTCTCCTCTGCTATCACTCCTGCAATCTGTGCTCGGCCCACTCGCACTCTCTCACACCTTAAACTCTCCTCCTAGCATGGAGTTCATCTTCAGGGCTCGACTAGGAGGATCTGTTCTCCTAGATCGTTACTGACTTGATGATGGGGACATCATCCTGCACGAATCTCGGAGCAGCACAAATTTCGGAGCAGCAAATAAATTTGAAAAATAAATTTAGGATTTATCTTTTATTTGAAATTTAAATTAGGATTTTGTTGGTTATGATTGAGATATGGATAGGCTTATCTTATCCTATCTTTTATTTGAAATTTAAATTAGGATTTTGTTGGTTATGATTGAGATATGGATAGGCTTATCTTATCCTATCTTTTATTTAAATTTGAGTTATCCCTATCCTGTATTCAAATTCAAATGAGGGTTATGGAGCTTATAAATAACCCCTCATTCCTATTGTAAAAGGGGAGATGAAATTGAATTTTTGGGATTTGGTTTGTCAGTTGGTTTGGCAGTTGTTGTTCAGGGCTATGGCCCATTATGTCTTCACCTGCGGGTGTTGATGTTGTCTTTGTCCTTCGGGACATCGTAGGGGTGTGATGCCCTAGTTATCCCCCCATCTTCGTTTTCCTCCACATTCTTTGAAATCCCCCTCATGGCTCCAGGAGTGACCTGGGTGGCAGGTGAAATACCCTGGGCTCCGCGTGTAGTGAGATGGGTGGTAGATGAGATACCCTAGACTGCATGTAGTGAGGTGGGTGGTAGGTATAATGCCCTAGAGGTGTGAAGTCTCTCTGTGAGAGTGGGTTTCAGGGTTCGTGGTAGTCCATCCTCGTTATCCTCCATCCCTATTTTTTCCTTCGTCACCACCATAAAGAAATCAGAAAATAGAAAAAAAAATAGGATACCCTAATCTTCGGTGACTTCTTAGCTCGCCGACGATCCTATCCCTTTTCCGTCCCCCATCAACTTGGTATCAGAGCAGGAATGATGCGTGGAGCCAGAGGATGAAGGAAAAGTATGGTCTTGATACCTCCGAGTTCACATACAACCCAGCAGAGCGCAAACCCCGCTGAGCTTGACTCGACGGAGTCGAGTTCTCCCCACCTCAGGAGAATGATGGGGACATCATCCTGCACGAATCTCAGAGCAGCACAAATTTCGGAGCAGCAAATAAATTTGAAAAATAAATTTAGGATTTATCTTTTATTTGAAATTTAAATTAGGATTTTGTTGGTTATGATTGAGATATGGATAGGCTTATCTTATCCTATCTTTTATTTGAAATTTAAATTAGGATTTTGTTGGTTATGATTGAGATATGGATAGGCTTATCTTATCCTATCTTTTATTTAAATTTGAGTTATCCCTATCCTGTATTCAAATTCAAATGAGGGTTATGGAGCTTATAAATAACCCCTCATTCCTATTGTAAAAGGGGAGATGAAATTGAATTTTTGGGATTTGGTTTGTCAGTTGGTTTGGCAGTTGGTTTGGCAGTTGTTGTTCAGGGCTATGGCCCATTATGTCTTCACCTGCGGGTGTTGATGTTGTCTTTGTCCTTCGGGACATCGTAGGGGTGTGATGCCCTAGTTATCCCCCCATCTTCGTTTTCCTCCATATTCTTTGAAATCCCCCTCATGGCTCCAGGAGTGACCTGGGTGGCAGGTGAAATACCCTGGGCTCCGCGTGTAGTGAGATGGGTGGTAGGTGAGATACCCTAGACTGCATGTAGCGAGGTGGGTGGTAGGTATAATGCCCTAGAGGTGTGAAGTCTCTCTGTGAGAGTGGGTTTCAAGGTTCGTGGTAGTCCATCCTCGTTATCCTCCATCCCTATTTTTTCCTTCGTCACCACCATAAAGAAATCAGAAAATAGAAAAAAAAATAGGATACCCTAATCTTCGGTGACTTCTTAGCTCGCCGACGATCCTATCCCTATGCAGTGCCGCATCACTTGACCGTTGGAGCGCCCCCGTCGTAATCCCCGGTTTGGGTCACTGACTCTGTTTTGCAGGTCTGGGCGATTGAGCAGGATCCTGATTTACAGGAGCGCGCTCCGATCTCAACCTCAGCTACAAGCCACGACGATCTTGGCGGCAACAGATGGCATGCCAAGAAGGGGGGCAGGACACTTTCTGATCCAACCTAATCCCCCTACAAGCAACTCATCGGAAGGATGGTGACGATGCAAGCGAGAGAAGTCTCCACCAGCCGTGCGGGAGATCCCCTTCTTGTGGGGACCCGCATGTCCAGAAGGGGAGCTCCCTGCTCTAGCTCAACCACCTCCGACGGACACTCAGCTGGCTGCACTCGCCCAGCAGATGCAGATTCTCACTGTAGCAATGCGCAAGCTCCAGCACCAGCACCGGTCCTTGGCTACCCACCAACAGCCTAGGACTCCCGCGGTCCTTGCCGCAGTACCCCGCGACAGCCTACGTTCCTTTCAAGGAAGGCCTTTGCAGCCACGGGCCTCCACTGACCATCGGGGTAGTTGTCGAACCCCAGCAAAGAGGCAATGGGCCAGATCTACCGATCGGGAGAGCTAGTTTCCAACCCTCGAGCGGGTAACAGGACACCGCCAAGATCGAAAAGGCAAAATTCCACATCATACGCCTCACATGTCACCTTCTCCGGCTCTATCAATTTCCACAGAAGGTTCAACTGATGAGGCCATCAGGCGCATGGCCGAGAAGCGCATGGAGGAACAGGAGTGCAAGCTGGTGGAGTTATCCCGCTGGTTTGCAAATCTGCAGGGCTCCATCGATGAGCCAACGGGCTACGACGCCCATCCTCCCTTCTTCTGAGAAGTCCAAAAGGAGTCAGTTCCGAACCGATTCTACATACCACAGGTAGAGATTCCTACGACGGGATCACCGGCCTCCTACGATTTCAAGAAGTACGTTCGTCCATATTTCCCTCGATTAATTGGCAATGAATTATATGTTGGTTTTGTTACCGTTGTCCCCAAGCAAGTTTTATTGGAATGCTCCCAACCATGGTACGCTCGTATGATCCGGTTCCGAGGAACCGAAATTCTAGATTGCCGCAACTACCACCCATCTCCCATTCTCCCTTGTTCCCCACCCCCAAAAATAATTAATTAATTTAAAATTATATAAAAAATATAAAAAATGCCAATATTAACCACCCCGCCTGCAAGGGTGGATTGGATTTTATGATATTTGCCGAGACCATTTAACACCGAACTTTTGGCCAAAAATTGCCATCAATGCAACCATTCCAACAGTCGACGAAACTGATTAGAGCCAATTTTTCATTGAGAAGACTAACGAAATCCTTCTTCTGTTTTCTCCTGTTATTTTCTTTTTAAGCTTTTTTTTTTTTTTTTTTTTCCCTTTTTTCTTTCTTCCGGTGAACTCTAATGTTTGATGCAAAGGAGGAAGCATCAGTGGTGCTATATACGATGCAAAGTTGAGAAGCAAATGCGACGGTCATTGGACAGGGCATTTAAGTTTTTCAATGCGGCCGGCTTAACAGTTTCCCCAAAAAGTAAACCCTGGCCTGCCGGGCTGAGATTACCCAACATTCACAGGGCTTTCGATCCTGTCAATTCCTTTAGATGGGTGATCCATGGACCGGATTTTTAGACCAGGAGTAGGGCTCAGGCTGCTCCTCGATACGTGTGTTTAGAATAATTAGCCCGGGTCCAAAACAAACATCGACCCAAGAAGCACAATTGTTTGGTAATGTATGGATCGAACGAAGCCACTTCACGTCATTTCTATTTAAATTGAGCCATGGCTGGAACTAAGTCCAACTCCACTTTGGGTCATTTCTCCTTAAATCGGGCGATAGATGCAATTAAGTTCAGCCCAACTTTGGTCCAACCAAATGTCCAAAGTGGGCTCACCTAGTGTGAACTGAGTTCAGGTCCCTTGGATTGGCTCTGGTCGGGGCTTGGCCAAGGGGGAAAGAAAAAAAAAAAAGAACAAACACTGATGGAGAATAACATAAAAAACGAACAATTCAAAAATCAGCAACATCCACGGCAATCAAATAACGGAGGCCTAGACGAACGGACAAACTGGCAAAAGCAGCGGTCGGAGCAAAACGCTTAAAAAATATTAAATTTTAAAATAGATCCAGCCTGAAATTAGACTAAATTTTAAATTTTCCCCGTAAGCAATCTCAAAATATATTTCAAATGGAAGCACTTATTGTGACAATTATCTGGATGCTCGGCCTCAAAGGATCTCGATGACTTAGTCAAGAGCCACAATTCACAAATCACTAGAAAAATAATGATCCGAGATACATATACTACCATGTTCTGAGACACGTATGCCAGTACCATGATCTAAGTTAATAGCCCAGGCATGAGGGCTACTATTTGGCACACCTAATTGCGAGGTGCGAGGAAACGCAAAGCATGATAACAAAAAATGATTATCCTAATTAAAAAAGATTATCTTAATCATATCTTAACAGAAAATAATTATTTTAATCGAAGAATGTTATCTCAAACCTATTTAACTGAAAACTATTATATTTCAATACTATAAATACGTAAAAAGGGACCTTCCATATATATTGTTTAGATAAGCTTATTTATACACAATACTAATACTAAGAGGTTCACACCTGCCACAAGTTCTTAGCTTTATTGTTATCCAAATTTCAGATTAATTTAAGTATCAGAAGATTTTTCACTCAAAAACTATCTGTTAAGTGAGATTTTTCTTATAGAAAGTCCTGAGCATCACCCAGGAGTAGAACCACATCTTGCCGGAAGTTTTTGCAGGAATCATTGAGTGCCATGAAGAAGTTGAACGAGGGATTTGGCGACAACAGGACCATTAAGCATCTTTGAAAAAGATCTTAGCAATTTTTTTTCTTTCCTATAAAATTTAGGCTGGTCCATAAAAAAATTATTTTTGGATATAATTATGAATATACATCTAGCTCATCCTATAATGCAATAATTTTGCTGATTATATTAATTTAATCTATGAATCCTATAATATTTTCAATTCAATCATAAAAAAAATTTTTAGTTTTTTTTCTCTTTGATTTGAGGTATCTCTTTTGGGACTCAATAGGGTACGCCAAGTTGTTTTTGATTTGGAAGGTCGATCTTAAGGACATCCCCCTCCCCACCCCTAACAAAAAAAAAGACTCCTATTTTTTCAAAAAATCTCTATCTAAATAAGTGTCCTATTTTTTTTCTAATTTGATTTTTTTCTTTGATTTTTTTTTCCTGAATTTTAGAGTAAGGGTGTAACATTCTCTATCCAATCTTATAGTGAGTTTTTTTTTTTTTTCGGAGCAGGGGTACTTCCTATCGCAGAGATACTCGAAAATCAAATAATAAAAGAAATAGGATTCCTTCATGTACCCAAGCTTTTTTTTCATTTCTTTCTTATACAAACTCCGGGCATAATAAAAATCTTTGGCATAAATTATTATGTTTATTGATATCAATGCCCTCTAGTCTAACTATGATTATATGAATTAGGACTTAGACTCCTTCTGGGCTTCCAGTGAGACGATCACTGATACTTGATCGATGGATGGTATATGTAGTCAGGAGCTAGATTTTTTTTGATCTAGCATGTCGAATGATCACTAGCATATGCTGAGAATGCATGTATTCTAGTATGATATCAAAGATAGATTCCTTCCAGGCTTTCAGTAGGACGATCATTGGCATATAATCGACGAACGGTATGTGTAGTTAGGATTCAGTCTCTTTCGGGATTAGCCACAGATTGATTGTGGTCATAATTAGAGAGACTAGGAGAGTAAAGTAGGAATGATAGTGACGCGGGACGGATCCTGGATCATTTTTTATTCTAGAAGAAGGTCGGACCGTTGGTCGTTAAGAAACAACCCTAGGCTAGGCTAAACCCAATTTATTTTTCCTCATTTTTTTCTTTTATTCAAATAAAAACTATTTTTTATTCATATTATTATTATTATTTCTCTTTTTTTTTAATCAAATAACCCCTTTTTTTTTTTCTATTTTCTTCTTTTTTTCCTGATCTACTGAAGTCGGCCAAGAGGGACCGGCTATGCTTTGAAAGGCGTGTGGTTCCAAAATAAACCGAACCACCCCTTTGGCTTGGAGTCGGCAACCAGGGAAATGGGATCGCTTTCACAATCGTGCGCTGGTGTTTTTTCTTCCATGGACCGAGGAATCATGGAGGGGCTCGCCAGCATCGGCACCGGGCGGAGGATGATGGCGGCACGGACCTGCGGCACGGCAGTGGCTGGAAGTGATGTGGGCGGCTCGGGTGCTGGCTGGGAAGCGACACGGGCAGCTTGGGGTTGCCGGCTCGGAGGGGTTTCACCGGTGGCCGGTGGTCGCGTGGATCGGGCGGAGATTGCAGCAGGGCAGCAAGGAACCAGGCGGCCGTCGCGGGTGGAGACGGGAGCGGAGGAGACGGTGGCGGCCATGGAGGTCTGCGGCTGGCTTGATTCCGGAGCGAGCATCAGTGGCCGGAGACCCAAATGGCGGGGCGGTGGGACGATGATGCCGGACTCGGTGAAGGAAGGGGTGTCGGCGTGAATTTCGAGCGGCACTTGGTCGGTTCGGCTGTAATGGGTTGCACGGGCGGAGGGATTTTGAATGGTTTTGGGATGTTAAGCAACGACTTGAAAGGGGAACCGGGAGTTTGAGATTCAGAAAATAGAGCAGGGAAATAGGAAAACTAGGATGAAGGGGAAGAGCCAGAGGAAGAAGAAGAAATACCAGAAGAGAGAAGAGAATCAGGAAGAAGAGAGGGGGAGAATAAGAGAGCCCACGGAGAGGAGCACCAGAGAGAGGATAATCAGGAGAAGGGAAGAAGGAGGTGGGAGGAAGTTGGAACATACCCATACATCTTCTCAAATAATTTTTTTCATCGCTAAATTTTATTCAATAACTAGACTCTTAAATAGCCTCATCTAAGATATTCGATAATCTGATCGGATATCCCTAACAAATTCAAACTAAAAAACAAATCCAACTAAAGGATAAAATAAATCTTAAAATAAACTTTCAAGCTAAACAATCAAAATCCTAAAACAAATTTTAAAATAATTGTGATCCTGATCCTAAAATTTTTGATGATATCTAGTGCTGTCATCGGGATCTGTGCTGTCATCGACTCCAGGATCTTGGGTTCCAGGATTTGGGCTGGGTTGGGCTTCAGGCTTGGATTGGGCTGGGCTTCTGGGTTGGGCTGGCTTCTGGGTTTAGGCTGGGCTGGGCTTCAGGTTCTGGGCTTCTGGGTTGATCTGGGCTGCTTCAGATCCTAGGCCGATGTCCCCATCAGATAGCCATCCATGATTGTGTTTGTTTGAAAATATGGTAATTAAATATGCATCTTAGCATGATGGTGTTGAATATTTGTGATGTGGCAGGACCGATGACGTGTGATTCATGTCGGATGTCACGTTGGAGAAAGTCGCCAGACAGACATCTCACCTCAGACTCCTTCGCCCGGCCACACTCCCTTCGGGTTGAGACGCCGAGGCCAAAGTCGAGCTCCGCCCTTCTTCGCCTGGCCACGCTCCCTTCGAGTCGAGACGTCAAGATCGAAGTTGAGCTCCGCCCTCCTTCGCCCGGCCGTGCTCCCTTCGGGTCGAGACGCCGAGGCCAAAGTTGAGCTCTGCCTCTTCAGGTCGGTCCCCACCTCGGATGAAGGTACCAATGATCGAAGGATGTCACCACCTCCCCCGGACGACGGCGAACTGCCCGAGCACCACGAAGGGGCTCCCGCTAGTTCGCAATAAATGCCCCAGCTGCCACTTACATCGAAAAGGGAGGGGCTCCCCGATAGAGATACCGTGCTCTCCACCGACCATCTGCACCACCCAGAAGAGGAAGTCAACTAGCATATCTAGATCTAGAAGGCGGTGGCTCGTTGATCGAGGCCTTGCCATGTTTCTGGATGTAGAGTGACCATAAGGAATGTCAGTGCGCGCGGTACCATCCCCTTTCACAAACGGGGAAAGGCATCCCGCACACGGCACCAGGCGACACGGCACCAGGCGACGTTGCACGCGCCAGTAAACGGAGCAAGGATCCCAAGGCAAGTACCTGGTGGTCCTCCAACGGCATAAAAGAACTCCTCATAGTTTCAGGAGAAAGGTAAGCAAGAAAAAACACAATCGAGCAGAGAAGAGAAGGGCCAGCCATGCAGGACAGCACAAAAAAACCAGTCTGAGTGTTCCAGGCTACCGGAGACCTGTGGGAAAGCTCTTGACGGACATAGCCACCTCAGCTCCTCAGCCGGCACTTCTCCTGCTCCGCGCTCAACTCCTTTACACTCTTCTAGTGCATTATATTCTCCTCCGAGCGTGGAGTCTACACTCAGGGCTCGACCAGGAGGATCTATTCCCCTGATCGTTACTGACTTGACCGTCGAAGTGTCTCTGTTGAAATTTCCGACCTGGGTTACTAACTCTGTTTTACAGGTTCGGGCGTCTGAGTAGGATCCTGAGCAACAGGAGCACGTTTCGAGCTCGGCATCAGCTACAGGTCATGACGATCTTGGTGGCAACAGATTGGCGCACCAGGTAGGGGGTGGTAGGATGCACTTTGATCCAACCCAGTCCCCTTGCAAAAAACTCATCGGGAGGATGGTGACGACACGAGTGAGAGAAGTCTCCACCAGCCGTGCGGGGGATCCCCCTTCCTGTGGGGACCCGCATAGTCCAGAAGGGGAGCTCCCCGCTCCAGCTTAACCACCTCCAACGGACACTCAGTTGATCGCACTCGCCCAGCAGATGCAAATCCTCACTGTGGCGGTGCGCCAGCTCTAGCACCAGTCCTTGGCTACCCACAGCAGCCTGGGACTCCTGCGTTGTATGTCGCAGCATCCCGCGATAGCCTGCTTCCAAGGAAGGCCTTCGCAACTATGGGCTACCACTGACCACAGGGATAGCCACTGGACCCCGGCATAGAGACAACGGACTAGATCTGTTGATCGGGAGAGCCGATCCCCACCCCTTGAGCGGGTAATAGCTAGGACCTGCCGGGGTCAAAAAAGCAAGAGCTCCCGTCATGGACACCACCTCATGTCACCTTCTCCGTCTCCTTCGGCCTCCACGGAAGGTTCTACCGATGAGGCCATCAGGTGCATGGCAGAGAAGCGTCTGGAGGAGCAGGAGCGTAAGCTGGCGGAGCTTATCCGCCAGTTTGCAAATATGCAGGGCTCCACTAGCAAGCCGGCAGGCTACGATGCCCGTCCCCCTTTCTCCCGAGAGGTCCAAGAGGAGCCTGTTCCGAGCTAGTTCCACATGCCACAGGTGGATCCCTATAACGGGACCACCGATCCTCTGGTTCATCTTGAGAGTTACAAGGCCCTCATGAGAGTCCAGGGGGCTACTGATGCTTTCCTCTGCATCGCCTTTCCAGCTATTCTCCGAAAAGTAGCTCGAGTGTGGTTCACCCACCTAGAGGCGGAGAGCATCAGCTGCTTCGCTCAGCTAGAGCGGAAGTTCATGGCTCACTTCGATGCCTGCCGGAAGGTGCCATGAGAGGCGGACAACCTCTTCTCTATCAGGCAGCAGGACCACGAGCTCCTACGGGACTACGTGACCCATTTCAAGGTCTCCACGTTGAAGATCTACAACCTTGATGAGCCAATCGCTATGTTGGCGCTGAAGAGAGGGCTCAGGACTTCTTGTATAACCTACTCTCTTGATAATAAACCTCCCAAAACTTACTCCGAGCTCCTCCTCCGAGTCCAAAAGTACATCCGCGCCGAGAAGGCGGATCGCACGAGGGAGCTGGACGGAAGGCCTCTGAAGAAGCTAGTTCCCAGGGAGATTCTGGGATGCGAAAGCCTGGACCAGCCGCACTGAACTTCTGCCAGAAGCCAAAGCCGAGAAGAGATCCCATCCCGAAAGAGAACTTCACTCCTCTCGTCGCCCCAAGGGCGAAGATCCTTATGGAGATCGAGGGTGAGTGCTATTTGAGGCGCCCACCTCCGCTGAAGCCATCCAATGGTCACGACAGGATGAAGTACTGCTAGTTCCATTGTGACCATGACCACGATATCGAGGAATGCCACAACCTCATGAGGGAAATTGAAGAGCTCATAAAGAGGGGCTACCTCGAAAGGTTCATGGGAGGCAGACCCCCAATGGAACCTCAGGTTTTCGTCGCACTCCCTTCGGTCTCTGTAGTCGATAACCGCCTTACCGAGAAGCCGGTGGGAATGATATGCTGGAGAGTCGAGCGCGCTTCCAAGAAGGCCTGGGGTGGGGAGGATTTTGAGAATGTACTTCCATTTGTAAGGGAAAGGGGAGGTGAAAACAAGAATGTAAGCAATGATGCCGTGGTCATCGAGATGACGATCGCAAAACATCCTGTAAAATGCATCATGGTTGATAGTGGAAACTCCACCGATGTACTTTTTTATGATACTTTCTCTATGATGAACCTATCCTCTGCTCAGCTCAGACCTATGCACACACCCCTCGTCGATTTCACAGGTGACTCTGTAAGGGTCGAGGGGGAGATTACTTTCCTTGTTACTGTCGGGATGCCATCTCGGTAGAGTACCGTAATGATGAACTTCACAGTTGTAAGGCTTCCCTCTACCTACAACGTGATCCTTGATCGACCCGGGCTCAACCTGCTTGACGCGGTCATTTCCACAAAGTGGCTGTTGGTTCAATTCCCAACTCTTGACGGTGTCGGGGAGATGAGGGGGACACCTCAGCCGATTCAGCATTGTCTCCAAACCATCCTCGGGACCAAGGCCATCGAGGACGACCCCGGTGCCGACGACCTCGACCAAAGAATGCAGGACCCCAGAGGTAGCCCGGTCGAGCGTCTACTGTCGTATCCTCTCGGGACCGACCCGACGAAGACGGTGTAAATAGGGGCACATCTGTAAGATGATGAGCGAGACCACCTGCTGGAGTTCCTCCGGACAAATGCCGACGTGTTCACTTGGACGGCATCCAACATGCCCGGGATCCTACCAGAGATCATAACCCACAAGCTGAGCATCGATCCAAAGTACCGCTCTATCCGGCAGAAGAAGAGAAGTTTTGCTTTGGAGAGGCAAAGGGCAATTAATGAGGAGGTGGACAAACTCCTCACAGCCGGCTTTGTTTAGGAAGTGCAATATTCGAGCTAGCTGGAGAACGTGGTTATGGTAAAAAAGAATAATGGAAAGTGGAAGATCTATGTAGACTACACCGACCTTAATCGAGCCTGCCCGAAGGATAGCTTCCCTCTGTCGAAGATCAATCAGTTAGTGGACACCACCTCGGGGCACCACCTGCTCTCCTTTATGGATGCATTCTTCAGATATAACCAGATCTGGATGTACCCTAAGGACGAGAAGCACACTGCCTTTATCACTGATCGAGGGATGTACTGCTATCGAATGATGCTGTTCGGCTTGAAGAATGCTGATGCCACATACCAACGGCTAGTTAATTAGGTCTTCAAGGACTAGATTGGCAGGAACATGCAAGTCTATGTAGACGACATGCTTGTTATGAGCAAACCGAGGTCAGACCACATTGTCGACCTCGTGGAAGCCTTCCACAACCTCCGAGAGCACAATATGAAGCTAAACCCGATAAAGTGTGCTTTTGGTGTCGTAGCAGGGAAGTTCCTTGGTTTCATGATGACCCAAAGAGGTATCGAGGCGAACCCGGAGAAGGTCCAGGCCATTATCGACATGGAGCATCCGACCTTGAAGAAGCAGGTCCAGTGCCTAACGGGACGGATAGCCGTGCTGAGCTGGTTCATCTCGAGGTTGGCAGATCGATGCCTTCTTTTCTTCAAGGTGCTACGTAAGATGAATGACTTCACCTAGACGGAGGAGTGCAAGGCGGCCTTCAAGGAGCTTAAAGATTTCTTGGCATCACCACCACTACTCTCTAGGCTGGAGATAGGAGAGGAGCTCCTGCTGTACCTGGTTGTAACCCCTGGAGCCATCAGTTCGATCCTCGTCTGCATGGATCCGGACGGATGCCAGAAATCGGTGTACTACACCAGCAAGATCCTCTAGGAAGCCGAGATCAGGTACACCCGATCCGAAAAACTCATTTTTGCTCTCATTATGTCTGCTCAACATCTCAGACCATACTTCCAAGTGCATCCGAGTGCATTCGATCATGGTCTTGACGGACCAGCCCCTAAGGGTTGTGCTTAGTCGTCCCGATACATTCGGATGCTTGGCTAAGTGGGTGCTCAAGCTCAGCGAGTTCGACATCGCGTACCGGTCGAGGTCACCCTAGAAGGCCCAAGTGCTCGCCAACTTTCTAGTCGAATTGGCGGGGCTCGTTGAGGAGCCGGACCAGATCTCTCCGGAGCACCAAGAGGAGCCCGGAGCCGAGGAGGAGTCCTAGATCCTCCACGTCGACAGCGCGTCCAATGCGAGTGGATACGGTGCAGGTCTCATCCTCGCCAACAATGATGGAGTTGTAGCTGAATGTGCACTCCGCTTCTAGTTCGTCGTAATAAATAACCAAGCAAAGTACGAGGCGCTCCTCGCGAACCTCAGGATCTACCGCGAGCTGGATGTACGAAGCCTGAAGGTCTTCACCAACTCCCAACTAGTGGCCAGACAAGTCTCCGGAGAGTATGAGGCTAGAGATCCCCAGATGATGAAGTACCTGGAGTGGGTCCACTTAAGCACAACATGTTTTCGATGTTTCAGCATCTCTCACATCCCCCGAGGTGAGAATGCTCATGCCGATACACTATCAAGACTTGTGACCTTACCAGACTCGTTGCTAGGGCGCGCCCATATCGAGTACCTCGAAAGTCCAAGCAACGAATCTCCCGTAGAGGTGCAGCAAGTCATCCCGGAGCCGAGCTGGATGGATAGGTACATCAGGTTCATTACCGATGGCACTCTGCCAGAAGACCGAGCAGATGCCGGCCTTATCAAGAAGAAGGCCTCGCGGTTCATCCTCATAGAGGGACAGCTCTACCGTCGATCTTACTCTTATTTGCTCCTGAGATACTTGAGACCCACAGAGGTGGCCTTCATACTCCAAGAGATACACGAAGGCCTTTGCGAAAACCATATCAAGGGAGGACTCTGGCTTACAAGGCCCTCCGACAAGGATACTATTAGGAGACCATAAGGGAGGACACCGCCGACTTCATGAAGAGGTGTGACCGATGCCAACGCCACGCCCTATACAGCATCAGCCAGAGGCGCCGCTCTCCCAGCTCTCCACCCCATGGTTGTTCGCCCAATGGGGAATGGACATCCTTGGTCCATTTTCCCCCGCATCAGGATAACAGAAGTTCCTAATAGTGAACATCGACTACTTCACCAAGTGGGTGGAAGCAGAGCCACAGGCACGGATCATGGAAGCCAAGGTCCGCCAGTTCTTATGGAAGTCGATCATCTGCCACTTTGGGCTGCCCCACAGCATCATTACCGACAACGGACGACAGTTCGACAACAGGGAGTTCGAAGAGTTTTGTACCGAGCTCGGCATCCAGCATCGATTCACCTCGGTGGCTCACCCTCAGACCAACGGAGAAGCCGATGTGACCAATTAGACCATTCTCCAAGGGCTCAGAACCAGGCTAGACCGGGCCAAGGACAGGTGGGCGAAAGAACTCCCCAGCATTCTTTGGGCCTACCACATGATGCCTAGGACAGCAACAGACGAAATGCCTTTCAACCTTACTTTTGGCACAGAGGCTGTTGTTCCAGTCGAGCTCGGCGTTCCCACACTATGGATACAGCAGTACGACGAAGCGAAGAATCCGGCGCACCTTCTTCTCAACCTGGACCTCCTCGAGAAAATCAGGGACAAGGCCCGACTCTGAATGGCGGCTTACCGGCATCATGTAGCCCGATACTATAATGCACGGGTAAAATCGAAGGCCTTCTGCCCTGGTGATCTGGTGCTGCGCCGAGCTGAAGCGTCTCAACCACGAGAGTGTGGCAAGCTCTCACCGAACTGGGAAGGCCCCTATAAGGTGGTCGAAGCTCTCCCATATGGATTTTACTATCTCGCGAGTCTGGACGGTGCCAGATTCTCGTAGACGTGGAATGCCTGCAATCTGAGAAAATACTATCAGTAATGTAAGGCCTCTTCTCAATAGTAATAAAGATCCTCTTTTGTGCAATCTTCTTTTGCTTTGCAGGGATATTGCTGCCCGGACCAATGTCTGGCACGTTCAAGCCCGGAGTCCAACTCTCCGGCACTAAGTCCCGGAGCCCAGCTCTCCGGCACCATAGCTCGGAGCTCGGCTTTCCGGCACTCAAGCTCGGAGTCCAGCTTTCCGGCACCAAGGCCAGGAGCCTAGCTCTCCAGCACTCAGGCCCGGAGCCTAGCTCTCCGCCACTCAAGCTCAAAGTCCCACTCTTCAGCACCAAAGCCTGGAGCCCAGCTCTGTGGCACCAAATCCCGGAGCTCGGCTCTCCAGCACTCAAGCCTGGAGTCCAGCTCTCCGGCACCAAGGCACGGAGTCCAGCTCTCCGGCATAAGGCCTGGAGCCCAGCTCTCCGGCACTCAGGCCCCGGAGCCCAGCTCTCCGCCACTTAAGCCCGGAGTCCCGCTCTCCGGCACCAGAGCCCAGAGCCCAGCTCCCCGGCACTCAAGCCTGAATCCCATGCTCTCCGGCATCAAAGTCCGGATCCCAGCTCCCCGGCACTCAAGCCCGGATCCCACGCTCTCCGGCACCAAAGCCCGGATCCCACGCTCTCCGGTACCAAAACCCAGAGACCAGCTCCCCGGCACTCAAGCACGGATCCCACGCTCTCGGCACTTAAGCCACGATCCCACGCTCTCCGGCACCAAAACTTGGAGCCCAGCTCTCCAGCACTTAAGCCCGTATCCCACGTTCTCCGGCACTGAAGACTGGAGCCCAGCTCTCCGGCACCAAAGATCGGTCAGCCCAGCTCTGAAGCCAGGAATCCAGTTCCCTGGCATGACTGGAGCTGATCCCGGTGAGATTGAAAGGATCTTATCAATCAAAGCATTCAGAAGCATTCATCCACTTCATGAGCAAAGTGGAGACAACTCAGAAAGCCGAAGGATTTTCCTCTAACTTTGTTACATTTCGAGCTTGATAGAGTTAAAAAAAAAAAGAGAAAGAAGGACACATATCTGAATGATCAAGAAGTAATCTCATTATTTGCTAAAATTTCTTACAAGTATTTCTGAGCCCCGACAGGCCGGGTAGCCCAGAGCAGAAAGAAACATAAAAGAAAAATTACAAGGCCCCCAGAACTATCCAACCGGTGCCTTCCCAGCACGGTTCTCAGAAGGGGCGCCACCTTCTGGAGCTTCCGGTGGCAAGGCTTCGGCTTCGACTGCTTCCACCGGCACAACTGGGCCAATGATGGTAGCTGGTTCATCTGCCTCGCCTGAGTCAGGAGACGGAACCGAGTCCGTCGAGCCCGGGAGCCTTAGCCGGCTGATGTGTTTGTCTGGGATGAACTCCTGCACTTGGGACTTGCAATACATGAAGCCCTAGAGGAATGAGTCTGTCGCCGCCTCCTTGAATTCGAGCTTGAACTCTTGGGAGGCCTTGTATTTTGCCACCACCTTGGCAGCCCCATTCTTGGCTGACTCGGCCTGCTGAACCACGTCGACTGCCTTCTTCTTCATGGCCTCCATCGAGCTGACCGCCGTGGCAGTCTTCTCCTCCACATCTGCTGCCCTCTTCTCAGCTGCGGCAGCCTTCTTCTCGACGGCAGCAGCCCAATCCTTCGCCGTCTCTAACTCTGCCAGGAGGGACTGTGCCCGTCCCTTCTCTTGGCGGCTTCTGCATCGAGCTCCTTCAGTCTAACCTCCTTGGCCCCGAGCTCTTTGGACTTGCCCTTGGTTCGGTTTCTCTCCCGGTCTAGGGACTCCTCGAGGTCCTTGATCAGCCTCTCGACTTTGGCGACCTCGCTTTGAAGCTCCTTGGTCTTCATGGAAGCCTCCCAGGCATCATTGTTCCTCCGCTTCACCTCCTCCTTCAAGGACTCGAGCTCCGCTCCATACAGCCTGTCCCTCTTGGCCCAGGCTTTGCAGAAGTCCCTGATAAGGAGGAGCTCAGCACCAAGCTACACCAAAAAAAAGTGTCAGTAGTCCTGAATTCAAGGAAAAGAAGGCAAGGCGAGGCCGAATAAAGGAGCACTTACTGAGAAGAGTTGGATGAAGGTGCTCCCGATGGCTTCGCCGAGAAGCTTCCTGGCCTTGTCTCACCGATCGCATGACTGGACGGCGAAGTCCATCATGCGCTCGGCAAGCTTCTGGTCCCGGACTAGGGAAATGTTTGGTGCCAGCTTGAAGCGAACCCAGCGGTAATCCCTCTCCCTTCTGTCCATTGCTGATGCAGAATCATTGGCCATCTCAGCTGGAGAAGTGTCTGGGATGCGCTAGGAAATCGGCACTGCTCTGGACATCACCGCCACTGGCTCGACTCTCTCTGGTACTCCCCCCTCCTCAACCTCGACAACCTTCAGAGGAGGGGATGCTACTGTGGCAGCCGTTGCAGCGGATCTAGCCCGGACTACGACCTCGGGCTCTTGGGTTGGGAGTGGGTTGGCTCGCCTCGGCACCTCTGGAGCGGGCTCGACGGTCCTCCTGCTCAGCTCGGGGGCAGGCTCGGCCACCCTGCTGCTCTGCCTGGGATCGGGCACTGCACTTCCCTGCTCGGCTGGTGCGACAAGAGCAGTACCCGTGTCACCCTCGACACGAGCCCTTTTTGGGGGGGACTCATCAGCCTCCTTTGATACACCTCTCTCCTGGGAGAAGGAGAGGAGATCGTCCAGGGCAAACTTCATGCCTACACAAGAAGAAGATGTTAGCCCTGAGGTCGGAAAATCAAAGAGGAGGCATCAAGAGACAGTGCTCGAACCAAACTCACCCAACTGCTGAATTGGGCTGACCCCGGCTTCGAAGAGGTTTTGCTCCGACAATAGAACCTCCAGGGAGGGGACCTGGTCGACACGAAGCTGGTCGTAGATATCCCGATCAGCCGGTTCGATCGCAGAGTCCCGATTTAGGGCACAATTCGGGTCGCTCCATACCCAATCAACCCCTTCCAATGAAGCGAAGAAATATTTACTCTTCCATCTCTTGATGGAAGAGGGAAGCTCAAATTTCAGGCCTCTCGGCCGAGAAGAAATAGACGACCACCCCTCCTCGGTGGGGTGGTGCTTTAGGGTCAAGAAAGCCCTGAACAAAAAAAAATGGGCAACTATCCCATGGAAATGACAAAAAACAACAAAGTAGAAGATTGTTTTGATGGCATTGGGGACAAGCTGAGCAAGGACCAGGCGGTAGTTGCTCAGCACAGAAAGAAAGAATGGGTGGATTGGAAATCGGAGGCCTCCTGCGAGTGTCTCCTCGTAGAGGGCAATCCAGCACGGGCCACTGGAAGTGACCTGCTCTCCAGGTTGGGGGACTGAAAGCCGAATAGAGTCTGGAACACCATAGGTCTCCCAAATGGTCGCTAGTTCCTCGGAGGTGATCGTCGAGATGACCCCACCGGGACCTGTCGACCGAGAAGGTTCAGGGGCTGGTTCTGGTGGAGGAGGAGCAGAAGGAGAAGTCACTGGTTCTCTAATAACTATCCCCCTGGGCGCGGGCCTCCTACTGAGCTCAAAGCACGCCATGTCCTCCTCCTCATCGGAGGAAGATGGTAGCCTCGGCCTGGAAGGTCCGGCCTTCCTTTGATCGGTTAAAGGACGGAAGTTGGGACCGAAGTGAGACATTTTAGATGAAGAAAAAAGGAGGAGGAGGACGAAGGCAACCAATAGGAAAGAAGAAGAGGGAGACAAACGAAGCCCAAGGGAGCCCTAACCCTAGAGGAGGCCTCTACACGTCCGAAGGAAGGAGGAAACAAACTTGGTGAACCTGGAAGACAAGAACAGCCGAGGGAGGAAGAAAGGGCTTCGGTGCGATGGCGGGCATGGAAGATTTGAAAGAAGATATGTTTTGGAAAAAACTGCCTCCCTTTTCAAAATGACCGGGTGCACAACCGTACCGTGACAGCATCACTTTCGATGGATTTGCGCCACGTGGCAGCGATCGGTGAGGTTGGCGTTCCATTTCGGCTGTGGATTCCTCGAATTCTATGCCGGCAATAAGTACTCCTCGGATGTGTCCACGTGGCTCCCTCGCATTGGCTCGAAGGGCCGCCTCCCGAAGTGCCAGCGATCGTGGCCATTATTGCACCGAATCTTCGCTTTTCCATGTCAGCACCGCATTTACTCCCTTTGACCTGACCGCCGCATGCCAACGGGACTTGGAAGTAGGGGGCAAATGATGTGGCAGGACCGCTGACGTGTGATTCGTGTCGGATGCCATGTCGGAGAAAGCCGCCATGACAGACATCTCACCTCGAACTCCTTCGCCCGGCCGTGCTCCCTTCGGGTCGAGACGCCGAGGCTGAAGTCGCGCTCCGCCCTCTTTCGCCCGGTCGCACTCCCTTCGGGTTGAGACACCGAGACCGAAGTCGAGCTCAGCCCTCCTTCGCCCGGCCTGCTCCCTTCGGGTCGAGATGCCGAGGCCAAAGTCGAGCTCCGCCTCTCTAGGTCGGTCCCCATCTCGGATGAAGGTGCCAATGATCGAAGGACGTCACCACCTCCCCCGGACGGCGGCGAACTGCCTGAGCACCACGAAGGGGCGCCCGCCAGTCCGCAATAAATGCCCCAGCTGCCACTTACACCGAAAAGGGAGGGGCTCCCCGATAGAGATACCGCGCTCTCCACCGACCGTCTGCACCACCTGGAAGAGGAAGTCAACTAGCAAATCCGGATCCAGAAGGCGGCGGCCCGTTGATTGAGCCCTGCCATGTTTCCAGATGTAGAGCGACCAGAAGGAATGTCAGTGTGTGTGGTACCGTCCCCTTTCACAAACGGAGAAAGACATCTCGCACACGGCACCAGGCGACACCGCACGCGCCAGTAAACGGTGCGAGGATCCCAAGGCAAGTACCTGGCGGTCCTCTAACGGCATAAAAGAACTCCTCATAGTTCTAGGAGGAAGGTAAGCAAGAAAAAACATAGTTGAGAGGAGAAGAGAAGGGCCAGGCACGTAGGAGAGCACAAAAAAACCAGTCGGAGAGTTCCAGGCTACCGGAGACCTGTGGGAAAGCTCTTGACGGACACAACCACCTCAGCTCCTCAGCCGGCACTTCTCCTACTCCGCGCTCGACTCCTTTACACTCTTCTAGTGCATTATATTCTCCTCCTAGCATGGAGTCCACACTCGGGGCTCGACGAGAAGGATCTTCTTCCCTAAATCGTTACTGACTTGACCGTCGGAGTGCCCCCGCCAGAATCCCCGGCCCAGATTACTAACTCTGTTTTGCAGGTCCGAGCAGGATCCCGAGCGACAGGAGCACGTTCCGAGCTCGGCATCAGCTACAGGTCATGACGATCTTGGCGGCAACAATTTAGTTATGTCTGATTAGCTTATGTTTGTGAATTGTTATTAAAATATTTATACATATATTAGAGGTTATGATAACTTACTGGGCTTGTAAAGCTCACTATTTATTTTTTATATTTTATTACAGATCCAGAAGATCGTTTGGGCATTAGGACCGGTCAGTGAAGAGCTAGGATTTAGGTGTTAGTTTCTTAATTTATGTTTTAACTTAAATTTTAGTTGAATTTTGCTTACGCTGTATCTTGGATTCAGTTGAATTTGATTTAATTGTTAGTTTTTGATGAAAAACTCTAAAAATAAATAAATAATTAATAAATTTATTTTCTACCGATATTCGGTTATTCATCAGGAAAATAGGCATTGCATGTTTATTGGGATCGAAGCCCAAGGAGATGCGGCCTTATATATTGTATACTTGGAAGAGAGCGAACCTTGCATGGATCGCCAACGACTCTAATCGGAGGGCCACCTTCAAGAAGTGGAGGAAAGGCTTGGCGAAGAAAGTGAGCGAGCTCGGCACGCTTTGCGATGCCAAAGCTTGCCTTGTAGTCTATGGCCCTCGGGACCCTCTCCTCGTGGTCTGGCCATCAGTCCCCGAGGCGACGCGAGTCCTCTCCTGCTTCCGGACCATGCCGGAGATGGAGCTATCCAAGAAGAACCAGGAAGGATTAATTCCTTCGGCGGCAATGTGCAAGCTGGAACGCGAGAACCACGAGCTCGAGACGATGCTACTGATGTATGAAGGCCTCGTCGGGCGAAGCCTGTGCACCGACATGCAAGATGTGAGGAGCCTTGCATATATGGTCGAGATGAAGGTGAAGGTGGTGCAGGAGCGGATCGAGTTGGTGAGGGCGCAGATGGCCTCGGTGTTGAGCCAAGTAATTCTGGCACCACCGCTAGTGGAGGGATTGATGCCGATGCCGATGCCGGTTATGAAGGCGAAGACGCCGATGGAGGCGATGATGGAGATGCTCCAGAGGCAGGATTGGTTCGTGGATGTGATGAACCCTAATGACAACATGATATATGGTGGGTGGAGGAGATGGTGCAGCCCTACATAGACCATGCCAACAACCCATGGCTTGACCCCTCCTACTTCCCTTTTAACTGAAGATGCATCTGTCCAACTACTACTACTACTGCTACTGCTATTACTATTGCTACTGCTACTGCTTCGTTGCCTCTCATTCAGGACAGGTATTGTGAATCCGGTTGGATGAAGAGTTCCGAGATTATATTTTTTTTAATTCTCTAGATATATTCATATCAGGATTGTTGATTGAAGCATCCGCATTACCAAAAAAAAAAAAAAAACTCTTGGGATAAATAAAACTGAGAGTACTAATCTTTTTTCATGACACTTTATATGATCTAAAACAGTTAAAAGAACAAATCGGACCCTTGATGATTTTTTGGTGATAGTTTTCGCGTCTTCTCTATATGATAGCCCTTGCCGAATGGTTCGGTAGATTTGGCCAGAATTTATCATGCATGTTTTCGCTGTCTATTCTTGCCCGACTCCTTGTTGCTGCTTTGGATCTGTCTGGGCCACCGACGTCGAGAACCAACCGTGTCAGACTTCCAGCTGCAGAAATCATCCATGGTATTAACATTATATCATGGGAATGCTAATTTGAATTCAATGTGACAGCTTGAATGGGAAAGAAAATGGAATAAGTCCTCTCGCATTGAAAAGCTTCAGCCAAAATTTTCTCAAATTAAGTTTCAGAAAATATATTTTTGGATGCCGGCAAGCACTCTTAATTACGTACGTTCTGATGTTGCTTGCCTTTTCTAAACCTTGGAGAGTTAGCAAAATAATATTGTTGCCATGCAGACCAATATACAAGATGGGCGTATTATTTTGTTATTGATTGCATGGCTTGGGTTTCATAGACTGCTCTTTGATGTGATTTTGAGCACAATATGAGGTGACATGTTTTCGCGAGTTAACCATTGATAAGTTATTTGAAGTCTCTCTATCATGAATTTTTGAACTTGATATGTGTTGCATATATATACTCCTCCGGGCACAGGTTTTGGAACAAAGCCTTGCTCAATTAGTTTGAGATGGATCTTGAAATACTTAGAGCGTATTTAAATACTTGGACTCAAAAAACCATTATATTAATGAGTTGGATAGCACAATTAGAAAATATTAGATATGCTTACATTGCCTTTGAAATGGGCGCTGTCCCGAATCCTATGGAAAGAAAACAAGACCTCCCTATAGGATTTTTGGTTGGTCCACTTCAAAGGTTCCTAAATATTTGGAAATGTAATCATAATTCAAGTTAATTTTAATTGCATTAGCCAAACTCATGAATCCCATAGAATTTTGGATCCGAGCATCCAAAATAAACCCTTAAAATATTTATGAGCTACGCAAAACAACTTGAGTCTCTACTGGATGATGAATTTATTTTGCTGATCCTATATCCCGTCGTCTTACATCTTGGACTCAAATTGGCCACGATCATATTTACCCCCGTATCAAGCTAAATAATGCAACACGTCGATGTCAAAATAGTTAGATAAAAGTTTATTTTATATTGATAATAACCAAAACATAACCAGAGTATTTTTCCTCCCACCATAACTCATTTATTCAATAGCTTTATTATATTACTTTTTCATTTTTTTTTTTTTTTTTTGGTAGGAAACAAATGCCTTCCTTGCATTTATCTGATCCAAATATTACAAGCTGTATACAGATCCAGTTTACAAACCTTTATATATAGCAGAAGCCAAAACAGAGCAGTATATAACAGAAATTTAATACAATCCTCCCAAAATATTAAAGAATCCTGTAGTTCCAAATAACATAAGTCATCTGTGTTGGAATGTGAAAAGATATAAGTGGAACCAAGAAAAACAATCAGTGTGATCTCTTGCATTTTCCTTCCATAAGAAAATGTTTTGCAGTGCTGACTGTAGAAGTTGTAATGAATAAGAACATAATGACATAAAGGACTTTGCTTGAGCAGTAAATCGGTTCCATTGAGTTGACTACAGATTCCAGTCTGTAGCCTGAATTGTAATCGAAATCTTAGCAAATTCATTTGTATAATACCATTGGCGATGAAGATGATTCCTTGAGTGTCATTATGGTTTACTGTTCCATCAGCATTGTTGATTTGGCACCAGCAAGTATGAATTCCAGATTGAAAATAATACGATAGAAAAGCTCGAATTAATTTCTGGCACAGCATCAGCAACCGACTGTTCCACTGAGATAGATTCAATGTATATGGATAAGAGGCAGCAATACTCCATACAACTCTGTATGTTTGACCTAACAGATAATGCAAGGAAGTATAGTATTTCCCATACTTTGAATCTGTCTGATAAGATAGGCAGCTTCTCGAATTCTTGAGTCCTGAAGTGCATAAGTTAGTTACAGTGGAGTTTGAATAGTTATAAGTGAAACAAGCATATGATAATATTCGACGGTTCCTCCGTTGATGTGAGTAATAATGATTTGGCATAGGTTGATCTGATAAAGTTATGTAATCCATGTGTGTAAGAAGTCCTCTTAAGTGCCTGATCAGCATATGTGTCAACTGTCCTCTGCAAAGATAAAACTTTGGGCAAGTGGTAATATACATAGTCTTCCAAAGCAATAAGGCAGCCTTTAAAGATGTAAGAAGTGAAGATACAATAAATGAAGAATGCAGCAATCTGCAAGCATATGTGGAAAAGATAGCCAGCAGTTGAGACCATCTTGAAAGCTTAGAATGCCCAATCCTATAAGCATCGGTTTGCACAAATCTGAACTTGAATTTGCAGAAAGCCCGCATGAGGCAAGCCGTATAAGAAGCATAATGAGCGTTTGCCATTAGCATGATACCCAGGCCATAAATCAGAAGAAACTCAGTATATAAATACCAAGCTTTGGTAATAGAAAGAATATATAACTTCAGATAATGAATGCAATCTCGAGTGTGATGGGTAACAGAATAACCATAGACATAATGAAAATCCGTGTGTTTACCCATGCTGGATTGAACATAGGAAATCAGAGTGCATAGGCAGTCCCCAATTAGATCATAGTAGAATCCATAGAAGCATGGTAGCCCAATTTGGATTCCAATCATATGAAGTAAGCAGTAATGTACCAGAACAATGACATAGTTCCCATTTGAAATAAAGAAACCAGCATTAGATAGAAACAACCTGGAGCACCTGGTTGGATCGAATGCATCCTTGATACCTCCCTTACATAGAAATGTTGTGCCGGCTAGATAATTGACTGTGACCCTCCTCTGGAAGTTGACAGTTGCTTAATGGATGAAGACCATGTAAGAAGAAAAAAGATTAGCAGTTTTGAGCATTGTCGGCACATGAATATAACTCATCCACACCCCCCCCCCCATTTCATTTTGAAGTGAATTTGGCCCTGGATAGTGTCAGTGGAGCTAGAAGAGGGCCTGTCATAAGTATCCCAACTGAATAACCTGGTGGTGGCATGGAAAAATGAACCCTGCAAGAAGAACAAAATTGTTAGGAAAAGATTTTGTTTTATATTTTTTCCTTTTTTTTCCTCTTTTTTCTTTATATACTTTATTTCTTTCTCCTTTTTTCCTTTTTTTTCCTAATTTTGTGTTTTTTGGCACTTGAAAAATTGAAAACAGGTCAGTGGTATGAACAGCAGCACAAGTGATAGACATAAATAGCTAATAGGTGTTTTGTATATTGTCCAGCAAAGAATAGAAAAATGAACAGCAGCACAAGAGATAGACATAAAGAGCTAAAGTATGGTGCTCTTGTTTGATCTCCTTCCCCCACTTTGAATTCCTGCAAACATGGCTTTTATAAGCCAGAATAGGATGCATTGTAATGTTCATTTGGCATAGAAGGAAACCCCTTTCTATCCCTCCAAAGAATCGACACCAGCTCATGAGGGATGTCGTTGCCTTAGTAATAGATAAAGTTTTCCTGTCGCGCATGCTTAGCCAGATAATGGGCTATTTGATTAGCCTGGCGCGCAACATGGATGGCAGCGAAATTGGGTATTAAGTTCTTCCAATTCAAGATATCCAACAAAATTGGCTCGAGATTGAGCCGGCTTTGATAGTACTTATTGATGAGATTGATCACCAACTGGCTATCTCTTTCAAGAATCAAGTGTTGATGAGTATCCTCCAAGGAACCTTTGATACCATACCAGGTTGTCGACAGTTCCGCATTGAAGACCGAAGTGGTCTGGATTTGTTTGCCAGCTGCCTTTAACATGATACCCGCTAAATTTCTGATTACATAAGCTATGGTAGTAATCTTCGACTTAACTGAGGCATCAAAGTTTACCTTGATAATCCCTGCAAGGGGGAAAACCAACAAACCGATTTGGGCCCCCTACCTATGAAAAGATGGGGTAATGGTTGTTCCTAATGCCTTGGGGGGTTAACAGCCTCCATTTGGTCAATAGGCCGGTTGGTGGAAGTAAACATGAGAACCATCCGAGCAAGTTGTTTGTGGGTCAGAAATTTGTCCTGGAATAACCTATCGTTTCGCGCCTTCCATACCTACCAAATAGAATAAGCAATTATAGAGTTAGTCGTATTATCGGATTGCGTAGACATCATCATTGTTAAAAGTTCAGGAATAGAATTAGATTGAAATTTAAACTTATAGATATGCTTGATGAAGCCCCAACAATCCTTAACAAACGGGCAATGAATAAAGATATGTTCCATATCCTCCTCCTGATTAGGGCATATGTCACAATAAATGGAGTCAGCTTGTAAGATACCTTTATTACACAGAAATTGCTTAGTCTGTACTTTGAAATTGACCAACTTCCACCAAAAGGTTCTCACCCGTTGAGGAGTTTGGAGTTTCCAGATCCAGTGATAAGCAAAAGTACTTACTTGTCTAGCTTGGCCAATGTGGGGGTGCATATCCTTTTGTGCGACCTTCTGAGTTGCAGTAGGTTCCCAAGTAATTATGTCCGGCCATTTTCCTATAGGAATAAGGATGGGGATTATACTGTCCACAAGGTCCTTGGAAAATAGCCTGTTCAAGATGAATAAGTCCCAATCTCTGTTCGAAGTGATAAGCCGAGACACTTTCCAATCCTGGACATCGATATCCATATTAATAGTCGTCGACCAATAAGAAAGAGGAGTTTTAGAGATCCAGGGATCATCTAGCATAGTAATGGTATCGCCTGATCCGATATTGCAAATAATGTTAGGTTCCAGTATGTTTCCCAGCTCCGCTATTCGAGCCCAGGTGTGCGTATAGTTGCGAGGTCGTCTATAATCTACCAAAGAGGGAAGAAGACAGTACTTGGCTCGGACAGTTTGAGCCCATAAAGTATTAGGCTTCAAATAAAGTTGGCAGCCTGCTTGGCAAAGGACGCCCTTTGCTTGTGAAGCAGAAGAACAATACCAAGACCCCCATCAACCTTTGGCTTGCATACCTTGTCCCAAGAAACCAAGTGAAGACCTTTAGTATCATTCGAATGACCCCAAAGGAACGCCTTAACTATTCTTTCAATTCTCTTTATAACTCCATACGGGATGTATAGAGTAGCCATAATGTAATTAAACAAGGAGGCTAAGACCGATGTAACAAGTGTCAAACGACCCGCAAAGGATAATGATTTCAATTTCCAGGCTTCCATTCTAGCACACACTGCATCCACCAAAAAATCAAATTCATTAGAATGAAGTTTATAACCAGACACGGGAATGCCCAAATATTTCATGGTTCCAATTTTTTCTTTTATATTAAAAATAGAAGTGATACGGTTTTTGATGTTATGATTCATTGAAGGGCTGAAGGAGATGTGCGATTTTGCAGTATTGATTGCTTGACCCGAGAGATCATTGTAGGCTTCAAGAATAGTTTTTAAGAAAACGGCGTCAGTTAGAGTAGCTCGGGCCACTAGGAGCATATCTTCCGCGAACATCAAGCAAGAAAGATGCGGCCCATTGTTACCCACTTTAAACGGTCTGAGCAAATGGTGGCTGACTGTGTAATTAAGCATATTAGAAAAAATATTAGAACATAAAATGAAAAGAGAAGGGGATAAGGGACATCCCTAACGAAGGTCTCTAGCTGGTTGCAGCCAATTCGTGGGGGTTCCGTTAACAAGGATAGCATATTCGTACCCAGTGACACTTTGCATGATCATTTGCATAAAATAAAGATGAAACCTTAATTGCTGCAAAACCTTATTAAGAAAGGTCCAAAGCATTTTGTCGTAAGCCTTTTCCATATCCAATTTGACAGCCATCATAGCCCTCTTCTTAGACGCCCCATGCACAGAGTGCATGATTTCCTGGGCGAGAAGAATGCTATCAGTAATATTCCTTACCAAAACAAAAGCCCCCTGCTCCTCCGATATAATGGAGGGAAGGACAGTTTGCAATCGATTAGCCAGAATTTTAGCTACATCTTGTAGATAGTATTATAGAGACTAATCGATCAATAATCAATAATGTCCTTAGGCTGAGGTTTCTTGGGAATAAGAGCAATAAAGTCCTTTTCCAGGTCGTCGGCATATTGTGCTCCTGGAAAATATAAGTTATAGCTTGAAGCACCTCCGTGTGAATGATGTACCAAAAATTTTGAAAGAATAGTGGTGGGAAGCCGTCCAGCCCAAGCGCCTTGTCTGCCGGCATCTGCTTGATAACGTCCCAAATTTCCTGCACCGAAATAGGTTCAATTCGCGTTTCATTCTGGGATGTCGTAACAGTAGTATTCGTAGTGAACAAGGGTTCGTTGTCTTCCGGACCCTTCTTGTGCCATCTTTGCTTAAAGTGAGCATAGATCAACTCCTGTATTCTTTCATTTTCCATAGTCATATGTCCTTGCAGGTCCTTTAGGGACTGAATATTATTCTGTCTTCGCCGCATTATTGTTGAGTGGTAAAAGAACTTGGTATTTCGATCCCCCTCCTTAAGCCACGTAACGTGAGATCTTTGACGCCAAAACGTTTCCTGGATTTGAAGATTGGCATTGAATTGATGAATAAGGTCGAGGAGGTTCTTGTGATCATCATCAGAAAAAGTATTAGATTGAGTTTCCTTTAATTGCAGATCAGAAATGTTTTGTTGAAGTTTATTACCCTGTCAGAAAATGTTGCTCACACATTTCTTCCATTTTTTCAGAGCAACCTTAGTTTTATACAAAAGCTTAGATAATCTTACTGGAGGAGAGCCGCTAACATCTGCTGTCCAAGTTCGTGCTATGGTATGGTGGATACCCTGACATTGCATCCACATTTTTTTAAACCTGAACAGAATATTCGTTCTCCCCCTGTACTCCTCAATTGAAAGCAGAATCGGACAATGATCAGAAGCAAATCTCATCAGATGCTGCAGAGTAAACAAAGGAAAAAGTTTGAGCCACAAAGGGGAAACAAAGGCTCTATCAAGCCTTTCCCAGACCCTAGCATTGCCCCTTCTATTACTACACCAGGTAAATGGAGGGCCTGAATAATCAATATCTGTGAAACCAGCCTGGGCAATGCAATGATTAAATTCCTTAACATCCCTAGTGTTGCCCAGGTGGCTTCCCAAGAGGGGGGGTGAATTGGGATTAAAAACCTTTCACAATTATGTGCACTTTGAAATTCTTTTAGTGTTGTGGTGCAATATGCAATAGGAAGTAATTAAGTATGAGCAATAAAGCAACAAGAACACAAGCACAAACACAAAGAATTTAGAGTGGTTCGGAGCAATCGGCTCTTACATCCATTATCCAAGCACCACTTGGGATTTTCACTATATCCCCCAATTGGAATACAATCAGATTATTTTACCAAGCTCACAATCCAAACCTACACACTTTGGTTTTACCGAGATCACCAAAGAAACCCAAACTCCCTTTGATTTTAAACGGGATCACCAAAGAAAATTCTAACACTTGGTTTTATACCGGGATCACCAAGAACCCAACTTAGGTTTTCACAAGGCTCACCTAAAAACCTTCAACCCTCTCTTAAGACACAGCACCTTGCTGCTCTTAGAGAGAAAACAATGATAAAGAGAAGATAAACAAGCAACTACAACAAACCAAGTTTGTTTAAGTGTTGCCAATGTAGATCAAGATGAAGCCTAGCTTTGAATGCTCTTAAATACTCTTCAAGCTGCTTCTTTGCTTCTTCAATGAGTGGATTCAATGATGAAGTAGAGTTGGTAAAGCTTTGAATCCTATCTTGAAAGCTCTTGAAGTAAGGTAGGTGAAAGACTTGAAAGCTCTTCAATATCTCAAGATAAATCAATAATAATGCTCTAATCAATTGTTTAATCCCTCAAAAATAATCTCTTTTATAGTTTTTCATGAGATATGGCCATTGTAGGGGCTAGGAATTCGTGAAAGAGCTGTTGGAGATGAAATGTGATTCAAAATTCACTTTCAGCAACTAGCCGTTGGAGTGCAGGAAATGGCTACTCGAGTCAACTCGAGGTCCACGAGTCGGCTTGAAGTCTCAGACAGCCCAAAATAAATTTCTGTGAGAGTCGGCTCTTCAAGCTGGAGTCGGCTCTTGCCTTCAGTAAATTCAAAATGACAAATATCCAGAGTCGGCTCTTCAGATTGGAGTCGGCTCAAAGTCTCAGTTCACCAAAAACCCTAACTTTGGACGAGCGGCTCTTGGGGCAAGAGTCGGCTCGAGTTCTCAGCCTTCAAAAATATATATTCTTTCCATGAGTCGGCTCTTGATACTGAAACTCTGAAATTTTTTCCGTGCCGTGACACAATGAGTCGGCTCTCAATCCATGAGTCAGCTCTTCCTAAGTCTTCAATTGATGCTTCAAACTTCTTCAAAACTCTTCATCATTTAAATCAAACAAAAGCTAATCTACATAATCTTAATTTTACAATTTTCAGCCAATTTTACAAGATTACAAGATTGATAAAACTAGAACTTTTACCAGTTCAAGTTCATAAAATTACATACATAATTGAATTACCTTCCAATCAATTTGAAAACCATTTTAAACTAAAGGTAACCAATTTCCTGCTCCAATGTTCCAATGTTATGTGATCATCAAAATCATTCCAGGGGTCAACAATCTTCCCCTTTTTGATGATGACAAAACACTGGGCATGAATAAAATATAAAACACTTTACAATTACATATATTCGTATTTATCAAATAACATTGATCATAGTGTGTATCACATAGATTGAGTATCAAGGTATCAACACAGTGTGTCACAATGTATCATATGTATCAAGTATATAAAACTGAAAACCATTAACACCATGTATCATATGAGCAATAAGTATCGAAACAACACATAATATAACTGGAGTATTGCATATCGAAACTTATAAAACTAACAAGTAATAAATCTCAAACGAAATCTATATTATGGCTCCCCCTTACTATTATAATAGCATTTCTTTTTATTTTCATCAAATTTTTCATGTAAACCTGTAAATCCAATATTAAGTCCAACATTCATATTAGCCTTTTCATGTTCCAAGTCATACATTCATGCACATTCATATTAACTACCTTCTCCCCCTTTTTGTCTTCAACAAAAGGTGTAGAAGATAACATACATGTACAGTAAGTCATATATAATAAGAAGACATATGAGAGTATCATAAGAAGACATGTGGCATGAAAAGTAATATATATATATATATATATATATATATAAAAGAAAAAGTGAGTACATGAGTGATACAATACAATGTACCTCGGCACGATAAAATAGTATCACAACATCAAAATATAACAACCATAGAGTTCCAAAACATCAAGATAAAAGCCTAAAAACATCAAAAAGAAGGGCTAGGATCATCACTATGGTCTTTTTCATTGGAAGAAGAATCGACTTCTAAGATTCCAGGACTAGGTTTAAACTTAGGAAATCTAGGTCTAAGATCCCTAATCCTAGTCCTGGTAGGAGTGGTAGTTCTAGAAACTTTAGTTTTAGCTTTGGCTTTAACTTTGGACTCTAAAGAAATGATAATGGGAGTGGGTCTGATAATCGGAGGATCAAAGGATAACATCAAGGTGCTGGTAGTAGATAGAATCTCTGTGGCTGGAGTCTGTCCAATATCAGATCCTAGAATGTCCATACCAGCATCAGCCTCTGCAGGAATATCAATAAACTATGCAGCCTCTCCCTGCTCACAATCAATGCCAGTACCAATGCCAGGTGCTGCAATCGAAGTCGTCGGTATAAACTGGCTGGCATAAAGCTATTTAAGAATGGTCATAATCTCCTGGAATCCGTGCTGCATCTCAGACTGAAGTAGAGTAATCCTGGTGTCAATGTCAGATCTAAGATAAGATATCTCATCCAGTACTCTCTGTAGTCTGTCATCTGCATCGGGTCCAACAGCTGTAGATCTCATGACTGGTGAACAAGGTATGGTAGGAGCTGGCTCTGACGGTCCAGCCTCATCAGCATGTGTATCAGCCTCCTCACCAAGTCCCTCTACTGCCTGAGAGTCCTCCTCTGAGTCATCTGAGTGTGCAACTGATATACCTGAAGTCTTCCGAGTCCAATGACCGTCTACTTTTATAAATCCCATTCGAGTAAGGGATTTCTGAGTGTATCTATCAGTGTGCAGAAGTAGCCGGCTATCCTCACCTGTCAGTCTATCAGGGCATCCTGAAATAGAAGTGTGAAGACCATCCCATACGGTAGACAGGCTCGGGTCCTACGAACCGCCTATCTCATCCGTGAGAGCACGATAAAAGGTAGATTAAGGGCCTCCCCCTCAATCAGACATCTCATAAAAACAAGGTCATGCTCGCTGGCCCAATCAAAATGCCCTGTCCAGGGCAAGAAAATACGACTGATAATGTTGTGCAACAGCCTCATTTCCAATGAAAGCTGCTTTGCACTAACATGCACAATACCCTTAACATTTGATCTTTCCAGTACAAGTCTAAGGGTTTTCTGCTTTTCCTTTAGAACTAAGTAGCATTCACCTTCTTTTGGAATTTGGAGGATGTTTGACAGTTTCTGCTCACTAATCTTAATGTGCTTTCCTTTTACAGTTCCTTCGATATGAAAAGCACCTAAAGACATACTTTCAAAGAATTGCTTGACCAGATTGGGATAGGTGGGTAAATTCAATAGATAGAAATTCTTCCACCCCTATTTATCTAGCCAATCCCCAATTTGTAATTATTCTTGCTCCAAGAAATCAAAATCAATGCACCTACCAGGAGTTACTTGACGATTGCCCATTAGAATCACTTGCCTGGGTGCCTGTGGCTCTTGTTCATGCTCAATGTGCTGCTCTTCCTCAGGATTGGAGGTGTCCAAGCGCTTTTTCATTCTCCTTTTCTCTGCAACAGTCCAAACCTCCACCGGGATTTCTTTGCTACAGCTTTGCAGGGTGCCATATAGCTAGGATTAAGAGTTTGGAGAGCTTAGAGAGTGTTCTAGGAAGTTTTCCTAAGGTGGGAAGAGGAGTCGGCTAAGTGGAATAGAGCAAAAAGGAAAGAAACAGTGAAAACTAACCTAAAAAGCCCTATTTAAAAATTTTCGGCCCGACTCTTGAGTTGGCTCACCGAACAACCTAATGACTCGAGTCGGCTCGAGCCAAAAATCAACCAAAAAATCAAAAAAGTCAAAATCAATTTTTATGGATTTTTTGATACTAAAATAGGTTATCTTAGGCTCCAGAGAGAAATTTGAAATACGTAAATAATATTTCCTTATTTTTTCAAAACTTAGGTTAGAAAGTTTAGAATGGGTCACACAGTCCTAATTCGCCTCTAATTTTCTCAAATCTATCTAGACTTAGGGGTTCAATAAAAATGTCAGCAAGTTAATCTTCAATAGGTACAAATTCTAGCTCAACAATATAATTTAAAACATGATCACAAATAAAATGATATATAATTTTTATGTGCTTAGTTCGTGAATGCTGAATTGAATTTTTGAACAAATTAATAGCACTAGTATTATCATATTTAATAGAAATTTTGGATTGGACAACACCATAATCTTCTAGTTGTTGCTTGATCCATAATACTTGAGCACAACAACTCCCAGCAGCTACATATTCTGCCTCAGTAATATATAGTGCTACAGAATTCTATTTGCGACAGTGCCAAGAAATCAAATTAACACATAGAAATTGATAAGTGCCACTTGTACTTTTTCTATCAATTTTACAGCCTCCATAATCAGCATCAGAATAACTAATTAATTTCAAAGATGTATGTTATGAATACCATAAGCCTATATTGCATGTGCCTTTCAGATATTTAATGATTCTTGTAACATCTATGATGTGTGACTCTTTTGGATTATATTGAAATCGTACACATATACAAACACTAAACAAAATGTCAGGTCTACTAGCTGTCAAATAAAGTAAAGAACCGATCATACCTTGGTACAGCTTTTGATCAACATTTGTGCCATTCTCATCTTTGTCAAGTCTACATGCAGGATTCAAGGGTGTTCCAATTTCTTTGCTTGATTCCATGCCAAATTTTTTAATAATCTCCTTAATGTATTTGGCCTGGTTAATCAGGATACCTTCTTTAGTTTGTTTGATTTGAAGTCCAAGAAAATAACTCAGCTCACCCATCAAGCTCATCTCGAATTCACCCTGCATTAGCTTAGCAAAATCTTGACACAAAGATTCATCAGTAGATCCAAAAATAATATCATCAATACAGATTTGAACAACTAAAATATCATTATTTTTTCTTTGAATAAATAGTGTAGTGTCAACACTACATCTTACAAAATCATTTGCAATTAAAAACTTACTTAATCTGTCATACCAGGCTCCAGGTGCCTGTTTGAGACCATACAAAGCTTTATTCAATTTAAAAATATGATTTGAAAAAGTGTGATCAATAAAACCCGGTGATCAATAAAACCCGGTGGTTACTCTACAAAAACTTTTTCAGATAGAAAACCATTCAGAAATGCACTTTTTACGTCCATTTGAAATAATCTAAAGTTCATAAAGTATGCTATTGCCGCCAAGATCGCCGTAGCTCGTAGTTGCTGCCGGCGCCGAAGTGTACTCCCTTCATTGCCTGGCGGTCCTCTAGTCCTGGACCTGCGAAACAGGGGTTAGTGACCCGGGCTAGGGTTTCCGGTAGGGGCACTCCGATGGTCAAGTCAGTGACGATCCAGGGGAACAGATCCTCCTAGTCGGGCCCCTCTTGATGGATGCCGTGCTAGGAGGAGTAAATGGTATAAGAATGAAGACGAAAACGTAGCAGGGGGAGAATAACGATGGGGACAGAGGGGTTCCCTGTTCTACCGCCTCTCCTTGTTTCCCTCGTTTTCCTTCAGTAGTAGTGGTGGTGGTGGTTTGCCCTCTTGATCGAGCTTGCACTTATGTTGGTATTGTGTTGTTGTTACTTTCCTCCTTCTGGGGGTGTCGATTGTTCTTTGTAGTTGAAAAAAGATCGTTGGATGCTTGCCTCGGGATCCTCGCTAGGCTGGCAGGCACGTGCGGCGGGATTCCATGCCATGGATGGGACGTCTTTCTTAACATACGGTAGGGAAGCTTCCATTCATTCTGACATCTTCTCCGGTCGTCCCATACCGGGAAGCTTAGCAGAGCCTCGATCTGGGGGTCGCCACCCCAGGGGTTCGTGCTCTCTGACTGGCCCATCCTCCTGGAAGTACGGGCGGACAGGTAGTTATTGCGGTATGGGAGGTGCCGCTCCGTAGTCCTTGGGTGGCTTGCCGGTGTCCTGGGATGGCAGGGCTTGCTCCGACCTAGACGCTCCGAGCTTGCGGGGTCACCTCGGTGGAGGAGGGCAGAGTACAGGCCCGGTCCGAAGGGCTCGCGCTTGGAGAGGCTCCATGCGATAGAGGAGGGTTGAGCTCGACTCCATCCATAGGGCTCAACCTCTGAGGGTCTCGCTCTGGAGGGCAGAGTGCGGGCCCGGTCTAGAGGGCTCGCGCTCGGAGAGGCTCCACGTGGCGGAGGAGGGCTGGGCTCGACTCTGACCATAGGGGTCAACCTCCGAGGGTCTCGCTCTAAAGGGTAGGGTGTGGGCCCGGTCCAGAGGGCTCGCGCTTGGAGAGGATCCACGTGGCGGAGGGCTGAGCTCAACTCCGACCATAGGGCTCAACCTCCGAGGGTCTTGCTCTGGAGGGCAGAGTGCGGGCCCGGTCCAGAGGGCTCGTGCTCGGAGAGGCTCCACGTGATGGAGGAGGGCTAAACTCGACTCTGACCACAGGGCTCAACCTCCGAGGGTCTCACTCTGGAGGGTAGATTGCGGGCCCGGTCTAGAGGGCTCACTCTCGGAGAGGCTCCATGTGGTAGAGGAGGGCTAAGCTCGACTCTGACCACAGGGCTCAACCTCCGAGGGTCTCGCTCTGGAGGGCAAAGTGTGGCTCTGGCCTAGGCATCCCGAGCTCGTGGGTTCGACCTGGCAGAGGACGGAGCTCGGCTCATTGTCTCGAGGGAGCTCAGCTCAGCTCGATAGAGCGGTCCGGGCTAGAGAGTTGACTTGGCGTTCGATGCGGTGGCCTCCTTTGATGTGGTGCCTGTCAGCTCCCCCACATCAACGATCTCGCCACATCATTTGCCCCCCACTCCCGAGGCTCGTGGGTGCACGGTGCTCGGGCTGAAGGGAGTAATTATGATGTTAGTGTGGAAAGGCGGAGATCTGGCGCAATGATGGCTATGATTGCTGCCGCTTCATGAGATGGTCCTGTGGGCCAGTGCGGGGGTGCCACATGGCCACGTCTGAGGAGCAGTTAATGTTGGCACAGAATTCAGAGCGGTTGGGACGTCCTTTTCATCGATGGGCAGCACGTGGCGTGGATCCGTTGGCGAGGGGGTCATAACGGCACGGATTTGACGAGTCTTTTCGAAGTTGAAAGAAGTTTTTTACCCAAAACTTCTATTATTTCAAATCCTTCGCGCCTGCTGTAGTGCTTGGACCCTTACTTCTCCATGATCCGCTTCCGCCCTTCTTCCCTCTAAGGAACCAGGTCGGTCCTGCCCTTCTTCCTCCTTTCCCTTTGGGGTAGGGTTCTTCTTCCGAGTCCAGTCTTTCCTCTCCTTGGGTCCTTTTCATAGGATGTCTCATCCCGGTCCTTTGGTACAGGGGCTAGTGTCTTCCTCCTCCGATGAGGAGTCGGAAGGGGCACGGTTCAAGTTTAGTAGGAGACCGGCACTTCTAGTTCGCCCTGTGTCCATTAAGAAGCCAGGGGCTGCTTCTTCTCATCCTTCCCGCCTTCCTCCCCCACCCGAACCAATTTCTGAGTCTGTTTGGTCAATAGGTCTGAGTGGGATCGCCTCGACGATTTCTGTCACGGAGCTGGGGACCATTCGGGATGCCTATGGCATCCCACACTATGTCCGGCTTCTAGTCCCTCGGCCCGGGGATAGGGTCACTTCAAGTGGCCTGGGCCGGATTGCCTTCTACAAGGAGACCTTCTCGGGAGGGCTTCGTTTTCCTTTCCACCCCTTCTTCATGTCCATGCTGAGCAATTACCGCCTGGTCCCCGCTCAGCTAGTCCCTAACGCCATTAGGACTATCTTTTCTTTCATTGTCCTCTGCCATATCCACGGGTTTTTTGTCCGGTTCTCCTTGTTCAGGGCATTCTTTATCCTAAAATGCCACCCGATTGAGGACGGGTGGTGGTCCTTGTCCTCCCGTCCAAAGGGCATTAGATTCGAACTCCCCTCTCCCATCAAGGGATGGAAGAGCAAATTCTTCTTCGTAGCCGTTGAGGGAGTCGACTGGGCTTGGAGTGATCCGGACCAGTCCTCTAACCGAATCTCCGTGGTTGATGCAGCTGACCAAGATGACTATGAGCAGCTTCGCACTGCCTAGATCCCTTCTCTCGATGTCTTGCTGTCGGAGCAGAACCTTTTTGATGCCAGGGTTGACCCGACGAGGGGGTCGGGTGAGTCCGGCCTAAGTTTTTCTTTCCTCCATATATGTTTTCTCTTCTCTTCATTTTGGGCTAACTTTCTTGGCTTATGACCCGTTGTTAATCTGTGTGCAGGGATGACCTTCTCGGAGAGTGACCTGCTGTCGATTACCAAGAAGAGGCTGCCCACTGGGATGGCCGATGAGCCTCCCCCGAGGCGAGCCCGGGTCAAGGGTGTATCGATGGCTGCCCCCGCCATGCCAGTCGCCTTAGGGAGGAGGGAGGCTGGGGAAGCTCCTGCACCATTCGCGACACTAGGACTGAGTCAGTGGGTAGTTCAAGGAGTCAAAGGGTGGACGAGGCCACAGGCCGAGGTCCCTGCTCTGGAGCTCGAGGCGGTCGCCCAGGCCGGTGTTGCTGCCACTGCCATGCCCTCCCGCTCCTCGAGTCCAGTGATGATCGAGGTCGCGGGGGAAGAGGCCCATACTGGAGCTCCTACAACGAAGGCTCCGGCTACGATGGTGCTGGATCCCCGACCGGTCCCTAGGGGTCCCAACGCTGGGGGGACGGGCGCACCCGCTCCTCGAGAGAGCAGGAGGGACGTGGCAAGGCGTCGTCTCCTGTTCAAGCTGGGGCCGGAGAGCTTCTTGCTTGACAACCGTGCCCTTGCCGCTTGCATGATGGATTTCTCCTTCCAACCATGCGATCGGCAGGAGATGGCCAGGTTGCAGCTGGGAGATGTGATTGATAGCATCTTCCCCCAGCTTTACACGGTGAGCGACTTCATCCTTTTCTTCTTCTTCTTCCTTTTCTCTTTTACCAACTTTCCATATGGTGCAGGTCGGTGTCGAGGCCCTTTTCGCCAGGAGCAGCTGCCGAAACTGGGAGCGAGCTGAACAGCAATAGGCGACCGAGATCATGTCACTGAAGGCTAACCTGAAGGGGAGGGCTGACTCCGAAGGGGTGCTCGACCGACGGGTCAAGGACCTCAAGAGGCAACTCGTCGACTCTGAGGGGCGAGCGAGAGAGCTTCAGGAGAGCCTCGACCGAGAGCAGGGCCAGTCGAGGAAGAAGGCTGAGGAGCTCGCCAATGCTGAGCGGAGGTTGGGCATGTTCAACGTCGAGGCGACCCGGCAGAAGGGGATAGCCCAGCCCCTCTAAGCCCGGCTAGCGATGGAGAAGGAGAAGTCGACCACGGCCCAGAGGGCGACCGAGGAGGCGGCCAAGTTGGCTGAGTTCACTAGATGTGAGGTTGCCGCAGCGAAGAAGGAAGCTGGGAAGGCGGTCGCAAGGTACAAGGCCTCGGAGGAGTTCCTTACCGAAATCCAATAGATGGCGTCGGACTCTTTCTATAAGGGCTTCATGTGCCTACGCCACCAGGTGGAAGGGTTCATCTCGATTGAGGGCTGTAGCAACCTCGGCTATCCCGGTACTTCGGACCAGGAGGTGGGTGCTGAGGAGGCTGTCGCTCCCGAGCCTTCTATGCCTGCCGAGGTTGGGGCCGTACTGCCCGAAATCGGAGTCGCACAGCCGGAGGTCCCCGCAGACGAAAACTCCCAGCCCTGTGGCCTAGCTGAAGGGTCAGCCGGAGGGTAGTCCCTTTCTATTTCTTTTGTATTTTGTTTTATTTCTGTACTCGGCTGGGCCACCTAGCATGTCGGGGGCCCGCAGAATGCTTGTAACTGGGATTCAGTTAATAAATTTTGAACTTCCTTGCAACCTGCTTTCTGCTTGGCTCTTCCCTCTTTCTTTTCTCTTTCTTTCACTCCCCTTTCTCTTTCTTCTTTTTTTTCTTTTTTTTTGATGAGTGGGGATATCAGAGAAGAGGGTTTCACCTCGCCTGGGGTCGAATCATCGGGCTTCAGCATTGACAAGTCGAGTGCAAGGTTCTGGCAGTTGTGAGCTGTCGGGCTTGATAGTTCCTTGGCCGGGGAGCTGGGCCCTAATCCAAGGTGCCTGAGAGTTGGTCTCGGGTCTTGGATGCCTTGGAGCTAGGCTCGAGGCCTTCCTGGCCAGGGCGCTGAGTCCCGGTCCAGGGATTGCCTGATGGTCGTGCTCAGGTCATTGGTGCCTTGGAGATAGGCTCGAGGCGTTGATAGGAGCTGCTTGGCTCGAAAATTCCTTGGCTAGAGATCTGAGCTCCGATCTTGAGTTGGCGTCCTGGAGCTGGGCTCGGGGACGTTGATGCTTGAGAGCTGCATGGCTCGAAAATCCCTTGGCCGGAGATCTGAGCTCTGGTCTTAGGTTGGCATCCTAGAGCTGGACTTGGAGACGTTGATGGGAGCTGCTTGGCTCGAAGGTCCCTTGGCTGGAGATCTGAGCTCCGGTCTTGAGTTGGCATCCTGGAGCTAGGCTCGGGGATGTTGATGGGAGTTGCTTGGCTCGAAGGTCCCTTGGCCGGAGATCTGAGCTCCGGTCTTAGGTTGGCATCCTGGAGCTGGACTTGGGGACGTTGATGGGAGCTGCTTGGCTTGAAGGTCCCTTGGTTGGAGATCTGAGCTCCGGTCTTGGGTTGGCATCCTGGAGCTGGGCTCGGGGACATTGATGGGAGCTGCTTGGCTCAAAGGTCCCTTGGCTGGAGATTTGAGCACCAGTCTTGGGTTGGCATCCTGGAGCTGGAATTGGGGACGTCGATGCTTGAGAGCTATGTGGCTCGAAAATTCCATGGCCGGAGACCTGAGCTCCGGTCTTGGATTGGCGTCTTGGAGCTGGGCTCGGGGACGTTGATGCTTGAGAGCTGCGTGGCCCGAAAATCCCTTGGTCGGAGATCTGAACTCCGATCTTGGGTTGGCGTCCTGGAGTTGAGCTCGGGGACGTTGATGCTTGAGAGCTGCGTGGCTCAAAAATCCCTTGGCCGGAGATTTGAGCTCCGGTCTTGGGTTGGCATCCTGGAGCTGGGCTCGGGGACATTGATGGGGTTCTCCTGCAAGATAGATAAACACTTATGCAAGGAAAAACCATTATCATTATTATTACTGGGAAACCTTACATCATTGATAGTATTTCTGCAAGTTGCAGGCATTCCACGTTCGAGGGAACCTGACGCCGCCACGATCTTCGAGGTAATAGGCCCCTTGTGAGAGGGCTTCAGCTACTTTGTAGGGGCCTTCCCAGTTTGGTGAAAGCTTACCGCACTTCCTGGGCTAAGACGCCTTTGCCCGCCGTAGCACCAAGTCTCTGGGTTTGAAAGCTTTTGGCCTGACCCAGGCTTTGTAATACCGGGCTACTCGTTGCCGGTAGCCCACCATTCGTAGTCAGGCTTTAGCCCACCATTCGTAGTCGGGCTTTATCCCTTGCTTCTTAGAGGAGGTCCAGGTTGAGCAGGAGGTGTGTCAAATTTCGTGCCTCGTCATACTGCTGCACCCGTAATGTGGGCACATCGAGCTTGACCGGGATGACCGCTTCGACATCGAAAACAAGGCTAAAGGGCATCTCGTTGGTTGCCGTCCTGGGCATTGTGTGGTAGGCCCACAGGAGCTTGGGAGTTCTTCTGCCCACCTGCCCTTACTTGATCCAGCCTGGTCCTGAGTCCTTGGAGGATGGTCCAGTTGGTCACCTCGGCTTCTCCCTTTGTTTGAGGATGGGCCACTAAGGTGAATCGGTGTTGGATGCCGTGCTCAGCGCATAACCCTTCGAACTAATGATTGTCGAATTGTCGTCCATTGTCGGTGATGATACAATGAGGGAGTCTGAAGTGGTAAATGATTGACTTCTAGAAGAACTGGCGGACATTGGCTTCTGCGATCCAGGCTAGCGGCTCTGCCTCGACCCACTTAGTGAAGTAGTCGATCGCCACCAGCAGGAATCTTCGCTGCCCTGGTGTTGGGGGAAATTGTCCCAAGATTTCCATTCCCCACTGGGCAAAAGGCCAAGGGGCTGAGAGCTGGGAGATCGGTGCCGCCGGCTGACACTATATATTCGCATGGCACTGGCACTTGTCTCACCTTTTAATGAAGTCAGCGGTGTCCTCCCTCATGGTCTCCCAGAAGTACCCCTGGCGAAGAGCTTTATAAGCCAGCATTCTCCCTCCCACGTGGTTTCCGCAGAGGCCTTCGTGTATCTCTTGGAGCATAAAGGTTGCCTCAGCGGGCCTTAGGCATTTTAAGAGTGGATAGGAGCAGGATCGGCGATAGAGCTGGCCCTCCATTAGAACGAACTGGGAGGCCTTCTTCTTGACGAGGGTAGCTTCTATGCGGTCTTCGGGCAGGGAGCTATCAGTGATATACCGGATGTACTTGTCCATCCAGCTCGGCTCGGGGGTAACTTGATGCACCCCCGCCAAGCTCTCGTAGCTGGGACTCTCGAGGTACTCGATGTAGGCGCGTCCCAGCAACGAGTTCGGCAAGGTCGCAAGCCTAGACATCGCATCCGCGCGCGCATTCTCCCCTCGGGGGATATGGAAGATGCTGAAGCATTGGAGGCCTGTCGTGCTTACGCGGACCTGCTCCAGATACTTCATCATCTGGGTGTCCCTTGCTTCAAATTCTCCGGAGACTTGTCCGGCAACTAGCTAGGAATCGGTAAAGACTTTTAAGTCCTGCACACCCAACTCGCGGGAGACTCTTAGGCCCGCGAAGAGTGTCTCGTACTCCGCTTAGTTGTTGGTCGTGGCGAACTTGAAGCGGAGGGCGCATTTCACCACAACCCCATCGCTATTAGTGAGGATGATGCTTGCTCTGCTCCCGCCAAAATTGGATGCTCTATCCATGTGGAGGATCCAAGGCTCTTCTCCTGGCTCGGGCTCCGTTATTGTCTGCTCTGGCTCCTCGATGAACTCGGTACACTCAACCACGAAGTCGGCTAGGACTTAGGCCTTTTGTGAAGTCCTCGGTCGGTACACTATGTCGAATTCGCTGAGCAGCAGGGACCACTTAACCAATCTCCCAGAAGTCTCGGGTCGACTGAGTATGGTCCTCAGTGGCTAGTCCGTCACGACCACTATTAGGTGTGCTTGGAAGTAGGGCCTGAGACGCTTAGCAGACATTATTAGTACAAAAATGAGTTTCTAGGAGCGAGTATACTTGATATCCGCATCGCGAAGGATTTTGCTGGTGTAGTATACCGGCTTTTGAGATTTGTCCTCGTCTGCACGGACGAGAACCGAGCTGATAGCTCCCGGTGTAACCGCCAGGTACAGCAGAAGCTCCTCCCCCTCCTCCGACCTGGAGAGCAATGGGGGAGAGGCAAGAAAATTCTTTAGCTCCTCGAAGGCTGTTCTGCACTCCTCTGTCCAAGTGAAGTCATGCATCTTGCACAACGCCTTGAAAAATGGAAGGTAGCGGTCGACCGACCTCGAGATGAATCTGCTGAGGGCGGTGATGCGCCCCGTCAGGCACTGGACCTGCTTCTTGGAGGTCGGGTGCTCTATGTCGATGATGGCCTGAACCTTTTTTGGGTTTGCTTTGATGCCCCTCTGGATGACCATGAAGCCGAGGAATTTCCTTGCCGCCACTCCGAAAGAGTACTTCGTCGAGTTCAGCTTCATCTGATGTTGATGCAGGTTGTGAAAGAATTCGGCGAGGTCAGCAACTTGGCTCGAGCTCGGCCTGCTCATGACGAGCATGTCATCCACATACACTTGCATGTTGCGGCCAATTTGGTCCTTGAAGACCTTACTGACCAGGCGCTGATAGGTGGCTCCTGCATTCTACAGACTAAAAGGCATCATTCTGTAGCAGTATGTCCCTTGGTCGGTGATGAAGGCGGTGTGCTCCTTGTCTTTTGGATGCATATGGTCTAGTTATACCCGGAGAACGCATCCATGAAGGAGAGCAGCCTGTGGCCAAATGTGGCATCCACCAGCTGGTCGATCTTCGGTAGGAGGAAGCTGTCCTTCGGGCAAGCTTTGTTGAGGTTGGTGTAATCTACGCAGATCCTCCACTTGCCATTGTTCTTCCTTACCATGACCACATTCGCCAGCCAGCTCGGATACTGGACCTCTCGAATGAAACCAGCATCCAGGAGTTTATCAACTTCCTCCTTGATAGCTGCTTGTCTCTCCGGGACGAAACTTCTCTTCTTCTGCCGAACTGGTTTGTGCTTCGGGTCAACACTCAATTTATGAGTAATGATGTCAGGAGGGATACCTGGCATGTCCGTCGCCGTCCAGGCGAACACATCTGCGTTCGCCCGCAGGAACCCTAGCAGTTGGGCCCTCTCCTCCTCGGGTAGCTGGGCTCCGATCTGCACCATCTTCGTGGGATCGTCTCCGAGTGGGTAAGAAAGTAGACGCTCGACCGGGCCTCCCCTGGGGTCTTGGGCCCTCTAGTCGAGGTCATCTACACCGGGGTCGTCCTCGGGGACCTTGGCCCCAAGGAGGGTTTGGAAGCAATGCTACACCGGCTGGGGTGCTCCCCTCATTTTTTCGACACCGTAGGGAGTAGGGAACTGTACAAGTAGCCTCTTGGTGGAGACAACGGCATCGAGCAAGTTGAGCCCGGGCCGATCCAAGATCACATTGTAGGTGGAAGGGAGCCTTACAACCGTGAAAGTCATCATGATGGTCTCTGCCGAGGTGAGGTTCTGGCAGTGACCGGGAGAGTGATTTCTCCTTCTACCCTTACGGAATCACCTGTGAAACCAACAAGGGATGCATGCACAGGCCTAAGCTGATCAGGGAAAAGATTCTTCCTGGAGAAGGCATCATAAAAAAGCACGTCTGTGGAGCCTCCACTATCAACTATGATGCGTTTTACAGGGTGCTTCACGATCGTCATCTTGACGACCACGGCATCATTATTTACATTTTTTCTCCCATCTTCTCCTTCCCTCATAAAGGGGAGTATATTCTCAAGGTCCCTTACCCCCTGGGTCCTCTTGGACGTGCGCGCAGCTCCCAGGAGATCATGCCCACCGGCTTCTCGGTAGGACAGTTGTCGATGGTTGGAGCTGGCGGGAGAGCGACGAGTACCTGGGACTCCACTTGAGGTCTACCCCCCATAAACCTTTTGAGGTAGCCTCTCTTGATGAGTTTCTCAATCTCCCACTTGAGGTTGCGGCATTCCTCGGTGTCGTGGCTGTGGTCATGGTGAAAGTGATAGTACTTTGTCTTATCATGACCGGTGGAGGACTTTAACGGAGGCGGGCATCTCAGGTAATCCTCGCCTTCGATCTCCATAAGGATTTTGGTCCTCGGGGCGAGGAGAGGGGTGTAACCCTCCTCGGGAATGAGAGCCCCTCTCGGTCTTGGTCGGTCCCTCCGGGAGCTCAGGGCCTGGGGTGCTGGCTTTCGGGTCCCGGGTATCTCGGTAGGGGCCGGCTTCTTCAATGGACTTCCATCGAGCTCTCGCCTCGTATGATCCGCCTTCTCGGTGTGGATATACTTTTGGGCCCGGAGAAGGAGCTCGGAGTAAGTCTTGGGGGGCTTCTTGTCCAGCGAGTAGGTCAGGTAGGAGGTCCTGAGCCCTTGCTTCAATGCCAGCATGGCAACTAGCTCATCGAGATTGTAAATCTCCAACGCGGTGGCCTTGAAGTGGGCCACGTAGTCCCGCAGGGGCTCGTAGTCCTGCTGCCAGATGGAGAAGTGGTTGTCTGCCTCTCGTGGCAACTTTCTACAGGCATCGAAGTGAGCCACGAACTTCTGTCCTAGCTGGGCGAAAGAGCTGATACTCTCCGGCTCCAAACAGGTGAACCACACCCGGGCTGCTTTCCGTAGAGTAGCAGGAAAAGCGATGTAGAGGAGAGTCTCAGTGGCCCCCTTGACCCTCATGAGAGTCCGGTAGCTTTCCAGGTGGTCCAGGGGGTCGGTGGTCCCATTGTAAGGATCCTCCTGTGACATCCGGAATCGATGCGGAATTGGCTCCGCTTGGATTTCTTAGGAGAATGGGGGACGGGCGTCGTAGGCCGCTGGCTCACTAGCGGAGCCCTGCATGTTGGCAAACCGGTGAGAAAACTCTACCAGCTTGCGTTCATGTTCCTCCAGGCGCTTCTCCATCGTGCGCCTGATGGCTTCATCAGTGGACCCCTCCGTCGAAGGAGACGGAGAAGGTGACATGGGTGCATGGCACCCGTGGCGGGGGGTATTACTCCTTCTGCCTCGGTGGGGTTTGGGCACCTCCCACCCAAGGTTCGGTGAGCGGCTCTCTCTTTCGCAGAGCTAGCTCGTTGTATTTTCACCGGAGCTTGATGGCTGCCCCAGTTGTCAGTGGTGGCCCGCGGCTACGACGGCCTTCCTTGGAAGGAGTGCAAACTGTCGCGAGGAGCTATGACGTGGGCCATCGAAGTCCTTGGCTGCCGGTGGGTAGCCAAGGACCAGTGCTGGTGCTAAAGCCAGCACACTGCCATGGTGAGGACTTGCATCTGCTGGGCGAGTGTAGCCAGTTGAGATTCCGGTGGAGGTGGCTAAACCGGAATGGGTGGCTCCGCCTCTTGGCTGTGCGGGTTCCCCAAGGAGGGGGAGTCCCCTGCACGACTGGTGGAAGCCTCCCTTGCCCTTGTTGTCACCATCCTCCCGTCAGGCTTATCTGTAAGGGGATGGTGGGCTCGACTTGGATCAAAGACCGTTCATAATGTCGCTGCCAGCCGTCCCTTTCCTGGAGTGCCAATCTATTGCTGCCAAGATCATCGTGGCCCGTAGCTGCTGCCGGTGCTGAAGTGCGCTCCCTTCGTTGCCTGGCGGTTCTCTGGTCCTGGACTTGCGAAACAGGGATTAGTGACCCGGGCCAGGGTTTTCGGTGGGGGCACTCCGACGGTCAAGTCAATGACGATCCAGGGGAACAAATCCTCCTGGTCCGGCCCCTCTTGATGGACTCCATGCTAGGAGGAGTAAATGGTGTGAGAATGAAGATGAAAATGTAGCAGGGAGAGAATAACGGCGGGGACAGAGGGGTTCCCTATTCTACTGCCTCTCCTTATTTCCCTCGTTTTCCTTTAGTAGTGGTGGTGGTGGTGGTTTGCCCTCTTGATCGAGCTTGCACTTGTGTTGGTACTGTGTTGTTGTTACCTTCCCCCTTTCGGGGGTGTCGATTGTTCTTTGTAGTTGAAAAATGATCGTTGGATGCTTGCCTCGGGATCCTCACTGGGCTGGCAGGCGCGTGCGGTGGGATTCTGTGCCATGGATGGGACATCTTTCCTGATATACGATAGGGGAAGCTTCCATTCATTCTGACATCTTCTCCGGTCGTCCCATTCTGGGAAGCTTGGCAGATCCTCGATCCGGGGGTCGCCGCCCCAGGGGTTCGTGCTCTCTGATTGGCCCATCCTCCTTGAAGTACGGGTGGATAGGTAGTTATTTCAGTATGGGGGGCGCCGCTCCGTAGTCCTTGGGCGGCTCGTCGGCATCCTGGGATGGCAGGGCTTGCTCCGACCTAGACGCTCTGAGCTTGCGGGGTCACCTTGGTGGAGGAGGGTAGAGTGCGGGCCCGGTCCGGAGGGCTCGTGCTCGGAGAGGCTCCATGCGGCGGAGGAGGGCTGAGCTCGACTCCGTCCACAGGGCTCTACCTCCGAGGGTCTCGCTCCAGAGAGCAGAGTGTGAGCCCGGTCCAGAGGGCTCGCGCTTGGAGAGGCTCCATATGGCGGAGGAGGGATGGGCTCGACTCCAACCACAGGGCTCAACCTCCGAGGGTCTCGCTCAGTAGGGCAGGGTGCAGGCCCGGTCCAGAGGGCTCGCACTCGGAGAGGCTCCACGTGGTGGAGGGCTGAGCTCGACTCCGACCACAGGGCTCAACCTTCGAGGGTCTCGCTTTGGAGGGCAGAGTGCGGGCCCGGTCCAGAGAGCTCGCGCTCGGAGAGGCTCCACGTGGCGGAGGAGGGCTGAGCTCGACTCTGACCACAGGGCTCAACCTCCAAGGGTCTCGCTTTGGAGGGCAGAGTGCGAGCCCAGTCCAGAGGGCTCGCGCTTGGAGAGGCTCCACGTTGCGGAGGAGGGTTGAGCTTGATTCCGACCACAGGGCTCAACCTCCAAGGGTCTCGCTTTGGAGGGCAGAGTGCGATCCCGGTCCAGAGGGCTCGCGCTCGGAGAGGTTCCACATGGCGGAGGAGGGCTGAGCTCGACTCCGATCACAGGGCTCAACCTCCGAGGGTCTCACTCTGGAGGGCAGAGTGTGGGCCCGGTCCAGAGGGCTCGCACTCGGAGAGGATCCATGTGGCGGAGGAGGGCTGAGCTCGACTCCGACCACAGGGCTCAACCTTCGAAGGTCTCGCTCTAGAGGGCAGAGTGCGGCTCCGGCCTAGGCATCCCGAGCTCGCGGGTCCGACCTAGCAGAGGACGGAGCTCGGCTCATTATCATGAGGGAGCTCAGCTCAGCTCGGCAAAGCGGTCCGGGCTGGAGAGTTGACTTGGCGTCCGACACGGCGGCCTCCTTTGACATGGCGCCTGTAAGCTCCCCCATGTCAGCGGTCTCGCCACTTCACATGCATAAGCTAATAATAGTCTAATGGCTTCTAATCTAGCTATTGGTGCATTGGTTTCATCAAAATCTATTCCCTCTTCTTGATTATATCCTTGTGCTACCAGTCTAGCCTTATTGCTAATTACATTTCCATCTTCATCTAATTTATTTCTATAAACCCACTTGATACCTATAATAGGATAGTCACTAGGTCTTTCTACTATGGTCCAAACATTATTTCTCCTAAATTGGTTTAATTCATCATGCATTGCTAACATCCAATTAGGATCAGTTTCAACTTCTTCTATAGTGTGTGGTTCTACATAAGAAACAAAAGCAATTAAGTCATGTATATCTCTATGTGCAGCTCTAGTTTTAACACTTTGAGATGGGTCTCCTATAATCAATTCCTTAGGATGTGAGTGTACATACCTCCATTCTTTGGATATATCATCATGATTTTTGCTTACCTCTTCTTCATGTGGTTCACTTGATTGTTTGTCTTTGAGAGTCAAATCTTTCAGTCCATGTTCTAGAGTACCTGCATCATCATCAGCAAAATCTTCTTTTCTAGGAGATGCAATGTCAGATTCATTGAAAACAACATACACAGATCCTTCAATAGTCAAAGTTCTTTTATTGAAAACACGATAAGCTTTACTATTTAAATAATATCGAAGAAAAATAGCCTCATCGGATTTTGTATCAAATTTACCAAGATTATCCTTTCTATTGTTAAGAACAAAACATTTACATCCGAAAACATGAAAATACTTAATATTAGGTTTTCTATTATTCCAAAGTTCATAGGAGGTTTTTCTGATAATAGGTCTAATCAAAACTCTGTTCAAAATATAGCATGCGGTATTAACAGCTTCTGTCCAAAAGTATTTTGGAAGATTTCTTTCACAAAGCATTGTTCTGGACATTTCTTCCAAAGTACAATTCTTTCTTTCTACAACACCATTTTGCTGTGGTGTTCTAGGTATAGAGAAGTTATGATCAATACCGTGCTTTGTGCAAAAGTGATCAAAATATTGATTTTCAAATTCGGTGCTAAGATCACTACGAATTGAAATAATAGACATATTTTTCAAATTAGTAACTCTTTTATAAAACTTTTTGAATACATTGAAAGTTTTATCTTTATGTGTAATGAACAAAACCCATGTGTATCTTGAAAAATCATCTACAATCACAAGGCCATATTTCATACCACCTAGGCTTGTAGTCCTAGTACGTCCAAAAAAGTCCATGTGAAGTAGCTCTAAGGGTCTAGTAGTAGAAATAATGTTTTTGGATTTAAAACTCTCCCTTACTTGCTTTCCTAACTGACAAGCATCGTAAACATAATCAAAATTAACTTTAAATTTTGGCAAACCTTTGACTAAATCTTTTAAAATAAGTTTAGCTATAGTATCCATACTAGCATGTCCAAGTCGCCTATGCTATAGTAAACTTGATTTTTTACTCTTGTCATTCATTGCTACAAGACTCGTGTTGCTTGACATAGCTAGATCATTAAGATCTACTACATAAATATTACCAAGTCTATGTCCAATGAATTTAGTACTAGAGTCAAGTAGATCAACTACTATACACATTGATGACTTAAAGAAAATATTAAAACCAATATCACAGAGCTGACTAATACTCAAAAGATTATGCTTTAACTTTTCTACAAGTAACATATTTTCAATGAATGTAGAAGGAGTAATTTTAATTTTACCAATATCGATTATCCTTCCTTTTCGATTATCACCAAATGTTACTGTTGCCACCAAGATCGCCATGGCCCGTAGCTGCTGTCGGTGTCGGAGTGCACCCCCTTCACTGTCTGGCTGTCTAGTGGTCCTGGACCTACAAAATAGGGGTTAGAGACCCAGGCTGGGGTTTCCGACTGGGGCACACCGACGGTCAAGTCAATGACGATCCTGGAGAACAGATCCTCCTGGTCGAGCCCCTCTTGATGGACTCCATGCTAGGAGGAGTGAGTAGTGTGAGAGTGGGATACAAGTATGTCGGGGGAAGAACGGCCTAGCTAGAGGGATTCTCTGTATGGCCTTTCCGCCTGCCCTTGCTTGGATTTGCTTGTGGTGCTCTGCTCTCTGGTTGAGCTTGCACTTGTATTTTTTGGGGGTATTGCATGCTACCTCCTTTGTCTTGCCTCTTTTGGGCTTTGTAGTCTAGGTTACCGTTGGACGCCCGTCTTGGGATCTCCGCTGGGCTGTTAGGCACGTGCGGCAGTGTCCCGAGGCACCTTTTTCGATTCGTGATAAGGAAAGCTGTCATGTGTTCTGACATTCTTTCTGGTCGCCTCATTCTGGGAAACCTGGCAGTACCTCGATTGGCAGGCCGCTGCCCCCAGGATTCGAATCTCCTGGTTGACTTCTTCTTTCGGGTGGTTCAGGTGGTTGGTGAGGAGTGTGGTGCCTCGATCAGTGGGCCTCTTCCCTTTCTGGTGTAACCAGCGATTGCAGGTGGTCATTACGGCCTGGTGGATGTCTCAATGCAATCCTCGAGCGGCTCGCTAGTGTCCTGGGATAGCGGTGTTGTCCCTTGGTTCGCCGGTGCTCACGCCTGAGCTGGGGGCTGACCTGGGAAGGCAGGCCTCGACTTCAACCTGGGCATCCCAAGCTCGCGGGCTCGCCTCGGCAGAGGAGGGCAGAGCGTGGGCCCGGTCCAGAGGGCTCGACCTCGAATAGGCTACACATGGCGGAGGAGGGCTGAGCTCGACTCCGACCACGGGGCTCGATCTCCAAGGGGCTCGCTCTAGAGGGAAGAGCATGGGCCTGGTCTAGAGGGCTCGACCTCGGAGAGGCTCCATGTGGCGGAAGAGGACTGAGCTCGACTCCGACAACGGGGCTCGATCTCCGAGGGGCTCCTCTGGAGGGCAAGGTACGGGCCCGGCCTAGAGGGCTCGACCTCGGAGAGGCTCCACATGGCGGAGGAGGGCTGAGCTCGACTCCGACCACGGGGCTCAATCTCTGAGGGGCTCGCTCTAAGGGGCAGAGCGCGGGTCCGGACCAGATGGCTCGACCTCGAAGAGGGGCTCGATCTAGAGGGCGCCGCTCGGCTCCGGCCTAGGCATCCCGGGCTCGCAGGTTTGACCTGGCGAAGGACGGAGCTTGGCCTCGACGGGCGGTCCCGTTGTCCTGGGGAAGCTCAGCCCGGTGAAAGAGTCCAAGCAAGGAAATTGACGTGGCGTCTGGCATGGCGACTTTCTCTGACATGGCATCTGACAACTACCCCACGTCAGTGGTCTTGCCACATCATTTACCATTCCACCATCTTTTTGTTCTAGGATAAAGAATTGATCAGCATCACCCATCATGTGTCTTGAACAGCCACTATCCAGATACCATCTTTTCTTTATATTTGTAGCTGCAAGACATCCTTGCAAGACAATCATTTAATAAATTTAGGTACCCAACTTTCTTGGATCCTTGCAAGTTAGTGGAAATGGTTCCTTTTGGAACCCAAACTTTCTTAATTTTGTTTTCGTCATTATGTTTCAAATGACACTCAAATGCCTTATGACCAATATTATTGCAAGCATAGCATATAATTTTTGACTTTGAATAATAAGCATGAGATGATGCAAATTTAGGTCTAACTTATTTTGAAGTGGTAAACTTATGAGCATAAAAAGTAGATGCAGAAAATTTGTTTAAAATAGAACCTTTATAACAAATTCCTAATTTATTATTTGTCTCTCTTTGATCTTTCAAAATTAATTCAAGTTTGTTGGAGCTTAGGGTTAATTTTTCAACCAAAGGCTTTAGCTTTTGAACTTCATTCTTTAAATCGTCATTTTCATTTTTCAAACCTTTGTTTTTCTCACAAAGCTCTTCTTTTTTAAATTGAGTAGTCTTAAGTCTTTCACAAATAAGGTTTAATTCTCTTTGCAAAATTTTATTTCTTTCATCAAATTCATTTTTGTCCTTTTCAAATGTATCACACTGATTTTTTAAAGTTTTCATTTTCAAATCAGCTTTCTTATATCCTACTAATAGTTCACAAAATGCATCATGCAATTCATCATATATAAATTCTAAGTTAGGTTCAGAAGTAGTTATCTCGTTCTCCAAACTCATAAGATAAATTTGTGTAGTCTTTGTTATTTCTTCATCCTCTTTAGTGGATGTAGAATCATCGCTGTCACTCCATGCAGCAAGCATTACCTTTTTCTTTCTTTTTGTGATCATCTTTTTCTTTGTTTTAGGACAGTCAAGATGAATGTGTCCAGGCTTCTTGCATCCATAGCAGATTGGTACTTGATTTTTATCTTTATCCTTTTCTTTTTCTTTATCTCTCTCTTTTTTTCCCAAAATCTCCTTTTCTAAATTGCTTTCTCCATCTGTTTATTTTTCTTTTGCCCATAAACCTTTTGAATCTTCTCATTATCAGGGCTATATTATCATTCTCTAGATCATCATCATCTGATGAGTCATAGTCTTCATTTTTATCTTCTTCTGTAGCTTTAAATGCTATAGCTTTCTTTCTTTTGGTATCTTCCTCAGTCATTTATTGCATAGCTAATTCATGTGTGATCAATGATCCAAGCAGTTCATCCAGTGGTAGAGTGTTTAGGTCCTTTGCCTCTTGAATAGATGTCACCTTAGCTTTCCATTTATCTGGCAAGGATCTCAAAACTTTTTGAATAAGTTCAGCATTAGTTTAAGTTCTACCAAGACTTTTGAGACCATTTATAATATCAGTAAAGCGAGCATACATAACAGATATAGTCTCACTAAGATCCATCTTAAATAACTCATAGTTATGCACAAGAAGATTGATTTTTGATGTTTTAACTTGTGATGTGCCTTCATGTGTAATTTCTAGCTTGTCCAAAATTTCTATAGCAGAATTACAAGTTGAAATTCTGTTAAACTCATTTGGATCCAAAGCACAATACAATAAATTCATCACTTTGGCATTCAGCTCAGCTAATTTCATATCATTTTCATCCCATTCCTCTTTAAGTTTAGGAACCTCTACACCATTTATTCTAACAGTGGATGTGTGAAGTCCTTTCAAGATAATTTTCTATAAGTGAAAATCTACGGCTTGAATGTATATTTTCATTCTTGCCTTCCAATATGTATAATTGGTTTCAGTGAAAAGTGGAGGTCTATTTATGGATTGACCTTCGGCCAATGAAGTGCTCATGGGATGTGTCATATATCTTTACTTTAAGCAAATTTCAGAGACTCTGCTCTGATACCACATGTTGCCCAGGTGGCTTTCCAAGAGGGGGGGTGAATTGGGATTAAAAACCTTTTCACAATTATGTGCACTTTGAAATTCTTTTAGTATTGTGGTGCAATATGCAATGTGGAAGTAATTAAGTAAGAGCAATAAAGCAACAAGAACACAAGCACAAACACAAAGGATTTAGAGTGGTTTGGAGCAACCGGCTCCTATGTCCACTACCCAAGCACCATTTGGGATTTTCACTATATCTCCCAACCGGAATACAGTCAGATTATTTTACCAGGCTCACAATCCAAACCTATATACTTTGGTTTTACTGGGATCACTAAAGAAATCCAAACTTCCTTTGGTTTTAAACGGGATCACCAAAGAAAACCCTAACACTTGGTTTTATACCAGGATCACCAAGAACCCAACTTAGGTTTTCACAAGGCTCACCTAAAAACCTTCAACTCTCTCTTAAGACACAGCCCCTTGCTGCTCTTAGAGAGAAAACAATGATAAAGAGAAGATAAACAAGCAACTACAACAAATCAAGTTTGTTTAAGTGTTACCGATATAGATCAAGACGAAGCCTAGCTTTGAATGCTCTTTAATGCTTTTCAAGCTGTTTCTTTGCTTCTTCAATGAGTGGATTCAATGATGAAGTAGAGTTGGTGAAGCTTTGAATCCTATCTTGAAAGCTCTTGAAATAAGGTAGGTGAAAGACTTGAAAGCTCTTCAATATCTCAAGATAAATCAATAATAATGCTCTAATCAATTGTTTAATCCCTCAAAAACAATCCCTTTTATAATTTTCCATGAGATATGGCCGTTGTAGGGCGTAGGAATTCATGAAAGAGTTGTTGGAGACGAAATGGGATTTAAAATTTACTTTCAACAACTAGCCGTTGGAGTGCAGGAAACGGCTACTCGAGTCGGCTCGAGGTCTATGAGTTGGCTCGAAGTCTCAGACAGCCCAAAATAATTTTTTGTGAGAGTCAGCTCTTCAAGCTGGAGTCGGCTCTTGCCTTTAGTAAATTCAAAATGACAAATACCCAGAGTCGACTCTTTAGACTGGAGTCGACTCAAACTCTCAGTTCACCAAAAACCCTAACTTTGGACGAGTCGGCTCTTGGGGCAGGAGTCGGCTCGAGTTCTTAGCCTTCAAAAATATATATTCTTTCCATGAGTTGGCTCTTATGACAGGAGTCGGCTCTTGATACTGAAACTCTGAAATTTTCTCCGTGCCGTACCATAATGAGTCGGCTCTCGATCCATAAGTCAACTCTTGCTAAGTCTTCAATTGATGCTTCAAACTTCTTCAAAACTCTTCATCATTTGAATCAAACAAAAGCTAATATATATAATCTTAATTTTATAATTTTCAGCCCATTTTACAAAATTACAAGATTGATAAAACTAGGGCTTTTACCAGTTCAAGTTCATAAAATTACATACATAATTGAATTACCTTCCAATCAATTTGAAAACTATTTTAAACTAAAGGTAACAAATTTCCTGCAAAACTTCTCAAGTAATTTGAAAGAATTAGTATCAAATATATGCTCCAATATTTTATGATCATTAAAATCATTCCAGGAGTCAACACCTAATCATTTGAAAAGGACGACCACCTCTCTTATCTTTCTTGTTTAAAATGCAATTGAAATCACCTATAAGCAATAAAGGAAGATCTATAGAATTAACAGAATTGATTTGCTCCCAAAGTAATCTCCTGTCAACACCATTGGTGCTAGCATACATAAAAGCCACAATCCATGATTGAGCATTATTAGGCATGATTATTCCAAAGGCAACCTGTGTGTTGGTATGCATAAAGTCCAAATTACCTAACTCCAATTTTCAAGTGATTATGATACCCCCAGATAGATCCATAGAAGGAATCATATAAATACCCCATTTAGGGTCCATAATCCGCTTAATCCTGTCAATGGCCTGGTCCGACATCCTAGTTTCCAAGAAACAACATATATCAGGTCTATAATTGCATAACATATTCTTAACCTAATTGACAAAAGGGGCTTTAGCCGCGCCCCTACAATTTCAAACTAAAATTTTTATTTAAACACAATTGGGTGGTTTCGCCCCCCGGGCTTATCCACATCCACATGCATGATAGACTGAGATTGAAGTATAGGAACATTAACAAGAATATTATCAGTGCATTGAGTAGGGAATTGAGCATTCACATGTTTAGAAGAATTGATAATAGCAGTGGATAGCTGAGCAATATAATCCTGATGCTTACCTTTGCCTATTGCTTGAAGTACCTTAGAATCTGTTTGACTTCTTTGCATATCCCGATCACACTCCATCATATGGCTATTGAAGTTAACATTGGACACAGCAATGGGTCTCCAGACTTCTCTTACCTGATTTTCCTTCTTACCTTGTTTGGGCCTATATATCACAATTTGTGAATTTGCCTCCTGATTTTCACTTTGTTCTTCCCGGATGATAACTTTGGTTGAAGGGGAATAATCTGTCCTTGCCCTTGCCTCAGTTGTGGCTATCTTTGTTGGTGATCTTTTTCTTTTATCCTTGTAAGAAGGTTTTGCTGAAACATCCTCTTTCGCTGAAGTTTGAACCCCCTGCATGTCTACGCTCTCTTGTTCTTCAGGTTCTTGGTTTAGTGGGATGAATCTCGAACCCTTCATATCATTCTGCGATTGTGAAACATTTTTAACTGGTGACAAATTCCTTACCTGGCTATTGTTTTGGCCTCTTTGGTTGCTTTTGTCCCATGTAAAGCCAGGTGAGTTGGACTTACCCTTAGCAGTGGAGGATTGGTTGTTCATTGGAACCCTTGCTGCTCTAATCCAAGGGCCATACAGTTGTTTATGCATAAAATGCTGCGACAGCTCCGAGCATTTACATGGCTTAGAAGGTTCATTTTGAATAAAACCATACATATAGCACATATCCGGTAATTCCTCATAGATGAATTCCTGCCACCAACAATCATCATTTACCTGGATTCTTGTTCCCGGACAGATAGGCCTAGAAACATCGATGAGGGTGCATACTCTCGTATAACCCATGCGAGTTGAGTTTGCCGTCCAATTATCGAGAAACATAGGATTACCCGCCATTGAGATAATTTTTAAGATCTTTTCCTTGTCCCACAGCTCGACCGAAAGATCTGGCATGCGAATCCAAACCCTAGCCTGGGTGATAATATCCCGGCTAGGTTTGAAATTAGGCCGCCAGGCTTCCAGGGCCAACAGCTGACTAGCCAACGACCAAAGTCCTTTATTCAGGGCCTTGGTTATATCCTCTTCGGATCGGAATCGGAAGAGAAGGATACCCTCAGACAAGGAAGTAACTAAAAGATTGTCCTTTAAACCCCATCGGAGACTAAGCTCCTTCTGTATAAACTCCAGAGGTAGCCCTTTTCTCATAAACCTACCAATTAAAGCCAATTTAAGAGCAGATTGAGCGTCCCTTACCTCCTCCGAAGAGAAAACTACCATCTTGGAGAATCTTTCTTCGAGTGCCTTGATGTTCGCTGGAGAAGCTCGCGATGATTTCCATCGAAATCTCCTAATGGCTTGAACCACCTGAGACCAGGAGCGAACCGCATCAGGGCCCAAACCCTCGGCCCTAACCGGTCCTGGCCTGGCCGTTTTCGAAGGAACTCCCGCCGCCACAACCTTGGTCATCTCAGGAAGACAACTCCTTTTCCCGAAAGAAACCCGCGAGCCCTCCTGCCGCCGGGTGGACAAATTCCCACCAAGCTCTGCTAGAAAGGCTCCTGCTCCCGAATCGAGCCCCCCGGCCCCCATAGGGGCTTTCCCTTTTTCTTTCTGAGTTTTCCGCTGCTTCGCCCCTTCATCCTCCCGTCATCGGAGGAGGAGGAAACCCTAATCCCTTTTCCCAGTTTCTCGCCCATAACACGATCGCCTAAGTCGCCGGACTCTCCCATTATTACTTTTTCGTTTATACGAGCATTTCTCTCCACTCAACGGTCGGCAATGAAGAGAAGTCAACCCCGCAACCATCTCTGTATATTCAAACTAAAACTAAATAAAGTATTAAGAGGAAACAATAAAATAAATATCACAATACGCAGATGCGATGGTTGACGCAAGCCCAAGATTCAAATGGATGTGGATCGTATATTACTTGTGGATCGTGTACTTTGACGGGCAAACGTGAGCCAGATGATGTCGAGCAGTCCCCCGGGATGCTGAGCTTTAACGCGTTCACTAAAGTAGAAATAAGGAAAATGGTTGCTCGGGCCTCAATTGTGACTTGCGTTCATATTTTAAAAAATTTAGTTTCATTTTTTCGTCTTCTTCTGCAAAGTCTGCAGTATTTTTCGTGTCAAACTTTTCTCAGGAGAGGATTTGTATTGCTGTCGAATGATTCAACCTACGAGGCAAAAGGTTTTAGAAATCGGTAGTCAAGGTTTTAGTTCATTTTTATAAATGAGTCAAATAGGTAAATTTTAAATTAGTTATAGCAAAGGATATCATATTAAATAAACCATATTCACGCTTTTTATGTCTCGGACTCTTGGTATAATTAAAGTTTATGTAAGGATCTATGCTAGCATGTATTTAATTAATCTCAAATTGGTTATATACCGGATAGATCTTGAAAATTTATATCAAGTCAAGAATTCCAAACAATATCTTTCAACTAGCTATTTTAAATGAGCTTTTAATCAGACCGTTACATATAGTATTAGAGTGAACTTGGTTTATAGCCCATGCATGATTAGAGGATATTACAATATAGGAAGGAACTTAACTGTAACCTTCTGGCTAGTCTTTTTGGCAGTATTTAAATACAAAAAGTTTATTCCTAGAATAGAAATATCAATTCTTAGAGAATGGTTATTCATCCATGTTATTCTAGATTTTTTTTGATTAGATCATGGAATAGCTTATTTCAGGTTATTATTATTTTTTTATGTGATGGGTTCTATGATATTAATTATATTGGAATAAAGTTCTAAAATACCAAGGGTTGACCGTAATAATTTATTCTGCATGATTCATCATGATTTTTATAATTATTTAAAAAAATAAATGAAAATAAAAAATTATTCTAGGTAGAATTTAAAAAACCAACGCCATTGATATGAACAAGAAAAGTTTTGAATGCTCGTACAATACCAAAAAATCTAAATATCGCCTTCCATCTTTTTTTTTTTTTTTTTTGGGATGAGGTCCAGAGGAGTCATCAATCGTCATTACTCCATCAAGAAGATTCTTTTCTTTCAATTAAAAATTTACACTCCAGAGTCTTTACGCATCATACTGTAGCAGAGGGTTACACCATCTAGTCCTACACCTTCCAGTCCACTAAAGTTACGCCATATAAATCAACAACTCGTAGTCGTCCACTAACAAAGCCCATCCACTAAAGTTAAACCATCTAGTAGTCCAACACCTTTTCAGTCTTCCACTAACAAAAGCCCAGTCGGTCATTTTTGGTGCTCGCAAATTCCGCACCTCCCACGCCTCGACAATGACTTGACCGCACAAATCCCGGTCATTTTAGGTGGCTTGGACACATCCCTCCATCATAAGAGCGCTCTCTCTCTCTCCACACTTTAAAAAAAAAAAAAATAGAAAAAAAAAAAGAAGAGGATAAATTCCGGTGTAGCTATTTTCATAGACCCTCATCTTACCAGATAATATTCGATGCGAGATGCTTAGATTCGCGCAATCTCTTTCCACATAATGACGAGTACATCAACCTGATACCACTAAGACGTCGACTAGTAGAACGAAGATAAAGGAGAATATCCTGATCTCTCATTCACACCAACTATCATGAATTTTTAAAAATTCTGTATTTAATTAAATCTCATAAACTCCTTTTAGAAAATTAAGATTTGTTCTGCAATTGCCATGCGACAGTAGATTATCATTAGATCCTCGAGCCTTTAAGTCAGGTGCGGGCCCAAAGTAAACTCTTAGAAGTTTCATGTTTAAGTGCAAGTCTACTCAAAATTTACCTGACTGAATTCAACAATATGTTATGTTAGCATCTAGGTTTGGTTTTTATGTCTTGGTGCGGTCTGGACTCTATAATTGATATTTTAATATGTAAATAATCTTTAGATCACTAAGATTGTTTGTAAAAAAAAGCTGATTACACGTATCCTGGAGTTGCTAGAATATCAATAAATAGTTTTAAAGGCATAAAAAAGTTTGAGCTTTCCAAATAATGGTACCATGTTGATATTTAGATTTAATCTCAATCCAACTACACCATATCCAATCAAATCTAAACATGAGTTTTCCTTGATTTAGTCTCTATCTAATCTTATCGGACCCAGACTTGATACAAATTTTGGTTTAACGTGAACCGCTGATGGGTTAGTCCACGTCCAACCAAATTCAATAGGACCCTAGAAAGTAGAAAATGAATGTCTTTTTTTTAAAAAAAAAAATAAAACTGTTAGATCGCAAAGGTTAACTACTTATGCATTGTCTTTTTCCTGATTTATATTTATCATTGTTTCTAAATTTAAAAAAATGTCCTTGAAATTTTCTACCAACTGTGCCAATTTACGTTCCTTTTTTAAGTTAGTGAGCTACCATCAAATGAAAATCACATATATAGGATTTTGTGGTGCTCCCAAATTTTGGAGAGATTTCGGAGGCCATAGCAAGAAAGTTCGAGGATCCCTGGGAGCTTAGAGGCGTGCCAAACAGTTCTGGAGGTGTTCTAGAGGTCCTGGAAGTGTTCCAGGAATGCAACAAGTTTGGAAGGCTTATATCCCAAGGTCCTTTGAGTGGGTTTGATCTAGGGTTTGGGTTACGGGGTTTGATCCAGGGTTTGGGTTATGGGGTTTAGGTCCAGAAGGTGTAGTTGGTTGTCCTTTGGTATGAAAGGGGTTTGAGGATAGGTAGTTAGTTGATTAGTTGGTTAGAATGTGGCTAGTTGGTTAGTCGGTTAGATGATTAAGTCCTAACCGCTTGAGGTCTAATTAACTAGGGAGCTTAACCAACTAGGATCATAACTACCTAGGGGTCCTAACCACCTTGAACCTAATATCCAAGCCCAAGAATTAGTTGGTTGATTGTAACCAACTAGAAAGCCCCAAACCGTCCATGTGATTATATAAAGAGAAGGGGCGACGGTTTGGTAGTTGTGAGAAAATAGCGTGGAGGGTTTCTTGTTTCATGCTAAAAGAGGGCTTGGGACATTGGGGTGTTCCACGGTTTGGAGAAGGGAGAGCGTGAGGGTTACATCACGTAGGGCTTTTTCTCGGTTGTGAGAGGAGGCGGGTCATCTTGATTCTTGTATCAAGAATCTTCTCCAAGGATTAATACAATATCTTTTCTCCTAATCTCTCTTCTATATCTTCTCCTACTTCTTGGTTTGAAAAGAATGCTACCATCATCACCTCAGGATCTCTCTCACGGTGCTTCCGTGGCATATACTCTAATCCGGGGATTTCTAACAAGTGGTATCAGAGCTGGTTCGAGCGTGGAAGAGGAGTTTTCTATCCCAGGATCCCTTCGAGGTTTCTCCAAGATTTTGGAGAAGGGTTCAGATATAGGATTTCCTCAAGGTGTTGGGAGGAAGGATAAGATTTGGGGCTGCTGTCTACACCCTCTTTATATCAGGTATCTTCTTTAAGGTTTTTGTCAATCTTTCACTGTTTTGTGATTATTTTGGATCATAGAAGGCAGCGGAGTGAAGATTGGTGTAGAGAAGTTTGATGGAAAATGGAGTTTCGCCATATGGAAGGTTAGGGTGGAAGACTTGCTAGTTCATATGGGATTAAATCTGGCTTTGAAAGATAGGCCAGGGGGTATGAATGACAAGGAGTGGATGTTCTTGAAGAAAAGGGCATGTACGATGATTAGGACTTGTCTGGTGGATAAAGTTTTGTATGGCATCTTAGAGGAGAAGACATCCAAGGAATTGTAGTCGATGTTGCACACAATGTACATGGAAAAGAATATGTGCAATTAGTTGGTGCTGAAGAAGCAACTGTATAGCCTTTGGATGCAAGAGGGTGAGGATGTTGCTAGACACATTCAGTGGTTTGACTTGGATGAGCATGGATTTGCTCAACATTAGGATGGATTTAGAAGAGAAAGATAAAAGTCTGCTGATTTTATGTAGACCTGTTAAAATGGGCCAGGGCCCATGGGCCATCCCATTTAACCCTATAAATGGGCCGAGCCGGGCTAGAAAAAAGTGGCCCATTTATGTAACCGGACTTTTTGGCCCGGCCCTTGTAGCCCATGGGCTGAAGTGGGCTAGGGCTGGGTCAGCCCGTGGGCCATGATTATAAAAAAAAAGGCCTTACCTCACTTACGGACCTACGATTTAGGTTTACTGGGTGATTACGGATTTACGATCTGCCTCTGTGCCTCTGCGGACTGCTTTACTCGATGATGACGGCTCGACAGCTCGAACCCTCGATTAGGGTTAGGTCCCGTCAGCCTTCTCAAACAATCAAATCTGCCACCCGTCGTCGGAGAGAACTGGTGAGTCTGTGAGTGACTCACAGAGAGCCGCTGGAGAATGGAGAGTCAAGTTTGGCTATTTGGGAGAACCGGAGATGTGAGAACGGAGAACCCCACCCCATGCCCGTCGTTCTTCTTTCGCGAGACCGTGATGCCGGTCGGAACCCAGGACTTCGGCTGTTCGGCGGTGATGACTCGTCATTCTTCCATCTCTTTTTTTTTTATTTTTCTCTCAATGGATCATTAGAGGCACGGCTCCGAGGGGCTCGTAGGGATGCCATCGTCACCGTGCCGGCCTGCCATGAGGGCTCACCAGCTTTCCCCGATGTCGTGTCGATCTGTCATAAAAAATAGTGTAGATTGGAGAGGGAAAAGTTCGATCTTCGGGTTTTTCCTGCTTCCCTGCTCCCACCGGCCACTGGCCACCATTCCAGCCTCCGGGACAGGGAGACCTCCTCCGTGCGATCGTGCCATCTCCCTCTCCAATTTGCCAACTGTCGACGATATGGTCCATATGGACTTGGCAGTGAGAACTGAGAACCCACCCCACGGCGGAGTCTGGGAATTTAGAAAATTTCTTCAGAATATGCCAAATTGCCAATCCCAATTCCGTGCATATTTGTAGGCTGGCCCCGCCCTTTCCCACGCCCACATAGTGCCGGGCCGGCCCATTTTGACAAGTCTACTTTTATGTTCACTACCTGGAAGCTTCTATCCATTGGTGACTATACTGCTGTATGGAAAGGAGACACTGGTGTATCAAGAGATCATATCAGTGCTAAGGTCCAATGAGTAGCGAAAATGGATGACGAAGAGGGAGGTCTTCTAGGAGGGTTTGATTGCTTCAGAGAGGCCAAGAAAATGGAAGAAGAAAGGTGAACAGGTGGGATGGGTACAGTCCAGGAAAAGCAGCATGGCTGGCAAGTGCTACAGGTGTAGTGTAGCAGGGCACTTTAAGCGGGAGTGTCCGCTTAGGAAGAAGTGCAAGGATGGCGAAAAGGAAAGCTTGAATTTCTTAGGTTCAGTCGCTGGGTCAAAGGAAGAGTCGGATGAGCTCTTGGTTTCGGAGGAGCCTGCGAGAGGCAGTATATCTGAAATGGTCTCGGAGGGATCCGTGAGATGCGGAGGGTCCGAGGAGGCAACGACCAGGTTCGAGGTGTAGGGACAGGCTTAGCAGGGCAGCATTGAGTGGCTGGCCTCGGGGTTTCATTCTGTGGCATCCGGGGGACTTCAGTCTCAGTTGGAGTACCGGGGAGAGGTGGCTTTACGGGTGGAGCAGGATTCGACACGAGATCAGAGCAGAGAAGTACATGGGGAGGAGTCACATCCCAGCACTATCGCCAGGGGTGCACCGAGGCAAATGGAGCAGCGTACACAGGTAGTCAGGCATGGCTCTGAGTAAATGGTGTCAAGTAGAGCTCCAGTTACAGCGAGTGCCAGTTCAGGTTCGCTGGGTTCTCTCCAGGAAAGTTCAAGAAAAAGTTTGATGCAGTTGCCAAGCAGAAAGAACACTACAATGGTGGTGCAAGGATACAAGCAAGGATCTTCAGTTAAGGAGGCGGTCATCCTAAAGGCCTCCAAGAGATCTCAACAGCTGAAGGGTATTAGCAGAGGTAAAGAGATCCGCATAAGGGACTGTCAGGATACACAGTTATAGCGGGATTGTGCAGGAGGACATTGTTGGGTTTGCCAAGGCTTAAGAGCACCAAGATGGAGATTGTAGGATTTTGTGGTGCTCCCAAGCCTTGGAGAGACTTGGGAGGCTATGGTAGGAATGTTCGAGGATCCCTAGGAGCTTGGAGGCGTGCCAAGCGGTTCTGGAGGTGTTCCAGAGGTCCTGGAGGTGTTTCAGGGAAGGCAACAAGTTTGGGAGGCTTATATTCCAAGGTCCCTTTGAGGCATGTTGGGTCAGGGGATTTGACCCAGGGTTAAGAGTTTTTCATTGACTAGAAGAGAGGAGTTTTTGAGAGATTGTAACATAACCCTGTTGGATTATGGGGTTTAGGTCCAGAAGGTGTAGTTGGTTGCCCTTTGGTGTGAAAGGGGTTTAAGACTAGGTAGTTACTTGGTTAGTTGGTTAGCATGTAGCTAGTTGGTTAATCGGTTAAGTGGTTGAGTCCTAACCGCTTGAGGTCTAACTAACTAGGGAGCTTAACCAACGAAGGATCATAACTACCTAGGGATCCTAACCACCTTGAACCTAATGTTCAAGCCCAAGAATTAGTTGGTTGGTTCTAACCAACTAGGAAATCTCAAACCGTCGATGTGATTATATAAAGAGAAGGGGCGACGGTTTGGTAGTTGTGAGAAAATAGTGTTGAGGGTTTCTTGTTTCATGCTAAAAGAGGGCTTGGGACGTGGGGGTGTTCCATGTTTGGAGAAGGGAGAGAGTGAGGGTTACATCACGTGGGGTTTCTTCTCGGTTGTGAGAGAAGGCGGGTCATCTTGTGTCTTGTATCAAGAATCTTCTTCAAAGATTAATACAAAATCTTTTCTTCTAATCTCTCTTCTATATCTTCTCCTACTTTTTGGTTTAAAAAGAAGGCTACGTCATGATCTCTCTCATGATACTTTCGTGACATATACTGTGATCCGGAGATTTTCAACAACATATTTGTATAAAAAAAAAGAAAGAAAAGAAAGCACATATACATCGATGTCATGCAACTTGTTAAATAAGCAAAGCAATTTTCTAGAAAAATTTTCACCAACAAGCCATTGCTTAGCTGATTCGCATCCCTTTCTAGGCATTTATATTTCAAGCCCCACCTCTTTTTTTATTATTTCTAGCCGAACTATGCACGATCATTTTATTGCTAAAGATACGTACATGAACAAATAGCATAATAATTATCTATGCTAATCTTCTTAAGTTTCTTTTTCAATAATTTTGATTAATAATAGAAAAAAAACACATGTGTTGCATTTATTTATTATTTTTTGGTAATGTAAAGGGATGGAGGGATAAATTATATTTCATGCAGATACCCTCGTAGCCCCAACCTCAAGATGCTTAGATTTTCACGATGATGAAGGGAAACTCTGACTTGATAGTAAGGCAAGACCTCTATTAATTAGGCTACCGTCTTAGCGGTATGTTGCATTTACCTTTAAAAAGCACATATATTAGCATCCTAACCTTATTATCTCGAGAACTTTGACCCATCATTGCAGCGCCGTAGACATCAACAAGACAATAATTCTCACAGTTAGTTGAATCATGCATACATTACGGTCTCCAGCAGTCCTCCACTCCCATATACAGACACAAAGATCTCTACTACATTCTCAAAACATCATGGAAAAAAATAATAATAATAAAAAAATCCAACCGTCCCCAACCAAAATTAGACCAAAGAGATGATGTGGACAAACGGTGCCAAGCGTGGCCTGTTAGCAAGCAGTAATTATACAAGGCTCGAAGCATCCTCATTCATCTAGAAGGTACGGAGTAGTTATGACATCCTCATAGATGCTGCCGATGTGTCACGAGGTGACGCCAAACTTTTCCAAGTCCAACTTTTACGTGATTGCAATGCATTACCACGTCACAAACTTATCCATTTTGTTTATCCAGAGCATACAATGTCCAACTGGATTCGGGGAGGACAAGTTAAGCAACCACTTTATATCGATCGAAAGCTTCGCTCCCATGCAATCCATTTTATTATTATTATTATTATTATTTATGTTTATCCACATCATATATATCCACAATCCAAACTGGATTTGGGGAGGACAAGTCAAGCAAGCACTTTATATTGAGCCTTTGTTTCCCATGCAACTTTTTCTCCCTGTTCTCATCGGAAGTGCGTGATAAACAACTCAACCATCATAGGCTTTTCATGAACTTATACGTAAATATTAATCCAAGCACATAACTTTCGGTGCGACATGTGAGACTTGGGGCCCTCCAGATCTTGCGTGTGACGACGTTTCTTTTAATTAAAAAGGATATCATTGCCTTCACAAGATCTCTCGGATACCATATATGTGGCGAATCCGAACCTCCTTAGCTTGAACCTTATCTTTCCATCGGATACAAAGGTTATCAAGAGGGAGCGTGGAATCAAAAAAAGGGGAAAAAAAAAAACAAAAACAAAACAAAAGAAAGCAGCTAAAGTTCGATGAAGGAAAGGAAAAGTGCAAAGGTTTCCATCAGAACACGGGGAATTCGATTCCATTAATGAGGGAGAAAGATGGCTAAAAGACTCCTTATGGATAGGTATCTAATAAGGTGACTTCAACTGTGGATTAAGTTTGCTCGCTGTCGTGAGGCATGTCATCATCACCCACAGGCCGTTCATGCCCCATGTCTTACGCCATACATGAGGGTCTATGGACATGTAATTAAGTTATCACCCACCATCATGGGAACATACATGTTATATGTGTGATTGTGTGGTAGATTAACAACATCCTGCCACACATCAAGCCAAGCAGTACTCGAGACATTTCAAGGATGCGGCTTGATAGATTGCTCGATCTGGTTTCAATCATCGCAGGAGCCACCTCCAAAGTGATGAATGTGCGAGGGAAGCTATGGTTTCAGATTGCAAGGTCAATCAAGCACGCCGGTATTGCTTGAGGGTCCCAATTAATCTCGTGTGTCACGTTTACTTGATTTGATAAAAAAACTCGAGGAAGTTTCTCTTAGAAAGATAAAATCTAGATTAACGATGGGCATGGAGCAACAAATTGGTCATACCAATTCCATGTCCAGAACTAAATCAATCCTGGTGAAGAGGGATTTCACCCCTTTTTGATATGTTTTCATTCGAGTCTGCAAAAGTCTAGGGAATGATTTGTAAGTAATTATGATATGCTGTAAAGATATATATATATAGTCATTTATGTCATGTTTAGAAGGCATATAACATCCACATGCAATAGTCATTGCATGTATATTTGCTATGATGAACATGCATGACAATATCCACTGAACTAACTGCTTACAATATTATCATGTAGTTTTGGTAAGGTAAATATTAAAAAAAATATTTAAATACAAAGTTTACCGTTTTAAATCTGAAGAGGACATACTTTTATACTTCCGTGGTTTCAAGCCATTTCCTCTGTGGTCATTACAACAAAAAGGAAATTAACATTCAGAAAATTGGCTTCTAAAATTTTAGCCAAGTAATTAATGATCATCGGTGATGGCTGAATAACTGGTATATGGATCGTTGCCACATCGAACATGGCCATTCTAATTAATATAGCCATAAAGTGTCAGTAAAATCAAGATCCAGACACATTTGTGATCTCGAAGAATTGACATTTAGGTGAAAATGTGGAGCAAAATGCAAGGATATATATAGAAAGAGGGAGTGAATGACGAGGACAGCACGCATGATAGCATGTGTTCTTTATTTTGGACCTTTTGGTGGTGGTCTTCACAAATTCCCAAAGTCATGATATCCAGACTTGTTAGTGCTAAAGCTAAGATGATATTTGAATGATTAGGACGTATGCCCAAAACATCATATATTGGATAGCTGAGAGAGTAGGAGAAGAAATTTGTGGGGAACTTAAAGATGCAAAACTAGGCAATCTGATGACCGTAGCACTAAGAATACAAGAAAGTAAACATACAAGAAAGAAAAAAATAAAATGAAAAAAAAGTCAACATAATTTAGAATTTTCAATTAATTACCAAAACTATCTTCTCAAATCAATATATGCAGGAGCCTCTAAATAGGCAATCAGAGGAAATCTCATATAGGAGGAAATCATATATCTCAACACGGAAATAAGATAAATCTTTCAAATCATATCTTTCAAAAATAGAAGAAAAATACTTTTAGAATCTTTTAAATTATTTATTTAAAAAATATTTTAAAAATCTTTCAAGATTTCTCAAATCATTTTTTTCGGAATTGAAATAAGATAAGAACTCCCAAAATCTTTCAATTATATTATTCAAAATGCCATAATTCCTAATTACAGCTCCTCCGTCTAAAATAAGTGTAGAATTTCTAATTCATATGATCTTCCCCGTGGAAAGTGATTGGCAAAATTCTCGATCGGGCAACTAATTGCTAATGAAAAACAATATGCTAATTAGTTGACCAGGAAATTCATGTACAATATCACGAGAGCTGGATAAGATATAACACGAAGAAAGTTGGATAGAAGACTACTAATCACACATGAAACAAAGAAAGAAAAAAAAAAAGAATATCCTCGGATCCCCAATGAAATGACAATTGTTAGCCATTGCTTGACTATATATATATATATATAATTTTGTTTTGGATGTTGGGCCCCGGCAGGAGGTGGGTGGGTGTTCCGAATTTGAAAATTTCAACTTCAGATGACTTCACCATACCTAACTATAACCTTGGCTTCTTCATGTCAACAGAATTTGAAAGACTAATTGTAATTATAAAGAATATCTATTAAGAAACGATTATGATGACAATCAGTACTCTACTTCTCACCTAACAAGGCCCTTAAAAGGACTATATGTTATTTTTACCTCTGTACCTTTTTCCTAATATTGTTGGAAGAACTCTGAGTGAGAGAGGGTGTCGAATATTGAACTTAATAAATTCTTGCTGAATCTAGCAAAAAAAATTCTGCCCTTGCTGCATATGGATGTAGATAATTTGTGTTTTATTTACTTTCACCTCGCCATATTCTATTCTGAGTTACTAAATTCAGAATAGTACCCATCTACAAACATATTGTTTGGTCCCCGGAGAAGAATTTATCCATGTGCAACGGCATCTGTAATGGTTCAGCCAAAAGAAAACGAAGCTCAAAAAGAGAAAATTCCCTTCAGATCCTCATTACAATGATACAATGATCTAAACTTTACAGAAACCTTCTGCATTCTTTCATCATTGGTAGAGATCTTATATACGATAAATAAGAAAACATGATTCCAGAAGCAAATAGCGAAAGTTTTGGTTGATAGAACAAGACCATTAAATACCCATCTACAACTTTTACAGAAACCTCTCCATTCTTTCATCATTGGTCGAGATTTTATATACGATAAATAAGAAAACATAATTCCTAAAGCAAATAACGAAAGTTCTGGTTTGATAGAACAAGACCATTAAATACCATCTACAACCCCCATGTACCGCATCCGATTTTTTATTAGGATCCAAACTCCTGATCATTAATCAAAGGATGTGTCTGATAGAAGATCCATCATACAGACCCAGCCTTTGACTTGCCATTGCTCATCTCAATGCCGCCAACACCAACATGTATGTCTTCATCAGCAATGAACTTGCCCCAAAACCAGTGAGCCTTCCAGACTAGAACCATCTCTTCAATTGGCACATTCTTGGTCTCCGGAAGAAAGAAGGAAATGAAAGCTGTCATTATTACGACCCATCCACCAAAGAAGTAGAACAAGCCAAATTTCATGTGGCAGAGCATCGTGAGGAAAGCCTGGGCAATGACAAAAGTGAACAACATATTGACCGAGACGTTGATACTTTGCCCAGCCGACCGGATCTCCAGTGGAAATATTTCACTGGGCACCAGCCATCCCAAGGGCCCCCAAGACCATGCAAAACCGGCAACATAGATACAAATGAAGAGAACCACAAAGGCTGCATAGGTTTTAGAAAGTTTCGCCTCGCCATTGATCCCAAATTTGATTGCAATCAATGTTCCCACGATGATCTGCACAAATATATATATATATATATATATATATATATATATATATATAAAAGCCTTAGCATTTGCATCAAGAACAGATAATATATGAGAATTAATTTGCTTGCTTGTGAAATCGGAATATGGTAGGTGTCAAAAGTGGGTTGTCGATATACCTGGCAAACAAGCATCTGGAAGCCACCTTGCAAGAAAAGCTTTCGTCGACCAAGCTTATCGACAGTAAAGATGGAGACCAAGGTGGCAAACACATTAACCAGTCCTGTGATAACAGATGACATAAGTGATGCATCACTTTCAAATCCAATAGTCTTGAAGAGCACGGGAGCATAGAACATGATGACGTTAATGCCAGTTAGCTGTTGGAAGAAAGGGATGAAGATGGCCATGGTAAGTTGAGCACGGTACTTTCTCTGGATAATATTTCTCCAAGGGTGCTGCACGAGCTTCGACTCCTCGCTAGCTGCAACAAGATCGTTGTACTCCTCGTGAATGTCATCAACTCCACGGATGCGGCGGAGCATCTTCTTGGCCTTGTCATCGTAGCCACGCTCGATGAGGGAGTTGGGGGTGTCGGGGAGGAACAGAGAACCGAGAGTGATGATGCCGGCCGGGACGGCGGCAAGGGCAAGGCTTACACGCCAGCCCCATCCGCCCTTGATCTTGGCCGTTCCATAGTTAATGAGTTCAGCGGCAAGGATGCCGATGGTGATCATCAATTGGAAGCCAATGTTGAGCATGCCTCGCAAGCGGGCAGGGGCCATCTCAGAGAGGTACAATGGAACGGACTGTAATCACCGTCAAAACAAGAAGACTATCTAGTTATTTCATCTGTACCAAGTTACATTTGAGAAATTACAAAAATTGTAACTTTTGAAGAATGAAAAGAATCGGGAGTCTATTGGTTGCCTGCATCTATATGTGAAAGAAATTAAAGAAGCATGCTCTAATAAACTCTAGAGTAGGAATCTTGTGGATGTAAACGATATAGTTGTAAGTTTTGAGGATAATGAACAAGCGTTAGCATTCACAGAAACGACCAAAAAGATTGAAAGGATTGGAATTTGGAAGATGTAATGACAGGAATAAGATAAGCATTTCTTGTTACTGTAAGCAAATAGATCGAGGGCATTTTAGTCATTGTATAAAAAGGTCTCTCTCTCTCTCTCTCTCTCTCTCTCTCTCTCTCTCTCTCTCTCTCTCTCTATATATATATATATATATATATATATATATATATATATATATATATATATATATATATATAGCAAAAAAGGACTGAAAAATATCATTTATAAACTGCGACAATTTAAAGTAAAGAAGTTTGCTGAAGTGGGGCAGAAGCTGTCTTCAGACATACGACAATAATAAAGCACTCTTTTTGTCTTAATTACAACAAATATATATTAATAAAGAGTTAAGGATACAAAAACAAAGCAAAAAGATTGTAGCTCTATCCAAAAGAAGATTTGGTAAGCGTGATGAGCCAAGAATTAAAAGAAAATGAGTTTTTTTTTTTTTTCGGGGCGGGGGGGGGGGGGGGGGGGGGGGGGGGGCGCGGAGATGGGATTCGTAAAGCTGGCCTTAAAAACAGCGTTCACGATGCAAAAACAGATAGGCAAGACTGTGGTTTTATCTTACACTCAAAATAAAAAAAAGATTGTGGGGGGGGGGGGGGGGGGGGGGGGGGTGGAGATGGGATTCGTAAAGCTGGCCTTAAAAACAGCGTTCACGATGCAAAAACAGATAGGCAAGACTGTGGTTTTATCTTACACTCAAAATAAAAAAAAGATTGTGGCTTCACCCAAAAAAAAAAATTGTCGTTATAAAAACAAAAGGTTCTTCAAAACAGGCCCGATTGATAGATTTGACTCCAAAATCAAATCGAATTCCTTTTAATCACGTAGGATTTGGTCTCCATTTCCAAACAGCAATTACGAAGGGAAGCCGCCATCTCCGAGTCAAACACGAAGAAATTCAAACAAGTCCCACCAGATAATGCTTTAAAGATGCCCCATTGATATGGCCAGAAGAGTATTATATTCGATATAAAGGCTCAGATCGGTAATGCGACAGGGAAGCTATTTCTACGTGAGCTATGATAAATTGATGACAGCTGTACTATTAGAATTCAGAGTTGGCCACCAAAAACGGTAGACCACCAATATAAAACCCTTCTTTTATTTCTTTTTTGCCGTATCATTTTTAACAGTTTAATATTCTTCAGAAAATACGGAGTAAGCGTGCTGACAAAAGCGGTGGGCCAGGTGTGTTGACTATTTGAACTCACTTGCCTCCCCATTTCTCAAAAAAAAAAAATCTCAAAAAAAAAAAACAATTTGAATCCACTCTCTCGATTAAGTAGTTTTATTTTAATTGTTATTCTTGATCTGAAGATAGTTAGTGTAACAGGTCTCTTAGCCCGGTCCCTTTTTTCCTATCCAGGAAAATAAAATCCTGCCAATATAAACCCGATTTCGTGCGCTAGTTTTGCTTACAACAAGAGACGCGCGAAGCAGTTTTTTTTTTGGGGGGTAAGTACGCGAAGTATTTCCTTAATCTATATCCCAAAAGAAAATCCCAAAAAATGTCCCCGCTCCGAACCACGAACCAAAGCATCCGGCCCGTTACTCTAGCGTCGTCAAACATTCAAAAAAAAAGAAAAAGAAAAAGCTTCGTAAACTGAAAGATTTTTCGTGCAGAAAAATAAGAGTAAAAAAAGGGAAATTGTAAAATCCAAAGAAGAAAACCTTTTATTCGTGAGAAGATTTGCAAAATTCCGGAACATTTTCTTTGTCGAAGGTAAAAGATTCAAAGAAGCGCTTTTGCTCCCGTTTTTTATTTATTTTAAAATTTCCGTTTTCCCGAATAATACCTGATTGGCGAAGCCAACGCCGATGCCGAGGAGGATACGGCCAAGGATGAGCATGAAGACGTTCTGGGCGGAGCCGTTGAGGGCGGCGCCGACGAGAAAGGTGACCCCGCCGCCGAGCATGGACCACTTCCGGCCGAACTTCCTCGTCACCGCCGACGCAAAGAAGGACGCGACCAGAGCAGCCAGGTACAGCGACGACGTGAACAACTGCAGCACCTGGCTGTTGAACTTGCAGTACTGATTCGTGGTCTTGTCCGCCTGCTCCTTCCGATACACCCTCGGAAAAAACTTCTCAAGAAACGAATCCATCGTTGTCACCCCACCTGCCAAAGAAAGATAAACCACCCAAAAAATCAAGTCAGATCCTGCCACACAAACCCAATATATATATATATATATATATATATATATATATATATATATTTATATATTTATATATATTATAAAAAAAAAAAAAAACTCCCTTTACGGAGATTCCGATATCATAGCCGAAGATGAGCCCGCCGGTGGCCGCAACGACGCAGGTGATGAAAACGAAGGCGGTCAGCTTCCCGGGGTAATCCTTCGTTGCGCCGGTGCTCACAATCGCTCCTCCCGCCATTGCCGAAGACCTCCAACCTCTTAAGATTACACGAGCCCTAACCCAAAACCTAACCCTTGCTTACACAGAGACCGAAAGATCGAGAGGGAAGAATGACCGAGAGAGAAAATGGAGAGCGGAGGACAGGCAGGGGGAGGCACGAGGATTTATAGCCGAAATTGGGAAGTCAAAACGGTGGTCTGATGCTTATGATGAGCTGGCGTATTTATCCTGTAATCTCCTACGGAAATCGTTGATTAGGAAATGCGTGCGTTGATCGGATCCTGACCGTCAGTTATTATCACTCGGTTATTCCCTCGATCTCCCGCGAACGCAATTAAGGATACCGTGGGAAATATGTTTCATTAACTCACGCGATACCGGCCAGGTCACTCCTTATCCTAATTTGCCGACTTGCTAACTTCCTGGTCGGTGACTCACGACATTTAGAAGTTTCTTAAAATCGCCTCCCTAATTACTTCTTCCACGACTCTATCCAAAATAATAATTCCTCTAATTCCTTCTATTTGTGTTACCGTAAGTGCAGGCACCGTAGAAAAAAGTATACCATAAAATATAATAGAATCATATAAGGGTAGTGTAAAAAAAATACATGGCCAAATATTATTAGACCGTTTAAGGATCATGAAAGTCCTACTTTTTAATAAATATTTAATACTTACAACTTTATTTTTTATTAAAAATTTAAATAATAATATATTTTTTATTTATAATCAAATTATGATGCTCGTTAACTTAGATTATGATATTCATGTATTATAAGATCGAAAAATATTTTTATAATTAAAAATAATTAAAAAATTATGAACGGGATTATAATATCTTGTTCGTTATGATATTATGTTCATAAAGGGATATAAGAAAATTTTTATTATTCAAAATTTTTTAAAAAAAAGTTATAAGTATTAAATATATTTTTGAATAATGAAAATATCCTTTCCTTATGATACTTGCTTATAAACAGAATATCATAATCCTGTTTATAGGATATCATAAGGCTGAGGATATTTTAATTATTAAAAAAAATTTAATTTTTTTCAATAATAAAAATATTTTCGATCTTCTGAAATCATGTAAACAAGATTATAATAGCATAAGGAAATTACATTTTCGTTATTCAAAAGTAAACTGTTAGTATTAAATACATATTGAATGATGAAAATGCTTTTATGATATGATACTTATTTATGAATAGGATGTCATAATTCTATTTCTGTTCACAAGATGTTACAGAATGAGAGATATTTTCATCATTAAAAATTTTAAACTTTTTCAATCATAAATATTCCTTGATATTATAATACTTGGATGTCATATAATCCAAATCAAGGAGTGTTATAATCCAAGTCAATATATATCATAATTTTTTATAAAGATGGATATTTTACCGTTCAAATTTTTTTAAAAAATATAAATTACAATATTGAATGTGCATTCAAAAATGAGATTTATATGGCCCAATCAATTGTATAGTATTTTTTTTCTTCATCATTGGATGATGTACAAAGACTTGTATATCCAGGTGCCACGACCCACGTACTATCTTTGATCTCTCTCCAAATCTTAAATCATATATCGTTGGAAACTTCAATGATATAACATATCACGACCGTCCGTCTCATAATCCCTCCGCCAGTGTAAACGTTGCGTGCATTACACTGGTATTGATCTCTATGCTTTCTTTGTGGACGATCCTGGATGATTAGCATTGTGTTTGTTTGAATATCCCGAGTGACAAGTTGTTGCATAAATTCGTTCTACAAATGTTGTTATGGCGTTTCTTTTTACGTTTGATTATTGCTTATATTTGATTTAGTTTTGGGTGTACTCGTATATTGAATCCTGCAATTAAACTAACTTTGCTAACAAATGCTAATAATTTATGATTAAAATTGTTACCGCCAAGATCGTCGTGGCCCGTAGCTGCATCGGTGCCGGAGTGCGCTCCTTCTGTTGCCCATCGCTCTCGATTTTCGGATCTCCTCGCTGGATGCGGTTGCCTTGTGGCCCGGCGGTCCTCCGCTCCTGGATCTGCGAGACAACGGTTAGAGACCCGGACCGAGATTTCCGGTGGGTGCACTCCGACGATCAAGTCAGTGACGACCCAGGGGAATAGATCCTCCTGGTCGGGCCCCTCTTGATGGACTCCGTACTAGGAGGAGTGTAAAATGTGGGTGAAGGTGAAAACATTGCCGGGGAAGAATGATAGCGGGGACAGAGGGGTGCTCTGTTCCTCTGCCTCTCCTTGTTTCCCTCGCTTTCCCTTCTACTGTGGTGGTAGTGGCGCTTCGCCCTCTTGGTCGGGCTCGCACTTGTGCTTGTGGTGATGGTGGTGGTGCCGTGCCCTCTTGCTGGTGGGGGTTGCACTTCTTCCTCTTTTTTTTCTCTCCTCTGTGTCTTGGAGTTGTTGTGTGTGTTACCTCTGGATTTGCTATGAACCAGGTTACCGTTCGGCGCTTGTCTCGGGATCCCCGTCGGGCTGTCAGGTGCATGCGGCGGTATCCCGAGGAATCTTTCCTTATTCATGATAGGGGACGTTGTCAGGTGCTTCGACACTCCTCTTGGTTGCCTCATTCCGGGAAATTTGGGGATGCTTCAAATGGCGGGCCGCCGCCCGCGGGATTCGAATCCTTGGATTGGTGTAACTGGTGGTCGTAGGTGGTCAGTATGGCCTGGAAAGTGCTTCAGTGCAATCCTCGGGCGGCTCGCCGGTGTTCTGGGCTGGTGAAGACCTCGTCCAGACTGGGGCCAAGCTGGGATGGCATGACTCGCTCCAACCTCGACATTCCGAGCTCGCGGGGGCGCCTCGATGGAGGAGGGCGGATGGCGGACCCGGTCCAGAGGGCGTGCGCTCGGAGAGGCTCCACATCGGCGGGTGAGCTTGTGGCTCGACCTCGACCGCAGGGCACTTGCCTCCGAGGGTCTCGCTCTGAAGGGCGGAGGGCAGACCTGGTCCAGAGGGCGCGCGCTCGGAGAGGCTCCATATCAGCGGGTGAGCTCATGGCTCGACCTAGACCGCAGGGCACTAGCCTCCGAGGGTCTCGCTCTGGAGGGCGGAAGGTGGACCCAGTCCAGAGGGTGCGCGCTCGGAGAGGATCCACATCGGTGAGTGAGCTCGTGGCTTGACCTCGACCGTAGGGCACTAGCTTCCGAGGGTCTCGCTCTGGAGGGCGGAAGGCGGACCTGGTCCAGAGGGCGCGCGCTCGGAGAGGCTCCACATCGACGGGTGAGCTCGTGGCTCGACCTCGACCACAGGGCACTAGCCTCCGAGGGTCTTGCTTTGGAGGGCGGAAGGCGGCTCCGACCTAGGCATCCTGGGCTCGCGGGCACGACCTGGCGGAGGACTGAGCTCGGCCTGCTGTTCTAAAAGAGCTCAGCTCAGCTCGGTAGTGGAATACGGGCTCGAGAGTTGACGCGGCGTCTTTTCTTGACATGGCGGCTACTGGTTTCTCCACGTCAGCGATCCTTCCATATCATTTGCCCCGACTCCCGAGGCTCGTTAGTGCGCGGTGCTCAGTCGAAGGGAGTAATTGCGGTGCTAACATGGAAAGGAGAAAATATGGCATGATGATGGCCATGATTGCTGGCGCTTCGGGGGCCGGCCCTGTAGTCCAATGCGAGGATGCCATGTGGCCACGTCCGAGGAGCAGTTAATGTGGATGCGGAATTCAGAGCAATCGGGATGCCATTCTCGTCGATGGGCGGCACGTGGCGCGGTTCCGCTAGCGAAGAGTCTGAACCGATACGACTCCATCAGGTCATTTCAAAATGAAAAAAGGCCTTACCCGAACCATCTATTCTTTTTGAATTCTCCGTGCCTACTACCGCCGCGCCCAAGCTTCCTCCTTCTTCCAGTCCCCCGAGTTTTCTAAAGGAACAGGTTAGCTTCTTCTTCATCCTCCTCCCCCTACTAGGATAGAGTTTTTTTCCTTCGGGCCTGGGGTCTTCTCTTGGGTTGAGTCTTCTTCCTGGTTTCCGCTTTGTGTTCTTCCTCTCCTTTGTCCTTGAGGATGTCCCGTTTCGGTCCGGGCTTCTGCCCCTCTACTGATCAGAGCGAGGCCGGTCCTTCCGAGCAGAGGCTGGCATCTTCTTCTTCTTCTTCTGACAGAGAGGGAGGCGTAACCCGTTTCGAGCTCAGTAGGAGGTGTCCTCCCAGTCCAGTAGTCTTCAGGGAACCGGGATCTAGCCCTTCTTCGCCTCCTTCTTCCTCTTCTATTCATGTCCCTGAGTCAATCCGGTCCACAGGTCTTGGCGGGGTCGCTTCGACGATCACTGTCGAGGACCTGAGGACCATCCGAAATGTCTATGGCATCCCGGCTTCTGTCCGGCTCACGGTCCCTCGTCCGGGGGAATGGGTCACTCCTAGTGGCCCGGGCCGTCTTTCCTTCTATGAGGAGACCTTCTCCGGGGTTTTCCGGTTTCCCTTCCATCCTTTCTTTCTGTCAGTCCTAGACAATTATCATCTGGTCCCGGCGCAGCTGGTGCCAAATGCCATTAGGGTCATTTTCTCTTTCATTGTGTTTTGTCTCCTCCACGGGTTCGTAGCCCGATTTTCTTTGTTCAGGACTTTCTTTGCCCTAAAGCGCTACCTAACCGAGGATGGGTGGTGGTCCTTGTCTTCCCGCCTGAAGGGCATCATGTTTGAGCTTCCCTCTTCCATCAGGGGATGGAAGAGCAAGTTTTTATTTGTGGAGGTCGAGGGGGTCGATTGGGTCTGGAGCGATCCGGATCAGTCCCCCAACCAAAATTCTATGGTTGATGCGGCTGACCGGGATGATTACGAGCAGCTCCGCACCGCCCAGATTTCTCCCCTCGAGGTCCTGTTGTCTGAGCAGAACCTTACCGACTCCAGGGTTAACCCGACGGATGGGTTGGATGAGTTCGACCTGAACTTTTTCTTTTTTTTGTTCTTGCTCCTCTTGCATTGTTTCTCCCAGGCTCTAACTGTTGTGTAATTTGTATGCAGGTATGATCTTCTCCGAGAGTGATCTTCTGGCCATCACCAAGAAGAGGCCGCCGACCGGGCTGGCCGGGGAGCTTGCTTCCAAGCGGGTCCGGAGTGAGAGCGCATCTGCGGCCGCTCCCACATTGGTAATCGGTCTGAGCTCGACCGCCCCAGCTGGTCTGAGTTCAGAGGTGCCACGCGCTGCTCCCGTGCCGGTGGAGAGGGCAGCTTCCACGGCACCAAGGCCAGTCCAGCAGGCCCCCGCTGTAGAGCCCGAGGTGGTAGTCCGGGCGAGGGCTGCCGCTGCGCCCCGCAATCCTCCGAGTCCACCCGTCGCCACTGTCAGGGGTGAGGAGACCCGGGCTGCGCCCAGCGCCTCGACAGAGGTGCCACCTGCACCGATGCTGGCCTCCCAGCCTGCCCCCCGGGATCCTTCAGCCAGCGGTGCAAGGCCGCCAGCTCACGGAGAGAGCCAGAGGGAGGATGCACGGTGCCATCTTCCCTTCAGGATGGGGCCGGAGAGCTCAGTACTTCGGAGCCCCGAGCTAGCCAAACGCATGATGGATTTCTCCATCCAGGCATGCGATCGGCAGGAGATGGCTAGGATAGGGCGACCGATGTCATCCGCACCCTCTTCTCTCAGCTGTACTCGGTAAGCCACCTTTACTTCCCTTTCTCTTTTCTCTTCTCTCTCTTTTTTTTTTTTTTGTTTGCTGACTTCTTTTCATGGTGCAGATCGGTGCCGAGGCCCTATTCATCAAGGGCCACTACCAAAGCTAGGAGTGTCTCGAGCGGCAATAGGCCATCGAGATTGAGTCTCTCAAAGCCGACCTGAAGGGGAAGGCCGGAGTGTACGAGGTACTTCAGCAAAAGGTCAAGGACCTTGAGAGGGAGCTCACCGATGCTGAGGGGTGAGCAAAGGAACTCCTGATGGCTCGCGACCTGGAGCGGAGTTGTTCAAAGAAGGCGATCGACGACCTCTCCGTCGTCGAGAAAAAGCTCAACTGGTACAGTGCCGAGGCCGACCGGCACAAGGAGACCGCCCAAGCTGCTCAGGTGGAACTGGCAACTGTGAAGGAGAAACTTGCCACGGCTGAGAAGGCGGCAGAGACGGCTGCCAACTCGGCAGAAACAGCCAGGCTGGAGGCCGCCGAGTTGAAGAGGGTGGCCACTGAGGCCACGAAAGGTGCTGAGAGCGCCATCGCTAGGTTCAAGGCCTCGGAGGACTTCGTCACTGAAATCCAGCAGATGGCGTCGGATTCCTTTTATAAGGGATTCATGTACCTGCGCGGCCGGGTCGAGGCGATTATTCCCGACAAGGATCGCCGTCGCCTTAGGTACCCTTCGACCATGGAGGAGGAGGCTGATGAGGAGGTCGTCATGGGAGGCGCGGACTCAGAGCCTTCGACACCAGCCGAGGGTGATCCTACCAAAGTCGGGGCAGCCCAGCCGGGGACTTCTGAGGGCGAGAGCTCCCGGCCTCAGGACCCAGCGAGGAGGCCAGCCGGGGCGGAGTGACCCTTTTTACTCCTTTCTTCATTTTGTACTTTCATTTTTTGTACTCAGTCTGGGTCACCCGGTATGTCGGGGGCCCAGAAGACACTTGTACTTTATGTTTGATCAATGAAGTGAAACCCGAGTTTCTTTATCATTTGTTCTCTTTGCTTTTTTCTCTCTTTCATCTCCTCTCTTCTTCTCTCCCTTTTCTCTCTCTTTTTTTTTTTTTCTTTTTTCTTGTATGGGGAGATCAGAGAGAAGGACTGCACCTTGTTTAGGGGGACAAGTTGTAACACTTGATAGCTGCTAGGCTCGAAGGTGTTGTTGACTAAGGGCCATGCAGCTCGAAGGTCCCTTGGCCGGGGATCTGAACTCCGGTCATGGGTTAGCGTCCTGGAGCTGGGCTTGAGGACATCAATTGCTGAGAGCTGCTTGGCTCGAAGTTCTCTTGGCCAGAGATCTGAGCTCCAGTCTTGAGGAGGGCACCCTGGAGCTGGGCTCGGGGCTCGGGGACGTTGATGACTGAGAGCTGCTTGGCTCGAAGTTCTCTTGACCGGGGATCTGAGCTCCGATCTTGAGAAGGGCGTCCTGGACCTGGAGAGGTCTGAGATTGAGATACGAATTCATAATTTTGGAATTCAATTAGCAAGTATTATGATACAACCTACCCTGATCGACATAATTAAATCAGCTCAAAAGGAGGATCTGGAACTACAGAGAATTAGGGAGACAGTGGAGTTTGGTGCACAATCAGAATTTATTATATATGGAGATGATATCCTGAGGTTTGGTAGCAGGTTATGTGTCCCCAAGCTTCCAGAGTTAAAGGAAGAGATTCTGGAAGAGGCGCATGGTTCAGCATATACAATGCATCCAGGTAGTACAAAGATGTATCGAGATTTAAGAGAGAATTTTTGGTGGCCTGGTATGAAGAAAGACATAGCTCAATTTGTAGCTCAATGCTTAGTATGTCAACAGGTGAAAGCCGAACATTAAAGACCTGCTGGACCATTGCAGTCTCTTATGATTCCTCAGTGGAAATGGGAGAACATTACCATGGATTTTGTGACAGGTTTGCCCAAAACTCCTAAAGGAAATAATGCGGTATGGGTGATTGTGGACTGGCTGACAAAATTAGCTCACTTCTTATCTTTTCGTGTGGGACTCTCTCTGAAAAGATTAGCAAGTTTGTACATGGAACAAATTATGAGATTACATGGGATTCCAATTTCTATTGTATCGGATCGAGACACTAGGTTTGTTTCACAATTTTGGAAGAGTCTTCACAAAGCATTGGATACTAAATTAAGTTTTAGTACAGCATTTTATCCCCAAACCAATGGACAGTCAGAGCGAACCATCCAAATTTTGGAAGACATGTTGATGGCTTGTGTTATGGACTTGGGTGGTGCTTGGGACTGTCATCTATCATTAATAGAGTTTGCCTACAACAACAGTTATCAAGCCAGCATTCAGATGGCGCCTTTTGAGGCTTTATATGGAAGGAACTGTAGATCTCCTATCTGTTGGGATGATGTAGGAGAAAGAAAATTGTTGGATCTAGAAATAGTGCAACAGACAGTGGAAAGGTATAAATAATCAGGGAATGATTGCGTACTGCTCAGAGTCGATAGAAAAGTTATGCTGATAAGAGACGAAGAGAGCTGGAATTCAATGTTGGTGATCATGTCTTTTTGAAAGTGTCCCCCGCAAAGGTTGTGATGCGATTTGGTGTACGAGGCAAGTTGAGCCCGAGATTTGCGGGACCATTTGAAATTTTGGATAAGGTTGGTGAAGTGGCCTACCGATTAGCGCTACCACCAGTTTTATCTGGAGTGCACAATGTGTTTCATGTATTGATGTTACGGAAGTATATTTCCGATCCCAGTCATGCAATAGATTATGTACCCTTACAACTTCAGGAGGATTTGACTTATGAGGAGGTGCCTATACGAATTGTCGACAACAAGGATCAAGAGTTACGGCACCGAACCATACCATATGTGAAGGTGCAATGGAGCAATCATGGTGAAAAAGAAGCTACATGGGAACTTGAAGCAGAGATGCGAGCAAAATATCCATAGCTTTTCAAAACACCAGATACGTAAATTTTGAGGATGAAATTTTTTTAACGGGGGGAGAATGTAATATTTAGATCTTTGGGCCGAAGTCGACAGGCCCAGCTGACTTCGACCTAGCCCAAGAAAAAAAAATAAGGAAATGAATGGCTGAAAGCGAGAACGAAGGGAAGAGTCCGGAACATGGGAGATTTGATCTTCCTGATCCGGTAGGAGTTAGCGCCGGAAATTTAGAGGGAAGAGTCGTGGAGGGAGAGGGAGGTGGCCAGTGATGTATTTGGGAGGGTTTGGCTTTCGATCGAGTAGTGGTTGATCTCCAAACGATGAGGAAACCATCGGACTTTTTCCTTTAAATATCCCACACCGCTGCCCTATCAAGCCCTTCATGCACCTCCTTCCTCTTCGTCAAGCGACTGTGAATCCCAGACGCCGCCGGTGAGTTCTTTTTTTTACTGTTAGAAGGATTAAAATTGGTTTTTGATATTATTTTTTTTGGTTCGGTTTGCTTGAGGGTCGTGGGCCATCGACGGCCGCGCCGCCATCGTCCGCTCCAGTTCGCCGAGTTCCTCTCGGTGAACTTCTCTCGGCCGTTAGTAGCAGGGGGGAGGTCGGCCGATCGATCGGGATGAGGAGTAGCAGGAGTCGTTCGGGAGAAAAGAAAAGAAAAGAGAAAGAAAGAAGACGGAGAGTTTGGCTCGGTCCAGGGAAAGAAAAGAAAAAAAAAGAAAAGAAAGAAAGAGAGAGAGACATAAAAAAAAGGGAGAATAAAAATATTATAATAATATTATATTATTATAGGAGATAGAAGATCGTGAAGTTTTTTTCAAAATTCGTGCAACTAGAGATTTGATTTGAATAAAATTATTTAATTGTAGGAGATCAACCCTTTGAGCAGGAAAGCGTTGTGCGAATTTCAGGTACTGACTAGTATCGGATATACTAGGATTAGCGCTTTAAGGTAAGGAATTCTGTATCGATCATTCCTTTATGCATTGAATTTATTATGGTCTGGCTTGATCTAAGCATATATATTATATGCATTTGCACGTGTGGTATTATATTGCGTGGTATAGTTATTTTCTTGTGATAGACATTGTGGTTTTATCATTATTATTGTCGGTATTTCATGCACTAAGTTAAAAAGAAAATTGATATCCGGATGGGTTGGACCATGATACCGGATTGCTAAATAGGTTGGACCATGAAACCGGATATCGAGTGGGTTGGACCACGATATCGGTTATTAAAATGGGTTGGACCATGACATCTGTTATCGAGTGGGTTGGACCACGATACCGGTTATCAAGAGTTCATAAAAGATATATTTTGACAAGTGTTAATGATGTAAATACGGTATTTGGTCTAGCCATGCTACGGTTGCACCGTGGTTATATAGCCTGAGCCACGGGCTTTGTACGTGGGAGCCGGCCACGGGCGGATAGTACGTGGGACAGCCGAGCCACGGGCTTAGTACATGAGCAGGACCGACCATAGTATGCATGGTCACTTTGTGGTTGCCAGTCATGAGCTGGTACATGACCGTGGCTAGTCTAGAACCCTAATGATAAAGGTTACTTAATGGGAATTCTAAAGGAAAAATGTAAAGTTATTAAGGTTTTGTAATACATGAGGCTTAAATCATTTGATTGTATGACATAACATACTGGTACTTTATTGTTTCAAAAATTTATATTATTATTTGGTGTGATCATATGGAGACCTTACTGGGATGTATAGCTCACTTTCTATCTTTTGATGTTTTTCAGAGACTCAGGATGCGTAGCAAGACTTGGATTGGGTATGAGATGGAGTTTCATATATGCTGAGTTTAGCTAGTTAGTTTTAGTTTCGGTTACTGGTGTTTGCGAATCAGTAAACCAATTAGTAATATCGATATAATAAATGGATTGTACAATTGTTAATTGATTGTTTATATAATATTAGTTTTAATTTGATATATTTGACTCTTGTGTAACTAGGCCTTGCATAATCTCTAGGATAAAATCCAGGGTTTGCACGACCGGTCGCGTATCCGATTTCGATGCTGGATTCGGGACGTGACATGTTGCTTCTGATATCGGGCACATTTATTAAGAGGCGAATAGTATCATGGATTGGATCACTTTCTTTGTTATGTAGCATTCTGGTAGAGATCTTTGGAATGATACATTTCTTTTACGGATATTCTTTTATGATATTCTCTTTTTTAGTTTTTTGAAATATACCCATACTTGTATTGTATGAATTATTCATTCTTAAAAAAAATAAAATAAAATAACAACAACAACAACTTGTACCCATATTGTCACCGGAATCTATCCTTTCCAATTTGGAACCGATAACAAACGCCTTTTCCTCCTAAGCTTTAGTCGCACCGAAAGAGAAAAAATAGTGAAAAAAATCATTCATAGAAAGATATCAACTTGTTTTGGGCAAGGGTGGTGTCTCAAAGCCGATGCAGATTTTTCTTGAAATAATTACATGGTATTTGATGGGCTTGCAAACAAAAATTTAGCGCACAGATTAGACCTTTTTCGGTGTTTGGGCTCGAAAACATTGCGTTTGAATATAAAAAAATTGACCATTTGATTGGTGTTACTTCTGTCAGATAAAGTTATTAGAAGGAGAGCAGCCTATGGGACGATGTGACCATAGAGGTTCGCACCAAAACTTCTACATCTATAATATGAAACCAGAATTCCGTGTGATGACCGTCATTCCAAGCGAGGAAAAAGAAACAAAAGAAAAATCCAATACAGATGCGTCAAGCACATAAATAACATATAACAACCGTTGATTCTCCGCTTTTTAGTAAATAGTATCTCATTTATGTATCAAAAACAAAAAAAAAAAAATAGTATCTCATCAAATTTCTTTTTTTCAATTGCGAACATAAAAAATTAAATAAACTACTTCAATTTGGAAAACGAAGAGTTAAATCTTGCTCTACATTTTACCAAAAAAAATCTCGTTAAACAAATCCCAAAAAAAATTGGATACTTAACCGGCTCTATTCTTTCCATTAAGAATCTAGGGAACCCTCCTTCAACTTCCGACACCGAACAATTCTCATCCCTCTTTTCCCTTTCTTTTGTTGAGTCAAAATAATTTGAATTGAATGATCATATAGCGGAAACGAAAGGTCTAGCTAACACTTGGTTTGAGGGGATCGATTTATTTGAAAGAATTTAACTGGATCTTAAGTTGCAAGGTCGACGACATTAGTGGTTTCGAAGAATTTTCATAGGCACATATTTTGTAACATTTTCTTTTTTTGATACATAGAAGAGAGATTGCCAATGGTCCATTTTGCATGTCACCTGCACCACAAATATTGTTGAAAATGTCAGTCATGGAAAATACTTTCCATATGTCATGTTGCATATTTCCCTGGTGTGAAGTCACTATTGGCATGGAACGGCGAAGCGTGTATCTAGAAATTTTTTTTTAAAAATAATCAGGATTTTCATTATAATTTTTTGTGATATTATATGGGCATCTCAGTATAAATTCAATTCAAAGCAGGACCTCTTAATAGATTGTCTTGCTTAATTGGATACTTGTTGAGTACTAAGTGCTGCAGGGCTTACATCACACTGATAACCTTCTCAAACCACACGATGCGACTAGCAAATGCATGCTTTCGAGATGTCAATTTGTATTTGAGAAAAAGAGAGGGATCGAGAAGCCCCGCTTGATTCGACGACACAAATGCATGATATGTTGATTAGCGAAGCACAGTGGAAGTGAGTAGGAAGTCAAAATCACGTCCAGGGACCACCGTTGTATATGAAGATGCCGAGGACCGCACGAACCTTAGCCTCTAAGCTTGGATTCGTGGTAACATTTCGACTTTCGAGCACTATTGGGGTGTCTCCCCTCATCTTGGATGATCGGATGGGGTGCAAGGATTTTACGTGGGCCCTTCGGATAAGCACAGGCCAAATCCCATTAGGACAAACCGCGTGGTGGTCAATTCGATCCGCCGGCCAACTAAGACAAAGGGGATGCCGTCAAGTTGGGCTCGCTTTACCTGATGCACGGGTTCAGGCTAGTAGGTGGATCCCATCTTCTTTTTTTTTAATTTATTTTTATTTATTTTTTTATAAATAAAAAAAAAAATAGAAGTGGATAGATCCCGGTGTAGCTAAGCTATTCTGCAAGTCTTGTCTTACCATGTAATATTCGATAATATACGATTCAAGATATTTTCTAATTTTTTAGATGAATATGTCAACCACATGATACCAGTAAAATACTTGTTAGAAAAATAAAAATATATTAAAAAGTTCAGATCTCCCACTCATATCACTCGTCGTGATCCTACCTGTCCTTTTTTTTTTAATTTTCTTATTCTTTTGGTAAACAAAAAGTAGGAAAAAAAATTAGATTCCGGACGTGACCATCCCTAGATGATCTTTCAATATCAATTAAAAAATATTCAATGCATGATACATATTAATTTTACACGATCGTCCACTGTCCAAAAATAAGTACGCCAACTTAATAATCATTGTCGCCGATACAAATAACAAAATTTATTATATATATTCCGGATTGTCCTTTACTCCTCTTTTACGATCTTCCCGGGGTTCCCAAAACGTCGCCGCGGAAACCGGCTGTCAGACCTTTATTATTATTATTATTATTATTATTATTATTATTATTATTATTATTATTATTATTATTATTATTATTATTATTATTATTATTTTAATTTTTATATGCGCTTGGCTCGTCTCATTCACACGCACATCATCCCATCTTGGCTAACTTGGCTCGGCCAACGGTAGAGGCTGGCAGTTCCAAGGGACTTTATTACGCGCGGTGCCCACAACACCCACATCACCAAGATACTGCCAAGCTTGTGCTTCGTTGTCTTGTTACGATCAACATTATTGCATGATTAGTCATTATTTATACTATTCTTCCTTTGGGTCGGAGACCATTATTGGATCCAGGTAGATAACATCCTGTGCCTGGAATCTTACAAGTATATTTGATTCGATCAGAATCAGACTGCAATGAAAATTACAATAATTATATCTTTTAATATATTTAATTTATATTTAAAAATAAATAATTTATTTTAAAAAAATATTATTAATTTTTTTAAAAAATTAAATAATTATAATTTTTTTAAATTTAAAATTAATATATATATATATATATTTAATTTAATGATTAAAATAAGAGTCATCTATCGTCGTTTCCTTTCAAGCCCCAAACTCTCCTCCAACAAAACATGCCTTAAATTTATTCCTGTTTTCTCCTATATTAATTTATTTTCTTCAATTTTTTAATAAAAAAATATTTTTCCCATTTCAGATACGAGAAACTATATAGTGAATCAGCTCAACTTTCCAAGCTGTCCAACTTCATGCGGCGAATTCGCACAGCTTTTAAAGTTACCTAATTTCTCGGAAAAAAAAAAAAAAAAAAAAAAAACTTGAAACAGGGTATATATTGTTTCGAAGAAGCTTTAAATTGGACCATAAAGGAAACTTGGCCTGCTTGATTTGCACGTGACAATGAGCCTTTATTAATGGCAGAGTAGAGACCTCCGTGAAAGAAAAAATAAATGGATAATCAAGCAAATAAATAAAAAGAAATAGATCGATGGTTTTGACTTGTTAGGGTCAAGTTGGGGTCCAGGAAGTTTGATGGATGCAACCCGAACATGTTGCTTTCTCAACTGGATCTGCCGACTAGCTTTGTGACCCCTGCAAAAAGTCGAAGAAAAATCTATATATTCGATTAATCGATCAGGCAACGGCAATTGCTTATGGGCATGCAGCGAACCCTATCGGGATGGTAGCGATGATATTATTACTATACGGATCGCAATTCACACACTTGGTTTCGCACATAGCCAAGGAGCCCATCGTTCCCTTGAAGCCATGTATTTAGGTGGCCATCCATAAATATTTATATATATATATATATATATAGTTCTATGACTCATACCTGATGTGGCCAAGTAACTCATCTACAAGGAATGCTGCCCCATCAAGCAGCGTATCATTTCCTCATCCACATCCTTGTTCTCGACTTCTTATATTGTAGTGTTTCTTTTGATGGTTTCTATCACCCTCTCGATCGACCTTCTATTGATGCCAACCCATTATGCGTGAGACTCATCCGAGAAGGTCTGCTTGGTAGCAAACATAATGAAGAGAACTTGCCTTCTAAGTTTCTGGCTTCGACGACCGAAACAAACTTACTTACATCACCATGGATTATTCAAATTATCCACACTCATTGACCTACGTCTGCCGTAGAAGTTACGGCATGCTCACCATAAGAGGTTACGAACGAAGGCAGTATTCAGATATGACAGCTGCATTTTTTAAATTTCTATCCAGTGGAGTGGTAGAATTTGAATTTTTTTTTATTTTTTGGTACATATAATCTGAATTCTTAAGAAGAAAAAAATACATGGTTTCGCCATTTCTGAATCCAAGTTCTAACCATTTGAGCGACGCACTTGTGAGTTGTTTTAGATTAGATCGTTGGAGATTTTCCACATCCATTAAACAGCCTGGACTCGGTAGAAGCCTAGACAAACGGCGGCGAGGCCCGCTCAAAAACCATCAGCCCCCAGGCCATTGACTTGCCATGAAGATATCCCGTGACTACCGAAGCTGGCCAAAATATGGACTGGCCAGCCATGGTTCGGAAGAAGGCCAATCAATTCTTCTTACAAGTATGAGCATAACAACAAAATATAACTCGCCAAGCATTAATCAGAATCTAATCTGATGAAGCCAAATATCTATAGTCCATGTCTTCATTCTGATCGGATTGGCCCAGTCCACTGATACGGCCCATGGTCCTACGGTTACATAGGGCCCAACCCATTGTTACGGAGATAGCAACAAAGTTGAGAAAACTATTTTGTTGAAACCTCCTGCATTTGTGGGTAGCCCACTCCTCCCATTATCTTCTTCTGGTAATCAGCCTCCGTATAGCTAAGGGCGGTATATTTTAAAATTCAAAACAAAGATCAAACTAGTGGAAGTATATCTTAAAATTCGAAACTTATGTCAACTTAGAAAAGTATTTGTTTTCAATGGACAAATGGGAAACGGGGATCCAACAATCCACAAACTACAACTGATATATCGAACCTGGAGAGAGAGAGAGAGAGAGAGAGAGAGAGAGAGAGAGAGATGTCAATAATTTATGAGTTGTGTACGCAGGGATGATGCGGAGGAATATCATAATTAAATATATAGTTCATGCGGAACAAACATGAGACGGTGATAAGTTGTGGCCAGCTCCGGTTATCATTTTCCTCCGGTGCAGATATTGCTGCCCTGCGAACTGAGGCGTCTCTCTCTCATTCTAATCATCTCGTCCAGTTCCTGGCAGAATTCAGCTCCGATGGGTGGTGGGAAGACCTCTTTGATTATCTAGTATAACCGCACGGGCATATAATATTATTTCCCTTAAAAATAAAAAAATAAAAAAGAAGAAAAGCTTGGGCATATTTTGGCTCTAGTGTCATTTAGCAATTAGCTACGAGAAAAACAACCTGATGAGCTAAAATATCATTGTGAGGTCCAGCAATAGAGAAAAAAAATAAAAAATAAAAGACTTGCAGTCTTTCTTCCTTTCTTGTTCTGCCAAAGGCCATGAAGTAGAGAAAAAAAAAAAACAGAACATTGACCGTTGACGCTGATCCCTGCATGCAGACTAAACGGAGTACCTGGGTCGCTGGTTCACCTTTTTGGATTCCTGCAACATAAATCCCTGACTAGATTTTCTCCGATGAGGACACTCCGATGTCTAAGTCAGCAGAGTTGAGGCCACAGAATGGAGAGCCCAAAGAAAGAAAGCGAGATGAAATATGAGTGGAGAGTCAGATGTGTATAGTGCAAGCTAGTCGTAGACCGGCTCAGTCTCGCATGGAATGGCTTACCTTGGAGGTCCCCTCTTACCATTTTTTATAGGTGTTGCTGTAATTAAAAGTACAGCAACACCTAGTAGTTAAGCCTTCTTGATTTCTGTTAAGAAAGTTAATCAATACTTCCTTTCAACTAATTGTAGTTACTGTCGGAGATTAGTTACCTCGATCTTTCTAAAGCCATGGCTGTCATATAATTAGTTGGTTATAACAACAAAGTTCATTCTTGATGGCTTTAGTTTAAAGTAGGTCGGCCATTCTCTTCAGAGTTGGCCAACAATCATTTCATTGATTGTAGATCAACCATTTACTTCGAATCTGTTTGCTTCGGAGTGTATATCGTGGATAGGTCATTTACTTCGGAACTATTTGTTTCGAAGTGCATATTGTGGATCAGCCATTTACTTCGGAGCTGTTTGCTTCGAAGTGCACATTGTGGATTGGCCATTTACTTCGGAGCCATTCTCTTCGGAGCGAGCCGAAGGCTGATCCCAAGTCATACATTGTCGCTGGCCGAAGCGTAGCGCTGAATTGTCATTCCGTCGGGCTTCGAAAGTATCTTCATGTCAATCCGTCTAGCCGACCAGTCCAAATAAGATCAATTGAATCCTTGGACCGGCAATTACCTTTTTGAGCCGGTTTATCACAATAATTGCCTCCCACTCTTGATTTCAAGACAATTTATTGCTTTGAAGGATGAAAGTATTAATTTTTTATCATTTTTTGGAGGGGGAGGAGATAGCTAATGATGGCAAATTTCTGGTCCAGCTGGCAATGATAACTGCTTTCTATTTTGAGCGTCATGTTTAGGACAGGTGTCAAATTCTTGTTGATCCTTGGAGAAATTACATAAGTTGGAGAGTTGTGTCACCTCTTATCAGTATAAATATCTGGGGTGCCACCTGGCGAGGGAGCGAGGGGCCGCCAGCTTCAGCCGAGGTGGACCCCTCCTGGGTGGACACTTGGCGGAGTGGCAGAGAGAGGCTCGACTTCGGCCGAGGTGGACCCGTCTTGAGGTGCCACCTGGCGAAAGAGCAGGAGGGCCCGGCTTGACATCGACAGAGGTGAACCCGTCTTGGGGTGCCACCTGGCGAGGGAGCGAGGGGCCGCCAGCTTCGGCCGAGGTGGACCCCTCCTGGGTGGACACCTGGCAGAGTGGTAGAGAGAGGCTCGACTTCGGCCGAGGTGGACCCGTCTTGAGGTGCCACCTGGAGAAGGAGCAGGAGGGCCCGGCTCGACCTCGATAGAGGTGGACCCGTCTTGGGATGCCACTTGGCGAGGGAGCGAGGGGCCGCCAACTTCGGCCGAGGTATACCCCTCTTGGGTGGACACCTGGCGGAGTGGCAGAAAGAGGCTCGACTTCGGTCGAGGTGGACCCATTTTGGGGTGCCACTTCGCGAAGGAGCAGGAGGGCCCGGCTCGACCTCGGCAAAGGTGGACCCATCTTGGGGTGCCACTTGGCGAGGGAGCGAGGGGCCACCAGCTTCGGCCGAGGTGGACCCCTCATGGGTGGACACCTGGCGGAGTGGCAGAGAGAGGCTCGACTTCGATCGAGGTGGACTCGTCTTGGGGTGCCACTTGGCAAAGGAGCAGGAGGGCCCGACTCGACCTCGACAGAGGTGGACCCGTCTTGGGGTGCCACCTGGCGAGGGAGCAAGGGGCCGCCAGCTTCGGCCGAGGTGGACCCCTCCTGGGTGGACTCCTGGCGGAGTCGCAGAGAGAGGCTCGACTTCGACCGAGGTGGACCCGTCTTGGGGTGCCACCTGGCGAAGGTGCAGGAGCACTTCTTCCCGAATGAGGGATCTTTTGAAAGAAAAAATCCACGTGGTATTGACCGTGTCCAGCTGGACCTGACACGCACTCCACGTCAGCGATGTAGCCATATCAAGAGGCATCTTTGGAGGACAAAAGAAGTGTGTTACAACAAGTAAATCTAATAAGAAAAAGAAGAGGCTGGACTAGAAGTCTAGAACTATCAATCATAAGCTAGAATGGTCGCATGGAGGAGGTCTCCCAGTCCTGGAGGTCGAAACAGTGACCGGTGGCCGGTGGGAGCCAGGAAGCAGGGGAAACCTGGAGATCAAATTTCTCCCTCTCCAATCTACACTATTTTTGATGATGGATCGACATGACATCGGGAAAAGCCTGTGAGCCCTCATGGAAGGCCGGCATGGCGACGGTGGCACCCCCCGACCCCGAGCCCCCTCGAACCCGTGCCTCACTAGTCACTGCCTCTAATGATCCGTTGAGAGAAATAAAAAAAAAAGATGGAAGAATGATGAGTCCTCATCGCCAAATGGCCGAAGTCCTGGGTTCCAACTGGTAACACGGTCTCGCAGAAGAAGAACGGCGGCCATGGGGTGGGGTTCTTCGTTCTCCCATCTCCGGTTCTCCCAAACAGCCAAACTTGAGACTCCGTTCTCTGGCGGCTCTTCGTGAGTCACTCACGGACTCACTAGTTCTCTCTGGCGGAGGGCGGCAGAGGACGACAACTTTGACCTAACCCTAACAGAGGGTCCTGAGTCCTGACTCCCGGTCTCCCATCGTCGTCGAGTAAATAAAATTCGTAATGCCTTTAGTCTTCATCCTGTAAGTAGTAATTAGTAAGTCATAAACTAGTAAACCGTAGGACCGTAGGTGAGTTGACTAACGGTAACATATTAAGTGAGCCATGACCCGTAAAGCTAAGTTATTATTATTATTATTATATCATGGCCCATGGATTGGCCCGACCCTAACCTTATTGAGCCCATGGGCTACAGGGGCCGGGCCAAAAAGACCACTTACATAAATGGGCCAATTTTTTTCAGCCCGGCCCGGTCCGGCCCATTTATAGGGCCAAATGGGCTGGCCTATGGGCTCTAGCCCATTTTGATAGGTCTAGTTAAGCTAACTAACCCTACTTAACCAGAGGCGAGTGGGCTTAACTGTGTTCTTGGCACATCTCCCATTATAAATACTGGTAAGAGGGGATACTCAAGAAGCTAAGCTAAGACAAGTAAGCCAAGCAAAAACTAAACTCTCTGAGTCTCTTTCACTCTCTCTCTCTTTGAGAACTCTCCATTCTGTTGCTCGAGCCTTCACTAAGTTAGGTATCGGAGTGTCCCCCACCGGAGCAAATCCGGTTAGGGGGTCTATTTTGCAGGACTCTCGGGAGGCGAGCCAGCGATCCGGTAGCTTCGTCTAGTCCACGGAGATTCGACGCCAACAGATTATCAAGGGGTCTATTTTGCAGGACTCTCGGGAGGCGAGCCGGCAATCCAGTAGCTCCGTTCGATCCGCAGAGGTTCGACGCCAACAATTTCCAAATAAGAGAAGGTCCGTGCATCCTGTTTTGCTGAAATCATTTCTATCATTTCAAGAATGAGAGGTTTTGTGCTCTCCTAAGTTGGAAGTGGATCATGCAAACCTTTGGTGCATGCTTCAATCTTTGATGCTCTCTACTTCCCGGCCATCTCGACGCTTTAAGGTCTCTGATATTTTTGGTTTTTGAGGCCTGTTGTTCCTCTCTTCATTCTCCTATTTTTCTTTCCTCTGTTAATATTCTCTCTTTTAATGGAGATTTGGAGGGTGGTTTCCGTCACCTCCTATTCCCATAAAAAAAAAAAAAAAAAAAAAAAAAAAAAAAAAAAAAAAACTCTCTTTCGAATCCTTAATAATTGTTCTCTTGTCATCATCATTATCATTATAAACCAAATAAAAAAGGGTACAAGAAACAACATCAAATTCTTCCCAATGAAATTTGGGTGGATCTTTAGGCATCCTCAAAAGAACACCCATAACAATTCTCTGAGTCTTATTTTCTAAAAGATAAACCTAGATGAGGGGAACTCAGGGACTTGGGTAGTGTTTTTGGGTTCATGCATGCAATACCCATGTAAAATTTTGACGTTTTATGTGCTATATACCAACATTTTCTATATGTGTGGTCTAACCTTCATCCCATTCTATAGCCCAGATCCTCATAGTTGTTATGGTATCAACTTACTCTGATACTAGTTATTATAGTACCAACTGCATTGATATTACTATTATCAGAGGATCATTCATGTAGAATATGAATCTCCATTTTCAAGATCATGATTATCGATGTCGATGTCACGAAAAAAGGAAAAAGAGAAAAATAAAATATAAAGCAAACAATTTAGGCATGCAAGGTTTCACTATAAGAAAAATAAATTTACACAATCGAAAATTTTCATTCTCAATCCCGTACAAGTCTCTCAACAAGAAATCTAAAAATCTCTCTCACAAGCTCTCAACTCAGCTGCTCTCTAGAGATCCTTCATCACTTTTTGTGATCCTCACACCTAGTCTACTTCTTTGCTCATGTTCTTATGTCTTGTCTATGAAGAGCATCTCACCAGGAGTCCATCGGTTCAAACCATGTCCAAATCATAGTTCTATAGCCTCTCCAATTCGTAGTTGAACTCTAAATCAACTCCTGGCCTTCAATCACCTTGATCGCATCGAAATCCATGCAAAAACAGTTCAAATCCACTCAAATCATGCTCAGAGATGCGCATGACCATCCGATCAATGCATGGATTATGCATGTTTGTCCGATCATGCTACACGTACATGTAGACCACTAGTGGGCCACTTGGTTCATGCAATGCCTTGCTACACCGTGACACACAAGGCTTAAAACACCAAGGGAAAAAACTAGCTAGGCCACCCGTGCACACCTGCCCACGCCCGTGTACTTGGGCTTGGGTTGATCGCACGAGCCACGTGCCCACATAGGCCGCGTCCTCGCGCCTTTATGCATTGGGTTGGCGGGCCTATGCCGCAGGTTGCTTGTGGGCCAAAGAAAAAATTATTTTTCTTTTCTTTTTTTGGGCCTCTTTTGTACAGGCTTCTGGCTGGGTTCTAGACTTCTTTCAGGGATTAAATTTGAAGCATTTTCTCAAAAACCACCACCTTGACCCAGCATTCGGTCTCTACATGACTTTAAGAGCTTTTTGAAGGATCACACCCCATGCCTTAAGATAAATATCTACTGATCATGGATGGGCAAACAAGGAAGTCGAGTCAGGTCGCTCGATCCTATCTCTATTATATGCTGTGCTCATCTCGACCCGAGACCTGCTCGGAAAAGTCTCCTGCGATAATAAGAACTTTACTTTGTGATGTTACCTATCATCCTCCCAAGTCTTGCAACTCGTGCCTGATCTACCTGCTCCTTAAGCTCCACCTCGTATTGATTCCTATCTACACCAAGACTTTATCTTGATTGGACATCTTATTAAGAGGTAGTGCCTTCCTCATTTTTTTCTTTGCAAAATGATCCCACTATCGTGCAAAACCTTTAGGACTCCTTGTGTAGCCGTTTAAGTCAAGTTTGCTGAAAAAAATAGATTTTTATAAAAACTGGGTATGCATCGGACCTTGTCCAGTTTTTTTACTGTTCCATTATGTGCTTCTATGCTAACTACCCGACGTCCTCAATCGCATAGCTCGATCTACTTGGCAAGTGGATAGAACCCTCTCAACTCTCTAGAGAGTCGAACAATTTCTCTCTTTAATAGATATAATGCGGATATGCAGAATCTAAAATCTACTAAAAAGAAGGGGATACCTCATCGGATACCATAAGTTCATCACTGATATATCCGTCATCGCTATCATTGACCATCGCTGCAGTAGCCCTTATTCGATCTTTGAATTGTGGGCAATCTTTGACACAATGACCCAACTCGTCATATCGATAGCACTTGATTTTGCTTGCATCCTTCAACCTAGATTGCCCACCTCATGATCCTTTGTTGCTCCGCCTTCTACCGCATGCTCTTTCATAAATTGCCAATACTAAGTTCCCGTCTGAACTCAAAGCCTGACTCTCCCCCTAAGAACCTCGTTTTGGAGTAATGTCGAGGTGACCTCCTCTATCTTGATGATGCTCTTCTTCATTAGAAGAGCAGTCATCAAAGACCTGAAGGACTGCGATAGTGATAAAAGCAAGACCAGCACCCAGTCTTCTTCTCAAATTTTTATCGATATTGAGAAGATTGGTGAGGATTCTTTGGAATTTACTTAGGTTCTCCTACATGCTCTGTCCTTAGGTCATCTGTAGTTGATAGAACTACTTCCAAAGGAATGGCATGTTGGTTAGAGACTTCACTATATACAGCTCCTCGAACTTTTTTCATAGTATTATCGGAGAAGTCTCACTAAATACATGAATCACCACATTATCTATTAAATACAAGCGGATCATGCTCACTGCCTGCATCTGGAGCCTCTTTTAAGTCTTGTCCTCTATGGTAGTTGGCCTCTTCTCGTACATAAGAGTGTCAATTAAGTTCTGCAGGATGAGCACATCTTTCACCCTCACTTGCCAGAGAAAAAAATTACTCTTCCTGTTGAATCTACTGATCTCCAACTTGATTGCACACGTCCTCTCCATCTTCTTTGATCTTGATCAACATGACCAATCGAAACTTTGATGCTAGTTGTTATGGTATCAACTTATTCTGATACTAGTTGTTATACTAACTATACTAATATTACTCTTATTGGGGGATCACTCGTGCGGAATACGGATCTTTGTTTTCAAGATCATGATTATTGATGTCGATATCATAGGAGAAGGAAAAAAATAAAATATAAGATATGAACAATTTGGCCATGCAAGGTTTCACTATAAGAAAAAAATACATAATTAGAAACTTTCACTCGCTATTCCGTATAAGTCTTTCAACAAGAAATCCCAAAATCTTTCTACAAGCTCTCAACTCATCCACTCTTTAAAGATCCTTCACTACTTTTTTGATCCTCATATCTAGCTTGCTCCTCTATCCATGTTTTTATAGCATCTACTGCGAAGAGTGTTTTACTAGGAGTCCAACGATCCAAACTGTATCCAAATCAAAATCCTGTAGCCTCTTTAATTTGTACTTGAACTCCAAATCAATTTCTAACTATCTATCCGCCTTGATAGTGCTAAAATTCATACAAAATCAGCCCATATCCACTCAAATCATGCCCAAAGACATGCACAATTGTTTGATTGATGTGCAAATTGTGCATGTCTGTCAGATTGTGCTACATGCCTGCGTAGACCATTGGTAGACTGCTCGGTCCATGAAATGCCTCACTACATCGTGACACATAGGGCTTGAAACACCAAGGGAAAAATCGGCCGAGCCACCCATACATGCCTGCTTGCACTCGCATACTTGGGCTTGGGCCACATGCCTGCTTGGGCTACATGCCCGCCTGGGCCGCATGCTAGGCCGGTAGGTCACCTGTAGGCATGTGGGCGAAAGAAAAAAAATATATTTTTTTCTTTTTTATCGGTTTTTTTTTTGTGTGGGCTTCTTGTTGGATTCTGGATTTTTTCGGGACATTTTTCTAGGATTGAATTCGAGGCATTTTCTCGATAATAGCAACTTTCATCTAGTTATTTAACTTAAGTCACTTTAATCTTATTGTCCAAAAAAAAAGAAAAACCCTTGGTCTTACTTAATTCATGGCAGGATGTGCACCCAAACTTTGAAATGGATGGTTTCCCCTTCCAAATAAGCCACTAATTAGTTTAGAGCCCTCTCGGACGAACGGATCACTAATAACTTATCATACACCTTTGCCTATTTTCACTGTTCTCACAAACATATTCAGCGGCTCTGGCTCTTAAAAAGAGTCAAGCATGTTTATTTACGAAAATATTCAAATTTTGCTATGCAATTACATATCACATAATATTAATGGTGCTTTAGATTATTAAACACTAGTTTTGGTTGTGATAGTTGGAAGGAGGGAAAAATTTGCAAATAATAAATGTTAGAGAAACTGTTATATTCAATAACTTATCCATGGAAAGTATATCATATGGGCGGAAGAAAAGACAAAGAATCAGAAATTTATTTGTTCACTTCTAAATCAACTCTAGGCTTCTGTTGTAATACCATGAAGCTATAAAATTACACAATTTTAGTTGAGTATAGAGTATTCTTTAGTACTTCTAAGCTATATATGGTTGCTGCAGGAAAAGCACCAAAACTGCATGGACCCTAAGCTATATGTTCTTTGAGGAACAGCCAGGATGCGAACCCTAGATGCCCCCGGAGACAAGTTGTACCAACTGACCGAGCTAACAATTGCTAACCGTGACGGATGGAAATTGTTTACGCCCGGTCACTTTTTTAGCATGGGAGGAGTTATATGGTTACCGTTTTTTTTTTCTTTGATAAAAAAAAAAAAAAGATGAATGATAAATCTCGGTGTAGCTATCCCCGTAAGTTTCCATCCCGTCAGATAATATTTGATTCAAGATGTTCAGATTTTTTCGATCTTTTCTTATCTAAGGATGAGTACGCCATTAAAGCATTAAATAGAAGAACGGGTACAAAAAGGAAACTCCGATGACCTTTCATCCATACCAATATTCATGAGCTTCAGAAAATTTCTTAGTTACAGTTTCATGGATGTATTACTAAAAAGAAGCAGCCTGGCTGTACCCTGGTGCAAACATCGATGGGAGCAAGTCATTTGATAGTATTAAAAACTACTCCGCACGTCACATGTTGGTAGACCTCGTTGGTCCTAGGATGCTTGGGTAACAAATGTCGGGTCTGTCCCACATAGCCTCATTTTGTTTATCTTTAGATGAAGACTTTACATTCTAATACTGGCGCTGCTGCTGCAGAACTTTCATAAAGGTGAGGAAGAAAAGAAAAAAATGGTTTAGATTCGCACACAAAGTACTAGTAGATCACCATGAAGGAACCAAAAGAAGGGCCACTGGATACACTTTTTTAATGGACATTCCAACATTTCTCTTTTACAATCTTCGCGAACAATTTACAACCGCATACTGTTGGAACGTTTCTTCACACTTTTAGACTATGAAGAAGATCCTCTGAAGCACAGAATGACACAAAAAGCTGCTCTAAATCATAATGAAACAACGAGAAGCAATGATCGAAGGAAAAAAGGTTAAAAGATATCCATTGCTTAGGATATACTTACAAATATTGCTCACGAGCTCCAAATTCCTGCAAGTATACTCCGAAATCTGTTGCTGGAAAGCTTCTTCACGATCTTCTTTGCATCCGTAACATCGGCCTCTGCAAGCTTCTCTAGATGCTTCACATACTTGGAAGACATGATCTTTTTCCGCCCACTGTTGCTCTCCACCAAGGACATGAGAGCAGGGAGCAAGAACTTCTTCGTCACCGTCTTCTCTTCGAGATTGAGCAGCTGGAGAATTCGGTTCACGTTTTGGTCATCTTGAATGAATCTTCTTCGGTTTCTCTGAGTTGAGACCAAGCCGCAGATTGCCTCGGCCGCCAACTCCCGGACCTCAAAAGATCTGGCATCAAGTAGCTTTACAAGCTCTGGTATAAACCCTACGTCGCCCATTGCCTTCTTAGCCTCCTCAGACAGCCCACAGAGACGAGACGCAACCTTTAGTGCTGATTCCTGGATGGAGATCTCACCATTTCTCAAAAAGAAGAGAACTCGATGGAGAAACCCAGAGGCCATAAACAAATTCATGGAAGTTGGAGATGAGAAACAGAATGCATCGATAGCCCTGAGAGCAACCTCTCTTGCCTTGGAAGAATAATGAGAATTTGGGTCCAAAACCTTCAAAAGTGACTCGACCACCCCCGCTCTCACCACCTTCCCTTTGATGGTGTCATCCTCACAAGCAATGGCGGTCAAGAATTCTATGGCCTGGATTTGGAACACCTCCTCCTTGGATCCTGAGAGCTCGATAAAAATAGAGACCGCCCCTTCTTCCAACATGAACCTCTTGATCTCGTGGACGCTGCTGAGGCTCTTCAATATGCCGCAAGCCGAGCGAATCAACTCTCCACTGCTGTCGACATCGCCGCAGATCTTGAGCAGTGTGGTAACACCTCCTTGAGCTGCGACCGACCATGCGTTTTCCGAATTCTCTGTCACTTTCTTCAGAGCTTGAGCTGCTCTCTCCTTTCCCAACTCACTTCCTGTTTCCAGAATTTGAATTAGAGGTACAACAACATCAGCCGTTACAAGAGCTCCACGGTAGGCATCGAACCCTGCAATCACCGAAACTGCCCGCAGGGCCTCCTCTGTGATGCCCATATCACCAACTTCGAGCAGCCTCGCCAGTAGACTAAGACCATCAGCCATTTCAACTACCACAATCCTGACATATCTCTCATCCTCCAAAAGGATCTCATTCAGAGCAGATAAGGCTCTGGTTCTCATCTCCAAGTCCCCAATCTTTAGTCTTGAGAGCAGATCCTTCACGTAGAACCTCATGTCCTCACGGCTGGAGCCAGCACTTGGCCTTGACAGGACGATGGCTTTGGAGTACCTCAGAATTCCAGAAGCATATATCTCAGCGAGCTGCTTTATGTGGAGCTCGAGCTTCGCAGTGATGACATCAAGATCACTTCTTAGGAGGAGCTTCCCGCCATCATAGGAGTCGTCGCTGCATCGGTGTGCAACCACTTGGGCCTCGTTTGCGGTCGATGCTACGGCTTGTAACAGTTCCTTGAGCTCTGAATTGGTGTTGAAATCATCGCCATCGGCCACGGCGGTTAGGCCGGAGAGCAGCTGCTCGAGCTTGTCCCGGATCAGTTGCCATTTGTTAGGAAAGAATTGAATGGAGTAGGAAGAGAATGTTAAAGAAGCTAAGAGCTCCGATGCTTGGCGGAGACTAATATCTTCCTCCTTTTCTTTCATCTCTCGCTTCATGGACATGGAACCATCTTCTTGCTGCAGCCTTGGTTGCCAAGTTCTCTTGGAATTTTGGAGGTTGTGGACGGAAATAGGAGAGGATTTTGAGGTTTTCTTGGGAGGAAGAGAAAGCTATAAACTCTGGATTTTGTTTGCCATCGTTTTACCTGTCTATGCCTGTCACCCATTCATCCGTGACTCTTTATCCGTTTGTTAATGGATCTTTCTCTTTTGAGCAGTGGTAAATGAACCCTTCAACGCAGATATTTACAGATTAACCGTGGGTTATTTTGGGCTCTGCAAGATTGGAGGGTAGTTTGGCCTGTTGAAGATTCTGGTAAAAAGTTGAAATCTATGATGAAAGGTTTGTTGGGAACGTGAAAGTAATCGAATCGATAAGAAGCCAGGTGCTTGCCCTGTTTGATGATGACCAGAATAGAGGTGTCTTGAGAGATGAAAAACTAGCAAGTATTTTGGACTGGGAAGAATAGATGGATTGATAATAAAATATTTCTTGATAAGGAAAAACAAAAAAAGAAAGCTTACTGTTTATAAAATTTATTTAATTACTTTTAGACATTTCCCAAGGAATTGTTTTTTATTTTCCATATATGTCCCTCCTCCTCCTTCGTTTCTATTTGCTAACCCAAGGTGGCTGATTTTTTTTTTTTTTTTCATAGAGATTTTAGGATGGGCTGTTCCCCACTTTTTTAACTGAATTTTTTTCATTTTTTATTTATTTGGGGTGGGGGGAGAGCGGTTATCTGCTCTTATAAGTAAAAACCACATGTGACCTTAAGAAGAATGTTATACATGCATAACCTTAAAATGAATGTTATAAGTTTAAGGTTGTAGCACTTTCCTATAATTCTATTGGAACACAATTTGGTATGAAGAATGTGAGAATCATGCGAGCATATGTTTTGTTACGTATTAGCAATGCAATAGATAAATATTAGATATTTATAGAGAAATAAGAAACCTAAATAATACCTTCTATTTATTTTTTTTGAATGATGTCCTAAATTGTTATAAATGACATTAAAGTAGATATAGTACATGATCTATATAGGCTAGAAGGACATTATAGTCTGAGTTCATTTGGACTGGTCATGAATTGACTGTAATATTTATGATTGGATTTGAATCCTTAACCTAACAAGAATGCTATTACTTAAGTAAGGAGAGTATGTGGATGCGTTTTAGTCCCATATTTGGCTATGCATTTTTTTTTTTTTTTTGACGATGAAACGGAAGGTAGTAGGATGCTACCTCTTTTTTATTATTAATAAAAATGAACATACTAGTTATAGTCTTGAGAGAAGCAAAACAGAGAAACTATATCGGATAGAAAATGTATAAAAAATAAAAAAAAGAATGATCTTGTTATGCATTATGTTGAAATTAGTAAAATTGACTTTTTGGAAAAGTATACATAATTAATTTAGGTTCATGCAAGAATCATTAATATATTCATGTACATATCCAAACCTTACATTTTCATATATTATCTTTTTTCTATGCAGTCTTTATTGTATACAATTAGTATGAATGCATGTGCTAGAAACCTTGAGAGAGTTCATAAATTATCTCTTCCATCAATTATATTTGAATATATAACTACAAGCGGGTAATTTCACCTTTGGGCTACTTGAATCAATTACTCACTCTTATTCATCTTTGAAGGAGCTAACATTTTTGCTTGTAGCTTGCTTTTTTTAAATATTCTAGTTGACGGTTTTGTGCTAATATGAGTTATACTGTCATTTTATATACACTGGGTAGATATATAGGATATTTATACAGATCCCAAAAATCCTTATAATACTTTCTAAGTTATTTTTTTGGATAAGATTTTGGATTATTACAAAGAGATCGAGAGATGTTGCCGTCAAGTCTCCCGGATCGGGCTCTCTCGGCTTGGCTGGAGCGCTCCTCTCCCGGAACCTGCAAAGAAGTCCCACGGGTCAGTGATGTTCCGTGGGAAAACTCCGATGGTTAAGTTAGCGGAAGCCTTAGAGCAACAGAATGGAGGAATAGAAGGGAGATAGCTCGTGAAGAAGGAAAAGTGCACTTACCATTCGAAGTCCTCCATTGACCTTATATAGGTGCGGAACGCTACCAGATTCCGTTAGGGGCGCTAGGCTGGAAATGTTCGATCTACCTCTAGGAGAATCAGGATGATGGCCAAGTGACACCAGGACGTGACCACGTCGTGGAATCTGTTGTAACAGAATTATGGTACTAGCTGGAAAGGGCTTCCGGAGCCTTCTGATTAGTATAGGTCTGGCTGAAGCAGGTCAGTCGAACCTCGAACGGGTCGGTCGGGCTCCTGATGGAGTGGGTCGCTCGGACCTCTAGTAAAGTGGATCGATCGGATCCCTGCTTGAGCGGATCGTTCGGACCTCTGCCAAAATGGATCGTTCGGACCCCTGCTTGAGCGGGTCGTTCGGATCCCTGATAGAGTGGGTCACTCGGATCTCTGGCAAAGTGGATCGGTTGGACCCCTGCTTGAGCGGACCGTTCGGATCTCTGCTAGAATGGGTCGGCCGGATCTTCGGTCCGATTCAAAAAAAATTTAATTGGGTATAACAAGAGCTATATGGAGTTTTGCAGCTTTGATAAAACATACTTTGATTTGTAATGTTGAACCTTCAATGATGGCATAACTATTGCAGATTGGGACACGAGGTTTGGTTTCAAAGCTTACAACTTCCCACACAAGCCTAGCTTACTCCAACCCTATTACCATGCATTCTAGCCTTTTTTATATATATATATTTTTTTTTTTTTTGATAAGATAGAAAATTTATACAAGATAAGTATAAATATATCCAAAAATATTAGAAGGAAGGAAGAATGCTTCGAAAGAATATCAACAAAAGAAAAGTATCGTTCCACACACCTTTATTCAAATGCTGCACAACGAAAGGGCAATCCAAGCTGCGGTGCTGATCGCCTCGATAAGCTTCCTCCCATTAATGCATGCCTTAAAGTTCCATGAGAGTAACATGAATTCCCCATTCCAATAACTAGTACGATATATATTTTTTATTATTTCTTTTTACATCGCCCCCATTACTTCGATCTTGACTGTATATTTTTATTAATTCACCTATTCGCCGAAAATGGATTCCGTTGTCGAAATAAAACAATTATAAGGAGCCCCGACGTCAATTACCTGTCCTTGGAGAGAAGTTAAACATATACATGCCTTAGAAATACGAGGACAGTCCTTTTAGGGTGCTAGCTGTCTACAAGCACGAACAAAAGGTGAAACACCAACGAGTTTCTTCCAGTGTTAATGTGGAGGAGGAACAGTTGCAGTCATGGACCACTAAAAGCACCAGATGATGGCTAAAGGGTGGCATGTCTAAGATTCTCGGCAAGGTGGTGCCTTGTAACCCATGTGAACCCCTTTGTTTGGAAGCGCTACCCTTGGTCTATGGTGCCTCGTTTTGGAGTTGGATGGTGAGAGAGAGCTTTGATAACTTGGTAGTAGGACGGGTAGGAGAAGGCGAGGCTATCCAGAGGGCAAAGTTATCCATTAAAAAAAAAAAAAAAAAACAAAGGCATGGGCGTTGCGACCCAAACAAAGAGGATAAGCTTTACGAGGAGTTCTGAATAAGATGGGCCTGGGAATGATGAAGGCCATGAATTCGGCAATTGAACAAGCTTCTTCACGAGATTTCAACAAAGCTATACCGATAAAAAAGACCATCAGATGGTCCTATATACTGATAGGTGCTCGTTTTCCTAGTACCATCCTGTTTGTAAGGGACAAAATGCCTCTGTTTGCATTCGTTCTCTGTTTTTTTATAAACAGCCTCCCATGTAATAACTAGGACGGTCTTTAAAATATGCTAATTGCCACCATCAACGGTAGTTCTTCCATGTGGCCTTTCATTAAATTTACGCCTGAACTCTCCTTTTCTATTTTTTTCTCTTGTTGTTATGCATAATAATCGAGACAGTTGATCATCGATCACTAAACCCAACAAAATTCTCTGAGAGCCGGTGCATGCATGGATCGGACATGGATGCACATTTTATAATCAAAATACTCCTGATGCAAATCTGTGTGTATTATGGATTAGATATCCACGGAACCTTGAAGATTCATCTCACCTTGGTTGGCCTGGAACAACTGTACGTAAGGTACCATGGTACTAATTATATATGCACCGAACCTATCCTGAAGAAAAACGGTGGATTAAAAACTGCTTTGAAAGTAGAGATGAACAAATGATGATAGATCGAGTAAAATAACTGGTTGCCATGTTTTCTTATGTTACATATAGTAGTAGTACAGGAAACTCGCCAGTGGTCGATTGGGCTTTGCGATGGACTTGTTTAAGGTTACGACCGACTTCAGCGGACCAGAAATGACGGGATAAAATTATGGTTATCTTTTGTCACGAGCATACAGTTATTGGCTGCGGCTCCACGGAGGAATCAAATTTTTATTACCTACGGGAAAAAAAAGTCTGCATATCTTTGTTTATTTGACAGGTTCAAGATGATAAAGGAAGTCGAGAAAGACGGCTTTTAAATTACGTACGATGGAAAGGTCCCTTTTGTGATAGAGAAAGGTGTTGATTGCTTGAGCAGGGATGAAGAGCTAGAATTCCCAGGTATGTAAGGTGAAGTTTCCTTAGTTTGGAAGAGAATATATAGGTGTAGATGACTAATTGTTTCATATTGATCTGCTAAATATTGTAAAATTATGTCTGTATAAAGTTAAGAAAATCTCTATGGTAGAGGAACGGTCATTGGTCTCTCTTTTATTATACCAAAACTAGAAGACTCCCCGTAAGTAAGTGTCCTGTGGGATGTTGTTCCTTGTCATGTGACTGCATGACATGTTCTGGATTTAGTTCCCAAACAAAACACACATGATTGTGCGATGGAACTGAAAGCATAGGCTATAATTTCACAAGCCTAGGTCCTCTTGCTCTTTGACATGCTTCCTTTTTAGACTACATCCTTACTCAGGTGTTTCACCTTTGATCGAAACAAATAGCAGAAACCTGCTACAAGCAAACTTCTTTTAACGAGAATAGAATACGTTTATAACATAAAAATAAGAATTTGTTTCCTTGACTCAAATAATAGAGCATGAAGATTTGTTTTTAAAGGGATTGATTAATCAAATAGTAGTACTAGTACTAGAATGATATTAACCACATCCATGATGCAATAACCATGACAAGGCACAAGATAACCCGAGAGAGAGAGAGAGATTAATATTTTTTTTTGGTAAGTAAAAGGGATGGAGGGATAAATCCGGTATAGCTATCCCGCAGGCCCCCACCCCGTCAGGTAATGTTTGATTCAAGATACTCAGATTTTTCCAAGTCTTTCCTCATCTAAAGGTGAGTACGTCAACCTGACACCACTAAGGCACCAGCTAGTAGAACGGGAATAAAGGAGGAGACCCTGACCTCTTACTCGCACCAACGGTCATGGGCTCTAGGAAAATTTTTAGATTTAATCGAATCATCCATGGGATCATGCCTTGAACCTGCGGCCAAGATTAATACTTCAATCACAAGATTTTCGCAGTATCAATGTTGAGGCGTGGAGCCTTATCCAGCAAGCCCAACCCAAGAAAACCAAGCCCAAAAAAAATCATGAATCAAATCAAAAGAAAAAGAAAAAAAAAGGAGCAAGCCGGCCTGCAAAATGGACCAGGCTCGACCCACGCGTGCGCGGGCTGGCGCACGGCCCAGGCCCGACACGGGCAAGCACGGGCGTGCGCGGGCGAGTGCGGGCACGCGGAGCACGGCCCAGGCCCACGCGCAGGCGTGCGTGGGCGCATGGGGTCGGCCCAGCTCAAAGCGGCATCAGCTCTAAGCATTTTCCATGTGGTTTCTCGCGGTCCACAATAGTCCATGAGCTTTCTGTGCGATCTGGATTGTCCAATCGCTTGATCAGATGGCTAAGATGGATCCAGAGGAGTTTGAGCTTGATCAGATATTATCCGGTACTGTTTTTAGTACGATATGGGCTCTTGATCTACGATCTGAGGCTAGAGATGGTCCCTGGATATTTTGGTCTTCTATGATGATCAAGAGTCACGTTTTCTACTATTTTCGGCTAGGTTTTCTTTGTTCCTTAAACAGAAAGCCGAGGACATCTAAAAGAAATATACAGAGCGATCCAAAAGCAATCTTGAGCGTGACAAAAGTCCTGAAGACCTTTTCCAAGAAAGAAAAAAGTAGAGAAAGAGAGAGAGGGAGAGAGAAAACTGTAGGGAGGCAAGAGATCATCCACCAAAAATTATTTTCGGGTGAGAGATATTTTTGGAGTATTTTATTTTCTTCTTTTCTTCCTCCTGTTCGAGGGTTGGAGTGAGTATCCTGTAAAACTTCCTATAAATCTTTTCTATAGTAGAGATTTGATCTTGTACGGTCGTGAACGTAAGAGCAGGAGTCTCCGAACCACGTAATTTCCTGTGTTATGCTTGTTGCAGTGATTTATTTTGCCAGGTTTTTTTTTTTTCCTATGAATTTTGTATTCCATTATGATCCGTTTCTCTACAACTGGTATTAGAGCTTCAGGTTTCAGTGGGAGCAATGGCAGAAGACGAAGGAAAAGTTAAGATCGACAGGTTTGATGAGAAGGACTTCGACTTCTGGAAGATGTAGATTGAGGATTATTTGTATCAGAAGAAGCTTCATCTACCACTGTTGGGTACAAAACTTGCCAATATATGGCAAGCTGATTGGGATTTGCTGGACCACCAAGCTTTAGAAGTTATTCGGCTGACGTTGGCCAAGAATATCGTGTTCAACATCCTAAAGGAGAAGACGATAGCGGGTTTGATGAAGGCAATATGCGATATGTATAAGCCTTCGGCCTCCAACAAAGTTTATCTTATGTATCGTCTGTTCAATCTGAAGATGAGCGAAGGTGCGTCTATCATGGATCACATCAATGAGTTCAATTTGATTACCAATCAGTTAAGTTCTATCGATATCAGTTTTGAGAATGAAGCTTGTGCTTTGATCCTCTTATCATCTTTGCCTAAGAGCTAGGGTGCAACTATGACAGCTATTAACAGTTCCTGCGGATCAAATAAATTAAAATTTGAAGAGGTCCATAACCTGATTCTCAGTGAAGATATCATGAGAAAAGAAGCCAGTGGGAGCTTTAGATCTGCCTTGACAATCCAAGTAGGTAGAGGGAGGACTGCACAATGTAGCAATAACTGTGGGAGATCCAAATCCAAGTAGAGGAGCCAGTTAAGACCCAGGGGTGATGGCTATTGACACTATAGTAAGAAGGGGCATACCAGGAAAAATTATTGGGAGAGGAAGAACAAAGGATAGAAGGAAGAGTCAGTTAATGTAGCGATCGAGAATACTAAAGATGCTTTATTTCTCAGTGCGGACGGTCTGATAGAGTCATGGATCCTAGACTCCGGTGCATCATTTCACTCTACCTCATAGATGGAATGCATGAGAAATTATACAGTTGATAATTTCGGAAAGGTTTATTTGGCAGATGATGAGCCTTTAGACATCATGGGAAGAGGTGATGTTCATATCAAGATGCCGAATCAGTCGTTATGGAAGCTGAAGAATGTCAGACATGTCCCTGGTTTAAAGAGAAACTTGATCTCAGTCGGGTAACTAGACTCGGAGGGCTATGTCATAACTTTTGTTGGTGGCTCTTGGAAGATCGCCAAGGGTGCTATGGTGATAGCACGTGGAAGCAAGTTGGGCACCCTCTACATGATTGGTAACATGAAAGACGTAGTAGCTTTGGCATAGGCAGACTCGAAGTTGTGGCACTACCATCTGGGTCACATGGGGCAAAAAGGAATGCAAGTATTACAGAAGAAGGGCAAGCTAGCTGGTCTGAAGATGACGGATGTTGGTTTCTGCGAGCACTGTGTTCTTGGAAAAGCAGAAGAGAGTCAGCTTCATCAAGACAGGCAAAGCACCAAGATCGAAAAAGTTGGAGCTAGTTCGCACCGATGTGTGGGGTCCCTCTCCGGTGGCATCCCTTGGAGGCTCAAATTATTATAAGACATTTATCGACAACTCCACTAGGAAGGTACGTGTTTATTTTCTGCAGAATAAATCTAATATGTTTGACACTTTCAGGAAGTGGAAAAGCTTGGTGAAAAATAAGTCTGGACATAAAATCAAGTGCCTAAGGTTAGATAATGGAGGCGAGTATAGGAATACTGAGTTCAAGGAGTTCTGCGCAGCTAATGGGATCAAGATACAGAAGACTATCCCGAGTACGCCACAACAAAATGGGATAGCTGAGTGCATGAACCGTACCCTAAATGAGAGAGCAAGGAGCATGAGGCTCCATGCTGGTTGCCCAAGATGTTTTAGGTTGAGATAGTTAGCACTACTGCCTACCTGATTAATAGAGGTCCCTCCATCCCTCTTGATTGCAAGATCCTTGAAGAAGAGTGGACGGGTAAATCAGCAAACTTATCTCACCTGAAGGTCTTCGGTTGTATCTCCTGTGTACACATCAACGCTGAGAAGAGAGACAAGCTAGATGCAAAGTCGAAGAAGTGCTTCTTCATTGATTATAGCACTAATAAGTTTGGTTACAAGCTCTAGAGTGAGAAGGATAGGAAAATCATCAGGTGCAAGGACTGTCGTGACACACCGGATGAGATCACCCTGTTCGGACCACTTGCACCGTCTCAAACACGAAGCACCGTGAAGAAACAATAGCGAAAGCAACAAGCCTGACATGAACACTATACCACGAATCTTAGGAGATCGGGGTAAAGAAGATCAATCAAAGAATATATATCAAGATTAAGAAGAAGTTTAGGGGGAAAACAAGGGTTTATATTATCTCCTGTGTGAATAGCTTACAAGACCTCTTGAAAGACTATTACCTCTCTCTCAAGGCCGTACAAAATATATATATACCTAGGTTAAACCAAACCTAGCCCCTTGAACCAACTCCCAACCAGCACATTGTCAAAATAGCTAATCCGTCATCCGAGTCGATTCAAATCCATCCGAGCCGACTCGTCCAGACAATAGGTTTCCTGACCGTGAATCCGAGCTAACTCTAATCCATCCGAGCCGACTTGACCAGAGTGTCTTCATACCTACCCTAAGAACTAGAGTCAACTCCTAGAAACCGAGTCGACTCGAAGGACCATCGAGCTGACTCGAACAGACAGATTGAACAATAAACATTATAACATAGTCTATCACCTAGAACTCTTACCGGACTCACTCTTAGCCCTAGTTACATCATGACCAACATGACAAAGACCCAAAACTTGACTCTAGATGCCTTGCATACACCACACGAGACTCAACAATCTCCATCTTGGTGTTTCAAGGCTTCGGTCAACTCCATTTTATCTATCAACCGCATTAGTCCCATACACTTGTGAAAGTTGTCCCTTGGAAGAACCTTTGTTAGTGCATCAACTGGATTCTCCTTGGTATAAACCTTTTCCAGCTCCACCTCGCCTTCCTCCACTAGCTCTCTAATCCGATGGTATCTGATGTCAATGTGCTTCGTCCTGGCATGATATACTGAATTCTGCACAAGTAACAATGCACTCTGGCTATCACAATGCACTCTAGCTATCGCAATACACCTTGATAGCCTCCTGTTTGCAGCTCATCTCCATAGCCAATCCCTTCAACCATAGAGCCTCATTTGCTGCCTTCGTGATGCCTATATACTCTACTTCAGTGGTGGATAATGCCGTTATAGGCTGCAAACAAGACCTCCAGGACACAGGTCCCCCATTCATGCTGAATATGAAACCTGTTGTAGAACGACGGGTATTCACATCTCCACCAAAGTCTGCATCCACAAAGCCTTCCATCTGCCCCTTGGCAACCTTGACTATGTTAGAGTGTTCCACAGCACCTCCATGCTGTCTGTAGCAGATGCCCACTCCAACTGATCCCACCAAGTATCTGAAGATCCCCTTCAGTGCTTGCCAATGTTCCTTGCCAGGCTGCGCAATGAATCTACTCACCTGACTCACTGTATGGGCTAGATCCGGCCTACAACAAACCATAGCATACATTAAACTTCCCATGCCAGATGCATAAGGCACCTTTTCCATTTCCTGAGCCTCCACCTCAGTCTGTGGTGACATACTCTTTGAAAGTCTGAAATGTCCTGCAAGTGGCAGCGCTGCTGGTTTAGCCTCCTTCATTCCAAACCTCTCTAGCACATTTCGAATGTATCCTCCCTGAGATAAATGCAGCAACTTCTTGACTCGATCTCTGAAAATCTCCATATCCAAAATCTTCCGTGCAGCTCCCAAGTCCTTCATCTCAAACTCCCGAGATAGGCTTGCCTTCAAATCTTGCACTGTCCTCTTATTCTTGCATGCTATCAGCATGTCATCTACATACATGAGTAGATATATCTTGGATCCATCCTCCAGAGATTTTGTATACACACATGAATCAAAATTGCACCTGGAAAGTCCAATGCTTCTCACGAAAGTATCAAATCGCTTTTACCATTATCTTGGTGACTGCTTCAACCCATACAATGATTTCTTCAACAAGCATACCTTCTCCTTTGATCCAGGTTCCCTGAACCCCTGTGGCTACTCCATGTAGATACTCTCCCCAAGATGTCCATGGAGAAATGCTATCTGCACGTCCATCTGCTCCAGCTCCAAATCCTGAGCTACTATAATGCTTAACAGCACCATGATAGACGTATGACTGACAACAGGAGAGAAGATCTCAAAGTAGTCAATGCCTTCTTTCTGTGAGTACCCCTTGGCTACGAACCTAGCCTTGTACCTCACTCCACCTTACTATGAATTTCCCTCCTTTGTAAAGACCCATTTGGAGCCAATGGGTCGACTCCCTCTTGGTAGATCCACAAGCTGCCATGTCTTGTTCTTCCGAAGAGAGTCCATCTCCTCCATCATGGCTTGCATCCATGATCTCGCATATGAACTATCCATGGCCTCCTCAAATGTCTTTGGATTTCCACTGGCAGAGATCAGAGCATATGAGATGGTCTCATCTATGCCGTAACGCACCCGTTTCTGGATGTTCCTCTTAGGCTTGTGCAGTGCTACACCTCTTAGATTATCTTGCAAATCTACATTTTCTGGCTCCTCCTGCACATCCTCCTGGTCAGAAGTCCCCCCTCGCTATTCCTCCACATGTGTGGAAATGTGACTACGACTGATCGCCTCAAAGTAAACCTGTTTTGAGGCTAAAACTGATGGCTCATCTCCTGACTGCAGAAATCGAGATCTGTTATCCTCCACAGGCCTATTACTCCAGTTGCAACACCGGGCTTCCTTAGAAGGCTCCTCTCATCGAAGATAACATTCCTACTGATTGTGGACCACTAAGAGTGAGGATCCACCAGTAGGTATCCTTTCACGCTCGTTGGGTATCCAATAAATACCAGTTTGTGTAACTTTGGATCCAATTTATTCCTTTCAGCTCCTTCCACCAGTGCATATACTGGACTACCGAAAACTTTTAGGTGACCAAGCTCCACCTTCTTCCCACTCCAGAACTCCTCTGGGATGCCTCCATCGATTCTTCTATTTGGGGACCTGTTTATAAGAAAACAAGAAAAGGTTATAACATCACCCCAAAAAACCTTGGACAGTGATGCTTGCGCCTCAAGCTCCTGGCCTTCTTTGTCAATGTCTGGTTCATTCTTTCAGCTACACCATTTTGTTGGGGAGTCATCTTCACTGTGATTGGCGTTTGATGTCATTCTCCTCACAGTAACTTCTAAAATCAAAGCTTGTGTACTCTCCTCTATTATCAGACCGCAGGCACTTGACTGGTTTTCCTATTTCCTTTTCCACTTCAACTCTCCAGGCCTTGAATTGGGCAAATATCTCTGATTTTTCCCTGATCAGATATATCCACACCTTTCTGAAGAAGTCATCAATGAAGGTAACAAAGTATTTTGCTTCACCCCTAGCTAATACAGGTGCCGGCCCTTAAACATCCGAGTGAACTAACTCCAAAACTCCTTCACTCAGCTTGGTACTCCTAGCAAACGTTACTCTATGCTGTTTACCATAAATACAAGGCTCACATAGATCATCTCCCTCTTTCCTAAGTGCTGGAATTAGACAATTCTTGGAGAGTTCCATGAGTCCTCGGTCACTCATGTGACCCATCCGGTAGTGCCATAGCTGGTAGGTAAGCTGCTCCTCCTGTGCTGCAGCAAGGATTTCCGCACTATCTATCACAACTGAGCCTTCCATCCTATAAAGGTTGTTACTCAATCTCCTTCCTCTCATCATCACCAAGGCGCCCTTGGTTATCTTCAAGCATCCACTACCCGGTGAACAGCTAAAGGCATACCCCTGCTTCTCCAAATAACCTAGAGAAATCAGGTTCTTCTTCAGCTCCGGCACATGCTTGACATTGGTAAGCGTCTGTATGACTCTATCATATATTCTTATCCTGATTGTACCAACACCAGCAACCTTACATGGATGATCATCCCCGAGACTCACACTTCCACCATTTGCTTTGGCATAAGAAGCAAACCAATTCCTATGTGAAGTGTAATGAAAAGAGCAGGCTGAATCCAATGTCTATTCACTGTCATACTCCATGCCTCCATCTGATACAACCAGTAAATCGCCATCATTGTCCTAAGTTGAATGTGCACCACTCCTACTGGTCGAATCTCTTTTGGAAAAGCCCTTCCCCTTCTCATTCTTCAGAAGTGGACAGTTCCTCTTCAGATGACCAGGCTGATGACATTTAAAACACTTCTAGCCCTGCTGACTACCTCAAGATTTGGACCTACCTTTTGATTTTCCTCGAGTCCTATCCCTTGGCCTTCCTTGTCTTTCATTCACGGCAAGAACCTCTAAACTTGAACTCTCTTTACATAGCTTTTCCTGCTGTTCATTAGACTTGAGAACTCCAACCACCTTTTCGAAGTTTAATGTCTCCTTTCCATACACCATAGTTGTAATGAGACCGTCATATGATACTGGAAGTGAACACAGTAACAAGAGAGCTCTATCCTCCTCATCTATCTTCACATCAAGACTCATAACATCCGAGCACACTTGATTGAATTTCTGGATATGAGCAATCAGATCTCCTCCCTCAGGCATCTGCAAGCTATACAGCTGTTTCTTTAACCACAACTTGTTCGTCATATTCCTATCCAAGTATGTGTTCTCCAACTTCTTCCAAAGACCTATCGCCGTGGTTTCTCCACTGATCTCAGGTAGAACTTGATCAGCCAAGCACATCCTGATTGTGCTGAAAGCTATCTCTTCTAATTCCTCACATTCTTCCAGACTAACCTTCTCTGGCTTCTCTCGTACTAACACCTTATAGATCCGGTTCTGTATGAGTAAATCCTTTATCCTTTGCTGCCAAAGGGTGAAGTTTCCCTTGCCATCGAATTTTCCAAAGTCTGCCTTGATACTACTAGATGCCATATCAACAGGTTTTATCAAATCAACAACATCAACTACTCACCTTGATGTTTTGATCAAGAAACTATTCTGCACATGATCCAGCAGTGATCTTCTTTCCTTCACGCAACCCAGGCTTTGATACCAAACTGTCGTGACACACCAAATGAGATCACCCTGTCCGGACCACTTGCACCATCTCAAACACGAAGTACCATGAAGAAACAATAGCGGAAGCAACAAGCTTGACGTGAACACTATACCACGAATCTTAGAAGATCGGGGTAAAGAAGATCAATCAAAGAATATATATCAAGATTAAGAAGAAGTTTAGGAAGAAAACAAGGGTTTATATTATCTCCTGTGTGAATAGCTTACAAGACCTCTTGAAAGACTCTTACCTCTCTCTTAAGGCCGTACAAAATATATATACCTAGGTTAAACCAAACCTAACCCCTTGAACCAACTCCCAACCAGCACATCGTCAAAACAGCTAACCCGTCATCCGAGTCGACTCAAATCCATCCGAGCTGACTCGTCCAGATAATAGGTTTCCTGACTGTGTATCCGAGCCGACTCTAATCTATCCGAGCCAACTCGACAAAAGTGTCTTCATACCTATCCTGAGAACTAGAGTCGACTCCTGGTAACCGAGTCGACTCAAAGGACCATTGAGCTAACTCGCAGAACCATCGAGCCAACTTAAACAGACAGACTGAACAATAAATATTGTAACACAGTCTATCACCTAGGACTCTTACCGGACTCACTCCTAGCCCTAGTTACATCATGACCAACATGACAAAGACCCAAAACTTGATTCCAGATACCTTGGATATACCACACGAGAATCAACAAGGACGTGGTATTCAATGAGAGAAGCATGTACAAGGACCAAGGTGTTCCAGACAGAGCAGAAGAGGCAGACAAGGAGAAAGAGCAAGTAGAGTTGGAAGAGATCACTAAGGAGGACATTGCCGAGGGAGCAAGATTTCTATAGTGGAGATTTGATTTTGTGCGGCCATGGACGTAGGAGTTGGAGTCTCCGAACCATGTAATTTTCTGTGTTGTGCTTGTTGCAGTGATTTATTTTGCCAAGTTTTTCTTTTTTTTTCCTGTGAATTTCGTATTCCAGTGTGATCCATTCCTCTACAATCAGTTCATCTAGCTATTCTTTTTTTTTTTTTTGATGAAGAAAAGGAAATTCTATTAGCAGTTGATTATACTTTCTCATCTAGTTGTCTCCTTGGCACTGGTGCAGGAGAAATCAACTTCGGATGTCCAAATGTTCCATTATCCATCAACCAGCATGCTGGAATGACTTTCCATTTTCTTGGTGGCAGATTCCTATCAAGGTTGCCAGTGCTGAAGGAAGGTGTTGGTACCATAGGTTGAACAAATTTATTTTTGTCCAAAAGTCATTGTATGAGGCAAAATTTAAAGATTGCACCGGACCACGACATAAGCCTGGATGAGATGAGTTACGAAAATGGTGTCGTAAATTAAGTTACGACAGAGATTTCTCTTTCATACAACTTTATATACCATAAATTTTTGTTTGCACGAACGTGAGATTTTTTTTCGAGAAGTAAATATTTGAAAAAAAAAAATTTAAAAGGATCCTTCTTGGCTCTAGGTTTGGGTTTGGGGACCAGAAAGAAACCTGAAAACGATAAAGCAATTGCCACTCCAAAAAACTACAATTTTCAACCATACTTGGAGCAAACAAACAACTAGAAAAGAAAAGAAGAAAAAAAAAAAAAAGAGAGAAAAGAGAGAATTGAAAGCAAGGTCGCTGAGAAGAATCACAAACAATGTTGAATGGTCTCACCTGCAACAGTCTAAGATCCCACAATTTTGTTCATCGAACCATAAATTAGACGCTTCCCAGCTCATTATTAGCACCTTGTGGAAGAAATCTTTCCTGCCGCTTGTATTCACCTAAAGGTTCTGGCTGACAAAATTCGGCATGCCAATAGATTGTACGTGCGTACTCTCCTACGTCTTTAATATTGCCACGAGAACTCCTTTCATCCACATCAGTCCTATCGTTTAGAAATGGTACAGCCTCCTCCAGCATCCCATTCACCAACCCAAGAATAGAATGCTTGCCCTAGTCATCCATAACCTATGATTTTTAAAAGCCAATGAACCATCTACTCGAACAAAAAAGCCAATGGTAGCTTTTGTGAACCGTGACCGACTTGTCAATGTCCTTTATAGTAGATCTAGATCAAATTGCAACGGAACAAAACTTACAAGTCGAGTCGATCCAAAGGTGGCAAAACTAAAGTAGTTCATTCTATTTACCAAACAAAATGAAACGGAATACAAGATTCCTTTTTCTTCTTCTTTCTTCCTTTCTTTTGCATCAGCTGTTATTTGTTGCACAACTGATAGATTACCGAATGGGTCATATATATATATATATATATATATATTACAACCTCACTCTGCAGCCCAAACTCTCCCGGGTATAAATCCCATCGTAGGAGACTAATTAATGCACCGGAAGAGGAAGAGTCTGACGCCGACCAGCACGCGCACAATCCGACCACAAATCCAGTGCCACCTGCCAAAGCACCGGCCCGTTCCCACCATTAGTCCACGCATGCTAGTGGCCCCATTATTTCTCTGGCAGCTCGACCTAAAGGATATTCCAGGAACCACCAATGTGCAGTGCAGCGAGTCTTGATTTAAATATACTTTGATAAAAATATTAAAAAATAAAATTAAAAATAATTAAAAAATAAAATTTTAAAAAAATTAATAAAATAATTGAGTTTCAGTTGACATGTGATAGTAAAAAAGTTAAAAATATATATACACTCCACTGATATTAGTGGTAGTCCAAATTGACATACTAACTTTCGAGTAAGAAATAGTTGTGAAAAAATAAATATATACCGGTTTTTTTTTTTTTTTCTTTTTTTTTTTCTTTTTCTTTTTCTTTTTCTTTGGAATTGGAAGGCCATACGGATTACCACGTCCGGAATCTAACATTTTTTTTTTTTAATAAAAAAAAATATATTCCATGACATCAGCTCGTGGCCATAAGCCTGCTACTTGATTGACGCGGCCTGTCTACCAGCACCCACTGCTGTCCCTTCCCTCTTGCATCCACGGTATAATCCAGAGCACCTCCTTCCCTTCATCCACGCTCTGTAATCCATTCTTTGTTTGTCAGGAAACCAGCAGTGGAGTTCTCGGTGTGCTCGTCCTCCCTGATTCCAACAATCCCACGATCGGCCATGATTGAAAGACAGGCAGTAATAGGAGAGACTGACATGCTGTATACCATGCAGCAATATGCGCCCCACTTGGCCGGGAAGGCCCTGGATGAAATTAATGCCACAAACTCCACTCAGACTGCTCGTTTCACCAATAAGGTACATGTTCATTATGACCGGGGAAGGCAAAGGAATAACGGTAGCTGATCAAATTTTTTTTTCTTTATTCTTTTTTCTATTATGAATCCGGTTGCATTGCCACAGAAATTTGATAGCGTGCCCATACATTTTTCATTTTTCATTTTTTTATTTTATTAATTTTAAATTAATTTTTAATTTAATTTTATAACGATCGTAACTAGTTTAAAAATATTTTAAAAATTTTTTCTAAGATTTTGAACCGATAAATAGGCTCGTACCTTAGTCTTACATTACATCTAAAAAAAATTCTAAACTCTTCCTTTTTTTTTTTTTTTTTTTTTATTCTTTTATTCTAAAAATATTTATAATTCATTATTCTCCTACCTTTTCTCGCTTTAAAATTTTTGAATTAAGACGAGCTGATCGATGTCCGTTCAAGATTATATCATTGACGGACATTGAAGCTTTTTACTTCCGGGTTGTATCTTGGAAGAGAGCGTATAGCCCAACTATTCTTTATACGAGGATACCAAATCTCCTTTATGACAGTAGATCTATCCGCTTCTCAGGCCAGACATCCTAACCTTATTCTGTATTTAAAATTATTTTGTTGCACCAAGTTTATCCTGCCACACAAGCAACAAAAAATTATTTTTTAAATATTACAAAATTATATAATATATATATCTATATATACTCCATACATCACAACTGGCAATCTAAAAAAGATTTGATATAGTTTGTAATGTATATATATAAATATAATTATTTGTACTTAATTATATTTATTTATCTTACATATTTTATTCAAAAAATTTATATTTTTAGGTTATTTACAGCATAATATCTATTTCTCTTGTATTGTGCAAAATTAATTGAAGATCTCCACTGAACCTGTTATGCAATATGCAAATTAATCTTTAAAAGACCACCAATAAATTAATCAAAATTTTTAGGATTTAGAGATAAATAACTCAATTAAAAATCTTAACAAACTATAGGTTCAATTATATTGCTGATCATTTTAATAAAATCTTAACTTTCCAAAAAAAAATAGGAGATATTTTAAGAAACATATATAAAAAAGTTTAAATTATTTAAACAAATTCTTAACAAAATTATTTTTATTCTTCATATCTTTCTCTCTGAACCTGACTTGGATCCAGTGATAATCCTTAGGGATGATATTATTAGTCTTAAACCTGAAAAATTTGTTGGATCCCATTTTAAGAAGTAGAAAAACCAAATGAAATTTTGGCTAACTATCTTAGGACTTTGGTTAGTGATTGACTAGTCCGCCTGTTTCTCTAGTTCAACCACATCAACTATTCCAGAAGAGGATTACCTATGTAAAAGTAAAATTCGTAGTATCATGTCCAACTCACTCTACGATATTTACATATCGGCCAAGAGTATGAAAGAATTGTAGGATACCCTAAAGTCTAAATATGGTCTTGATGATGCTGGGATTGAACTATTCAACACTGCATCATTTCTTAGATTTAATATAGTAGAAGACAAACTCATTAATGACCAGTTTCATCAATTCTAATAGTACCTTAGGAAACTTCAAACCAATGGAGATAAATTTTTTGAAGAATTTAAGGTCTCTAACCTTCTAGATAAAATTCCTTCTTAAAATGGCTTTGTCAAAAGTCAGCTCCAAAAGCAAAGAAAGCTAACCCATCCTAACTTCTAAACTTAATCAAGATAGAAGACTAACATAGGTCTAAAATCTAGCAAACTGGAATTCCAAGTATCCAAGCTAACATAACCCAACAATACCAGATCAATAATAACACAAAACCAAAATCAAAACCTATATTTCAACCAAACCACCAATACCAGTCAAACCAACCCAACCGTCCTAATCTAAACAAGTTCAAATCTAAAAATAAAACCTTTAAAGCCAATAACACTAGATCCAACAAGCCTGCCCAAAGTCCAAGTGAAAGATTCTGTTTTGTATGTGGAAGGACAAACCATCTTGCAAGAGACTATTTTTATTGGAAGAAAAAGCCTTTTTGCAAACCTTCTGCTTCCTCCGGATCCCAAGCTCATATAGTTGAAGGTCTAGATGATTCCACCTTTTGGTCAATGAACTTAAATCCTGAAGCTCATATAGCTGAGCTGGCTCGACCGCCGCGGTCGGTGGGGTCGGCTCAGCTGACGATGCTTGCGCAACCAGCTCCACGACGGCCACCTTCTCCCTCGCCGCCGTCGGTGCCGGAGTCGAGGCCTTGGAACTCTTGGAGCCCGGAAGTCGGAGGGCGGCCAACCGCTCCTCCGAGAGAATGCCACGTAATTGGGTGTGGCAATACGCGAACCCCTTGTAGAAGGAGTCCGTTGCCGCCTCCTTGAAGTCGCGCAAGTACTTTGGGGAGGCCTTAAACGTGGCCACCGCATCAATCGCTCCCTTTTCGAGGGCCTCGGCTCTGCGAGTTGCCTCCAGGGCCCTCTGCTCCGCTTCTGTGGCCCGTCGGGTGGCCTCGGCCGCCTCCTTCCTTGTGGCTTCCGCCCGACGGGAAGCCTTAGCCGTCCCCCTCTCAGCTGCCTCGATCGAGCTCGTGGTGGCGAAAGCCTTCGCCTCTGCATCTGCGGCCCTCTGCTCAGCGGCCGCGATCTTCCTCTCGACTAAGGCAGCCTGCTCCCTGGCAGCCTCCGACTCGGCATGGAGCTCCTTCAGCCGAGTCCTCTTCAAGTCGAGCTCATCTTGGAGCTCCTTCCTGGCCTGCTCGGCGTTGACGACCTCGCTTGTGAGGCTCTTGACCTTCAGGTTGGCCTCCCAAGCCTCGTCGTTCTTCCGCCTAAGCTCAGCCATTTGGGACTCGAACTCTGCCTTCCGCTCTCTGTCCCTCCTGGCCCAGCTGCGAAAAAAATCCCGGATCAGGATGAGCTCCCTACCTTGCTGCAACGAAAGACATGTTAGCCACATCGATCATAGATATAAAAAGGAAGATTGGGACAGAGCGAAGGGAGACTTACAGCGTACAGGTTGGAGAAGGACGCGCCGATAACGTCACCGATGAGCCTTCCGCTCCCCTCCCGCCGGTGGTAGGATTGAACGGAGAAGTCCATCATCTTCTCAGCGAGGGGTGGGTCCTTCATCAACGAGACGTTGGGCCCTAATTTGAAAGGGACCCAGTGGTAGTCCCTGTCTTTCTTCCCCGCGGCCGACGGGGACTCGTCCTCGGCAGGGGAAGCTACCGGGTCGGGCTGCGGGCTTGGTGCCACCTCGGACCGTGTTGCTGCCACCGGCCTCGTGCCTCCCGGCTCCTCATCCTCTTCGACCTCGACGACCTTTGGAGTGGTTGTCGCCACAGCCGCGGCAGCGACCGACCTGGCTCGGGCCACCACCTCAGGCTCGGGAGCCGGGACCGGGTCATGCCGCCTCGAAGGCTCTACGACGACCTCCGCGGCCCTCTTCCACCTCCGCTCGGCAACTGGCGTCGCTGGCTTGCTCGGCACCGGCCTCGCATCGTCATCCATGCGGGCCCTCTTCGGGGCGGGCTTGCCAGCCTCCGCCGCCTAGCCACGTTCCTCGGTGAAGGAAAGTAGCTCGTCCATTGAGAACTTCATGTCTGCACCAGATAAGACATCGTCAGTCACCTACCTCAAAAAAAAGAAAAAGAAAAAAGAGAAAGAAAAAGAAAAAGGGAGGTCGACCCGAACTCACTCGACCCCCGTGTCGAGCCGACTCCAGCCTCGCGGAGATTCTGCTCCGACAGCAATACCTCCAGTGAAGGGATTTCGGCTGAGCGAAGCTGCTCGTACAACTTGAGGTCGGCTGACTCAATCGAGGAATTCCGGTTAGGGGATCGGTCCGGGTCACTCCAGGCCCAATCAACCCCCTCAACCGAGATAAAAAGGTACCTGCTCTTCTACCCCTTGATGGAAGAGGGTAGCTCGAACTTCATAACCCTCGGACGGGAGGATAGAGACCACCACCCCTCCTCAGTGGGGTGGCGCTTCAAGATGAAAAAGGTCTTGAACAAGGAAAAACAGGCAACAATCTCGTGGAAGTGACACAGGATGATGAAGCAAAAAATCGTCCTGATGGCATTTGGGATAAGCTGGGTAGGAACAAGACGATAGTTTGTCAAGACGGAGAGGAAAAACGGGTGGAGAGGAAATCAGAGACCCCCAACAAAGGTCTCCTCATAGAAAGCAATCCTACTGGCGCCGCTAGAGGTGACTCATTCCCCCGGACGAGGGTCCGAGAGTTGGATGGAATCCGGGATGCCGTAATCATCCCAGATGGTTGCAAGCTCCACGGCAGTGATCACCGAGGCGATCCCCCCGGGACCCGACAACCGAGAGGGTTCAGGCGCAGGAGCAGGGGGAGAGACAAGAGAGGTGGAGGAACGGACTCGGGTTCCCTAATCACTACGTGACCTGGAACAGGATGCCTCCGGCTAAACTCATACCATGCCGCCTCCCTTTCCTCATCAGAAGGAGTTTTCGGCCTGGAAGGCCCGGCCTCGGCTTGGCAAGAAGGACAAAAATCTGGACTGAAACGGGACATGATGAAGAGAAGGGAAGGAGGTGGAGGAAGACTTAGAAGGATCCCTACTCGATCGACAGGAGGAGAAAGGAGACTAACCTGCTAAAGGACTGGAGAAACAGAAACCGCCGGGAGAAGAAGAAGGGAGAAAAGCTTCAGCATGGCTGTGAGCACGAGAGATTTGAAAAAAAGATAAGTTTTGAAAAGACTACCTTTCTCTTTGAACTGACAGGCGCCCAACCGTACCGTTACGGGTCCCCCACCGTTGGACGCCCGCCACGTGTCACCAATCAAAGAGACAGGCGCCTGGTTTCGGCTGCGGCCGCTCAGAATTCCATGCCCGCAATAACTGTTCCTCGGACGTGGCCGTGTGGCACCTCCGCACTGGCTCCAGGGACCGCCTCTTGAAGCGCCGCCGATCGTGGGCATCATTGCACCGGATCCTCACCTTTCCACGTCAGCACTGCAATTACTCCCTTCGCCCCGAACGCCACGTGCTAGCTGGCCTCGGGAGTGGGGGGCAAATGATGTGGCAGGATTGCTGACGTGGAACACCTGCCAGTTGCCAGGACGGAGTATGCCGCCATGGTGAATGCTGCCTCCCGGGCTCGCGCTCCGGGCCGAGCCCCCTCAGGTAACCGAAACCGCCCAACGAGATAGGGCGCTGCCCTCCGCAGGTTGGATCCCGGGAGATCGGACCGCCCAGGACTGGGTTGAGCAATTTCCCAGGTCGAACCCCTCGAAATCGAGCTCCACGGTCCGAGGTCGAACTCAGCCCTCTGACGCGTGGGGCGCCCCTGAGGTCGAGCCCTCCAACCCGGGGCCGCGTGCCGTCCACTTCGGCCAAGCCAGGCCTCCCGACGTCGAGTCCCGTGGACCGAAGTCGAGCCCGGCGAAGCTGAGTTCCATGATCCAGCTCGGCAACCACCTCGGCCAGGGCGCCAACCGCCAAGGAAGCAGCGTTTCCCCTCCAAAAATGATGGCGGGCCTCCCGAGGGCCGCGAGGCAGTGCCCCCAATACCGCTATAACTCCTCGCCACTGCCACACGTGCTGGAAGATAAGAAAGCTTCCTGACCGGGGCGCCATGCCCTCCACCAACCGTCGATACGGCCAGAAGCGAGGGGGCAGCCAGAAGGCACAAATCCCAAGGGCGGGGGCCCCCCGATCGAGGCACTGCCAAGTTTCCAGGAATGGGGCGACCGGAGATAATGTCAGAGCGCACGGAGACCTCCCCCACCGAATGTCAGAAGAGACGTTCCATCCACGGCACGGTACCCCACCGCACGCTCCGGCGGGGAGGGGAGAGTATCCCAAAGCAGGTTCAGTTAAAAAGAAGCCATTGAGGGTAAGCAAAACAAGGCAAGATCACTAACAGAAAACGAGAAGAAAGGAAAGGCCACAGAGGAGGATCTCTCCACCTCGGCCAAAGACTCTCCCAGCTCGTACTCATCTCCACTTACACCGCACTAACTCCTCCTAGCATGGAGTCCATCAAGAGGGGCTCAACCAGGAGGTCCTGTTCTCCTGGATCATCACTAACTTGATCGTCGTAGCATCCTTGCCGGGATCCCCGGCGCGAGTCTCTAACGATTGTTTCTTGCAGGTCTCAAGGGACAAGGAGCTCCCCAAAAGTGGGCAAGCGGTCCGACACCACCGGAAGTTACGGGCCACGACGATCTTGGCGGCAACACTAGAATTATCCTCCTATGATTGATATAATTTTCTTTCTTCTCTAGGATTTTCTTCTCCGATGATGGGATATCGAGGAGAAAGGAATAACACCGTGTAATCTAGGGACCATAACCACTTTTATATGAAAACAACATTATTATGATTTCTATTTTTGTCCATCATAAAAATAGAAATTATCCTTAAATCTCTACACATTATAAGGCCCATATCCTATTAGATACATTAAGGTCCCAAATAGTTCAAAACTTAATTGATCACTTTTAAGTGGGCTAAACCTTAAATGACAGCCCACAAAGCATTATTATTTACATATAAGCCCAATGTTGGATTAAGGACCCAACAATCTCCCACTTGGACTATATGTATAACCTTATAACATGCTTTGCAAAAATAACCGAATGAGCTCAACTTTTCTTTGCTGTCCTTATTAAAATATATCTATAACCAATCCGGTCCATCAACTACACCAACATAGGATCAAAGCAGCCTTTGTTACAATTATTGTAACCCAACCCATCAATGATCACGTATATCAATGCAATTGAATGACATGGATTATGATATGGATGTGTAGCATGGAGATTTCATGCAATGTGATGCCTATTTCCAATTGGTCCATTCTTAAACCTCAGTGAGATCAAACCAAACAAAACCAGAGTGTAAACAAGTCGAAACTTCATTTTTGCAGAAAACTGAAAAAACTGAAATAACTGAAAAATGTCTGTATTACAAGAGCATATAAAATATACAAACTCCCACTAAAACTAAATATCCTCTGCTGACATGACACCCATATGAGCAGTGTGCTCATGAAATACCTTGGATGGCACTCCTTTAGTGAGCAGATCCGTAACCATAGAGTTTGTACCTATGTGCTCAATAGACAACTTTTCACTCTGAACTCTTTCTTTAACAACCAGGAACTTGATATCTATATGCTTTGATTTTGTTAAGCTCCTGTTGTTATTTGAATATAAAACTGCTGACTTATTGTTACAAAATAACTTGAGTAGCCTTTCAATACCGTCCACTATACGCCGCCCCGTGACAAAATTTCGAAGCCATATTCTATGATTGGATGCCTCATAGCATGCTATGAACTATGCTGCCATGGTAGAAGAGGCTATAAGCGACTGTTTAGCACTCTTCCAAGAGAGCACCTCCGGCAAGCAGGTAGATATAGCCCGATGTAGATTTCATACTATCTTGGCATCCAGCAAAATCGGAGTCAGTATAACCAATGATCTCAAGCTGATTCGACCTCCGATACATGAGCATGTAGTCTTTTGTTCTCTATAAGTACCGCAAGACCCGTTTAGCTGCTTTCCAATGCTTAACTCCTGGATTGCTTAAATATATGCCCAACATCCCAGTGATGTACGCAATATCCGGACGCGTACAAACTTGAGCATACATTAGACCCCCTACTACTGATGCATAGGGAATCTTCTGCATTTCCTCTTTCTCCAAGTTATTCTTAGGGCACTGATATAGACCAAACTTGTCTCCCTTAGCCATAGGGGTATCTCCTGGTTTGCAATTTTGCATGCCATATCTTTTTAGAACCTTCTCGATATAGCTCTTTTGTGATAATCCTAGAATATCCTGAGAACGATCCCGATGTATCTGTATGCCTAATACCAAAGAGGCATCACCAAGATCTTTCATCTCAAATTTCTTAGCTAGAAATCTCTTGGTTTTGTGCATTAAGCCTATATTGCTACTGGCAAGCAAGATATCATCAACATATAAAACCAGAAAAATATATTTACTTCCACTGAACTTATGGTATATACAATCATCGACCAAATTCATCTTAAAATCGAACGAGATGATCACCTGATGAAATCTGAAATACCATTGTCGAGATGCCTGTTTGAGTTCATAGATGGATTTCTTAAGTTTGCAAACCATGTTATTTAGATCTCCCGACACAGTTTTCTTGTTACACTATATAAATTGTCTCATCAATATCACCATTGAGAAATGCTGTCTTCACGTCCATCTGGTGTAACTCAAGATTAAAATGCATCACCAATGCCATTATAATCCTGAAAGAGTCTTTCGAAGAAACCGGAGAGAAAGTCTCTTTATAATCGATGCCTTCTTTCTGTGTAAAACCCTTTGCAACAAGACGAGCCTTGTATTTCTCCACATTGCCTTTCGAATTCCTTTTAGTTTTAAATATCCATTTACAATCAACGAGTTTTGCACCTTCTGGCAATGAGATAAGATTCCATACATCATTATCTTTCATAGACTTTATCTCATAATTCATACCATCAATCCACTTTTGAGAGTCAGAACTTTCCATGGCTTGATGAAAGTTGATTGGATCATCTTCCATCACTCCAATGTCTACCTCATGTTCTTGGAAAAATACAATGTAATCATCTGGCACTGCACTTCTCCTCTCTCTAGTGGATCTTCTTAATAGCATAGGTTCTTGAGGTACTAGAGTTTGTTCTTCTAGAATAATTTCTTGATGGGAGGTTCTCCGACATTATCTTGATTTGTTGTATCTTGAACAAGATCAGAAATAAAATCCTAACCAATGCCAATGACACCAGTGGGAATATTAACATATTCTTCTTCAAAGTCCTTAGCTATATCTCCCCCCGCAAACTCAACATCCTCAAAGAACCATGCATTTCCCGACTCGAAAATTAACTTAGTCGTGAGATCATAAAACTTATACCCTTTGAATCTTTCAGAGTATCCAATAAAATAACAACTCACCGTCTTTGAGTCCAGTTTCTTTTCATTAGGCCTATAAGGCCTTGCCTCAGCTGGACATCCCCAAACATGTAAGTGATTTATACTGAGTTTCCTACCCGTCCAAAGTTCATAAGGGGTTTTGGTAGTTGCTTTAGTTGTAACTCTGTTAAGGATATATGCTGCAGTCTTAAGTGCTTCTCCCCAAAGTGAGTCAGGTAAGGTAGAATGACTAATCATACTTCTTATCATGTCTTTAAGCGTTCTGTTTCGTCTTTCAGCAACACCATTCATGGTGAGCGAACCCGGCATAGTGTAATGTGGAACGATACCGCATTATTCTAGGAATTTAGCAAAAGATCCTGGACGTTGTTCACCTGAACCATCATATATGTCATAGTATTCACCACCACGGTCAGATCTGATGCTTTTAATCCATTTGTTGAGTTAGTTCTCAACTTCAACCTTATAATTTTTGAATATATCTAGTAACTGTGACTTTTCATGAATGAGATATATGTAGCAATATCTGAAAAAATCATCTATGAACGTTATAAAGTATTGTTGACCATTCCAAGCAGCCGTAGGGAATGGCCCACAAATATCTGTATGTATAAGTTATAAGACGTCCGAAGTCCTGTTGGCTTCAAATCTCTTTTGATTGGTTTGTTTTCCCTTTATGCAGTTAACACAAACATCAAAATTTGCAAAATCTAAGGGATTCAAGATTCCGTCTGACATAAGTCTCTCTATTCTCCTTCTGGAGATGTGACCTAATCTCTTGTGACATAACAAAACCAAAATCTCAATGGTTAATTTTCTCTTTACACCTCGTGTACTTAATTGCAATGATTTATTAAATGAAGCAATTGAATCAATTAAATAAAGATTATCATAGCATGATAAAAAATTGGAACCAACCATTTTTGAATCATGAAGCAAACTAAATTTTTCATTTCTAAATAAACAAAAATAACCTGATTTGTCTAAAGCAGAAATAGAAATCAAATTCCGTCTAAATAACGGTACAATAAAAGTTTCATCAAGATCCAAATAAAATCCAGTTTTTAACAATAATCTAAATTTTCCTATTGCCTTAACTTGAATCGCCTGACCATCGCCTACATAGATATATCTTTCAGCATCACTTGGCTTTTGGCAACTCAGGCAACCCTGCATAGACACACTGATGTGAGTTGTTGTATCAGAATCTATCCATCGCCTGCCCATCGTCCACATAGATATATCTTTCAGCATCACTTGGCTTTCGGCAACTCAGGCAACCTTGCATAGACACACTGATGTGAGTTATTGTACCAGAATCTATCTACCACGTGGTCTAGATACTGATATTATGTTAACCTCAGAACAAACCAAAACAAGAAGCATACCTTTCTTAGCACGCCAGGCATGATAATTAGTGCACTGTTTTTTCTGATGCCCTTCAACCCCATAAAAGAAACAACAATTACCATCTGAGTTAGCAGTTTTCTTTTATTGTTTCTTAGGAGGTACTGTATCTGCAGCTCCTTTATCCTTTTTTCTTTTGTTTCCCTTGCCCTTTTCCCTAGAGATTGAGGCAAGGTGAGCACTTTATGCCTTTTCTTGCTTAAACTTTTCCTCTTCCTGAACACAATGAGAGATGAGCTCATTCAAAGACCAAGTCTCTTTCTGACAGTTATATCTCACCTTAAACTGGTTGAACTGGATCGGAAGAGATATCAAAACCAGATGCACTAGCAAGTCCTCAGAGAGTTCAAGCTTAAGTGCTTTCAATCTAGAGGCAAGATGAGACATCTATATAATATACTCCCTGATGTTGCCTTTACCCATATACCTCATTGAAATTAGGTTTGTCAAGAGTACCAATTTCAGTCTTTTCACTTTTGACAAATCTCTTTTCAATTTCGACAAGAAAATCTTTAGCCGTAATAACTGATATTGTGCCTCTGAATGCTTCTGGAATCGACTTTTTCATGATCATCATGCACATGTAATTTGATCTCTCCCACCTCTCAATCTCTCTCTTTTCATCAGAGGTACTCTTATCCGTAAGAGGTGCATGAGTATTTTTCCTTATTGCAAGGTCGAGATCCATGAATACAAGAACTATTAAAAGGTTCTCTTACCATAACTTGAAGTTAGAGTCATTCAACATAGGAATTGAATTGATGTTGCCAGTTATATTAGCAGGAATCATATCTAAACAGATAACAACAAACAAAACAAGTTTACATCAGTATCACAACAAAAATAAATTCAAATAAAGGCAAATCCCATATCAAGATATCGGGCACTCCGTTAATAGTTTATCTTTGGATAAAATATTAACTTGTAAGTGATATCTTGGTGCAGTAATCAAACACTGATAATAGAAACATGCCAAACAATAAACCTTCCTTTGAACCGATTTACTATTCACATGCAAAACCAAATAATCATCATGCATTTATTACCACAAGTACACATGTAATTTTATTAAATATTTACCATCCATTAGACTGACAAATATTCATAAATTACATATATACGACCGTTTCTATTTCAAAACAACTTAATTTCTCCAAGATATGTCACTTTAACGACATGTTGCTTCAATTAATTTATCTCAAAATATAAAAAAAATACCAATATTTGAATTTAAAATTGTACCCAAAATAAATAATATTAAAATTAATCCTAATGGTTACTTTCTTAATCGCTGTCGTAGCCAACCAGGCCATGACATCCCTATGGTGCGGCCAAGCAAGCCACGTCTATCCTTTCCGACATCGGTAATGGTGAAAAAATCATAGATACCCAAAATAAAATACCTAAACAAAATCTTAAACCGAAAACACAATTTTATTCTCAATGATTGAACATGAATAGGCTCTGATACCACTTGTTAGGAATTATCTTCCTTGTTGGAAATTATCCTGAAGCCTATTTGAAAGCAAATCCTAAAAATAAACATGTGATATCATTGAGAATAACCAAACAATAAGCAGAAATATACCTAAAGCCATATTTGAAGGCCTGGATTTGAATGTCTATCTCTGTATCGCACGGCTAGCCTTCCAGATTCACACGGATTTTCTAAAGAGCCTTTTCTTTTTTCACTAAGATTTTCTTCTCCGATAATGGAATATCGAGAAGAAAGAAATAACACCGTGTAATTTGGGGACCATAACCGCTTTTATATGAAAACAACATTATTATGATTTCTATTTTTGCCCATCATAAAAATAGAAATTATCCTTAAATCTTTACACATTAAAATGCCCACACCCTATTAGATACATTAAGGCTCCAAATAGTTCAAAACTTAATTGATCACTTTTAAGTGGACCAAATCTTAAAGCCACAAAGTATTATTATTTACATATAAGCCCAATGTTGGATTAAGAATCCAACAATATATACCAGTTGTATACGGTAATATTCCTGAACCAAATAAATATTCAACATATTAAGGCAAGCAGGCCCTCTAAACAATTGGGACCGTGATCCAAATGCAAGTCTCTTCTAAAAATCTAGGGTCCAGGGATTGAGAGTAATGATTAAATAAACCAAACCAAACATGTAGGCCCTGCTTTTTTTAAGAGCAATTTTAACTTTACCCTAGAGCACCGCCAATGTTTGGCTGGCTACAATTAATAGAACATGTGGGCTATAAATTAAAAGATTTGCAACTTCCTATCACAATTCTCTTTAGAGACATTTAACTTAAATAGTATTTGAAAAGTCAGGTGCATGGAGGTTTCAAGGTGAAATACCATATGCTGCCACCAAATAAGAGGGCAAGAGAAATTACCAAGAATCGAATGATCATCAGAGGGTGAAAACAAAGGGAGGGGCATCAATCCTAGGCCTGGCAACCGACCGGTATACATAAACTTTCTGAGCATGCACGTCATCATTCTCATCCTCCTGGATAACCTCCACATTCAACCTTGGCATCTCCCTTGCCAGGAGTTGACATCCGTTCACTGTCAAGTTGCAAGCAGACATCCAAAGTGACCTCATGGACTCGTACCTCTCAAGCCTTGAGAGCAATGCTGCATTCCCAAAAGGACAGTCTCTGATTTCCAGCTTCCGCAGCTTAGGGCATCCCTCTAAAACACACTGCATGCCCCGATCACTGCTGCCTGCAAAAGCCACTGACAGGGTCTCAAGGTTCTTGCCATTGGTACTGATATACTCAAAGGCCCGGTCAGTCAAAAGCCCTGAAACAGCAAGCCTTTGAAGTTTACTGCAAGTCTTTGCAACAGCACCAAAGGCTTCATCCAAGGGTTCATTGGTCAAGTAGTCAGGCTGGCACATGTTCATTATACATAGACGAAAGTGGGTGAAGTTAGGGCAGTTGCATACAACAGTAGCCACTGCAGCATTTGTCATCTGATGGCAGAAGTAGAGAACAAAGTGAAGATTGCGGCAGCCCTCTGAAACAGAAACAAATCCAGATTCAGTGACACCACTGCCACCACCTTCCATAATAACTTCCTGATCAAGTGGGTATGCTGGAAACACTCGGAGTTCTTCTAGCAGATGACAGCTGGATGCCACAGCTTCTAACCCTCTTTCTTCTACAGTATCTAAAACCTGCTAGAGACAATATTGAAAAAATTAGGATGAGATAGTAGTCGATAGTGCAAGATTGAACAATGCCAAAGTGCCCACTACCTGCTCATAAATCACAGTCAGAGAATAGTTTAGCTGTCAATATGTTACCCTACATATAATATCTAGGCTGACTTAAACTTTATGCAAACGGTAACAGGGACTTCAGCACTTCAGCATAATTGAATAACAGTCATTGTTACTTTATTCATTTGTGGAAAGCTGACAGGGATAATGTTTTTTTTTTTGGGTACAACCATACAAGAAAATAAAATTTGCTTTCAGAATTTTAAGCACCATATTTTAGCCAATTTTCCACCCAACTGGAACATTTGAAGTTGAAACAGAGGACCCAACAGTCTGTTGCACCTTTTTTTTGGATTAAACAACAGTCTACTGCACTGACTCTTTAGTGGACCACAAAAGAACTTTCGACTTTCCTAAAGAATGTAGAATTTTCCATTCACATGATCTTATACGGTATTTGACCTCTCAAGCAACAAAAAAAGATGATCTTTGAAACTCAGAATGATCGAGTGAAAGAGAAATATGCTGAAAGGAATCCTAGAAAAGTAGTCATATGTTTGAGGGCTGGAGTACATGGAAGGCAGAAAGATTGGTAAGCTAGAGTAATTTATCATCTATACCTGAAAAAGAACATCAGACTCAACAATATCGTCACTTAAGCAGGAAAATGAGGACTATACATAACTTTGAGATGTAGATTCATGAGATCTGTGCAAACTTGCCAAAATGGTTCATCTTTCTGCCAATTTCAGCACATTTTAATAATTGAAAACAAATCAAAAGAAATAGTTAACTTAGAGCCACTTAATATTGATATCATATCTGGTTGTGAGATAAGTGATACTAACATCCCAACGTATATCTAAACGAACAGAAAAAAAGAAGAAGAAGAAGAAGAAAAAGAAGAAACAACGAGGAAAATATATCAATGATTGCCCTTTTTGTTTAAAAAATAATGAAGAAAAACAAAAACAACCGACCAACATACATACAAGAATAGGGAAAAAGCATAACAAAAATCAGAAAGCCAATGAAACTTTTAGGCCTTTTCAGTGCTTACCCATAGTCGGCGAAGAAGAGGACAATTTGGCAGAAGTTTTGCCAGTTCTGAACTTCATAGAGCTGCATAGCTCAAATTCAAGAAAGTTAAATTTGTGCAGGCAGGATATAATGCCGGAACACACATGGAGGAAACTACCCACAAGCCTGAAAGAGTGATCAAGTTCTTGCAGTGGCTGAATGCACTTTCCAGCTCTGCATCTGATTGGAGCTTCTGATCTTGTGAAAATGAACCAGTTCCAAGTTCTGCAAGCTGAGGAGCTCTCATAAGCAACCTCCGAAGCTGCTCCAATGTGACTTGCTTACTTACTTTTAATACCTTTAATGACTTGCACCTTGCCGTGAGTCTCTCCAAGGCATCAAAATTTACTTCGGAATGCAGATTTGCAAAATTAAGTGCTTCCAGTGATGTGAAGCTTTCAGGAAAGCAACTTAACCAGCTCCCACCAAGGTCTTCAATCCCACTCTCCTGTATGTCAAGCTCAGTCAGGTTCCTGGAAACAAGAACATCTTGTTAGCTTTTAAAAGTATTGATGATAGAGATTTCACAACCAACAAAAGACAAAAGGCTGAATCTTCCCAGACAAAATTCATCTGTTTTTAAGTCTTCGAAAAAATGATAGATATGAAAAAGAAAATACAACTAATAAGAGAAAGCAAGCATGCAATATCTGATATCAAATAGAATATATTCATTGCCATTCCATTCTTAGTTGGAACAGCCTCTATGAAAGCAAACGGCTGTTACTCCGGTGCCGTAGTGGGGTTAGGTTGACGTACTCACCATTTGGTGAGAAAAGTATACGGAAAAATATGGCTTGAATCGAACAATCGTCTAACGGGCTAGGGGCGGATTTACCCCCTCCCCCCCCCCCACAACCCTTTTTTTTATCAAAAAAAAAAAAGCAAACAGCTTGTTTGCTTGGAATTTTCTATTCAATGCATGAACCATACACTGCTCAAACAAAGCAACTTGACAAAATTTCAGCATCCACATTACTAAACTGTTAGTTGCAAATTTGGATCATCTAACTCATGAGCCAGTGGGCCAATCTAAGCAAGTGGTTATCTCCAACCTGGTCCCAAAACTCTCAGCAATAAGTGATCATTCATCAAAGACATCTTTCAGAGAAAATTGTATACAACAAAATAGGATAACCAGTTAGATTTTTCAGTAAAGGATGTATTAGTTAGAAAGGTTGGATAGCTGCTAATTTCTCTAACTGGACCTAATCACCGAGAACCCAGGCTACCAACAGTGGTGCTTGCTCTATATAACAACATATAGAGATGGAATTTCATAAAATCCAGTAAACTAGAAAAGCATAAAACCTATGTTGCAAAGGGAGTCGTTTGCACTCGAAGGCCACTGTACTTTCTTTATACTGAAGAATTTCATGGATTTACCTCTGTGTAGCATATTTTACTGAACTACTGACTCATTTGCACTTGATCCGATGAACATTATGATATTACTTGAGTAACGAAATGACCACAAGCAACTAGATGATTCCTGTGGTAAACCACATTTAACATGCACATAATGCATATTTGGGATGACACCAGGGGCATTCATGATAAACTCCCGTAAGGCAGAACTTCCACCGGTAGGAGAGAAAATTTGCCAATATATACAGTAAGTTGTGTGTTTTCTTGGCATTGTTCTTGTAGCAAAATCATCAACCAGATTGAATTGCATGTCATACCACAAATGATTAAATTATTTTACAGTTAATAACAGTCTTCCATAACCATTACAACAAATATCCATTTGAATCCAAAATATCTACTCCCAGAAGATCTAGAGACTCAGCCGTGGAGAGAATCATCAATCCCATACATTTAGATGCGTGACTGAAAGAATAATGGAATTTAAGTGTTCATTCTTCGCTTACAAACAAAATAGTTACTAGCGAAATAAGTACAAAAAGGAAAGTTAATTTGTATGCATATATTACAGCTTCAGCAGTCATATACAACAGGGGTGATGCTATTGCAGTTCCATCAACAATCTGTTTCTCTAAAAACATTGACCCAGAACATCCCAGCTGTAAATATGAGACAGCAGCCCATATCTTCCACAAACAGCGAAAAGGAAAGTCTTAATAGACCATCCCAGGAAAAGATGCGATCAAGAGTAAAATAAAGCAGCTCTTCTCCAATTTGGGAACGTTCATGACAGAAATTTTTTAAGAAAATCAGGCCAAAATTCAAGTGATTGAAAATAATATCATACCTGCAGTAGCTTGCAATGGAGGCAAGACCATCAGTACTGAACCCATCACAACTGACAAGGGAAAGATCTTTAAATCCAGGAAAAGATCGTGCCAAGAAATCAAGGCCCTCGTCTGTAACGGTCATCCTCTTAAGACGGAGCTCCTCAAGAAAAGGATATGCTGAAGCAAAAATCACCAGCCATGAATGGATGTCATTCCCCCAATTTGGTGGAACGAGGTTGAAGTCATAGAACCGGGGCTTCCCTTTCAGAGTGACACTTCGGATATTTGGAAATCTACGAGCTACCATCTCCGGAGACACAGAGTAGCAGTTCTCAATAAATACATGGGTCCGGCTCCATCGCTCAGCATCGTACCAATCTCTGCATACCAGAGAAAAGGCACTGCGATCCTTGTGAGACTTAACAAGGTTTAGAACACGTTCCAAAACTTCATGAGGAAAGGACGGGTTACGATTCTCTTGAGAGTTGTCCTCAATATCCAATTCCTTCCTTTTCTTGGTAGCCATATCCCTTCCAAACTGAATCTTCTCGGAATAAAGAAGACCGATAGAGATATGGCAACCCAAACGCTCCTGCCTTGAAGATCTTGGCCTACAGAAAGTCTAGATTCCATTTCATTCTGAAACGGGATATTTCTTCCGAGACTCAAAACCCTAATCCCCTGCAATCCATGATAAAGAAGACGATTACATCTGACTATTGGAAATTTTGTCCAAGAATACATATTCGAAATATTTTAGACTTCGTTCCACCGCACAAAGTAATGTTTTTTTAGTCAAATCCAAAACTTAATAAACCTACGTCTTCAATCTTCCACTGATAAATTAATATAAAAACCTAGACCTAGAGCATCCGCTTCAAAGATCAGAGCTTTTCCGAGGTTGAAGAATTATGATATCCAATAAAGCCCTTTTTATATAACTACCCCGAAGCCGATATGAAAGGGGGAAAAATCCCTTTAGGCGCTCTAACTAGCCTCGAGCTCTATAGATTTCTTTTACCGCCAAAACATCATTAACCCCTTACTTCCTTAAATCAAAAGAGAGAAGACTCGAAGTTAAAAAACGTTAGGGGAAATAAAAAGGAAAACAAAGAAAAACAAACCCTAAGCACACTTTCACGCCAAAGAAAATTCGATCTTCCTTGACGCCCATTCGGATCGGCCTTCGCACAGCTTTCAAAGCATTCTGAATCTTTTTCTCATCCTACACTTAGTTCTGGAAGCAACCATTGCGAGATCCAACGATGAATGCGTGCGAAGGAAGACGAATCTTTCTTTCGCTCGAAAGATACGATCCGGTCCCCAAATAAACTCGGTTTCGCTTCCAGTAGGTCGGTGCATGATTAGCTATTATGGCTGGCTTTGCTGCAAGTCAGTCGAGGATATAAACCTTCGATATCTCATCTAATATCAATGCAATTCATGTCTTCAAGTTGGGATGTTGAAGAATTTTAAGGATATCATAATTAATGTTTAACAATGGAGTATTAGAATATTTGCCAATGCATAAAAGAAAAAAAAACCATGTACAACACGATTAGAAATGTTTTGCTCATAAGTCAATATATGTTCATTTGTTTTATCTTATTAATGAAATCCAATTTTCATATGCAATAGGGATATTTTCTTCTTGAAGTTTTTATGTTAAAAGGATGCGCAATTGGTGCTGGAGTTAAAGTTACTGATATTATTTTTCGAATTTGACTTGCCCGGAACACAAAAGTTTTTAAGGCAAATTGGCAACTGATGAGGTTGGTGTTAGGGATGGCTTTGTCTTTGGTTGTGCAGTTTGGTGATGCTGCACTATCGGATTCTATGCCCAGAAGTCAGGATATCTAGGAATCCCATCATTTTTTTATCGTCAGGAAGATAGTATTTATCTCCTGGAATCTCTCATTCTCGATATTTCTGAAGTTAATTTTGATGATAATGTTATGGATAGCATTAGTGGAGCCGGTTTTGTCATTCGGAATCCGGACTCCAGGTTTGTTGCAGCCAGGGATGTGCAGTTTATCGACACTTCTGTACATGGTGCGGAGCTTAGGATTGTCTGGAAGGGTATTACTTATGCTAGAGTTATTCTTCGAGCAGACCATCTGATTGTGGAGTGGGACTCAGTACTGGTAGTGGGCTGACTGTAAGGGCACCCAGATCGTAGTGCTACCACTCATCCTCTAGTGCAAGATACATGGGATCTTGTGCTGGAATGTGGTTCATTTGATATCAAGTATATCTACAGGGAGGCTAATAGTGCTGTGGACTGAATGTCCTCATTTGTTGCTCAAAATTTGGATAGGGTGAACCGGGTTGTTGCTTTGCTCCTGTCGATGCCTTCCAGGGATATCCATTTTTCTGATATTTTGAGATGTATTCATATCCGTGTTATATGATTTATCCATCTAATCAATATATATATATATATATATAACAGGTGCTATATTCACATAATTACTTCATTGATTCTCTATATTGCATGATGTCCCCACCATATCCTAAAAATGATAGCTTGCGTGGAGGCCCAAGGAGGCCAATCTGGAGCCTCTAATCCCGTCATTGGAATGATGAGAGAGCTAGGGGAAGAAGAATTAAAGCGAGAAGGGTCACGTCTCCAATTGACATGCTTCTATTGGGATTTCGGACCGTGATGATATTGATGATTGGATAAGATGCCCACTACTCTTGTCACCTAAACCCTAAACCTCCCATGTGTTCTTCCAAAACCTCATCTACCCGGCAATTCCATCGCACAAATCCCCCCAATAAGGACGGTAGAGGATAAGTTCATGCCAAGTTTAAAGCCTCGGTGCCGGACGGACGTTGCTTTTACTCCTCTAATTTTGTTTTCTTCTTTTGGATTTATCAGGCCTTCCTCTTTCAAAAGAGAAAACAGCTTGAAGTGCAAGAATCTTATACACACAACATGGAAATATCCAAAATATCTGCTACTCATTGCTAAGAAGCTAATATCTTTGTGGCAAAGAATTTAGAATTGCATATGCTATGCATGCAAGTATATTGAGGAATCCAATATTTGAATTGGTCCTAAAACAGAAGGACATGAGCTGCTCCCAAGTGTACATCATCTTCCTCAGTCAAGTTTAACTTAGACCTACAAAAATTGGACCCAAGCCAATTGGTTTGGTGAAAAGTTAAAAATAACGGTTCAAGAAAATTTAGAAAATTTGTCGAGCAGGAAGATATGCTTCGTTTCCCATTTTATGAAATAGGAAATCTTGATATCCATGGTTCAGATGCAAGGATTAAGCTAAAAAAATAAACCCAGACCTATTTGAAACCAAGGTGGTGAGTGAAATTACAACTGAATGGTAAAATCTGTAATGATTTAATAATAAAATGTTAGATAGCAAAAAGATTTATTATCTGAGATCTTTGGTCATATTCTCGATGTAAGCCAAAGAGGGAATTACTTTGGAGGTTGCTCAAAGATGCATCAAGCGCTGGAAAGCAGGAGTATGCCAAGCCAGGGAGTGAGAGAATGATCTAATTGCACTACTTCAAGAACTTAGCCATAACAGGGGTCAATGCCAAAGTAAAGACTTGGCCCTTCAATATGGATGGGTCCTTTTTTTTTTTTTTAATTCTTTCCTCTTTTTTTTTGGGTGAGAATGGATGATTTTTCTTCATGTAGCAGGAGAGCAGTTATAGTTCCATGGAACAAACGCATATTATTTATTTTTTCCAATGCAATGGCAAACATATTATGTTAGTTTCATATTTCGACTATCATCGTAGGTTTGGCAGCTACCTCGCATCGATTCTACTTTTTTCATCCTATTTTAGAGTTGTCGTTTTGCTCCCCCCGACCCATCAAGGCGTGGGCGGGCGCTCGCCCAGCCCAGCGCGCAGACGTGCGCGCGGGCGCACGCGTGGGCTCGGCCGAGCTGCTTGCAGTGCCCCTTTGAAGCGTTTCCCCGCGTTTCCCACGCGGTTTCCTATGCATTTCACGCGGTGTTTGAGTGGTCCACGGGATTTCTTTTGATCCTGACCATCCGATGGCGCAATCGGACGACTGAGATGGATCCGACCTCTTTTGGGCTTGATCTGGTGCTGTTTTTGGCACGATCTGGACTCTTGTTCTTTGATCTGACGGCTTGGGAGTGTTTTGGACTTTCTGGACTCATTTTAGGTCTGTTTTGGACGCCGTTTCAGATGGTTATTTAACCACAGAGAGCCTGCGGTCTTTGATACATATAGAAAGAGAGACAGAGAGAGAAAAAATCTAGAAAAATTTCAAGAGATTTCTTCTTCGATCCAGGCACCAGGAAAAGCTAGAGGCCTGGTATTTGGGATTTTTCTCGTGCTTCTTTCATCCTCTGTTGTTTATTTATTATGTCTCTTTATTTTTAATCTGGCATTTGTTATCTGGATATTTGTATTCTTTTTGTACCCAGATTTGGGTCATATTATAGTAGATTACTCCTTTCCTCTTGGTGGACGTAGGCAATATTTTGCCGAACCACGTAAATTTCATCTTCTTTTGATTTGATATCTACATGTGTTGTGATTGGTTAATTGCCTAAGTGAGTAAATAAAAATAATTTGGAGGCCTAAACTGGTTTAATCCACTGCGCAGATCCCAATAATTGGTATCAGAGCACTGGGATGGCATCTGACGGGCAACCAAGTTCTTCTCTGGCTCCTGAGACGGTTATTTTTCATTCCACTACCTCTAGGCATGAGGTAGCGATATTTGATGGCACATGTGATTTTGCACTATGGAAGGTGAGAATGGGATATCTGTTGGTAAAGGAGGGCGTTGCAACAGCTCTCAAAGGAATGGATGCAATTCTAGGTGATACAGAGGTTGCAAAAGAGGAGATGAATGAGAGAGCACTTGGGACTCTGTTTTCGGAATTGAGTGATAAAGTCCTCCGCAATGTAGTGGAACTTGATACAGCTAAAGGTGTATGGAAAAAATTGTATACTTTGTATATGATAAAATCTCTCACTAATAGACTGTATTTGAGGGGCAAGCTTCACACATTTCAAATGGCGGAAGGGATCTCACTCAAAGATCACTTGGATGATTATAATAAGCTCCTGCTTGATTTGGCAAATATTGGTATTAATGTTGATGAAGAAGACAAGACTTTGATCTTGATTTATTCTTTGCCAAGTCCTATGAAAATATTACTACTACCATGCTCTATGGAAGAGAGACTATAAGTCTCAATGAGGTTGAAGCCACTTTGTTATCCAATGAGCTTAGGTTGAAAGTACAGTTGGAGCATCAGGCTCCAAATCCGGCACAAGGACTTACTGTCAGAGGTAGAGATGAGCAAAGAACAGTTGGACAAGGTAGAAACAAGTCCAAGACTAGATCAAAGTCTAGGTCTAAAAGACCTGGTGTTTGTCATTACTGCAAGAAACCAGGCCACTGGAAAAATGAGTGTAGACTTCTACAGTCCAAGAAAGAGAAGGAACAGAAAAATAAAGGAACAATCTTAGATTCGGCATCAGTAGCAGTTTCTTCTGCAAATCATAGTAGTGTTGCAGATGATACAGTATTTATAGCTGCATGCAGTATCAGTCAGCCTGATACCTGGATCGTGGACTCTGGAACATCTTTTCACATGACACCCCATAAAGAATGGTTCACTTCTTTTAGATCATGTGATGGAGGCTCTGTTTTTCTTGAGGATGACGCCATCTGTAAAGTGGAAGGAATTGGTACAGTTCAGATCAAATCTCATGCTAATGCTGTGGTGACTTTGGATGATGTCAGATATGTTCCTCTATTGAAAAGAAATCTTCTCTCGGCAAATGCTCTTGATATTGCAAGTTTTGATGGCAGATAGGGTAAAGGATCTATTACAATTAGTAAATGTGCATTGACTTTGTTAAGAGACAAATTGAGTGTCACTCTTTACTATTTGAATGGCACTACAGTGGTTGGTGAGGCTTCTTCAGCACATTCCTCTATTGTGCAATTGACACAGTTGTGGCATCAAAGATTGGGCTACATGTCAGATAAAGGTTTACAGGAGCTGAGCAGACGTGGTCTGCTAGGAGGTCAGAAAGTTGGTGCACTTGGATTCTGTGAGCATTGCATATTTAGAAAACAACACAGAGTCAGCTTTACTACAGGCATGTACAGGACAGCAGGTATATTGGATTACATACATTCTGACCTATGAGGACCTGCCCTAGTTACATCCAAGGGTGGATCTAGGTATTTGCTCTCTTTGATTGATGACTATTCCTGTAAAGTCTGGATTTATACTATCAAAAATAAAAGTGATATGTTTCACACTTTTAAAGGGTGGAAGGCTATGGTCGAGAGACAAACTGAGAGGAAAGTGAAAATCTTCCGGACTGACAATGGATTGGAATTATGTTCTACAGAGTTTAATAACTTTTGCAAGTCAGAGGGCATTGTCAGGCATAAGACCACAGTGTATACTCCTCAGCAAAATGGTATTGCAGAACACATTAATCGCACACTATTGGAAAGAGTCAGATCTATATTGTCAAGTTCTAGATTGAGTAGAGACTTCTAGGCAGAGGCTGCACATATAGCCTGCTTTATTATAAATCGATCTCTAGCATCTGCTTTGAATATGAAGACTCTGGAAGAGATGTGGACAAGTAGACCTGCAGACTATTCAGTTCTTAGAGTATTTGGGTGTTCAACATATGCACATGTCAAAGATGGAAAGCTGAATCCCAGGACTAATAAATGCATATTTCTTGGATATGCATATGGGGTGAAGGGCTACAGATTATAGTGCACAGAGCCTGGATCCCAGGGTTTTCTAGTCAGCAGGGATGTGACTTTTGATGAGTCATCCACTCCTTCAAGGCAGCAACAACCAAGTTCTTCACAGGGAGAACAGGTTCAGGATCAGCAGGATAGGACTGTTGTTGATATTAATCAGATTGTTAGATCATAGCAGTTGCAGCCTCAGGTGATATTCAGAATGAACATCATCAACAGACAGATCCAGAGTTACAGACTCAGGAGGAGGTTATTGGACAAGGTTTAGATGATAGTATTGCCACTCGAAGATCCAGGCGAAATATCAGAGCACCTCAAAGGTATGGTTTTGAGGATTCTGTTTGTACTGAGTTAGTATATTATACTCTGAATATTGTAGACACTATAGGTGATGAGCTGATCACATTTCGAGAAGCAATTGGTAGTTCACAAGCTGATCATTGGACCATGGCTATGGTAGAAGAGCTTCAGTCTTTGAAAAAGAATCAAACTTGGGAATTAGTCAGATTACCTATGGGCAAGAAGAAAATTGGCTGCAAATGGATCTTCAAGAAAAAGAAAGGAGTTACCCCTCAAGATTTGAAATATAAGGCAAGGTTGGTGGCTAAGGGTTACAGTCAACGAGAGGGTATTGATTACAAGGAGGTATTTTCTCCTGTAGTTAAACACTCTTCTATTCGTGTGTTCCTTGCTTTAGTTGCTTCTCAGAATTTGGAGTTAGAATAGCTGGATGTCAAGACAGTTTTTCTAGATAGTGACTTGGAGGAGCAGATTTATATGCAACAACCACCTGGTTTTGATGCTCTAGATAAAGAAGATCATGTATGCTTGCTCAAAAGGTCTTTGAATGGTTTGAAGCAATCTCCAAGACAATGGTACCGCAAATTTGATAAGTTTATGGTTGACCATGAATTTGATAGATCTCCATATGATAGTTGCGTGTATCATCAGCAGCTTTCAGACGTGTCATTTTGTTATTTGTTATTATATGTTGATGACATGATGATTGCAGCCAGGGATATGTCAGTCATCTAGAAGCTAAAAGCTGAACTTAGTACTGCATTTGAGATGAAGGACCTTGGACCGGCAAAGAAGATACTTGGGATGGAGATCATTCGTGACAGGCAATTATGTAGACTATTTGTTACTCAGCACAGTTATATTATGAAAGTCTTGGAAAGATTTTGTATGTCTACAGCTAAGCCAGTCACTACGCCCTTTGCCAGTCACTTTTGTTTATCTGCCAGGGATTTTCCTCAGACTGATGATGAGGAGAAGTATATGTCTAAAGTACCTGATGCGAGTACAGTTGGCAGTATCATGTATGCAATGGTCTGCACTTATCCTGATATTTCATAGGCAGTTAGTGTAGTGAGCAGATATATGGACAAGCATGGAAAAGCTCACTGGTCAGCTATGAAATGGATTCTTCGATATTTAAAAGGTACCTCTGATTTGGGATTAGTATTCTCCGGACAGAGTGGTTGCACTGTTACAGGATTCTGTGATTCAGATTATGCTTGTGACTTGGATAGGAGGAGGTCATTGACCTCATATGTATTTACTCTCTCTGGTTGTGCAATTAGCTAGAAGGCTACTTTGCAATCTACAGTTGCTTTGTCTATTACAGAGGTAGAGTATATGGCTTTGATAGAGGCAGCAAAGGAAGCAATCTGGCTAAGAGGGTTAGTACAAGATTTGGGTCTCAAGCAGAATTCTTTGGTTATTCACTGTGACAGTCAGAGTGCGTTATATCTCGTCAGAGATCAGATGTATCATGAGCGCACTAAGCATGTTGATGTCAGTTATCACTTTATCAGAGATTTGGTAGAGGATGGTGATATTCAACTTCAGAAAATTGGCACTGATAATAATCCGGCTGATATGCTCACTAAACCAATTCAAGTAGTCAAGTTTAGGACATTCCAGAACTTGATTGGTTTGAGCACTTGGTGATCCCCTTCGAGGTCTTTTGATGAGGAGGAGGCTTTATAATCCATATTTGATAGAGGCATTTGTTTTTTGGTCGCAAGGAGGAGGATTGTTGTCGTTTTGCTCCCCCCGACCCATGCGAAGTGCGGGCGGGCGCTCACCCAGCCCAGCGCTCAGACATGCACGCGGGCGCGCGCGCGGCCCAGGCCCACGCGCAGCGCGCCGGCGCGTGCGTGGGCTCGGCCCAGCCGCTTGCGGTGCCCCCTTTAAAGCGTTTCCCCACGTTTCCCACGCGGTTTCCCATGCATTTCACGCGGTGTTTGAGTGGTCCACGGGATTTCTTTTGATCCTGACCGTCCGATGGCACAATCGGACGGCTGAGATGGATCCGACCTCTTTTGGGCTTGATCTGGCGCTGTTTTTGGTAAGATCTGGACTCTTGTTCTTTGATCTGACGGCTTGGGAGTGTTTTGGACTTTTTGGACTCATTTTAGATCTGTTTTGGATGCCGTTTCAGATGGTTATTTAACCACAGAGAGCCTGCGGTCTTTGATACACACAGAGAGAGAGAGAAAAAATCCAGAGAAATTTCAAGAGATTTTTTCTTCGATCTAGGCACCAGGAAAAGCTAGAGGCCTAGTATTTGGGATTTTTCCCGTACTTCTTTCATCATCTTTTGTTTATTTATTATATCTCTTTGTTTTTAATCTGGCATTTGTTATCTGGATATTTGTATTCCTTTTGTACCCAGATTTGGGTCAGATTATAGTGAATTACTCCTTTCCTCTTGGTAGACGTAGGCAATATTTTGCCGAACCATGTAAATCTTGTCTTTTTTTGATTTGATATCTGTCTGTGTTGTAATTGGTTAATTACCTAAGTGAGTAAATAGGAATAATTTGGAGGCCTAAACTGGTTTAATCTGCTGCGCACATCCTAACAGCACTGCAAACCAAATGAGGGCTCGGATCTTCCATAGTGTAATTTTTTTTTAAAAAAAAGGAAAAACTACAAAGGGCTGGTTAATGGTACAAGATTCTCTTATGTAATCCACAGTCTAGGTTTTTCATGGTACATATCTTGTACTATAGAAGATTATATATATCTATATAGTTGTTATATCACCCATCTCAAAAATGGATAGCTATTACAAATTGAGTAATAGTTATTCATTTTTACCGCTAAGGCAATAGCCTGGTTGGTAGAGAGGTCTTGCCTCACTACCAACAGGTCGGCGGTTCGAGACAAGATCTCGTGAGTGACTCGATTAAATTCAGGATTTTCCTGGAGCCCTCGACAGTTGGCGTGAGTGAGAGATCAGGGTCTTTCCCTTTGTTCCTGATCTACTGGCCGGCATCTTAGTGGTGTCAGGTTGACGTACTCACCACTAGAAGGCTGCATGAATTTGAGCATCTCGTATTAAATCTTACTTGGCAAGATGGGGACCTGCGGGGTAGCTACATCGAGATTTATCCCCTCCTATCTCTTTTGTTTTACCAAAAAAAAAAAGTTATTCATTTTCTAGATGCGCGATGCAGTAACTATGCAGGCATGTCAAAACATATGACATATAGAGGATCCTGATCATATAATCAGTATCGTGCAGAAGGCTTGTAGCTTTGCTATCTGATGGAAAACTATAGTTAATAACTCAGCTCAACTTAGAAAAGTGGATGGAATGTAATTGTAGGGATTTGCGTGGTGCTCCCAAGCTTTGGAGAGACTTGGGAGACCATGACAGGGATGCTGGAGGCGATCCCTGGGGCTTAGGGGCGTGTCCCAAGCGGGTCCTAGATGTATTCCAAGGGTTTCCTGGAGGTGTTCTAGGGATACTCTGAGTCTGAGGTTGAGAGAACCAGTGAGACATGGGTGTACATGGGCTCGGGTTTGGGTTTTCTCGATTGACTTAGAGGGGAAAGTTTTTTAGGACCAGGTCGGTTGTGACCTAGGGTTATCTTTGTTTTATATATAAAGAACGACGGAACGTCGGGAAATAAGAAGAGTAGGCGCGATCTCTTTTTTTTCCTTCAGAAAAATCCTAGCCTCTCTTCTTCCCGGTTCTCTCTCATGTGTGCAGCCCCATGAAGGCTCGCCTCTGCAACGGGAGCGGATGGCGCACCCCATCTCTTCCATGGTAATGTGTTCCCTTTCTGCCATGGCGGCATCAAGGAAGATCCCAGGCATTCCGTGGAGCGGGCTTGCTCCAACAATTGGTATCAGAGCGACCTTGATGCAGTGGCATGAAGGATACAGGGAAGAGGATGTCACGAGAATGGTACAGATCTCGAGGTGTTGAGATCAGGAGGTGAGGGCCTGTTGCCCTCCCTGAAAATGGAGACGGAGAAGAACCCCGCATGGATCTGGGCACGGAGCCGCACGCGGAGTAGCGTGTCGCAGGGCGCGCAATACAAGGTCGCAGAGCGACGTGGAGGTGTCGCAGTGAGCTCGCCGGCGTGGGAGCGGCGCAGGGTTGGCACAGGCTCGGTGGAGGACGCGAGTGGCGCAGGTCCGTCGACGGCAGCGAGGAGCGGTGGCGCGGGGCATCACGGAACGGCGTAGGGCGGCACGACGCCGGTCGCGGGCGCTAGCTCGGTCACAGCATCACGGGAGTGGCGCGGGGCATCGCGGGGCCGACGTGGGCGCGCGGATGGTGCACTGCCAGTCACCGATGGCTCGGCATCGTCGCGGGAGGTCACCGGAGGCGACGGCGGCGGCCGAAGGGCGACGACGCGGCAGGGTGAGGCTGCGGTCCACGGTTCCTTGCCGTGGACCGGCAGCCATGGCAGCCCATGGACCGGCTTGGCGCGTGTGGACTGGCGGGCTGGTTCACGGTGAATTGGCCAATCAAGGATTTCAAGTCATTCTGCTCTGAAAATCGTGTAGATGGATTTTCGGCGATTCCGGGCTCAATTGAACTCCGATTTGAGCCCCGTCTACACCGTTGGACTCCATTTTTTGAGCTCTTCTTATTGAGCTAGGTTAGATCTGATGATGGAGTCAGATAACAGGATATATAGAGATCGCGGTGCAGCGACCGTGTGTGCGGGCAGCACGTGCAGGATGGTTCCATCTTCGGTACTCCTTGACGGATAGAGGTTCGTGGTATTGGGAGTAGTGCGGAGGTCTGCTGGTGGAGCGGATCTCATCGAAGATGATGGGTTCGGTGGTGCAAGAGTTCGCGACGGTGGTGCAGAGCTGCAGGTTATGTGCTGAGGAGCTTTGGCAGGTCGGGTGATCTGTGGTTCTCCACAGGTGGAGCGATACATACCGAGATCTTTCAGAGCATGAGTGGTAGCTCCATCAATAATGGACCAGGCTCTTGATCACTATGGAGGAGAGAGATCGGTAGGTCTCCAGCTATCTTGATCGTGATGGAGCTGGACGTGGGTGGTATCCCGCGTGGATGGAGATGGGTATTGGGAGTTGATTAGCTCATGGAGACCGAGTACATCAGCAGAGGCTGGGACATGATCATACGGCCTATGGACAGGCTGGGATGTGATGATGCAGCCACTGGAGCTGATGGAGGCTGGCAGCTCAAGGAGACCAGGGACAGGTCTCAGGGAGCACCAGGGAGGTACATCAACAGAGGTTGATGGAGGCTGGTAGCTCAGGGAGTGCCAGGAAGGTCTTAGGAGACCCGGGTACATCAGCAAAGGCGATGCCAGGGGCAGCTCAGGAAGAGAGGAGACAATCTCAAGGAACGTCGGAAGTATCGGGCAGTCGGGAGTGTCCTGGTATGGTGGTTTTTGCCTAAGGATAGAGACTGGAGTTGATGGAGCTAGCAGCTCAGAAAGATCGGGGATAGGTCTCAGGGAGCGCCAGGGACATCATGCAGCCGGGAGACAGGCTAGGACATGATGGAGCAGCCACTGGAGATGGTTGCTGGGTCAGTCGCTCGGTTATAGGAGTTGAGATGAGCTCCTGGGTTTCGGAGGTTCCTACGGGGTTGCAGAGTATCCAAAACGGTCTCGGAGGGGTCCACGGTGATACGGAAGGTCCGATGAGGTAGCGACCGGGTACGAGGTTCATGTGCAGGCTCAGCAGGGCAGCGTTGAGTTGCTGGCCTCGGGGTTTCTTTCTGTGGCATCAGGGAGACTTCAGTCTCAGGTGGAGCACCGGTGACAGGTGGCTTCACGGGTGGAGCAGGTTTTGATACGAGTTCAGAGCGGGAGGTGCATGGAGGACCATATCCTTGCACGGACGCCAGGGATGCGCTTAGCTAGGTAGAGCGGAGAGTGCAGAGTATGGTGTGGCTCTATGAAGATTGTGTCAGGTAGAGCTCCAGTTACAGCAAGTGCCGGTTCAGGTTCGCTAGGTTCTCTCCAGGAAAGTCCAAGAAGGCTTAGCCAAGTAGAGCAGAGAGTGCAGAGTATGGTGTGGCTCTATGAAGATTGTATCAGGTAGAGCTCCAGTTACAGCGAGTACCGGTTCAGGTTCGCTAGATTCTCTCCAAGAAAGTCCAAGAACAGACTGATGCAGCTGCCAGACAGAAGAAAGGCTACAATCGGTGGTGCCAGGATATGAGCGAAGGTTTTCAGCTATGGAGGCGGTCATCCCAAAGGCTTCCAGGTAAATTCAGTAACTGAAGAGTATTGGCAAAGGCGAGGATATCCGCACAAGCTATCAAGACACGTAGTTACAGCGGGGTTGTGCGTGGAGGACATTGCCAGGTTTGCCAAAGCTTGAGGGCACCAAGGTGGAGATTGTAGAGATTTGCGTGGTGCTCCCAAGCTTTGGAGAGACTTGGGAGACCATGGCAGCGATGCTGGAAGCAATCCCTTGGGCTTGGGGGCGTGTCCCAAGCGGGTCCTGGATGTATTCCAGGGGTTTCCTGGAGGTGTTCCAGGGATACTCTGAGTCTGAGGTTGAGAGAACCAGTGAGACATGGGCTCGGGTTTGGATTTTTTCGAGTGACTCAAAGGGGAAAGTTTTTTAGGATTAGGTCGGTTGTGACCTAGGGTTATCTTTGTTTTATATATAAAGAACGACGGAACGCCGGGAAATAAGAAGAGTAGGCGCGATCTTTTTTTTTCCTTCAGAAAAATCCTAGCCTCTCTCCTTCCCGGTTCTCTCTCGTGTGTGCAGTCCCATGGGGGCTCGCCTCCGCGACGGGAGAAGATGGCGCACCCCATCTCTTCCCTGGTCATGTGTTCCCTTTCTGCCATGACGACATCAAGAAAGATCCCGGACATTCCGTGAAGCGGGCTTGCTCCAACAATTAACTACATACTTAACAACCTGGAAACAGGCTCATTTGAATCACGCAGGCCCACTTCTGGACTTTCAGGTCTTAGGTGGTATTATCCCGGTTGGTTCGGGCTTGTTTTCCATTCAATTAAGATTGTCCTTGTGCAGCCTAGCTGGGCTTAATTATCACTTGCGATAAAAAGGACCAAATGGAAACCTGAAAGTATATGACATGTCCTCCAGGAGTATTCTGTTTTCTCTGTTTGTCTTTTAGCCATTAAAGATTCACATACTCCGAAAAGTCCTGAGAGCAGTACTTAGAAGCAATGGTAGAGTCTAAGATCTTATATTCTTTATTGTAGTTATAGGAAGGCAATCATTCGATCCATCCGCAGACAAAAAGTTCTAGACACGAGGACCTTGTCTGAAACAAATGAAATGAAGAACCCTGCAACTCCAAGTATCTTCTCCTTTTCTATACAAATCTAAAAACTTGACCATCTCATAGCAAGAAATCATCTTGATTGGGCTTTGGTGAGGTCAGGAGAGCGGTGTAGAGCCGAAGCTTTTCCTCCCCTAACGAGTTACACCGTGAGAGGGGCCTTCTGGGTCGAATGAACGATAGAGAAGTAAGCGTCTTCCGGTGCTTGTACCTCCTCCAAGCAAGCTGGATTGCCACAGCCGCCCATGTCCTCCACCCAGGTGAGTAGTACCGTGCGCTCCTCCTCAACTTCTCGCTCACAAATGTGTACCGAAAATGCTGTGTCACGTACTTCACATCACTAGCTTCAAGCCCAAATGCTTCTGTCGTCTCGACCGTTACTAACGTTGATGAGGAAAGAGGCAATCGTTCTATGAATGGTCGTCGAAGGCACCATGACAAGAGCTCGTCGCCGGTGAAGTTTCCAGGGCCAAGCATGCAGCAGCTCTGGACGCCGTTCCGGAGGACTTGGCTACTCCGTAGGTGGCCTCTTACTATGAATAGCATCCTTTGCACCGGGTCACCTTCTCTGGTTATCTGAAAGAAGCTTGGAGAAGGATTATAGAAGAGAGACATTGGGTGAAGAAGAACAGAGGAAGTTGGTTAAGGTAGCTGGGCTTACAATTTCTCCTTTGGGGAAGATGAGGGACTTCACCCTGTCACATATGTTCTCCAAGGCTAATTCATCCATGTGTTGGAATAAGGGGACCTGTCATGCATCAAGAACATAGGATTTCATATATATTATAGAATTATAAGAAGAGCAAGTCATGTATGAAGCCCCACACCAATTCCCCTCTTCATTAGATGCTTACAACTTATAAAAGCCGAGGAATTTAGGCTAGAAGGTCAAGCAAGATGAAGGCCTAGGATCCTTCGGTTAATCTGGAGCTCTGTTTCCCTTCTTTTTTTCATGTTTGCAGAGAACGGGACTTCCATTTTTTCTCAATAAATAAGAAGGCTTGTGGGATCAAAATGAGTGTGATAACTTGAAATGAGACACCTCAACACAATGGGTTGAAACAGAGAAGGTTGTTGTGCTGCTCAAGTAAAGCTCTCCTTTGATTGTTTGTCCCTGTTGTGTTTGGATTGTCTTGTGGGTGTTTTTGTGTTTACCATGGACTGTTTGTTGCAGAACCTTGTATTTCTTTGTTTGGTTGTTCTCCTTTTTTGCAAACTTTTCTTTGTACCTTTTCCCGGAAGTGTGGTTTGTATATTGGGCATCTGAATTTGGTTATAGCTATGTTTCCTCCCCTGTTGTATGTGTTTTATTGACTAAGGTGACTTCTATCGTTTTCTGGACTATTTGGTCGAGATAAGAGAGTCCGTGGATAGGTGGTCCTGTATGTTTCTAATGCATGTAATCTCCTGGAATGTTCATGGCTCTGAGCAACTAAAAAAAGATGAGCCATAAAGGATCTCATTCTTCTGCATCATTGTGATATCACGTTGATCCAGGAATCAAAAGTGGCTTCTCCTTCGACTGCTTTTCTGAAATCAATTGGTGGTAGCAAGCTAGATGAGTAGGAATCTCTGAACTTAAATGGCCATTCTGGTGGTATATTAATTGGCTGGTCTTCCCATTTGCTCACCCTGTTAGCATTGTTTAAGAAGACATTCTCTTTTACGGTTGTCTTACATTGCCATGGTTTGAATAAGAACCTTACTTTGATTGCTGTGTACAGGCCCAATGACAGAAATCTGCAAGATCTCTTCTTCCAAGAACTAGGAGCCATTAGATTTTCCTCTCCTAGTGCCTGACTACGGGGAGGGGATTTGAATGTGTTGGACCAGCAGCGCCTCAATGCCCACACGACCCATTAATGCAAAAAAAAAATACATGTGGGGTCTAACAGAAAGAAACCTAGATGGAGACAAAATCTGCATAGATCTTAATGCGATCGACAGCTACAAATAGTGTTGCAATCAAACTGCGATTGGAAGAGCTACAGGACTCCGATTTGGATTCTGTTTGGACCGTTGGACTCCTAGTGAGATACTCTACGCAGTGGAGGCTATAAATTCATGGGCAGAGATACAGACAGAGGGAGGAGGATGAAAAAATGGTGAGAGGTCTCTTGTAGAGGGCCGATTGAGAGCTTAAGAGAAGGATTCGGGATTTCTTGTTGAGAGAAACTTGTATGGGGTTGAGAGAGAGTTCAATCTGTAAGTTTATTTTTCATAATGAAATCTTTTACATGTCCGAAAAAACTGTATTTGTTATCTTTTCTTCTTTCTTTTATGGTATCGACATCAACAATCAATGATTCTGTTCCGCTTCCACAACAACCGATATCAGAGTGAGTTGATACCGATCCCAACAACTGGTATCAGAGCCCAGGTTGTCCGTGGTTGATCGAGATCGAAGAAGATGGAGAAGACAAGTACAATTAAAGTGAAGATCAGCAGGTTCGATAGGAAGAGCAACTTCTCCCTTTGGCAAGTGAGGGTGAAAGACATGCTCATCCAGCAAGGGCTAATCGACGCTCTCATATGCGAGGAGAGATCAGACACCGTAGAGCAGAATACCTGGAAACGATTTCAGATGCAGGCGGTAAGCACAATCCGCTTGTACATGGTGGATGATGTGATGATCCATATACTGAACGAGTCTTCCCCGATGGCGTTGTGGAAGAAGCTGGAGAAGCTGTACATGGCAAAGTCCTTCACCAACACCTTGTTCCTTTGGAAACAGTTCTATCAATTATGGATGGCCGAGGGACAAAGTGTGCAGGAGCACCTGAGCAATTTGCAGAGGATCCTTACTCATCTCTTCAATGTCGGTGAAAAAGTTGAGAAGAGCCGGGCACTTATATTGCTATCATCCCTATCGCAGTCCTTCGAGTCCTTGGTGACTGCTCTTCTAGTGGGAATGAGCACCATCAAGATGGAAGAGGTGACATCAGCACTACTTCAGAACGAGATTCTCAAAAGGGAGAACCAGGCTTCGAGTTCAGGTGGGAACTTAGTGTTGACAGTTTCTGGAGGTGCAGGCGACTGGAGGCGGAGTGACAAAGGATCGCAAGGACGATCCAAGTCAAAGGATGCCAGCAAGATCAGGTGTTTCCGGTGCGATGAGTTGGGATATCGTGTCAGAGATTGCCCGCAACTCAGGGATCAGACGAGGGCTGCTATGACGAAGGCCGATAGCGGCGATGATGGATACATCAGCGATGTACTCTTGGTATCCGACGAGGTATCCCCTTCTCCCTAGTGGGGTTTTGGATTCTGCCTGTCCATACCATGTTTGTTACAGGGAGGAACTGTTTGACTCTCTAAACAATATAGAGGGTTCTGTCTACATAGGAGATGGATCGAGCTATGCGATCGCGGGCGTCGGGACAGTCAGCTTGAAGACACATGATGGGACAGTGAAGAAACTGGATGAGATCCGATGCATACCTAGTTTTAGCAAGAATCTAATTTTTCTCGGCAAATGGGACTCAAGTGGCTACAGGTGGAGAGCCGGTGATGGAGTCCTAAAGGTCTTGCATGGCAATAGGATTGTTCTGCAAGGGAAGAAGCATGGGGGTCACTACCTCTTGACAGGGAGTCTAGTGCGAGGTGGAGTCCCTGATGCAGACAGGAGTCTAGTATGAGGTGGAGCTCCGATAGCAGATGGATTGGGCACGGGACGTGGGACTCGGGAGGACGACAGGCGACGTCACAAAGTGAAGTTCTTATTGCCGCAGGAGACTTTCTCGAGCAGGTCTCAGGTTAAGGTGAGCACAATACATGACGGAGATGGGATCGAGCAGCTTGGCTCGACTCCCATGTTTGCCCATCCATGATCAGGCGATTGTCCCAGGGCATGGGGGCGTTAGAATCCTTAGAAGCTCTCAAGTCAAGTGAAGGCGGTGCGTTGAGCCGAGGTGGAGGTTGTTGGACCAGCAGCGCCTCAACACCTGCATGACCCACAAAGGCAAAAAGAAAATACATGTGGGGCCTAGCAGAAGGAAATCCAGAAGGAGACAATCTGCATGGATCTCAATGCGATCGACGGCTACGAGCAGCGTTGCAATCAAACTGCGATTGGGAGAGCTACAGAACTCCAATTTGGATTCTATTTGGACCGTTGGACTTCTAGTGAGATACTCTACGCAGTGGAGGCTACAAATTCATAGACAGAGATACAGACAGAGGGAGGAGGACGAAAAAGTGGTGAGAGGTCTCTTGTAGAGGGCTGATTGAGAGCTTGAGAGAAGGATTCGTGATTTTTTGTTGAGAGATACTTGTACAGGGTTGAAAGAGAGTTCAATCTGTAAGTTTATTTTTTATAGTGAAATCTTTTGCATGCCCGAAAAAATTGTATTTGTTATCTTTTCTTCTTTCTCTTATGGTATTGACATCGACAATCAACGATCCTGTTCCGCTTTCGCAACAACCGGTATCAGAGTGAGTTGATACCGATCCCAACACAATGTTACAAATATTGAAAATTCTTTTAAGACGGGCTTCCATTGATTATGGGCTAATTTTGATTTTATTTCAAAATACGGGCTGAGTTGATGTTTGAATGAATGTTTATAGAGCCCATAATTTTTGTATGATCATTTTATTATTTGGATCCAATTATCTTAGTTATGTGATGTAACAGATATTGATGTAGACCTAATTTGATTAATGAATTCTATAATGGATTGATCCATTGACATTTACTAACCGGGCTAGGTTCCTGATCTACTCTATATATTCGCTTGTAGAAATTCCAGGACATAATTTTTGCTTTAATTTCTAAAAGGGCACCTATCCCATTAAGGAGGTAGGAATAAGGAGGAGAAAGAAAGGAAGACCCATACCTACAGTTCTTTTTCTTTTACAAATTGTTACAACGTGAATTATGGATCTTCCGTAAAATCAAGGTACGTTTGATTTAATATTTTTATAGTTTACATTTTGCATTCCGATTTTCTACATACGATTAATTGAATCCCATAATTGGTATCAAATCAAGTTTTGTAAAAGATTAGAATCCAAATTTTGATTCTTAGATTATTTTTTATTTTAATTAAAATCAAGAAAGGGATGAAAGATTTTTTGAGGGATGGCAGCATTAAGGTTTTGCCACCTTGTCCTCTTCTTCCTGTGGTGGAAATCCTTTGAAGATCAACTCGTTGCCATGGTCTAGTGGGAAGAATGATAGTTAAAGGTTCCCCTTCTCCTTCCATCATCAATAATAAAAAAAATGGTATCAAGGAAGATTCTTTTAGGGATAGCAACACCAAGATTTTGCCACCGTGCCCTCTTCTTCCTATGGTGGAGATCCTTTGAAAATCAACCCGTTACTGCGATCTGATGGGAAGAATAGTGGTTACAGGATCCCCTTCTCCTTCCATTGTCAACAATAAAAAAAAGTCCAAAAGAACCATGGAGGCCGTGCATCCTCCTTCCCGTCCGTTGACTAATGTGGTATAGCAGTTGTGCCTCTTCTTCCCGTCCATGGCTAAGGTGGCAATTCAGATGGTGGCGGCATTCTGGGCGGCGGTGAACCGGTGGGAGTGAAGTTGAAGAAGGTGACTAGCGGTTTCAAGGTTTCAATAAAAAAAATCAAATCGAGGCTTAATTGTTAGGAAGCTTGTCTACCGGTGGTTATCCCTTCTTTATTGCTAGCGATGAGATGGGAAGAAGGCATCGGGCATTGGTGGAGATCTCCGATGGCTACTGGATTGGTTTTAAGGAGAGGGGCACCGATCTTAGCCCTCTCTCCTTTGCCCGATCATAAGGAGGCTTGTCTGTCGATGATTCTCCTTCTTGACCGATGGCGATGCGATGGGGTGACATGTTTTGGCCATTGGGTGAAAGCCCTGGTGGTCGGCTAGAGTGGGACGGGTGAGGAGGGGTGCCAATTTGGCCTCCACCTCCTCTGCCCATCATGAGGAAGAGGATGATTAGGTAAAGGTTTCGGATTTCGGGTTTCAACCCAAAATCCGAACCCCCCAAAAAAATCCAACCCGATATTAAAAAATCTATTTTTACACTTGGCCCCTTAGGCTTTAAGTATTCTAATAAAAGTCCCTAAATGGTTGTTATATCTTGGTTGGGTCCTTTTTCTAATATTTTTATATTTAGGCCCCTATAATTTGTGTATTTTGAAATCAGTCCTTGAAATTTAATTTTTTATTTAGGTCTCTGTATAGTTGTTTTATTATAAGAGGATCTTTAACAACATGGTTTGTTTTGGGGATCAAAGTTCGTTATATTTGATTGTTTCATTATTGGATAGTTCAGCATGTTTCAAGAACTATTATATCATGTATCTCTTATAATTATGTTATAATTTTTTGTGGTAATTTTTGTAACATATTTTAATTGTATAACTATTATTAAATAAGTTATTCTCATATTTGGTTTGCAAGAATGATATCTTAATTCTTGATTTAGGAAATTGTAGGTTTCAATAGATAGTGACCATTAAAGTAACCCATTTATTAAAATTTTCAAGATTCCCTAGTTTGATATTTTTGAAAGAATTACGGGGTATTGTGAAATTATTGCATACAATCATCTCTCCAAAAGGGGCTTATTATGTATTATAATTTTGAAGTAGAATATTATTATGACTTGTAAGTTTATATGGTTTAGGAATTCATTCAACCAAAATAGGTGGATCTCTAAAAGCTAATGGTATCTTATAAGTTGATTCTATTAAATACTGGAGAGATACTTTATGTGGGTCAGCTTCTTTCCAAAAAAAGTTCATAGCATTATACCAAATGTTTTATCATAATAAAGTTGGTTATTTATTTTTGATTCTATTAAAGGTTGGAGAGATACTTTATTTGGATCACCTTCTTTCCAAAAGAAGTTGGTAGCATTACACAAAGGCTCCCATTATAATAAAGTTTATAAATATTTTTAAATTTACTAGTTGTTTATATCATCCATATAATTAACTATATTAAAATTATTTTGCAATTAGTACTTTTATTATAAATAACACTACTACTTTAATTGAAACTATATCTGGAATAATTTTAAAAGATGGAAGCATGATATTGAATTAGTACCGTGGCTAATGAATTTAGATATTGCATTACAAAAAAATCCTCTATCTCAAATTACTAGTGAGAGCACCCCTGAATAGAAGGTTGTCTATGAAAAGTGGGAGAGAGCAAATCATCATAGCTTGATGACTATGAAGAGATCCATATCAAATTTCTTTTTAGATACTATACCTAATGATGATAATGCTAAATAATTCTTTGATGCTATGAGTAAGAGGTATGTAGAGTCTAATAAGGTTGAGATTGGAGAGCTCATGAATAGGTTAACAAATATGAGGTATGATGGGACTGGAGGTGTTAAAGCCTATATTATGAACTTAGAAATCATTGTATCCAAGCTTAAGGATCTTGACATCCCAATCCCTAATGATTTCATCGTTCATCTGGCCCTTAATTCTTTTTATGTATAGTTTAGTTAGCTTAAAACTACTTATAATGCATAAAGGGATAAATGAAATATGAATAAACTCATTTTAGTTTTATTCATGAGAAAGAAACATATATTAGGAAAAAGGATGAGAGTGCAAACATAGTGAATTAGCCACGTTATAAGAGTTTCACCAATAATAAGAAAAAAATAATGGTTTTAAAAGAAAAGGTCAACCTAACAATCCTAAAAATGGAAATCAAAATCCTGAAGGTCCACAAGCTGCTACAAAGAAGATTGTCAAATATTTCTTTTGTAAAAAGAAAGGTTATAAAAAAGCTGAGTATTTTAAATACAAGAATTGGAAACAAAAAAAGAATATAAATGGATGAAACTCATTAGCCCTTGTTTGTTTTAAATCTACTTTAGTAGATATTCAATTACATTCTTGGAGGATAGATAGTGGGGCATCTATTTGTAAGGACTAATAAATAAATGGAAGGCAAGACATGATGAATTCAATGTGTTCATGAAAAATGGAGTTAAGGTCCAGGTTGAATTCATAGGAGACGTCAAATTAGATTGAGTATGATTTTACACTTTTTTTAGGAAATACAGTTTTGGTACCACCAACGAAATAGAATTTAGTTTCACTTTCTAAACTTCATTGTGATAGTTTTAGATTTACTTATAATAATAAAAAACTTGAATAATTTTTTGGTCCTAATCTTGTTGGTGGTCTCTTATATGATGGTTTATATCATCTTGGTGTTGTCCCTGCAAATAAATATTCTTTTATGTAGGTTAAAAATATTATTCCAAAAAGATAATTAGTCAAGGATAAATTTTATATGTTGTGGAATAAATGATTAGGTCACATTTCAAAAGAGAGAATTCAAAGGCTGATTAATGATGGAATTCTTCCTTCCCTTGATTTAAGTGACCTTCACACCTATATTGACTATCTTAGGGATAAATTTACCAAAATTAAAAAACAAGGGTCTACTAGAAGTATTAAATCTTTGGAACTGATTCATGCAGATATAAGTGAACCTTTGAACTCTGCTATTTATAGAAGTATTTTATTACTTTTATTGATGACTTTTTTTGCTATGGGTATATTTACTATTAAAAGAGAAATCTGAAGTACTTGATAAGTTTAAAATTTTTAAGACTTAGATTGAAAAGCAGCATAGAAAAATAATTAAAATAGTGAGATCGGATCATGGTGGTGAGTATTATGGATAGTCTGGTGAATTTGGATAACAAAAAAGATCATTTACTAAATATTTATAGGAGTATGGAATAGTTGCTCAATACACCTTACCTGGAACACCTAAGCAAAATCGTGTGGCTGAAAGGTGTAATCATACTTTTAAGATATGGTTAGAAGTATGATGAATAGATAATTTGCCAGGATATCTCTGGAGTAAGGATTTAAAGACCATAATTTATATCTTAAACATAGTTCCTAGTAAGGCAATTCCTAAAATACCCTATGAATTAAGGACTACTAGGAAGCCTAGTATTAATCATTTTCATACAGAAGTTAAAATTTATAATCCATTGAAAATAAGTCTGGACCTATGACAACTTGTTGTTATTTCATCCACTTTTCAGATAACTCTAAAGGACATAGATTCTACTACCTTGAAAGAGGCACAAAGATTATTGAGTTTATCAATGCTAGGTTTCTATAATCTGATATGGATGATTGTCTGTGCTCTCACACTCATAAAGTGACAACATAAGGAGAACATGTTATTATTCCAATTCCAGTTGTCTAAAAAAAATTTGTATTTCATCTTTATCGAAAGAACAGTTAGAGAGTAGTAGACAAATGAACCAATTACAGCACCTCCACAACCAGTTAATAATATACATGTGGGAAAACCACTAAGAGAAAAGAGATCTCGCATCCTCAATGACTATGTGATTTATTTAGATAAAAATAATTATAATATTGATCAGATAGTGAATCAAATATTGTATAATGAAGCAATCACATGCTCTCAATCATAGAAGTGATTTGAAGTAATGTAGATTGAGATGAAGTCTATGGTTAACAATAAAGTATGGGATTTGGTAGAATTACTCGAAGGATATAAGCTCATAAGGTGTAAATGGATATTTAAAACCAAGCTAAACTCTAATAGTAGTATTAAACACTATAAGGCTAGATTGGTTGTAAAAGAATTCACACAAAAAGAAGGAATTGATTCTAATAATACTTTTTCACCAGTATCTTGTAAAGATTCTTTCAAAGAAATAATCACACTTGTAGTTCATTTTGAGAGCTCCATCAGAGGATGTTAAGATAGCCTTTTTGAATGGTGATCTTGATGAACTTTATATGTCTCAACCAAAAGGCTTTGTTAAACGTGTAAAGAAATATTTGGTATGCAAATTTAAAAAATCCATTTATGGTTTTAAGCAGGAATCAAAGGTAATGGTATCTTAAATTCAATACACTTCAATCCTCCCCTTCCACCATGCCCCTACCAACTTCCATGCCGGGGCCCATAGCACCTTTCGTGACACTGGGCTCGAGGGTGCAAAGGATGATGGCCTACCTACCACCAGATGCGGCGATGACGAGAGACGCCAAGCTAGCCGAGCATATCTCACATCATCATCCAACCACAAGACCACTGAGAGAAGGGTGGCCAGCCGCTGGTGGACGTTATCTGCGAGGTATTTCTCCAACTTCTATCGATAAGCCAGCTTTCAACTTGCCTTATTTCCTTTTCCTACCCATATAAATGCCAACTGACCTCTTTGCTACTGTTGCAGGTGGTCACCGATACTCAGCTCATCTGGAACTCGTGCCTGGGGCTAATGAAACGGGACCACAGCCTCCGCAAGCAGAAGGAGGCTACTGAGGCCAAGGCCCGGACCTAGATGATCTGGGTGCAAGAGTTGGAGGACTGATGAATGCCCCCCAGACTGAGCTGGCTAGCTCCCAGACGATGGTGACGGAGTTAGGAAGGAAGTCCATCGAGTTCGACTAGGCTCTAAAGGTGGAAAAGGAGAAGACCTCCCGCCTGGCCGAGAAGGAGGCCAGCACTACGGCGGAGGTGGCATGCCTGGAGGGACGGGCACAGACCCTCCAGGTTCAGCTCGATGAGGCGACGACCAGGGCTACGGTGGTAGAGGTGAAGGCCACGACGACGGTGGCCTTAATGGAGGCGGCGAAGAAGAAGGCCACCGAAGCCATCCCAAAGTTCAAGGCATCGGAGGCCTTTGCTGACAAGGTCTCCGAGGCGGTCCTCGACTCCTACCAAAAGGGGTTCAATGACTTTAAGGGGAAGGCCAGGCGGCTCTTCGAGTTGAAAGGTCTGGAGAACATCTACCCAGACCTGCCCGCCGTCGCCGGGGTGCCAAGATCGCCTGCCATCGAGGCCAAGCCAGAGCCAGATGTGAAGCCGGAGACCGAAGTGGCCGAAGCCAAGGCCACCACCGCCCATGACACCCCACCAATCAAGGCCGCACCAGAACCCGAGGAGGTGACCCGCCATTTCGGGAAGGAGCCGGCTTCCTCTACTTAGCTAGGATTTTTCTTTTTCTTTTTGTATTGAAATTTTTGAAGGACTCCCAAGCCTATCGGGGGTCTTTATAGATGCAAAAAACTTTCATGAATAAAAACAACTTTTTCCATCTGATGAGTGCTCTTCTTTTTCTCTTCTCTCTTCTTTTTTTTTACATACTCTGAAGAATATCCTAGCAAGTAGGGATCCTTCACATCATAGAGAATTCATTCCAACAATGAGGAATAAACCTCACTTTGCCAACGAACTCTGCCTTGCTTTTATTCCTTTAGTCTCTCTCCCCTCCTGATAGGAGATAGACTTCATGGCAGCCAAGTGTAAGATTTCCCAGGTCTCGACTATTTTTGGCTAAGTCTGGAATCTTGCAATCGACTAGGAATTCTTCAGCTCCTCTCGTCGATCTTGAGGTCATGCAGATAGAGTGCAAGGCTTTTGGAGTTTTCCTGGCTTGCATCTCTGGATCGGAGGAATGAGATGAATGAATGATAAGTGAGGGGCTTCTAGAGTTTTCCAGCTTTGAGTGCGAGGCTTCTGGAGTTTCCTGGCTTTCTTCATCGAACTTGGAGTTGGGTGGATGAGTACGGGGCTTCGTAAGTTTCCCGGCTTTCTTCAGTGGACTTGGAGTCGAGCGGATGAGTGCAGGGCTTCATAAGTTTCTTGGCTTTCTTCGTCGGACTTAGAGTTGGGCGGATGAGTGCGGAGCTTCATAAGTTACCAGGCTTTAAGTGCAGGGCTTCGTAAGTTTTCCAGTTTTGAGTGCGGGGCTTCGTAAATTTTTTGGCTTTTTTCGCCAAACTTGGAGTCGGGCAGATGAGTGTGGGGCTTTGTAAGTTTCTTAGCTTTGTTCACCAAACTTGAAGTCGGGCGGATGGAGTCCTTGCATAGGTAAAAAACAGTATTGCACCAAAAAGAAACTTTCATTATTGAGAAAAAATCTTACATTATTGGTAGTACATCCTCAGGTTGCTGGTGTTCCATGTTCGAGAGAACCAGGCGCCATTGAGTCTAGCGAGGTAGTAGGCTCCATGTGGCAGAGCCTCGACCACCTTATAAGGACCTTCCTAGTTTAGAAAAAGCTTGCCGCATTCCCCTGGTTGTGATACTTCTGCTCACCTGAGAACTAGGTTGCCCGGATGGAACATCTTGGGCCTGATGCGGGAGTTGTAGTAGCGAGCTACCCACTACCGGTATGCCACCATTCGAAGTTGAGCTTTGTCCCTCATCTCATCCAGCAGATCCAGGTTGAGAAGGCGGGCCAGATTTTTAGCTTAGCTATATTGCTCCACCCGTAATGTGGGCAGTCCCACCTCCACTGGGATCATGACCTCGGAACCGAAAATGAGGTTGAAGGGTGTCTCACCTGTTGCCGTTCGAGATGTGGTGTGGTAAGCCCATAGCACACTAGGAAGCTCCTCGGCCCATCGTCCCTTAGCCTCATCTAGTCTGGTGCGGAGCCCTTGCAAGATGGTCTGGTTGGTCACCTTAGCCTCCCCGTTAGTCTAAGGGGGAGCCACTGGCGTGAAGCAATGGCGGATGTTAAGGTCGGTGCAGAATTCTTCAAAAGCCTAGTTGTCGAACTATCGCCCGTTGTCAGTGATGACCAAGTGCGGGAGTCCAAAATGGTATATGACTGACTTCCAAAAGAAAGATTTGGCCTTGGCCTCGGTGATCCGTGCCAAGGGCTTGGTTTCGATTAACTTGGTGAAGTAGTCGATGGCCATCAGGTACTTCCATTGGCTGGACGTGGAGGGAAAGGGATCTAAGATGTTCATTTCCCACTGGATGAACGACCACGGAGCAGAAAGTTGGGAGAGTGGTGCGGCTGGCTGACGTTGGATGTAGGCGTGATGCTGGCAGCGATCACACTTTTTCACAAAATTAGTGACGTCTTCTCACATGGTCTCCTATAAGTATCCTTGTTGGAGTGCCTTATAAGCCAGGGTTCTGCTCCCCACATGATTCCTACAGACACCTTCGTGTATCTCTTGGAGCACATAGATGGCTTCTGAGGACCTCAAGCATTTTAGTAAGGGATAGGAATAAGACCTCCGATAAAGCTATCCATCCATCAGCATGAAGCGTGAAACCTTCTTCTTGAGGCCAGCTTCCCTGCGATCCTCGGGCAGGGCACCAGTGGTGATGTATTTGATGTAAGGATCCATCCAGCTTGCCTCAGAGATGACTTGCTGGACCTCTGCTGCAGACTCGTAGCTAGGGGTCACCAGATATTCAACAAAGGTATGTCCCAATAACAAATATGGTAAGGTTGCTAGCCGGGAAAGGATGTCAACATGAGCATTCTCTGTGCAAGGGATGTGGGAAATGTTGAAGTACCAGAGGTTCGCTGTGTATGAGCATACCTTATCCAGATACTTCACCATTATGGGATCCCGAGCTTCATACTTGTCGGAGACTTGGCCCACCATGAGCTACGAATATATAAAGACCTTCAGGCACTTTATGCCCAGCTTGCGAGACACGTTCAATCCCACAAAGAGTTTGTATTCGGCGACGACTCCATCGGGGTTAGCGAGGATGAGCCTGGCTCCACTCCCTCCGGTGTTGGATGTGCCGTCAACACGAAGAATCCACGTCATCACTTTCGGGGCTGAGTCCTGCTCAAGCTCGGCTCACTTATCCGTCTCCTCCAGATCCTCAGCCACCCAAGTGCATTCCACTAGGAAATCAGCAAGGACCTGGGCCTTTTGCACTGACCTTAGATGGTAGGCGATATCAAACTCGTTGAGCTTCACCGTCCACTTGGCTAGGCACCCTGATGTATCAGGGTGGCTTAGAATGGCCCTCAGGGGCTGGTCGGTGAGGATCGCAATAGGGTGTGCTTGGAAGTAGGGCCTGAGATGCTGCAAAGACGTGATGAGTGCAAAGATAATCTTTTCATATTGAGTGTACTTGGTTTCTGTATCGCGGAGCAACTTGCTAGTATAGTAGACTGACCGTTGGGAGCCATCCTTGTCAATGCAGACCATCATTGAGATGATTGCCTCCGGTGAGATCGCCAGGTATAGGAGCTCTTCCCCGGGCTCTGGCCTGGATAGCAGCGGCAGAGAGGTGATGAGCTTCTTCAACCCCTCGAAGGCCTCCCAATACTTCTCTGTCCAGGTGAAGTTGTGCATCTTGCACAGCACTTTGAAGAATGGCTGACAGCACTCGACGGAATGCGAGATGAAATGGCTCAATGCTGCTATGCATCTGGTCAAGTGCTGGACCTTCTTGGAGATGGGGTATCTCATGTCAATGATCACCCGGATCCTCTCGAGGTTGGCCTATATCTCTCATTGAGTGACCATAAACCCCAAAAATTTTCTCGCCGCAACACCAAATATGTACTTGGTGAGGTTCAACTTCATCTAGTAGAGGCAAAGGTTGTCAAAGGCCTCCGCCAGGTTGGTGATATGATCCGACTACTGGCCGCTCATGATGAGCATGTCATCCACATAGACTTGCATGTTGTAGCCTATCTGGTCTTTGAAAATCTTGCTGACCAGGCACAGGTACGTGGCCCCTGCATTCTTGAGACCAAACGGCATCATCTTGTAGTAGTACGTGCCTCTATCAATCATGAATGCCATATGCTCATTGTCTGCTGGGTACATGCAGATTTGGTTATACTCAGAGAATACATCCATGAAGCTGAGGAGCTTGTGGTCCAAGATTGCATCTACCAGCTAATCAATCTTGGAAAGCAGGAAGCTATCCTTTGGATAGGCTCGGTTAAGGTCGGTGTAGTCTACGCAGATTCTTCACTTTCCAGAGGCTTTCTTAACCATTACTATATTAGCCAGCCAGTCAGGATATCGTACCTCACGAATAAAGCATACCTCTTTAAGATGAAGCTCCTCTTCTTCTACTAGATCGAGCGGCTGTTGGGATCGATGTTTAGCTTGTGAGTGATTACTTCCAGTGGGATCCCAGGCATGTCTGCTATGGTCCAAGCGAAGACATCCACGTTGGCATGCAGGAAGCTGAGCATATGCGATCTCTCCTTGAGCAGCAGGGCTCCCACCTGCATAGTCTTCAGGGGGTCTTCTCCTAGAGGAAAAGATAGCAGGGGCTCGACTGGTCCTCCCTTCGGCTCCAGTTCCGTCAGGCTCGGCTGGTTAATGGCCGGACTCTGCCTAGCCTCTCATGCTCCTGGAACGGTTTGTAGGCAGTGCTGGGTCGGCTACCAAGACCATCTCATCTCCTCGGTCTCCCAAGGAGTTACAAACTGGACAAAAAGACGTTTGGTGGAGATGGTGGCAATAAGTATATTGAGTCCGGGGCATCCTAGGATTGCATTGTAAGGTGAAGAAAGCCTCACGCCGGTGAATGTTGTCAACACAGTGTTCTACTGAGGTGGCATTCTGGCGATTATCGGGAGTGTAATCTTTCCTTTAACCCCGACTGAATCTCTAATGAAATCAACCAAGGGTGTGAATACCGGCTTTATTTGATCAGTGGATAGGTTCATCCTTGTGAAAGCATCATAAAAAAGAATGTCAGCAGAGCTTCCACTATCAACTATATTCATTTTACAGGATGCTTAGCTATCGTCATTTCTATGATGACAGTATCATTATTTAGGTTGTCTACCCTGACCGGCTATTCTCCCATGCAGGGGAGTACATCATCACTCTCTTCCCTCCCCTAGCCCTTTTCAAGCTTCTCCCTGTCCTTCAGGAGATCATTCCCACTAGCTTCTCAGTGGGCCGGTTATTGATGGCGAGTGGCCGGGGCTCTTCGTTCTGGGCTACTGGGGGAGCTCCTCCCTCCATATACTTCCCAAGATAGCCATGCCTGATCAGGTCTTCTATTTCTCTCTTCAGGTGGCGGCATTCTTCGGTATCATGGCCATGATCCCGGTGAAAGCAGCAGTAGCGAGACTTATCGCATCCAGCAGATGACCTCAGCAAGGGAGGTCGATGCAAGAAATGCTCACCCTCGATCTTCATGAGAATCTTTGCCCCTGAGGCGAGAAGAAGAGTGAATTTCTCTTCCTTGGTAGGGTCGACCTTGGGCCTAGGGCCCAGTTGGGGGGTAGACACAGTCTGTGTGACTGAGGGGCCGGAGCTTCCCCCATGGCCTGCCTCTTCAGTGGCCTCTGATCCAATTCTCTCCTGGTATGGTCGGCCTCCTCTGTATGGATGCACTTGTGGGCTCGAAGGAGGAACTCCGAGTAAGTCTTTGGAGGCTTCTTATCAAGGGAGTAGGTAAAATGGGAGGTCCTGAGTCTTGTTTTCAGTGCTAGCATGGTGACTAGCTCGTCGAGGTGGTAAATCTCCAGGATGGTGGCTTTGAACCGAGATACATAATCCTGGAGGAGTTTTTGGTCCTGCTGGCAAATCAAGAAGCTATCGTCCTCACATGGCACATTCCTGCATGATCGAAGTATGCCATGAACATTTTTTCTAGCTGTTCAAAAGAGTCAATGCTCCCAGGCTCGAGTCGAGAGAACCAGGCTCGAGCAGCCTAACAGAGTGTGGCTGGGAAGGCGATGCAGAGGAGGGTATTGGTAGCCCCCTAGACCCTCATGAGGGCCTTGTAGCTTTCAAGATGGTCCAAGGGGTCGGTTGTCCCATCATAGGGATCAACCTGAGACATGCGAAATTGATTAGAAATTGGTTCCTCTTGGATTTTGCAGGAGAAAGGGGAACATGTATCGTAACCCGCAGGCTTACTAGAGGAGCCCTGAATCTCTGCAAACCAACGGGACAGGTCAGCCAGCTTGCGCTCTTACTCCTCAAGGTGCCTTTCTGCTTGACGTTGGATGGCCTTATCCGTGGACTCCTTGACGGAGGCCGTCAGGGGTAAAGGAGGTGTGGAGTGAAGGAACTCTAGCCTCAGTTCCCAGCCACGCTGGTGTCGTGGGCACGGGAGTGCACCATGGCCCGAGGCCAGGGAGCGGCTCTCCCAGACGATCGAGCCATCCTACTATTCCTTCCTAACTGCCTGCTGGGCTCCCCGTGGGTTAGAGGCCGCATGTGACAATCCCTCTTGAAAGGACCGTAGGCTGGTACGGGGATCAACGATATGGGTCGCCTGCATCCCCGACTGCTGCATGTTGTCAGGGATCGATGTCGCTGATGAAGTTGATGCACCATCGTAGCCAAGGCTTGGACCTGCTGGGTAAGTACAACAATGCGGAGGTCCGCCGGAGGTGACGATGGTGGAGCGAGGAGTTTCCTCTTCAGGCTCTACTAGTCATCGCGGTGAAGAGGGCCCCCTGTGCAGCTAATGGAAGCTTCCTGTGTGCACATCATCATCATTAGGCTGTGGATATCCACGTATGTTCTTCTAGTAGCAGGGACTTGCTGTTGGCTTTTTACGTCTCTACGCCCCCTACCTGGTGCGCCAATATGTTACCACCTAGATCACCATGGTCTATAGCTCTGACATGTTATGTGTGCATCACGCTCCCTCTGGATGCTTGGTCTTCCTTTCCGGTCAACTCTTTGATCGACTTATCCTGCAAAAAAGAGGAAACTCGAGCCAGGAATTCCAGCAGGGACACTCCAATGATCAAGTCAGTTGGAACGATCAAGGAGAACAGAGCCTTTATGACAGGGTCCGGGATGCCTCCACATCGAAGAGTAAAATCAGATCTAAGAGATGAGAAGTGAGTGGGAAGTTAGAGAGCAGGGAGGTCCTCCCTCTTGGTTCCTTGCCCGTTTGCTCTCTTTGTCTTACTAGTTATCCTCTCTTTTCTGTTGGAGGCCCCTTCTTCCACTTTATATGAGAGAAATGGTCCATACCAGATTTGGGGCTTCATCGAGATGTCACCTTCCCAATACCCTCTTTTGGTGGGATTTTCTTCTATTAGCGACCTCTGTAGGCTCATGTGTGGCGCACCCAAAGCCCAGAAAAGCCACACAGGTTTGGGAGCTTGAGGTTTATAAGTTTCCAAGGCCCTTTGAGTCATGTTGGATCAGGGGACTTGATCTAGGGTTGAGAGAACATGTGAGACATGGGTGTACATGGGCTCGGGTTTGAGTGTTTTCTCACATTGACTTGTTAGGGAGAGTTTTTTAAGATATTGTATTATATCCCTTTGGGTTATGGGATTGAGTCCTAGCTTAGTTGATTGGTTGGTTAGTTGGTTGGTTGTAACCGCTTAGGAAGCCTAACCATCCAAGAAGTCTAACCAACTAAGAAGCCTAACTAACTAAGGAGTTCTAACTACCCAAAAAGTCTAAGCCCAACAAAATCATAACTGCCCATCCATATAAAGAAAAGGGAGGGGCGACGGTTTGGGGGGCTTGGTGAGAGACAGCTCTTGGAAGGGGGTGTAAGAGAGGGGTTCACGATTTTGGAGAAGGGGCATGCATGAGTTCTTTTAAGCGAGAAGAGGATGCATGCGTGAGGCTTCTTCTCAATTTTAAAAGGAGACAGTGTCTTGTGCATTGCAGCAAGGTTCTTCTCCAAAGAATAAAACAAGCTATCTTTTCTCTCATCTCCCTTCCATCTCTTCTCCTACATCTCTTCTTCTATCTCCTTATGAATTTGAAACCAAGAATAGGTTGCAAGCCGATTGGTAGTTTGCTGGAATTGCTGATTTCTTGCAATCAAGAAAGCCATCTTCACGTCGCAATCTCTCCCTCGTTGCTTTCGCGGTATAGGCGCTGATCCAAATCCCAACAAGTGGTATCAGAGCCTTGTTCGAGCATGGGGAAAGGAGGATTCAAGGAAGGAGGTGCTGCTCCTTGGTTCGTCCCCAAGAAAGAGGAAGATGCCGACCTTGAAACCGCTCTACTGCACCCGTCCGCACGCTGTTTGCGCGTTGCGGATTTCTACCCTGGGATCCCTTCAAGGTATTTCTGAAATCCAGCCTTTTGAGTTGTTCTTCATGGCCTGATCAACCATGAATAGCGGTAGCAAGGTGGAGTTTGAAAATTTTAATGGGAAGGGAAGCTTCTCTTGTGGAAGGTTCGGGTGGAGGATTTGTTGGTGCAAAATTTTCTGGACATGGCTTTGGAGGAAAAGTCAGAGGGGATGACGGATCGGGATTGGTTGTCATTACAAAAGAGGGCATGTGCATCCATCAGAGGGTGTTTGGTTGATGCAGCATTGTACAGCATCCTTGAAGAGAAGACACCGAAGGGTCTATGGTCCAAATTGCACACCATGTATACGAGAAAAAATATGTGCAATAAGCTGATGTTGAAGAAGGAATTGTATAACCTTCGTATGCAGGAAGGTGGAGATATTGTTCTTCATGTTCAAAGGTATGACCAAGTTTGCAATGACTTGTTGATCCTTGGGGTGAAGATGGAGGAAGAAGACAAGTCCCTACTCTTGCTATGCTTGTTGCCGAGTTCATATGATCCGCTTGTCACTACTTTGCTGTATGGAAAGGAGATGCTGATGTATGAAGACATAGTATAAGTGTTAAGGTCCAATGAACAAAGAGGGAAGATGATGACGGAGGGAGTACCTCAGGAGGGCCTCACGTTAGGAGAGTAAACCGAGAGAGGGAAGGAAGGCAGCAAGCGCAGGGGACAGTCCAAGTCCCGGAAAGGCATGAGAGAATTTAGATGCTATAAGTGCAATGAGGTCGGGCACTTAAAGAGGAAATGTCCTCTTTGGAAGAAGCATCAAGGAGAGAAGAATGGAAAGGAATCCATGAGCACCGTGGCTGATTTGGGGTTCGAGGAGGATCTCATGGTGGTTTTAGATCAGCACCAGAAGGTAGCGGACACATGGATTCTAGATTTAGCTTGTTCACATCACTACACACCGCATCAATCTTGGTTTGCTGATTATGCCAAAATTGATGAGGGGAGCGTGACACTTAGGGATGACCATCCTTGCAAGGTGACTAGAGTTGGCACGGTCAGGGTGAGGATGTTTGATGGGGTTGTGCGGTCTCTTACACAGGTGAAGCCCGTCCCAGAGTTGAAGAAAAACTTAGTATCGCTTGGCTACTTGGAGAGGAGCGGTTTCAGCTTCGGTTGTCATTCCGGGAGTGGTGTTCTGAACATCATGAAAAGTGCCATGGTGGTAATGAGGGGGAAGAGGCTAGAGAACAATCTATATCAGATTGAAGGGTCCGTGGAGTGTGGAGGATCTGACACAGCGGTGGCAGTACATGATCAGCAGGATTTGTACCGGTTGTGGCATTATTGCCTTAGCCACATGGAAGAACATGGTATGAAGGAGCTGATGAAGGATGGACAGATTCTAGATTTGGATACAGGTATTGCAGAGGTGTGTTAGCCATGCCAGATGGGGAAGCAACACCGGATGAAGTTCTTCACAAGTTCAGCGCGCAGCAGAGGGCCCCTGGACCTAGTGCACACCGATGTTTGGGGTCTAGCTCCGGTTTCGGGGCGAAACGGAGCTAATACTTCATGCCCCTTATTGATGACTATTCGAGAAGAGTGTGGGTGTTCTAGAGGAAGAAGTCAGAAGTCTTCACCAAGTTTAAAGCCTGGATAGCAGAGGTAGAGAAAGAGAAGGGACGACATGTGAAGGTTGTGCGGTCTGACAACGATGGAGAGTTCACAAGCAAGGAGTTCCTTAGATTTTGTGAAGATGATGGGATCAGGAGGCAATTTTTAGTGGCAAGGACTCCTCAGCAAAATGGCATGGCCAAGCAGATGAATCAGACTCTCATGGAAAAGTCAAGGTGTATGAGGTTGCAAGTAGGGTTGTCCAAGGTGTTTTGGGTGGACACTATTGACACAGCGGCCTACTTGGTGAATCGATCTCCTTATACAAAGCTTGATGGGAGGGTTCCAGAGGAATTATGGTCTAGAAGGAAGATGGAGCTCGATCATCTCAGAGTGTTTGGGTGCATGGCATATGTGCACATTGATCCCAGTCAGCGAAGCAAGTTGGATGCCAAGGCCCGAAAGATGGTATTCATAAGATATCTGCGTAGAGTCAAAGGATACCGGCTATGGAATCCTTTGGAGCAGAAGGCCACGATCAGCCAAGATGTAATATTTGATGAAGATTCAGTCCTTAGAAGGCAAAAGGTGGTGGAGGTTCAGCAAGAGGTGCAACCGGACGCGGTTGGGCAGCAGGCAGCTCAGCAGGGTGCAGTTGAGAAACAACTAACCTCTTATAGAATTTTATCTTTTGCAGGAGCACTAGAAGGATCTAAGATTCAGGTGGAGCACTCTTCAGAGGTGCCTCCACGTGTGGAGATCAGCGAGATGCGTGCTCATGGCCGAGATGAGCAGGGGGAGGAGCCACATCCCAGTCCAAGCATTGGAGTTGCACTGCACAGCCTAGGCGGATTATGAGGCAGCAAGTGCGATATGGTTTTGGCGAAACCATGTCGTATGCTTTGGTGGCTGCCAATGGGGGCCCAGAGACCTACGAGGAGGCGGTGGCGAGCCAGGATCATGACAGGTGGGTCCAAGCTATGGCAAAGAAGATGCAGTCTCTATACAAAAATTAGACTTGGCGGTTGGTGGCACTATCGAGTAGAAAGAGACCCATTGGATGCAAATGGGTGTTTCAATCCAAGGAAGGAGTCTTAGAGAAAGAAAGTACAAGGTACAAGGCTAGGTTGGTGGCCAAAGGTTACTCCTAAAAGGAAGGCATCAACTACAACGAGGTTCTCACTGGTGGTTCAACATATATCCATCACGATTTTATTGAGCATTGTAGCATTGCAAGATATGGAGCTGGAACAGGTGGACGTCAGGACGGCCTTCCTCCATGGGGATTTGGAGGAGATATACATGGGGCAGCCAAAGGGGTTCGGAGAGCCAAGGGCAGAAGGAAAGGTCTGTCTTTTGTAGAGATCGCTGTATGGATTGAAGCAGTCGCCGAGACAGTGGTACCTGCGGTTCGATACATATGTGAGGAGCATTGGCATGACCAGATGTATGACCCTTGTGTTTATGTTAGAACACTTGAAGATAGCTCTAGATTATATCTGCTTTTGTATGTGGATGATATGTTGATTGCATGCAAAAGTAGAGATGTTGTGGAGGACATGAAGGCAGCATTGTCACAAGAGTTTGAAATGAAGGATTTGGGTTCTGCTACAAGGATTATAGGGATGAAGATCTTCAGGGACAAAACCAAGAGGATGCTTCATTTATCTCATGAGAGCTACATCAGGAAGGTCTTAGAGAGATACAGTATGGATGGAGCGAAAACAGCGGTATTGCATCTTGCCGGTCATATTAAACTATCAAAGACGATGTCGCCTAGGACTGAGGTGGAGGCCGAGGAGATGAAGAGGGTTCCATATGCTTCAGGAGTTGGGAGTCTTATGTATGCAATGGTGTATTGTAGGCCAGATCTCAAGCATGCAGTTAGCCAAGTCAGCAAGTTCATGGCCAATCCGGGCAAGGAGCATTGGAGAGCACTGAAAAGTATCTTCAGGTACTTAGTGGGCACAGTTGGACTTGGCAATGCTACAAGCGTGGTGGCATGGAGGGTGGCTCTAGGATGTCCATGGAGGCTCAAGGCCAATTGTTTGGTTTTGTGGATACTGATTACGGTGGTGATTTGGACATGAGGCATTCAACAACAGGTTATGTGTTTGTGTTGAATGGTGGTCCATTTTCATGGAGATCAAATTTACAAGCAATAACAGCATTGTCTATTACAGAGTCAGAGTACATTTGCATTTCTGAGGCTGCCAAGGAAGCTATGTGGCTGAAGGCACTTGCATTGGAGATGGACATTGCATAAGGGATAGTTAAGATTTATTCTGATAGCCAGAGTGTATTATGTTTGGTCCAGAATCCGGTCTATCATGCTGGGACCAAGCATATTGATATCAGGTACCACATGATTCGGGAACTGGTGGAAGATGGTGAAGTGGAGCTTGCCAAGGTGTCTACTGCAGAAAATATGGCTGATGCACTTACCAAAGTTCTTCCAAGGAATAGCTTCTTCATATATGGAGCGCCGATGGGACTGATGGACCAGGTGGAGCTTACTGGAGCTTTGGAGCGCCAAGGTGGAGATTGTAGGCTCATGTATGGCGCACCCAAAGCCCAGGAAAACCACACAGGTTTGGGAGCTTGAGGTTTATAAGTTTCCAAGGCCCTTTGAGTCATGTTAGGTTAGGGGGCTTGACGTAGGGTTGAGAGAACATGTGAGACACGGGTGTACATGGGCTCGGGTTTGGGTGTTTTCTTCATTGACTTGTTGGGAAAAGTTTTTTGAGAGATTATATTATAACCCTTTTGGGTTATGGGATTGAGTCCTAGCTTGGTTGGTTGGAACTACTTAGGAAGCCTAACCGTCCAAGAGGTCTAACCAACTAAGAAGTCTAACTAACGAAGGAGTTCTAACCGCCCAAGAAGTCTAAGCCTAATAAGAATCATAATCGCCCACCCATGTAAAGAAGAGGGGCGATGGTTTGGGGGGCTTGGTGAGAGACGGTACTTGGAAGGGGATGTAAGAGAGGGGCTCATGGTTTGGGAGAAGGGGCATGCGTGAGTTCTCTTGAGCGAGAAGAGGATGCGTGCGTGAGGCTTCTTCTCGGTTTTGAGAGGAGGCGGTGTCTTGTGTATTGCAGCAAGGTTCTTCTCCAAGGAATAAAACAATCTCTCTTTTCTCCCATCTCCCTTCCATCTCTTCTCCTACATCTCTTCTTCTATCTCCTTATGAATTTGAATCCAAGAATAGGTTGCAAGCCGGTTGGTAGTTTGCTAGAATTGCTGATTTCTTGCAATCAAGAAAGCCATCTTCACGTCGCAATCTCTCCCTCGTTGCTTCCGCGGTATAGGCGCTGATCCAAATTCCAACAGCCTCCCTCCTGTCAAACCGGTCCTCGGAATGAGATCTTTCTATTGGGGGTGTTCGCCGGTGTAATACAGGTCCTGCCCCTCTAGTGAAGCAATTTTTTGGGAGGTGCGGGCGCCGTGCCACTGAGCCCCGAGCCATGGTGAAGTATTTCTATTCCCGGAGGGACTGTCGGAGTACTGCAATGCCTGGGGCCTTAATAGGATACTCCTCTTAGAGAAGGCACATATATCGTGTCATGGAAACTGGAGCTCCGGTTGCACAGCAGGGGGTGCATGCGGCGTGCTACGGGGCCCAGAGCCTAGTGGAGCATGCATCGCGTAGAGTGTATGGGTGGCGTGTTGCAGAAGCTAGAGCCTCTAATAGGACATGCACCACCTTTTAGGGGCCTGTAGGTAACCTGGAGCCTTCGCACCATGATTTGAATTCCTTCTAATTTTTTTCTCCTTGTTCCTAGTTGATCCTCTGGCGGTCGATGATGCCTCTTGGTCCTAGATGGGAACTTCATCTTGGAAAATGGGACCTCTATCTCGGGACCTTGACCTCGGAAGGTAGGAGCATAACCTCGGCCAAGAGCTCGATCTCGGATGGCAGCTGCCTTAGCCGGGGGCTCAACCTCGGATGGCGGGAGCACGACCTGAGCTAGGAGCTCGACCTCGGACAGGAGCTGACCTTAACCAGGGGCTCAACCTTTGATGGCAGGAGCACGACCTCGACTGGGAGCTGACCTCAATCGGGGGCTCGACCTCGGATGGCGGGAGCACGACCTCGACCGGGAGCTCGACCTTGGATGGGAGCTGACCTCGACCGGGGGATCGACCTTGGATGGCAGGAGCTCGACCTCGAATTGGGGCTGACCTCGATCGGGGGCTCAACCTCGGATGGTGGGAGCACAACCTCGACTGGGAGCTTGACCTCGGACAAGAGCTGACCTCGACCAGGGGCTCAACCTCTGATGGTGGGAGTACGACCTTGACCGAGAGCTCGATCTCGGATAGGAGCTGACCTCGACCGGGAGCTCGACCTTGGATGGCGGGAGCACGACCTCGGACAGGAACTCAACCTCGGATAGCGAGAGCATGACCTCGGCCAGGAGCTCGACCTCAGACGGGAGCTGACATCGGCCAAGGGCTCGACCTTAGATCTTCATTCAGTCACCGTATCCAGGCGGCATCTTCTGCCAGCATGGCTGCCAACTCGATTCGATGCAGGTTCCACATCAGTGATTGTGCCACATTAGCTCTCTTACTTTGTCCCAAGCTGATCAGCTGGATGCTTTGATTGTCATCCTCCTCAACTTTAAGCCTTCAAGGGCCGATGATGTGCCTTCTTGGAAGATCTCTCAGATAAGTATATTCTTCTTGGTTGACTCCTACAACTTTCTCAATAATGGTAGTGTACTATGTCTATACAAAAAAATTATATGGAAAGTAGCAATATTTCTGAAAGCCTAAGTTTTTTTTAGTTGATGGTCAAAAACAAAATTCACACAAAGGCTAATCTCATAAAGAAAGGGTGGATCATAAGTCAAAGATGTCCTTTTTGTGGTGCAAATGAAGAAACAGTTCCTCGCCTTTTTGTTAGATGCTAATTTGTTAGGATCTTGTGCTATGCCTTGAAGATTTAGTTGTATATTAAGGGATAGCCATCAACTTTTAACGATCTCTGGACCACCCGAAGAAGAAGAAAATTTCCTACGGCTCTAAGAAGGCCAGCTGATCAATTAACTGCAGTACTATATTAGAAAATATGGATGAAAATAAAAAATAGGATTTTTCTCAATAAGCAACTATCGGTGTATTCTGTTTTTCAAAAAAATTTTGTCCAAACTTCATTTGTGGAGAAACCTGTGTATGGCCAACGATTTTGATGGACATGACTGTTTTTGTGGATGAGTATTTCTAAGTTACTATCCAATCCAATTGATTGTACCAAGACAACAACTATTCAGGTACTGTACTTTTCTATTTATATTTTATAATTTCTTTATATTTTGTTTATCTCTCAATAAAATTGAGTGATAGGTTTACTACTTTCCTTTCACCTTAATATATATATATATATAAACAATGGGTTGAAACAGACCAAGAACTTTAAAGAACTCTAGTCCAATTACCAAAGCCAGGATAGTCCATTAGCCATCTTTATGGCATATGAAGGACATACCCAAGGCTTGCATCAATTCCTCCAAATTGCTTGATGATCTCTCCACCTCTATTCAACTTCAAGCAAGATCAAATATGAAAGAAAGTTTATACCGCACCTGGCGGACGAGGTCAAGGCAGAGGTGGTACTTGATGTCCCTTCTTAGACCCTCCGGGAGGTTCCGGATCATCTCACATTCGTCCACGCCTCTCATCGCCGCCCACCGTTGTCTCTCATACTGGCGGACCCTCTGTCTGAATCCTTGGGGCAGGCGCTTTCTCTTCATCCACCACTCCACACTTCGCATCCTTAGGTGCATTGCCTGCTTCTTTGATGTAGTCGCATGCAAGAACACCTTCAATACAAAACATTCAGACCGCTGGACCATGTTAATTTTCTGCTAATACCTGCTATCACAGAGGTTGCATTCTTTACGTACCTTGATGTTTCCGATAAGCATTGTAACCAATACGAGACCACTCGTTATGATGATGATGTTGAAAACAATTTCAAGCCATTCCGTCGTGCTTTCCAAGTTTCCAAAGGTACTGAACATATAGATCATTCAAGATTTGTTAATTCAATTGCAAGTATATCATTACTTTTCTGCATGTATTTTTGCTTGTATTTCTTCCTATAATGTTTTTAACACTAAATGAACGTAACATTCTACATGCCTTAAACAGAATAAATTAATGTCTCGATAGAGATACGTCGAGGTACCAAAAACCAAAAAAAAAGGGTCATTTTATGTGGTAGCTTATTTTCTTTCTGCTAGACTTATTAATAGAATTGGTATATAACACTTTGCAAAAGATGAATTTTCACAAATCCAAAATGGACTTCATGATCAGTAGCTGTGACAAGCAGATGTAAAGACCATAAAAGTTTGAAGGCAAACTTGAGTATATTGTGTTCCAAAGAAAAATCTTACGTCTTTGTGGAATTTCAAAATTTCATAGCCGAATGCCCGTATGAGCACAAGCGCGCACTCCATGTGCAGCCATTCGGTTATTTCTTTTCTTTTTTTTATTTTTAATTAATTTTAAAACTTAATTCTTTAATAGCTATTTTTCTTATTTAATATTATAATGGTCAGTTTTGGAATTTTTTCTAAAATTTTGAGCTTTAAATAGATCTCTACACTGGCTCTATGATGCATCCAAGAATCTAAAGCTCTCCCTCTTATACATTCCTCTCCTCTAAAATTTCTAAAATTCTTTCTCTTCTTTTTTTTTTTATTCTAAAAATTTAGACTAAAGATGAGCTTATCGGCGTTCGTTCGAGATCGTGCTAACGACGAATGTTTGAGTATTGGCTTCCGGGTTGCATCTTGGAGAAGAGTATGTGGTCCAATCATTCTTCGCACGAGAATGGGGCTAATCTTCTTTAGGACAGTGATTCTATCCGCTTCCCAGACCAGGCTTCCAAACCTTGTTTTGTTCTTAATATTTTAATTACTTGTTATACCAAATTTATTCTATCATACACACCATAAAAAAATATTTATAAAATATTTTAAAATTATATAAATATATATTTAATTTCCATATATTACAACTAAAAATTTAAAAGAAATTTATAAATAATTTGTGGTGCATACATATAAATATAATTATTTATACTTAATTATAGTTTTTTTATCTTGCATATTTTATATTTATATATACATATAATAAAAAAATTTAGTTATCTATAGTATCATATCTATTCCTTTTGCATTATGCAAAATTAATTAAAGATATCCGCTAAACCTATACTACAGTATGCAAATTAATTTTTAAAAGACTATACAAATAAATTAATCAAAATCTTTAGAATTTAGAGATAAATAATTTAAATAAAAATCTTAACAAACCATAAGTCCGATCGTATTAATGATCATTTTAATCAAACTTCATTTTAAAAAAAATAATATGAGACATATTTAGAAACATATACAAAAGAAATAAAATAAATAAATAAATAAAAATATTTAAATTATTTAAATGAATTTTTAATAATTTTTTTTTTATTTTTTAGATTTTTCTTTCTGAACTTGACTTAGATCCAATGGCAACCCTTAAGGATGACATCATTAGTCTAAAACCCAAAAAATTTGATGGATCCCATTTTAAGATGTGGTAAAGCCAAATAAAGTTTTGGCTAACCACCTTAGAATTTTGGTCTGTAATCAACCAATCCACCAGTTCCTCTAGTTTAACCATACATACTATCCTAAAAGATGATTACCTATATAAAGATAAAATCCTTAGTGCCCTTTTCGACTCACTCTATAATATTTACATGTCACCTAAGAGTACGAAGGAATTATGGGATATCCTAGAATTTGAATATGATCTTGATGATACTGGGGTTGAACATTTCAACACTGCATCATTTTTAGGTATAATATGGTAGAAGACAAACCATCAATGACTAGTTTCATCAATTTCAAGAGTGCCTTATAAAACTTCAAGTCTATGGAGATAAATTCTCAAAAGGATTTAAAGTCTGTAGCCTTCTAAATAAAATGCATCCTTCCTAGATTGACTTTGTCAAAAGTTAGTTCCAAAAACAAGGAGAGCTAATCCTAGCCCAATTTTTAAACTCAATCAAGATAGAAGACCAACATAGGTCTAAAACCCAGTAAACTAGAATTTCAAATATCTAAGCTAACCTAACCTAATAATACCGGACCAACAACAACATCAAACTAAAATCAAAGTCTAGATTTCAACCAAACTACCAATACCAGTCAAACCAACCTTACTGCCCTAATCTAAATAAGTTCAAATCCAAGGATAAATCCTTCAAAGCCAATATAGTAGATCCAGCAAGTATGCCCAAGATCCAAGTGAAAGGATCTGTTTTGTATACGAGATGTCAAACCATCTTACAAGAGATTGCTTTCATCAGAAGAAGAAACCTTTTCACAAACCTTCTGGTTCTTCTAGACCCCAAACTCATATAGTTGAAGGTTCAGAAAACTCCACTTTTAGGTCAGTAAACTTAAACCTTGAAGTTAATACTACTTTTTCCAACCTTGATTGGTGATTGGATTTAGGAGCTAATTTTCATATTTATTTTGATCACTCTTGGTTCACTACTTTTCATGACTCAAATAGAGGTGTAACTCTAGAAAATAATACAGCCACCAAGATCATGGGACGAGGTCGAGTTAACCTAAAGATCACATCAGGAAAAATTTTCATCTTAACAAATGTGCTATAGGTTTCAAATCTTAAGAAGAACCTCATTAGTGGATCTTAGCTGGTTCAAAGGAGATATAAAATTATCCTTAATTGTATTGAAATTATAATAACTAAGAATAATGCCTTCATAGGAAAAAGGATATAGTGAAGGCTTATTCAAACTGAATGTAATAAATTCTTTCATTAATAAAGTTAAGAATCAAATTTGTTTTGTAAATAAATCTAAACAAAATCTGTGGCATGATAAGTTAGGCTATGTACATTTAGAAAAAGTAAGATATATGATGGAATTAAAACTAATTTCTAAATCAAACTTAGATTCATCTAAGTATAAAATATGTACCGAATCTAAATAATGAAGAAAACCATCTAAATCAATTAAAAGATTTTCTTCAATCTTAGAGTTGATACATAGTGATGTATGTGACTCCACCAAGACTGCAATCTGTGGTAGCAATAGATATATAGTAACCTTTATAGATATTTTTTCTAGATATTACTACTGTTACCTAATTAAATCCAAAAATAAAACCTTCAATAAATTTAAAATTTATAAAAGTAAAGTAAAAAATTAACAAGAAAAGAAGATTAAAATTCTTGGATCTAATAAAGGATAAGAGTATATCTTGAATGAATTATTTTAGTTCTATTAAAAACATGGTATAATTCATCAAGTGATTGCTCGTTACTTTCTACGGTCTAATAGTATAGCTGAGCAAAAAAATCATATCATCATAAATAGAGTAAATACTATGCTTATCAGTTTCAACTTATCCAAAACTTGTGGGGGCAAGCTCTTCTATCTTCTTGCTTCATCCTAAACAGGATACCTATAAAGAATAGTGGTAAGACTCCTTATGAACTTTGGAAAGGAAAGACTCATAACCTAGATTTTTTCAAAGTATGAGAGGTCTAGCTAAGGTTAATATCCTTGAATCCAAAAAGAAAAACTAGGATCTAAGACTATAGATTCTATATTTATAGGCTATGTCCAAAATAGTAATGCTTATAGATTCTTAATAATAAAATCAGATGTTAGTGATATAACAGACAACTCAATCTTAAAAGCTAGAGATATCTCTTTCTTTGAGGATATATTTTCTTTTAAGACTAGAATTTCTAGATCTCTAGAATGTGAATCATCTTTCTCTAGAGCTATAGAATCAAAATTAGAAACTAAATTTGAATTAAGAAGAAGTAAAAAGAAAATAATTGAAAAAGATTTTTAAATTTTTTTTTTTACATTCTTAGCAAAGGGTGAACCTTCTACGTATAATGAGACGATATCATCCTCAGAATCATCATATTTGAAGGAAGACATAGATAGTAAAATTCAATCAATCCTAGAAAGTAAAGCATGGATTTTAATTGATTTATCTCCATAAAATAAATCTATAAGAACAAAATAGATTTTCAAAAAGAAATTAAGACCAGATGGAGTAATAGCTAGATTAGTTGTAAAAAGGTTTAACCAAAAGAAAGACAGATTACTTTGATACCTATTCTCTTGTAGTTAGGATAACTATATTAGAAACTTTAATAGCTTTAGTCTCAATTCATAAATTAATAATCTATCAAATAGATGTAAAAACTGCATTCTTAAATAGAGAACTAGAAGAAGAAATTACATAAACTAACCTCAAAGATTTGAAGTAAAAGGATAAAAACATAAAGTATATAGATTAATTAAATCACTTTATAGTTTAAAACAAGTTCCTAACAATGGCATATTAAGTTTGATAAAATTATCTTAAAAAAATATTTTAAAATAAATGAATATAATAAATATGTATACTATAAAAGACATGATAATGATTTTATAATATTATACTTATATATAGATGATATATTATTATTTAGAACATCAATGAAAATATCTCAAGAAAAAAAGCTATTTATCAAATAATTTTAATATAAAAGATTTAGGAGAAGCTGATGTAATTTTAAGAATAAAACTCAAAAGAGTATATAGAAGAATAGCAATAAGCTTGGTATACTCAATAGAGAAAATATTTTTAAAATTTTAATATTTTGATTTGAATATTTTGTTTAAAAAGTTTGAATATTTTGATTTAAATCCTATCTCTATCCCATATGATCATAGTTCTGACTTAATTAAAAATTTAGAAGAATCAGTTAATTAATTAGGATATTTCTAAAGAATAGGATCCCTATTATATATCTCAAATAGAACTCGTCAAGATATAGCTTCTGCTATAAATAGACTGAGTAGGTATACTAGTAATCCTAATAAAGAATATTGAAAAGCTCTAGAAAGAATATTTAGATATCTTAGGAAAATATTAGATTACTTTATAGTTACTCTGGTTATCCAGAAGTACTTCAGGATTATATTAATGCTAATTGGATAACAGATAACTTAAATATTAAGTCCACCACTGGATATCTCTTCCTGCTATGAGCGGTAATATCTTGGAACTCTTGTAAACAAACAATAATTACTATAAGTATATTACAATCTGAACTAACTGTTTTTTATACTACATGTATTGAAGCACAATGACTAAAAGATTTAATAAATGATATAATTTTTTTTGCCAAAAACTTTAAAATTTTTTTAAATTATGATTGTAGAGCTTTAATTGATCTGTTAAATCAATAGACAACTAATAAAAAGATAAATAATTATATCCTGATCAGGTATAAAGCTATAAAAAATAAAATGAAAAAAGTGATATCACTACAATTTATAAGATCAAAAAATAATCTAACAAATTTTTTAATTAAAGGCCTTTGGAAGGCTACAGTTTCTGAGACATCGAGGAGATGTAGTTTAAGCCTATATATTATCACTAGAGTGGATCCCTATCATCATGACAATCCCATGATTAATGTTCAAAGGAAAATAACATCTGAGGTGACGTCTCGGAGCACCAGTTTGGAGTATATCTCTATCTTATCTCTATGGTGTGGTGTTCTATTATAATGATTAGCTTGAACATATTTTTTAATAGATCCAAGGTTGAGTTTAGTATGTTACAATTTCGTTGCACATACCCTTCAAAGATCTACCTTAGTGAGAGTAGTCATGAGGCCATGACTATGGACCAGAATGAATCTCTAGTAACTCTGATAAAAATCAAGACAAGCGCATGGTCTAGATAGTATTATCCCGCATTATGATCAATTTGTTCTCATACTATATATATTTTATACTAAATACAAGTTTAAACCTAGACGGTACTTGCATTAAGCACAGTAAAAATCCAAAATTTTATTATTTAAATTATTTATTAAATTTAAATATTTTATAAATTTTAAAATTTGTGAGGGATTATTGCACATCTTTCCGTGGAGTTTTAAAACTCCACGGTCGAACGCCTGCGCGAGTGCAGGCACACCTCCGCGCACGACGATTTGGCTATTTTCTTCCTTTTTTTAATTTTTAATTAATTCTAAAATTTAATTCTTTAATGGTCATTTTTTTATTTAATGCCATAATGACTAGTTTGAGAGTTTTTTTAGATTTTCTTTGAAATTTTAAGCCTATAAATACGTCTCTATCCCGGTCCTATAATGTATCAAAGAATTCCAAACTCTCCCTCTCATACATTCCTCTCTTTCAAAATTTTTAAAATTCCCTCTCGTTTTTTTATTATAAAAATTTGGGTTGAAAACGAGCTGTCGGGATTCGTTCGAGATCATGCCACCAACGAACATTGGAGTATTGGCTTCTGGATTGTATCTTAGAGGAGAGTGTGTGGTCTAATCATTCTTCGTACAATAAGAAGACCAAATCTTTTTTAGAACGATGATTTTATCTGCCTCCCAAGCCGGGTTTCCAAACCTTATTTCGTTTTTAATATTTTAATTACTTATCATATTAAATTTATTCTACCATACACATCACGAAAAAAAATATATATATTTTAAAATTATATAAATATATATTTATTTTCTATACATTACAACAAACAGAAAGCATTGACCTAAAACATAGATGAAATAGGTGGAGTTATGCAGATACCGCATTGGAAAAAAAAAAAAAAAAAAGGTGCTAAGTTATGCAGATAAGCTCTTAAAAAACTTAACGCAGCATGGAACATGGCAAAACTAATCATGTTTCAGTTTGCGTCAATTTTAAATTTGCCATCAAATGGTAGAATCAGGTAAATCAAACCCATAATACAGATTAGTTGCTCAGCGCTAGTGGAATGCTGACATCAAGAATTAAGTTTAGGGAGATGGAAAATGCGTACCTTAGAGTCATAAGACCCCAAAATATTGGAAGAAGTATCTTCTCCAGCCGGCTTGTGTTGGTAACAAGAGGTACGGTCCACTGATAGGCTCCATATTGGAAGTTGTCACTGCTATCGAGACACATTGCCCTTGCTTGCAAGTTCTTAGCCCAAGCCAACCTCCCCCCTTCTCTGATGGATGTTGTCGTGCCATAGTATATCGGATTTACACAAGCTACTGTCTTTGGGCCACATCCTGTTGTTAGCAAGCACTGCTCTTTGAGGCATTTGGCCGCCCTTTGGATCCCCAACAAGTACCAACAGGCACCCACTGCCTGTGGCAAGAAGAAAGTATAAGGGTGGCTCCTACGGACTCGCTCAGGTAAAAGGTCAATTCGTATGGTCTTGCTTTTGTTGTTGGGCTGGAAATCTGAGTCCAGGCCCATATAAAAGTTCCACCATATAAAATATTTTCCCGAGACCTATAATGTTAAGCCAGTTCAAGAGGAGAACTGGCATAAGTAGGGGCCAAATAGCCCACAAGAAACCATATCTAATCAACTATTTCCTTCTTTTAATAAGAGAAAAGCATACTTCATACACCATTCCTGATAACACCCAAGTCATACCTCTCCATCGACATACAATTAGAGTCACACCAAGTGATTTGGGTGTCGCGGAAGTGGGGAGATTGCTCTTAATACAGGAGGGACTCATAACTCAAGATATCATTAATTGTTTCCATTTTCTGTTCTGGTAATTCAGTTGCTAGAAAAAATATCCATCCATGCAAATAATGATAGGTTCTGAGTTATGGTATACTAACATGTGATGCAACGAAGTAGGCCATCAGGTTGAGAGCTATCCCCCACCAAATGGTCCCAAAAATATATCCAGAGAAGTTCTGCATGCGGCGCAAGAAGCATACAGAATGGTAGATCTTCGGTAAGTACTCGAAGAGGAATGCGATCAACAAGACGGTCATCACCGTTGTTATCGAGCCATTGCGTATTAGGGCTGGAGCAGCCACCCACATCACAACCTACACCATTGTTGCAATTCAATGTATAAGTCCCACAAAACGCATATATTTCTAATATCATTTCCTTTAATCATGTCATCAACTTCAATGGCTTACAGAATTAAACCTTTTTCTCAACCAATTTTATTTTTTTAGATGCGAAAAAAAAAAAGAAAAAAGAAATGCCACTTAAATAAATCTTTGGTTGGACGATAGCTGCTTAGCCAATTGTTTGCATCACAAAGATCCTTTCGGATCTTCATTATTTTGTAGACATTTATTTTTGTCTGACCGTCTCTTTCCTATCTTCTCTAGTTTCCTTTTTCGTACATGTCCTAATCATCTAGGCTTCTAATCAAGTCCATCCATTTTAAACATCCATTGAACTCAACATGGTGCTTACCTAATTTTAGATCTGATCAATGACTACGACTAGTGGAATCTCCAGTGAATCTGATCGACATATAATTGGAATTTTGAAATCATCGAGGAAAGATGTAGTTGGTTTTTCTATGAAGACAATGGATGTAGATCATGGAGCAACAAAAATGTCAAAGATCCAGCTAGCTTTCATATAATGCCATACAGGAACATTAATTCCTTCCCATTATCAACAGAGCCAGCCTTGCTTCTTAAATATCACACAATTTTATTTTATTTTATTTTGTGTACATCACACAATTTCTTTCGATTTATCAAACAAATTTCGTTCGCCGAGAAAGTTGGGCATCAAACTGAATTGCTATGTAGTCCACAAAAACACACAAGCATGAATGGTGAAAAAATAAAAAGTTCCTTCCCCAAATAATCCATCCAGAAAAGGCTCGTTGTTTGTGGTTACGGTTACGGCATCAGAAAAGTAATGTATTGAGATGACAACACGTCGACGTGTCCTCTGCTCACTATAATTTAATAATTTAAGTCTTTTAATATCGCTTCTCTCAAAATTTTGTCTTATTCCGACTGAACGAATGAACAATGGTGGAGAGAGGTGGCGATGGTTAACAATAATTCCTGGTTATGTTTGACCAAAAAAAAAAAATTTAAAAAAAAGATCTCACCTGCATCACCGGAAGGATGACGAAGAGATCCAAGAAGAAGCCCTTCTTAGATTTGAAGTAAGCGAGCACCGCGGCACCTTGCTGCCCCTTCCGGGCGCCACCGTCCTCCTCCCCGTCGGAACGCCTCACGGCGGCGCGGGCCAACTTGAGCTGCAGCCAAATGTTCCACATGTGCATGGTGTCGACCATGCACCGGAGAACGGTGACGGTGATGGCGAACCACCCGTCGATGAACAAGCACATCAGCGGGCCGCTCACCGACAGGGTGTAGAGGAAGAGCGGGTCGACGATGAGCCCGGCGGCGCAGGCGAGGAGGTAGGCTCGGTTCCACTCCCGGACCCATTTGGCACGGGGGTCCAAGGCCGAGCCAGGGATCCATCTCCCGCTCCGAGTATCATAATTCTGGTTCGCTTGCTTGGGACCTCGATCGTTCCTCTCTTCCTCCTTTTCCTTATGGGAGGTGCTAGGGGATTCCTCGCTTGACATGGTTGTAAAAGAGGAGATGTGGTGGTGGTGGTGGTGGAGGGGATGGGCTATGTTGGGTTAGTGAGCTCGCAACATAGCGCTGGGGGAATGGGGATGGCAGGAGAAGGCCAGCGGCGCCCTATGGAGGTAGGCGTAACAAAATTTGTCTGCTTTGCGTCCCTTTGGGATGGACGGTTTGGCAAACTTGCCCCTGGATGTTTCCCAAAGTGCCATTATGAGTCTCTGAATCAGTTCCGGGTTTTATCTGGCCCGGGCTGCGTCTCGTACGGGGGTGTCCGCTTAATTCTTTAATTTACCATGAATAGGTGTCGGCCTTTCTCCAGGTTCTTAAGTCTCGATTTTGTCGTCATAAGCGGGGTCAAGGAAATAAACCGAGGGGCTGGCTTATTCATTAAAAATAGTAGGTGCCTTTTTTTTTTGATAAATAAAATAGTAGGTGTCTCTGGTTTCGTCAGGTCAAATAAACTTAACTTGTCAGGCGTATAGGACGTTAGACGAGAGGATGTTGTGAAGGCATTTGTTTCTTTTGAATTCATTCTTCCTGAGCTTGTCTCCCGGCCTCCCTGGCTCTCGTCTTAACATTATAAAATTACATTTAGCTAGTCATGATGTACATAAACTCCCAAAATCCATTAAACCATTTGGCTTTTTTATTATTATTATTTTTTTAGAACGGAAAAAAAATTCTCCGGCAAACAAGGATTAGACTATTTTTGTTATCAACCGGTATCGAATATTTTTTATTAAAATATAAATTCCTTTTTTATGGTCACGCTATATGCTAGTCGTCTCCTCCTCCTTTCCCCCCTCCACTTTTTTTTGAGTTGTCAAAAAAAAGAGAAAAAAATGTTTAGTTCTGTTTACGGAGATACAATATAGTGGACTTGTAAAATATCTTAGAGGAGGAGGTAAGTAACGCATCTTTACATATTCAAAAAGGCATGTGCATAAAGTTCATCAAGTAGATAGCGAAGACGCCATGTTAGTCTAGACGACAGCATGCTCTAATCATCTTTCAAGTATGAGTCATGTCTTGCTTTAATATTTTTTGGATTTTTTAAAAATATAAATGATACATTATTATAAAAAAAAAAAGATAAATTATATCCTATACTACGTCCGCTATATCAGCTGTGCATCATAGGAACAAGCGGAGAGGGCACAAATTCATGAAATTTGTAGAATCACGAGGACGATGAATGGAGTCAATAGATTTTTGATAGATTTGCATTCTTTCTATTCATTCATGTTGTATCGGTGACATGGTACATACAGAATATAATGTTTTAATAAAAAATATAATTTTTTAAAAGAAATAAAATTGAGATACAGTGAAGGAGAAACTATATATTACAGAGACCAAGTCCAATGAATGTGTCGAAATTCCAGAAAAGTAATATGCATCTTTCATTTGAACTTGAATTATTTAAATACCCTCATTTAATTTTAAATTATTTAAATATATATAAAAAAAGTGGTAAGTGATTATTGGACCTGGTCCATCTAGTGATTAGATCCACTGAAAAAGGAATCCAAGTCCAAGAGATTTCAATTGGCAGTATTTAAATCTTTCTGAGCGGGCGCAAGAGTCAATAGAAACATATACATTTTGATAGAACACATAAATTGTTACTTGTTAAAACCAAATAATTTCTGCAGATGGAGTTGGCCCTCCATCTCCCCTCTGGCTTTTTAGGATCTACCTGCGAGTGGGCTCTGGAGCGACCTTTCAGACCCGGGGGGGGGGTTGTGTGGGGAGAGAGAGAGAGAGAGAGAGAGAGAGAGAGAGAGAGTACGTCGGGTTCTGGAAAGCCATTTGCTTCAATGGAGGCAGTTTCGCGGCAGCTTCCTCCTTTGTTTGCATACACATCAATGACAATTCCTTTGTCACCGTCTCTCAATAATGGCAAAATAGGTGATGGCTAATCGCGACCCAACGTGGTCCACCACAGGTCCACGGTACGTGTAAGGCAACGACAGATGCTATCCACTCCGTCCTTTCTAAGTGACAAACGGCACGCATCAAGGGAGCGGCATATGCCATACATGGTCCTCCTCCTGACCGAGCAAGTAGCATCCGTGCGGCAACCTTGGTCGACGAGGGCGATGCTATTTTACGAAGGTAGCTCATGCGGAGGCGCTGGGACTGAAAACAGATAAATTAAATAATGATATATTCATATTTATATTTATATTTTTAATAAATATAAATATAAATATTTAATATTAAATAAATATTAATAATTAATAATTATATTTATTTTAAATGTATATGGATGTTGTTGCTATCTAAATTATCGTGGCCCGCAGTTTCTACGCAGCGCCGGTTGGTGGCTCTCCCACCTGGCATCCCACACGCGTATCCGGTCCTGTAAAAAAAGGAAGACCAGGGTCAGGGATCCCGACGAGGACACTCCGATAATCAAGTTAGTAGACGATTAAGGAGAACATATCCTCCTCGGTGGATCCCGAAATGGTCTCTACTCTCAGGGGTCTTGAAAAATGATAGAATAAGGGTTAGGATTGAGAAGGATGGCTTAAGCAGTGATGGCCGTCGCCGTTGGAACTCTCCTAGGGAGTCCTGGTGTATTCCAGATGCCGTCAAAGTCTTGGTGAATTGCTTGCCCCTTCTTGCTTACCTTTGCCAGAGGCCCTTTTAGGTTTCTTATAGATGAGTGGCACCTCCAGTGAGGTGCAGAGTCCTGGCCTAGCACTCTCTGGGCATTCCTCATGCGAGTGAGGTGTAAGCCTGTTCTTCCTCCCCCCTCTGAGGAGGGGGACCGAACTCGTAGCCTCCATCAAGGGAGGTCTGCCACTGGCAGTGGTGGAGTGTGGAGGAGTGCACGTCCCTTTCGTGACAGGTACATGAGGTACGTCACGGGGCCTAACACTATGACAGAGCACTACCCCTCTCTGGCATCGTCCCATCATGTTTGGGGAGACCTGGCAGGGCACTGGTATAGAGGTAGACACTATAGGGTTTGAATTTCCTGGCAAAATCTTCCTCTTTTGGGTGGTGCAGATAGTGGGTCGAGGGACATGGTGCCCCGACCGGAGTGCCCTTCCCCAGGTGGTGCCGATAGTGGGCTGAGGGGTCTAACGCTCCAGCGGGACGCTCCTCCATAGGTGGCGTGCTATGATGAAATACCATCCCGCAGGGTTCACGGTCGGTGTGCCATGGTGAGGTGCAATTTCTCAGAGGTTCCAAGTGGCATGCCTTAGCAGAGCACTGCCCCTTAGGGGTGTCAGCCTCTCCACGCAGTGTCAGGGTTTTGGTGAGGGCGGTGGTGCCACCTGCCGACATTACCCGCCCATTTGCCCTAGGGGCACTCGTGGGAGAGGCCGTGTTCACCTGAAAAAATCCATACCTGACTCTAGGAGAAGAGGTTGATTTTGACCGGGGGATCAACCTCGAGCAACAGAGCATGACCCCGGCCGAGGGCTCGACCTCAATGGAGCCCACTTCGATTAGGGGCTCGAAAAGCGAGAGCACGACCTCCGAGGCCTGACCTCGGGGGAGCCACTTCAGCCAAGGGGCTCGAAAAGCGAGAGCATGACCTCTGAGGCCCAACCTCGAGGGAGCCACTTCAGCCAAAGGGCTCAAAAAGCGAAGGCACAACCTCAGCCAAGGGCTCGACCTCGGGGGAGCCACTTCAGCCAAGGGGCTCGAAAAGCGAAGGCACAATCTCGGCCAGGCTCGACCTTAATGGAGCTCACTTCGGCTAAGGGCGCGAAAAGCAAGAGTATGACCTCGATCGTGGCTCGACCTCGAGGGAGCCACTTCAGCCAAGGGGCTCGAAAAGCAAGGGCACGACCTCGATCAAGGCTCGACCTCGAGATAGCTCACTTCGGCTAAGGGCATGAAAAATGAGAGCACGACCTCAGCTGGGGCTCGACCTCGAGAGAGCTCACTTCAGCCAAGGACGTGAAAAGCGAGAGCATGACCTTGACTGGGGTTCGACCTCGAGGGAGCCACTTCAGCCAGGGGCACTCCGGACGCTCCACTCGAGGTTCGCATCCAAGTGGCATCTTCTACCAGCATGGCTGCCAGTTAGATATGAGAGGGGCTCCATGTAAGCGGTCCGGCCATATCAGTTGCCCCCCATTCTCGAGTCCCGACCGACGTAGCGCTCGGGACGAAGGGAGTTATTATGACGCTGACGTGGAAAGGACAAATATCCAGTGCCATTAAATGCGATGACTACTGACGATTCATAGATCGTGCCTCGAAGCCAATACAAAGATGCCACATTAGCCAATTTAAAAAAGCATGATGATTGACGTCAGGCCCGAGGCGATCTTCAACATGTTGAGGCACCATTCCCAGCCGATCTTGACATATGGCATGCATCCAGTTATGAGAAGACCGAAAAGATGCACAGGTGCTGTCAAGCTATTTTTGAAAGGGAGGAAAACCTTTCTTGAATCATCTCTTTCGAACCTTCAAGCTCGCAGGAGAACCAGAGCCCTTTCTTTCCCAGTCTGACCTTTCTCTTTAAGGCACCCAGGTTAGTTCCCCCTCCTTTGTCTTCTTCTTCTCCATCGGCCTATACTGAGGGAGTCCCCTTTTTAGAGTCTCTAAGTTTTTCTTCATTGGTACCTTCCCTCTCCTTTGCTTTAGGATGGATTCGTCTGGCTGGAGATGCCTCCGCTCAGGGTACTCCAGCGAGGCAGGGCCTTCTTAACCCAGGACCCCATCCTCCGATGAGGAGGATGATGTCCCTCTTAATGTTCGTAGAGGTCCCTAACCAACGAGGATCGTCATATGTCGACCTAAGGCACCCCCTTCTCCTTCTGTTTCTCTTGTTTCTTCTACTCCTCCCATTCCTTCTATTGCTCCTATCCCTTCTTCTCCTTTTGGTATGGTTGGTTTCTCTGGCATTGCCTTGGTGATGACCTGGGAGGACCTCTCTTGGCTCCGGGGCATCTACGGGATTCTAGAATCCGTCCGGCTCTCGATTTCGGGACCGGGGAAACGGGTCACCTTTAGCGGTCCGGGCCAGATTGCCTTGTACGAGGACTTCTTTTCCGGGGGTTTTCGTCTGCCTCTGCATCTTTTTTTTCTTTCTTTCCTCAGCAACTTCTGTTTAGTTCCGACCCAGCTTACCCCAAATGCTATTAGAGTCATTTCCTGCTTCACCATCCTCTGCCATTTTCACGGGATCGTCGCTCCTTTTTCCCCTTTCATGGCATTCTTCACCCTGAAATGCCATCCATTTGATGATGGGTGGTGGTTCGTGGGCCCCCACCCGGGGGCCATCAAATTTGAACTTCCTTCTTCCATCAAGGGATGGAAGAATAGATTCTTCTTTGCCTTGGTCGAGGGGGTCGACTAGGTCTGGAGTGACCCAGACCATTCCTCGAATCACAACTCCTACGTAAAGGTCACAGACTGGGAGGTGTACGACCAGCTTGTCACCTCCGAGATTTCTCCCCTTCAGGATGATGGGGGAAAGCTATGAGATGATGCAATTCATATGAAATTAGTAATAAGCAAATGAATGATGAAGTAAATAAACGTAGCAATTCAAGTAATGAAATAGGAATTTAAAGATAGGAATCTAAATATTAAACTTAACCAGAAACGAGGCCGATCAAAGAGATTAAGAGGAGGACCTTCATGGTTAAGAAACCACTCAGATTAGGGTTTAGTATTCTAATAATTGTAGATTTGAAAAAATATCAAAGAGGGTTATCCGGCAATTAATAGTTATGACTTTAGCACTGGGAACACTCAAAGAAGAACATCCGGGATGACAGGGAGATTCCTTAGATTGCAGTGTTTCTTGTATCCGGTTCCTTGGCATGGGAGACCTTCTTCTTCGGAGTCTGGAAATTTGGGGATCCTGCAATAAAAGAAAGATGTAGGGGAAGGTTAGAGGGAAAGGTTGAGATGGAGAAGTGAGGGAAAAAGTGAAAGAAAGCTCGGAGTAGTCTTGTTGAAGATCTTCTTTGGCTTCATTTGGATGACGACTCTCGGCAGGAACTTGGGAGAACTCCTTGGATGATTGATTTCATCAAAGAGGTGGAAGAGATGTGGACTCTTGAAAGCTCCTTGTGTTAGCCGAATAGACTAAGAGGGAGGGGGGAGATAGGTTTGAAGAGGGAAGTTGGAAGAAGAAGAGCACTCTAGGCCTCACGCCCACCCTCTCACAGGGGACCAAGCATTCAAGCAAGGAAATTTCTTTCAAGAAAACTTTCATCTCATTCATTTAATTTTCAGCATTGTCTTACAAGAAGGTTTGGAGCCTTTATTTTATAGACTTCCAAGCCTTTTGAAATTCAAAATTTGAATTACACCTAAATGAAGGAGAGAATGATGGACGAATTCTTGATGAGAGGCACTGAATGTGGAGGAGAATGAGGCTTCATTTGAATTTTGAAATCTTTCTTCTCTTGGTTCTTGATGAGGGCGCTAAATATGGAGGAGAATGAGGCTTCATTCAAATTTGAAATCTTTCTTCCCTTGGGCGACTATCAAAGGTGAGGTGTTTAGGTGATGTGGCGAAGTGGAGTGATGATGTGGCCTCCAAGTTGGTGATCCTATGGTCCATGCGTCCACTTTCCTTATTTGGACTTGATGTGCTTGAAATCAGAGTAGACTTGTTGTGCTGAAACCAGATTGGACTCGGACTGAACTACTCTTGACTCAATTACAATAAAGAACCTAATTATAGGACTTAGTTAACTAAATGAAATAAAAACAGGACTCAATTAAACTTATTGCAGGATTCAGACTCTCAATCTTCCATCCATAAGGAGTCTAGCTTTATCTATACTGGTTGAAGTCTCTTCCTGAGCCTGGTTTCCGCACCACAGGACCTACTGGCCGAACAAAATCTGTTCGAGGCTGGGGTCAGCCCGATACGTGCCTTAGGTGAGCCATGTCTTTCTTCTCAGCAATGGTTCTTCTTAGCCTTGAGACAAACCAGCCTTTTTCTCTTCCTGCAAGCATGAAGTTCTCACCAGACCAGATCTGGGAGATGTCCCAGAAGAGGAGCGCATCACCTTGGGCCCTGGGAGGACCCATCGAAGAGGGCCCTCGAAGAGTTCGGACAGGGGCCTAGGGCTGCATCATCATCGACCAGGAGGGAAGGGTGACCGAGCCGGCCCCCACACCATCCAGGTCATAGGCCCAGCTCCCGGCCCGTGGGCCCGATGCTACCAAGCGGGCCAGACCAGCGATCCCCTCTGCGGAAGCCCTAGACTAATGCCACTGCCGGCAACAAGGGTAGCAACCACGCCTCCAGCAACTGAGGCACCCTCATCGTCGCCCTCCCCGGGACTGGTGATGGTCCTGGCATCAACAACTCTTGGGGTGAATCGGGTATCCATAGTGGTGCCGCCAAACGTGGCAGCACTGGTCAAGCAATTGATGGAGTTCGTCGTCCAGCCATGCGACTACCACGAGAGGAGCCACAAGTAGCTGTCGACTGCCATCACTGGCATCCTCTCTCAGCTATTCATGATGAGTCTCTTCCTCTAACTTTCTCATTATTATTAGTTGCATCATTCCTGCTGATGCTTTCATTAATGCAGATTGCCACCAACATGATCCTCATCAGGGATTACTGCACTTAGTTGGCCAAGCGGGAGGCCCAACAGAAGAGGCACTCAGAGGCGCTGGAGGCTGAGGCTCGAGCATAGACGGAGAGGGTCCAAGTCTTGGAGGAGCAGACCAGGATCCTCCGGATCGAGGTGGCCGAGGTGAAGGAGGCGACGGCTAGAGCAGAGAGGCAGGCCAGGGACCTAGAGGCATCCCTGGTCACCGAGAAGAGCAACACCACCCACCAAGCAAAAGAGTCCACTGCGGAGGTGGCACGCTTGGAGGGGAAGTCCTAGACTCTCCAAGCACGACTGGAGGCGGCGATGGCGAGGGCATCGACGATGAAGGAGAAAGCGCAGGCAGCAGTGGCCCTGATGGAGGCTACCAAGAATGAGGCTGCGGAGGCAGTGCCGAGGTCCAAGGCCTTGGTGGAGTTTGCCAAGGAGGTCTGGGAGGCGGTCATGGACTCCTTCCTCAAGGAGTTCACGGACTGCAAGTCGAAGGTGGCCTTGGTCTATCCATGACAGGACCTGGAAGCCATCATCCCGGATCTCCCAAGCATCGACACCGAGGCGAGGGCCTTAATAGAGGGGGTCGAGGTGGTGCCCATCATTGCTGAACCACCTGTCCCGCCAGCGAAGAGCCAGGAGGATGGTGGCGAGATCCCCTGTGGTCCCGGCAAGGCCCCTGCAACATCACCGTGATCCTTCTTGTTCTTTTTTTTTTTTTTTTTTCTTTTTTGACTCCTGCACTTTGGGGCTTTTTAGAGGACCACCCAGCCTGTCGGGGATTCTTTTTGCTATAAGAACTTCGATTTCCTTAATAAAATTATTATTTTTCAACGAGTTCTCCACTTCTCTTCTCTCTCTTCTCTTTTTTTTTTGCACAAAGATGGATTTTTACTATGATTGTCAATCTTAAGGCCCCCAAGGTTTCGGCTCTTCCCTGCTAACCCCGGAGTTGGCAGGTGGCCGAAGGAACCTTAGGGGTTCTATGAACTATCTTTACCGGGTTGGGAGATTCACTAAGGTGGCCAACTCTTAAGGCTTCCGAAGCTTTGACTCTTCCTGCCCAATTTAAGGACTGGCAGGTGGCCGAAGAGACCTCGGGGGTCCTGCTAGAACCAGTTGCTAATCTTAGGGCTTCCAAAGTTCTGGCTCTTCCTACCCAATTCAAGAATTGGCAGGCGGCCGAAGAAACCTTGGAGATTCTATAAATCCTCCCTACCGGTCCAAGAGTTTCACAGGTCGAAGTGCAGAATTTTGGGGATTTCCCGGCTTGCCTTCGCCAGACTCAGAGTCTGATGGATTGAGTGCAGGGCTTCAGGAATTTTGACCATGCTATCACCGATCTGGGAGTCCGGCGGATAGGACACAGGACTTCTGAAATTTTCTGGCTTGCCATCGCTAGACTGAGAGTTTGATGGATAAAGTACTGGGCTTCTAGAGTTTCCCGGCTTGCCATCCTCAAACTAAGAGTCCAATAGATAGAGTGCGGGGCTTCTAGAGTTTTTCGGCTTGTTGTCGCCGAACTGAGAGTCTGATAAATAGGGTGTAGGGCTTCTGGAGTTTTCCGGCTTGTCATCACCGGACTGAGAGTCCAATGGATGGAGTGCGGGGCTTCTGAAGTTTTCCAGCTTTGGAGTGCGGGGCTTTAGGAGTTTCCTAGCTTTGGAGTGGGGGGCTTCATAAGTTTTCTAGCTTTGGAGTGCAGGGCTTCAAGAGTTTCCCAACTTTGGAGTATGGGGCTTCTGGAGTTTCCTAGCTTTGGAGTGCGGGGCTTCAAGAGTTTCCCGACTTGCCATCGCCGAACTGAGAGTCCGATGGATAGAGTTCCTATGTAGGTGAAGACAGTATTGTACCAAAAAGAAACTTTTTATTAATAAAAGAAAATCTTACATCATTGGTAGTACATCCTTAGATTATTGGCATTCCAAGTTCGTGAAAATTGGATGCCATCAAGTCTGGCAAGGTAGTAAGCTCCATGAGGAAGGACCTCGACTACCTTATAAGAACCTTTCCAGTTGGGGGAGAGCTTGCCACATTCTCCAGGCTATGAGATTTCAGCTTGTCGCAAGACCAGGTCACCTGGGCGGAAGGCCTTCGGCTTCATGTAGGAGTTATAATACTAGGCCACTCGTTGTCTATAAGCCACCATGCGGAGTCGAGCTTTGTCTCTTGTCTCTTCTAGGAGGTCCAGGTTGAGCAGAAGGCGGGCCGGATTCTCAACCTCATTGTATTACTCTACTCGTAGTGTGGGCAGACCCATTTCTTCTAGAATCACAGCCTCAATACCGAAAACAAGATTGAAGGGTGTCTCACCTGTTACCGTCCTGGGCATGGTGTGGTAGACCCAAAGAATGCTAGGGAGTTTCTCGGCCCATCGGCCCTTAGCCTCATCCAACCTGATGTAGAGCCCTTGGAGGATGGTTCGATTAGTTACCTTGGCCTCTCTGTTGGTCTGAGGGTGAGCCACCAAGGTAAAATGGTCATGGATATTGAGATCAGTACAAAACTCCTCGAATGCTTTGTTGTCGAACTACCATCCATTATTGGTGATGATTGAATGGAGAAGATTGAAATGGCAAATGATCGACTTCCAGAGGAAAGTCCTGGCCTTGGCTTTAGTGATCCATGCTAGTGGCTCGACCTCAACCCACTTAATGAAGTAGTCGATGGCCACAATCAGGTACCTCTATTATCCGGACACGGGAAGGAAAGGACCTAAGATGTCCATTCCCCACTGGACGAATGACTAAGGAACAGAGAGTTGGGCTCGACATGACCGGCTGACGCTGTATGCTGGCATGTTGTTGACAATAGTCACACCTTCTTACAAAGTCAGCTGCATCATCCTTCATGGTCTCCCAATAATAACCTTGCAGGAGGGCTCTATATGCCAGCGTCCTGCCCCCCATATGGCTCCCATAGAGGCCCTCGTGTATCTCCTGGAGCACGTAGGCCACCTCTGAGGGTCTCAAACACTTCAGGAGTGGGTAGGAGTGGGACCCCCACTAAAGCTTCCCGTCCATCAGTATGAAGCACGTAGCTTTCTTCTTAAGGAGGTTGGCCTCCACGGTTTTCGGGCAGAGTACCATCGATGAGGTACTTGATGTAGCGGTTCATCCAGCTAGGCTCAGGAGCGACCTGCTGGACTTCGACGGATGCTTCATAATTGGGGGCTTGCAAGTATTCAACATAGGCATGCCCCAATGATGAGTCTAACAGAGTTGCAAGCCTAGAGAGAGTGTCAGCGCGGGCATTCTCACCACGAGGGATATGAAAAATACTGAAACACCAAAAACCCGCCATGCTCAAACGCACCCACTCTAGATACTTTCCCATCCGAGAATCTCGAGCTTTGAATTCTTCTAAGACTTGACCAGCAACTAACTGCTAGTCGGTGAAGACCTTTAGGCTCATCACACCCAGCTCGCGGGACACCCTTAAACCCACGAGGAGTACTTCATACTCAGCCTGGTTATTGATAGCTTTGAACAAAAAGTGTAGTGCACACTCGGCCACAACCCCGTCGGAGTTAGCAAGGATGAGGCTGACCTCGCTCCCTCCTGCATTGGACACGTCATCTACATGGAGAACCCAGACCGTCTCATTGGTGGGCGGCTCCACGAAATGCTCCAAGGGGGTTTCTTTCGACTCTCCGCTCATATAGGCGCACTCCACAAGAAAGTTAGCCAGCACCTATGTCTTTTGAGAAGGCCTTAGGCGATATGCGATGTCAAACTCACTAAGTTTCAGTGCCCACTTAGCCAGACGTCTGGATGTGTCCGAATGGCTAAGTATGGCCCTCAGTGGCTGATCGGTGAGGACTGCGATCGGGTGGGCTTGGAAGTATGACCTGAGATGTTGAGCGAACCTAATGAGCATGAAAATTAGTTTTTCACAGTGGGTGTACCTAGTCTCCTCGTCCCAGAGGAGCTTGCTGGTGTAGTACACCAGCCTCTAAATTCCATCTTCGTTCGCACAAACAAGAATTGAATTGACAGCCCTTGGGGAGATTGCCAGATACAGGAGTTCCTCCCCTTCTTCTGACCTGGAGAGTAGCAGTGGCGATGCTAGGAACTTCTTCAGCTCCTTGAAGGCTTCTCGGTACTTCTTCATCCAGGTGAAGTCGTACACCTTATGCGGCACCTTGAAGAAGGGCAGGCGGCGATCAGTAAAGCACGAAATGAACTGGCTCAGGGTTACGATCCGGCCGATCAGGTGCTAGACCTGCTTCTTCGAGGTAGGGTATTCCATATTGATGATCGACTGGACCTTCTTAAGGTTGGCTTCAATCCCTCTCTGAGTAACCATGAAGCCCAAATTTTTCTGGCGGCCACGTCAAAGGCACACTTAGCTAGGTTCAACTTTATCTGATGGAGATGGAGATTCTGGAAGGCTTCTGCTAGGTTCGCAACGTGGTCGACTCTAGCTTGCTTATAATGAGCATGTCATCCACATAGACTTGCATGTTATAGCCGATTTGGTCTTTGAAGATCTTATTGACTTAATATTGGTATGTGGCTCCAACGTTCTTCAGGCTGAATGGCATCATCTTGTAGTAGTACATCCCTCAGTCTGTGATGAAGGCAGTGTGCTTCTCATCTTCCGGGTGCATCCAGATCTGATTATACCCGGAGAATGCATCCATGAAGGTGAGTAGGTGGTGCCCTAACGTAGTTACCACCAGCTGGTCAATCTTTGGAAGAGAAAAGCTATCTTTTGAGTAGCCTCGATTGATGTTAGTATAGTTTACACAAATCCTCCACTTCCTGTTGGCCTTCTTAACCATGACAACATTCACCAGCTAGCTGGGATACTAGACCTCGTGGACAAAGCCGACTACAATGAGCTTTTTCACCTCTTCATTGACTACCTTCTGCCTTTCTGGGACAAAGCTCCTCTTCTTTTATCGAACTGGGCAGCACTTCGGGTCAATGACAAGCCTGTGAGTGATGATGTCAGGAGTGATTTCTGGCATGTCCACCATAGTCCAGGCGAAGACATCTGCATTCATCCAGAAGAAACTTAGCAAGCGAGTCTTCTCGTCCTCCTGTAACTAGGCTCCTACCTGTACAGTCTTCGATGGATCTGTGTCGGGGGGCATGATAGCAGGCGCCTGACTGGGCCACCCTTGGCATCCTACACTCTTTGATCAAGCTCATCGACGATAGGGTCCTCTTCGGTGCCTTTGGAACCAGGAACTGCCTATAGATAGTGCTAGACTGGCTGGGGGGTCCTCCACATCTCTTCCATGTCGAAGGGGTTGGAAACTGAACTAGGAGCTGCTTTGTTGATATGACCGTGTCGAGCAAATTAAACCCGGGATGGCCGAGAATCATGTTATAGGTTGAGGGGAGCCTAACAACCATAAAAATCATCATGACCGTACTCTGCCGGGGTGGCAACCTGGCAGTGACTGGGAGGGTACTCTCTCCCTCGACCCCTACCACATCTCCGGTAAAACAAACCAGGGGAACGTGCACCAGCTTTAGCTGGGCAGGAGATAAATTCATCTTGGAAAAGGTATCATAAAAAGGATATCAGTCAAACTTTCATTATCGACCATAATTCATTTTATAGGATGCTTCGCTATCATCATCTTGACAATAATGATATCATTATTTATATTTTCCATCTCGACCCCTCTTTTTCTCGTAAAGGGGAGTACATTCTCAGACCCTTCCTTCGCCCTAATCCTTTTCAAGGCGCACTCTATCCCCCAGGATACATGCCCATTGGCTTCTCAGTGGGCCGGTTGTCAACATGAGGGAGAGCTACAAGCACCTGAGGTTTCGTCAGAATTTTACCCCCCATGAACTTCTCAAGGTAGTCTCTTCTTATCAGATCTTTGATCTCTCTTTAGGTGGCGGCATTCCTCGATGTCATGGCCATGGTCATAGTGAAACTGACAGTACTTCGACTTGTCACGGCCACCGGACGACCTTAGCGGGGGAGGGCAGTGCAGGTAGTGCTCGTCCTCAATCTCTATGAGGATCTTGGACTTGGGGTGAGGAGAGGAGTGTATCTTTTTTCCTGGATGGGGATACTCCTCAGCTTCAGACCTGCCTAGAGATTCGGGGCTACTCCGGGCATGTGCATCCCAGAGATTTCCCCCTAGGGTTACTTCTTCAGAGGCCTCCCATCTAGCTTCCTTTGGGTGCGGTCCGCCTCCTCCGCATGGATGTACTTATGGGCCCGGAGGAGGAGCTCGGAGTAAGTCTTCGAAAGCTTCTTATCCAGGGAGTAGGTGAGACGGGAGGTTCTGAGCCCTCTCTTCAATGCCAGCATGGTAATGGGCTTATCTATATTATAGATCTCCAGGATGGTAGCTTTGAAGCAGAATACGTAGTCCCGCGGTGACTCATGGTTTTGTTGCTGGATGGAAAAGAGGCTATCGGCTTCTCGTGGAACCTTCTGGCAAACATTGAAGTGCACCACGAACTTCTTTTCTAACTATGCGAAGGAGTCAATGCTCCTGGGCTCGAGATGGGTGTACCAGACTCGAGCAGCCTTCCAAAGAGTGGCTAGGAAGGTAATGCAAAGGACATCAGTCACCCCCTGGACTCTCATGAGAGCTTTGTCGCTCTCCAGGTGGTCCAGGGGGTCAAAGGTCCCATCGTAGGGATCCACCTGAGACATGCAGAACTGGCTAGAGATCGATTCCTCTTGGATTTTTCGGGAGAAAGGGGGTGGGCATCATAGCCCACTAGCTCGCATGGGGAGCCTTGTAGGTTGGCAAACTGGCGGGATAGCTCAGCTAGCTTGTGCTCTTGTTCTTCTAGGCATATCTCAGCCTAACATCTGATAGCCTCATCGATGGACCTTCTACCGAGGCTATCGGAGGAGAGGAAGACAAGGGTCGGAGAACAAATACCGGCTCTCCTAGTCAGCCAACCCATTCCATTACCTCTTCCTTGGGATCTGAAGGCTCCCCCAGTAGTAAGATGTGGCCCACGGGTGTAATGGCCTTCCTTGGAAGGATCGTAAACTACCATGGTATTTGGTGGCCTGAGCCGCGAGGGTTCCTAACTGCTGCTGGGTTGCCAAGGACTGGTGCTGATGATGCAGCTGTCGCACCACCATGGTCAGGGTCTAGACCTGCTGGATGAGCATAGCAAGCTGGAGATCTACTGGAGGCGATGGTGGCAAAGCAGGAAGTTCCCTCTCTGGACTGTGTGGGTCTCCATGGAGAGGAGGATCCCCCACGTGGCTGATGGAGGCTTCCCACATGCACGTTACCACCTTGTTGCCAGTGGAGCCGTTCTAATAACGAGAGACTGGCTCAACATGGGACCATGTCCCCTTCTTGGCATGCCAATCTATTGCCGCCTAGATCATCATGGCCCGTAGCTCCTACGTGGCGCTGCTTGGTGGCTCTCTCACCTGGCATCCGATATGTGTACCCAGTCCTGCAAAAGAAGGAAGACCCAAGCCGAGGATCCCGACAATGGCACTCTAACGATCAAGTCAGTGGACGATCAAGAGAAATAGATCCTCCTTAGTGGATCCTGAAGTGCTCTCCACTCTTAAAGGTCTTGAGAAATGATGGAGCAAAGGTTAGGATTGAGAAGGAGGGCTTAAGCAGTGATGGTTGTCACCGTTGGAACTCCCCTGGAAAGTCCTGGTATATTCCAGATACCCTCAGAGCCTTGCTGAATTGCCTACCCCTTCTCGCTTATTTTTGTCGGAGGCTCTTTTGGATTTCTTATAGATGAGTGGCACCTCTAGTGAAGTGCAGAGTCCTAGCCTGGCACTCTCTAGGCATTCCTCAAGCAGGTGAGGCATAGGCCTGTTCTTCCTCCCCCTACTGGAGGGGGACAGGACTCGTAGCCTCCATCAAGGGAGGTCTACCACTGGCAGTGGTGGAGTGTGGAGGAGTGCATGTCCCTTTCGTGGTAGGTACATGAGGTACGCCATGGGGCCTGATACTCCGACAAAGCACTATCCCTCTCTAGCATCGTCCCACCATATTTGGGGAGACCTAACAAAGCACTGGTCTATAGATAGACACTACAAGATCTAAATTCTCTAGCAAAATCTTCTTCTTCTGGGTGGTGCAAATGGTGGGTCGAGGGGTGCGACACCCCGAGTGGAGTGTCCTTCCCCAGGTAATGCCGATAATGGGCTGGGATGTCTGATGCTCCGGCGGGACGCTCCTCCAGAGGTGGCGTGCTTTGATGAAATGCCATCCCGTAGCGATCACAGTCAGCGTGCCATGGTGAGGTGTCATTTCTTAGAGGTTCCAGGCAGCATGCCTTAGCAGAGCACCGCCCCTTAGGGGTGTCGGCCTCTCCACGCAGTGCTAGGGTTCTGGTAAGGGCAGTGGCACCACCTGCCGATGTCACCCGCCCGTCTACCCTAGGGGCACTCGTGGGAGAGGCCACGTTCACCTAAAAAAATCCATACCTGACTCTGAGAGAAGATGTTGACTTTGACCGAGGGATCGACCTCGAGCAAGGGAGCGTGACCCCAACCGAGGGCTCGACCTCGAGGGAGCCCACTTCAGCCAGAGGCTTGAAAAGTGAGAGCACGACCTTGACCGAGGCTCGACCTCGAGGAAGCCACTTCAGCCAAGAGACTCGAAAAGCGAGAGCATGACCTTGGTCGGGGCTCGACCTCGAGGGAGTCACTTTAGCCAAGGGACTCAAAAAGTGAGGGCACGACCTCGACCGGGGGCTCAATCTCGCAGGAACCACTTCAGCCAAAGGGCTCAAAAAGCGAGGGCACGACCTCGATTAGGGCTCGACCTCAAGGGAGCTCACTTCGACTAAGGACATGAAAAGCGAGAGCATGACCTCGGTCAGGCTTGATCTCGAGGGAGTCACTTCAACCAAGGGGCTCGAAATGCGAGGGCATGACTTCGACTGGGGCTCGACCTCAAGGGAGCTCACTTTGGCCAAGGGCACGAAAAGCAAGAGCACGACCTCAGTTAGGGCTCGATTTCAAGGGAGCTCACTTCGGCCAAGGACATGAAAAGCGAGAGCATGATCTCAACTAGGGCTCGACCTCAAGGGAGCCACTTCAGCCAGGGGCACTCCGGATGCTCCACCCGGGGTCCGCGTCCAAGTGACGTCTTCTACCAGCATGATCGCCAGTTAGATCTGAGAGGGGCTCCACGTCAGTGGTCCTACCACATTAGATATGAATCGAATATTAAGCATATCCATATTTATTATAAATAAATTTGAATATATATCATATATTAATCATATCTATATTTGTTTATCTAGATATGAATATAAATTCGATACTATTTCAAATATTAATTAAATTTTAAATAAAATTTAAAAATTAACAATAATGATATTATCATAAAATTTTAAAATAGTTATAATCATAATTAAAGATAATAATGATTATATATGAGAGAGATAATTATAATCCAAAATTTCATCGAAATCAATAAATACATCCAGAATCTAGGATTTTAATTACGTATAAAATGGATATATGGATTCGAATCAAATTGGATTCAAATTCATATATCCAAATCTGGATCAAATCAAATATAGATATAGATATGGTCAGATAAAATTGGATCTATTTTTAGCCCTAGGAGATGTAAGATGATTTGTACATTATTTTCTCATATCATAATTTCTGGCAATGCATCAACACAAATTATGAAACTAGCTAACATTAGATAGGAAAATTGTTCCTCGCACTACAAGCATCATGTGGCCATGCATCCTATCAATCACAACCGTTTGCTTTTGTAGTAGTACATCAACGTACATACATGATGAATGGGAATCATAAAATTGAAAGCCTATGATTGATAGCATGCACAACTATATGATGCAAATGATATAGGAAATAATTTTTCCAGCACATATGAGAGGAAGAGAGTCTAATCAAACTCAATGAGATTTTCCCCTATTTATAAAATAAATTTTATTTTTTAAACTTTACTAGCTAATATTTTTAATATTTTTACATGGATAAGATCATGTTTTTCTTAATAATTCTAAGGAATGCCGGGGGGGGGGGGGGGGGGGGGGGTTGTTGTCCCCTTTGTGCCCTTGTTATGAGACAGATGAGGAGTCAGTCGATCATGCTCCTTTCCATTGCTCGAGAGGCACGAATCTGAAGGCTAGCAAGACTACTTCAGGGGATTTCCTCATCTGAGGCCCTAGCATAGATTTTCTTGGATAGCTTGAGATTTAGCTTGGATTCTGAGGCAGCCAAAATGGTGGGTATTCATGTAGCATACTTCACCTACCATATAAGCTTTCTTGGAATAATTGGATATTTGATTCAAGAAAATTATTTGCATGATTTGTGTAGGTGGCTGAATTCATCAATCTGGAGTTGGCTGATTTGACTTCAAGGATTTTAGGTCTTTAGGCTCCCGACCAGCTCATGCAGCATTACGTCGGGTCTTTATATCCTGGGAGATCCCACCCCTGACCTTTTTCAAGATCAATTTTGATGGTAGTATCATGGGCACCTTCAAAGGAGCGGGCTTTATTATCATGGGCCTTGACTCCAGGCTGCTGGTAGTAGGTAGCAGACATCAATTTTGTCATTCTATACCGGGAGTGGAGCTTCAGACTGTCTGGGCTAGTATTGTTTATGCGAGACATGTTCTCCAGCCCAATGTTATCCCTCTTCGTTGTTGCTATTGCTACTCGACACCACCTCCTTGTCTCCTGATGTCACCAGCCTTTCTCCCATCACCATCTTCACTTCTCTACTTGCCATTATTGCCACCTCTCGAGCTATCGCCATCATCACTATTCCCCTTGCCGGCCGAAGATGCTAACACTACCACTCCCTCAGTTTAGCCACCTTTCCATCACTGGCGATCTCAACCCCATCACTGCTCGAGGCTACTGTCGACACCCATGTGTTGCAATTACCGCTCCCTGCATCACAGGCAGCTGAAGAGGGCAATGATGGGGCAAAACAACCATTGTCTCTGCCTCTTCTCTGTCACCATCCCTATCCATTATTATCTCTTCTTGAGCTAGCATCATCATCATGATTTGCTACTACCATGCTAGACAGGCATAGCCATAGGGGAGAATCCATGTAGGGGGCCATTTGTAATATTGGTTGTGGCGATGGTGGTGGCACATGAAAGGGGCTCCAACGAGGTTTTGGGCGAAGATGGTGGTCTTGCAGGTGTCATTTGATAGTCCAAACATCACTACAAGTGAGGTCCAAGGGTTGTCTTCTAATCCATCTAAGAGAAGAACTCTGCAACAAGAATATACTGTGATATGTGGCTATCCAACAAGATGAAAACCACTCTGAAGAAAGCATCCAATTCGACTAGGATTGGGACATCGATAGCAAGATTACAGGCTGTTAGATGGCTATCCAACAATTTAATGCAGGTCTTGGACTTATTCAACAAGGACTCTTCTTCAATGTTGATTGAGATTGGGTTTGTTCTGAAGCCTATATAAAGGGGCAACCATGGGAGGTATAGAGAGGAAGTAGTGAGAGCAATAGCCAGTAGTTCATTGTTTCTCTTTTCTTTCTCGATGTAATGAGCTTCTAGGGGAGAGGGGCTAGCAAGGGGATCTTCTTTATCATCTTCCTCCCGTTGAAGGTGATGCTAGTGGATACCATGTATAATTGCTCCCTAAGTCTCTAGGAGAGTAGAGGGGTTCTTCTAGTATTTTATATTTTAGTTTCTTATTTATGTAATTAGATCTTGAAAGTAATGATTTGCTCTTCCATGAATAAAATTCTTTTTCCATTACTTCAAGCATTGTGTTCATTGTTTAATCTATAATTTAGATTTTTAAATAATCTATAACTACATAGGACAAATCAAGGTACTACGATCTGTATCCAATAAGATAGATTATGATCAGAATCTAGATTATAAGATATTTTAATTATCTATGTGATTTGATTTTTTGAATAGCCTATGCTATGTAGGGATAGATTTATATCTAGTGAAATAGGCTATGCTTGGAAGTCAATCATAACTTCACTAATTATATAATAAAGAACTAATCTATATTTTATTAAAAAAACTAAATCAAAATTCTAAGATATTTATTTTATATTATTTCTCCAACTTGTTAGTTATTAATTTAATTAAAATTTTTATTTCCTTTTAATTTCTAGTTTTAAATGTATTTCATTCCTGACTTCTAACTTTTCTAATTTAATTAGGATTCTAAATAAAGTCCTAAAAATGAACATAACCCCAACAGATCCTTGAGGATATAATCTCGATTCATCTTAGCTATAGTTTGAGTTGATGAGTTATTTTTGATCACCTATGATAGCGATCAAATTTTAGCACCATTGTAATGGATCATTGGCATGATTGAGGCATCTACTAAATCCACAAATTGAAGCCCATGAGTGTGTTTGTCTACTCAAATCCGTTTCAAAAATTACATGCAACCCTTCGATTGAAAAGACTCTTCACATCCTTAGTATAGAGTTTTTGAATTATTTTTTAACCTCTCAGAACTATTATTTAGTCATATCCTCCTATATTTGACTATCATCATCTTCCTGTATTATCATATTTTAATATATATGAACTATTATTATTGATGAATTCATATTTTATAATATTTTCATGTTTTAATATATATGAACTATTATTATTAATAAATTTATATTTGCAGTGCAACATTGCAAATACTGGGATCGGAGCATGCCTCATGCACTCAGGCCTTGGGTTCTAGCTAGCACTCAGGGCAACTAGTCCACGGGTAAGGGCAAGTAGCAATTAGTTTATTGTTGACTTCATTCATTATAAAGATTCTAATTCTTTCTTTATCTTTAGTTATATTTTTTTCATGATCATGGATTGGCCTAATATCATTAAGCATTATTTCTGGTGATAGATTAATTATTATTTTAATACATTAAAGTGAATAAAGTTAACAGTTCATATGTATTGAAATATGAATCAATCCATAATCAGAGATTATACTTAATAATAATAGGCTAGTCCATGATGCAAATGATGTAACTAAAAATGAAGAAAGAGTTAGAATTTTCACAGTAAATGAGTCAATAGCTGGGCAAATGAGATGATACAAAGAAGGAATTCACAAGCTTATCATTATGAGCATTAAATATTTATTTGTTTATTTATTTAGATGTTAATTAATAAGTAATTAGATGTTAATTAATAAGTAATTAGATGTTAATTAATAATTAATTTAATATTAATTAATTAATTACTTAATTAGATGGATGTTTATTTATTTTTAATTAATTAATTAATTAGATATTTATTTATTTAATAAATTTATTATTTATTTAATTAATTAGTTACATATTTATTTTTATTAATTAATTACTTTTTTAATTAATCAATTAATTAATTAATGAGGTGTGCATAGATGCATATTCTATATGCACAAGATTTGGATCTCGGTATATAAAGCACAAGCTACGATCTTAAGCTATTTTGATACCCAAGTGTGATGATTGATGCTTACCTATAAATGGAAGATATCGAGATGGCCAGTGCGATAGTTATACTGCTGCTATTATCATCGACCAAATGATGGAGTTGGAGAAGATATTCTAGTAAAATAGTTATAGATTCAATCAAATAATAAAATTGAATATTAAATTTGTAAGATTTTACTAACTATATAAAATAAATTTGAAATAATTACCTTTTATCAAAAATTTCTAACCTTGTACCATATCTTGGTTTAACTCCTTTATCTTTTTTTCATCCTCTTTTCTTTTAAATTATGGAACTTATTATTAAGACAAATAACATAAACTAGACAACTAATTATTATTCATAAGTAAAAGTTAGCAAACAAAATAAAATTTTAAAACAACTTTAAGTAAAAGTTAGCAAACAAGATACTATCTTGTTGTTATGTACTGTCTTTAGTTTTTTTCTTACCTTGTTTTTTCTATTTACCTACTATATGCAATAACAAAAAAAATTGTCTTGAATCATTTTCAATATTTATTTTGTTTGTTATTTATCTTTTTTTACTAAGTATATAATTTTTGAACCATTTTAAATACTTATCTTGCATGTGCTAGTGAGTGCTCTTTCTATCTTCCAAAATAATGAAAAATAAAAATAAAAACTTTATAAGAACTCAAATTCTTAGTGAGAGAGAGGGAACTATTAGGAGAAACCAACGGTGTGTTCTCCAATCACTATTGTCTCCTTATTCTCCATCTTCTTTTCTTTTTTTCATTAGTGCTTACAGAGAGAGGGTGTTCTATTTTCTCTTTTCTTATTATTTTGCTTGCTTTATCTCCACCTATTCCCTTTGTTATTATTTTAAATCTTACATTACCACCCATAATTATATAATTAATTCAGTAAATCAATTTATTTTTATTTTCAAAGATTATACATCATGTTTTCCAAAGGCTAAAGTCATGCCAGCTGAGAAGAAAGCTCTAGAGGACAAAGATCTCAAGGAGAGAACGATCATACTACTGGCTTGTATGATTTTGTACTACTCACACCATGAGATAAACTCTAAAACTTTAGATAATATGCTTATATTATTTTATACTTTATTATGTAATATAATATTGTTTATATTAGATATTCTCTGAGTAGGTTCAGAGAACGTGGGGTCACTAATGACCCCATAGTCACATGCAGCATCAACATGCTCTCAGAATAGTGCCGTGATCGAAGACCCGCCTGACTCGTGGTACCTCTAACTCAACCAGAGGATAGAAAGCTCATACACATTCAAAGTCGTGCGTAAGTACTACATCTTCATATTAATATATTTAAAATTTAATTATTTTAAAGTTAACAATATTATTAAATTTTAGTTTTGTAGTATATTCAAAGAGCCTGGAGTTTGTCGGGTGGTTACCAATATCATTCATCAATTAATACCAGGACTAGTGAACAAGTTCTCTAGTTGGCCATTAGGGGCTCGTGATGCAGTTTGGAAGATATTCATGATAAGTCAAATGTATTTAATTTTTAAATTTATAAAATATTTATATTTAGGAGTACTACTGATTCAAAACTCCTAAGGCCAAGGAGGTTGGTCATCCGACTTTCGAGGAGGTGGCTAGTGTAGGCTCCGAGATGGGTTGTATAATCTCAGGTAGTCTGCTAGAGAGCACTCTAGTTCTGACTCACCATCAGATTAAAAGTCTTTTACAGATCACTAGATACGGATGGACATGTGAGAAGCCCTATATGACCAGTGGAGCACTGAGGAGTACTTCAATAAGTGGTAGAGGGCACGATGAAATCATACCATCCAATAAAATCCGATCAAGCATACTAGCGACTCTATTGGCATGCATATGATGGCTCATAGATTGATAAGAATTTTACGCTTATATTAATTTTATATTAAATTAATAATATATATTTTTAATTAATTTATTTTTTTATTTATGTATCATTGATACGGTAGCTAGATCATGCACCTCGGTAGCTATAGTTATGGAAGGCCACATACCAATCTAGGAAGACTGGTGATTACTTAGATTCGAGATCTCGATGTACCATGATAACAACTTAAAATTTTATGTATTAATTGTTATATATAATGAAATGTATAATTGGACTTATCAATTTGTAAACTATATAAGCGGATTATGCAAACTACATCATAGCAAAGTATAGTGAGGACCCATCCTCTCAACCCCACCTTGATCTCGAGAAATGGATCAAGGCTACTGGAGGGATGAGTAGGAGCTGAGTCATAATATTGGGGCACAGGTTCATGTCACATCCCGAACTCAGCACTAGGATTGGTCACATGACCGGCTACATGAATCCTAGGTATCACCCTAGAGGTCATGCTAGGCCTAAGTATACAAGGATTTCATTATTTATCAAAATTAAAATTAAATTCAATTAACCAAGTACCATTGGAACAATCTAATAACAATCAAATAATCAACTCATTCAATTTATGATCACTAAATGATCAACTTATTTGTCATATGGGTATCAGAAATAAGACTAACTAAACCATTTAAAATTTCTAGTACTCAATCTCACACTCATCCCCATCCCATGCTATGCGTCCTAAGATTCTGAAAAAAATAAAGAAGTGAAGAGTGATCTTACAGCCCAGTAAGAATTTTTGTACAAATTCACCCATAATTATATGCATCAAAATAATCAAGAAAATAATAAATATCATGAGTCATGAATATCATGCCATGCATCTAAAACAGCTTAACTATCATAAAACCATTTCATGTCCAATTTGATCAATAGCCTTTTTTAGGATTTGGACTAACCACAGTTATGCTCAACCCATGATAGGCACATCTCAAATCGACCATGTACTATCCGCTCATGACCAGGCTAGCCCACGTACTATCCGTCCGTGGCTCGGCTATTACATGTACTATCTGCCTGTGGCTCGACTATTCTATATATTATTAGCTTGTGGCTCAGCTGTCCCACGTACTATCCGTCCGTGATCGACTATTCCACGTATTATTCTCCCGTAGCTCGGCTATCCTATATATTATCAACTGTGGCTTGGCTATTTTATGTATAGCATGGCTAGTAAAAAACAATCTTTTCTTAATTATCAGTTTAACCAAAGCTCAACATGATTGTCACCCATGTTTAAATCAATATTTTTCAAACTAATATCATTTTTCAAAGCATCTGACATAATATATGAAAAATAATCATATCAAGCCATCAAATACAATTATCCATTACCAAAATATAAATAATGCATAAACAATAATACATGACCATGTCCATGTTCATGAATAAAACTATACAGTGTAAAGAATATATATAAATCAGTGATCATGTATAAAAATTTTTACCTTACCAGAGACAACTAACTATACCCAGTATCAGTCGTACCCAGAACTCGCACAATGCCCTTTTGCTCAGAAGGCTATCTCCGTATAATAATAATTTTTTAATGAATAATCCTATAATAATTATAAATCCAAAATTCTCTATCCAAATTTTATTAGGGATCCACCTACTGATACCCTTACTTCACAAATTTCTAGAGAGAGGAGCTTTTCAATCTCCCCAGGAGCCATTCGTCTACACAAAAATCGGCATAGAGGTAAGGGGAGGTAAGTAAAAAAAAAATAACACACTCTCTTCATTATCACCCTCTGGCCGCAGAGAGTCCCCCAATCTCTCCGCCTCAGAGGTCTCTTTTTTTCTTCGATCGTCCCACGGACTTGATCATCAGAGTGCCTCTGCCGGAATTCCCGGTGCAAGTCTTCCCTGTTTTGCAGGTCCGCCCGACAGAGGGACGATACCGTGAAGATTTCTCCCACCGGAGAGGCCCACAGGAAGACCACGACACAGTATCAAGTCCCTTCATCCCTACAACTATGACTATGTTCCCCTTGATCGTCTCCGACCGACGAGTCCGGTGACGCTGGCAGGGAGTCCACTCACCTGGGCCACGTAAGAAGCTACAGGCCAGGCGATCTAGGCGGCAATAGTTTGGCACGCCAGGTAGGAATCCCCCCTTTGGTGCTGGGGAGATCAGAGGAGAGGATGCTGGCTGGACCCCCATTTTGTTCTCTTTCTTTCCTTCCCCTCTCGTCTTCTTTTCGAGTGGGGAGATCAAAGAAGGGGGCTGCCGGGCTTCCCCCCTTTGTTCCCTTTCTTTCCTTCCCCTCTCGTCTTCTTTTCAAGTGGGGAGATCAGGGAAGGGGGGTTACCGATCTTGATTGCCTTGGAGCTAGGCTCGAGGCCTTCCTGGACGTGGAGCTAGGCTCGGGCCCAAGGATTGCCTGGGATCTTGGCTCAGGTCTTTGGCACCTTGGAGCTAGGCTCGAGGCGTTGATGGGAGCTGCGTGGCCCCATGATCTCTTGGCATCCCGGAGCTGGGCTCGGAGACGTTTGAGATGGAGAGCTGCTTGGCTCAAGGTTCTCTTGGTCGGAGGTCTAAGCTTCAGTCTTAAGTTGGCGTCCTGGAGCTGGGCTCGGGGACATGGATAGTTGAGAGCTGTGTGGCTCAATAATTCTTTGACGTCCTGGAGCTAGGCCCAAGGGCATCGTCGATCGGGAGCAGCGTGGCTCCTTGGCCCCTTTGGCATCCTGGAGCTGGGCTCGGGGATTCCATTGGTATTCTCCTGCAAGACAGATAGACACTTGCACGGGAAAAAACCATTGTTATTCATTATTGGGAAACCTTACATCATTGATAGTATTTCCGCAAGTTACAGGCATTCCATGTTCTGGGGAACCTGACACCGTCGAGATCTTCAAGGTAGTAGGCCCCTTGCGAGAGGGCTTCAGCCACTTTGTAGGGGCCCTCCCAGTTCGAGGAGAGCTTGCCGCACTCCCTAGGCTAGGACGCCTCCGCCCGTCACAGCACCAGGTCTCCGGGCTTGAAAGCTTTTGTCCGGACGTGGGCGTTGTAGTACCGGACCACTCTTTGTCGATAGGCTGCCATCCATAGGCGGGCTTTGTCCCTCGCTTCTTCAAGAAGGTCCAGGTTGAGCAGGAGGTGTGCCGAGTTCTGCGCTTCATCATTCTGCTGCACCCATAACGTAGGCACGCTGAGCTCGACGGGGATGACTGCTTCGGCACCAAAGACGAGACTGAAGGGCGTTTCATTGGTCACCGTCCTGGGCGTTGTGTGGTAGGCCCACAGGATGCTCGAGAGCTCTTCTGCCCACAGGCCCTTAGCTTGATCCAGCCTGGTTCGGAGTCCTTGTAGGATGGTCCGGTTGGTCACCTCGGCCTCCCCGTTTGTTTAGGGGTGATCTACCGAGGTGAACCGGTGTTGGATGCCGTGGGCTGCGCAGAACCCTTTGAACTCACGGTTGTCAAACTGTCGCCCATTGTCGGTGATGATGCAACGGGGGAGCCCGAAGCAGCAGATGATTGACTTCCAAAAGAACTGGCGGACATTGGCTTCCGCGATCCGAGCTAGCAGCTCTGCCTCGACCCACTTGGTAAAGTAGTCGATCACCACTAGCAGGAACTTTCGCTGCCCTGATGCTGGGGGGAACGGTCCCAAAATGTCCATCCCCCACTAGGCAAAGGGCCAAGGGGCTGACAGCTGGGAAATCGGCACCGCCGCCTGACGCTGGATGTTGGCGTGGTGCTGGCATTTGTCGCACCTTTTGATGAAGTCGGCCGCGTCCTCCCTGATGGTCTCCTAAAAGTATCCTGGCGGAGAGCTTTGTAAGCCAGTGTCCTCCCTCCCACATGATTTCCGTAGAGGCCTTCATGTATCTCTTGAAGCACAAAGGTTGCCTTAGCGGGCCTGAGGCATCTCAAGAGTGGGTAGGAGTAAGACCGGCGGTAGAGTTGGCCCTCCATCAGGACGAACTGAGAGACCTTCTTCTTGACAAGGGCGACTTCTGCGCGATCTTCTAGCAGGGTGCCGTCAGTGATGTACCGGATGTACCTGTCCAACCAGCTCGGCTCGGGGGTGACTTGATGCACCTCTGTCGGGTTCTCGTAACTGGGACCTTCGAGGTGCTCAATGTAGGCACGTCCCAATGACGAGTCCGGTAGGGTCGCGAGTCTGGATAGTGCATCCGCGCACGCATTCTCTCCTCGAGGGATGTGGAAATGCTGAAGCGCCAGAGGCCTGCCGTGCTCGCGCGGACTTGCTCTAGATACTTCATCATCTGGGCATCCCTTGCTTCATATTCCTCTAATACTTGTCCGGCGACCAGTTGGGAGTCGGTGAAGACTTTCAAGTCCTGCACACCCAGCTTGCGGGAGACTCTTAGGCCCGTGAGGAGTGCCTCATACTCTGCCTGGTTATTGGTTACGGCGAACTTAAAGCGGAGGGCGCACTCTGCCACAACTCCATCTCGATTAATCAAGATGAGGCCCACTCCGCTCCCGCCGGAATTGGATGCTCCATCTGCATGAAGAATCCAGGGCTTTTCTCCTAGCCTGGGCTCCGTTGCTGTCTGCTCTGGATCCTCGACAAACCCGGTGCACTCGACCACGAAGTCGGCCAGGGCTTGGGCCTTTTGCGACGACCTCGATCGGTACACTATGTCGAATTCGCTGAGCAACAGGGACCACTTAGCCAACCTCCTGGATGTCTCGGGTCGGGTGAGGATGGTCCTCAGCGGCTGGTCCGTCACCACCACTATTGGGTGTGCTTGGAAATAGGGCCTGAGGTGCTTAGTAGACATTATTAGTACAAAAATGAGATTTTCAAAGCGAGTATACCTGATCTCCATATCGCGAAGAATCTTGCTGGTGTAGTACACCGGCTTCTGAGACTTGTCCTCGTCTGTGCAGACGAGAACTGAGCTGATAGCTGCTGGTGTCATCGCCAAGTACAGTAAGAGTTCCTCACCCTTTTCCGGCCTAGAGAGCAGTGGAGGGGAGGTGAGGAAGTTCTTCAGCTCCTCGAAGGTTGTCCTGCACTCCTCGGTCCAGGTGAAGTCGTGCATCTTGCACAACGCCTTGAAGAATGGCTGGCAACGGTCAGCCGACCTCAAGATGAATCTACTGAGGGTGGCGACGCGTCCCGTCAGGCACTGGACCTGTTTCTTGAAGGTCGGGTGTTCCATGTCGATGATGGCCTGCACCTTCTCCGGGTTCGCTTCAATGCCCCTTTGGGTGACCATGAAGCCGAGGAATTTTCCTGCGGCCACCCCAAAGGCGCACTTCGCCAGGTTCAGCTTCATCTGATGCTGCCACAAGTTATGGAAGGACTCGACGAGGTCGGCTACATGGCTCGAGCCCGGCTCATGACGAGCATGTTGTCCACATACACTTGCATGTTGAGGCCAATTTGGTCCTTGAAGACCCTGCTGACTAGGCACTCATAAGTGGCCCCCGCATTCTTCAGACCAAAGGGTATCATCCTGTAGTAGTATGTCTCCTGGTCGATGATGAAGGCAGTGTGCTCCTCGTCCTCCGGATGCATGCGGATTTGATTGTATCCTGAGAACGCATCCATGAAGGAGAGCAGCCGGTGGCCCGAGGTGGCATCCACCAGCTGGTCGATCTTTGAAAGAGGAAAGCTATCCTTTGGGCAAGCTTTATTGAGGTCGGTGTAGTCTACACAGATCCTCCATTTGCCATTATTCTTCTTGACCATCACCACATTCGCCAGCAAGCTTGGATACTGGACCTCTCGAACGAAGCTGGCAGCCAGGAGTTTATCTACCTCTTCTTTGATGGCCGCCTGTCTCTTCGGGGCAAAACTTCTTTTCTTCTACCGAACTAGCTTGTGCTTTGGGTCGATACTCAATTTATGAGTAATGATGTCAGGGGGAATACCTGGCATGTTCGCCGCCGTCCAAGCGAACACATCTGCGTTCGCCCGCAGGAATCCCAGCAGTTGGGCCCTCTCCCCCTCGGGTAGCTGGGCTTCGATCTGCACCGTGTTTGCAGGGTCGTCTCCAAGCGAATAGGAAAGCAGATGCTCGACTGAGCCTCCCCTGGTGTCTTGGGCCCTTTGGTCGAGGTCGTCCGTGCTGGGGTCATCCTGGGGGACCTTGGCCCCAGGGAGAGTTTGGAAGCAATGCTGCACCGGCTGGGGCACTCCTCTCATCTCCCCGACACCGTAGGGAGTTGAAAATTGTACAAGTAGCCTCTTGGTAGAGACAACGGCATCAAGCAAGTTGAGCCCGGGTCACCCCAATATCACGTTGTAGGCGGAGGGGAGCCTTACAACCGTGAAAGTCATCATGACGGTGCTTTGCCGAGGTGGGGTTCCGGCAGTGACCAGGAGAGTGATTTCTCCTTCTACTCTCACAAAGTTGCCCGTGAAACCGACAAGGGATGTGTGCACGGGCCTAAGCTGATTGGGGGAGAGATTAATTCTAGAGAAGGCATCATAAAAAAGCACGTCTGTGGAGCTTCCACTATCAACCATGATATGCTTTACAGGGTGCTTCGCGATCGTCATTTCGAAGACCACGGCATCATTATTTACATTTCTCTCCCCGTCTCCCCCCTCCCTCATAAAGGGGAGTACATTTTCAGAGTCCCCTGCCCCCCGGGCCTTCTTGGACGCGCGCGTCGCCCCCCAGGAGATCATGCCCACCGATTTCTTGGTGGGGCGGTTGTCGATGGCTGGAGCTGGCGGGAGAGCGACGAGCGCCTGGGACTCTGCTTGAGGTCTTTCCCACTTGAATCTCTTGAGGTAGCCTCTCTTGATGAGTTCCTCGATCTCCCACTTGAGGTTGCGTCATTCCTCGGCGTCGTGGCCGTGGTCGCGGTGGAAGCGGCAATATTTCATCTTGTCACGGCCAGTGAAAGGCTTCAATGGAGGCGGACGCCTAAAGTAGTCCTCACCCTCGATCTTCATAAGGATTTTTGTCCTCGGGACGAGAAGAGGGGTGTAGTTTTTCTCAGGGACAGGGGTCCCTCTCAGTCTTGGCCGGTCCCTCTGGGAGCTCTGAGCCCGGGGCACTAGCTTCCGGGTCCCGGACACTTCAGCAGGGGCCGACTTCTTCGGGGGTCCTCCGTCGAGCTCCCGCCTCGTACGGTCCGCCTTCTCGGCATGGAATACTTTTGGGCCCGGAGAAGGAGCTCGGAGTAGGTCTTGGGGGCTTCTTATCCAGCGAGTAGGTCAGGCAGGAGGTCCTGAGCCCTCACTTCAGTGCCAACATGGCCACTGGCTCTTCAAGATTATAGATCTCCAACGCGGCGGCCTTGAAGTGGGCCACGTAGTCCCGTAAGGGCTCGCGGTCTTGCTGCCGGATGGAGAAGAGGTTGTCTGCCTCCCGTGGCAACTTCCTGCAAGCATTGAAGTACGCCATGAACTTCTGCCCTAGCTGGACAAAGGAGGTGATGCTCTCTGGCTCCAGACGGGTGAACCACACCCGGGCTGCCTTCCGGAGAGTAGCAGGGAAAGCGACGCAAAGAAGAACGTCGGTAGTCCCCTGGACCCTCATGAGAGTCCGGTAGCTTTCCAGGTGGTCTAGGGGGTCAGTGGTCCCATCGTAAGGATCCACCTGTGGCATCCAGAACCGGTGCGGGATCGGCTCCTCTTGAATCTCTTAGAAGAATGGGGGACGGGCGTCGTAGCCCGCTGGCTCACTAGCGGAGCCCGGCATGCTGGCAAACCGGCGGACAAACTCTGCCAGCTTGCGTTCATGTTCCTCCAGGCTCCTGCCCGTCGCGTGCCTGGTGGCTTCATCAGTGGACCCCTCCACCGAAGGAGACGGAGAAGGTGACGTGGGTGCATGGCACCCATGGCAAGGGATCTTGCTTTTCTTGCCTCGGTGGGGTCTGGACACCTCCCGCCCGAGGTTTGGTGAGCAGCTCTCTCTATCAGCAGAGCCGGCTCGTTGCCTTTTCACCGGGGCTTGATGGATGCCCCGGTTGTCAGTGGTGGCCCGTGGCTGCGATGGCCTTCCTTGGAAGGAGCGCAGGCTATCGCGGGGAGCTGCGGTATGGACCGCCAGGGTCCCTGGCTGCTGGTGGGTAGCCACGGACCAGTGCTGGTGCTGAAGCTGGCGCACTACCGTGGCAAGAACTTGCATCTGCTGGGCAAGTGCAGCCAGCTAGGCTTCTGGTGGAGGTGGCTGGATCGGAGCGGGTGGCTCCGCTTCTTGGCAGTGCGGGTTTTTCCGAGAGGGGGAGTCCCTCACATGACTGGTGGAGGCCTCCCTTGCTCTTGTCGTCACCATCCTTCCGCTTGGCTTGTTTGTAGAGAAATGGAGGGCTTACTCGAACACCCCCCTACCTGGCACGCCAATCTATTGCCGCCAAGACCGTCGTGGCCCGTAGCTGCCGCGTCGAAGTGCGCTCCTTTCACTGCCTGCCGATCCTCTGCTACTGGACCTGCAAAACAGGGGTTAGTGACCCGGGTCGGGGTTTCAGACGGGGGCACTCTGATGGTCAAGTCAGTGACGATCCAGGAGAACAGATCCTCCTGGTCGGGCCCCTCTTGATGGACTCCACACTAGGAGGAGTGGGAAATGTGTCGGTGAAGGAAAAACGCAGCTGGGGGAGAGTGATAGTGAGGATAGAGGGGTTCTCTATCACTCCGCTTCTCCTTGTTTCCTGGTGGTTTTCCCTTCGACCGTGGTGTTGGTGGTGGCGCTGTGCTCTCTTAGTTGAGCTTGCGCTTGTGTTGGTGGTGGACTATAATTCTTTTCTACTAGTGTATTCTTCTGTTGTTACCTTCCCCTTCTGGGGGTGCCGATCGTTCTTTGTAGTTGAAAACTGGCCGTTGGGAGTCCGCCTCGGGATCCTCGCTGGGTTAGCAGACGCATGGGGCAGGATTCCGTGTCGTGGACGGGACGCCTTTCCTGACAGGTGGTAGGGGAAGCTTCCATTCCTTCTGACATCCTCTCTGATTGCTCTATTTCGTGAAGTCTGGCAAAGCCTCGATCCGGGGGCCGCCGCCCTAGGGGTGCGTGCTCTCCGGCTGGCCCATCCCCTGGAAGTACGATCGGACAGGCATTTATGGCGGCATGGGGGGCATCATTCCGTGGTCCTCGGGTGGCTCGCCGGTGTCCTGGGATGGCAGGGTCTGCTCCGGTCTGGGCGCTCCGAGCTCGTGCGGTCGCCTTGGTGAAGGAGGGTGGAGGACGGACCTAGTCCAGAGGGCGCGCACTCGGAGAGGCTCCACATCGACGGGCGAGCTCTTGGCTCGACCTCAACCGCAGGGCACTAACCTCCGAGGGTCTCGCTCAGGAGGGCGGAGGATGGACCCGGTCCAGAGGGCGCGCGCTCGGAGAGGCTCCACATCGGTGGGCAAGCTCTTGGCTCGACCTCGACCGCAGGGCACTAACCTCTAAGGGTCTCTCTCTGGAGGGCAGAGGACGGACCCGGTCCAGAGGGCGCGCGCTCGGAGAGGCTCCACATTGGTGGGCAAGCTCTTGGCTCGACCTCGACCGCAGGGCACTAACCTCCGAGGGTCTCGCTCTGGAGGGTGGAAGATGGACCCGGTCCAGAGGGTGCATGCTCAGAGAGGCTCCACATTGGTGGGCGAGCTCTTGGCTCGACCTCGACCGCAGGGCACTAACCTCTGAGGGTCTCACTCTGGAGGGCGAAGGACGGACCCGGTCCAGAGGGCACGTGCTCGGAGAGGCTCCATATTGGTGGGCGAGCTCTTGGCTTGACCTCGATCGCATGACACTAACCTCCGAGGGTCTCGCTCTGGAGGGTGGAAAGCGGCTCCGGCCTAGGCATCGAGCTCACGAGCTCGACCTGGCGGAGGACTGAGCTCGACTTGCTATCTTGGAAGAGCTCAGCTCAGCTCGGTAAAGTGCTCCAAATTGAGGTGTCGTCTTGGCATCCGCCATGGCAGTCTCTCTTAATATGGCACCTATCAGCTATCCACGTCAGCGGTCTCGCCACATCAATTGAATTTGCTTGCAGGATTTGAAGGTGATCGATCCAAGGAACGAGGGCACTCATCAATCATTGGAGAAAAGCTAGATCTACAAGACAAAACCATCATCAGCAATCTTATTGGAGTTTGGGTGTCACATCAATCTGGATACAACAGATTGACGCACCAGGTAGGGGCTCGATATAAGAGTTTTTCAAAATCTAGAGAAAAAAATGATGAAAGGTAGAGTGCAAAATCTTCCTGCTTAAGAGATTTATTATTCGCCTAAAGAGAATGATCCTATTTAGAATGGAGTGGATGTCTTCGTACTGGAAATCTAGATCAAGAACAATTGGGGATTCTTTTGAATAAAATGGAAGTACTCACTACGGCAGTCCAAAATCTTCAGGAAATGGCTATAAGTGGATAGCAGCGACCTGCTATTTCAAGGAGTAGTCGGCGATCGTCTCTTCATGTGAGTCGACATCCGGGTCCAAGTCGACATTCTCCTTATCAGCATTCACTAGGGCAGTGTTCTCCCTTAATGCGACATTATCGATCCCACAATCATGCAGAAAGAGGGGATACAGGAAAATGCCCCTGGTCTTATTCAGTATCTTCCAGCGATTCAACCATCGAAAGTGCTCAAGGGACTCCAGATGCTGGAAGAACTGATAATTTTGCAAAGAAATCTTGGAAGCTGAAATTACATGTCGCCAGGCTTGGCGAGCAAAGGAAAACAGAAGATGTGATCTCCACATGTGATATTCAGTCCCCTTTCTCCAAGAAGATAATGGAAGAAAAGATTTTACATCATTTTAAAATTTTTTAAGTAGAGCCATATGATGGATCGACTAATCCTCTCGATCCATTTGGACAGTTTTAAAGCCCACATGTTAATCCAAGGAGCATCAGATGTGCTCCATTGCCTTGCTTTTCCAGCGAGTCTTAAAAAGGCAGCAAGGATGTGGTATTCTAGCCTCCAACCAGGTATTGTTCATTCTTTCAATCAACTAGAAAGGTTGTTCATCTCTCATTTCAGAACAAGTCGAAGGATGCCAAAAAACTCAGATAGTCTTTTCTTTATTCGGCAATAAGAAGGAGAGACTTTAAGAGATTATGTAGCCAGGTTCAATTCTGCCATGCTAGAGATTCGGGATCTTAATGAGCAAGTGGTGATGTCAGCTATGAAAAAAGAGTTGCAAGCCTCTAGGTTCACGTTCTCTTCAGATAAAAAGTTCTCGGTCAGTTATTTCGAACTACTGGCCTGTGCCCAAAGATATGCTCAGGCTGAAGAACAAGCCCTGAGCCGACGTCAGGTGGAAAGGAAATCGGCGTCAAACAAGAAGATACCAAGAATGATGGGCTTCGGTCCTCTGGAGATTGACTGATTCAACGGCAAGTTCAAAAGCCGAAGAACTAAATCAACGGAGGCTATGTTAACAAGTATGATGCCTATACCCCCTTGACTCTTCCAAGAGAAAAAATACTTATGGATATAGAAAAAAAATTTTCTCTAGAGGTCAAGGCCAATGCGAGCGTCAGCTGCCGTGTGCAATAGAGGTAAATACTGTCGCTTTCATCGTGATCATGGATACAATACTGAAGAGTGTATCCAATTAAAAGATGAGATTGAAGATCTGATCAAGTACAGTTATTTGGGCAAATATATTCATAATCAAAATCGCCTGACTGAAGCGACGGCACCAAGGCCGACAGCTCCAAGGTTGATCACTGATGGCACAGACTTCCCAATCAACAACCAACCGATGGTATGGTTGGGATGCTACACCACCAACCACTTTATGAAGATGATGGAGTCCCAAAAAAAACTTCGTAGAAGCATCAGCTTTTTTGACGATGATCTATAAGGAGTTCAAATGCCGCATGATGATCCTGTTATGATTTCTGCAATAATTACAAATTACGATATACGCCAAATTTTGATTGATAATGGAAGTTCTACTGAGGTATTGCTTTATGATGCTTTTATCAAAATGAACTTATCTAGGGATAAGTTACAAAGAACTCGTGTATCGTTAACTGAATTTGGTGAAAACTTCGTAGGAGTAGAGGGAGAAATAATACTTCCTGTGACCCTTGGAACAGTCCCAAAACAAAAAACTCTTCATATCACCTTTATGGTTGTTCAAACATCTTCTGTGTATAATGCCATCTTGGGATGGCCAACCCTGAACAAATTTCACACCATCGTATCTACTTATCATATGTTAGTACGATTCCCAACCCAAAATGGGATCGGAGAAGTGAGAGGAGATCAATAGATGGCTCATCAATGTTTGATGATTCATAATCAACAACCAGTTAGTGGGTTAACTCCAGAACTAGTAGATCCTCGTGATCAAACCGAAGAAATGGGAACTCCAGTAGAAAGAACTATTCATGTGCCTTTGGCAAGAGACGATCCGACTAAAACTGTTCAGATTGGAAGCTCACTTGATGAAGATCAAAGGAAAGAATTGATTGACTTCTTGCAAAAGAATGCCGATATATTTGCATGGACAATCGCTGATATGCCAAAGATTCTCCCGAAGTGATCACACATGAGCTTAAGGTGGACCCGTTAAGTCAGCCAATCCATTAGAAAAAATTGGAATTTTGCCCCAAAAAGGCAAAAAATTATTAATGAGGAAGTAACCAAGTTACTTGATGCTGGATTCATCAAAGAAGTTCACTATCCTGAACGGCTTGCCAATGTAGTGATGGTGAAGAAATCCAATAGAAAGTGAAGGATATGTATTGATTACACAGATCTTAACAAGGCATGTCCTAAAGACAGTTTTTCTTTGCCCAAAATTGACCAACTTATTGATGCTACCACAGGGCATAAGCTTTTAAGTTTCATGGATGCTTTTTCTGGATATAACCAAATACAAATGAGTCCGGAAGATGAAGAAAAAACTTCCTTTGTTACAAACCGAGGAATATACTACTACCGGGTGATGCCCTTTGGCCTCAAAAATGCTGGAGCTATGTATCAGAGGTTAGTAAACAAGATCTTTAAGGATCAAATTGGTAAGACCATGGAGGTATATGTAGATGATATGATCGTCAAGAGTATTCAAGCTGACGATCATATCAAAGATCTACAAAGAGCCTTTGACATGCTGCGGGGGCATCAAATGAAATTAAATCCTACTAAGTGCATCTTTGGCATAACTTCCAGAAAGTTTTTGGGCTTCATGGTTACAAAACGAGAAATTGAGCTAATCCGGAGAAGATCCAGGCCATATTGAATATGAGGCATCTTGCTAATAAGAAGGAGATCCAACTATTGACCGGACGGATCGCTTCATTAAGTCGATTTATATCCAGTTCGGCAGAAAGGTGCTTGCCTTTCTTTAAAGCTTTACAATAATCTAAAGACTTTGATTGGTCGGATAGTTGTCAGTAAGCATTTGATGAGCTTAAAAGATATCTGATGAATCCGATCCTGTTATCTAAACTAGAAGAAGGGAAAAGTTTGTATCTTTACTTGGCTACATCCGATGAAGCGATCAGCTTAGTATTAGTAAGGAAAGGATCTGATGGATCACACAAGCCCATCTATTATACTAACAAAGTACTTCATGATGCCGAGGTAAGATATCTAAAACTTCAAAAAATTATTTATACCTTGATAATATCAGCGAAGCAGCTCAGACCGTACTTCTAGTCTCATTCGATTATCGTACTGACTGATCAACCTCTAAGGACTATTTTACATTATCCTGATACATCTGGCCGGATGGCCAAGTGGGCAATAAAGTTGAGTGAGTTCGATATTACTTATCAACCCCGTTCTACAATGAAAGCCCAGGTGCTGGCTGACTTCATAGCCGAATGCACTTGGAATGACAATGAGGATGATGTCCAAGCATCGGTTGAAGTAGAAAAGAATGATCTCCATTGGATTCTATATGTAGATGGAGCTTTGAATTCTTCTGGTTGTGGAGCTGGCTTGATTTTATCTAGTCCTAGTGGAGATATCATGGAATATGCTCTTCGATTCACCTTTAGAACTTCAAATAATCAAGCCAAATATGAGACCCTTTTGGTTGGCCTGAGAATTACAAAGGAGCTAGGTGTTCGAAGATTGAAAATATTGTCCGATTCTCAGTTAGTTATAAATCAAGTAAAAGGGGATTTTAAGGCTCGTGATGCGACCTTGGCCCTGTATTTAAGAAAAGTTTAAGAACTAAGTGCCTTATTTGACTATTGGGATATCAATCATGTCCCTAAAGATGAAAATTCTCGAGCTGATTCATTATCTCGATTAGCCACTTCGGCACCCGATTCAATGGGTCGGACTTTCGTTGAACACTTGGAAGCTCCAAGTATCTCTAGGGATAAAAGAGAAGGGGTCCTTCAGATAGGACAAGAATCAAATTGGATGAGCCCTATAATTAGATATTTAATCGAAGGAATTTTACTAGAAAATAATATGGAAGCCAAGCAACTTCGTAGGATTGCTTCTCAATATGTCATCTTGGATGGTTTATTGTACAAAAAATCATTCTCCCAGCCACTACTAAAATGTTTATCCCCTTCAGATGCTAAGTATGCTCTAAAAGAGGTTCATGAAGGTATATGCGGCAATCATTTGGGAGGCAGATCACTGGCCTATAAAATCATAAGATAAGGATATTATTGGCCGACTGTACAGAAAAATGCGATGGATTTTATGAGGAAATATGATCCATGTCAAAGGTATGCTAACATACAAAGACATCCTGCTAGTCATTTAACATAGTTGACTGCTCCCTGGCCGTTTGCTCAGTGGTGAATGGATATTCTTGGTCCGTTTTTTCCAGCCTCTGGACAACAAAAATTTTTGATCGTAGCCATCGATTATTTTACCAAGCGGGCGGAAGCCGAGCCTTTAGCCCAAATTACTGAAAGTAAAGTTGATGTGTTCGTTAGAAACGCCATCATATATAAATTCGAGATCCCCCACGCTATTATCACTGATAATGGAAGACAGTTCGACGATCAGAAGTTTGATGATTTTTGTGCCCAATTCCATATTCTTCACAAATTAACTTCCATTGGACATCGACAAACTAATGGAGAGGCGGAGGTGACCAATCGGACTATCCTTCATGGATTGAAGATCCGATTGAATGAAACTAAAGGGCTCTCGGCAAAAGAACTTAACTCCATCCTTTGGGCCTATCGAACAACTCCCCGATCCACTATAGGGGAATCTCTGTTTAACCTCACTTATGGAAGTGAAGCCATGTTGCCTGTAGAAATTGTTCTCCATTCTAGAAGAACGGACAGCCTTAAGGAGACAAGTAATGCTGATCAAAGAAGAGCTGATCTGGATATGCTCGAAAGCTCTAGGTTACAAGCACAGTTAAGAATGGCAGTGTATCGACAAAGGATTGCTTGATATTATAATTCAAGAGTCAAGGCTCGAGTCTTACGGCATGGGAATCTTGTCCTGCGCAAAATGGTGATATCCCGACCAACTGATCAGGGCAAACTTGCCCCAAATTAGGAGGGTTCCTATCGCATCGCTGAAGTTGTGCGACTAGGGACTTATCGAATTGAAAGCCTGGATTGCTATCAAATGACTCGATCTTGGAATGTAGAAAATCTTCGTAGGTATCATCAATAAATTGATTTTTTCATTCTCATTATTCCTATTTGAGGAAAGATGTTTGATGTATCCTACAAACTGAAAGGTTGGCCTAATACACTAACTATAATCTGACAAATAGAGTTGGTCTGACTCACCGACTCATTGGTATGATAATATTGGTATAACCGATCGATTGAAAGGTTTGTCTAATACGTCGACAAACAGAGTTGGCTTGACTCACCGACTCATCGGTATGATAGTATCGGTCTGACCGATCAAATGAAAGGTTGGTTTAATACGTTGACCATGATCCAATAAATAAAGTTGGTCTGATCCACCATTCCTTTGATATTATTATGTCGATGTGTCTAGTACATTGAAAGGATGATCTGATATATTGATCTTGGATCGACTACTATAGTTGGTTTAATATGCTAACTACGAAATACTAAGTTAGTTTTGTTCTGTTATATCATTAGTATATGTGAAATAGCATTGTCGATTTCTTGGAGATTATTACAAAAGATAGGATTAGTTTGTAAAATTTGAACTTGGTATTTCTCAAAAAGAAAGAAAAGATTTCAAGGATGATTGATTAAAAGAGATAACATTGAATCATAAAGAATGCATGGTTACAAGTACTACTCAGTCTTTTTCTCAATTGGATTGGGGGTCGAGGCAAGGACAGCTGTCTTTTGAACTTGTACTCCTTCAGCTGAAGGGACTATCGGATCATTGATCGGCTTTTTCGTTTTATCTTCGTCTATTTCCATGATCTCATCTATGGTAATAGAGGAAATATCGAGATTAGGATATAACTTTTTGATCTTCTCGATATAATCTTCAATGCCGATCCTATAACCTTCTACCCCTGCTTCATCTATCTCATCGTTAAAGGCCTCGAATTTCTTGAATTCATCGATTGCATGAAGGCTTTTTTGGATCATCGAAATAACCTTTTGTTCAGCTTGTTTCAGTTTCTGTTCAAGAAAGGCAACTTTCTCCTCAATTTCAGACTTTTGGATCATTATCTCAGCATAGGCACAGGTTTTCTCTTCTATTACTGTTTCTGCTAGTTGAAGCTTCTTCCTCCGGTTCTTTGCATCATCCAGAAGTTTCATGGCCTGGTCTTCAACTGTCTTTACCTGTCTCTTCAACGACAAGTTTGCAGAGGTGGCTTGGACTAACCTTGACTCTAAGGCCACTCGACGTGCATCGACCTTATCACTCTCTTCTCTGACCAATGTCAACTGATTTTGGAGGTCTATTTGAGAATTGGTCGATCTGAGCAAGTTTTCTTCGATCATAGAGATGTCGTTTATGAACTAACAAAAGGAATGAAGATAAAATTAGAGACAGGAATAAAAAATTCTTCGAAAGGAAAGTTAACATTTACCTTTAGTATTCCTGGATAAATAGAGGAGAAGATATCTTCCACTCCATGCTTTTGTGTTGCTTCCCAGTCTTTCCAAAGAATGGTAGATTGTAACATAGTCTTAGCCAGTTTTGGATTATCAAAACCCGCATCTGCAACAAGAACTTGAATATCCTTGTCAGCCCCCGGTTCGGATGTCGCTTCGGCGATCGGAGTTTTATCTTTTTCTATTGGAGATAGAGTTGGTCTGTTAGATGGGTCGCTATCTGGTTTTCTCAATAAAGGATTGGGAAAATGTGGTTTCTCATCAGAAGAAGAAGATGCAATATTTACGGGTGGTTCTTGTTTAGCAGAGCTTTTGGAGAGGCTTCTCGATAAATGGGCTCTTTTCACACATGTTCTTTATTCTCGAGATCGGAAGGATTTGGCTCTTTCTTTGAAGGCCTGACGAAGCCTCTCGCTATCTGGTTTCATTTCTGGAATATGCTGAAAGTTTTTTAAAGTCTCTCGAGACAAGGTGTTCAAGAGGGAGATGCTCAAATTCTCTAAAAAATAAAATTGGCCTGAGAAGCAGGCCTAAGATCCCTTTATATAACGAGTGCTGACGATCGAGATTTATGATCCGAATCTCGATCAGCCTCAAGATTATGACACGTCTATGTCTCTAATTTAGTAGGAATTCATGTGCCATTACTGATTCTCAGAAAATCAGTTATGGAAAGAGAAAAGACTATAATTGGTTTGAATTTGAATAGTGTACGGTTTCTGGAATACTGACCGGTACGATTTCATTATCTGTAGAATAACTACCCTTCCAATAGGAACGTGACATTTAGTAAGAGTGAAACACCTTTTTATTATTATTATCGCGTATCAGGATTGATATCCAAAGCATTCTATGGAAACTTCTCCTTTTCTCGAAGAAAAATGAAAGAAGAAAGGAAAAATATTTGGTAAGTCTGATTAAAAGATCGGATTATTATAGGCTTCAATAGCCTAAGATGGCATATTGCCATATCATCTTTAAGGGCCAATTAATTTGAAGTGATCAGCTCCCTTGATGATACAATGATCAATAATAAGGTAACTTTATATTTTCAAGGAATTTTTGTTGACAATGATTTTGGATTGTCAGATTTTTTTGAATGAGAAATTGTTTTGATCAAGTTTTCCAAAATATGCTAATACTGTTTGTAATTTGGTAATTTCATATGATTGTTTATTTTATTCGGATAACTTCATAGTTAAACGGATTTTTCTAAAAGATGTTCATTTTTTATATGATCCGATGGTTCCATACCTAGAAAATTTTTGCTTGTGAAAATTTGTCGAGTGGTTTATCCTATTGAGTATTTAACTGAAATTCTTTCAAAAGAATGTTTGCTTTATTTAAAGTTCAATAGTCTTTATTTGAAAGGGTCAGAAAAGTTAATCTGTTGTACCGGCCAGTATGCATCTCATGGTCATATGATTTGAAAGATAAGGATGAAAAAGACTTTTTTTCATTTAACACCAAAAGTAGAACAAACTAGTACATCGGCTATACATTAACTTTCCAAGTTTTGATCAAGCATTGTTACATCAACATCTTCGATCTGCTCTGGAGCGGAGATTAGTATGGTTGCTTCCTGAGTCGAGACGTCTACTGTCGGTTCTTTAATTTGATTTTCCATTTGTTCTTCAGCCTGACCCTCTTCATCGGATTCTTCCATGATTTTGGAGACATCCAGGTCTAGATAACATCTTTTCACCTTGTCTAGGCAGTTTCCATAGCCAATGTCATAACTCTCAACCCCTGCTTCATGGAGTTTATCTTGAAAAGCCGATGACTTTCCGTAGTTGTCAATGGCTTCTTTAGCAACTAATCCTGCTTTTTTCTCTGCTGCTATGGTCCTTTCTTCAGCTTTAACTATAGCCGATCGAAGTTTCTTCTTTTCTTCTTAAACTTCGATTCAGTGTCGACTAACTTGGATTGAGCTGTCTTGAGCTCCTTCTCCAAAGCTGAAACTTGGGCTGCACTTTGCTCTAGCTTCTTTTCTATAGCCTGTTTCAATTCTTCGGTGACTTTTTTCTCCGCCTTGGCAGCATCTATCTCATTGTGCATGCATGGCCTGGTGGAGTCGGTCGAAGCTTATTAAACTTTCCTCCATTATCATTACTCCATGAATGAACTGCATATGATACAATAGACTTGGTCGGATTCTTAAAAGATCATTTAAACAACTGTTTGAAATAAAGTTTGGTGTCATACCTTTACCATAGTAGGATAAATTGATGAAATTATTTCATCTATTTGTTGGGATTTGGTTATTTCCCAGTCTTTCGGTAGAATAATGGCCCTTTGAAGATGGCGGGCCAATTTTGGGTCATTTAGACCTGATTCATCTATAAGTATATTAAAAGTTTATGGTGGGATCTTCTGTTGAATGTCTCTCTTCTTCTTCCACCATTGGAGCCTTGCCTCTGTCGGCTTGACCAGTCGTGGATGGTGATGGACTGGCGATGGAAATTCTGGCCGATTGCCTCTCTTGTGTCGAAGGCTGAAGAGCAGCAGATATGGGTACATCATCATCATTAAATACACTTGCTATTAATATTGGCGATTCAGGTATTGGTAGGACAATTGGTCTTATTTTCTTTGATTTCTTCGGCTCCCTGCTTCTTTGGTCAGATGGGGCCGTAGTAGCTTTCCTCTTCTTCGACATTTGCCGAAGTCTTTGAGCATCCATCATAATGGTTGTATCTGCATGATCTGACATACCGAGTATTAGACTCAACCTTCATCAGATAAGTAGAAAAGCAATTTCAATTACAAGATACCTAGAGAAGGGTGGGGGCTAATATCAGCCGAATATAATCCCCTCTCGTTAAAAAGCTCCTTTATCGGAGGGATCTCCATTCCCATAAGCTTTTCAAAGTCTTCTTTGTCTACTGTTAGTATTGTCTTACCATCGTTCAGAGTTAAACGAGGTTCTTTCTGATTAATATTAAAGTCCTAGGGAATTTTGGAAGCTATATAGAAGAAACAAGGCTTCTAGCCATGGATGGTCGAAGGAATCCTTACTATAAATTTCCGACCATGGTAGGGATTAATCATCCACCATCCTTGGCTATGAAAATCTTTTTTCAAAACAAAGAGAGTGGTGAAAAGTGAAGTTTTGGGTGTTATGTCGGCATCCTTGCAGAGAATCAAAAAGGAACAGATTATTCTAATGCTATTGGGGGTCAGTTGGGCTGAAAGTACATGGTATAGTCTGAAGATTTGATAAAAAATGGATGAAGTGGAAACCTAAGTCCTGCTTTAAGATGTTCTTCATAAATCACCAGACTGCCCAGGGGTGGTTGGTCTATTCGTCCTTCGGAGTCTGGGGTGACTACTATGAATTCATCTGAGATATTGTAATATCTCTGCAGCATTAGAACTCTATGTTCTGTTAAGGAGGTTCTAACAGCATCAATCATAATTGATTCGGATTGGTTTTTCTTCTTCTTTTGGGAAGTGGAACTTTCAGGTTCATTGGTATGGCTGACTTTTAAGATCCTAGCCATAAGAAGGAGAAGGATAAAGAAATGAAGATTAACTTGCAACAAAAGGAAGAGAGAAGGAGAAGCTGACCTAAAGAAAGCTCTTCTCTTGAAGGGTGAAAGATTGAAATGGAGGAAAACTTATTCCCTTAGAGGAGATGATGCTTATATAGTCGCGGATAACGGTTAGGATTTCTTCCTCGAATGGCGAGTTTGATTTCAATTGTGCCACCTGTCTTTGATATCCGATGGAAAGATACAACCCTTTGGAGAACTGAAGCGACTATCTATGATTCGACAGTAGATGCAGTCGTGATACGACATTTGCATTTATTCTACGATGGCGATCTTTCAGCTTTTGTGAATTTCAAAATTGATAATGATGACAGCCGGTTGTGATATGGCTGTCAGTTTTGTAATTGGCCCCCCAATAAGAGGTTGACACATCATCAGGGTGCTCTGTTTGAGAACATGGGCATTAAAAAAAAAAAAAAGGAGGAGAAAGAACAAAAAGGAGGGAAAAGTAAGAGGTGCAAATATATCATATTTTTCCTTCTAACAGCTTCTGACATTCATTTAATGAATTCAGAAGCTAGGGAAACTAGTGTTGGGTTATGACAAACTTGATCTATTTGTGTTGGGTTGAACGAAATAAACATTGTTGATCGATTGACGGATCAACATACAAGAGACACGGAACCGATCGACGCCCAAGAGGCGTAAGGCCGATCGACGTCCAAAAGACATGTTGCCGATCGATATCCAAGAGGTGCAAGGCCGATCGACGTCCAAGAGGTGCAAAACTAATCGATGCTTAAGAGACACAAGGTCGATTGATCCTCAAAAGGAGTTTATTATTTTGGCTGACTTAAGTACACAGCCGATTGATATTTAAGGCTGGTTTAATGAGTCAACCATGATGTTATGTTGAACGATGTGATAAGTTGGTCAAAGAGTGCAAACGATATGGACTATAACTGATGATGAATGTTCTATGCACGTGATGGTCCACCAGCGAACTAACCGTTTACAGTTTGCTTAACTGAATTCGGTTAGGATCGTACCCTATAAATACCGGTGAGTACGAGACTTTCGGGAGGTAAGTGAGTTCAAATAGTAGGAACTCTTGCACACCCTTGATTCAATCTTTCCTTGGATCTTATCTATTTAGTCCAGACCCTGTGATTGACTTGAGCATCGAAGTGTTCCCCCACCGGAACCTCTCCGGTAAGTGGATTTGCTTAAGGATTGGAAGATGATCGATCCAAGGAACAAGGGCACTCATCAATAATTGGAGAAGAGTTAGATCTGTAGAACGAAACCATCATCAGCAATCTTGTTGAAACTTGTACGTCACATCAATTTGGATACAACATATACCATAAAAAAATAGATTTATAGTAATATTTATCATAAATTACCATTAATTAAAAATATTTATTAAAAAATAGAATTATTTTTACTATAATGTAAAAAAAATTAAAAAAATTAATAATATATTATAAGAAACGTTGTTATTAGAAACGTTATTTTGTTGTAGCGTCCGTTACTCCTTCAGTGCAATCCACCTGTCCTCCCCCTGCTGACCCCTCTCGCCTATACTTACCCATCCGGCCCGCACCCGTGCCGCCGTGCGCCCTTCCCACACCTGCAGCTTCTCCCCATTGCCATCCACCTCCCCCCACACGGGCCGGTCCCCTCACTTTGCTCGCTGCTTCTCTCCCTATGCTATCCGCCTCTTCCCGTGCCGTCCACCTTCCCATGCCTCAATGGATGATGGATGGCTTGTCTTCCATGCTTCTCAGCAATTGGAGAGGGAGAAACGCCAGCTCCGTCGCCAGAGTTGGGATCAAGAATTGAAGAAAAAAAGGCTTTTGAAAATGTTCCTAATGTTTTCAAAATTTACCACCTCCCGTCGTACGTTGCCTTTCTTGGTACATTAGCCATGGACGTCGGAAAATATTATAAGCACCAACCCGATCACTATCAGCGACAGGCGGTTGTCAGTAGAAAATCTTGAGTGTTCTTTTTTTAATAGGACAGCTAGTTTCTTGTTAAATGAAAATGATCATTCTATCCTTTTTGGAGCGTCGTATCAAAACCAAAGTAATCGAATTCACGTTACCTCACATAAGGGTTCGCCAAGATTGTAGATCTTACATTTACTTAAGCCGCCAAGCTCCAAATATAACCATCCATCGCCGTCGAATCACGTTGAACGAGACCATGCAGTAACTCCAAAACCTACAGCCATGAACTTGTGCTGGTGGGCCTCCGGAGTAGCAATACGGGATCCTTTTCATCACGGGAGATCATCTTGGTTAGGTTTGGGAGAGGTCAAGAGAGCAGCGTAATGCCGAAGCCTTTCCTCTCCGGGCGATGAACAACGCGAAGCAGGCCTCCTGGGACGTATAAACGAAAGAGAAGCGAGCGTTAGCCGGTGCTTGTACCTCCTCCATGCGAGCTGAATCGCCACCGCTGCCCACGTCCTCCACCCAGGGGAGTAGTATCTTGCGCTCCTTTTCACCTTCTCGTTAACAAACGTATACCTGAAGTTCTGTGTGACGTACTTCACATCGCTGGCTTCCAGACTGAATGCTTCGGTGGTCTCGAGGGTCACCAAGGTTGAGGAAGAAGGAGGCAGCCGCTCGATGAATGGCCGTCGAAGGCACCATGACAAGAGCTCGTCGCCGCTGAAGTTCCCGGGGCCTAGCATGCAGCAGCTCATGATGCCATCTCGGAGAACTTGGCTGCTCTGTAGGTGTCCCCTGACTATAAATAGCATTCTTTGTACAGGGTCGCCTTCTCTGGTAATCTAAGTCTCAAGTTGGCAGGCAGAGTCATAGAGAGCTTAAAAGAAGAGGAAGAGAGAGTTACTTGGATTAAAGTTGGCTTACAGTTTCTCCTTTGGGAAAGATCAATGACTTCACCCTGTCACATATGTTCTCCAGGACAAGCTCGTCCATGTGTTGAAACAACGGAACCTGGAATGGATAAAGTATGTTGATCAGCTTGCAAGGATGCATGAATGAAGTGTCATCTTCTGACCGAAATGAAAGGATCTAAAGATGTTATTGTTCGAATTCGGACTTCAGCATAATTTTTTTACCGACACCCACCAAATAACAGAGTCAATTGACCTGGACTTTGAAGATGAGCCACCCAGGCATATGCCAACTTTGTTATTTACCCTTTGAAGTCTCCAATGACTACTAATCTTTGAATTGAGCTAGCGTTATCTTTCTTCTTAATTATAATTGGACCTATGGGATCCATTCAAAGCCATGTATCGATGCATTCCATCCAACTATATCAGAAACTCTAGTGGTCCGGTCTAAGTATTTGATCTTTGTCCGTAATGTTTATCAGATCTGGATAGTATGCACTGGCTGCCATAAACTGCTTATCACTATGATATGGTTCTAAATTTTTCTTAGACTACCTACTGAACCGCATCTCTAAGATCAGAAAACCTGGTCCAGATCAAACACTTTTAAGCAGATCTGCGACCCAACCAAACCCAGGCACATTGGTTCCCTAGAAGTATTATACACCATCTTTTGAGTCCCGACATCAGAACTCCAATACCTTTATTCACGATGTATCTTATGTTTTGAAGAAATCTAGGAAAAGAAGCCAGCTTCAATACCTGGCGGACGAGATCAAGGCAGAGGTGGTACTTGATTTCCTTCCTCAATCCCTCGGGGAGGTCTTGGATCATCTTGCATTCATCCACACCTCTCATTGCTGCCCATCGCTGCCTCTCGTACTGGCGCACCCTCTGCCTGATCCCCTTGGGCAGCTGTCGCTTTCTCATCCACCAGTCCAAACTCCTCATCTTTAGGTGCAACACCTTCTTCTTTGATGTTGCCGAGTGCAAGAAAACCTACAGAGACAAAGCTTCGACATTAGCAAGTTCAACCCTGCCATATTTGATGTCAACATCCGGAATCATCATATCCTTCAACCTTGATGTTTCCGATTAACATTGTGACCAGAAGGAGCCCGGCTGTTATAACGATGATGTTGAAGAGAATTTCATGCCATTCTGTTGTGCTCTCGAGACCCCCACCAAAGGTGCTGGAATCCAATATGTATATTGTCAGAAGTGCTAGATAGTATCTACTACATATCTTAACATTTGGCATGGTTAGAAATTTCATATGATATAACTAAGAAATAGTTCAAAGCAGATATCTTTGCCTTAAATCTTGTCCGTTGCATGGGATAGGGTGTCTGTTGAGAGGTTATTTCCAATGGTACTCCGGGGAAAAATGGTTATAAAAACATTTTTTAGACTACTTTGAGAATGATGGATGGCAGGGCCATCATATTTTATAGTATAAAGTGTCAAAGAAGCAAGAAGGAATCAAGAGATCGAAGACATTCATAGATTTAAATTTTGTTATGCAACATGTAATTTTGCTATGCGAAAGCAATGAGCTTGAAGCTGACAACTGCAGTTAATCATGGTTATAAAGCACGATCAGGTAAAGACTTTTTTTTTAAAACCTTTTGGTAATACACTGCCATGACGTATGAGTCAATGCAATATGATTAGCTATTGAGAGAACGAATCAAACGAAAAAGAACAGTGAACCCCAAGTAGCTTTAATAATTTCAGAGCGACGCTTACGTCAGATTCATTAGGCCCCAGAAGATGGGGAGGAGTATCTTCTCCAGTCGGTTTGAGTTTGTAACCAGGAGGACCGTCCACGTGTACGTGCCATACTCAAATTTGTCCTGGCTGACCAGGCACACTTCCCTTGCGTTCACATTGTTAGCCCAAGACAATATCTCTTCATCTCTAGTTGCCGTTGTAATTCCATAGTACATAGGATTAGCACATCCCACTGTCTTCAGACCGCACCCCTTTGTAGCAATGCATTGCTCATTAAGGCAATTTGTAGCCCTCTGGATCCCAAGCAGATACCAGCAAGCGCCTATAGCCTGTTGTTCACAAAGAGCATCATGCTCAAATTTCTTATCAAAATGGGAGGGTGAGGCTCTGAATGTGAAATGGTAAGCAGTAGAAACTTTAGCAGGAGTGAGGAGACACTTATTAGGCAACACTCTTGTCATAGATATACGAGCTTTGTTGCTAATTAATCATAACTATTAAAACAAAAAAAGCAGTCAGAGAAGGTTTCAGAACTGCTGATGAGTTTATAAAATTTTTTTCCAATGGTTAAAGATAATATTCATCTATTAGAAACTCTAGTACAGCATAATATTGAACGTAATTGAGCTGACCATGTCGGTACGTAGGGCACCTTAGGAACTGCATCTAACAAATTTAGACCTTAAAAAGATTGATTTTCTAATGATGCTTATTCCCTTTAATGCTGATCAAGGAGTTTGGTTTAGTACAAACTATTTCATTGCTGAAACAATACTCACGTGTGCAGCAGCAAAATATGCTATCAAGTTGAGAGCAATCCCCCACCAAATAGTCCCAAATATGTACCCGGATGAGTTCTGCAAGCGGCGCAAGAAGCAGATGCAGTGGTATATCTTTGGTAGGTACTGGAAGAGGAACATGATCAAGAAGACAGTCATCACCATGCTCGTCGATCCCCTGCGTATGAGAACCGGGGCTGCCACCCACAAAACAACCTGCATCAATTTGTGCAGTCAGTTGCATAACTTCATGCAGAGGACACACTAGCACCTAAGGTGCTCAAGATTTAGTAATGCTACTGCTTATAAAAAGTGAAAGGGAATCTAATGGTCACTGGGGGGCTGGAAAAGAAAATGGCCAGTAATCACATAGATGTCAGGACCTGTTGGACAATTCCCTTATCTTACACAGACCGTAGTTGCTTGTGATTTCTTAGATATGTTTCCCCTAATTCCATGAACAATCCATAGCGAAACAACATTGCGAGTTTTTTAAACTGCTGATAAATGTCTAGAAGTTTGCAGGGTAAGTGGGAAAATGAACTAGTACTCATGCTATTATGGGGGGTTCACCGAGGCTTGATGTAATTGCTGTTTTGTTTGAGGTTTGCATGATCCCCTCCTGGACCGCCGCCCCCACCCACCCCCACACACCCACACACACACACGCACGAAAAAAAAAAAAAAGGGAAAAAACCTTGAGGATATTTGGCTTGTGTGAAGCCAGAAGGCAGGGTTGAACCCTCCACCAGCGATTGGAGAGTGGTATTTCCTCTGGTCATGCTATATATGGTAAATTTATATTTAATCTTCATTAAGTCTCTTTAGGTATGCATCATCTCAGCTTCATGTTCAAATACTTTGCAGCGACAAAATCAATAGAACCACGCAAGCGTTGGCCGATAGGACCCAACGTGGAACCTTAGAGCAGCAAATAGTTAGGAAAATCTCTCTACTCCCGGCTCCTTCAATCCAAAAATCATATATTTTTTATGAAGAAAAAAAATGTGCCATGTAGTTTTACAGATGTAGTTGCCATGAAAGAAAACCTGGAATACAACCGCAGAATCATGTCATATCTTATATGGTTGATTAATCGTTGCAGGTGATAAATGACGATGAGAAAAAAAATTGACCTGTGGCACCGGGAAAATGATGAAGATATCGAAAAAGAAGCCCTTCTTGGATTTCGAGTAGTTGAGTGCTAACGCCCGAGGGCTCGTCGGAGCCTGACCTTCCTCCGCGCCACGCAAACGTCTAATGCGGTAGGATGTCTTCAGCCTCATCCACATGTTCCAGAGGTGGACAGCATCGGTCATGCACCTGAGCGCCGTGACGGTGATCGCAAACCAGCCGTCGACGAAGAGGCACATGCGAGCGCCGCTGATGGACAAGGCGTAGAAGAAGAGGGGGTCGACGACAAGCCCTGCCGTGCACACGAGGAGGAATGCACGGTTCCACTCCTGGACCCAGCGCGACTGAGGGTCCCCCACGCCGCCCAACGACCAGCTCCCCTTGCGCCGGTGGCCTCCGTGGGAATGGACGTCGTTGCCATTCCTTGGTGCATGCGAGCTGCTCTCCTCGTCGGATTCTCCATCCTCCATGTGGACGTAAGAGGTTTGGTGGGGTTCTTCGGCCGCCATGGTGGAGGAAGACGGTGGAAGGTGAGCATGAAGTTTATGAGCAAGGGGATTATTAGTCATGACACAACAAGACCACAGTCGGAATAGTAGATTGGAAAGGATTAGCTAGGAGATGGCATCCAATGAAGCTACCGAGATGCTCTTAACGTACTCATTTGTTCTGAGCTTGAGCGGTGACGAGTTTAACCCTATTTAATCAATTATGTATGTATCGAAAACATACCCTTCACATCCTTTGTACGTAACTCTATTTCTTTAGGTGGCTTATCCCTTGTCAGCCTGCTTTGACCTCAAAAGAAGGAACATGCCTTACACGACACAATACTTTAATTAGTAGATGGCTTGTCGATAAATATATATATATAGTCGTTGATGATGTAACGAGTTTAAGAATTATGAACAAAATGGGACTGGCTGGGGATCATACAATACCAGAACCACAACACTCAAATCCTGGCCCGCTAAGAAACGAGTGGATCGGACTTGTCAAATTTGTTGGTGCATTAATCATTAATTGTTAGGCCAATTACATGAATGACAAGTTCTTACGTGAATAATAAGTTTTTTTTTACAAAAAAGAAAAAGCAACTGTGGTGGTGGCGCCGGCGAACTCCGAACCGCCGAAGCTTCCGGTGGAGGCAATGATGGGCGGCCGAGGAACGCTGGAGCGAAGGGTTGGTGATCTCGGGGGAAAAGAAAATCATGCGGAGAAAAAGGTATCCTCTTGATGAAATTTGACGGCATTGCCTGTACTGCAATCCGTACTTGTTGCTCTGATAGCAGACCAAGCAGTATTTCTTGCATAAAACTAATTGGAGGGAATTGATGAATGCACGGTAAGTTGTTTGCGAGTTTCAGCTTGCGTGAGAAAAGGCTCGACGATTTATGACTCCGGCTTCCAGGAACTTTCTGATGCCATTCCGGCTGTTAATGGTACTGCGCGCTGATGGCATCAATAATAGAGAACCAAGGGTAAGCTACTAAATTTATATTTTTTTCATGACATCTGTTGATGCTGAATTATTTTTAGACTGAAATTTTGATAGTATCAGACATTTCGCTCGCTCTTCCAATCAAATTTCTATATGCTCTACTCGGATGGATACCTGTAAAAGGCCTCCCGCCGGAACATGACATATGTTGACGCTAAATTATTTGAACTAAAACTTTGATAGTGTCGAGCATCCCGCTCGTTCTTCCAATCAGGTTCCTGGACGCTCTTCTCATATGGACACCTGAAAAGTCGGTGGCCCTCTTATCGACGCTAAAGTCGATGGGGTGGTCTAAGCAACAGAATGGAGAATTTTAAAGAAGAGCATAATAGAAAAGGAGTGAATAAGGTAGTCTTGTCTGGGCTTGTTTGCCTTAGACCTTGCTTACTGGAGGTCGCCTCTTATCTTTATATAGATGTAGTTATAACCGAAAGTGGTTATGGTAACCGAACGTGATTATGATAACTGAAAGTGGTTGTATTGTTGTAACCAAAAGTAGTTATGGTAACCGAAAGTGGTTATGATAACCGAAAGTGGTTATGGTTATTGTAACCGAAAGTGGTTATGGTAACCGAAGATGGTTATGGTAACTGAAGGTGGTTATGATGACAGGACCACAACATTGCCCCCCACTCCTGAGCTCAAAAAAAATATTGCAAGTGAAGTGATTTGGCTTTGATTTCCTTTTCGGTGAAAGGAGTAATCAGTATAAACAAAGAATAGCCTTTGCAATTTATCAGTTGGCTGATTAGATATGCTTTTGTTGATCTCTTTCTTTGATAGTAAGGTAGGCTGGTCAAGCCCGTCTCGGCACGTCGTCGAGTTTACTTTAGGGTAGGTCGCTTAGGCTATCTCTATGCCTTTAATTGATAGTAAGGTAGATTGGTCAGGCCCGCCTTGGCACATCATCAGATTTACTGTAGGGTAGGTCGCTTAGGCCACCTTTGTAAGTTTCAATAAACCCAATGGGCCTTTGTGGGCCTTCATGGGCATCTGTGGGCCTTCATCATGGATCGGCCTTGGCGTTGATCGACCTTGGTAGAGTGCGACCAAGTAGGTGGAAGACATGATCTTCTCGATGGTGGCGATCGCCAACCTGGTGTTGTCCATCGAATGCCTACGGGTGTCCCTTGAAAGTTGCCGCCATAGAGAGCCTTGCCCCTGGAGACATCGATCAGGGGGTTGTCATTCACTGAATTGATCTCCCTCTCGATCGACTTGGTCGACATCCTGATCACCTCGATCTGAGGGCCCAGCCATTAGGGAGAGTTGCAAAAGGCATAGCAGTCTTGCTTCGGCTTCTGGAGGGGTTCGAGCTCCTAAAGCTTCTTGGCCATCCTCGTGTAGAAGCTACCCTCCCGTACGTGTTCCATGATGGCCGCAGCCTCATCTAGCCGAGGTGGTGCTTTAATTTGTGAGTGAGGTGGTCCGCGAACTCGGGCTTCCCCTGCATGACCTCACAGAATATTGCCAAGAGAACTTCCAAGAGGACATCGAGGATGTTGGCCCTGAAAGGGCTGTAGAGGCCAGGCCGGACTTGCCAGCGGTGCCATTCACAAGCACGAGGCCCTCCTTAGGTTGTAGCTTGAAGAATCCGCTGGCGATCCTAGCGAGCTAGAGGGCTTTTGAAGCATCGATGAAGGTGCCATCAGGGGTGGTGGCCTTGGAGTTTGGGCGACCGGTGAGGAGGCCGACGATGTAGGAGAGAGGAATGAGATCATCGGAGGCTATGATGCTGAGAGGCAGGCATGGGGTGATGCTGCTATTGAGGAGGCGGTGACAGCGTAGTCAGGGGAGGTGTGGACGTTCGATGCACTGATCTTGAACCAGAGCTTCTTGCACGAGATCTATCACCACTAGAGCCCTCTCCTTCTCCGTCGGGTCTTCCACAGTGCTTATTATCTCAGGTGGTAAATCGGTGGGATCCGATGGTGCTTTGGGCGGTCAGCCTTGCAGTCCTTGGAGGAAGAGGTAAGGTTCCTCCAGGTTTGGGCGAGCTTGCCCTCGAGAGAAGTGGGCATAGGCGACGATGAAGCGATTGTTCGCATCAACACGTTGGAGCTCTTTACGGGTAGCGTCAAGCCAGAGCTCGAGCTACCGTTTCTCGGTCTTGAAGGCTTGGATCTAGGGGAGGAGGATCTCGAGGAAGTCATCGGCCTGGGTGTAAATGGACTCGAAGGACCGGGAGCGAAACATCGAGGCGACATCAGGGAGGAGGTCGAAGTGTTGGGAATTGTGTCCCAAAGCCATTCATCTAAGCTGTAGACGGTTATGCCATTTTGTAATTGTATATAAATTTTTAATGAATAAAAGTTATTCTTTTGGCTGTTCTTCATATTTACATTTTCCTGAAATGAACTCTTGTATGATGGAGTTCTTAGAACTACATTATTTGATATAGAGAGGATATATCAAGTAGTTATTAAACTGGTTCACAACCAAATGATACATTGTTAATAGGATGACAATGTATCAAGTGTAGGTTGTTGTATGTCACATTTGTTGATTGTCCTCTTAACCAACGAGTGTGGAGATACTGGTGTGACATGCAAGTGAAATATGTGATATCTTACTAAACATGACCATCTGCGGAGCTCCCTTCTTCCAAAGAGTTGCTCGCAAAGGGATATAGGTATATGTGTCCCTCAGACCTGAGGTCACCATGGCAGATTGCAAGCAACTCACTGTACTTTGATGCCGGGCCACTTGGATTTCTAATCCAGTGATGGAAGGTTTCTGGGTGCAGTCAGTACTTGTGGAGCGGTGATGGATCAAGATGAAATTAACCCCTCCAAATAGTTTGGAGTGAATGACTCATTATGTCTCGATTAGCAAATCTTTGGCCAGGGTAGTTCTTGTGAGGAGTTACAGAACTTATAAAGTTGAGACATGATCTGGATAAACCAAATTAGGGTTGGTAGTCGAACCCTAGGTCATCCCGAGCATTATGAGGTCAAAGGGATGAATTATGCAATAACCATATACCAGAGGTTCTAGAGAAGTGCTCTGCATTTTCGACCTATCCGGACGTCGGGTATCATTGCTAAATGAAAACTTTGACTGGTATTGAAAGTGTTCGAGTGCTACCAGCTTAGTGTTCGAACCTATGGGGTCACACACCATATGGGTTTTTATCTGATCTTAAGGCTAATCGATGATTAAGACTCGTTTGACGTCACCAGAGGTCAATATAATTGACCATGTTCCAAGTGTCGACACTTGCTTGAGTCGACACTTGGAAAGTATCGACACTTGGCAATTTTGCATGAGTCGACACTTGCTGTGATGAGCAGAATTTCTGAAAAGATTTAACTTTAAATTTTGAATTCGAATTTCAGTTTTTGGGCATTTTTGGCTCCCGGCTTTCTTTGTAAGATAGTCATACATGCTTTTTTTTGCTTGGACCCATTTGGTATGGCCCTTGACCTTCTCTCCCAATCACTCCTCCTTCCTCTTTCTCCCTCTCTTGGCTGTCCCTATAAATAAAGGTTGTTTTAGGGGCTGATGGTTGGTTGAAAAACTAGAAGAGAAAAGGGATTTTGTGAGGACTTGGGATTGGGTGTGAGAATACCTAGCATTCAAGCTAGATCTTGGAAAGAGATAGTTAGGAAAGGTTCCACCTCTCCTCCTTGTCTTCCGAGAAGAAGAATATCGGGCCGAAGGATCCCAAGGAGCTAGCACTCCGAGGGAGTTGATCAGAGTCGAGCCCCGGTGTGAACTACCTGTAGAGGGCAGACACATGTGTGGCTCAAGAGCATCATCATTGGAGCACCACCACTGCATCCATCAAAGGTATAACGGTAAGGTATCTTTATATTTTTAATTATTTTTTTGCTCTTGATGTATATTGCATGCTGCATTATCTTACTAGATCCTGTTGCGACAGATTGATAGATTGTTTTGATCGATCTACCAAGCCTGCCGCTATGTTCATTTTAAAATAGTTTTAAAATGCATGTTTTTGCCTTGCTATTGCATATTGATATGCTTTCCTGTTTTTACCTTCACGAAGATGGTGTCATGGAGGTCAAGGACCTTGAAGAGCTTCTCCGGGGACCGATGGCCGATGCTGATGGCCTTAGCGAAGCCGAGGAGATGAATGGCCGCACCCTTGAGAATCTCGGTGACGAGGGCATCGTCACCGCCCGGCACGCCGTTGAGGCCATCGAAGACGAGCTCGCAGAGGCGGCGCTCGCTGGCGAAGACGATCCGGATACAGGACCGGGCGGCGCGGATCCAGCGATGGATCTAGGTTTCGAGGGCATCCCACTCGAGACGCCGGACATTGCCAATGCTAAGCTTCTTGGCCCGATGATGAGGCCTATGAAGTTGTAGCCCGGGTACTCCTTCATGGGGATGTACGGCTTCTTTTCGAGCTTGGGAGGGCAGTAATCGAGCGGTGGCCGGAACGTCGAGTTGTGCTGAATGAGCTAGAAGATGATCTCCTGCCTTTCTTTGTTGAGATGCTTACGAGCACGGTACTCCCTTGTATTGATCCGGATTCCCATGTTGTCATAGATGGGCTTAGGGGAAGGCGATTGTGCACCTTCCGGGCGGTCATCGGGGGGCAAATTGGACTGGAGACAGCGGTTTATATTAAGAAGTCGCACGTTGAGGGCCTGGACTTCGGGGTCAAGATTGATAGTGAACTCCTTTACGAAATTAGGGAGATGAATCATGGCCTGGCATCCTCCTCACCATCGGAGCAATCCTTGTCGGTGCCGCTTTCCTACATTTGCTCCTTCCTCTTCCATCTTGCTTTTTTTTTTTTTTGATTCTCCTTCCAAAGGGGGAATAACGTATCCCCTACCTGGCATGCCAATCTGTTGATGCTAAATCACCTGTGCTGAGATATCGGCGATGTCGGGCATCCCACTTGCTCTTCCAACCGGGCTCCTGGGTGCTTTTCTCGGATGGACACCTGCAAAAGGTCCCTAAACCAGATTTCCGACGGGGGACACTCCGATGCTCAAGTCAGTGGGGTGGTCTAGATAACAGAATGGAAAATTCAAAGAAGAGCATAGATAGAAAATGAGTGAATAAGGTGATCTTGTCTGGGCTTGTTTGCCTTAGACCTTGCTTATCCCTTTGAGGTCTCCTCTTACCCTTTATATAGATGTAGTTATAACCGAAAGTGGTTATGGTAACCGAAGGTTGTTATGGTAATCGAAAGTGGTTGTGATTGTTGTAACCGAAAGTGGTTATGATAACCGAAGATGGTTATGATAACCGAAAATGGTTATCGTAACTAAAGGTGGTTATGGTAACTGAAGGTGGTTATGGTGACAGGGCCACAACAACATCCTTTATAAAACTAGGATTTGAAAGGGTTAGCAACCGAGTTATTAAACATTGAATAAAAAAGTTTATAAATAAATAAATATTTTTAAAATAAAATTAAATATTTACTTTATTGATTGGTAAAAAGATGATTTAGTCATATTTCAGATGATGAGATCTTTCATTAATTCATAAATAAATACTATTCAACAAAAGTAACTCATCCATCTTCAAAAGTATAAAAACATAGATAAATTAATAAATAAAAAAGTTAATCAACTTTGAATGAACCCTAAAGATCCATTTAGTTTAGGATAATCTGACATGGAAAAATAAATCCCATATTAGATTATCATTTTGATGTAAAAAGTAGAGAAGAGAGATGGTAAAAGAAGTGATAGATTTCATGTTTATTTTCCTGAGAACAAATATCATAGAATGTTGGTATTTTGTATATTTTTAAGTGATGATAATTTGGCATTGACAAAAGTACTTCCAATAAAGTTTATTTATGATTATTGAATTTATTTTAATATTTTTTGAAATTCATTCAATAAAAAAATTTTATAAAATAATTAAAATATAAATGATATTATATAAAGGATTATGTGATTATACTTATTATATAAAATTTAATTGAACACAACAATACTATTTTATATTAAAAAAATATTTTTTTGTTGATAGTTATTGTTACGGCCGTAATGATGACGTTGTCAGTCTCAGATTCCGTCGGGCATGATTCGAGCCACGTGGAGGTTTTCGGCCGAGTCAGCTGCGGCTCCCACATGTCCGAAGTCGAGCTCGGCCTGGGGTCCCCGGCCGCTTCGCCAGGTGGCACCCTGAGACGGTCCCACCTCGGCTGAGGTCGAGCCGGGCCCCTTCGCTCCTTCGCCAGGTGGCCCCCGGAGACGGGACCACCTTGGCCGAAGCCGAGCATCCTTCTGCCGCCCTGCCAGGTGTCCACCCAGGAAGGGTCCACCTCGGCCAAGGTCGGCTGCTCCCCCGCTCCCTCGCCAAGTGGCACCCTGAGATGGTCCCACCTCGACCGAGGTCGAGCCGGGCCCCTTCGCTCCTTCGCCAGGTGGCCCCTAGAGACGGGACCACCTCGGCCGAAGCCGAGCGTCCTTCTGCCGCCCCGCCTGGTGTCCATCCAGGAGGGATCCACCCCGGCCAAGGTCGGCTGCTCCCCCGCTCCCTCGCCAGGTGGCACCCTGAGACGGTCCCACCTCGGCCGAGGTCGAGCCGGGCCCCTTTGCTCCTTCGCCAGGTGGCCCCTAAAGACGGGACCACCTCGGCCGAAGCCGAGCGTCCCTCTGCCGCCCGCCAGGTGTCCACTCAGGAGGGGTCCACCTCGGCCAAGGTCGGCTGCTCCCCCGCTCCCTCGCTAGGTGGCACCCTGAGACGGTCCCACCTCGGCCGAGGTCGAGCCAGGCCCCTTCGCTCCTTCGCCAGGTGGCCCCCGGAGACGGGACCACCTCGGCCGAAGCCGAGCGTCCTTCTGCCGCCCCGCTAGGTGTCCACCCGGGAGGGGTCCACCTCGACCGAGGTCAGGCAGCTCGTACAAAGAAGGTCCCAAAAAGCGGAGGCGCAGGCTCCGAGGTTGACCCTCGAGCCGTGCGCGCTGCACCCCGAGAGAGACGCGGCTCTGACAGAACAGGACCCGATAACGGACAGCGCCGGCACCTGGGAAGGAGAGCGCTCACACTCGGCCCGAGGTCTAGTCGGCAGCCTGGCCAGCGCCCCCCTCCCTTACTCTTTCCCCGCTAGGCTCGGCAAATGAGGCCGGAAAGCCGTCTGGCCCTCTGAACCAGAAGGGAAAAGAGAAAAGGACGGAGGGAGGGCGACGAGAGCGACAAGGGAGCCTCCCGGGAGCCGAAAACGAGCAGGCAACGGGAGGAGATAAAAGGAAGGAGAGAAGAGACGACCAGGTAAGGTGAGACGAGTAAGAAACAGAGGCTGGAAGCTCCGCTCTGAGAGCAAGATCCAAGGTTCCGAAAGGGGATCGCTTGGCGTGAGCTCGGCAAAGGAATCCAGCCGGGTTTCTGGTCTCTCGGGCATCTTTCTTGTTAGTACATTCTCTGAGTCTGGGACTCCTTCGGGGGCCGGTCCCAGAGAGTCTGTTTCCTCTCGCCGTCTACTAACTTGATCGTCGGAGCTCCCTCGCCGGAATCCCCGGCCAGGGTCTTCTGACCTTGCCTTGCAGGTTCGGTCCAGCCAGGAGGCCCCAGGGTCAGGATGGTCTAGTCGGATCGGCGGATCCGAGGCCACGGACGCGGCGGCGAGATCGGCAACAGTTATATTTTTAAATTTGATCATATTCCTATATATAATTATTTCCAACCAAACATAATAATTTTTTTCAGCATCATTTTTCAAAAAAAGAATTTATCAACCAAATGTATGATAAACATTATTTTTCTCCATAATCATTTTTTTCAAATAAAAAATTTCTAAAAATCATTTTATCATTCCGTAATTTGATATGCCCCGACCAAAAAGACCCTAATAAATTTTTTTGGAACGAGATGCCGAAAGTGATATGCCATCGTTACCAAAAAAAAAAAAAAAAAAGAGTGATTTGCGATGTCTACATTGCTGGTGTCCTCAAAAGAAACGAGGAAAAAAAATGATTTCCAAATTTAAATGGAACCTTGGTATCAAAATCTAATCTCCTGCATCATTTTTCAGGTTTAGGTAAGACACAGAGCCCATGAGCCATTTTTCCTCGGGACTATCATAAGTTTAAATATCACTACCCATATGGTGCTAGCGACTGAAACATGGATTGGACTCTGTTTCGTACTTTAAACATTAAAAAGGCCAGACTTGAAACTTAACCGAGTTGAGTACACTCAAAGACTCGCCGATACCGAGTAAATCTTGAATACCTGTCTATTGTACGCATACATATAATAAGTGGACGTACCTCTACATAGATTAGATCTGATCAGCTTTAAATTGAATGATGTAAAACATTTATATTTAAAAAAATCATGCAGCATGGATACCTGTAGCTTGCGCCAAGCCGTCAAAAATTAAATAGGTATAACATGAAATAATATATTTTTTATGACCGGTTTATGCATAGGCTGCCATCTTTTAAAGCACATGATTTTTTATTTATAAATAGTTTAGAGTCTTGGATCATGATATATATAAGGATCCCAATCATCCAATCCAAATATGATATCTCTCTCTCTCTATATATATTTTATAGTAATTTTTAAGAATACAAATATACATGGACACTTAAGAATCCTAAGTCTATGATTTATTATCATCAAAAATTAAATCAAATTAATGATGACCACGATGATGATAAGTCTTTGATTATTGGACCTATTATTTTTTATTATTTACATGTCAATCAGGAGGGGTGGTCAACGAAACATCCTCGATACACGAGGCATAATTAATAATGGGAATCAGAAATGTTAGGATTGTGGAGATGTTTGAGAATGTTCGAGATGGTGGGATTTCGGATGGAGAAGGAAAGAAAACTCCAACATTTCATATTCTATTTCTATTTTTTCCTTATTTTTATACTAAAAATACTAATAATATCTAATAACTTGAATTATAGTTAGAGTGCAAGATACAATGCATGGATTTAAGTTTTACACGAGGGCATACCGCTATGTCAACTCAAAAACTTGGGGAGTCCAATTAACTTGGCTAAGTTTGTTGAGTAGATTAAACCATACCCTGATTCTTTATGAACCGAATACAACATATCTCATCAAGCCATGCACCAAAAGAGGTGAACATAAAAGATGCTTAAAAATTGAAAATATTAATGATAAATCACTCAAAGAGGTAAGATAGCTGATAATACCATTTTTACCCGTTGCTTAAAAATTGAAAATATTAAAGATAGATAGCTAATAATATGATTAATTAATTAGCACATGCCGAAAGTCCAAATAAAATAAGACCATGAATCAACTCAATCCGAACCATTCTTTTTTTGATGTCATCCGTCAAAACTGGGACCCCTACAAAAATTGCAGCGCATTCGATCTCCAGGACATAAGTGCAATTAAAATAAATTCACTATCCAAAATAGACAGCAAAACTCTCTCCTGCCGTCGCGAGAAATTTATTTTCAATTCAATCAAAGAAACGAAACGGAAAATTAAAGGAGTGTAATTAAATACGAGAATTCCAAAAGAAGTCCAAGAAGCGATCCGGTTGTGGGTCTACTACCCGGGCTGTCTATATGGATGGGGGGGTTTCTCCTATCCGAGAGGCAACTCGACTTGCTTGCTAAGATGCGGTAAGAAAAAGAAATATGACCATTAGCGGTACAAACTTTAGGAAAAAAAAAAAAAGGAAATTAATAAGAAGCTAATTGCCTAGAGAATTTGGGACAGCATGAACAAAAATAAAAAGGAAACAAGAGCGCCATCCATATACACCTTGCATATATGGAATACCAAAGCCCCCGTGTGCTGTAGCCTAAAAAAACCGAGTCTCCGGGCAGCTGTACAGCCGTTTGCTCTCCATCAAGTGGAGCAAATTGACCGACATGTCCGTACCTATTGGCACGAATTAAAAAGTAAACGAACAAATGAATGAATATCACTAAGATGGTAGCGCAGTTGGTGGGTGCTTTACTCTTCGTCCCCCGATCATGGGTTCGAGGCTTGAGCTTGTGGGTTACTCGATTAAATCCAGAAATTTTGACCTGCTCACCTTCGGGTGGTAGGGGGTTTAAATCCAGGAATTTTGACGTACTCACCTTCAGGTGGCAAGGAAGGCAATTTTTATCGACCCAAGTGGAGTGGGTTTTACCCGATCCATTTATATATGGGGCGGGTATGGATTAAGAATATTTGCTATCAATTGCTTAATGAGTATAATAGAATGGTTCCTAATGCTTGCTCTTCAGGTGCTTCATCTGCTATGATAGAGGCTACTCAATCAAAGAAAAATGACTTCTTTTCTGGTTTTAATTTATTTGTTAGTAGTGACAACAAGGTTGAGAATGTGAAAGTAGAGTTGGATCACTATATTGAGGATGGTGTGCTTACAAGGACCGTAGATTTTGATATTTTAGCATGGTGGAAAAATCAGAGAATCAAGTATCCTACTTTGCGGTTGATTGCCAGGGATATTCTAGCTATTCCTGTATCAACAATTGCTTCAGAGTCAGCTTTTAGCACAAGTGGCAGATTGTTGAGCCCACACCGCAGTAGACTTCAGTCCAAAACATTGGAGGTATTGATGTGTGCACAAAATTGGTTATGGACTGAACTTAAAGGTAAGTAGAATACTTGTTCATTCATTAAATTTATTTTGTTATTTATGGTATATATTATACTTTATACATTATTGAATCATGGTGCTTATTTTTTCTTTTTTATATTTTTTTAGGCTCATTTGTACCATTACAAGGCAGCACAATTCACACAATTCTAGATGATTATGATGATAACGAAGAAGAAGATTTGGAGATGGATCATGGGAAAGATTGACAAAGTGAAGAAGTTTTTATACAAGCACTTGTTTTCTAGGAAATAATATATTTGTGTTGTTTCTATTACTCTTTTTGTTATGTGTTTTCAGTGTTTGTATGTTTTGTTATGGGACTTGCCTTTAAGTAGAATGTTTTGTTGTGAAGAATTTAAAAATGCTATTTTATATGCATGGCAATCAGTTAATTTCAGTATTTTTTAATCTTTTTATCTGTAATTTATATGTTGATCTGGTTATAAGTTGTTATATGATTATGCCTGGTTGAATGCAGGATTTGTAAGATCCTAAATCTGGTTGATTATGCCCGGTTCCATGCCCTTTTTGAAAGCTTGAGATGACAGTATTTAAAGATCATTTAACCAATCTTAGGTGTCCTTTGACATTTAGGTTTTCAACTAAAGGCGGTCTTACCATTCTAGCAACATGGTTGAGCCAAGCAGCTCGTGAAGAACAAACAACCGTGCTTCTTGTCATTTTTAAGGTTCTTATTTTTATTGGTGCCATTTTTTTGTTATTTTTTATATGGTACGGTTCCTCAGCTACAATTTTGTTTTTACCCAGGTTCTCTGTCACCTGCCACTACATAAAGCTTTGCTAGTACAAATGTCTACTATCTTGCAAACTGTTAACAGACTACGATTTTATAGGACATCAGGTGTGTACTTATCGTTCTAATTAAGACAACATCAAATTTTTACCTTCAAACTTAGCTGCTGATTTCTTGATAATTTTAGAAGTGCTATTCTTTATTTCTTTCCTTTTGTTTGATAACTTGCACTATTGTGATAAATGTTTATACAATTGGTGTTATCTAAGCATTCTAAGATGCCTGACTTGAAAAGTTCTCAACCATTCCCTAGCTATATTATTTACTACTTCTCTTGTTTTCATTACTCCCTCGATCATTGATGTTGCTGAATGACCTGAACAGGCCAGTCCAATTAGTTTTGCCACATAGATTACTATGTGGTGGTTAATCACAAGAGTTCGAGAAAGAAATTAATTTACAAATTGTACGAAGAAATTTGCTCAAGTTTTGATTGACTTTGGTTGAAAATAATTGAAGGATCCATGCATTACATGTCATCGTAACAAAATGAATTCGATTGTGTTTCACCATGGAACACTGGTCTGTTTTAAAAATTACTACCGTAAGTTATACTGCTGAGAGCAAATCAGTATACTATGGTGGAAAGTTAAACCGAACCTTTGCAAGAGAGATAAGGGAGTATTTTTCTTATAAGCTTTATATAGCTATGGATCATATTGCTGGCAACTACTGGACATTTAGATTTTAAAGATAGGAAAGACATATCACCTTAGCAGGATTTCTCAAGGCTTCATGCTCTGTTGGGTTTAGCATGGCTCAAACCAGTCTTGAATGAGCAAGAGATCATATGTTGAATGATGCTATAGCAATAATTTTGAGTAAAGAGATCTGCACAGTGAGAACTATCATATATCTAATGGAGGGACATCCAAATTTATCATGGATTAGTAGCATATGTCGCATGTCTAACCATCATATGGCCTTCTGTTGTATAACATTTTTGTCTGCTTAAATTTGAACCTTCTTCCTAAATGAATAATTTGGGAACTTGAAAGCTTTGTTAATATGCTGTCAGAGATGATTGTTGATCGCTTTGATCTTTGACACTGAAAAGTCTATTGACCAATGCAGCTACTTTGTTATCACTAGGGAAGAACCATGGTACAACTTTATATCGTGTGATGCACTAATTTACAAAATCCTCTTATTTGTGCCCTGAGAATTGTCTGACATGAAGTTTGACTATCTTTACCATTCAAACTGATGTCCCGTTTCCATCTCTTATTCCCCTCCATTGATTTATATACTACTAACTTGAGTCTTTGATCCATTCCTTCTTGCATATCGCATTGTGTGAAATATTTAGTGAACTACTGCAGTTTTCTGTAATTGTAGGTGAAGCTCATTAAAATTGCTTAATTCATGTAGCTTACTATAGGTCACAGCACCTGGAACTTTTAGTTTTAATTCCTGTCTACTGCAGTGATAGTGTTATTTCTCAATTTTTAATTAACCGGTACGGAGGTCTGAGGTTCAAATATCCGACCCGGCCCAATTAAAAATACCCGACCCGACCCGATCCAAATAAAAATACCCGGTTCGACCCGATCCAAATAAAAATACCCGATCCGGTTCTATCTACGCAGAAATACCCGACTCCGACCCGATATTTTTTAACCCGACCCGAAACGGGTATGGGATGGATTTTTTTTTTGACGGGATGGGTATGGGTTTTGGATGACCCGACCCGTTGACATCCCTATCGGATGGGAAGGGTACACGGACTAAATTGCGGTCCGAATCGAACATGGGCTGACAGGTTGGGAGCTTAGTGGGGTTTACCTCCCCCTTCCTTTTCGTCCTACCAAAAAAAAAAAAAAAAAAAAAAAAAAAAAAAAAAAAAAAACCAAATAAATGAATATTAATTAAAAAAAGATTGCATTTCGTTGCATTAAAAATTTCTTGCTCTATCAAGTCTTGGACTTGTTAATTCACAAATGGACTACTCTATCATGCTTCATTCATTATAATGCCAGACTCCATGCTAGTACCTATCATATTATAATGATGGTATATTCGGTACGAGGCTGATTGATATATATCAAGTATCCGATGTGTCTGTATTGCATATCCATTTAATATTATTAATATTAGCTGATATGCATAGGTACCGATCGATTGGTACAATAAATAAATGTTGCATTCTGGAGTAGTCCACTAATTAAATTTTTTCAGTTCTATTTTACACGTTCATGCTGAATAACAAGATAACGAAGTTCATTTGTAGATTTATTGTATGCATAGGAATCCGCAATTTTTTGAAACCATAATCGACGGACCCTGATAATTAAGCTCGAGACCTGTCAGGCAACTAGCAACTAAACAAAGTGCCCGGCCACTGGCTCTTCGAGATAAGAGTCGTACGTGAGATTCCGGATGCCTCTTGCTTGCCCACGATTCTAGTAATAAGACAAGAATGCTATTTTAGGGCTGAATGTGAGCGGTATTTCCAGAGCCTTTATATTACTATTAGTGCAGGGCACGTAGTTTCATTCTCGTGGTCAAGATTTGGTTTCCTCGCTAAATTAAATACATCATAGTTTTCTTTTCTTTTTCTTTTTTTTTTTTTATGAAACAAAAGGAGAGGAGAGGATGAATACATTATAGTTGATCCAACCATGCGGTAACACAAAAAGAAATGTTACGTACGGATCATGGCACTCGTCTAATGTCAAACTTCCTTGACTTAACCAAGCATGCATGATCCTACATGAGCTATAATGGATATAACGAGATTTGTTACCAAGTCAGGATGGATATAACGGAAATAACTGAGCAATTGTTTTTCTTATAGTAAATGTAGACAGCATGGGATATATTTTCATGCAGTAACAGAATGCTTTTACGCTTACTGCAACCAAGTTATTATGAAAAAATTAGATCAGAATTTCATACTAGCATTTATCTAGCTGCACTTAAATAATCTAAATCATCTCAATGGTGTCCTTGACTACTTTTCGATTTCAAAGATTTTATAATCAAAAATTCTCAACCTTCCATTTATAACGCTGTTTCTAAATGGAAATATAAAGCAATCTTGATGAGTTCATTTTACAAAACTGGTGAAAACTAGAGATTAACAGCTTTCATGCATTTGATGAACAAAAGAAATCTATAATTTCAAATAATAACCACAAGAAAGAGGTCCTGAAGTCCTCTAACTTAAAACAAAGCAAGGATTTCAAAGAAAATGATGAATAACAGAAAACTATGACAAACATAACAAGAAATATGCATATCATGGTTTCTGAGTGATACGATGAATCAAAAAATGCTGTAAAAGGTGTGATTGTACCAAGTTCTCTCTTACATGCTTAAAATATGCTCGCCAGCCTCGATTAGTGATATCTTCGCCAAGTCTTTACAGGTTGGATAATGCAACTTTGACAAGTCTTCGGAGACAAAGTCATGCAGCGCTGCAGCAACTTCCACACCGGTTGGACCACCACCATCCACCAACAATGACGAAGTGTAGATTTTTCCTTTTTCTCTTCTTCACTAAGGTTCGGAAGACTGGCCTTTTCAAAACAATTCATCAAAACAATTCATCCTCTATTTCCTGCACAAGGATGTTTTTACTTGAAGATGAATTTTGCAATTCACGAGGGAAAATCACAAATGCAGCTGATGCTGCGTAAAACAAGAAACGATGGCATATTTTCTTGGAGTCCGGTCCACATAGGAGCCGTTATGCGGAACGCGCCAGCTCTAATGCTAAGTTTGCGCGGGACGGATCCGATCAAGATTTATTTTTTTGCGGGTCGAATCGTCGGTCATTAAAAAATAATCCTGGACTAGATTAAATCTAATTTATTTTTTAAAATTTATTTATTTTTTATTCAAATAACCTTTTTTTTATATATATTTTTCTTTTTTTTATTCATTTTTTATCTTTTTTTTATACTAATAAACCCATACTCTTTTTTTTTCACTTTTTTTTTTTCCTGGCTTGAAGTCGGCATTGGGAAGACGGCGGCTCTCCATCTGCAACGGTGGCGGGGGAGGTCTTCGACGGGGATTCCGGCGGGCTCTCCATCAGCAACGGTGGCGGAGGAGGAAGACAGCGGCTCGAGAAGATGGCGGTGCGGGCTCTCCGACGGGTGACAGACATCATGGCGAGCGGGCGTCGGCGTAGCATCGCGAGCAGAGACGCGGAGCGGAGGACGGATGGTTGGAATCCATCAAGGTGGTGGATGTCGGTCTGGCCATGGGCGACTCCAGGCAGGAGATTCGGCAGCGATGGATCCAACGGGATCCGATCGTGGTGCGGCCGAGCAGTGGTTTTCTCACGGACAGAAGGGAGCGGCGGCGATCTGGAAAATGGTGGTCGGGCGGAGTAGGATGGCGGCAAAGTCAGGGAACAGCAGCGATGACGGGCGGTAGGGTAGTTGGCTCGGTCGAGCGGATCCGGGGAGATGTTCGATGGTTGATTCTTGGACGGATCTCTGCACGGACGAACGGAAACGAGAGAGGGTCACTCCCTCGATTTGGTCGGCGAAAGGCGATTCCAGTTGGGAGAAAGAGGATGCAGAAAGGATCGCTGATGGCACTCGGAAAGCAGGGGAATGGTGGTGTCGAGGGTAGCGGGTGGCTCGGCACTGTGAAAGCTTTCCGGTGTTTGGCGGAAGCGGGATCGGGATCTGGTCGAAAATAGGGAGATTTCAAAAGGATCCTCGAAAGTTTTGAGCGACGGAAAAATTAGAATAAGAAGTAGATGACCAGAAGAAAAGAGAAAGAAAAGTTTGGAAAAGAAAGAACTAGAAAAGAAAAACAAAAAGAGACCAGGAGAAGAAAGGAAGCAGAGAGGAGAGCAGTCGGAGGAAGAGTATCAGAGAAAAGAAGAAAGAGAGGAGGGGGAGGAGTCGGGACATACCCAAGCTCTTTTCTCAATAAATTCTTCACTTCCTTCTTTTATTCATGACAAAACACACCTTAAATAGAACCTCCAAGAGATCCGAACAAATCCTAAAACAGCTGATAAGATAAATCCTAAAAACAAATAATCAAATTAAACAACCGAATCAAATCCTAAAACAACGATAAAACTAATCCTAAAATTTCAAGATATCCCAATCTCTTGTACACCGTAGAAATAAAATATTATATTCATCCTACTCCGAGATTTGTGTACTTCAGGATTTGTACTGCACCGAAATATGTGCTCATCGACTATAGGATCTTGGGTCCCAGGGTTTGGGCTGGGTTGGCTTCAGATTCTAGGTTGGGCTGGCTTCAGGTTTTGGACTGGACCGGGTTTCAGGTTATGGACTGGATTTCAGATTTGATCTGGACTACTTCAAATTCTGGACGAGTTGATGTCGTTATCAAGCCGGCCATTAAGTTTCTTCGAAACTATATAACAATGGCATAACTTGGACTGAACAGAACATCTACAATCAGCTAACCACAAATCAGATGATGCCGTAAAGGACTGATGGAAAGGCATATCACAGCGAGAATTTGCACAACATACAATGGCATGCGAGGATCCAATAACTTCCCATCTCTCAGTATGATGAAAACCATCTAATTCTGAAGTACAGGTGTCATATTTGCTCATAGTAACAAACACTAACACACCGGGCTATCATTTTGTGCTAAACATAGAGAACCACGTAGGAGTATCACTTCTTTCTCCTTCTGGAGGGAGAATATCGAATAGAAATTTTTTTATTTGCTGACAACCGGCAGGCATGTACCTCAAGAAAATGACAATGCTCCACCACACCAGGGGTGTTGAATGTATTCGTCCTGGCTCCAACAGCAAGGACCAGGTAGTCATGATCGACTGCAAATTCGCCATTTCCATCCATGTTCGTTCCTCTATCACTTCGACAGTGAACTTCATTATTTATCGGACTCTATTTTACGGTTCGAAGTCTAGTCCGGTATATTTAAAATTTGATCTGAAATTCGAACTGATTCCGGATTGGTCCGAAATTTATTGAGCTAGTCCAGTCCAGCTCAGATGATGAGATTTGGGCCGGTCCAATTCTAGCCCTATATCGCACCAAGTAAAATGGTAACTGTGATGGATTATGGATATCTAAATAAGGACAGTCATGTCCATTTTCTTGTCTCTTCCTGAGGGTCTATAGTCACGGAAAGTTCTAATTCCAAATCTTCAAATATGAACTGCGTCGGTACTTTCATCAGGTTTAGCCACCTACAGACGTTATTTTCCCTTCTAGAATGTGTAAAAAGCCTTGCAGCACGGGTTCGGGTTGCATCTTTTGCACCAACGAATGATCATTCCTTTATCACAGTGTAATCATTCGATCAAGTATTGCGCAGCTTTCAAAGCACTTCAATCTTTTTCCCGCATCCATAACTTATATCACATGATACTTTGAAGGATGTGCGATTCAATAATTAGTGCCTCGAAAAAAAGACCAATTATTCTTTGGTGCGAAAAGATAGATACAACATCGCAGCGGTGCAGCGCAGCTCCACTCCCCGGTCACAGCACCTGCATGCGGTGATTGTTAGGATGGTACACGGGACCAACCTACACCCACGTGACACCGTGTACCTGGGTGATGCGAGCGGAGAACATGGTGGTGCTGGGTAGCAGCACTCTTTAATATAACAACAGCCTCTCCCAGCAGCACTCTTTAATATAACAGCCTCCTCCAAAAATGGTATAACTATACTACTACTCTCATCATACTTCCCAATCTATATACTTCCGTGCAAAAGTTAGACGCTTTGGCAGAGAGATCAAATGTAATATTAGTCCAATATCCAATATACATTTTTTCCCTAAAATAGTGCTACAATGACATGATGGACAACAATAATTACTACAAACCAACTTCTAAACAAGGACTGCAAAAGGTAAAAGACGAAATATGCTATACATAATTGAACGGTGTAATCTGCTACTAACCCTTCATGCATCTAACTCCGTCCACATGGAAATTGCAATTAACTAGTTATAAGTAATGTTTTGTAGGAAATAAAAGCTCGGGTATAACCTTCATCTGAGATATGATCTATCAGAGAATGGAAACCTATCGTAACCCATCTTCGATAGTTGACAATATCGAACCTATCTTGTGGCGTAATCAAACAAGCGAGTGGCAGGTCAGCTATTGGGCTGGGCCTGGATGAGAAGACTATTAAGAATCTCCCAGAGGTCAGGAGGCCTGAAAATATATAACCCGGCCTGCAGTCCAGCCCACTACCGGCATCGATATTTGATGGGAAGCTACTCCCCCTGCATGATCATAAAGCACGAGAATGCTGAGCGTGCTGAATCCATGGGGAGGTAATCATTTTCCCATGTGGTTGATATCTATTTCATTAACTAAAGGTGATATCTGATACCACTCGAGAACCATGCGGATGATGCGCTCATGAGAAAATTAATGAACTGAATTTTTTTCTCCATCTCATTGATAAACTAGTGTCAAAGTAAATCACATTTGATAGAGATTATCGATCAGATAAATTCTTTTAATTTTCGTGCAAATAATATGAAGCTTGCCCAAGCAAATTCTTATCAAGAGCATCTCCAACTCTCATTCCATATCATCAACGGGTCGAGATATACGTTTTGCGAGATAACAGAATTCGCCTTCCTTCGCACGAATTCACCGTTCGATCACCCACTTGTTCACCATGAGAGCCGTGCAGGCAGATGGATGGAGTTCGAGGTGCTTTGAGATCTGCATAGTGGCTGACCCTACGGTAGATCATTGTGAAGGAAGGTGAATCCTTCTTTCATGCGAAAGATGCAGCCCGGATCGATCCATCATGAAAAATATGTTGGTCCATGTTTCCAACAAAACTTTTTTTTTTTTTTAAAAAAAAAAAAGCAAACTCTCGGTTGCTGGAATTTCTATACAAATGTCGTATTATTCGTGAGCAGCTTGGCAGCAATCACAAAACACTAAAAAAGAGCCTCTTCTTCATCCAGTTCCCAAAACTTTTTCAAAAGACAACATGTAGCAATAGCTCCGGCAAGTCGCGTTCTTTTTCATGGATCGATAATAAGACAACAATACCCACACCGACTCGAATCCTTCCTTGACCATTCAAAAACACTAAAATTAATCATGGCACACGTTTGACTTACAAAAGAAAACCAACCCCTATTCTTTACTAACTCGTATAAATTAAAAACTTTCTTCTTATTTTTTAGAAAATATATATCTGCTTATCACAAGTTCCACCAATCACGGTAAACAAAAAGTAGAAAGGAAAATTGGAAAAATACCCGGGATTCTTATACCTTGGAACAACGCAAGGAAACAATTTCAAGACATGCTAAAGAAATCCAGGTCCAAAACGATCAAACAAACACAATAACTCATGAGACCTGACACATGAAAAAGAGAGAAGGGGAAAAAACCTGACCAAATTGCGGAAAACTATGAACAAACCCACAGACGACGTTTAGAGTTTCAAGAAAAGTTGACAGAGAAGACCAAACATACCCGACGGCGAAGATAACAAGCAGCTTCGAGAATTTGGGCTTCCGATGGAACGCCTCGAAGAAAGACAACGGGAACCTCATCGTCCCTCCTCCCAGAAGAGATCCTCTTCTTGATTCCAAGAAAAAATAAAATAAAGAAATAAAAGGAGCAAGGGAAGAGACGAGAGCTGAGAGGGGAGGGTATGACAATTTTAGTGCTAGGAGGGTGTTTACAGGGGCGTCCACTAATTTTTTCAGTTCCTCGGCTCTTTTTTTTACTGGCTTATAAATGCATCCCATGTCCCTGGGAGGTGCACCCATCTTGCATCCTAGCCGGTGCCAGATTGTTGGGGAATTGGGTCCAAGGAGAGTAAACATTTTTTGAGAATTTGGTGTGTAGTCCCCGGGAGGTGCACCGATCTTGGATGCTAGCTGGTGCCAGATTGTTGGAGAATTGGGTCCAAGGGGAGTAAACGTTTTGAGAATTTGGTGTGTATTTATCACCTGACGTTTTGTGGTTTTTATGGCAAAAGAAGTCCTGCCGAGTCGCGGAGAACAAAGAAAACGGCAGGGTTGCCATGCGGGGAAGAGTTTTAAAAAGGACATGAAATTTTTGTACCAACACGTTTCACCCTGCAGATAGATGAGTAATGGGTCCCGCAGATGGTATGGTTGATGTGATTTGGGTTTGTTTTGGGGAGCACAGACCAGGTGTGTGGAGGACAAATCGTTTTTTTAAATAATATAAAGTCGCACATATGTATGCGACTTCACCTGCAACCTTTTTTATTTTTTTTTAAATTTTAAATTTTATTATATTATTTTAAATATTTTTAATTTTATTATATTTTTTAAATATTTTATATATTATAAATTTATTATATTATTTTAAATATTTTAAATTTTATTGTATTATTTTAAATATTTTATTATATTATTTTAAATATTATTATATATTTTTTTAAAATTTTAGTAGATTAAGATTTAATTAAAAAAAGAATATTTATGGGGGTGCATATGTTCAATAGTATATTTACGAGGAATTTTTGATTTAATTTTTAAAATATTTTTGTAAATGATGGATAGAATTCGTCTATCCGATTTCGAATATTTAATATTGAAATCGTCTTTCGAAAAATGAATTCAAGATGAAATTTGTTTATCCAAAAGATAATTTCAAATATTGAAATCGTCTTCCTGTAAAATGATTACAGGATTTTGCTGCTACCGTTCCGTTTCTTTTGAAATCAACTTTCAGACCAAAATCATTTTTCCAAATGGTGTTCCGTTTCTTTTGAAATCAACTATCAGACCGAAATCATTTTTCCAAATGATGGTTTCGTATTCACGTTTCCTTTATTGTTCTATGATTTCGTATTCACGTTCCTTTTCTCAATTCTACGTATCCGAATCCAGTACCATTTCAGCAAAAAATTTGATTACAGTGCCATGTCGGCCAAGATACTTACCTTGATAAATAAATAAAAAAAAGAAAAAAAAAGAGAAGATGTAATTTAAAAAAAAAGAGAATATGCGAAAAAAGAATATGCAATCAATACTTTCTTGATATAATCGTTGACTACAGGATTATTAGAATGGTTATCCTACACCAAACCAAAAATGAGGCATGTTCTCTCATTTCCTATTATTATTATCATTACTCATCAAAAAAATACAAGAATGGCACCCGTGTGTTGAAGGAAATATTTATGAAGGAAAAAACTTTCTTTCTACGTATTGAGAAAAATATTTGTGAAAAAAAAAACACTCTAAAATAATTAATAACTTTCTAAAATAATTTTTTTAGAAAAAATATTTTTCGAAAAAAATTTATAATTAACAACTTCCTAAAATAATTAACAATCTTCTAAAATAACTTTATTTTTTTTTGAAATAGTCAATATTTTTTTGTCAAAAAATAATTAAAAAGACTTTCACTCGAAATCGATATTATTTGAATTTTTTATTTTTTAAATTAGTTAATGACTTTCTAGAATAATCTCTTTTTTTATTCATGGATAATAATTTCTCGATATTCTTTCTAAGATAAGAAGAAGAATCCTGCTCTAATTCAAATTTATTTTAAACTTTTTTTAAAAAAATTCTTTTACATGTGTGGACTTTGTTAACGGCTTCTGCAAATAACTCTAAATTCATTTGTTTTGTGCATGGTCTTTAAACAATAATTTTTTTTCCTAAAATAACCAAGAAGTAAAGAAAAATGTTGTTGAAAAAAAAAAAATTCTAATTAACTTTAACACATTTTCATAAAATAATTAATAAATTTCTAAAATACCTCTAAATTTGATTTTTTTAATAAAAGAATTATGAAGAGTTTTATTTAAATTTGAAATTTATTTTAAGTTTTTCAATTGTGTATATAAAAAAAATTATTCATGAAATAAAAAAATTTGAAATTAACTTTAACACAGCTTCCTAAAATATTTTTTAGTACTCATTTTTTTTCCCTCTACATTGATGAAGACAAAGTATTAGACAACAATGTTAAGCCCGTGACCTCTCATATCCCTCGTATCTCCACGGTTATCTGGTCTATTTTCATAGTTGTACAATTCCTTTTCCATTTATTTAGAGCTTGGTACGCTCTTATCTATCCATGATCATTAGGATCTATTTCTATATTTGTATATTTTATAGTCATGAACAATTTTCGTGATCTATTTCTATATTTCTGCTCCCTGTAATTATTATTAACTTCTATTATTGTATATACTATATATATATCATATTTGTCATGGGATTTGTATTTCTAGAAATTATGGTATTTATATTATATGAGATTATATATACGCATGTGTATGTATATTCATGGAATACATTAGAAAAGATTTAGTTATTCTTCCCAACCAATTTTCCCAGTAAGTTGTTGGCAAAAAGAATATTAGCTAAGCAAGGATATATGCTATTGCTTATGTTAAATTGAACATTTCCTCGAAAGGTATCAACAAATTTCATGCATACAAGAGTTCAATAACTATAAGACGAAAATATGGCTCAGATGAGATGGTGCATTGGTAATGAAGCTTAGGAAGGCAGAACATTGATGGCTTAAATATTAGAAATATATCCTTTATTTGATATGAAGGATATATTAGAAGAAGGATAGGTACAGAAGAAAAGATGGACGAAAGAGAAGATTTGTTTGATGAAATATGGAAGGATGTATAGAAATAATTCTCTCCTCTATTTAGTATAGAAAGAATAAAAGAAAGGATGGCCGATATTTATATGATATTTTTTATTAAACTATCTTTTGATAAAAATTATTATTATTCTCAATTTATAATATTTATGTATAATAGAGAAGTAAAAAAATTTATAATCTATATAATTTATAATTATATAAAAAATATATAAATATTCAATTTTAATTTAGTTTAACTTAATAAATGGTTTTATAAATTAATTATCAATGAATTAATTTACTTTTATACATTAATTACATAAATAATTAATTTATAATTTAATTTAAATAGTTCAATAATTTTATACAAATTGTGAATTAAAAATAGTAAATATAAATTAAAAAATATAAGATAATTCTAATTATTTAATTATAATTATAAAAAATATTTGCTAAAATAAAAATAATTAGTAATAAAATTTAATACTATAGCATCGATAGTATAGATAAAATAAAAAATATATAAATAATACTAATGAAAAAGTGAAAAAGTATTATAGTTTTGTTAAAAAATTAATGAGAGAATTTTTTCAATGCAAAAATCTACCTCTCATATGCTTCATCCTTTCAATTGGGAGGATGCAAAATGATAGGCCTGGATAGATTGGCAATCCCTTATTTTAATCCATCATTTCTAAAAATTTTTGAATTAAATGGTGGATAGAGACTTTCCATCCTTTTAATCACATCCATGCTCACTCTCATGATACTGAGCAAATCTAAGATCGGAATTCTAAAAATATTTTGGTCACTATAAAGAGGCTGGTACATAATATTTAACCTTTTTTTCATTTTTACAACACATATACTTGCAACCCTTTATTTTATTAGAAAGTCTCATCATGTTTCTTTGCTTGGATTTACTATATATATATAAGTCAGTGTGTCAACAAGGTGTTACATTAGCCATGAGGCTTGTTGTAGGTTCGTAGATCTTCGATGGTTTGCTATAGCACCAGCAGGTCCCGTCGTCTTCTTCGATGAGATGGGTGGGCTCCTCATGGGCAAGTACCTACAAGAAATCCCTGGCCTAGAGTCCAGTGAGAGATATTTCGATACTCGAGTCAATAGAAAAATCAGAAAGGCAACTGCAGCCGAAGCTGTGTGCACTGAAGAACAAGCTAAGCATAGAGCAAAGTTGTTATATTGTACCTAGCTAGGGGTGCCCCTTATCCATTTATAAGGAGTGGAAAATTTGCTTTCCATTTATGGTACCCAAATACCGTTAGGTACAGCGGGATACCATTAGGATAGTTGGGGTAGTTAGGGAGGTTACATTCTGTTGAGGAGTTGGTTGATAACCGAATATGGTAATCTATTATGAATTCCAGTTGAGATAGTAGAAGATTGTTTGCTACCTACTTTGGTCCGGGTAGGAGTAGGTATGGAGCCGAGTAGGTGTTCGAGGATCAGGTAGCTTAGAGATCACAACCCGGGGCCGAATGGGAATATGATAGTGTATCAAAGGTGGGGAGGTGCTCTGGCTTCTCGTTGGGGGCACAAACTTCTCGGAGATGAGTAGATTATGCCCACAATAATTGCTCTCCACTTCCGAGTCCAGAATACTGTAGACTTATTTGTCGCTTCTAAATGAAGGGAGTCATTATCTTTAGTGCTAAGGTAGATCTGTGTCATGTCATTATTAAATGTTTTGTTGGGAGTCACCCGATTGATTCGACAATGATGGAGAGAGGGACTATGGTCTAGTATTTGAAAAGACTATGTCATGATTTCTTAAAATGGCTAGCGATTGACCATATCTTCCTTAACAAATGGGGACATGCCATGTGGCCTAGTTGCAAGTGTCCATTAATAATATGCACATGATTTAGAGCCATGTGCTGGTTAATTGCTTATCTTCCCAAAGAGTCACCAATAAGGAGTGGGACACATGTCATCATCTGGTAGACTCAACCATTACGAGGGCTTGTATCTTGGCCATTACATTAAAGTATAAATATGAACCCCCTTCCATTGTTGCAAGGATTGCTAGCTTCATTAAGCAAAAGGCAAAAGGGAAGAAGGAAGAGGGAGAAGCAGGCTTAATCTGGACTAGCTTCCAGTAGGCTTCCTTCTTTAAATCTCTAGGTTAGAGCCCTCTTCTCGAGTTCTTTTAGGATTTTTTAGGTGCATAAGGCTTCTCAGGGTCCTTAATAGAACCGCCATTGGTAATTTCTGTCGCAACTTAGAAACCTTTAAATCCTTTAGTTTCTTCCCTTTCTCTGTTTTTTGCTCGACTTCTTTTTTCTCTTGGCTTCACCTTTGTAATCGAGATATCTTTTGAGAACAAGAGTTACTCGGTAAGTAATATTTTGGGATTGCAAGGATCTGAGGGCTCCTCTCCCTGAGGAGTTACCTCCCCTACTCAGAAGGGGGCTGCTTCTCCTACTTGGGAAGAAGTCAAGGCTGCCTCCCTTGACTCAGGAGGTGTCGAGGCTCCCTTTCAGGAGGTGGTTCGGGCTAATTGGTTCGCTAGTCCGGATGTTCCTCAGTTTCTATCCAGTTCTTTGAGTACCATCTCGATGATAACCATGGAAAAGATTGAGAAGTTATGATATCAAAACTATTTTTCCAATAAAATCCATGCCATACTTTCTTGTTCCAGAAATCGAGTGACTTTGGATTTGCTCGATTGTATCGCTTTGTAATGAGAAATTTTTTTGAGCAAGTTTTTGGTTTCCTCTTCATCCTTTCTTCAAGAATATCCTCAACTTCTACGTGTTGGCTCCAACTTAGTTAGTCCCGAACTTGGTTAGGATCATAATTTCTTTTATAGTTCCTTATCGTATGATCGAAACCGAGTCGAAAAGATCCCTTTTCATTTTGAAAAAGCACTCGATGATTAGGAATTGGTGATGCTTTGTTTCTCGCCTGCACCGAACCATTATCAAAGATCTTTCCGCCATCCATCATTAAAAACATAGATTCCTTTTTGTTCATCTCCTTTCTTTCAAAATCAAATCAGTCTAGGGGGAGCCTTATAGAAAATCGAATAAAAATGATAAAATCCTTACTACTAATAAGGAAGACTATTTGAAACTGACAAACATGGTAGTTCCTAAATAGAAGAAATTATTATCAGAGCAGAACTTCTATGATGTAGGACTCAGTCCCATAATGGTTCAAAGTAAGTTTTTGAATCAAATTTTTTAGTTCTTCTCCTATGATTTTTTTGTTAAGTTCTTTACTAGGCTAATTACAGGGATAAAGATTTTCAAGACCTACCTAAAGAAAGCCAAGGCAAAGAAGAGGGGTGCTGAGGAGGGAGTGGCACCTCCAATAAGAACAATAGTCATGAAGAAACCTTGAGTAGCTCTCGAGAGTCTTTTTGCTTTGGCTAGAGTTCCAACTGCACAATCGCCAAGAAGTCCAATTGGTGGAGCGGACGATGACGAGGTGGAAGTCATCCATATTCCCTCTGAGCTTAAGCCGGTTCCTTTTCCTAGATTGAGAACAATGACTATTGTACCGAGAAGACAAGGTTTGGTAGCTCGTACAGATGTGGAGAGGAAGGGTACGACCCCAATGACTCCTGGGGGGTCGAAAGAGGCCCCTAAAGAGGATGACTACTTTGAGATATCTGCCAAGGTTTTGAAGGATGCTTTGGCTATAAGGAGTAAACATTTAGCCAAGAAGATGCTGACGATGATTTGGCTTCTTCAAGACCATCAAGAGAGAAGGCATCACCCATTTGAGGAGAACATTAGATCCTTCTTTCCAGGCCTAATCAAGGTAAGACATTTTTTTCCAGGTTGAGTTTTCTTGTGTTGATTCCCAAGTAAATTACTTAAATTTTTTTTTTCTTGTAATTTACCCACAACATCATCCTAATTCAAGAGGGGCTCGAAGGCCTGGCTAAGTTTAGCCAAAAATTCAAGGACCAAGATGATACGACGAGAGCGAAAACCGAGGTAGCTGAAGAGCTAAGAAAAGCCTATGAGGCTAAGGAAGTAAAACCAATTGAGGATTTGCAATCTTTCCAAACCCTGAATCATAGACTAGAGGCTCAGGTGAAAGGGCTAGAAAAATGGTTGGCCACCGAGAAGGCATCCACAACCAAGCTCAAGATGAAGTTATCTGATTTTGATTCAATGAGGAGAACTACCAAGGAGAGAGTCGGAGTGCTGAAGGCTAAGGTGAAGGCTACCTAACTAGAAGTGGATAGGGTAGTTGAAGACTACAAAGGGTCTAAGTGTTTCAAGCTAGAGGTTGCTGAGGGTTGCATCGATTTCTACCACCTTGGATTCTCAGATTGCAAGAAAAAGGCAACATTGGCATTCTCTGGTTTAGATTTGAAAGACATCATCAAGTCTGATAAGGAGGGCAAGAAGGAAGAAGATGATGAACGCGAAGGAGCTAAGGGGCCGGACAAGGTCGGGACTGAGCAGATTGGCATTGGGATGGCACCAGGTACTGTTGTCAAAGAGGAGACAATGGAGGGTATCATAGCTAAAGCCATAATTGATGCTAGCATCATGGCCATCAAAGTGGCTGAGGGTCGGAATCTAGTCTGGGAGGATGTTCATAAGGAGTAAATCGATGCATCTTTTCAAATTTATTTTCTAATCGGCAAGTGCCCAACTATGTAATTACTCTTAAAATCTCAATGGGAGTGTCTTCTTTTTAATCTTAATGCCTAATTGCTTGAACGGTGTCCTCAGATAAAATGATGACTAACTATCATCAAATGTTTTGATCATCATGTTTGAAATTGACTTGTAGCAAAAGTTCCATCATCAGTATATTCTAAGTAATGTAGTCAGCATCTACTAGAAATAGATACATTGTTACCAAAATACTCCAAGTGATGTAGTCAGCGATTGATCCATTGTATATAATTTGCTAGCTAAGTCGAAACTGAGGATGTGCACTTTAACCATGAACGCTGACAATGCCAAGACTTGGCAAAGATCACAAAGTTCTTGAGTCAATGAAGTCATCAACCGAGCAGCCATATGCTGAGTAAGATGGGTTGCAGGTAGTCCAAAAAATGGTTACTACGATGGTCTAGGTATAGATAGTCGATTCCAACTAGACCATTTGGTAATCGGTCTTGATTCTACCAATCACCGGCTTCAATCAATGATTTTGAATATTAGCATAGCACTGTACGCCATTTTGAAAGGTGCATGGCTCTTGGGGATTTGAGCATTTATTCTCCGGGCAACTGCTGCCTTCGGCGTGTTGATAAGAGCCACATGTTAAATGGAGTTTGACCAGTAACCCTTGATGCAAACTTTAGGACCAATAATGAGTGAGGTGAGGTCTCCCAAGTGATGGCCTCCGTTGGCCATTCCTAGGGAGCCACATGTTGCTTTCTAACTGGCAAAGACGGGTATAAATAGGGGTCTTCCTCTTCAATATTTCTCTCACAGCTTCCTTAGAGTGAGAAAGAGTTTTCAAACATGGAGGAGGGGCCAACAGGGTTTGGCAAATGAAGTTTTGCTAAAGATAGGCATGTCGACGATGGCCGAAGCATCTAGGGAGGGGATGGAATCTGATGCAAATGAAATAGATGGGATGTGGAAGGCTGTAGCAGGCCAATGCTAGCTTGGAGATAAAAGGTAAGGATGCCAAAGGTGTCCTTGGAGATAATTTGACCTGGAATAGCCTCCTCTCCTAGAACAGCCTTCCCTCTGGAGGCTTCCAATCGGACGATCTCTTGAAAAATCCTTCAAGAATGAATTGGTTTTCCCAGTTCATTCTTATAAGATGTTGAGCACCGAGAAAGTATTCGATGTTAAGGGAAATTGGCCACGAGCTTGTCAGATGGTGAAGGGTTCTTAATTATGGAGAGTCCGCATAAGAAGTGCCTCGGAGTTGAAAAGCGATCGGACTTGAAGAATACACCTTTTGTAATATTTTTTTTGTTTATTCAAACAAGATCCAACTTTATTCTAGAGTTAAGTACTTGTATTGTAATCAAACCTTCTATTGTGTCTATTCTGATTAATGAAATTTTCTTCTTTCACAATTGTCATTGCTATGTTGTATGAATGCTTCTTTGGAGAAAATTTTACCAAGTGTTTTGGTCGACATAACCACTTCATCTTTTGACTAATATTCACATTTGACTTTTGCCAAGTGATGTGGCGAGACCGCTGACGTGGATAGCTGACGGGCACCACGTTAAGAGAAGCCGCCACAGCGGACGCCAAAGCGACGCCTCAATTCGGAGCACCTTATCGAGCTGAGCTGAGCTCCCTCAGGATAGCAAGTCGAGCCCAGTCCTCCGCCAGGTCGAGCTCGTGAGCTTGACGCCTAGGTCGAAGCCGCCCTCTGCCCTCCAGAGCGAGACCCTCGGAGGTTTGAGCCCTGCGGTCGAGGCCGAGCCAAGAGCTCGCCCACCGATGTGGAGCCTCTCCAAGCGCGCGCCCTCTGGACCGGGTCCATCCTCCGCCCTCCAGAGCGAGACCCTCGGAGGGTTGAGCCTTGCAGTCGAGGCCGAGCCAAGAGCTCGCCCCCCGATGTGGAGCCTCTCTGAGCACGTGCCCTCTGGACCGTGTCCATCCTCCGCCCTCCAGAGTGAGACCCTCGGAGGTTTGAGTCCTGCGGTCGAGGCCGAGCCAAGAGCTCGCTCGCCGATGTGGAGCCTCTCTGAGCGCACGCCCTTTGGACCGGGTCCGTCCTCCACCCTCCAGAATGAGACCCTCGGAGGTTTAAGCCCTGCGGTCGAGGCCAAGCCAAGAGCTCGCCCACCGATGTGGAGCCTCTACGAGCGCACGCCCTCTGGACCAGGTCCGTCCTCCGCTCTCCAGAGTGAGACCCTCGGAGATTTGAGCCCTGCGGTCGAGGCCAAGCTAAGAGCTCGCCCACCGATGTGGAGCCTCTTCGAGCGCCCTCTGGACCGGGCCCGCACTCTTCCCTCCTCCACCAAGGTGACGCATGAGCTCGGAGCGCCCAGACCGGAGCAGACTCTGCCGTCCCAGGATATCGGCGAGCCGCCCTAGAACCACGGAACGACGCCCCCCATTCCATCATAACTACCTGTCCGGCCGTACTTCCAGGGGATGGGCCAGCCAGAGAGCATGCACCCCTAGGGCTGCGTTCCCCGAATCGAGGCTCTGCCAAACTTTCTGAAATGAAGCAACCAGAGAAGATGTCAGAAGAAATGGAAGCTTTTCCTACCACCTATCAGGAAATGCGTCCCGTCCATGACCCGGAATCCTGCCCCATGCACCTGCCAACCCAGCAAGGATCCCGAGGCGGACTCCCAACGGCCAGTTTTCAACTACAAAGAATGATCGGCACCCCCAGAAGGGGGGAGGTAACAACAACAACAGAAAATCACACCAGTAGAAAAGAACTACAGTCCACCACCAACACAAGCGCAAGCTCGGCAAAGAGAGCGAAGTGCTACCATCAACACCACGGTCGAGGGAAAGTCACCGGGAAACAAGGAGAAGCGGTAGAACAGGGAACCCCTCTGTTCCCGCTATCACTCTCCCCCTGCTGCTTTTCTCCTTCACCGACACATCTTTCACTCCTAGTGCGGAGTCCATCAAGAGGGGCCCGACCAAGAGGATCTGTTTTCCTGGATCATCACTGACTTGATCGTCGGAGTGCCCCCACCGAAAATCCCGGTCCGGGTCACTAACCCCTGTTTCGCAGGTCCAGGAGCAGAGGACCACCAGGCAGCGAGAAGAGCGTACTTTGACGTAGCAGCTACGGGCCACGACGGTCTTGGCGGCAACACCAAGTATTTTAGTTATCGTAACCACTTTGTCTTCTGACTAATGTCCGACATCTAACTATCTAACTAATGTTTGGGATAAGGGTATTTGCCCCCCACTCCTGATCTCTAAAAGTGTTGTTAACACATCCACTTTTAGGATGAAGGGAGTAGAACTTGGGAGGTTCAGAAACCCGAATGAGGCAACGAATCACCGAGTGGCCGGAACATAGGGATTCAAAAGCCTGAATAAAGTGATGGATTGCCTAGTGGCTGAAGTCAAGTGGAGTGATGGGTCGCCTAATGGCCAGAGCCGAGTTGGATGATGGATCACCTAGTACCCGAAGCTGAGTTGGGTGATGGATCGCCTAGTGGCCAAAGCCTAAGATTTGGAAACCCGAGTAAGGTGATGGATCATCGAGTGACCGGAGCTTAGAGGTTTGGAAACTCGAGTGAGGTGATGGATTGCCAAGTGACTAGAACATGGAAGTTTGGAAACCTAATAGGGCGACGGATCACCTGGTGGCTAGAGCCGAGTTGAGTGATGGATCGCCTGGTGGCCGAAGTTTGGGAGTTCAAAAATCTGAGTGATGCGATGGATCACCGAGTGGCAAGAGCTCGGAGGTTCAAAAATTTGAATGGGATGACGGATCGCCTGGTGGCTAGAAACGAGTTGGGCAATGGATCGCCTAGTGGCTAGAGCCTGGGGGTTCAAAAATCCAAGTGAGGCGATGGATCACCAAGTTGTCATAGCCTGGGAGCTCAAAAACCTGAGTGGGATAATGGATCACTTGGTGGCCAAAGGCTGGGGGTTCGAAAAATCAAGTGGGGCAACAAATCTCCTGGTGGCAGGAGCTGAGTTGGGCAATGGATGGCCTAATGGAGCTTTTACTAAGTACTTGACTTAACAAAATTTTTCAACTTGCATTGCTTGGCAATAAGTTGTACACTATTGGTAATACACTCAAAAGTTATCTATGTTTCAGGTATGAGAAACTGGTTTTCCATTTAATTCTTTAACTTCATAAGCCCCTTTTTGCAGGGTCTCAGTTATTTGATATGGTCCTTTCTTATTTGGAGAAAGCTGCCCCTGCTTTGTTGACCTCAAAACCTCTGCTCTCCATAAGACCAGATCTCCTTGACGGAAGGTTTTTGACTTCATATGAGAATTGTAGTATCAGACGACTCATTGCCGATATGCCGCTATCCGCAGATGGGCTTGGTTTTAAATTTTTTTTAAAAGATCAAGGTTGGCTCGAAGTCGAGTTGAATTACTTGATTCATCAAAATGCTCTATTTTTATGGTTGGCAATCAAAATTTAACTGGAATTACTGCTTCGATGCAGAATATCAGGCTCAATGAAGTCTTATTAGTTGATGCTCGAGGAGTTGTATGGTATGTCCATAATATTCTGGGTAGCTTATCCGCCCATCTGCCTTTGAATTATCCAGCTTTGTCCTGAGTCCTTATAAGATTATTTTATTAGTAACTTCTGCCTCTTCATTCGACTGAGGGTGCCCAATAGATGTGAATCAACATCAAATGTACAAATAGATATATAATTATTTGGAGACTTAGTTATCGAATTGCTCACCATTATCGATGATGAGTGTATGAAAAATCTTGAATCAGCATATTATAGACTTCTAGAAGAAGTTCTTGACTTTAGCTTCTATAATATGTGCCAAAGCTTCAGCTTCTATTCATTTGGTGAATAATCAATAGCTACCAGAAAGAGTTTCTGTTAACCTTCTACTGGAGAAAACGGGCCAAAGATGTCCATTCTCCATTGGATAAAAGGCTAAGGAGTAGAGAGTTGGGTTAGTTGAGTAGCAGGTTGTCATTGGATGTTTGCATATCATTGGCACTTGTCACACTTTCGAGCAAGCTCCATAATATCTTCTTTCATAGTGAGCAGTAGTGTCCCTATCTTAAGATTTATTTGCAAGGGATCTCCCCCCAGATGGTTTCTATAATTTTTTTTATGAATTTCCTGAAGTATATAATCAGCATCGACAAGGCACAAGCATTTGAGCAAAGGGAAGGAGAAATTGAAAAGCTTTCTTCTTGAACCTTTCGATCTCTTGTGGAGTTTCGTTTAAGAGAGCGCCTTCACTTAGGTATTTTATGAAGGGATACATTAAGCTTAGCTCATGATTGACTTGTTGGATTTCTTTAACTTTGTCAATGCTGAGAGCCTCCAAATATTCAATATAAGCTCTCCTAAGGGAGTTATCGATGGAACTAGCTAATCGGCATAGTACATCTACTCGAGCATTTTCTTGTCTGGGAATATGGGAGATGCTAAAATGTTTAAAGATTGAAATGAAATTTCATACCTTGTCAAGGTATTTCATCATGATGGTGTCACGAGCTTCATATTCCCCCGTTACTTGGCCTGCTATGAGTTGTGAGTCGGTGAAGACTCGAAGATTCTCAACTCCAAGCTCTTTGATGAGTTTGAGCCCAACTATCAATGCTTCATACTCCTTGAATGTTAGTTACTTTGAATAAGAAACAAGTGCACACTCGACAATTATTCCTTCCGAGTTTGCAATGATTAATCCATCCTTGCTTCCATGGAAATTGGATGCTCCATCTGCATGGAGTATCCAAGCTAGCTTCGAATTCACCTGCATAGTTCATTGCTCTTCAGTCTTGTAATCTGGCTAGGTGCATTCGACTAAGAAATCGACAAGAATTTGAGCCTTTATTGCCATTTGGGGGTGGTAGGATATGTCAAATTTATTAAGTTTAATTATCCATTTGGCCATTCTCCCAAAGGTGTCAAGCCATTGGAGTATGGCTCTAAGTGGTTGGTCAATTAAGATAGCTATCAGATGCACCTAAAAATATGGCCTAAGATAACTTGCTAAAATTTTCAGTACATAAATATTTTTTTCTGGCTTGGAAAACCTAGTTCGGCATCATGGAGTACCCAACTGGAATAGTAGATGGACTTTTGGATTCTTTAATCATACAATTGGATGAGTATGGAGATAACCGCTTCTGATGACATGGCAAGATACAAATATAGAGTTTCACTAACATCTGATTTGGAGAGTAGAGGAGGGACCATAAGGAACTGCTTTAGTTCTTGAAAGCGAGTATGCAATTTTTGGTCCAGGTGAAATCACTTATCTGTCGCAAGATTTTAATGAAAGGTAGGCAACATTCTGCCACTTTTGAGATGAACTTATTAAGGATAGCGATTTAGCCAGTTAGTTGATGTATCTCTTTCTTGGAAGTTGGATGGTGCATATTAAGAATGGCCTAGATTTTTCCTAGATTTGCTTCGATATCATATTCAGTTACCAAAAATCTGAGAAACTTTTCAATAGTGACTTCGAAGTACACTTAGTTAGGTTTAGCTCCATTTGATGGCACGGAGGGTGTTGAAGGCTTCAAACAAATCAAAGATGTGGTCGACTATGTCGAAACTTTTGACAAGCTTGTTGTCAACATAAACCTCTATGTTTTGATTGATTTAATCCTTAAAGACTTTATTCACCAGTCTTTGGTAGATGGCTCCTGCAACCCGAAGGATATTATTTTATAACAGTAAATACCTTTCTTGGTGATAAAGACGTAGGGCTGGAACTGGGCTCAGGCCGGTCCAAAGTAGAACAAGCCAGGCTTGGGTCTAAAAATAAAGCTCATTTAATTTTTGGGCCAGGTTCGGGCTTCCTCTTGGCCTGGCCCAAAAAAAGGCCTGGCCTAAACTCGACCCGAACCCGGCCCGCTAGCCCGGTAGTTTTAGGATTTAAATCTTTTAATTTTTTTGGAATATGTACTAGTAGTTTAAAGAACTTCATTTTATCATTTCATTTTTAATTTGGCAGGTCCAATCGACTTTAATTTATGTCAGAATATGTACCAATAGTTAAAAAAATATTATTTTATCATTTCATCTTCAATTTGATAGGCCTAATCGGGCTTTAATTCGGGCCAGCCCGAATCAAAGCCTGGTTTGGGCTAGCCCAATCAGGCTTTAATTCAGGCCGGCCTGAATCAAAGCCTGGTTTGGGTTGGCCCAATTGTGCTCGGGCCGAGCTTAGGCCAAGTTTGGCTTCAAGCTTGAGCCAGGTTTTTTTAAAATAAATTGGGCCTAAGCCCGGCCCGAAGCTCGAGTTTTTTTTCGAGCCGGGCTCAAGTAGGGGTATGGCCCGGCCCAGCCCACTTCCAGCCCTACAAGATGGTATTCTCTTCATTCTCGAGAACCATTTTTATATGATTATAGTCAGAGAATCCATCCATGAAGCTAAGCAGCTTATGCCCAGAAGTAGCAACTACTAACTGGCCTATCTTTGATAAAAGAAAGCTATCTTTAGGACAAGCTTTATTGAGATCAGTGTAATCAATGCATATTCATCATTTTTCATTAGCTTTCTTAACTATAATCACATTTGCTAGCCAGTCAAGATAATGTGCTTCTTGAATTAAGCTAACTATTAAGAGTTTGTCAACTTCTTCATTAATAGCCTTTTGCCTCTTAAGTGCGAAGCTTCTCTTCTTTTGCCTAATTGATTTAAATTTGGGATCAATATTGAGTTTGTGCATGATGACTTCGAGAGGAATTCATGGCATGTCGGAGGTAGGCCAGGCAAAGATGTCCGCATTTCGATGAAGAAAATCTTGCTGCCGATTCTTCTCCTTTTCAGGTAAGAGAGATCCAATTTGTATACATTGAGAGGGGTCATCTTTCAAAGAAAAAGAAGGTAGTGTCTCAGCGGGTTCCGCTCTCTTTTTAAGCTTCCTTTGATCCAATGGTTCAGCTATAAATATTTCAGTAAACTTTGATGTTTTTGTAGACATTATGAAGTAGTGCTAAGCCATTTGTTGATCTCTCCATATTTTTTCAACTCCATTTTTGCTTAGGAAGCAGACAAGTAGATGCTTGGCAGAGTCGGCATCTAATCAGTTGAGTCCTAGTTGTCCGAATATAACATTGTATACAAAAGGTATCCAAATGACTGTAAAGGTGATATAAATAGTGCTCAAATGGGGTGGAGTTCTAGCAGTGACAAGCAAGGTGATTTTGCCTTTAACTTTGACTAAGTCGCCAGAAAAACTTACTAGGGGATGGAGACTTGTTTTAATTGACTAAGTGGCAAACCCATTCAAGCAAAAATATCATAAAAGGGAACATCAACAAAACTACCACTATCAACTAAAATTCTCTTTATATTGTGCTTTGCTATTATCATGGATGTGACAACAGCATCATCATAGAGATTCTAAATTCCAACCAGATCCTTGTCGAAAAAAGAGATTGCATTCATTTTTTATTCTTCCCTTCTTTAGCACTTCAAGACATGTTCTACTCCATAAGAGATCATGTTGATTGGCTTCTTGGTGGATTAGTTGTCGACTTTAGCCTAAGCAGGCATTTGGGTGGGGCCTTATTCATTAGGCCGAGCTCCTTACTTCTAGACAAACTTTCAGAGGTAATCGTGCCAAATAAGCTCTTCAATTTCATTTTTCAAGGCATAGCAATTCTGGGTGTCATATCTATGATCTCAGTGGAATCAAAAATATTTGCTCTTATCTTGGGAGGTAGGAGGTGACTCATTGGTGGGGGCTATCAGAGAAATTTTTCTCCTTCAATTTTCATAAGAATATTTGTTCTAAAAGCAAGGAGGGGGGTGTAATTGGGATATTTTGGTTTCCTTGACTTTGGGCTTTGTTGGTGAGAGGTGATAGGCTTCTCAACTTTATTATTGCTAGAATCTTCTCTGGGTTTCTTTCTCCTTGGCTTTTCGTTGGCTCTTACCGAGCAAAGCAATGATGGTTTCTTCTGGCCATATATACCTCTGGGCATAAGTCAACCATTCCAAGTAGGATTTCGGATATGTTTTATCCAAGGAATATGTGAACCTAGAGGTGTAAAGTCCTCTTTTCAAAGCAAGCATGGATACAAATTCATTTAAGTTGTATATTTCCAAGGTCGCTGATTTGAACCAAGTCACATATTCTATTAGGGGTTCTTCCTCCTTTGGCTAAATGGAGAAAAGACTATCGGGCTCCTTGGATATCCTTCGGCTAGCATTGAAGTAAGCGATAAATAGCTTTGCTAGCTGCTCGAAAGAGTAAATGCTTCATGGCTCTAGTCTAGAGTACCAGACCCAAGTTGCTCTGGGAAGAGTTGCTAAAAAAGTGATACAGAGTCGGGCATCTAAAGTATCTTGGATTATCATGAGGGATTTATGACTTTCGAGATGGTCAAGTAGATATAAGATGCCATCATATGGGTCCACTTGAGGCATTTTGAACTGGCTTGGAATCGGTTCTTCCATGATTTTTTAAAATAAAGGAGGGGAGTGGTTGAAGTGAGTGGATCGAATCCTCCTCCTTGCAAGTCATGAGTCGGTGGCTAACTTTCCTGAGTTTGCACTTGTACTCGTGAAGGCATTGCTCAGCTCGATGCCAAATTGCTTCTTCAAAAGAGCCTTTCCAGGAGGACTCAAATGATGAGAGCAGGTGTTTACTTTATTTTGATCATCCTTCCCATGGGCACCCTTCATGCTAGGAACTTCTTTGTCATGGAGGAGATGACCAAAATCGGTTCTGACTAGGCATTCGGTACTGATTCATAGGGCAAAATGTTTCTCCATCATGTTATCTAGGATTGGGTTGATGTGGCGATCGTGGCTAAGAGTGATGAAAAGTTTAGCAATGGAAATGCCTTTTTTGGGGGGATCGATGGATTGGGAATGTGGTGACAACCATGGGAACAAGATTCTAGGGTTTCGTCGCTGCTTGTTATTGTAGTTCTTGTACTGCCATAGTTAGGGCTTGAACTTGCTGAGCCATAGTGGTAAGGACTTCTTGTTAGACAATTGATGACAGTGGTGGTGATGGGGCTGGGAGCTCCACTACTGGATTGGGCATTCTTGTGTGAGATGAAGAATGTGTAGTGCAACTCATAGAGGTTTCTTGGATTCTGTTCTAAGTCTTGTCCATGCTATCAGCTCGAGGATCTTGTCAATGGGGATGAACAAATGATAGTCCTCCCTACCGAGTGTGACAATATGTTGCAGGTTCATAGATTTACAATGGTTTGCTATAGCACCAGCAAGTCCCATCATCTTATCCGATGAGATGGACGAGCTCCTCGCAGGCAAGTACCTGCAACAAATCCTCAGGCTAGAATCTAGTGGGGGACATTCTGACGCTCACATCAATAAAAGAATTAGAAAGGCAACAGTAGCTAGAGCTATGTGCATTAAAGAACAAGCTGAGCATAGAGTAGAGTTTCCATATCGTATCTAGTTAGGGGTGCCCCCTTACCTATTTATAAGGAATGGAATAATTGCTTTCCGTTTAAGTTAACCAAATACCGTTAGGTATAGCAGGATATCGTTAGGGTAGTTAGAGAGGTTACATTCCGTTGAGGAGTTGGTTGATAACCGAATGTGATTATCTATTATGAATTCTAGTTGAGATAGTAAAAAGTTGTTGCTACCTACTTTGGTCTGAGTAGTAGGTATGGAGTTGAGTAGGTGTTCGAGGATCAAATTACTTGGAGATCACACCTAGAGCCGAATGGGAATACGATAGTGTATCGAAGGTGAAGAGATGCTTTGACTTCTCCACGAGGGTGCTAACTTCTTGGAGATGAGTGGGTTAGGCCTACAACAACAAGGCTAAAACTTATATTGTTTTAATCCTAATATGTCAAATTATATTGATTAAAGATTTTAGATGAACTCAACTTGGTCTTCCCACATTGATGCATATAATATAGACCAAATCAGTTAGGTAGTTAGATTTATGATGAACTTGAGTTAGTCTTCCCTCGATGATGTCCATGCATATAGACTAACGGATTAGGTAGTCATTAGTCTCTCTTGTTTTATTGGTTACACATAGAGCTCATAGCCTAAGAGTTGTCTTTCACATAACTTCACACCATAGGATGAGGGAAACTGGCTGCGTCAAGTCTCCTCTTTAATGGAGCCTAGTCCAAAAATATTTTTGGACTTTGGGCTGGGTCAAAATCCAAAAGTACTACAAAGCTCATACTTGAGTGTAGCTCGATGCCCAAATGGACTAGACCCAATCTAAACTTGGTGAAAGAGATCAAACCTCCTCACACTCACTGCTTTTCTCCGCACGCACGCGCACGGCCGCCGGAGGGGGGATGGAGAGTATAGAGCAATGGGAAGATACGAAAGAGGAGATGGGAGAGAGATGAGAGCGGAACTTGAAAACTCCATTTGGTCTTTGATTTCCAAGCTCGAGTTTGACCTAAACATTCTCAAGCATGGCTTAAAAGCAGACATCAAACTGGAATGGCCCAACAAGTCTTGAGCCATTAATTCCTGTCCCATTTCTATCCTTCAGTAGGGTTACCCTTCAACGTGCCAAATTAGAGGATCTACCAAATTAAATTGACTGGAAGTTGTTTTTACGACTACACACTAATATTGTTTGGAGTTGTTAAGTTTGTCAAGACCAATTTAAGTAGAGATGCAAATGGGTTAGTCTCATAGGTCAAACTTTAGATTGTTTAAATTACTATATCAAGGTGGCCCTACTGAAATTTTTGGAACTCTTAAAATTAGGCCTGGCCCATTTTCTTCTCAAATTTATTATGATTGCTTCTATTGGAGATATTTCACTAAGCCATGCATCATACAAGTGAAAATACAAAAATGCTCTCCATAGACACTTGCATGAGTTAGTAAGAAGTTAATTAATTACCATGCATGTACTTCATTATAAAATAGATGCAGATGCATGACTGATTCCAACATTCTCTAATACATGCAGAGTAGATTATATTAACATTCTCTAATACATGCAGTAGTAGATTATAAAATTAATATATAATATATATATATATATATATATATATATATATATATATATTCAAAAAATACACCCTACCCCTCCACTACAGTGAATATGATATTTAGTGACGCTTTTTTTGATTTTTCAATGCTTTTAAGCATCGCTAAGTAATCTCCCGACGTTTTGTAAAGCGTCGCTAAAGCGTCGCCTATGCAAGCATTGGGACGCAACCTGCCAACGTTTCAAAAAAGTGTCAACATTTGCCGACACTTTAAAGCGTCGCTAGTTTTAAGTCTAGCGACGCTTTAAAGCGTCGACAGTTCCAATTATAGTGACGCTTTAAAGCATCGCCAGTTCCAAACCTAGCGACTCTTTAAAACCTCGCTAGATTTTTTTAAAAAAAAATAAATAAACAGTCATATATACAAACCCACAACCTGTATACATTATGAAAATGAAAACATTCAAACCTGTATCATATCCAACATACACAAACAAATGAAAACATTCAAACCTGTATCACATATCACATCCAACATACACAAACACAAATACAAACCAAATATAAAAAGTTTTTTTTATATATATCAACGTATCAATCCAAGTTCAAATAAACAAAAAGACATACATAAATAATAAAAAAAATATCTGGCATCACTAATCCGTGGGAGGCTGGTCGTCGTCAGGTCTGTAACTCGCAGATGCACCAGGAACCTACAAGATATACATCAGGAATTATAATACATACATTATATATATTCTAAATTATTAGATACATACAAAATTAATAAATAATTACTTACATGAGATGACATGAACATATGCAGCACAGATGTAACATGCTCTAGCTGAGACCTAATGGTCTGGATCTCTGCTCTGTCTGCATCACGTGTCTGTCGGAGCTCTACTATCTCCTCCTGGAGCTGACGAACATGTAACTGATCATGACTCTCTCTAGAATCCCGAGTATATCTACGCATCTCAGATAACTGAGAAGGGGTAACTCCAATCCCATAACCCCTCACTCGTCCAGGACGCTCTGGTCCCATCAACTCCGAGAATACCTCGGCCTCGATGCGACTACTCTGAGTAGATGATGAACCCTCGCCAACACGCTCGGAGATCATAGAGGTAACCCTATTCTATATTTTATAAAAAATATATATATCAATACTTAATAAAAATATAAATATAAATCATAGTATAATATAAATAAAAAAATACATATATATCTATGGACTCATCCCGAACAAAACTGCCATCCTGGTGAACGTGAGTCATCCGATAGAACTCCACCTCACATGCTCCCTCCCCTACTGATCAGCCTATATAAAGAATAAATATTATAAAAAAATTCAAAATAATACATCTTATATCCACATACCATGACCATGGCACATGCATGATACATGATGATACATGATGTTAAAACTAAAAGTGTACTAAAAGTATTATAGGATGAGAAACATACAAACTCATGCCTGAGCCGTGCATAACTCTTGGACCCCGCTGTGTGAGGAACAGACTGAGCTGCTCGTGCAGCTCTACCAATATCAGAATACGTCTGCAAAATAAAATTAAAACAATATTATATATTATAAAATATAATTATGACGAGTGAAAATCAATAAATTTTGAAGTGTTTGATAACGCTATACAACCTATGCTCTCTCGGAGAACCAATAGTGCACTAGCTCCATCTACTGATGAGGGTGAACATTAGGAGGACTGGTAGCTACAACCTGCTCATTTGTCTTACCCTCTCGCTTGTAGTCTCTCTTCAACTTCGTCCTATATTCTTTCCACTTGTGATTGAGAAACTTAAGCATAAAATCAGATGAATCTGAAGGAAGAACGAACTTGCTCTACAATTTAAATAAACAATAAAATAAATATTAAATGAAATAAGCAATTCAATTATTAAAAACCTAAGATATAAAATAATATATTAATTTTTTTACCTGCATAACTCGTAGCATCTCTATTTTATATGCAGGAAACATGTCGTTCTACTTCGAATAATTCAGGGGACAAAGCTGACCACGGTGTGCTACTGTCCCCAGAAAGCTAGTCAACAAGCTAGCAGCTTTCTTAATAGGCTGCCCTAGCTTGTTGCACTCTATCACTATCCTCTCACCCTCAGGTAACTATCACACATCACAGACTAGTGTGGGTCCTCACCTATGCCTGAGTCTCCCAGATCCATCTATAAAAAAAAATATAGAACATTGTATATCAAAACTATTGCATATGCATGAATCGAAATGAGATAGAATTATTAAATTACGTACCCTGTATCTGTATGTCATCGATGATAGGCTCATCATCAGGATGATCCATAGAAGGATCGTGATGTGCGGACTCGGAGGGAATGGCGTCGTCCTGAGGTGTAGAGGTAGTAGCATCGGCCTGATGTGCAGAAATAGAGGGACTGGCATCAGACCGATGTGAAACTGATCGACTGCCCTCGGGCTGCTGTGCTGAAGAAGTACTAGCCTCGGTGTGGAAAAACTGAAACTGTACATCTGCTAATCACTTCCTTCGAGGCATGGTGTACCTAACCTGCATTATTTAAAAACAAGTCAGTCAACATTATAATCAAATTATAACGAAAATAAATTACAATTTAAAAGATAACATAATCATTAATGCAAAAATGTAAACCATCTTATAAACTACTTACTTGTCATAATCAACTAATTGTACCTTTCTCAGAATCCAACCTAACCAAAATGGTTGTATCATTTATATGATTATCCGGCACAATATTATAAGGCATACACTGAGTGTAAGTATCATCATCTTCTTCTTCCACCTTTTTTCCATGTCATACAAGTCTCTGGGTTTTGTCTTAATAACAGTAGCTCATTCTTTATCTTTCGAGTCTTGTACATAAAAAATTTATCGAGCTTGAGATGAAAAGATAAATAGATCATCTTTCAATAACGCACCCGTATGTATCAATCTTGAAAAATTGATAAGTATGAATCCGTTTTAGTCCTTTTTCAAACCTCTCGGTGTATTTATATCCACCCAATCGCATCGAAATAATACAACTTTAAAATTTTCATAATAATCCAACTCCAAAATATCTTTAAGTATACCATAATAAGATTTTCCATCTGCTTCAACCATAACACCACTGTTCTGAGTTTTTCTAAGTTTCTCGCGCTCCTTGGTATGAAATTTAAAGCCATTTATAATAAAATCATTATATTTGTTCACAATATAATTTGGACTTCTGGCAAGTGCTATTAGTTCTGCTGAACTATTTTTCTCCATCAGTACCGGTACCTAAAAAATATAATATCAATTATCGATCACTTATTCAATGTTAAATGTATATAAAATTATTATACGACTTATATATACTAACCTGATTGGCAAGCCAATTAGGGAATAACTCAACCAACCATTTTTGTTCAATCCTTGGATTAGGACGAGTGGAATGATTGGCTTGTCGTTGTACAGATAAAAATTCACTACATGATAATCAAATATAAGTTTGACAACAACATGTCTAATATTTAGTATTATCCATGTGTAGATAGACTAACCTGCGATAGTCAGATATTATGTCACTATGTAGTAATACATAACGGTGTGCTTGTGACATGGATTTATGGTCAAGAACAATACTTTCCGCTTTTCCTATAAATCTTCCGGATGATGTAAATTTGTATAGATCTGTATTCTCCATAGAATCACCATGACGTTGAGGTCTATTGAATACAGTCTCTACACCTTGGAGATATCTTGAACAAAATATTAAACACTCTTTAGCAATATATCCCTCAGCTATTGAGCCCTCAGGATAGGCTTTGTTTCATACATAATCCTTCAAACATATAAGATACCTTTAAAAAGTACGATATTTATATCACATTAAATAATGAAAAAGTTATATAAAATATAAAATTTAAGTTTTACAATATTACCTCTCGATAGGGAACATCCATCTGTACTGTACCGGTCCACCAAGTTTAGCTTCCAAAGCTAGGTGAATGAGTAGATGAACCATAATGATAAAAAATCCAGGAGGAAAAATCTTTTCCATCTGACATAATGCAAGTATGACTTGAGACTGCAACTGATCAAGCTCCTGAAGATCAAGAACCTTAGAACATAATGCCTTGAAGAATGATGATAACTGAAAAATAACTGTAATAACTTGTTTTGGCATTGACGATCTTAAAGCCAATGGAAGAATATCTTGCATTAATATATGTCTATCATGACTTTTAAGATTTGAAATTTTACGCTCTTTCAGATTCACACATCATGAAATATTTGAGACATATCCATCAGGAACTTTGATATTCTTTAAAACTGTCAGGAAGAGATCTTTTTCTCGACTAGGCATTGTATAACATGCATGAGGGATATAAGTTCTATCATTTGCAAGCACTTGTGCATGAAGTTCATGTCGGATGCCCATTTCTTTTAAATCAAGACGCGCCTTCATGTTATCTTTAGTCTTTCCATCAAGATTTAATATTGTTCTAATCAAATTATCATAAACATTCTTTTCTATATGCATAACATCAAGATTATGCCGGAGTATATTATGCTCCAATAAGGTAAGTCAAATAATATGCTTCTTTTCTTCCATAATTGTTTAGTATGATGATGGATAGTTGCTGTGATTATATCATCATCATTTTCAACTTCAAAGAAATTATCCGGATCCTCGAACACTGCCTATCTAAGGTGCAAGTATTGACTTCCTTCGATACTTCTTCTTGTACCGAAGTCTCAACACCATCTCTTCCTCGCTTTTTAGAGGACTTTGTCATCTTGCCATAACTGTGTCTGATACCAAGCATTTGTCTATGAATATCAGAACCAGAAGGTAGAATTGGAGCAGATCCCAACTCTATAGTACCATCAAATAAATCCTTCTGAAAACGAAATGGATGATTTGCCTCCAACCATCGACGATGTCCCATATAACAGAACTTTCCTCCATGTTTTAACCAAATTGAATGGGTTGATTCACCACAAGAAGGACATGCAACTCGTCCCTTAGTGCTCCAGCCAAATAAATTAGCATATGCAGGAAAATCATTAACAGTTCATAATAGAGCTGCCCACAGATTGAATGTTTGGTCATTCGAAGCATCAATTGCACTGATACCCTCCCACAGTTGTTTCAATTCATCTATTAAAGGTTGTAAGAAAATATCAATATCATTGCCTGGACCCTTATTACCTGGAATGACCATTGATAAAATAAGTGAAGATTGTTTCATGCATATCCATGGTGGCAAATTATAAGGAATCAGTATAACTGGCTAGGTGCTATAGACAGAACTTAAGGTCCGAAATGGATTTAACCCATCACTGGCTAAACCCAGCCTGACATTACAAGCATCAGATGCAAAATCAAGATGTCTGTCATCAAATGCTTTCCATGCTAAACTATCCGCTGGGTGTCTCAGCATTCCATCTTTTGTACGGCTTTCATCATGCCATCTCATTGACGAAGCTATCTTTGATGATGCATAGATCCTTTTCAATCTAGGTACAAGAGGAAAATAGCGTAATACCTTCGCCGGCTTTTGTTTAATTTGTGTTGCATCCAATTCATCCAATCCCTCACTCTCATTTTCTTTTTGCTTCGTCCATCGTGAACATCCACACACATGGCACGACTCTTGATCGGCATGTTCTCCCCGATATAATATAGAATCATTTGGACAGCTATGAATCTTTTCGTATCCAAGATCCAATTCCTTTACTAGTTTTTTGGCTTCATAACAAGATGTTGGTAAACTAGTACCTTCAGAAAATGCATCCTTTAACAACTTGAGCAGCATAGTAAAACTCTTGCCAGACCATCCATTCAAGTATTTTATATAAAACAAATGCACAAGAAAAGAAATTTTTGAAAAGTTCTTGCAACCGGCATATAATTCTTGATCTGCATCTCTTATCAGCTTCAGATAACGATCTGTTCCAACATTAGTTGGAGATATCGGCTCTCTTTCATGTATAGATTCAATAAATATAGGATCCTCAGGTAACCCAGCTGCTACTTGTCCTTCACTGTAATCTTCAGGATGTTGAGCACCATATTCAAAAGTATCTTTGAGCAAATCCTTGATATCATCATCTCTTGCAAGATTTTTCTGTTGGTTATTGGATCCAAAATCAGGTATATGTTCCATGTTAGAGGTTTGGTTACATGTAGATTGTAACCTTGACTCTCCATGAAAAAACTATTCAGTATAACCTCTTAAAAAATCATTCCATACCAAATGTTCTTCAACAATATTTGGATATAGAGAACTGGAATTTATATATTTTCGGCACGGACATAAAATCTTCCCACTGATACTACTTCTCTCCATTCCAAATTTAATAAAATTATGTACTCCATCCAGATATTCTTTGCTATTCCTCGGTTTAGTTATCCAACTCTTATCCATTGTAAGAAAAAGCTAACTGAAATAAACAAATATTTATAAGAACAGAATAAATTTAAAATAAATTTATTCAATAGATCAATTACAGTATTATTAAATGCACCATATCACCAACTAATAGGTAAAGAGGTCCTATCCCATTCAAGAATTGCATTAATTATATAGGTCATTTACAGTAACCAAAGGATACGCAATATAAGTTCTAGAAAAATTTTGGCAGCATTTTTCCTTAATTCTCCCCATACAAATAAATATGTATGAGGAGAACTAAAATAAAATGCTATCCGAAATATATCTGGAACTCTATCCATACCGTTTGATTAATGTAAGTACCTATAAAATTATTTGCAATTCTCAAACTGTCCAAACTGGACATTCAATTGACCACTGTACATATTTCTCCCATCCGTACAAAAATAAAATAATTATACGGATGCTGTAGAATATGTACTTTAATCAATTGATGAGTCTATATTTTAATGCAATGCAAGTTTTTTAAAAAATATCTAAAAAATCATAATTGATCGTAACAAAGTTACAGATGGTATTAAAATAAAAGATGCAGGTATATACTAAGAAATTTATAAAGAAACAGAAATCATCTACTAAGAAAAAGAATAATAAATAATAAAAAATGATTAGGAAACTCAGTTATATACTATTTAATCTGCAACTAAATCAAAATAACTACAATCGGTTGCCTACAAAAGAAGGTCATCCAAGATTGTTGCTATTAGAAACAGTTGAATCAGCTAAACAATTCATCACATAATCATCATAGCTTCCATATACAAACCTTAAACCAATTTCAAAATAGGTTAGAAAGCTTCTTTATCCTCGAAGCAATCAAGCACCTGATAACAAAAAGACAACAAAACAGGTAGAGCATATTTTTCTTAGTGGTGTGCAATTACCAATACATGAAGCACGTACTATTTTCATGCATGTACATACAGTTTTCAGTTTAACAAAAATATGGCCAGGTTAAACTTCTTTGTTGAATTATTCTATTTTCAAATATATGCATTTGATGCAAATGCAGATGGGTAAACGTGTTTACTTGCATTGTTGGTTGAAAACACTATTCCAATGAAGAAATGCAGGCTTTCTTTAATCATGTCAAAGACCATCAAGTTAGATATTGATCTCATATATGTTCATGTCAAGTAAATCGAAGACACACCTTGCATGGTATCTATATAAAGATAATACTATTGATTATAGCTTAAGTCGACCCTTGATTACTAATACAAAATTTTGATTTAATTTCACAGGAACCCTTGAACGTTAAGAATCTCGTACTTACACATTTTGGAATGTTGATTTCAGCTAACATTTTTGTTGCTTATCAAACTAATTTTTGAACTTAATTTGATGTGGGAGAGAATAATTACAGCATTACTCACTACCCTTGATATCTAATTTAGTAAAAAAAAGGTGATCCACATCAATTAATGCACAGATTAAGTGATTTGATCCAAATCAATTAAGCAACTAGCCCAATAAAAGATTGGATCATGCTCAATCTTTATTTTAACTGACAATGGAAGTGCCATCAACTGGTTTAAATTGAGAGATCAGTTGTTCACCACAAATTCTTTGATGTAATCATAAGATTGTTTGACTTTGTACTTTAGGCAGTAAGAGGAACCTCTTGTTTCAACATAAAAAATCAAATTTGACATTTATCTTGAAAATATTGTAATCTGATTATGCAGGAACAGAGGTTAGGGTTTTCAAAATAGGTTACTCATGTAAGAACAGAGATCATGGTTGGATGCAAGTTGTGCAAAAGACTCTTCTTAGTATAATCAAGCTTACTTGTTTCATATGACACATTTTACACCACAAAATACTTTGAATAGAAACAGTATAAAATACTTTACATAATATTAGTATGTCAAAATTATAAATGTAATTAGACTAACAATCAAATCATTTCAAAAATTACACATACAAGTATACAAAAATTTTACAACAAACTCAAATCAACTACTATATATCATCACTCTAACAATTATGTAGATGAAATGATCTCTTAATTTTTTAAGAGGCATTAACATTTTTTAGCAGAATAAGCTACTTAGCATCAAAAGGCCACAGTCTAATCAATTCAGCAACACATATCTACTTAAGCAGCTATATAAGCATTTAAGTGACCATTTTAAGTAACATCTACATATGCCAATGAGTGAACAAAAAAAATCATCATTCACATCCATGATTTTGTGCCTCCTAGGTGAGCATGCACATGTGGCTTAACATTTGATCAATACCAAAACAGCAATACAAAGGCACCTTTCTATTGCGTGCAATCCTTAATCTCTTGATTTTCCCAAATTGCTGAAAGAATCCTGTAATGATTTCACAATTGTCAATATCCCATCCAAAAAGAAGTCAGTTTTCTTGTTTGTTTCCCTGCAGTGCAAAAATGAGTACCTTCTATTTGCTCCTCGTAGAATCCATGAGGTTTGTGGCCAATATACAACACCGTTGCAGTTTCTTTCACGGCTTCTTCTGGCTCAGAAATTTTCCTCCCTGGACCCCCTTCTATAGAGGGGGGGTTCGGCGGCGTGGAGGAGGAGGAGGAGGAGGGGGGGTTCGACGGCACGGAGGAGGAGGAGGGAAGGGTTCGACGGCTCGGGCAAGATCTAGGGCTCGGGCGGGGGGGGGGGGGGGGGGGGGTGTTGTGGCATTTTGGGGGGGAAGGGGGAAGTCCGCCGATGCTTATAAGCGTCGGCAAAGGTTGGGGGTACCGACGCTTAAAAGAGTCGGCACGTTTTGCATGTGCATTGCCGATGCTTTTAAGCATCGACGGATTCAGGAACTTGCCGACGCTTACAAAAAGCGTCGGCGTGTTCAGAGGATAAAAAACGTTTTTAAGCGTCGGTATTTGCCAACGCTTAAATGCGTCGGCGGATTCAGGAGCTTGCCGATGCTTACAAATAACGTCGGCGGGGTCTGGATGGTTTTCGGTGCTTCTTCGAAGCGTCGGAAGAAAAGGATCGACAATGACCCTTTTTACTGTAGTGCTCGTGATGCATGCTTTCTAAAATTTTATTCGAAGTCAAGATCAAATTAACTGACACAGTAGTATTCTTTTCGTTCCGCGCAGCTTTTGTCTTCTCAATTCAACATCTTCCCTGCCCATCTACCCGTCCTCGAATGTTTCACTGAATGCATCTTTTTCAAGTATCTTTCCATGCTAAGAGAAAAATATATATGTTAATTTCTCCATTATAATATAAGTAGTTTCATTTGAAGTTTCTGCAGGGGAATCAACAAGGGCACTTATATGAGAAGAAAGTTCGGGGCCGGGGTTGTCTCTTTTGTATAAAGGAATGGTTGATTTTTTTTCATGACATTCTACCATCGAATCCCACATTGCACGTCTCTCAAAATACTCCGATCTTTTTTTTCTCAATCCATCTGCATATATTTTTAAAGCAGATATTGCATGATGAAATGATTGACGCCGCGAAAGACGGGGAACCGTTCTTTTTAGCCGAAGATACAACCAAAACCCATGAGAGAAGCTGAAGTCACCTCGATCCGGCCGGTGTCCTCCCCAGCATGCATGCACGGTATCATGTTATCCATCATCTCACTTTCTTGATTAAACATCAGTATCATTCGGGTGTAGATTATGAACTGCAAACAGATCCAATCCATACACGGCAAGCTTTTTGATCGGCCTGTCTTAATCCAACCTTTACTTGTGGCTTCAGTCCTCTATTCTCCATTGCACGCTAGAGGCCACAATTAGTGCTTGATATTTCCTTTAGGTTGGTGACGTATCATGAGGAGATGGTATGGAAGTCCCTTTCGGCTTTCTCCTAAAAAAAGGGAGGGATAAGGTAACGGATTTGAATGCAGTGTTCGTAAAAAAGTGAACTGGCTTTAAATGTATATATCATCTGTTTTGTTGAAGTTGTTTCATTCCTTTCCGATATGGTTCCCTCTCATATTACATCAGGGGCATTAATTGTTCTATGATTTCATGTGATCAATTTCGAAGGGCTACCTATTATCTAGGAAATTTGCATGTATCTAAAAATAATTCTATATTAAGCATTTTGGGCTGTCATAAGTTTTTCTAATTATTCATGAATTATTGTCTCAGGGATGATTCATGAGACAAAACATTTCAAAACCTGAAGTTGCTCCAATTATCAATTACTAAACTCAGATTATGTAGACAATTCATGGTGTTTGCAAAATTGTGAAGGGGTCAAATAATTTTGTTATGCTCGTATTGTTGCCTCGATTTGCTTTTGCATGGCACAACATGGTTCATACGTAATGTTGCAAATGGGTCGGGTTGACCAGTGATCCGACCTGACCCAACTCGTTCAGAATTGATCCAACCCGTTTTAAAGAATTCATGGATCCGGATCGGGTCCTAAAATTAGACCTATTTTATTTTTTGGATCAGGTTTGGATTTATTGATTTTAGACCTGACCCGATCCGACCCGACTCGAACATAGCAGTACTGTTATGATCATATTTATTTGGATATTTAAATTATAATTTAAAACTTGTATAAAACTTATTTTTAACATAAAAATAAAGTTATAATTATTTTTAATATAGAGATAAAGTTATTTTTAACATAGAGATAAACTTGTATGAAACTTATTTTTAACATAGAAAAAGTTATAATTATTTTTATATCTTAATTTATTTTAAACTCGATATTATTTATTATTTATTTTATGGTTAATAATAGTTGACTATGTAATAATTAAAATATAGTTATATATATTTTATCCGGATCATATTTAGATGTAATTGTTTTAGATTACAACCGAGTTATTTATGTATTCGATCCAACCCGGATAATATGTTGGCTTGAAAATTTTGATAGTGGACCGATCCGATTTTTTAATGAGTTAGATCTGGATATAATATTAGGATCCAATCAAAGAACCAGGTCGGATCGAGATTACTCTGACCCGATCCGATTTTTTAGCAGAGCGGGTTTAATCTGGATCTAATAATAGAATCCGATCAAAGAACCAGATCGGATCGAGATCATTCATGATCCAATCCATTTGCACCCCTTTCATACATCCTTCTAGCCAAAATATTGACATGTTATTTTTAGTTTTCTATTTTTGAATTTTTTTTATTCTAAATTATCAGACCTATCATAAAATGGGAATGCATGGAGGAGAAAATTTGGTGGAGAGCTGCATGGTAATTAATGTCCTAGAAAAAGTAAGAAATGGTCACACACGAAAGTAAGTCTGTGCCAATACGTGGATCAATCAAATATCCAAAATCCATTTCCTAAACTCCCTGTCAATCAGACAGCTGTCGATGCTCGACCCCAGTACCTGGACATAGCTTAATAAAAATCAGGGGTCTATTAGCAATTTTTCACCTAACGATCATTTTCTTTTTATAAATCAAATTTATTAAATAAATCTAAAATAAATATAATTATAAAAAATAATAAATAAAATATTTAAAAAATATAATAGATCTACTATAATTTTTTACATATATCGGCGTCCATTTTGTAACATTATTTATTTCTATGTGAACATAAATGTGAGTTCAAAAAATGTAAAAATATTTTTATTTTTTAAACAATCTTATCAAGATGAATGAAATCTAGAATCAGAAGATGCTGACCTAAATAACCATTTAATATTTTTTTTAAAAAAAAAAAAATCTTCTTCAACGACAATATAAATTGCCTTCAAAAAAAAAAAATTTAGCACGGGAAATACCTACAAGATTAAAAATCACGTGTGCCGAGATGGCTTATACACAAGAACGTTGCTACATACTCAGAAACCATAATTTAGCGAACCACCCAGCTTTAAGCCCCTCTTCGTCCCTTTTTTTTTTTTTTTTTTTTTCAAAAAATGGAAACAAGTACAGCTCCCCATCCACCGCGGGGAGGCGGCGCCGGAGATTCCGGCGATCACCGGCAGGCGGAGATGTCGATCTCGATCATGTTATCCTCCTCGAGCGCGATTTCGATCATGCCATCGCCCTCCTCATCCCACCGGGAGAAAAGGTTCTCCTGCGAGTCCCAGCCCTCCGCCGCCGAGGAGTCGTCGTCGCTATCGGCGTCGGAAGAATCCGTAAAGCAGAACCCAAAAGAACCCAATTCTCCACCGCCCAGATAAGAATATTCCGGCGATCGCAAGTATTCCGGCGAGTCACCGCCATCCTCGTCCTCCTCTCCCTCGTATTCCTCGTAGATTACCTCAAGGGGCCCTCCCCTGCGGCCCCATTCAACGAAGGAGTCGCAAAATGCTGCCTGTTGGCGGTACGCGGCGAAGTCCGGCGCCGACTCGGGCTTGGGGTCAGGAACAGGGGGAAGGGTGATGGGTTCGTCGACAGCGGGGGTTTGCGTGATGGGTCTGGGAGGGGAGATGGCGGAGGTTGGCGGCGTAGTGGGACGGAGGCGGAGGAGGGTGGAGAGGAGGATGAGGGAGGAAAGGAGGGCGGGGGAGAAGATGAGGGGGAGGAGGGAGCGAGGGAGGTAGAGGAGGGCGAGGAGGGCGGAGGTGGCGGCGACGGAGAACAGTGGGTGGGTGGAGAGGTCGGAGAGGAAAATGAGCGATTTTGAGAGGAGTCTCAACGTTTGGATCGAGATCTCTGTGAGAACACTTGTTTCCATTGCGGGAAAGAGTTTGAGAGAGTCTCTTAGAAAGAGAAGAGGTTGGAATGGGGTCAAAGAGGAAAGGAGGGGAATATTTGTGCGGGGGATCGAGGAAGGGAAAGAGGGAATATAACAGGTTGGAGATGGAAAGAGGGAAAGAGAGAGAGAGAGAGAGATTACTTTTGGTGAAATTTGCTTCGAAGACCAAGACTAGGTTCCAAAATTGGTGCGATGTTTCTTCCGTAATGCTACATGGACTGCGGTCATTATTAATCGGTGATGCAACTCTTTTTCCACTCTGCTCCACCTCTTTATGGTTACCTTCTTCTTGGTTTCAGTGTCAACGAATTGGTACTTTTCATGAAACCAGATGCCATAAAAAAAAATGTATTGAAACCGAAACTTGAAATGATTCAGCTCTCGTAATGGCTCGCATATTTCTCATTAATACCAAAACTTTTTTAAGTATTAGTTATTTCTCGATACTTAAAAACACTTTTTTGTTGTTCGTCTTCGTAATGCGTCTATTCTATCCTAATCATATGAGTGGCGTGAATGACCTGAGCGTAGTCATCGGGAGATGGGATAAGGCCCCCTTTTACCATTCAAGACAATGACTGATGGATTTGATGGGACCATCTTACGGTCAAGTGTGATTTGACATGACTTAAAGTGCTAATAAAACTGGTTGAAGGATAAATTATATAAGACCGAAACTGCGTTAAGTTAGGAAACGGTCATTCTCGATCTAGATGAGCCCAAGGGATCAGGTGCATGCACCAAAAGATGGTAGAACCGTGGAATGTTCTTGCACTACTTTTATTTATGAGAGCTAATAAGACATGCTCCGGCCTTGATCATCAACAATGGGCAGCGGTGATTCATGAATCGATCAGCAATTGATTGCTTAACCTTCAGAACAGCAGTGTATGATGCTGCTACCATTCAATTATGGACTTCTAAGTTCTCTATAGCCATGGAGTGTTTTTTTCTTTTTTCTTTTTTTTTTGGCTTCTATGCTCATTGTCATGGAGGATAAGAATCTCGCATGAAACGGTGTGACCAAATGTGAACCAATATGTGAATATTAAAGCGGATCTCAAGATCCAGCATGAGCACCATGTGATCGGAGAATCCAAAGCCTAGCTAGCCATGGGCATCCTTTCGTACCGAAGGTAAACTAGAACTACCAAGGTTGGTTCACCCAAACCCGAGACAAAGCTTTTTAACCTGATTAACAGGATCCTTGAGGTTAGGTTGAACACAAATTTAAAAACTTCGACCTTTCAGATAGAATTTTTTTGCCACCGCATTATTTTCTCGATATTTTCGAACCTCGGGGTAACAAGATAACTAGCCAAATGTGATATCTTTTATTTCCGGTAAATTGGATGCATATCTATTTTGAAATGGTGATACCGTGAATTGGACAAAACGGAGAAAGGCCAGTTGGGCGGTGCACGGTAGACTCGATTAGTTGGATTAAGTGTTAAGATTTCTCCTTGGACCCTATCGTCACTATCGAGATCCTATAGCCATGGAGCATCTCTCCCTATCTACTTTTTCTACATGTCTGAGGGCCTTCTTCAAAAAATGGCCTTGGACTTTGCCCAGTCCCCTACTCCCTTAGGTGGGTAGGGTAGAAGTTGGCCATTTCAATTTAAGGCTTGTAAAAAGCAAGGTGCAACATATGTTGGAGAATGGAGAACCCACCTACGTGAGTAGATGGTCCTAGGGTTTGCCTCATGAGATGTTGGGAGGTTTAAAGAGGTGGGGTGCATCTAGTTTGGTAGGATTTTAGTGCTCTTGAACAACCATGCTTTCTGGTTGAAGGTCTTTAAAGCAGTTATCAAAGGCCCCACAAATGGTTTCGGGCTAAAATAATCTTAAGAAAAGTCTAGACCGAGGTTGTTTCGCTTAGATGGATATCCTGTTCTAGCATGAGGGTCTTTCCTAAAGCACAATTAATGATCCATTGGCCATTGCCTTGATGATTTAGAAGGATTGACGGATTGCCCGAGCACTACTCTTGATCGAGGATCCAGGATCCAAACTTCCAAAAATGATAACTTTACCGAATGATGTTCGATTAAGTTAGCATTTTCTTTTCTCTCTCTTTTTTTTTTTTTTTTCCTTGAAATCATAAACCTTTTCAAGATCGATGACACTACATCCATCCCTAAAAGATCTGATGGACATCGTGAATCGGGGAATACAATGATGATTGGGCTTTCAAATAGGCTGAATAAGGAAAAGATTCGATTTTAAGGAAGATTTTGATTAGGCATATTTCTCAATTTAGGAAGAAGCTAGGCAACACGATTGAAAACAAAGTGATAAAGTAGCTGCGAACTAGCTCTAGAAAAAGTTTAGACTTTTTATAATTATTTTAGTTATTTTATAAAAGCTATAATTAATATTTTATAACTAGAAGAAAAAGCTTATCAAGACTTTGTAGATCTCATTAGTGTAAATAGAGGCATCATAATTAATGTCATCATAGATCGATGAATGAAAAGAGAACTTCAAACTCTAATGAAATTCTTTTACTTTCTTTTTTTTTTCTTTTTTTCTTTTTTTTGAGAGAGAGGGAGAGAGAGAGAGAGAGATTCAAGTTTTGAATAGGTTGAAGGAATTCTTTTCTTCCCCCAGGCTAAATTACGTGGCCATGAATTACTGATTACTAAATCTTTTTATATGGATTATATATATATGCTTGGTGACTACATGAGCAATGCTTCGAAGTTAAGGAAAGACTACTTCTATTGGTACAAGGATAGGGGAGTGTCAATTAGCAAAGTGGCTTCGTTAATTCCTACTTCATTCATTGAATTTTATTTACAATTCAATTATTCTTTCATGTATAGATATTACCATGAATGGAACAATTTGAGGGAATATAAACATCTCTTTAGATAAACTTATCAATTAGCAACCAGATATCACATAGTAAGTTATATCACTGTAGCAATTAAGTTAGTCGTTTTATATCCATTTTGTATCCAATCAAGGCCTCAGATCACATGAATTAGTTTTTGCATATCAGTGATATCACATAGACATTCTAGCCATGGTTAGAAACCTTATAAAGAGTAAGAGAAGGTTTTGTTATTTGAATAAAAAAGGTTCAATTCACATAAGATAGATTAGTTAGCATAGGTCAACCACCAAGGTTTGTTGCTTACCTTTTTCTTCCTATCAATTTAGCAATTAAACAACATAAAGCTATAGTTGTGCTTCTTTTTTATGGTGGGCTCTAGGTATGATCAAAACTTAAACATTCAAAATAGGAATCATGATAAACAATGCCTAAAATTATGAATTGATGTGTTATATATATATATATATATATATGAGGATTTGGCTATATTCGAATGTATTTAGAGCCAAATTTGGTTAGATAAAAATTCTATAATGGAGATTCAATATCAATGATCCAAGCTTTTGAATATAATCTACTACATTAAAACTACTCACATATCAAAAATTATATAATTTGGGAATCCCTTGTCTATGCATCAAGTAATCAAAAATAAGATACATAGATTATAGATTTTCAAATTATATGATTTTTAATATGTAAGTAGTTTTAATGTAGTATATCACATTCAACAGCTTGGATCATCAATGTAGGACCTCCATTATAAAATTTTAACATGACAAGATTTGAACTGACCATATATTTGAATGTATCCAAATCCACCTATATATATATTAAAAAATATTTTAAAAAAAAAAAATATAATGTTATACTCTTTACTATAAATGCTTTACATCTCTAGTTTAAAAAAAAAAAAAAAAAAAAAAAAAAAAAAAAAAAAAAAAAAAAAAAAAAAAAAAACTTCAGTTGAATCCTATTAGTTAGCATGCTAATGTGATACGATCTTGTCATTCATATTTATGAATAAGATTTTAAAAAATGGTATTACATAAGGTTCACCGTCGGCTAATGCCAGACTCTAACCATTACCATGTTGGAACAACATTAATATATATATATATATATATATGCTTGCTATGGAGGTCAACTCAGCATATCGAGACTCGATATAGCTTCCATATCGAGTCTTGATTTTGGTACTAGTTTAGTACAACATGCTGGTAGGCAAAAAAAGTGAATCATCGCTAAGGCGATAGCCCGGTTGATAGAGACCTTGCCTCATCACTAACCGGTCGCTGGTTCGAGGAAGGATCCTTACGATGACTCGATTAAATCCAGGATTTATCCTGGGGTCCGCGATCGTTGGTGTGAGTGAGAGGTCAGGGTCTCCCTCTTTGTCCCCATTCTACTAGCCGGCGTCTTAGTGGTGTCAGGTTGACGTACTCACCTAAAGGTGGGGAAAGCTTGCACAAATTCGAACAGTTTGTATCGAACATTACCTGACGGGTTGGAGACCTGCGGGGGTAGCTACATGCCTACACTGGGATTTATCCCCCCTATCTCTTTTGCTTTATCAAAAAAAATAATAATAAAACAAGTCTTGGTATCACACATGATAATTAAAGAACTAAAATACTATTACAATATTTTCCTCTTGCGCCATCCCTCACCCCTCCCACCCTCGTTGTGCCTCTCGTTGCCCAATCCCTACCCATGTCATCATTTCCATATGCAAGTACGTAAATGTAGCTCATGTTTGGTTTCCGAATATCAAGATGCACCTTTTTTTTTTTTTTTTTTGGTAGAGAAAAGGGGTCGGGAGAATAAATCCGGTGTAACTATCTCTGCAAGTCCCCGTTCTGTTAGATAATGTTCGGTTCAAGATGTTTCGATTTTCGCAATCTTTCCTTACTTAAACATGAGTATGTCAACCTGATACCATTAAGGCACCGGCTAGTAGAACGGGAACAAAGGGAATGATCCTGACCTCTCACTCACACCAACTATCGCGGCTCCAAAAAGAATTTTGAATTTAATCGAGTCACCCCTGGGATAATGCCTCAAACCCGTGACTGGTTGGTAGTGAAGCAAGATTTCTATCAATCGGGCTACCGCTTTAGCGATCATGATGCACCTTCAGGACAAGATGAGGGACACGAGGCTTTGGAATGTGGAATTGCATTGCTGCATGAAAGAGGCCAACAACCTTCATCTCTTGCATCTCCCCGACAAGCCAAAGCTCAATTTTGAGTGGTAGAGGTTGTTTGATGATGTCTCCGGCAAGCTCTTAATCATTGTCAAAGCACTTAATAGTTTTGAGAGCATGTGCTTGATCTCCCTCAATTCAAATTCAAGTTGAGTTAGATACTCACCCTGGAACTCATTCAAGTCGCACTCGATGGTCACGGAGGTCTTTGGTGCATTTTCAAGATCCTCAAACTTCTTTCAAATATCTCTCTATCTGGACTGGATCCAAAGATGCTTCCCAAAAAGAAAATTGTTAAGAATGCTGTTTAGGAATCTGTAGTTAGAATTGTCAAAAGTGTTTAGTTTATGTTTAAATGTGTTAGTTAGTAAATAGTTTTTGTTAGTTTTTTTTAACGTTGAAAGGGGAAAAACAGAGGAAAACCTGTAACCCAAAAAAAGGTTCTGTACGTGTTTTTTGTTTTTGCTGAACATTGTGTGGTTTGTGTGATGTTCTTGTTCCAGATTTAATTTTATTCTGAATTTGGTTTTCCTCAAAACAACAATTGGTATCAGAGCTTATTCTTAAGGGACTTGTGTAATGTCTATCATGGAAGGAGAAGGAGAAGTGAGTTTTTCCACCATGACTCCACCGGTGTTTGACGGTGAAAACTACAAGATCTGGGCGGTAAGGATGGAGACAATCCTAGAGGCGTCAGATCTCTGGGAGGCTGTGGAAGAGGACTACGAAATCGTTCCATTGCCAAACAATCCAACCGTGGCTCAGATCAAGACATTCAAGGAAACGAAAACCAAGAAATCAAAGGCAAAAGCATATTTATCTGTTACTGTTTCTGCAACCATTTTCACGCGAATTATGTCCCTGAAATCAGCAAAAGAGATATGGGATTATCTCAAGTCTGAATATGAGGGAGATAAAAGGATTCGAGGTATGCAAGTTCTGAACTTGGTTCGGGAGTTTGAATTGCAGCGAATGAAGGAAACAGAAAGTATCAAGAAGTATTCAGATCGGTTGCTAAACATAGCAAACCGAGTTAGATTGTTGGGCTCTTCACTTTCAGACGCAAGGATCATTCAGAAGATCCTTGTAATGGTACCTGAAAAATTTGAAGCAACCATTACAACATTGGAAAACATCAAGGACCTGTCCAAGATTACACTCGCTGAACTCTTAAATGCATTCCAAGCACAAGAGCAGCATCGTGTAATGAGACAAGAGGGTGCTGTTGAAGGGGCTTTAGCAATCAAGCATCTTGAAGAAGAAAGGAACAAGAAGAACAACTTCAAAATATATCAAGGTTTAAGATGTGAAAACAATGTATCAAGCAGTAACAGCAAAGGCAACAAAAAGAAAAACTTTCCTCGTCAGCATTGTGGCAAGAAGGGGCATCCACCATACAAGTGTTGGAACCATGTTCCATGTCAACATTGTGGTAAGAAAGGTCATCCTCCTCACAGATGCTGGAAGAGACCTGATGCAATGTGCCATAAATGCAAACAAACCGATCATGAAGCAGTGATTTGCAGAAACAAATTTCAGCAACCTGTTGAAGCCCAAGTTGCTGATAAAGAAGAGGAAGAACACTTGTTCGTTGCAACCTATCTTTCTGGATTTGATTCAAAGGAAGGTTGGTTGATAGATAGTGGATGCACAAATCATATGACAAATGATAAAGAATTGTTTAGAGATTTAAGAAGCACTGAAACAAGGAAAGTAAGGATTGGAAATGGTGAACTTATTACAATCAAAGGAAAGGGCACCATTGCAGTTGAAAGTTGTTCTGGAACTAAGTTAATTTCAGATGTTTTATATGTTCCAGAGATTGATCAAAATCTGCTGAGTGTGGGTCAGTTATTGGAGAAGGGATTCAATGTTCTCTTCAGAAATAAGTTGTGTTTGATTGAAGACTCTGAAGGTAAAGAAGTCTTCAAGATTAAAATGGATAGAAGATGTTTTGCACTCAATCCATTGAAGGAGGAGCAGTCTGCATTCATGCTAAAAGAAGCACAAACAAAAATATGGTACAAATGGATTGGACATTATCATCATCAAGGATTAATGAAGATGAATGTCAAGAAGTTGGTGGACGGCATGCCAGAGTTGAATGATTACATCCCAAACTGCAAAATTTGTCATATTGGAAAACAAAGTAGAAAGCCTTTTCCAAAAGCTACATGGAGAGCATCAAAGAAGTTGCAGTTGATTCATACTGATGTTGCTGGGCCACAACGAACTCCATCTTTGAATGGTAGTCTCTATTACATTCTTTTCATTAATGATTATACCCGTATGTGCTGGATTTATTTCATGAAATTTAAATCTGAAGTTGCTCAGATTTTTTGGAAATTTAAGACTATGGTTGAGAATGAATGTGGATGTAAGATCCAAATCATTCGGTCAGATAATGGAAAGGAGTATACTTCTACTGCATTCAATCAATTCTGTATTGAAGCAGGCATACAACATCAATTAACTGCTCCATATACTCCTCAACAAAATGGAGTAAGCGAAAGAAGAAATAGATATATTTTGGAGATGACAAGGTGCATGTTGTATGAGAAGAACCTGCCAAAGAAATTCTAGTCTGAAGCAGCAAATACTGCTGTATTTATTCAGAATAGAATTCCTACAAAAGCAGTGAAGGATCAAACTCCTTTTGAAGCATGGTATGGATTTAAACCAACGTTGAAATTCTTTAAAGTCTTTGGATGTCTTTGTTTTACTCATGTTCCACAAGTCAAAAAAGACAAACTGGACAAACGAGCTCTTCCGGGTATTTTCATTGGCTACAGCAGTGTTGCAAAAGCCTACAAGATTTATCAACCACAAACCGGGAAGATTGAAATTAGCAGGGATGTTCATTTTATGGAAGAAGAAGAATGGAAATGGGATGAAGCAAAATATTATTCAACTCCAAAAGAACGGCAATTTAAACTTCCAGTCTTGATCACAGAAGAGATGGAAGAAAGCCGAAATGATATGCAAAATGAAATGATTGATGACATTCCAATACAAGGTACAAGATTACTTACAGATATTTATCAAACTTGCAATATTGCAATGTGTGAACCTGCAGATTATGAAGAAGCTTAGTCAAATCCTAAGTGGAAAGCTGCAATGGAGGAGGAGTTGTTTATGATTGAAAAAAATAAAACATGGGAGTTAGTTGTTCGACCTCATGACAAGAAAGTAATTGGAGTTAAGTGGGTGTTCGGAACTAAACTCAATGCTGATGAAACAATCAATAAATATAAAGCAAGGCTTGTTGTAAAAGGGTATGCTCAAGTATTTGGAGTAGACTACTCAGATACTTTTGCTCCAGTGGCAAGACTTGACACAATCAGGTTCCTACTTGCTGTTGCAGCACAGATGAACTGGAAGGTATACCAATTAGATGTTAAATTTGCATTCTTGAATGGGTTGCTGCAGGAAGAAGTTTATGTGGAGCAACTAGAAGGCTTTGTTAAAGAAGGAAAAGAAGAAATGGTTTATCTTCTTAGAAAAGCACTTTATGGTTTGAAGCAGGCTCCAAGGGCTTGGTACAGTAAGATAGATGAACATCTGCTGGCCTATGGATTTACCAAAAGTCTCTCTGAATCAACATTGTATGTGAAGCTTAACGAAGATGACATTTTAATTATATCACTCTATGTTGATGACTTACTTGTAACAGGAAGTAATTCAAGTGAAGTAAAGAAGTTCAAGGAAGAGATGATGAAGTCATTTGAGATGACAGATCTCGGTCTAATGACATTCTTCCTTGGAATGGAAATTAAACAAAGTATAAATGGAATTTTTATCTGCCAGAAAAAATATGCCAATGAGATATTGAAAAAGTTCAAACTTGATGAATGCAAGGCAATGAGTACTCCAATGAATTCAAAAGAGAAGCTCTGTAAAGAAGATGGGTCAGAGAAAATAGATCCAGTTTTCTTCAGAGGTTTGATTGGATGCTTGATGTATTTAACAGCCACCAAACCTGATATTATGAATGCCGTCAGTGTATTATCCAGATTCATGCATTGTGCAAGTGTTTTGCATCTCAAAGCAGCAAAAAGATTACTTAGATACCTAAAGGGTACAAGTGATCTTGGCATAAAGTTCTCAATGAACAAAAATTTTAAATTGATTGGATACTCAGACAGTGATTGGGGAGGTTCAATTGATGACATGAAAAGTACATCAGGCTATTGTTTTATATTGGGTTATGGAACATTTTCTTGGAGCTCAAAGAAACAAGAAATTATAGCCCAATCAACTGCCGAAGCTGAATTTATTGCTGCCGTTGCATGTGTTAATCAGGCTTTGTGGTTGAAGAAACTCTTAACTGAACTGAATTTTGTGGAGGAAAAGAGTACAGAAATATTTGTTGACAATCAGGCTGCAATAGCTATTTCTCATAATCCTGTTTTCCATGGTAAAACCAAGCATTTCAACATCAAATTGTTCTTCTCGAGGGAAGTTCAGAAAAAAGGCGCTGTTATGCTGGTTTATTGCAGATCAGAAGATCAACTGGCAGATATATTCACCAAGCCATTACCTGTTGCAAGGTTTGAGGAATTAAAAAAGAAGATTGGTATATGCAGATTCTAAAGCAAGGAGGAGTGTTAAGAATGCTATTTAGGAATCTGCTGTCAGAATTGTCAAAAGTGTTTAGTTTATGTTTAAATATGTCGGTTAGTAAACAGTTTTTGTTAGTTTTTTTTAATGTTGAAAGGGGAAAAACAGAGGAAAACCTGTAACCCCAAAAAAAAAAAAAAAGGGTTTGTGTGCTGTTCTTGTTCCAGATTTAATTCTATTCTGAATTTGGTTTTCCTCGAAACAACAAAAACAATTAATCGGTAATTCTTATGTTGCTTAATTGCTGTGACCTGCGTTATGTTGGAAAGAGCGTAATACAAGACCTTTTCTCCATGAAAATACTTCCGAACGTCCACGACGTCGCCACCGAAGATCCGAATCTCATTGGTTTCTTCTTTGCAAATCTTCGGAGCTACCGGAATTTGATAAAGTCTGGACAAGAATTCAGAATGTTCATACTGAATATTCTTTTTGACATCCTCTACTCTTCACATGGCTGTATTCTATTTGCTGAACTTTTGTTGGCATGGCGTAATAATTAATCGATGCTCTTGGCACAAACCTCAGCTTGCCTTGATAAGAGCCATGCATAAATTGCCTAGAACGTATGTATTTCTTGCTCCCTCTTTTGGGATCCTATTTCTCTTTAACTTTTCAACCGTAAATCATATCTATTTCCTTTGTAATAAATTGATGGGTAGTATTTTGTACCTCCCTTTTCATTAAAAAAAAAAAAAAAAAAGGTGGGGATAATTAATTGCTGTCTATTTTCATGCATCAGAAGAGGTACTAAACTAGCTGAACCATGATCAGGCACAGTACGGCGGTGCCTATACTTGTTTTGTTTTAGCTTCTTGGATCAGATATTTCAATCGAAGAAGAAAATTTCACGGATAAAACTAACCCAAGAATTGGCATTTTATCAGAAATTCAAAAACTAAGTCTTTCTAAAAGAAATTATATAAATAATGTTGTTTTTAGGCTATATGATATCTCTTTTTTCAAGCATCATCTTGCTGATTGTATATATCTCAAATATTTGGATGTGCTTGTTTATATAGCTTCCATTATATAGATACTTTGTAACCGTAGCTCTCCATTGGTTTTTTTTTTTTTTTTTTTTTAAAAAAAAAAGGACCGTAACTCTCTATTGGCTACTGAAGTCATGAGTATTGATGTTGGATTTCTACTGAATTCAATTCTTCGTAGAGAGGAGAAAAAGTCTTGGCAGGATCATATCAGATGGATCTTGTCATGAGGGCTCTATGAATTATCACGGATTTGATTACCGACTACCCGAGACTTTCATGAAGCTTATTACGTTTCTGGTGGATGTTTTGAAGGAATCATTATTGTCTATTATTATTAAAAGGAGGCAGAAGCCACCAATTCTTCTGGTTTTTTTTTTTTTTTTTTTTCCGAGAAAAGTGTGTCAGTTACTATATCAAAAGTTTCCTTGCGGTTGCTGAAAATTATTGGAAAACTACTAGTTCTGATCACCATTTTTTTCTTTGTGTGTAGGTGTTTGTCCATGACTTTGTACCGATGGGAACCAAAGATGGTTAAGAATTTTCTCCAAAAAAACTCTCCACCTCCAGAAAAAACCCAAAGATAAGTTTGCTAACGGTTACTTTCATGCCCTCCATCAACCTCACGAGCACCTTCTGCTCTGCTACCATGTTGAGATCTGTGTGGTGGGTGATCAAATAGAGGATTCGATGAACCCTTCTTTCATGTGAAAGATACAACCATGTCAATCCCTTCCAGCACAGAATTGCCTCTCTCGAAAAACTCTTTTTTAAAAAAAAAAAAAAAAATAGGTCCTCTCCTCTCACTGCGCCATGCCATCATCCCCAAGTTCCACCAGATATTTGGACCCATGATCGGCAAGCATAGGAGATCCAGTCAACAGCAAGGGCCAATAGCGGAGAGGTGAGCATGAGGATGATGGAGTCAATGCCGTAGATGATGTTGATGGTGTACAAAGACACTTCAGTTCAAGCCCTATAATGCCACTATAGTTTTGCGGGCAAAGCAATCAAGCCTGGTTATGGTGAGAAATTATTGGTTACAATATATAGTTCTATCACCTGTACATTAGACTATTAAATAATAAATTATCATATTATCTAAGAAAATATTTTTTTTCATTTAAAATAGTAAAAATTATCAACTTACCAATCATCATAGATAGAAAAAATTTTTGATTTAAAATTTTTAATCAAAATTAGATAATAGTATACGTTTTTTTCAATAATTGATGATGTGGTGATTTGTTATTGGATGTTCTGATCAATAATTTTTTAATTGTGAAAAGTCATAATGCGCAATTCAAAGTGCAGATCATCAACCTGTAAATATGCTCCCAAAAAATAAAAAAATTTATTGATTAGATGAGATCCACTGGTTGAGCGGTGGGCTATATACATACGAGTAGAAAAAGAAACGAAAGGAAATTTGGAGGTAAGTCTCGTTATTATTTTGTGGTTGGACCACCAAGTCAGCAGTGGACCAATCCAACCATAAAGAGAGGTCCGAACATGGACACAAAAAAAAGAAAAGTAGTAAAAAAAGGCATGTTCTTTTATGCTTGGACCGGTACACATTGCTAACCTGGTGGACCAGGTCCAACCAATAATTTTATCAGTACTCTTTGGGGATCAGCAACTTTTCACGGCCAAAGATCCAATGATCTAATTAGATATTAGACCAAGAGGATGAGCTACGGCATTCTGCAGGAAGATGAGTTTGATGGATGATATTGGCCGGTCCCATTACGCATGTGAAAATGTTTGAGAGGACTCCTTAAATCTTTATTTTTTTAGAAAAAAATATAAGAAGAAAGTATAGAGGACCGATAAGAGGTTCCAGAGGAAGAGAATATTTTCTTTATTCGAGACAATATTACACCAATGGCATTGGATGGTAAAGGAATTCCGAGATTATATCGGGTCGATATGCTAACTTAAAGGATCTAACTAAAATTTTTAAACTTTGTAAGTGCAAATTAAAACTCTCAAAAAAGTGAAAGATGAAACTGGAATTTTTTTTTAAATTTTTTTTAGCATTTGTACGTAATATCCACATGCACATGCACTGCATAAAAATGGGGACCCTGTAAAAAGTTGTGATTGAGAAATATCGAGGAACATGCACCCGTACGCTTTAGATCGAGAAGCTTGCTTACTCTGAGAAAGATTTTTACGACTCAAGGCACTACGTGGATGTCATGGAAATGGACTTGAAATTTTCGGTCTCCTCTCCCATGCATAAAATTATTTCTAACTTGGAGCCCACCACAAAAGTCAGAGTTTGAATGATACAAGGGATCGGAACCACCGTCTGTGTGCGTGGGAGAGAGAACCCATATGCTTTTGATCACAGGAAATGTAGTGGAAACTTCTTTCATCAAAAGGTTACGAAAGGGAGTGGAAACTTTGATGCACGATTGCTGCATGTATCTAAAATAGTGAAAAGTTTTGATAAAAAAGAATAAAAACGGTAGAACTTTAACGGTGTCATATCCACCATCCACTGATAGTTTTCCCGAAATAGTGTGATAAGGTGCAGCCAACAGAATGCACGGCAAAGTGCTCGGGCTTTGGAAGATAAAAACCATTCGGCCTGGCCTATCCAAAAATCTCTTTTTGTAATCCAGGATATCCAAATATCCAAGCCTACCAAAAAAATCTTTTGGAATTCCCGGGGATCTAAAATCTATATCCAAATCTCAATTTTCCAAGATACCGGTACTCTCCAAAAGGCAAGAAACGAGCGAAGCTTATGCTATCGTACCTTTTAAAATATTTCGATAAAGTTCATTTTCTTTCAAAAGGCATGATTTTTCATTTCTTTTTTGCAGTCCTCTTGTTTGGAAACTACATCAAGGTATAAATTAATGATACAATAATCTATATCAAACTTCTTCTTAGTAAAGTATTTCAGAAAGAATATAGTAATAACCATCCTTGAAGACATCCTTTAAATATATATATAGATATATATGTTTGTTAGCATGAAAAATGTGTTACATTGATCACCTTAAAAAAGTTTGCTAGATCTGAAAGAAGATCCGTAAGATATGTATATGTTGAGATGCATCTTTGATTGCCACTTTCATATTATAATATAGTATCATTAATTTTAATAAAAATTCAGAACATCGAATAAAAATAACATATAGTAATATGATAGAATAATTGTATTTTAAAAAGTTAAATTAGATATAGATATTGTCATCTTTTTATATGCTTGCGCTCGTAGATATAACTATATATAAGAGTTTTTCTAATTTTGTGCTAATATTGATTATTATTTATTATGGTTTATTAAAAATGGATCGGTTATGTTGAAAGAGAATGCTAGAGAGGACTTGGTCTTTAATGTTCATGCGAGAATCCATGATCACGGATTTAGAAATTGATGACGAATATATGTACGCATCTCAAATCTAAAATTATTATTTATTTTATAGGATTTACGGATCTATAATTTATTTTATAGGATTTACGGATCTATAATTTATTCAAATTAATTCTTGAAAATAATATTATTTTTTATATTCTAAAAATCATGCAAAGAATCTTGGAATAATAATAAAAAAAAATTTATAATAATAATGAACGTGTCGAAATCAATTCGTTTTAATAAAGCTCTTGATAGAATATGCTGTCAAAACTTATTCAAATGATCCATGGATGAAAGCAATCATTCAGGCATTGTCCGAATAAACGTAAGCCTCCATAAATGTGCGGTTCAAATAACTCATTAAATATTATTTATTCTAGATGCAATTTACATCCATCCAAAACAACGATAGAATCGCATCGGGTTGACTTATTCTTGTGTGATTGATGATCAAGCAGTGCACTTAAAATTTAATTACACAGCAAGCTACTTGTTTCTTTTATAAACTTCAAAAATATTAACAGAACAAAGCAAGACTTTTACAAAGAAAGATGGTCTTATTCTTTGTATCATCGGCTCTGTCACCTGAAGTATCATCATCCGCTTGTATAATGGAAAGTCTTGGAGTGCAACTAACGATCTGCACTTGAGACCACTTCACATGCCTACCTAGAAGAATGGGATTTCTAGAATTTGTCGGGCTCATTTGCCTCGCACGTGTAAAACAATAGTATCATATATAATAGAGATATGTCTTGACCCATCACATCTTTTCCAAAACCAGGGGACCCACATCCGGTACCAAAAGATGATGATGACCTTCTTAAGTTGGCGTGGATGCCGGTGCCATGAAGCATCGACTTCGTCATGCCACGTGACCTCGGAAACCTGCTTGGTACCAGATTTGTGCCCTAAAATCTTTTGGAAAATAAAAATCTAGCACACTTTCCTCCACGTGCACAATATAAGCTTCAAGCAACCTGCTCCATCCCCAGCACCGCACGTGCGAACGGTCCGGCATGGCCTACGCGTTGCGTTGCGTTGCGAAGCTCCATGTGTCGGCCACTACGACGACGCCCTGTGAGAGACCACCAAAGCAGCGCTCGAGGCGGAGTGGCCCCTCCCCCGCTTTATCGGGGATCGTCCGGCGAAACGGCCCAGGGGTCGGTGCGGTGGATGTGGGCGCAGGCACGACACGAGGAGGAAGAAAAATTATCTCGGGAAGGGAGAGGTTTTTGCTCTTTTTCCCCTTCCCGAATAAAAAAGAGGGAACCGGACGGGATCGGTACATGTACGACGCACCCCCTTCGGCTGTTTTCAAATTCTTACCAAGAATGGAAACTTCCAAATACGGAACGAAGCTGCTAGAAAAATAAATAAATAAATAAATAATCCTTCTTTAATTATTTTTTGTTTTTCTTTTCAATGCAACGCGAGGCAAAGCCTGCAATGTTACATTCCTGCAAGCAAAGCCAACCTTCATGGCATCAGCTAGCTTCAGCATGAACTGCAGGAACGAGAGAATTAAATCTCCCTCAGGAAATAAGATCCGATCATCGATTTCCCATGCATCGTTTTCATTGGCAAATATCCTTGAATAATAACTAACCTGCACATTTATAAGAAGAATAACTATTAATTTACTTGATAACAGTATTGGAATCCCCCGCTACTGTTCGCAGGCTAGGCCCAAGCTCCCACTAGCTCCGCCATCGGGACTATATATGCAAAGAAGATTTAATCTCAAACCGATGGCCTTTAATAGCACTCACTGTTCATTCCTTGATATGAAAACTGCTGCTGCCTGGTGACAATTAACAGATCCATCAAACTTCACCTTGATACACCTGAAGAAGGAGGTATCCAGTTTTAAAAAAAAAAAAACAAAACAAAAGATGATAGAGAATGCATACAGTTCCCTAACTATGTTGCTGTAGTAGATATGCAAGCACCGGAGGAAAAAAAATCTGCGGCAAAACTTAAAAAAGACCTGAGCAAATCAACCGGGTTGATTTGTTCATCGGCAAACATCCTCTGATTCCTGAATTTCCACGATAGTCACATAATATAAAGGATCAAAAGCCTTGATGTCTTCTCTGCCAATTTAAAAGTAATATCTTTTTTTTTTTTTTTTTTTTGATAACCTGGATCCATTAACGTATAATCCTGGAAAAAGTACAACCAAAATCATCCGCCAACAAAATATCTCTAAACTGTAAAGACGTCTCATCAAGAAGAGACCGAACAACCTTTCCCGAGTGATGCACCACAAAGGAAGCCACCCAATCCACAGTCGAGTTGGCTTCGCGGTAAACATGCCAGGCAATAATCCCAGTACAACCGCGTAGCAAAGAAGCAATATGCCGAAGGTAAGGGAGGGTGGGAGTCACCCGAAGAGTACTCTGGATCTAGAAAATAATCGTCAAGAAGTCACCCTCGATAATAAGGCGATCAAGATGAAAGATCTTCCTGGCGTTGCTGATCCCCGTCCAGTCCCTATAAAGCTCCGCCAAGGGAACCGTAGGATCAAAAAGATGGCTACCCCCTGCAGCAAGAAAATCGACGCCAGACGCCCGAATCACAAAGGCAGCCCCAGCATTGGCCCCTCCGACACTCCCATCAATGCTGATAGTAGCATAGGCCGGAGAAGGGGGCTTCCGAGAGATAAAAATCCAGCAAGGCACTCGAAGAGCAGAACCGGAGCTCCAGATATTGAAAGTAGCTACCATCATACCCTGATACTCAACAGCGTGAATCCTAGCTACCTCGACAATAAATCTGGCCAAACATAATATCATAACTAAAAATCATGGCGTTGCGGGTGATCCAGAGATGGTATGCTAAATAAGCAAAAAAGCCCCGAGAAGCCAAAATGGGAGGAGAGCGGAGGATGTGAAGAAAGGTATCAACAACATCATCTCCAGTGTACACAAAGGATATACAGCCCGCCAAGGACCAGACCCGCCAAGCTCTCAAACAAAAAAATAAAGTATGATCCAATGACTCCTCAAGAGCTCCACAAATCGGGCAAGGAGGAGGAAGGTGGACCCCATGAGCGCTCGGAAAAGATCTCGTGGGGTGCCGACGCCAGGCCACCTTCCAGATAAAAAGTCTCACTCTTAGATGCACTGGAAGAGACCAGATCCAAGTAGCCTGGAAGCCCCTCTATTGCACCCATAGTAGATAAAATAAAGGTCCGACAACGAAGCAGAAGAAGATGAGGAAGACCCCCAGACTCTAGTGTTAGGGCAAGGCATCACTGGTAACCCAATGGAGAGAATCCTTTCCTTTAGGGCTTGTCCAAAATAGCGAGAGAGCCGAAGAGAATCCCATGTCTGCGTCCCCTAGATGATAAGATCAGCCACCATACTGGAGGCCGGCAAATCTGTGGATAAAAAGGTGGGCCATCTATCCAAGGCGATATCTGAGATCCATAGAACAGACAGAACCCTGATAGATCTCCCATCCCCTACCATCCATCTCATGTGCTGAATGACATCCAGAGCCCTCCTCCTGATTTCCATCCAGATAGTAGACCCACGAGTAGAATGAAAAACCTCTCCTCCCTCCAGAGATCGAACATCATATCTACAGCGCATAAAAGAAGCCCAAAGACTGTCAGGACTCAAGAACAGCCTAGTAACATGACGAGCCAAAAGAGCGTCCCTCCTAACAACAAGGGAATGGATGCCCAGCCTTCCATCCCTAACAGGCTGACACATCACTGCCATCCCACTAGATTAACACCCTTGGGAGCAGCACTCGATCGCCATAGAAATGCACGAAGAATCTGCTCCACCTTCTCCACAATAACCTTGGGGATACAGTACTAGCTAAAAGGTAAATCAGTAAGAATGTCAGCACAGACCTGATCAAGGTGAGTCTACCCATAGCCGATAGAGCCCTACCCTGCCAGCCTTCCACCCTGTCCTGCACTGCCTGCACTAGAAAAGTAGAGTCTGCCCTATGAAGCGAGGCACCCAAAATAGAAACACCCAGATAGCGGATAGCACCGTCCTTCTCACCAATCCCCAGAGTAGAAGTAATCAGACTTCGGAAACCGGCCGTAATCTTCGGAGAGAAGTGGACCTCCGACTTAGCCAGACTGACCCTCTGCTTGAAAGCAAGACAATAAGCCAGGATCACCCTCCTGAACTCCCGAGCCGTGGTCTCAGATGCCCTGCCTAGAAGTAAGCAGTCATCTGCAAAAAAAAGGTGCGAGATCAGGAATACCGTGGGGGCAGCAACATAAGGTTGGATTGTCGATGCCCTAACAGCATCCTGCATAGCTCGCAATAGGGAGTCAGCACAAATAATGAACAAATAGGGAGAAATGCGACAACCTTGCCGTAGGCCAACCGTTGAGTTAAAGTACTCCGAGGGAGACCCATTAATAATAATAGAAAATGAGAGGCTAATGATGCAAGCCATGATCCTAGAGATCCACAAGGAATGGAAGCCAAAATCCTATAATGACCGCTCCACAAAGCTCCACCGAACCCGACCGTAAGCCCTTTCCATGTCTAGCTTGATAGCCATCAGACCAGTCCTAGCAGGTGACCTTCTTGGGAGGTGGTTAGGGATGTCTGGAGGATTCCTGTTAGGGGTGATGCTCAGTACCGGATTATCCGCAGGTTGAAGCTTCACAAACGTCGTTTGAGAAGATGGAATAAAGAGGAGGTTGGCAATATCTTTACTAGATTGGTAGAGGTGGAGAAGGTAATCCATGATTTCTAGGTGAAGGAGGATACGAAGGGGGGTTTGAATGATGGAGATCTTTCCTCCATGCGAACTAGTCTAGCTTCTTATAACTCCCTTCTGGCTCAGTAGGAAACTCTGTGGAGACAGAAATCCAGGGTTCAGTGGTTAGCTCAGGGGGACAGGAACTCTCATTTTTTCCACCAGGCTACTCTTGTCAAGAAACATAGTAATCGGATTGTGGCCCTCAAGTCTGATGACGGTCACTGGATTGAGGATGAGGAGGGCATCTCGCAGGAGGTTGGCTCCTTTTTCAGGTCCAGATGGAGGGCCGAGGAGGGGGACTCTCATTCTTTCCATGTTTCTACTCCGGAGGTGTTGGTGTCCGAAGACCAGAATGTTGGTCTTCTTTCTCCTGTTTCCGAGGCTGATGTGAGGGATGTGCTGTGATCTTTGGCAGAGGATAAAATACATCCATGTGGATCAAAAAATAACATATAAAAAAAGTCAAAAAATGAAATCCATAAAAGAGTTCATGATGCTTAAGCCCACATGTTTTTCACACTTGATATGCTGATGCTTTTTTCTAATTAATCTGGGTTTTGAATTTGAATATCAAAATCCATATTTTTTTTTAAAAAAAAATGCTTGGGGAGAGAGCCGGCCTAGTCTGATTTATTCATTTTTGGTATCCTTGTTTAAATTCAAGCTATTTCTAGTTGGCCATTTTCACTTAAACTTACTTGTTTTCTAACAGCTCCCATGTTCATTGAATGGTTGGGCTTTTGGACTGCTCAAGTTTTCAAATGAAATGGATACGGGGGATTCATTACGTAGAATATGTGCGTGTAAATGTTTTACATGTCAAAATATTATTACAAGTATTTGTTTTCGTTGCTAACTTCTTTTCTTTTAAAATCAGGGTCTTAATTAAGTATGTTGGTTGTGTTGGGAACACACCTCGAAATCGGTCTAAACTAGACCTGTCAAAATGGGTCAGAGCCCATGGGCCGGCCCATTTGGTCCTATAAATGGGCCAGGCCAGGTTGAAAAAATTTGGCCCATTTATGTAAGTGGGCTTTTTGGCCCGGCCCTTGTAGCCCATGGGCTCAACAGGGCCTAGCTAGGCCAGTCCATGGGCCAAGAATTTTTTTAAAAAAATATATTCAAATTAAAAGATTCAAAACGGAAAATGGCAAATAGGTTATGGATTATCATGTCCACTTACCAGAGTAAACCACAGTCCATGTTAAATTAAAAGTTTAAAACTTTAAACTTAAAACGGAAAGATATTTTGATTTTTTTTCTCAATCTTCCACGTCGTTCCCACTTCCCTTCCCTGTTCGCAGTATTCGGCTGTTCCCATTCCCATTTCCACTTCGATACGATGATACTCGATAGTTCCGGGCTTCCGGAGATTCAAACTTCTTCCAAGTTTTTTATTCATCGGAAGTTCGGGACCGGCTGACCGGGGCTTTGCTACTACTCTGCTCTCCTATTCTGGTGGATGAAGGAACAGTCGATGATGTCGGCAGTGATGCCAACTCTTTCGCGACGTCAATAGCCATCATCGTGCTGCTATTGGTGACCAGAGCTTCTTCTATGCTGAGGTGAGGGTTATATACTTATATGATTTCAATGCCCACGGCCCTAGCCCACGGCTCTAATACTAGCCCATGGCCCTAGCCCACGGCCCATATAGTGGACTGGCCCGACCCTAGCCCATGACCCATATAGGGCCGGGCTGGGTTGGATTTTTTTAGCCCATTTATGCAAGTGGGCCTAGCCCGGCCCGGCCCATAAAATGCAAGCCCATAAGGGTTAAGGCCGGGCCAGCCCATATTGACAGTTCTAGTTTGAACGAAGTTTTTGAATGAACTCCGAACACGTGAGAGATCTAGTGAAAAGTCCAGTCCAACGAAATGAACTAGAAAAAAAAAATGACTTAGCTCATATGGCCTGATAGCACGATGCATGAGCAGGCACGCATGGGCGCTAGTGCTGGCCTAGGCCCAAGTAGGCGAGGCGTGAGGGTGGCCTGGGCCCAAGCGATATTGTCTTGATACAACGATAGTGGTCCATAAGCACGGGTTTTGATGCGATCTGATGGATGTGTACAATTAAAGCATGGATTGGGACTAATCGGTTTCATTTTCATGTTTGCTCATCCATGATCAAGCATTTGTCCCAAGGTATGGGGACACGAAATCTTTCAAGAAGTTCAAGTGGAGATCAAATATCGAATCGATGTGGAGATTGTTGAAAAATATCTCGAAATCAGTCCTATTCCTGAAGAAGCTCAGAACAGGTGAGATATCCAGTATGAAGTCCAGACCACAGAAGAGAACCGAAAAATATTGACATAGTGCGGCCCGTAGTAGGCCAGCCCACATGGCCCGATAGCGTGGCCCAATGGTGTGTGCGCGAGTGTACAGCACAAGCAGGCTCGTAGCTCAGCGCAGCATGTATGCGGGCGGTGGCCCAAGCCTAGGCAGGCATGCGCACCCGGGAATTGGTGCCAGCCCAAGCATAGGCTAGCAAGGCATGCGGGTGGGTGCGAGCACGGCCCGAGCCCGAGCGATGCTGTGTGCATGCACGGCTTTTGATGCAATGATAATGGTCATAAGCATGGACTTTGATGTGATCCGATGGACGTGCATCATCAAAGCATGGATCGGACGGCTGCGCACATCTGTCGGCATGATCACATAATTTGGCCCGATCTGAGCATGATTTTTGACATGATCGAGACTGATCGATGGTCAAGAAGGATTTTGTAGTCAGACAATGATTAAAAATGTTATATGATTCTGATTTGTATATGGTTTGGACCGTTGTATTCCTGATAAGATACTCTCCGCATAGGCTATAAGAACATGGGCAAAGTAGTAGGCTGGGTATGATTTTAATCTATTAAATTTATTTTTTTATAGTAAAAACCTTGCATGTCCATCTAATTATGTCTTGTATTTTTTTTTTTTTTTTCTCTCGCAACATCGATAATCATGATCCTAGAAACGAAAATCCGTATTCTACAAAAACGATCATCCGATAAGTAATAGTTAAAATAAATTAGTTGAAGCATAAAGACGCAAACACACCGGCAAAATTGACTTTTTGTATTTCAGCTTTTGTCAAACTACTTAAGTTTGCTGCGCCTCTAGAGATATAGCTGAAGGCATCCTTATTTCGAATGTATCGTATATCAGTACTTCAGTAACTTGGGATAAGTTCAGCACAGATGCTGTCTAGTTGATTGCTAAGAGGAATCATCTACTTTTTTCCCAATGAAAATTGATGTAGCAAGTAGGACTATCCAATTATTTGGTGAAGGCGATATAACTAAAAACTTTGTCACCTCTGATGCATAGAAGTACTCTTTCTCAATATCCAATTTTTATTATCAAATTATACATCTGGCTAAGTGGAAGAAACACCAAACAAAAAATTCCCGGTTTGATATGCTTTTGCTGTTCTTTGATTTTGCCTTATAATTAGATGGGCTCTCCTTATACATATACACTCTATGAAATACCTGGTTATGATTTTAAGACATCCATTTTTTCTTTATTAAAGATATGTTTAGAAAATCTAGCAGGATTGAGCTGAATTTTTTATAAGATTATGGATTACATAGTTTATTTAAGTAAGGCTCATATCAACTGAATTTCCTTTCGGTCTAAATTCCAGGGAAGGAAAAAAAGACTGCCGTAGATTTTTTTTTTTTTTTTAAATCCTGCAGTCCAATGGAACCATAGATGGGATTTAGCCCAAAAGGCAGCATGAGCCTTTAGCAAAGAATAGGCTGAACATGAACAGGGTGATAGGCCCAATTCCTATAGAAAATCTAGTTCAATTATATTCAATTTCAAAACAAACTTTACGGAAAAAAAAAAAGGGCACTCCTTGAATACATAATAGCCCAGGGTTGCTCGATGAAAAGCATTAATCTGTAAAATTTACCAAAAAGTAGGGTCACAAATAATAGTATTTATATTGCACTGTCGTGTTTTTTTTTTTTTTTTTTTTTTTTTTTTTTTTTTTTTTTTTTTTTTTTTAATGAATAAAATGGGTCAGCTTAGAGGCATAGATGGCAATTCAATCGGACCAGGTATGAATCCGGCCAGAAAATTATAAAACTAAATCTAATATATTATTAAATAAATTAAATTTTAAAATCCAAACGTTTTCATCATGATAAATAAGTTACCTGATCAAATCTATTTAATATGTTTATTAAACAGTTTATCCGGGTCAGAGATCCGAGCCACCGGAGTCCGACCTAGTTTAATTCTCCTGGAGAGACGGGTCTTCAGCTCCAGTCCTCCGATAACCGCGTCATCGCCCTCGACAACCCCGGCCCTCGCCGCCTACCCCATTAACATCCCCATTAACAGAATAAACCAAAGGAAAGAAGAAGGCTCTATCCCCATTGACCAGTATCTAATGGCTTTTCGGTTTTCACCGAGAGCACCTTTGTCATGGTCTCCATCTCCGCCCTCTCGGCCTCCTCAGCCGCAAGGAGCACTAACCGTTGGACCTGCTCTCGCCGAGCCACTGCGAGCCGCCATCTTCGCCCTCTCAGCCTCCTTAGTTAGTCAGATAAGCAAGCACGGCCTCCATCTCCACCCTCTCGGCCTCTTTTGTCAGATAAGCAAGCGCTGTCTTCATCTCCTTCCTCTTTGCCTCCTCTGTCTCGAGGAGCACCAACCGCCAGACCTCCTCCTGCCGAGCCACCGCAAGCCTCCATCTGTAAACACTGGTCCTGGGTTGAAGTCGGCAGACCCAGCCGACTTCAACCCAAACTAAAAAAAAAAAAAAAAAAATTTGGGTGAGGGCCGGAACAGGGGAAGAAGAGGCGGTGTTGAACGGGGTTCTTCCGACCGGAGTTTTCGTCGGAGAAGTCGGGGAAGGAGTCGTGGAAGGGAGGGGAGAAGACGACGACGAGTCCGGAATGGTTTGGGACTCCGATCCGACGGTGGTGGCTCCCCAAACGGCAAGGAAGCTGTCGAGAGCTCTTTAAATCCCCTTCGTTGTCACCCAATCGAACCTTCAAAGCCACTGTTCTTCTTCTCCGACGGGCGACGGGAATTCCTTCCTGCACTGGTAAGATTTCAATCTTATGGGTTGTTTTGGATTTCCGATTTGTTTGGGCCGTTCGTCGACGATGGCCGCGCCGCCGAGCTCTCCTTCCGGTGAACGTCGCGTGGCCGGCGTCGGCAACCGGGGGAGAGGGGGGTTGGTTGGAGCAGGGCGTGAGAGAGAGAGGAAGGAAGAGGGCTTGCGGTGAGAGACAAAGAGGAGGGTGTTCGGGAGAAGAAAAGAAAAGAGAAAGGAAGAAGAAGAAGAAGAAAAAAAAAAAAAAATGAGGGGTGTTCGGGAGAAGAGAAAGAAAGAAAGGAGAAGAAAAAAAAAAAAAAAAAAAAAAAAGAAAGAAAAGGAAAGAAAAGAAAAGAAAGAGAAAAAAAAAAGTTTGGTTCGGCCAAGAAGGAAAAAAAAAAATTTTAATAATTAAATAATATATATATATATATGTAAAAATATATATATATAATATATGATAAAGAGGAGAGAGAAAGAGGAGAGAGAAGGAGGAGAGAGAAGGAGAGAGAAGGAGGAGAGAGAAAGAGGAGAGAGTAGGATGAGAGAGAAGGAGGAGAGAGAAAGAGGAGAGAGAAGGATGAGAGAGAAGGAGGAGAGAGAAAGAGGAGAGAGAAGGAAGGGAGAGAAGGAAGAGAGAGAAAATCAGCGATTTGTTTTCAAGATTCGTGAAAAATTGAGAATTTAGTTTTAATATAAAATTTATTTATCTATGTAGAGAATCAGTCTTCTGAGCGGGAAGACGTCGCACCGATCTCGGGTTCGGATTAGTACAAGCGTGAATAGCGGATTAGTAAGGAATTCTAACCTAATCACCGTATTTATTAATATATTTTACATGATCTGATGTGTTTCGAGCATAAATAAATATTTTTCATGCATAGTGGTTTTCGGATAGCATGATTTGATTTCCGGGTTATGGATCAAGTTGTGGTTAGTATTATTTGTATTTGCCATGTGATCCTGAAATGTATTTGATCGTGATAGCGATCGCTGGAAAGTGACATGATTCGATTATGTGAAGAGAAATGATAATGTGTTAAGAGAACTGGTGTTTGGACTAGCCATGCCACGGCGGTACCGTGGTTTCTCAGTGTGCCCGTCACAGGCTGGAGTGTGACAATTTGTGTGCCCGTCACAGGCTGGAGTGTGACAACAGTGTGCCCGTCACAGGCTGAAGTGTGACAACAGTGTGCCCGTCACAGGCTGGAGTGTGACAATAGTGTGCCAGTCACAGGCTGGAGTGTGACCGTGGTTAGTCCAGAACCCTAAAGATAATGATTAAATAATTGGAAATTCTATAAGAAGGAAAAATAAAAGTTTCCAAAGTTTTGTTAAACATGAAATCGGATTTGTTGATTTCGTCATGGTAATGTTTACTGCTTTCATATACATGTAAATTATTATTGGTGATTATATTGGAACCCTTACTGGGCTATGTAGCTCACTCCCTATCATCTGTTTTCTTTCAGAGACTCGGGAAACTTAAGGAGGATCTGGGCTGGGCATGAGACAGAGCATCATGTTTTTTTTGAGATATATAGTTAGTTTGTCCGGTTACTGACGTTTGAGTCAGTGGACCATTTTATGATCTCAAGTTAATTATGTATTATACATTGTTAATGATTTGTTTATGCAATATTCATTTACTTTGGATACATTTGAATTGTTGTGTACCTAGGCCTTGCATAATCTTTAGGGTAAAACCTAGGGTTTGTGCGGCCGGTCACGTAGCCGTTTCCGATATTGGATTCGGGGCGTGACAGAGTGGTATCAGAGCAAACCAGGTCAGGTTCTAGGATCTTAGGATAAAAGCTCAACGAGAGAGAGTGTGGGTTGATCCATATGTGGGGTAGATATTATGTCATGATTGTTTTGACCATCTGAGTGTTAGTTGTTTACTAACAACATTGGTGTAGGTTTTCCATGGCGCGTGGTAGTGGACGTGGACGTGTTAGGAGGCCTACAAGATTTGCAGATGGAGCAAATGCTTGGGATCCTATTGAGCAGCATGAGAATGCTGGAGCCTTATCTGATAATGAGGAACGTCCACAGGACCCAATGCCGAATCTGGTAGACAACACTGGTAATGAGGAGCATCATCATGAGCCAGTGCCCAATCCTTTGGATAACACCCCGGAGACTGGAACTGCTGAAACAGGAACACCGGGTGGATCTGGAGTTCAGCCTGGAGACCAGATGGGTCTTCCTCAACTATTACAAATTCTAGTGCAGCAGCAAGCTACTGCTAGAGCTGATACACTAAGATTTATGGAAGCCCAACAGCAACAGCAGCAATTTATGCAACAGCTATTATTACAACGACAACAGCCAGAAGTCAGAATTCCTCAGGAACGGCCAATTACATTAATAGATTTCAAGAAGTATGCGCCACCGGCATTCAAGGGGACTGCTGATCCCATGGAGGCAGAGGGATGGCTTAAAGCTGTTGAGAAAGTTTTCCAAGCCTTGCGGTGTCCAGAAGAGGAGAAAGTTACATTCGCTACCTTTTTATTGCAAGATGAGGCAGCTGCTTGGTGGGAACTGGAGCTCGGAAAACAAGGACCAAATGATACACCTTTTACCTGGACAGATTTTAGAAAGGTTTTCTATGAGAGATATTTTCCTCAAAGTGTTCGGGTACAAAAATTTCGAGAATTTGATCGCTTGGAGCAGGGTACTTTAACTGTTTCTCAGTATGCCTCAAAGTTTGAGGAATTGTCGAGATACGCTCCATCACTCTTAGCTGATGAAGGAATTCGGGCCAGGAAATTTGAAAATGGACTCAGAAGTCGGATCCAGCATCAAGTGATTGCTTTTGAGCTACCAACTTATAAAGAGGTTGTAAACAAAGCATTAATTATTGAAAGGGGATTGGATGTGGCTCAAGCTGAAAGGGAGAAAGCATTAAAGAAGAGATCTGGAACAAGAGGGAATCAAGGCCAATTCTATAAGGGAACCAATGCAAAAACCAGAAAGCTTGACAATATTACTTCTGATGACAAGACCCAACCAAAGAAAGATGTCAAGTGCTTTAAGTGTGGTGGTTCTCATTATAAGCGGGATTGTACGTGGCCAGATGAGTGGAAGTGCCATAACTGTGGTAAACCGGGACATAAGGCAGTTGTATGTCCATCTGGTCAGGGGTCACAGCATCAGTTACCTCGTGGAAAACAGCAATTTGAAGGGCAACAGAAAACAGTAACTCAGGGACGGGTTTATTCACTCTCCCAGCAGGATGCTAATGCTTCAAATTCTGTAGTGACAGGTATGATCAAATTATTTTCCAGTAATGTTTATGTTCTTTTTGATACTGGTGCTACACACTCTTTCGTATCTGTTAGATTGGTTAGGGAGAATAATGAGTTAACCCCGACATCTTTAGAATTTGAACTCTGTATTTCCACTCCTAGTGGGGATGTTTTTGTGGTTAATCAAATCTGCAAGAAATGTAGATTGAATATCGAAGGTAGAACAATGGAAGCCGATTTGGTAGTCATGGATATGAAAGACTTCGATATAATCCTTGGAATGGATTGGCTGACAGCAAACCATGCTTCCATCAATTGTTTTGAGAAAATTGTAAAATTTCAAATTCCTGATCAGTCAGAGTTTTGTTTTAAGGGAAACAAGTTAACTCTTATGAGGAGGATAATTTCGGCTTTTATTGCCAAGCGACTCCTCAGACAAGGTTGTGAAGGGTTTCTGGCAACAGTGATAGATACTCAACAGCAGGATCTTAAGTTGGAAGACATACCTGTTGTGAAAGAATTTCCGGAGGTCTTTCCCGATGATCTGCCAGGATTACCTCCTGATAGAGAGATTGAGTTCTCTATCGATCTTATACCAGGTACAGGTGCCATCTCCAAAGCTCCTTATAGAATGGCTCCGGCAGAATTAAAAGAACTTAAGGAGCAATTGCAAGAACTGTTGGATAAAGGATTTATCAGACCTAGCGTGTCTCCCTGGGGTGCTCCAGTCTTATTTGTAAAGAAGAAAGATGGAAGTTTTCGGCTTTGCATTGATTATCGAGAATTGAACAAAGTGACTATAAGGAACAAATATCCCTTACCAAGGATTGATGATCTATTTGATCAATTACAGGGGGCACAAGTATTCTCAAAAATTGACCTTCGTTCTGGTTATCATCAATTGAAGATTAAGACAGAGGATGTACCAAAGACAGCTTTTAGAACCAGATATGGACACTATGAATTTTTGGTTTTACCTTTTGGTCTGACAAATGCACCTGCAGTTTTCATGGATCTCATGAACCGAGTGTTTAGACCATATCTGGATCAATTTGTAGTAGTATTCATTGATGATATACTGATATATTCAAAAAGTCTACAGGCACATGAGGAGTACTTAAAGATAGTATTACAAATACTCAAAGAGGAGAAATTATTTGCCAAGCTAAAAAAATGTGACTTTTGGTTGGACAGAATTTCTTTCCTTGGCCATGTTATATCAAAGGATGGTATTTCTGTGGATCCAAAGAAAGTGGAAGCAGTGGTAGAGTGGGAGAGACCCACTAATGTGTCCGAAGTTCGTAGTTTTCTGGGATTGGCAGGATATTATCGAAGGTTTGTTGAAGGATTTTCTCTTATTGCTATACCCTTAACTCGCCTGACCCAGAAACGAACAAAATTTGAATGGACAGATGATTGTGAGCAGAGTTTTCAAGAATTGAAGAAATGGTTAATCACTGCCCCAGTATTGACTGTTCCTGCAGAGACAGGGGAGTTTTGCATATATAGTGATGCATCCCGAAAGGGTCTCGGTTGTGTGCTAATGCAAAATGGAAAAGTGATAGCCTATGCTTCTAGACAGCTGAAATCATATGAATCAAATTATCCCACTCATGACTTAGAGTTAGCAGCTGTAGTATTTGCTTTAAAGATATGGAGACATTACCTGTATGGTAGTCGTTGTGAAATCTTTACAGATCATAAAAGTTTAAAATATATATTTACTCAGAAGGAATTGAATTTGAGACAGAGAAGATGGCTGGAACTATTAAAGGATTATGATCTGACTATCAGCTACCATCCAGGAAAGGCAAATGTTGTAGCAGATGCCCTGAGCAGGAAAACCCCGAGTAAGTTGGCAACCTTAATTACTAATCAAAAGCACATCTTAATGGATCTGGAAAGATCAGGGATAGAGGTACGAATTCATAATTCTGGGATGCAATTAGCAAATATTATGGTACAACCTATCCTGATTGACAAAATTAAATCAGCTCAGAAGGAAGATTTAGAGCTTCAGAAAATTAAAGAGACAGTTGAGACTGGTGTACAATCAGAATTTACTATATATGAGGATGGTACCTTAAGATTTGGTAACAGATTATGTGTTCCTAAACTTCCAGAATTGAAGAAAGAAATTATGGAAGAAGCACATAGTTCAGTATATACGATGCATCCGGGTAGTACAAAAATGTATCGAGATCTACGTGAAAACTTTTGGTGGTCTGGTATGAAGAAAGATATAGCTCAGTATGTGGCTCAATGTTTGGTGTGTCAACAGGTAAAAGCTGAGCATCAAAGACCTGCTGGGCCATTGCAGTCTCTTGCGATTCTCCAGTGGAAATGGGAGCACATTACTATGGACTTTGTGACAGGATTACCCAAAACTCCTAAGAGAAATAATGCGATATGGGTGATTGTGGATCGACTAACGAAGTCAGCTCATTTCTTATCTTTTCGTATCGGATTCTCTCTGGAAAAATTAGCAAATTTGTATATAGAACAAATTGTGAGACTACATGGGATTCCAATTTCTATAGTATCGGATCGAGACAGTAGGTTTGTTTCACAATTTTGGAAGAGTCTTCATAAAGCATTGGGGACCAAATTAAATTTTAGTACAGCTTTTCATCCCCAAACTGATGGACAGTCTGAGCGAACCATCCAGATTCTGGAAGACATGTTGAGAGCTTGTGTTATGGACTTGGGTGGTGCTTGGGACTGTCATTTATCGTTAATAGAATTTGCCTACAATAATAGTTTTCAAGCTAGCATTCAAATGGCGCCTTTTGAGGCTTTATATGGTAGGAAGTGTAGATCTCCTATCTGCTGGGATGATATGGGAGAAAGAAAATTGTTGGGTCCAGAAATAGTGCAACAAACAGTGGAAAAGGTACAAATGATCAGAGAACGTTTGCGTACTGCTCAGAGCCGACAGAAAAGTTATGCTGATAAGAGACGAAGAGAGCTGGAATTCGATGTTGGTGATCATGTCTTTTTGAAAGTGTCTCCCACAAAGGGTGTGATGAGATTTGGTGTACGAGGAAAGTTGAGCCCGAGATTTGTGGGACCATTTGAGATTTTGGATAAGGTTGGTGAGGTGGCCTACCGATTAGCTCTGCCACCAGTTATATCCGGAGTGCACAATGTGTTTCACGTATCTATGTTACGAAAATACATTCCTGATCCTAATCATGCAATAGATTATGAGCCATTGCAACTTCAGGAGGATTTGACCTATGAGGAGGTGCCTTTACGAATTGTCGACAGTAAGGAACAAGAATTGAGACACCGAATCATACCCTATGTGAAGGTGCAATGGAGCAATCACAGTGAAAGAGAAGCTACATGGGAACTAGAAGTAGAGATGCGAACAAAATATCCACAGCTTTTCGAAATACCAGGTACGTAAATTTCGAGGACGAAATTTATTTTAACGGGGGGAGAATGTAAACACTGGTCCTGGGTTGAAGTCGGCAGACCCAGCCGACTTCAACCCAAACTAAAAAAAAAAAAAAAAATTTGGGTGAGGGCCGGAACAGGGAAGAAGAGGCGGTGTTGAACGGGGTTCTTCCGACCGGAGTTTTCGTCGGAGAAGTCGGGGAAGGAGTCGTGGAAGGGAGGGGAGAAGACGACGACGAGTCCGGAATGGTTTGGGACTCCGATCCGACGGTGGTGGCTCCCCAAACGGCAAGGAAGCTGTCGAGAGCTCTTTAAATCCCCTTCGTTGTCACCCAATCGAACCTTCAAAGCCACTGTTCTTCTTCTCCGACGGGCGACGGGAATTCCTTCCTGCACTGGTAAGATTTCAATCTTATGGGTTGTTTTGGATTTCCGATTTGTTTGGGCCGTTCGTCGACGATGGCCGCGCCGCCGAGCTCTCCTTCCGGTGAACGTCGCGTGGCCGGCGTCGGCAACCGGGGGAGAGGGGGGTTGGTTGGAGCAGGGCGTGAGAGAGAGAGGAAGGAAGAGGGCTTGCGGTGAGAGACAAAGAGGAGGGTGTTCGGGAGAAGAAAAGAAAAGAGAAAGGAAGAAGAAGAAGAAAAAAAAAAAAAAATGAGGGTGTTCGGGAGAAGAGAAAGAAAGAAAGGAGAAGAAAAAAAAAAAAAAAAAAAAAAAAAGAAAAGAAAAGGAAAGAAAAGAAAAGAAAAGAAAAAAAAAAAGTTTGGTTCGGCCAAGAAGGAAAAAAAAAATTTTAATAATTAAATAATATATATATATATATGTAAAAATATATATATATATAATATATGATAAAGAGGAGAGAGAAAGAGGAGAGAGAAGGAGGAGAGAGAAGGAGAGAGAAGGAGGAGAGAGAAAGAGGAGAGAGTAGGATGAGAGAGAAGGAGGAGAGAGAAAGAGGAGAGAGAAGGATGAGAGAGAAGGAGGAGAGAGAAAGAGGAGAGAGAAGGAAGGGAGAGAAGGAAGAGAGAGAAAATCAGCGATTTGTTTTTCAAGATTCGTGAAAAATTGAGAATTTAGTTTTAATATAAAATTTATTTATCTATGTAGAGAATCAGTCTTCTGAGCGGGAAGACGTCGCACCGATCTCGGGTTCGGATTAGTACAAGCGTGAATAGCGGATTAGTAAGGAATTCTAACCTAATCACCGTATTTATTAATATATTTTACATGATCTGATGTGTTTCGAGCATAAATAAATATTTTTCATGCATAGTGGTTTTCGGATAGCATGATTTGATTTCCGGGTTATGGATCAAGTTGTGGTTAGTATTATTTGTATTTGCCATGTGATCCTGAAATGTATTTGATCGTGATAGCGATCGCTGGAAAGTGACATGATTCGATTATGTGAAGAGAAATGATAATGTGTTAAGAGAACTGGTGTTTGGACTAGCCATGCCACGGCGGTACCGTGGTTTCTCAGTGTGCCCGTCACAGGCTGGAGTGTGACAATTTGTGTGCCCGTCACAGGCTGGAGTGTGACAACAGTGTGCCCGTCACAGGCTGAAGTGTGACAACAGTGTGCCCGTCACAGGCTGGAGTGTGACAATAGTGTGCCAGTCACAGGCTGGAGTGTGACCGTGGTTAGTCCAGAACCCTAAAGATAATGATTAAATAATTGGAAATTCTATAAGAAGGAAAAATAAAAGTTTCCAAAGTTTTGTTAAACATGAAATCGGATTTGTTGATTTCGTCATGGTAATGTTTACTGCTTTCATATACATGTAAATTATTATTGGTGATTATATTGGAACCCTTACTGGGCTATGTAGCTCACTCCCTATCATCTGTTTTCTTTCAGAGACTCAGGAAACTTAAGGAGGATCTGGGCTGGGCATGAGACAGAGCATCATGTTTTTTTGAGATATATAGTTAGTTTGTCCGGTTACTGACGTTTGAGTCAGTGGACCATTTTATGATCTCAAGTTAATTATGTATTATACATTGTTAATGATTTGTTTATGCAATATTCATTTACTTTGGATACATTTGAATTGTTGTGTACCTAGGCCTTGCATAATCTTTAGGGTAAAACCTAGGGTTTGTGCGGCCGGTCACGTAGCCGTTTCCGATATTGGATTCGGGGCGTGACAGAGTGGTATCAGAGCAAACCAGGTCAGGTTCTAGGATCTTAGGATAAAAGCTCAACGAGAGAGAGTGTGGGTTGATCCATATGTGGGGTAGATATTATGTCATGATTGTTTTGACCATCTGAGTGTTAGTTGTTTACTAACAACATTGGTGTAGGTTTTCCATGGCGCGTGGTAGTGGACGTGGACGTGTTAGGAGGCCTACAAGATTTGCAGATGGAGCAAATGCTTGGGATCCTATTGAGCAGCATGAGAATGCTGGAGCCTTATCTGATAATGAGGAACGTCCACAGGACCCAATGCCGAATCTGGTAGACAACACTGGTAATGAGGAGCATCATCATGAGCCAGTGCCCAATCCTTTGGATAACACCCCGGAGACTGGAACTGCTGAAACAGGAACACCGGGTGGATCTGGAGTTCAGCCTGGAGACCAGATGGGTCTTCCTCAACTATTACAAATTCTAGTGCAGCAGCAAGCTACTGCTAGAGCTGATACACTAAGATTTATGGAAGCCCAACAGCAACAGCAGCAATTTATGCAACAGCTATTATTACAACGACAACAGCCAGAAGTCAGAATTCCTCAGGAACGGCCAATTACATTAATAGATTTCAAGAAGTATGCGCCACCGGCATTCAAGGGGACTGCTGATCCCATGGAGGCAGAGGGATGGCTTAAAGCTGTTGAGAAAGTTTTCCAAGCCTTGCGGTGTCCAGAAGAGGAGAAAGTTACATTCGCTACCTTTTTATTGCAAGATGAGGCAGCTGCTTGGTGGGAACTGGAGCTCGGAAAACAAGGACCAAATGATACACCTTTTACCTGGACAGATTTTAGAAAGGTTTTCTATGAGAGATATTTTCCTCAAAGTGTTCGGGTACAAAAATTTCGAGAATTTGATCGCTTGGAGCAGGGTACTTTAACTGTTTCTCAGTATGCCTCAAAGTTTGAGGAATTGTCGAGATACGCTCCATCACTCTTAGCTGATGAAGGAATTCGGGCCAGGAAATTTGAAAATGGACTCAGAAGTCGGATCCAGCATCAAGTGATTGCTTTTGAGCTACCAACTTATAAAGAGGTTGTAAACAAAGCATTAATTATTGAAAGGGGATTGGATGTGGCTCAAGCTGAAAGGGAGAAAGCATTAAAGAAGAGATCTGGAACAAGAGGGAATCAAGGCCAATTCTATAAGGGAACCAATGCAAAAACCAGAAAGCTTGACAATATTACTTCTGATGACAAGACCCAACCAAAGAAAGATGTCAAGTGCTTTAAGTGTGGTGGTTCTCATTATAAGCGGGATTGTACGTGGCCAGATGAGTGGAAGTGCCATAACTGTGGTAAACCGGGACATAAGGCAGTTGTATGTCCATCTGGTCAGGGGTCACAGCATCAGTTACCTCGTGGAAAACAGCAATTTGAAGGGCAACAGAAAACAGTAACTCAGGGACGGGTTTATTCACTCTCCCAGCAGGATGCTAATGCTTCAAATTCTGTAGTGACAGGTATGATCAAATTATTTTCCAGTAATGTTTATGTTCTTTTTGATACTGGTGCTACACACTCTTTCGTATCTGTTAGATTGGTTAGGGAGAATAATGAGTTAACCCCGACATCTTTAGAATTTGAACTCTGTATTTCCACTCCTAGTGGGGATGTTTTTGTGGTTAATCAAATCTGCAAGAAATGTAGATTGAATATCGAAGGTAGAACAATGGAAGCCGATTTGGTAGTCATGGATATGAAAGACTTCGATATAATCCTTGGAATGGATTGGCTGACAGCAAACCATGCTTCCATCAATTGTTTTGAGAAAATTGTAAAATTTCAAATTCCTGATCAGTCAGAGTTTTGTTTTAAGGGAAACAAGTTAACTCTTATGAGGAGGATAATTTCGGCTTTTATTGCCAAGCGACTCCTCAGACAAGGTTGTGAAGGGTTTCTGGCAACAGTGATAGATACTCAACAGCAGGATCTTAAGTTGGAAGACATACCTGTTGTGAAAGAATTTCCGGAGGTCTTTCCCGATGATCTGCCAGGATTACCTCCTGATAGAGAGATTGAGTTCTCTATCGATCTTATACCAGGTACAGGTGCCATCTCCAAAGCTCCTTATAGAATGGCTCCGGCAGAATTAAAAGAACTTAAGGAGCAATTGCAAGAACTGTTGGATAAAGGATTTATCAGACCTAGCGTGTCTCCCTGGGGTGCTCCAGTCTTATTTGTAAAGAAGAAAGATGGAAGTTTTCGGCTTTGCATTGATTATCGAGAATTGAACAAAGTGACTATAAGGAACAAATATCCCTTACCAAGGATTGATGATCTATTTGATCAATTACAGGGGGCACAAGTATTCTCAAAAATTGACCTTCGTTCTGGTTATCATCAATTGAAGATTAAGACAGAGGATGTACCAAAGACAGCTTTTAGAACCAGATATGGACACTATGAATTTTTGGTTTTACCTTTTGGTCTGACAAATGCACCTGCAGTTTTCATGGATCTCATGAACCGAGTGTTTAGACCATATCTGGATCAATTTGTAGTAGTATTCATTGATGATATACTGATATATTCAAAAAGTCTACAGGCACATGAGGAGTACTTAAAGATAGTATTACAAATACTCAAAGAGGAGAAATTATTTGCCAAGCTAAAAAAATGTGACTTTTGGTTGGACAGAATTTCTTTCCTTGGCCATGTTATATCAAAGGATGGTATTTCTGTGGATCCAAAGAAAGTGGAAGCAGTGGTAGAGTGGGAGAGACCCACTAATGTGTCCGAAGTTCGTAGTTTTCTGGGATTGGCAGGATATTATCGAAGGTTTGTTGAAGGATTTTCTCTTATTGCTATACCCTTAACTCGCCTGACCCAGAAACGAACAAAATTTGAATGGACAGATGATTGTGAGCAGAGTTTTCAAGAATTGAAGAAACGGTTAATCACTGCCCCAGTATTGACTGTTCCTGCAGAGACAGGGGAGTTTTGCATATATAGTGATGCATCCCGAAAGGGTCTCGGTTGTGTGCTAATGCAAAATGGAAAAGTGATAGCCTATGCTTCTAGACAGCTGAAATCATATGAATCAAATTATCCCACTCATGACTTAGAGTTAGCAGCTGTAGTATTTGCTTTAAAGATATGGAGACATTACCTGTATGGTAGTCGTTGTGAAATCTTTACAGATCATAAAAGTTTAAAATATATATTTACTCAGAAGGAATTGAATTTGAGACAGAGAAGATGGCTGGAACTATTAAAGGATTATGATCTGACTATCAGCTACCATCCAGGAAAGGCAAATGTTGTAGCAGATGCCCTGAGCAGGAAAACCCCGAGTAAGTTGGCAACCTTAATTACTAATCAAAAGCACATCTTAATGGATCTGGAAAGATCAGGGATAGAGGTACGAATTCATAATTCTGGGATGCAATTAGCAAATATTATGGTACAACCTATCCTGATTGACAAAATTAAATCAGCTCAGAAGGAAGATTTAGAGCTTCAGAAAATTAAAGAGACAGTTGAGACTGGTGTACAATCAGAATTTACTATATATGAGGATGGTACCTTAAGATTTGGTAACAGATTATGTGTTCCTAAACTTCCAGAATTGAAGAAAGAAATTATGGAAGAAGCACATAGTTCAGTATATACGATGCATCCGGGTAGTACAAAAATGTATCGAGATCTACGTGAAAACTTTTGGTGGTCTGGTATGAAGAAAGATATAGCTCAGTATGTGGCTCAATGTTTGGTGTGTCAACAGGTAAAAGCTGAGCATCAAAGACCTGCTGGGCCATTGCAGTCTCTTGCGATTCTCCAGTGGAAATGGGAGCACATTACTATGGACTTTGTGACAGGATTACCCAAAACTCCTAAGAGAAATAATGCGATATGGGTGATTGTGGATCGACTAACGAAGTCAGCTCATTTCTTATCTTTTCGTATCGGATTCTCTCTGGAAAAATTAGCAAATTTGTATATAGAACAAATTGTGAGACTACATGGGATTCCAATTTCTATAGTATCGGATCGAGACAGTAGGTTTGTTTCACAATTTTGGAAGAGTCTTCATAAAGCATTGGGGACCAAATTAAATTTTAGTACAGCTTTTCATCCCCAAACTGATGGACAGTCTGAGCGAACCATCCAGATTCTGGAAGACATGTTGAGAGCTTGTGTTATGGACTTGGGTGGTGCTTGGGACTGTCATTTATCGTTAATAGAATTTGCCTACAATAATAGTTTTCAAGCTAGCATTCAAATGGCGCCTTTTGAGGCTTTATATGGTAGGAAGTGTAGATCTCCTATCTGCTGGGATGATATGGGAGAAAGAAAATTGTTGGGTCCAGAAATAGTGCAACAAACAGTGGAAAAGGTACAAATGATCAGAGAACGTTTGCGTACTGCTCAGAGCCGACAGAAAAGTTATGCTGATAAGAGACGAAGAGAGCTGGAATTCGATGTTGGTGATCATGTCTTTTTGAAAGTGTCTCCCACAAAGGGTGTGATGAGATTTGGTGTACGAGGAAAGTTGAGCCCGAGATTTGTGGGACCATTTGAGATTTTGGATAAGGTTGGTGAGGTGGCCTACCGATTAGCTCTGCCACCAGTTATATCCGGAGTGCACAATGTGTTTCACGTATCTATGTTACGAAAATACATTCCTGATCCTAATCATGCAATAGATTATGAGCCATTGCAACTTCAGGAGGATTTGACCTATGAGGAGGTGCCTTTACGAATTGTCGACAGTAAGGAACAAGAATTGAGACACCGAATCATACCCTATGTGAAGGTGCAATGGAGCAATCACAGTGAAAGAGAAGCTACATGGGAACTAGAAGTAGAGATGCGAACAAAATATCCACAGCTTTTCGAAATACCAGGTACGTAAATTTCGAGGACGAAATTTATTTTAACGGGGGGAGAATGTAAACACTGGTCCTGGGTGAAGTCGGCAGACCCAGCCGACTTCAACCCAAACTAAAAAAAAAAAAAAAAAATTTGGGTGAGGGCCGGAACAGGGGAAGAAGAGGCGGTGTTGAACGGGGTTCTTCCGACCGGAGTTTTCGTCGGAGAAGTCGGGGAAGGAGTCGTGGAAGGGAGGGGAGAAGACGACGACGAGTCCGGAATGGTTTGGGACTCCGATCCGACGGTGGTGGCTCCCCAAACGGCAAGGAAGCTGTCGAGAGCTCTTTAAATCCCCTTCGTTGTCACCCAATCGAACCTTCAAAGCCACTGTTCTTCTTCTCCGACGGGCGACGGGAATTCCTTCCTGCACTGGTAAGATTTCAATCTTATGGGTTGTTTTGGATTTCCGATTTGTTTGGGCCGTTCGTCGACGATGGCCGCGCCGCCGAGCTCTCCTTCCGGTGAACGTCGCGTGGCCGGCGTCGGCAACCGGGGGAGAGGGGGGTTGGTTGGAGCAGGGCGTGAGAGAGAGAGGAAGGAAGAGGGCTTGCGGTGAGAGACAAAGAGGAGGGTGTTCGGGAGAAGAAAAGAAAAGAGAAAGGAAGAAGAAGAAGAAAAAAAAAAAAAAAAAAGGGGTGTTCGGGAGAAGAGAAAGAAAGAAAGGAGAAGAAAAAAAAAAAAAAAAAAAAAAAAAAAAAAGAAAAGAAAAGAAAGAAAAGAAAAGAAAAGAAAAAAAAAAGTTTGGTTCGGCCAAGAAGGAAAAAAAAAAAATTTTAATAATTAAATAATATATATATATATGTAAAAATATATATATATATAATATATGATAAAGAGGAGAGAGAAAGAGGAGAGAGAAGGAGGAGAGAGAAGGAGAGAGAAGGAGGAGAGAGAAAGAGGAGAGAGTAGGATGAGAGAGAAGGAGGAGAGAGAAAGAGGAGAGAGAAGGATGAGAGAGAAGGAGGAGAGAGAAAGAGGAGAGAGAAGGAAGGGAGAGAAGAGAGAGAAAAATCAGCGATTTGTTTTTCAAGATTCGTGAAAAATTGAGAATTTAGTTTTAATATAAAATTTATTTATCTATGTAGAGAATCAGTCTTCTGAGCGGGAAGACGTCGCACCGATCTCGGGTTCGGATTAGTACAAGCGTGAATAGCGATTAGTAAGGAATTCTAACCTAATCACCGTATTTATTAATATATTTTACATGATCTGATGTGTTTCGAGCATAAATAAATATTTTCATGCATAGTGGTTTTCGGATAGCATGATTTGATTTCCGGGTTATGGATCAAGTTGTGGTTAGTATTATTTGTATTTGCCATGTGATCTGAAATGTATTTGATCGTGATAGCGATCGCTGGAAAGTGACATGATTCGATTATGTGAAGAGAAATGATAATGTGTTAAGAGAACTGGTGTTTGGACTAGCCATGCCACGGCGGTACCGTGGTTTCTCAGTGTGCCCGTCACAGGCTGGAGTGTGACAATTTGTGTGCCCGTCACAGGCTGGAGTGTGACAACAGTGTGCCCGTCACAGGCTGAAGTGTGACAACAGTGTGCCCGTCACAGGCTGGAGTGTGACAATAGTGTGCCAGTCACAGGCTGGAGTGTGACCGTGGTTAGTCCAGAACCCTAAAGATAATGATTAAATAATTGGAAATTCTATAAGAAGGAAAAATAAAAGTTTCCAAAGTTTTGTTAAACATGAAATCGGATTTGTTGATTTCGTCATGGTAATGTTTACTGCTTTCATATACATGTAAATTATTATTGGTGATTATATTGGAACCCTTACTGGGCTATGTAGCTCACTCCCTATCATCTGTTTTCTTTCAGAGACTCGGGAAACTTAAGGAGGATCTGGGCTGGGCATGAGACAGAGCATCATGTTTTTTGAGATATATAGTTAGTTTGTCCGGTTACTGACGTTTGAGTCAGTGGACCATTTTATGATCTCAGTTAATTATGTATTATACATTGTTAATGATTTGTTTATGCAATATTCATTTACTTTGGATACATTTGAATTGTTGTGTACCTAGGCCTTGCATAATCTTTAGGGTAAAACCTAGGGTTTGTGCGGCCGGTCACGTAGCCGTTTCCGATATTGGATTCGGGGCGTGACAGAGTGGTATCAGAGCAAACCAGGTCAGGTTCTAGGATCTTAGGATAAAAGCTCAACGAGAGAGAGTGTGGGTTGATCCATATGTGGGGTAGATATTATGTCATGATTGTTTTGACCATCTGAGTGTTAGTTGTTTACTAACAACATTGGTGTAGGTTTTCCATGGCGCGTGGTAGTGGACGTGGACGTGTTAGGAGGCCTACAAGATTTGCAGATGGAGCAAATGCTTGGGATCCTATTGAGCAGCATGAGAATGCTGGAGCCTTATCTGATAATGAGGAACGTCCACAGGACCCAATGCCGAATCTGGTAGACAACACTGGTAATGAGGAGCATCATCATGAGCCAGTGCCCAATCCTTTGGATAACACCCCGGAGACTGGAACTGCTGAAACAGGAACACCGGGTGGATCTGGAGTTCAGCCTGGAGACCAGATGGGTCTTCCTCAACTATTACAAATTCTAGTGCAGCAGCAAGCTACTGCTAGAGCTGATACACTAAGATTTATGGAAGCCCAACAGCAACAGCAGCAATTTATGCAACAGCTATTATTACAACGACAACAGCCAGAAGTCAGAATTCCTCAGGAACGGCCAATTACATTAATAGATTTCAAGAAGTATGCGCCACCGGCATTCAAGGGGACTGCTGATCCCATGGAGGCAGAGGGATGGCTTAAAGCTGTTGAGAAAGTTTTCCAAGCCTTGCGGTGTCCAGAAGAGGAGAAAGTTACATTCGCTACCTTTTTATTGCAAGATGAGGCAGCTGCTTGGTGGGAACTGGAGCTCGGAAAACAAGGACCAAATGATACACCTTTTACCTGGACAGATTTTAGAAAGGTTTTCTATGAGAGATATTTTCCTCAAAGTGTTCGGGTACAAAAATTTCGAGAATTTGATCGCTTGGAGCAGGGTACTTTAACTGTTTCTCAGTATGCCTCAAAGTTTGAGGAATTGTCGAGATACGCTCCATCACTCTTAGCTGATGAAGGAATTCGGGCCAGGAAATTTGAAAATGGACTCAGAAGTCGGATCCAGCATCAAGTGATTGCTTTTGAGCTACCAACTTATAAAGAGGTTGTAAACAAAGCATTAATTATTGAAAGGGGATTGGATGTGGCTCAAGCTGAAAGGGAGAAAGCATTAAAGAAGAGATCTGGAACAAGAGGGAATCAAGGCCAATTCTATAAGGGAACCAATGCAAAAACCAGAAAGCTTGACAATATTACTTCTGATGACAAGACCCAACCAAAGAAAGATGTCAAGTGCTTTAAGTGTGGTGGTTCTCATTATAAGCGGGATTGTACGTGGCCAGATGAGTGGAAGTGCCATAACTGTGGTAAACCGGGACATAAGGCAGTTGTATGTCCATCTGGTCAGGGGTCACAGCATCAGTTACCTCGTGGAAAACAGCAATTTGAAGGGCAACAGAAAACAGTAACTCAGGGACGGGTTTATTCACTCTCCCAGCAGGATGCTAATGCTTCAAATTCTGTAGTGACAGGTATGATCAAATTATTTTCCAGTAATGTTTATGTTCTTTTTGATACTGGTGCTACACACTCTTTCGTATCTGTTAGATTGGTTAGGGAGAATAATGAGTTAACCCCGACATCTTTAGAATTTGAACTCTGTATTTCCACTCCTAGTGGGGATGTTTTGTGGTTAATCAAATCTGCAAGAAATGTAGATTGAATATCGAAGGTAGAACAATGGAAGCCGATTTGGTAGTCATGGATATGAAAGACTTCGATATAATCCTTGGAATGGATTGGCTGACAGCAAACCATGCTTCCATCAATTGTTTTGAGAAAATTGTAAAATTTCAAATTCCTGATCAGTCAGAGTTTTGTTTTAAGGGAAACAAGTTAACTCTTATGAGGAGGATAATTTCGGCTTTTATTGCCAAGCGACTCCTCAGACAAGGTTGTGAAGGGTTTCTGGCAACAGTGATAGATACTCAACAGCAGGATCTTAAGTTGGAAGACATACCTGTTGTGAAAGAATTTCCGGAGGTCTTTCCCGATGATCTGCCAGGATTACCTCCTGATAGAGAGATTGAGTTCTCTATCGATCTTATACCAGGTACAGGTGCCATCTCCAAAGCTCCTTATAGAATGGCTCCGGCAGAATTAAAAGAACTTAAGGAGCAATTGCAAGAACTGTTGGATAAAGGATTTATCAGACCTAGCGTGTCTCCCTGGGGTGCTCCAGTCTTATTTGTAAAGAAGAAAGATGGAAGTTTTCGGCTTTGCATTGATTATCGAGAATTGAACAAAGTGACTATAAGGAACAAATATCCCTTACCAAGGATTGATGATCTATTTGATCAATTACAGGGGGCACAAGTATTCTCAAAAATTGACCTTCGTTCTGGTTATCATCAATTGAAGATTAAGACAGAGGATGTACCAAAGACAGCTTTTAGAACCAGATATGGACACTATGAATTTTTGGTTTTACCTTTTGGTCTGACAAATGCACCTGCAGTTTTCATGGATCTCATGAACCGAGTGTTTAGACCATATCTGGATCAATTTGTAGTAGTATTCATTGATGATATACTGATATATTCAAAAAGTCTACAGGCACATGAGGAGTACTTAAAGATAGTATTACAAATACTCAAAGAGGAGAAATTATTTGCCAAGCTAAAAAAATGTGACTTTTGGTTGGACAGAATTTCTTTCCTTGGCCATGTTATATCAAAGGATGGTATTTCTGTGGATCCAAAGAAAGTGGAAGCAGTGGTAGAGTGGGAGAGACCCACTAATGTGTCCGAAGTTCGTAGTTTTCTGGGATTGGCAGGATATTATCGAAGGTTTGTTGAAGGATTTTCTCTTATTGCTATACCCTTAACTCGCCTGACCCAGAAACGAACAAAATTTGAATGGACAGATGATTGTGAGCAGAGTTTTCAAGAATTGAAGAAACGGTTAATCACTGCCCCAGTATTGACTGTTCCTGCAGAGACAGGGGAGTTTTGCATATATAGTGATGCATCCCGAAAGGGTCTCGGTTGTGTGCTAATGCAAAATGGAAAAGTGATAGCCTATGCTTCTAGACAGCTGAAATCATATGAATCAAATTATCCCACTCATGACTTAGAGTTAGCAGCTGTAGTATTTGCTTTAAAGATATGGAGACATTACCTGTATGGTAGTCGTTGTGAAATCTTTACAGATCATAAAAGTTTAAAATATATATTTACTCAGAAGGAATTGAATTTGAGACAGAGAAGATGGCTGGAACTATTAAAGGATTATGATCTGACTATCAGCTACCATCCAGGAAAGGCAAATGTTGTAGCAGATGCCCTGAGCAGGAAAACCCCGAGTAAGTTGGCAACCTTAATTACTAATCAAAAGCACATCTTAATGGATCTGGAAAGATCAGGGATAGAGGTACGAATTCATAATTCTGGGATGCAATTAGCAAATATTATGGTACAACCTATCCTGATTGACAAAATTAAATCAGCTCAGAAGGAAGATTTAGAGCTTCAGAAAATTAAAGAGACAGTTGAGACTGGTGTACAATCAGAATTTACTATATATGAGGATGGTACCTTAAGATTTGGTAACAGATTATGTGTTCCTAAACTTCCAGAATTGAAGAAAGAAATTATGGAAGAAGCACATAGTTCAGTATATACGATGCATCCGGGTAGTACAAAAATGTATCGAGATCTACGTGAAAACTTTTGGTGGTCTGGTATGAAGAAAGATATAGCTCAGTATGTGGCTCAATGTTTGGTGTGTCAACAGGTAAAAGCTGAGCATCAAAGACCTGCTGGGCCATTGCAGTCTCTTGCGATTCTCCAGTGGAAATGGGAGCACATTACTATGGACTTTGTGACAGGATTACCCAAAACTCCTAAGAGAAATAATGCGATATGGGTGATTGTGGATCGACTAACGAAGTCAGCTCATTTCTTATCTTTTCGTATCGGATTCTCTCTGGAAAAATTAGCAAATTTGTATATAGAACAAATTGTGAGACTACATGGGATTCCAATTTCTATAGTATCGGATCGAGACAGTAGGTTTGTTTCACAATTTTGGAAGAGTCTTCATAAAGCATTGGGGACCAAATTAAATTTTAGTACAGCTTTTCATCCCCAAACTGATGGACAGTCTGAGCGAACCATCCAGATTCTGGAAGACATGTTGAGAGCTTGTGTTATGGACTTGGGTGGTGCTTGGGACTGTCATTTATCGTTAATAGAATTTGCCTACAATAATAGTTTTCAAGCTAGCATTCAAATGGCGCCTTTTGAGGCTTTATATGGTAGGAAGTGTAGATCTCCTATCTGCTGGGATGATATGGGAGAAAGAAAATTGTTGGGTCCAGAAATAGTGCAACAAACAGTGGAAAAGGTACAAATGATCAGAGAACGTTTGCGTACTGCTCAGAGCCGACAGAAAAGTTATGCTGATAAGAGACGAAGAGAGCTGGAATTCGATGTTGGTGATCATGTCTTTTTGAAAGTGTCTCCCACAAAGGGTGTGATGAGATTTGGTGTACGAGGAAAGTTGAGCCCGAGATTTGTGGGACCATTTGAGATTTTGGATAAGGTTGGTGAGGTGGCCTACCGATTAGCTCTGCCACCAGTTATATCCGGAGTGCACAATGTGTTTCACGTATCTATGTTACGAAAATACATTCCTGATCCTAATCATGCAATAGATTATGAGCCATTGCAACTTCAGGAGGATTTGACCTATGAGGAGGTGCCTTTACGAATTGTCGACAGTAAGGAACAAGAATTGAGACACCGAATCATACCCTATATGAAGGTGCAATGGAGCAATCACAGTGAAAGAGAAGCTACATGGGAACTAGAAGTAGAGATGCGAACAAAATATCCACAGCTTTTCGAAATACCAGGTACGTAAATTTCGAGGACGAAATTTATTTTAACGGGGGGAGAATGTAAACACTGGTCCTGGGTTGAAGTCGGCAGACCCAGCCGACTTCAACCCAAACTAAAAAAAAAAAAAAAAATTTGGGTGAGGGCCGGAACAGGGGAAGAAGAGGCGTGTTGAACGGGGTTCTTCCGACCGGAGTTTTCGTCGGAGAAGTCGGGGAAGGAGTCGTGGAAGGGAGGGGAGAAGACGACGACGAGTCCGGAATGGTTTGGGACTCCGATCCGACGGTGGTGGCTCCCCAAACGGCAAGGAAGCTGTCGAGAGCTCTTTAAATCCCCTTCGTTGTCACCCAATCGAACCTTCAAAGCCACTGTTCTTCTTCTCCGACGGGCGACGGGAATTCCTTCCTGCACTGGTAAGATTTCAATCTTATGGGTTGTTTTGGATTTCCGATTTGTTTGGGCCGTTCGTCGACGATGGCCGCGCCGCCGAGCTCTCCTTCCGGTGAACGTCGCGTGGCCGGCGTCGGCAACCGGGGAGAGGGGGGTTGGTTGGAGCAGGGCGTGAGAGAGAGAGGAAGGAAGAGGGCTTGCGGTGAGAGACAAAGAGGAGGGTGTTCGGGAGAAGAAAAGAAAAGAGAAAGGAAGAAGAAGAAGAAAAAAAAAAAAAAAAATGAGGGGTGTTCGGGAGAAGAGAAAGAAAGAAAGGAGAAGAAAAAAAAAAAAAAAAAAAAAAGAAAAGAAAAGGAAAGAAAAGAAAAGAAAAGAGAAAAAAAAAAAGAAAAAAAAAAAAAAAGTTTGGTTCGGCCAAGAAGGAAAAAAAAAAATTTTAATAATTAAATAATATATATATATATATATGTAAAAATATATATATATATAATATATGATAAAGAGGAGAGAGAAAGAGGAGAGAGAAGGAGGAGAGAGAAGGAGAGAGAAGGAGGAGAGAGAAAGAGGAGAGAGTAGGATGAGAGAGAAGAGGAGAGAGAAAGAGGAGAGAGAAGGATGAGAGAGAAGGAGGAGAGAGAAAGAGGAGAGAGAAGGAAGGGAGAGAAGGAAGAGAGAGAAAATCAGCGATTTGTTTTTCAAGATTCGTGAAAAATTGAGAATTTAGTTTTAATATAAAATTTATTTATCTATGTAGAGAATCAGTCTTCTGAGCGGGAAGACGTCGCACCGATCTCGGGTTCGGATTAGTACAAGCGTGAATAGCGGATTAGTAAGGAATTCTAACCTAATCACCGTATTTATTAATATATTTTACATGATCTGATGTGTTTCGAGCATAAATAAATATTTTTCATGCATAGTGGTTTTCGGATAGCATGATTTGATTTCCGGGTTATGGATCAAGTTGTGGTTAGTATTATTTGTATTTGCCATGTGATCCTGAAATGTATTTGATCGTGATAGCGATCGCTGGAAAGTGACATGATTCGATTATGTGAAGAGAAATGATAATGTGTTAAGAGAACTGGTGTTTGGACTAGCCATGCCACGGCGGTACCGTGGTTTCTCAGTGTGCCCGTCACAGGCTGGAGTGTGACAATTTGTGTGCCCGTCACAGGCTGGAGTGTGACAACAGTGTGCCCGTCACAGGCTGGAGTGTGACAATAGTGTGCCAGTCACAGGCTGGAGTGTGACCGTGGTTAGTCCAGAACCCTAAAGATAATGATTAAATAATTGGAAATTCTATAAGAAGGAAAAATAAAAGTTTCCAAAGTTTTGTTAAACATGAAATCGGATTTGTTGATTTCGTCATGGTAATGTTTACTGCTTTCATATACATGTAAATTATTATTGGTGATTATATTGGAACCCTTACTGGGCTATGTAGCTCACTCCCTACCATCTGTTTTCTTTCAGAGACTCAGGAAACTTAAGGAGGATCTGGGCTGGGCGTGAGACAGAGCATCATGTTTTTTTGAGATATATAGTTAGTTTGTCCGGTTACTGACGTTTGAGTCAGTGGACCATTTTATGATCTCAAGTTAATTATGTATTATACATTGTTAATGATTTGTTTATGCAATATTCATTTACTTTGGATACATTTGAATTGTTGTGTACCTAGGCCTTGCATAATCTTTAGGATAAAACCTAGGGTTTGTGCGGCCGGTCATGTAGCCGTTTCCGATATTGGATTCGGGGCGTGACACCATCTTAGCCGCACAACCGAGTCCAAAGACTTAGGGGGTTGATGAGGTGCAGAGGCGACGACGGACCCGAGATGAGAGCGGAGGAAGATCCACTCGCCGTCACTTCGCCCTCATCGCCTCTTCGGTCTCCGCCCTCGCCTCGCCAGCTGCCACCCCTCTGGTACCCTAGCCGAAAAAAAAATAAAATAGAGAGCAATTTAGCTGAACGAGAGAGGGACGCGGCAGCCCCTCAAAGCCCCGGGCTCTCGAGTCACGAGGCATGATGCGTTTCAAAATTTAGAAGTCTCTCCGGACAGTGGGCTCAAAAAAAAAAACAATTAGGCAGGCTATAAAAATTTGGACAGGATCTAACCTATATAATAAATAAATTAAATATATCAAAAAATATATAAAAAATTTAAATTTATCTAAAATAATTAGATATATTGAATAGATTGACATGTATATAATTTAAATCCGTTTAGATTAGATCCAAATCTATTTAAAATATATTGGACATGAATTTGGTTAAATTTTTTATTCAAACCTGCTTGTAGGTTTTATATATGCGGTATTCAAACCATGCCCATTTTTCCTTTGATATATTTTGCCAACAATATATCTGCTTATCTTGAATAGTACTCTCCAACCATCCTTCGTTGTCAACAAAACAGAAGCTAATAGAGAACAGCAGAGCATGTAAATAACAGAAAACATGCAAATACAAAATGCAATAATTGAAGATAATTAACATCTTGAATGGTATCCTTTAACCATGGACTGAAACAGGATTATAGTGACTCCGGATAGATCTAACTGGTTATTGTAAGATTTTCTAGTGGCATAGCATTTCTGCTATTGATTAGAGATAATTAACATTTTGATCAATGTATCCACAAAGCAGATAGTTTTGCCGAGTGCTATGGCCTAATTCTCCTTCACATCACTGATGGCAACTGGAATGAAAGCATAGGCATACTTCACCTTAACCTTCATTGCAGACCCCTACATGGCCTGCTTATCTCCAGGAGCAAAGCTGCATTTATGTAGAGAAGGTAAATTCCGTGCCTAGTTTATGAGAGATCATCCTCTTGAGTGAGAGGTGAAAGAACTTACAATGTCCACTTAATGTCCACTTGGTACCTGCCGTTTGCCTCTTAATAAAAGCCATGGAGCACATACAGAGCTTGCGTTCCCTCCAATTACAATGCAAACAGCTCTAGCACAATCACTAGAACTGATTTTTAAAACTAACTTCACAAACCATTCCACTGGCTTTTGAAGAACCATGCAAAAGGAAAGCAAGATACAGAGTTCATGCACAAGGAACACAATGAGCTAAGAGATATAATTGAAAAAAAAAAATACATCTGACAAACAAAAATTGAGACCATGATTTTATTCTCCTTGCGTATAAAGAAGGATAAGCCTTCAAATACAATTTGATCCTGGTGTCCCACAAATTTATATACATAAAAGAGAGAAACACTTTTCTAACATCATTCCTATATCTAGTTTCACACATCACGGTAAGCCATCTCTCTTCAATAAATGCATTTGAAGAAAGGCTTCCAAAGTGACTTAACATTAGCAGAGTACAACACAAAACAACAGAACAGAACTGCAGCAACCGTGCCTATCGAAGCCAAAAAAAAAAAAAACCCGTCCTAGTATAATGTCTACAAAATGATTACATGAACAAAAAGTACTGAGTTTCATATCTACATCTCTGCTGCTAATCCTTTCTCCGGCCACTGCTCCTCCGGTGATGTGAAGAGGACAGCAGCAATCCTTGATAGTGTTTTTCCATCTAACCGTGATTTGGCGACCCTCTGTTGCTTCGGTGCCTCTTCACAAACTTCTAAACCGGCATCACCCGTATGTCTTTCCCTCCTAAAGGCAGGCTTCAAAGCCGGAGTGCTGTAAGCAAAATGCATCTCCTTGGCAATCAAAGTCTGAAGCAACAAAAGAAGAAAAATGTTAGAATTTTAATTAAATAGAACAAGTTTGCTATCCGAAGAACCTTTCAAGTAATGAAACTTACTGCTCCATGGACAAATTTGGATACCAAAAGGAGTTGTTTCAAGTCGCCATGATTCACCTTACATAGTATCCTAACCTACAAAATCAGAACATACACAATTGTCAGATATTTGAAGCACACAGTCACACGTTCGTTTTATCTTTAACAGCTAATTTTGGGTCTGGGAAATTTACCAAAACATCTTGGGGCAGTAACTCAAGGCGGTTAGATCTCTCCATTTGCTTCTTTTGCAACGGTCCACTTAATAGAGAAGATAAATTAGATGAATCCAGATTAGTTTTAATCACGACCCTTTTTCTTCCTAAAATGCGTGTCCGAGGAACAAACTTTAAAACATTTGCCACAGATTCTTCATGCTGAACCTGTCCTACCGCCATTCTTTTGACATACATATTTCACAAAGTGTCCGAATTTTAATTCTAATTAGAATTCACTCTGCAATTCAGAAATAGAAGCACGGCATTAGCTATAACAACCTAAAATTCAAAGTTTTACAAGCATCTCAGCAAATAATCCTTTCCCAATTAGATTAAAACAGAGAAGACATAAATGCCCCAAAACACCCAAAACTTGAACTCACGAAACGATAAAATCAAATGAATCAAGAAAGCAGTAAACATTCATCATAAAATATAGAGAATAATAAGTTAAAGCTCGGACCTTTGGTGATATTTAAACCAAAAAGAAGCAATCGCAAATATCACAATGGATTCCAAGTGGACAGTAACTATATATCTTTCTTTGCTTTATTTAACCGAAAAAACTATTTTTTTTTCTTTTTTCAAAGGATCAAACATAATTATTTGATGAAAGACCCATGTGTTGTTATCTAAAGTAAACAATGTTCCACTATAATTCAAATAAGCGAAAAAAAATAAGCAGAAAGGGAGAAAAAGCAGCGTGCATACCTGAGAGGAAAACCAGCACTTCGACACACCTAAATGTCCTTCTGAATCCACGGCTCTAGTTTCCTGAAAAGGACTTAGCTGGAACGGACCTGAAGAACTACGTGCTCAAAGGTCCAGCCCTCGTATATATAAGAGGGGCGAAAAGGATTAAAAAAATTAAAACAATCGTTTCGGTGTGTAAAAAGAAAATAATAAATAATTGGGTTTTCCAGGAAAGTCCTGGAAAGGCCGCCATACTTCTTTAAAAGGGAAAAATAAACCCGGTTTCCCGCCCCCTGCTCTCCCAAAACCGCGCCCTTGGCTGGCAGCCTCACCTTCAACCGCGGTCAAAACCATAGGATACACATACATGAGAGGACACGTGGCACTATCAAAGTGGCCGGCGAACTAGCCGTTAGTGGATGGAGTGCGTGTCAACTGTTGATTGGATCATAGGAGGTGAATCGAGTTGCTGACGTGGCTAGAGGGTCGGCCTCGGTCGGTCGGCGAAGTCGGTTGCTTAAAACACGCTACCCACGCCGTTACGCTGTCCGGTCAATGCTAAGCCGAGTTCCGTGCGCCTCGGTTCGACTTGGGTTGGTATTGCCACAGCTGGATGGGGGATACGGTCCTCTACTGTCCTTCCTGGGCTTGGCCTTGAAGCCCGGACTTGGTATAGCTTTCATTTGGGCTTTGCATGCACCGTGGTCGTTGTTTGGGCTGTTGAAAGCTTTAATTACTGGCAGAAGAAATTACAGAAATAGTTGTGCAGCGCATGATTATATGGGGCAAGGTACCTACTTTAACATGTAATTTTAAAAACCAGAATATCAGAAACGGATTTTTTCGGTAAATACCAGAAAATTAATCTTGAAAGTAGTGTGACATGTTAGAACATGCTTGGACATTTATATTTCTATTGTAGTAGGTACAGGCTCGAGATCATAGAAAAGGTATGAACTGGCTAAGGTCATTACTGGAGTGACCTGTAAAAAGATCAACAACCAGGAAGGATCCCAACATGGATACTTCGATGCTCAGGTCAATAATCTGGAATAGACAAAAAATAGTGAACATCTAAAAGAATTGCTTACCAGTGATTCTCAAGACCTAGGTTATTTGTAGGAGAGAGCCGAGCAAAACGAGCGACTCCAAGAATATCAAGTCATGATCATGCCGTTGTGAGATTGTGTCCTTGATTCGCTCCCACGGATGAGGGAGGTCATTACTAGTAACAACATGCACGGGATTCTTGTTGCTTCCCGTACGAAGTACGAAGATAGTTATTATTTTTGGCCATTTTCTATATGATTGTCATATGTACAGGAGATCATTAATAAAGGAGTCGGAGTGGGCCACGTAGATGATAAGGTTGAAATGGAATCTTATAGCCTGGCATGGAAAGGCCTCGGTTCTTTATATAGATTGGCCACTTGCAAGGTCGACTAAATATCTCCAATGTCTCGACCCAACGTGAAAATACTTTCGTCACTATAGGTTCGATGCTCAAAAAATATTTCCCCGTGAGAACTTCAATTTGCATCAATCATAATTCATATAAATTTTGCCATGAAATACTTGTTCTTTAAGATTTAACTTTTTAATCATGTTCGTGGATGTTTCATCGATAAACTTCTCAAAGCATAAATTGTTTTAGCTCGATTAACCTTTCAATATATACCTCTTGACTTCTGCCGTCTGATTCAAATATGATGTATATAAAAAGCGAATTCATCTCCTATTCATGTAGCGGGAAGGCCCCTGACATTGGTAAAGATCCTACAACCTTGACAAAGGATCAGACCATCAATGTAGGCACCAAGGATGATGCATTATCAGCTGTGAAAAAAGTTAGTTGTTGCATCATGCTGCACATAGTTGCTGAATGTAGACCTACAATTAAATGGCTTAGCGCCAGGAAATTGCTAGATGTTCATAAGTATGAAAATCTTTTACATTGTCCAGAAGGAAAAGTACATGTTTCTAGTGCATCCCAAAAATTATTCACATTTCTACAATCCCAAAAAAAAAAAAAAAATCACATTTCTGCAATCCAAAAAAAAAAAAAGTGGGTGGGGGGGGGGGTTGGGGCGGGGGGTTTGCATTTAAAGTTATCATGAGGATGAAGAACTCGAACTATGTTCCAAGCATCTCATCCAGGGAGGTTATGCAAACAAGCCAGCGTTGTTACCGATTTCCATATTTTCTTATGGTAATTGCTAAAGCTTTGATAAACTTCGAGGAACCAATAGCAACGTTGTCACAAAAATGCCGTATGACGCTTTGAAATTATACACCAGTAAAGGCTACGATGGTGTGATGTGAATCTCTCAGATGATGGATGTCACTCTCGTCCTATAAATGGTTTCTGCAATCCATTTTTCGCTGATTTTACCATAATAACATCTCATGCCCAGCTAATTCGAGACAGCAACTTTGATTAAAGGTGTTGCCGGTCTAGCCGCTGCGCCTGTGGTCTCGGAACCGCCGACCTAACAAGGCCGCCTTGCTCCGGGGAGTCCTGGCCCTTGATCCTGCAAGACAAGGTCAGTAACCCTGGCCGGATGTCCCAGCGATGGAGCTCCGACGGTCAAGTCAGTGAACGACGAAAGGGAACAGAATCTCCAAGACGGGCCCTCGAAGGAATCCCAGGCTCAGAGATCGTATGAGCAAGAAAGATCTTAGGAAGAGTAGAATTCAGGCCGGGTTCCTCCACCGAGTTCACGCCAAAGGTCCCTCTCGGGAATTTTGAGCCTTCTCCTGGTGCTTCCCGGCTCCCAGCCTCTGCCTCTTGCTTACCTTGTCGTCTATCCCCCCCTCCCTTTATCTCCTCCCATTGCTTTTTCCTTTCCCCTCTTGGATCGAAGAACCAGGTGGCTCCCCCGCCTCGCTCGCCGAGCCTAGCGAGGAAGGAGTAAAGGGAGGGCGTCGGTCAGGCCGCCGACCAGGCCTTCGGTCGAGCGTGAGCGCTCGATCCCCCGGGCGCCGTCAAGGCCTGTTATTGGGTCCTGTTTTGTCAGGACCTCACCCCTCGACTGCGGAACCTGTCGGGCCGATGCAAGTGATGTTTCTCGCGTCGCTGCCGTCCATACGGGCGCTTTTCTCGAGGTGCGGCGCGCACGGCTCGAGGGGTAATCTTGGAGCTCGCGCTCCCGCTCCTTGGAATCTTCCCTGCACAGGTCGGCCTGCCTTGGCCGAGGTGGACCCCTCCTGGGCGGACACCTGGCGGAGCGGCAGAGAGGAGCTCGACTTCGGCCGAGGTGGTCCCGTCTCCGGGCGCCACCTGGCAAAGGAGCGAGGGGCCCGGCTTGACCTTGGCCGAGGTGGGACCGTCTCAGGGTGCCACCTGGCGAGGGAGCGGGGAGGCCGCCGGCTTCGGTCGAGGTGGACCCCTCCTGGGCGAATACCTGGCGGAGCGGCAGAGAGGCGCTCGACTTCGGTCGAGGTGGTCCCGTCTCCGGGCACCACCTGGCGCAGGAGCGAGGGGCCCGGCTCGACCTTGGCCGAGGTGGGACCGTCTCAGGGTGCCACCTGGCGAGGGAGCGGGGAGGCCGCCGGCTTCGGCCGAGGTGGACCACTCCTGGACGGATACCTAGCGGAGCGGCGCTCGACTTCGGTCGAGGTGGTCCCGTCTCCGGGTGCCACCTGGCGAAGGAGCGAGGGGCCCGACTCGACCTCGGTCGAGATGGGACCGTCTCAGGGTGCCACCTGGCGAGGGAGCGGGGAGGCCGCCGGCTTCGACCGAGGTGGACCCCTCCTGGGCGGACACCTGGCGGAGCGGCAGAGAGGCGCTCGACTTCGGCCGAGGTGGTCCCGTCTCCGGGCGCCACGTGGCGAATGAGCGAAGGGGCCCGGCTCGACCTCGACCGAGGTAGGACCGTCTCAGGGTGCCATGTTATCATAACGGTGGTAATAAAAGGGAATGCAAATCTTCCAAAAATTTGATCTACATATTGATCGTCAAAGTCAAAAATCACAAAATCAGCATACCCTATCACAAGATGATTTCGGCACACCCGATAGCACTCTTCATCCCAGCAATGCGAACAAATTGGACTCTATGGTAACAAAGGTGGTGCCTTTATTATAGCTCAAGCTCCGTTCTTGATCCCCAAGAACGTCACCCACGTCATGGAAATCGGGGTCTGATGCCTTCCCCTTGGGTTTCTCCGCCTTCCAGGGGTCAACGAGAAGGAGGCACCGGTGAGCGGTGTGCGGAAGGCCGAAGGTGAGGTGGGGCTGATGAAGTGGCTTTTGGAATATATAGATTAAAGCGAGATGTTTACCTGTCTCTGGATCCGGCCGGGGCTGGAAGGCTGTTCCCAGCCTGGGCTTGCTCCAATTTAGCAAGACTACCACGTAGTACCAAATCTAGATCGTGGAAAATGGCCTGATGTGACGTAACCAAGGCGCACCCGAAGTAATGATCAGCAATCATGCAATGTCTCCCCTTTTTTTAAAAAAATAAAATAAAATAAAATATTTAATTAACTATTCTGAAATAAATACGACCGAGTTATCCAGAAAGGATGATTTTCCAAAAGGGACCGGAGGCATCCCAAAAAATCCAAATCATATTGCTAGAATGATTTGCTACAAAGTAGATAGTCCAATCTGTCGCTGTATTCGTCTCTCGATAAATATGTCTAACCAAAATATCCATACAACCTTGAAGCAAGAGAGCGATGTCACGGATAAGGAGATGCCGGGACGTACGTAGACCTGATAGCCTCTTTGATTCAAAAGATGACAGTGGCTAAATTACTCTCAATAATAAAACGGTCGGCTTGTAAAATTCTTCGAGCATAGACTATATTAGTCTAAGTACCCAGAAGCTCTGCCACCGAGACAGTCAGCTCCAAAAAGAAATTTTTCTTAACAGTGATAATACCAAGACCCGAACTTCGAATAACAAAGTTGGCCCCACCCTGTCTATCCCTGACACTCCCATCAAAGCTGATCAGAAGGTATCCCGGAAGTGAGGACTCTCAAGAGATGAAAACCTGGTGAAGTACTCGAAGACCAATACTGAAGTCCTAGATCCTCAAAGTAGACATGATCGATAAACCATACTTCGTCTCTCTTTTTCAATTTTCTTTTCTATCCTATAATCTTATAGGGGCACATACATAAAATTTTAGCTAAAATTCTTAGATGAATAAATTCTACCCTTCATGTGGTACGCACAATTTATCAGAGGTCATCAACTTGGCATCTAATCTACATAGGTTTGAATCCAATTCTTCCTTAAATATAGTTAAATTTCTAATTGTTTAGAAAAAAATAATTAAAAAAGTTCCTATTTTTGTTTACCTAAAAAATTCCTCTCTCTCTCCAACTTTTTTTCTTTTCCATATCTAGAAAAGAAAAAACTCTCCATCCAGATCCAGCCCTTCTCCGATATCGACTCCATAGTCAATTTGATTATCATTTCTTTTTTTTTTTTTCTTTGATTTCCAAATGTGATTTGTAGATTTAATTTTTAGATACCCTAATCTTCCTTTTCGTTCCCATGTCTAAGAAAGAAATAAAAATTAAAATTTAAAAAAAATTAAAATTAAAATTAAATTAACTTTTCAAATTTAGATCTAACTTTTATATATCCCAATCTAACATTCCTTTTCTCATGTTAAGGAAGAAATGAAATTACTACTAAGATGGTAGCCCGGTTGATACAGACCTTGCCTCACTACCAACCGGTCACAAATTCGAGACATGGTCCTAGCGGTGACTCGATTAAATCTAAGAATTTTCTAAGATCCACGCCGAGGTTAGAATCTCTCTTTGTCCTTATCAGGTTGACATATTCACCTTTAGATCGAAAAAGGCTGCACGAATCTAAACGTCTTGGGGGTAGCTACACCGGGATTTATCCCCTCATCCTTTTTGCATCATCAAAAAAATAATAATAATATAATAAAAATTTGAAATAAAAATTGATCTAATTTGTAATTTTTTTTTTTCGATCCACGTTCAAAAAATAAAATTTTGAAAATTAGATCCGGAAATCTTTCCTTCGTAACCTTGTCAACGTTTGTGTGAGTGCCGAACACCCTTTTTTTTTTTTTTTTTTTTTTTTTTTCTTTTTTTTTTAATGCTCTACACACCAATTTTGTCCTGTCCAAAACCTCATCTGGAACCTATCTCAAAGCTCTACATATTTTCTTTTTAATAAAATATCTGGGTGGACCTCCCTCCCATTTATTTTATAACAAAAAAAAACAACAAACAAAAAAAAACAACAAAAGGTCATGTTGATGTTTTTTAAAAAAATATTTTTGGCTTGCGTGCTTCGGAGACTAATTAATTTTTTTCGCGGAAGGCGTAGAAAAAAAATGGGATTCGGTGTCCTGTAGCCAGGCTGAAGGGCCTCGACAAAGTTTAATATTTTGATTATTTTTGTCTTTTTTTTAGTACAATGGGACCAGGTCCTAGAAGATGTAAAGAAGGAAAAAAAAAAAAAAAAAAAAAAAAACTAAGCTCTGGAGGAGTAGAAGAGTTACTCCTTGTAAACAGCATCACCTGGAACATTAATTTTGTTACGGATGTTGTTCCTATCAAGTTTTGGAATTTTATGCATTTTTGACATATCTTACGTATTCATTTCATTTTCCCATGAAATGAATGGACAGATAACGAGAAGTTTCCTTACACGTTAAACTTTGAAACTTATTGATTTTTCTATTAATTTCTAAATTATTTAAGGAGATATGGTAGTCAATAAGATTACTACTACTGCACATAAGGAATATTCCTTTTGCGTATCATACGTAACCATGGTACCATTAGGTGTTATCTCAGTTGGTTAATGAGAAATTGCTATAGCGCTTGCAAATAGCTGGCTTATGCCATTGGTTACACTTTACAGCCCGTTTCCATAAATACAAGGCCCTAACCATTGGATAAAGAAAAAAATTGTTAGTGTACATATATAGAGTCATTCAATTCTCATAGACATGAAAGGACGCATGCACCATTTTTCAGATTGGTCTTAGAGCATGATCAAAATAGTTAAATTTATTTTTATCAAAAAAAAGAAAAATAATTTACCCATAAATTTATTTTTATCAAAAAAAAAAGAGAAATAATTTACCCAAATAATATATATATATATATATATATATATATATATATATATATATATATATATATATATATATATAATCATCACCATCTCAAAATTTATGAAATAACCATTTCCAAGAGGCCACACCACCGCTTCAAGAGATAGAAAAAATAACAATTCACAAAATCATGCATTAAAAAAAAAAAAAAAAAAAAAATCTCTTCTATTGATTATGAAATCAAAAATTAGCTACGTTAACGATAGTATTCTATTATGTTACGGCACGGATGTACAGTATCACTATCGAAGCCATGTGAAAATCAAGCGACATCAAAACAAAAAGATACGGATTTCAATGAAAAACAAACAAAAAAACAAGAAGATAGGCATCTATCTTGATCATTTCTTCACCGAACACGGCGTTGACCTAAACTTTGGACCTACCACCACCTGGCACCAAGCATTCACCTCAAGGAACTTGCTCTGATACGGCGTGGGCAATTTCATGACCACATCCATCGCCACCTCTCCTCGCCGTTGATCCTCCGCCAGTCCGTCCCGCACTCCATCTGCGAGCACGATGTCCGAACCCCTCAGCACCGTCTCCAGCACCGTGGATTCCCTCGGGCCCTGGCAGAAAACGCTCGAGAGTCCTTCGCCGACGGTGACGCCGGAGTAAGAGATGGCGGCATAGCCATAGCTGTAACAGTCTTTGAAGAAGTATTTGCTTGGGTTCTGAACCCGTACGGTGATGTTGAAATGGGGGGATAACGTCAGGCCAGGCGTTGTGTTGAGTCCCACGGCGGCGACGCGATCGATGGAGATCTTGGGGCGCGACGAAATGGCGCAGTCGATGATGAGCAACACCAGGAAGACGATGAAACCCAGGATAATCAGACAGCAGGTTGTGCAGCAGATTTGGGCACAGCTAGGAGTTTTCAACGATGGGGTGCAGCGAGGCTGGTTCCTGGGGATGGCGTTGTTAGCCGGCGAGCTTTCCGAGGGTTGAGGGGCGGGGTGGACAGCTGCAGCCATGGCTTGATGTCCTTGGGAGGAGAGACCTGGGGAAGAAGAACTCGATGCCTGTTTTACAAGTAATAAGTATGTAATTGTGAAGCAAAAAAAGTCCAAAATCCTAAAATAGACGGAGAGAGATCATACACGATATCCGGAGCTGTACCCAAACAATTCTGGACCGGGGAGAGAGAGAGAGATCATACACGGTATCCGGAGTTGCACCAACAAAATTCTGGAGCGGTGGATGGACGAGAAGAGAAGGGAAATGACGTTTGGGGATAAGGATGAAGAGCATGTCGCCTTCACTGGGTTTCAAAATAATCGGTGGGGAAAGGATTATTTCGGGGTGCCCCTCTCCCCGAGTACTGCTTAATTTATTCAAACTTTGCGCCGCACAACCCGAACCCGTCAAGCAGGTGCCTTTCGCAGGGAATTTACTCGTATATACGAAGAAACCTTTCTTTTTCTGAAAAAAATCTCACATCCATTTAATATTTTATATTATATATAAATATATTATATTATATTATTTATATTATATATATATATATATATATATATATATATATATATATATATATTTTATTTACTGGCCAACCGGCGACGGAGGATGCCATCGAGGAACCACCCAAAAAAGTATTTAAAAAAAGAAAAGAAAAGAAAAGAAAATTAATATAATTTAAAAAATTATTAAGAGATGGTAATATTATTATCTTTTTAAAAATAATATAGGTTGTTTCGTAAGAGACAATTCAGATTATTTAGTAATTTAAATTACTATAAAAAAATTATACTAAATATAGTACCAAATACGATCTACGTATTCTTTCTCTCATACTGTCTATTCACCGAAGATAGCAAAAGTCGCAAAGTAAATATCAAGAAAAATGCCGGCAATTAGCAACGACAATAACGATGGAAATATCATGGAAGATGAATACACTGCAGGAAGCCAAGATCTAACAGAGTTTCTCCAAGGAGGGAAGAAGCCTTCGAGAAATATTTCCCCTCTCAAAAGAGAAGCCAAAGCGACATTACACCCCCCCCCCCGGTAATTTAGAGCGAGGCGAAGCCTTAATTTGGAGGTTATTGCTGGAGATGGAGAGGCATCAGTCTTCAACACGGCCGGATGCACTCCTCTGGGCCGACGTCATTGATACCATATGAAGAAGGGAAGCGAATAATGGGCGTAAAGTTTGGATTTTTTTTTTTTTTTTTTTTTGCAAAAAAAAAGGAAGAAAAGCAAAGAAGTGCTCTTTCCCAGTATCTAATTTTGATTATCAAATTGTACACCTGGTTAAATGGAAGAAACACAAAAACAAATTTTCCCGTTTTATATGCTTTTGCAGTTCTTTGGCTTTGCATTTTTATTAGATTGTCTCTCTTTATACAGTGAAATATGACATATATTTTTTCTCTATTAAAGGTCTGTCTGAAAAATCTGGCAGGATTGGATGGATTTCTTATAGAACCATGGATTACATGCATAGTTTACTTAAAGTAAGCCTTATCGATCCAATCCCCTTTCAAAAATCCTATGAGAGGGGGAAAAAAAAAAGACATCAGACCCATTTTTTTATTCTTGCAGTAGTCCAACATATATCCATAGATGAGATTTAGCCCAAAAACTAGGACAAGCATTTAGAAGAAAATGGACCGGACAGACTAATCGGCTCGATTCTTATAGGAAATCTAGCCCAATAATCCTGTTAAATTTTCCAAATAGGTCCCAAGTTAAAAATAAAAATTAAATAAAAAAAAAAACCCAGCACTCCATATGTACATAATAGTAGTCTAGGGTTGCTCGGTAAAGAACATTAATCTATAAGTAATTATCCAAATAAATAATCACAGATAATAGGATCTGCATTGCATAGATAAATAACAGAAAATTGTCGAAGGCACGATGCAATAATTAAAGATAATTAACATCTTGAATAATACTATTTAACATAGTACCGAGACAGGATCATGGTGATTCCAGATATATCTAACCGGTTATTATAAGATGTTCTAGTTTGGCATAGCATTTTTGCTATTGATTAAAGGTAATTAACATTTTAATTACATTAATGTAAACTGCTCTAGCATAATCACCTGAAGTGATATCTTAAACCAACTTTATAAACTCTTTCACTGGCTTTTGAAGAACCAAACAAAAGGAAGCTAGCAAGATACAAAGTTCATGCACAAGAAGGAACACGACGAGCTAAGAGATATGATTGAAAGAAAATATACCTGATAAACAAATACTGGAACCGTGATTTTGTTCTCCTTATGTATAAAGAAGGATAAGCCTTCAAATACAATTCGATCGTAGCGTACAACAAATTTATCTACATATATAGAACAGTTACATTCTTCTAACATCATTCCTATATCTAGTTGCATGCATCACAAAAGGCCATCTCTCTTTAATAAATGTTGTTGCCGACAAATCACCCCCCCCCTCCCCATGCTGGGCAACCGTGGCACCCGAGGATTTTTTAGTCTTCTCTGACAAGGATAAAGAGCTGCTCCTGGATGCTCCACTACGAACACCTACAAGAACGGTCCCTTGATTGGTGGTAATCAACGAGGACCCTCTGGCACTCAAGTTAGTGAAGAGTATGAGATGGATTATAACAACTGAAGCTGAGAACTAAAAAAGATGACCGAGTGAGCATGAGAGTGGTAGTAAAAATACGTACCTTGTCGGGATCTCCTCTTACCATTTTATAGAGTTATATAGAGTAAACGAATACCATTTAGGAGGTGGCATTCTTTGATATGTGTAACTGATTTTTATTGAGACATTGAGATCTTATCTCCTGAAATCTTTTTTGTTAACATCTTTCTGTTATGACGATTAATTATGTTGGGATCTTGCCTTCCATGACCTTGTCCGTCACGACCATTGCTAGAATAGCTAGAACAACGAGGAATGGCCGTTGCTACTTACTTGAGTGCTATGGATTTCGAGTATTAGGATGACTTATCCATCGTTGAGAGAGAAATGACCTTGCAGAGAGAGAAGGGGCCTTGACATTGTATTCTAACGTCACTGACTAAGTTTGGAGTTAGTCGGGCTCGGATAAATACTCGGTGGATGTGTGTGAAGGAATGTCAATAGGGCCCGACCATGCATAGTCTCTCGATGCAAAGTATCGGAGAGTGCAATGGCTGACTTGACCATCTTTTACTTGGTTATCGAGTAAATTAATAGTCGATAGTTAACTCCTCGATTAGTGGTCTACTTGCCATCTCTTTCAGTTATTCGGTGGTCGACTTCACCTTAGTCGATAGTCCAGTAGGCATCTCGAGGCCAAGTAAATACTCGCCATAACAAATGCCCTCCACTCCCGAGTCCAAATCGCTACGGAGTAACTTTATCAGATTTTGTTGCCTATGGGCAAAGGGAGTAACTACTCCATCGATCTCAAGAGTTGGATAAATTTTTTTATCCTCTAGATATTAACTGATTCCATGGAAATCGTCGCCTGCCATTTTGTTATCTTGATCATGGAAGAAAGAAATCATTGACACAGTACTTAAAGGTACAATGCCATAACTCCTAAAGCGGCTGACGATTTGCCTGATCATCCTTGGCCAGCGAAGGAATGCTACATAGCCTGAGAGTTGCAACCTTTAAATGATTAACGTGAAATCCGGGACTGAGAGTTAATTAGCCGATTAGAATTTCAGAGTGGTGCAGTGGATTCCAATTAGAAGTGTGCCATGTGTTGGGATCTAGCAGCCTCGACAGGATTGAGGCTCTAATGTCAGCCATTCGGGATTGTATAAATAGGGTTTCCCTATCATTTTGTTATAGGGATCCTTAGCTTGCAAAGAAAAAGGGGGAAGGTAGAAGAAAGAAGATGCTGTTTGCACTCTATCTCTCCAAAGTATCCCCAAGTTGGTCTTCCGCTTCTCTTCCCTATGTTCTTCTCTTTCGAAACTTGTAGGGGTTCGATGGATTCATAAGATTGTCCTAGGAATTCCTTCTTTCCTTTTCCCTATTGCTTAAATCTGCCGCCCTCACCTAGTTCTTAGATGGAGGGGTTTTCTTTGATCTTTCCCTCTTCTTTGATCTTCATCATGTGTTTTTGGGAGATGTCTTCCAGTGACGAAAGTCATTTAGTAAACAACTTCTCGGGTGCACAGGGGTTTCAGAGCTCTTCCTCAAATGGAGAGAGTTCTGAGGGATCCAAGGAAGTGGTTGGGCGAAGCATTCCAGTGGCCCGAGTAGTATTCTTTCAACAGGCTTGATGTCCGAGGTCTCCTAGTGCGGACACTAGTTTGCAAACCACCATCTGGCTTGACTAAGCTAGACACAACTATCTTGTAACTTCATTAATAGGAGTTTTCAATTTTAGCAAGTTGTTATTTTTTCAATGTGTATTAGTTTTTAGTAGCTACTATTTCATACTACTATATATGCCACTTGGATACCATCTTTGTACTCCTCACCATCCAAGTTGGAGCCTAAATGGACTCCTGATGCCACTCAAAGAAGAGTCCCGGTCACCTAATTTGCATCATGAAAAAATTTAAGAGAAGGAGACTACTATATCAACACCACTATGAAATAATCCTTATTCAGGATTGGTGCCGAATCCAGGAGTCATGTTTCCTTTGCTGAGCGACATCCAGAGTCTTAAAAGATCAGCTTAAGAGGTCTACATGGTAGCTGATGTTGGTGTGAGATATAGTTCAAGGTTATCAAAAGATGGCGCCACCCATAGTTCAAGTCCGGGAGGATTTGCTACTAGTATTTAGATTGTTTTAAACTTAGCATTTGGATTATTTTAAACTTTTGTTATTTTGCTTATAAATACCAATGTATCGGAGCTTTTAAAAATATGAATGAATAAATTTTGAGAAATAAAGATGTTGCTTTCTTTCCTAATGTAGAGATTTCTTTCCCCTCTTGGTTTTTCTCCTCTCTCCCTCTTAGGTTTCTTTCCTTCTATACCTATTTTCATCATCGTGCTAAGACCTATATCCTAGGTACTTCCACACGCTCCATCTACTTGCCGTTCACAACCGAAGGCATCGTTTCAAAGTGATGCCTACTTTGTTCTCTTTTTCCATTGTGAGGACACCATGAGGTTATCTCTAGTAGTTTCTTAGTATACTCATAGAAATTGAAGGTAGAGGTATATTGTTTCACCGTTGCCTTCTCAGTTTAGTTCCTTATTTTCTTCGTGAGTGGCTCCAGGAAAAAAATATATTATCTAACAAAATATAATTTGGTTAGGAAAAATTAAGTTCTTTATCAATCAAATTGTAATTATTCATACTAAAAAAATATTAGTGTTGTTTAAGTTGTCTCATAAAAAAATGGTGACTATTTTTTTATTTTGGTTGGAAAAAATATGATGTAGCGATGCACTAAAATTATTCACGACCAATTATAATTCTGTTATAAAAAAAATATTTATCAACTAAAATTTCAATCACTAAAATTTATTGCAGTTAAGTATATTTAGATTATAAAAAAATAATTTATTTCTAAAAATGAGTATTTCCGCGTGCACTATCTAAAATTTTTGGACTTTACTCCGATGCGATGCTAGCCACTTTTTTCGTTTCCTTGCATCCCACTTTCAAATCCGAGTTTTAGTTACCCTAGAAGATCAAAGAACTAGAACCGGTCAATGAGTCAGATTCGGGTCGAAATTTAGATATTCAGAATTAGATCCGAACTTAGTTATTAGATCCAAATCCGAATTCAAATACTTGAAAATCTAATTTTAAAATATTATATTTAAATTTTAATAAATCTAGATATTTAAATTTGGATCCCTATCTAGATTTAAATTTAATACCAGGTCTCTGGACTCGTTGGTTAAACACCCGTGGATCTCGGGTCCAGAACCGATCTATTGACAACTCTACAAAGAACTCTCCATCTATAACCGACTCCGTGCCGTTCCAACCTTCGAGCCATGGCCTTTCGATGCCGGTGATCTGCACCCACTCCATTCTCTCGGGTCTCAAGGTAAGATGTCTCCATTGGCGATGCTCTTCTCTTAGGGTTTCGCTTAGGGTTGCGGAGGAGACGCAGGTAGGGAGACGGGGGGAGGCCAAGGAGCCATTGGGAGGGGAGCGTGCGGAGATGCGGGCAGGGTAGGGGGCTCCGATCGATAGACTAGGATCTCTTCTGGGCGGGCCCCAAGGCCAATGTTGGTGGCATGGAGGGTCGGGAAGCTGCCAAAGGTGATGGTAAACACCGAGAGCTGGAAGAAGAGCTCGGAGAAGAGTACGAATTGGAAGAAGAATACGAAGCAGAGGTACTAGTAAACGAAGAAGGAGAAGAATAGAAGCAGAGGTAGTCAGAGGAGATCCCTTTGGTGCGGGGGCGGCGAGTGGCATTGTCCTTCTTGAAGGGGGTGAGAGGGGGGCGGACGGGGTTGCGGGGATCGTCGGGATGGGAGGGGTTTTTAGGGCTGGGGGTGGCGGCAGTCGTCGAAGAGGCGATGGGCATGGCTGTGACCATGATCTCCTAGGAGGGATCTGGGTCTCTGTCTCGGCCCTATCTCGATCTCCACCTATCTTCTCGAATTCCGCCTCCTGCAAGCCATCTGGTGGAGAGAGAGGGTCACATTACCTGGTGGAGCAATGGACTCTAGCTTGTGTAAACCTTCTCTGTTGGCCCTGGAGAAGAAGAGGGAAGGGAAGAGTGAAGCAGAGAAGAAGATGTTTATTTTCCTGATACTTATGCCCCTTTGAGTGAAATAAGGAGAAGGGCCGAGGGGTACGGGGCGGCTGCGACCGGCGAGGCGGAGGACGAGATGGAGGAAGAAAGGAAGAGATAGAACGCGATGGCAGAGAAGAGGAAGGACCAGGTGGAACCCCAGGACTGCGCGTGGCTCACCGAAAGCGCACGATGGCCGGGTGCTCTGCTAACCAGTAAGTTATTCCTCTCATTCTATCTCGGGACTTGGGTTGGAATAGGAGAGAAAAAAGGGATAAAACTATTAGGGAGGGGAATGGATAAAAATCTACGGTTGGATGCTTGCAGGGGCTTGGTAGGTGCTTGTGAGAATGCTATTAGGAACTCACAAAACAACTTCTTCAGTTCAGACTTATAGGTCCATGGGTGAAATGGTCTTTGATTGGTGGTATGGCATGCACTGCGATACATTGGTGCTTAAATGCTTTTTTTCGTTGTTGGCAAGCTAGAAATTCTAGATAGTCGATCCAACATGGATGTTTTCTTATTGGTTTATTCCGCATTTGGTTCTTGGCTTGATTGCCAAGAACATTTAACATTTTAAATTTTGGTTGGTCCCTTACATAATTTTGTCTTTTATGTGCAATTTAGGTTATGTGGAGTCCATCTACAATTCATGGAGGACGTCAAGACCTTGGAATTTTGTAGATGACATGCTTGTTGAACCAAAAGGCACCAGAAGCAATGGTGGCACTATATTCATTAGCATGTGGACCTCACATTTGTGTTACAAAATATGCCAGTTGCATTATGAATGGTGTTAGGTTTCACACAAGAGATTGTGATGACCATCATAGAAGGCAAAATAGTTGGATAACTATAGGAGGAAATGATGGGGATGATGTCATTGACTACTTCGGCATAATCAATGAGATTATAGAGTTAGAATATATAAGAGATAAACGGGTAGTTCTTTTCAAATGTATTTGGTTTTATGTCGGGAATAAGAGGTCTAGCATACAAATAGATGGGAAGATTATTAGTATTAATATGAGCAAAACATGGTTTGATAATGATCTTTTTGTACTTGCTAGACAAGCAAAACAAGTCTTCTACCTTAATATTACCAAATTAGAAAAAAATTGGTGATTTGTGCAAAAATTCCCACATCGGCATATATTTGATATTCCAAAAGATCAAGATAATGAGGTGAATGTGAATGATGAAGTATATCAAGATAATGAGCTGAATGTGAATGATTTAATGGTTGAAAATCTAGATGTTGAATGTTTAGTTAGACATGATGTTCGATCCAGATATTATTGAAGCTAATATAGTACACATAATAGATGGAGCACATAAAAAGGTCAATGAGTTTTTCACAGATGATTTAGAAGATGAAACATTGGCAGAATATTGTAATGATGTAGATATAACTAATTATAATGATCATGAAAGCGACATTGATGCAGATACATACTTAATATCTTTAATTTCATGTAATGAATGATTATACACTATCTTCATTTTCATCATTATTTTTTTTATATCTGCTTGTGTTCATTATTTGTACTAACTTGTTTAACTATTTATTTGTAGTGATATTTGGAATGGTTCCATGGTTGAAATGCCAAACTAGGGCCAATTCTAAAGATGTACATTCTACTGCACCTATCACAATAATAGAGACATCTACATTTTTGTCTCAACAGAATCCTTATAACTCACCGTCCATTGAGTTTATAGTACCATCTAGTTAGCCCAGTTCTATGGCTACAAATGAGCCATGTGTGCCACTTAATATGTCTAATTCTGCATAAGGTGATTTAGTTCCTTTTTAACTAAGTCCTTTGGTTTCTAGAGATTTTTTTTTTTTGTTTGTTATATTTTCAAATGTTTATAGGTTTTAAATCAACGAGGAAGGGTAGTAGTCCTACATGCGGTATTGGCCTAAATAAAATGAAAAAGGCACTAGGTAAGAATATGACAGTAGTGATTGATGTAGATCAAGGGCAACCAGTTGATTGAGTGCAATCAGCAAAATCTCTAGTAAAGCAGGTTTTGTTACTCGTCAATGTATGCATGCGCCTAAAAGATTTAAGGATCTAAATGAAGATGACTTAAATCCTGCATTTGATAGATTTGAGGTAAGACCTTTTTTATGAATTTTTGTAAAAGGTTATAGAATTTTCTTATGAATGTGAAGATATTGAATTATTTTTAGGTTGCCCATGTAGGAGCCAATTCCTTTACACATTATTTGTTTCTTATAGATGAAGGTTACTACATGCACATAGAATGATAGTGCTTTTCATTTTATTTTTTTTATTTATGTAATTTATAGAGCAAATTGGAGATTCAGAATTTGAGAGAGGATGCATAAGTATCGAAATATGTGCTTTGAGGGATGCAAGCACGTGGCAAAGATGTGAGGTTATTGTTACAAAAGCATTATTTGAAATTAAGCTCAGATGCAGAAGTAAGACGAAATAAGCCTGTCAATATATCTCAACAAAATTGGGATGAGCTGTGTGATTATTGGTCTAATCCTCGTGTGAAGGTTTATCATCTTCTGCCTAGTAACGAAATTTGATTTTTTTATTTTTATTAGTCCATATGCAAAATACATCATTTATAAAATAAAAGACTAATCCAATAGAAAAAGTAGTTACTAATGTTTGAAAGTTGTTTGTATTCTATTTATCTCAAGGAAATATATTCAATCAATATTGCAAATCGAGCAAAGGCAAAGATGATACATAAAATAGGATCTATAGCATTTGTAGCGGTACGACATGAATTGTAAGAGACTATATTATAGCTATTATATTATTAATAATAATTTAGTTTTCTGATAAATTTATTGACTTTGGTGTAATATTAGTCATAAAAAGAGCTCAATGGGAAAGAGTGTAACAGAATTATTTTGTTCAAGTGCACTTACTGTAATTTAGCAGGTGTATGGGCTAACTCTTACATAGAGGAGTGTTATGTAAGTCAATATATTTAGTTTCGTTCATTATACAACTATATTATATTGTTGCTGGTTGCACACTTTTTGTTCATACACCAACTATATTATATTATATACTTTTTGCAATTGAATGATTGTATGCATTTCAAAATTTCAAATTTTAATCCCAAAACGACTTTTATGTCTTAGAATGAAATGCAAAGGTTATTTGCCGAGTCTGAAATTGAAGGAAACTCTATGACTGTGGATGAGATTTGTGACAAAGTATCCGGAGTAAGATCCGGATATATTAAAGGACTTGAACATGGTCCGAAGCCACAACAAGCCTCAAGTTTAAAGTTTAAGTTAAACCAACTTGAGAAACAATTAAAGGAATCTCGATTGGAGAATGACAAGTTGATAGCAAATGTAGATGAACTCAGGGACGGGTTGGACTAGCAAGGACGTCTGATTGAGATGTTACTTGCTACACGGGTCAATCCGTAACTAGACTGTTTTGGTAATTTGTCATCTTTTAATTTTATAAATTAATGGACATATAAAATATTAATCTTGTTTCCCTTGATATGATTTTTATTTTTGTAGAAAAGGTGCACTTAGAAATGGCGTTCAACATGTCTTCAGTCTTCTGGGGTAAATTTTTTAAATATTTAGAGATGGTGACTTATCTATTGCTGATATACTGGATGAGATTTTGGTGTCTTGGGAGGCCCACAAGCTTTGGTGCATGCAAAAATGATGTTGAAGGTCAGGACTCAGGATTGTTCTAGTAGTGTGAATGAAATAAAGAATAGCACTGAAAACAGAACTTAAAAGCGTTGGGCATGCATTGAATCATTAAAGTGCGAGATATCCAGGGAGATTCACAACATCTTTGCTTGGTTAAGAGATTGTGAAACTATGTATGCTTGCATGTTTTTTTAATAAAATAAGTAATATTGCTGGAGTTGTGATTTTCTTTACCAATGTCAAAGCACCACGATTGTTTGAATGATCAAGATGGTTAACCTTTTAGTAGCAAGTCTTTTCCTTAATTCTTTGCTTTGTCAGTACCATGTAACTTTGTTTTCTCATTTAGCTTAGTGTTCATGTTGTTTTTCTCAATTGAAACACTTTTGACTAATCATCCTTGATGTTTCAAACCAGTCCTCTTTGTTATGAACCATAAGCTGATCAGATTTGATTGTGGATGGCCTAAAAGCTGACTCAAATTGTGTTGACTTTTTATGGCTCATTGTAATCTGACAAGCTCTAATGAAATGATTTTGATATAAATTTACAAAACTATCTCTGCTTATGCAATCCTTTCTTTATTTGATGTTTGTGATATTTGTTATATTAACTTGACAAATACTAATTTATTGTCCAAGGTTTCATCACTAAATTTTCAAATTTTGATAGCATGTCTTAATGCTACTGGTACTAAAAATAGCTGCAACATTTTCATGCATGCATCAATTTACTATCGCATTTGTGGTTCCTCACTTTAGATTTCAGATGCTATCATCTTTTAAGGGCTGTAGGCTGCATGCATGTGCAATGCACATTTAGTTAAAAAAGAAAAAAAGTAAGGTCAGAAAATTTTTAGCAGTGAATAGGATCCCTAAAGATTAGATGCCGAATAAAATGTTGGGAAGATGAGAGAAACTGGATAGAGAGGAATCGGAGAAAATCTGGTTTCTTTTCTCTCTGAATGGGTTATATCTTTTTTAGAGAGATGGATAAAGACTGGGAGTTGGAGTCATGCCGTGTTTTTTATTACATTAAAATAATAGACAATTATAAGATTTATATCTCAAAATAACTTTAAAAAATCTAATGGAGTTTTAGGAAGTAAAATTGACAGAAATCTTAACTCATGCTTCTTAACATAGCATAAGAATCTTATATCTATATCATTTTCTTCTATGCTTATTGCTACTAAGAGGGTTTCTTATAAGAGTTTCATGCCTAGCAATTTTGTGAGAGATACTTGCAAAATTGCAGTGTTGTGCTGAACATAATCAAGTTTTGAAAAATTTTTACTCTTCTGATTATCCATACTATTTCATATTTGTCCTTGTTAGGTATCTTCTGTACTTCAAGCATGAGCTCTGTGTTATCCTTCATCTCCCTTTCTTTAATGAAACTACCCATAAACTTATGTTTATGAACTGTCGAAAGTTCCAGAAGTTCTATTTTGAGCTATGTTACTTGGACACATCACATGGGTGACAATCCAAGCGTCCTGAAGTGTTGGATATGGGATCTTTCAAGAGATTGGACACTGGGAAATGCCGAAAGTATATGTTATCCTTAAATATATGTGAACATATGTGTATGGTTTGTTGGATCAATTCTTTTGTAATTTCAGAGAATTCATAAATTCTTTGCTAATTGTTATACTAGACTTGTAAACTTCAAGGTAGAGGTGCCGAAACTGCTATGTAACCATGACGCAGTCATGGTTCACTAATTTGAAGTGACATGGTGTCTGTATCCAGATATTTAATCATGGTAAGAAACACAGTTTTGAAGCATCAGGGTAACACAAATTCCCAATCCCTAGCTTTCCGATTATCCATAAACCGGGTGATGCCATCTCAGAACACCAATGACCTTCAGGCTTATCCAAAAGGATGATGTCAAAACTAAGTAGCATCATAAGCAATCAGCTCTATATACTCAGAACCATGGATCTGTAACAAAGTTTGTATCTAATCTTTTTATCCTTTTATGTGGAGCTTTGTCCGGATTGGCTGAATTGGCATCACGTTTGGTTGAATCTCTTAGGTGGCTTCTTAGTTGCATGAATATAAAGTGCATAGCTTAAAAAGATTATCGAATGTTGTTCTTATGAATTTTCTGATGGAGAGTAGATGTTTCTGTTGCATTATGTTGACAATGTTTAGAAAGCAATTTAGGATTGCTGCCTGCTGTCAGACTGTATTGGTTTTTTTACTTATTATTGAATTTGATTCATGAACTCTATGAATACCTTTCCCAGCATTTGCTGGATAACATAGATGAATCTTTTTTTTTTTTTTGCTTTTCCTGCTCAAAATTTAGGTTGAACTAGATTGCTTGCGATCAGTGAATTTGTAGAACTGGAAAGCATCTTATCTAGTCATTTAGAAGATCAATTAGTTACTTGATCGATGCATGGTTCACCAAATTGTTGAAGGTTAAATTGGATAGGAAAATCTAGAAATAATATCTGTTCACACCGATATACCATAAGGGGTCCTAACTTGAGCATGTCAAAATTTGAGGTTAACTAGGAAGTAAGACACCTTTAGTGTCTTATAGGTTGATCTCTCAGTTAACTATAGAGCACCACTAGGGTGATAACTTTCTGGTCTGGTGTATTAGTGAATGAATGCAGGAGGGCTGTAGTGTGGTATTGATAATCATTTGCAAGGTTACAACTGTCCATTGATGTAGGTTACAAGTTGATGGAGGATCAGCATATCCCATATCTTTTTGTTATATTGAATTTGATTGCACAAATTCTTCACCAAAAAGGTACTTTTAAGAGTCTGAGCATAAGTATCTTGATACTATGCTGGGTGTCACTTCTTTAATATTTAATTGCTGTAGCTATGGGGAACCATATCTATGGATGGAAGCTTGATGAATGTGGCAAACTTAAATGTAGCATCTAAAAATTTCATGATAATGGAATGTTTGCAAACCGGAGTGATGACTACTGATTGCTTTGGTCACTGAACCAACAATTATCTTAGAATGTTTGTTAGGAGTTGTTGTGATCAATTATTTTGATTCCTTACGCTGTGCGATATCAATTTTGAAGCATCCATCATGACTATCATCCTTGCAATTGATGTTCTCCTTCTTTATAGTTGTCTAGTTTAAAATATTTAGAGATGAAGACTTAGCTTTTATGTTTATTCATGCAGGTTATTGATTTTGGAGCACAAAATCTACTATAGTGCAAATTTTGTCCGATCTGGCTCATGCTTTTAGAATGTTTTGCTATTTATTTTTGAATACGTTTGATCTTTTGAAGAGCAGTGATTGTGTTTTTTGATGTTAACAATTGCTTATGATGATAATTGGATATTATAGTCAAATATTTTGTTCATTTTAGATTATTGTATGTATGGACAAATTTATATTCAAGACTATAAACATTTGGATATCTTTTATTAAATTTTGTTTGTTAAATTTAATTGATTTTGTAGATTTTTAGTTGTAAAGAATTCATAGCAGCGAAGAGTATGTTTGAATACAAGTGATATCAAGAACATACAAATGTATCAAATGGGCATGGAAGAAAAAAAATTTTGATCAAAAAGTTGGTTGTCAATGCTCTGTTTTTTACAACCAAAAAATTGGTTAGTAAAGGTTTTGTTTCAATTTTTATGTCACACATATTTCAATCAAAGAAAATGGTTGGTAATAGCATAAATTTTTTCCTACAGAAAAATTGTTTGCTAAAAATTCATATGAAAATTATTTAGTTATGCATGCTATACCAAATATTTAATGATTAAAATAATTAGTTGGAAAAGCTATGACTTTTTTGTAACCAATTATTTTGATGGCAAATTAGTTATCATGTGCGAGAGGCATTAGGTGTTTCATGATCAATATCGATTTTTTGCAATGAAAAATTTGATCATTTATTGATAAAATTATTTGTTATTTTTTTTTCTCAATTTAATCTGTTTTGGTCATTTTATATTAAGATTTTCTAATCAAATTCAAAATTGATCACTAAATATAATTGCCAACGGGCTTCCATAACCAAATTATCAATCAAATTTTCGGGTTGGTAAAAGCTTTTAGCAATCAAATACAGTCTTTTTGTGATGACTTTTTTTGGTTGTCAGTCGCATTATTTGTTGTAGTGAGTAATTTTCCTTTGCTTATTTGTAAATCCTAATTCGACTCTTTGAATAGTTAGTGAGCTATTCATACTCTACTACAGCATCATTATGGTGTTTTAGCTATAATTAGCATCTAAACCCTAGGGAGATTGGTGGCAGAACATCAAGAAACACATGTAGTTCACTGGTTGGAAGCTTCAACAGACCAAGTGCGGAAAGGCATGGAAATTAATGTGACTAGTTAAAGTTTTAATTGGGGGTTTTGTTGGGGAATTTATGATATACAGAAGATATCAATACGTAAATAACTAAATAAAGATATTTATATATGCGATTAACTTATAAAGAAAGGGATTATATAAATATATATATAAAATCAAACTGTTTTTTTCTTGAAGATGAATAGATGGTGAGATAATAATTAACTAGAAGAGCGAATACAACCACTGCCTTTATTCAATTCTTAATGGAGGAGCTCGAGGGCTTTCAGCAGAACAGGTCTAAACCTTCTCAAATCAAGCTTCACATTCTGTTCAACCAGGTATACTTTCCCCATACCAAGCCATCCAAGCCTGTGTAATGACATGGGATCTTTGAACACAGGATGGTCTCTAGGATACAGATCCGTTAGAGTGCTCTCTTCTTCTTCGATACCGTACTCGATGTACTGCAGCTTCATGTTCCTGGCAGGGTCCCCATAGTCATACTTAGCTATCCTTTCCAACCTACCCCAGGGGACTACCTGGATAAACACTGCATTCGTTGGAAGGAATATGATATTTGTGAGTCCAGCCCCATGGACGCCCACCATCACATCGCATGAGTTAATGATGCGTGCAAATTCAGCAACTTCGGTCTCGAACTTCGCCTCTGCTCTCAGCACCTCATAGCCCAGCTTCTCGGCCATTTTAACAATTTGCTCCACATTAGTAAGTCTTCTAGTCAGGTGCCTATCTATGATCACGAGTCTTGGCTTCTTCTCAGGATGCCCTCCTCCCAGCTTGATGGGTGAGCCTCGATCAAGAGAGTAGGCACTCCTCAAAAATTTTGTGAAGTCCACCATGGAATACCCATTCGGAGTTCTCGAGGGATCGATGGCCATATCTTCGTGGCTTTCGAGGCCGACGATCGCATGCGGGTAGCAACGAACTTGATCATCATCGTCGAAATCAATAATTTCATATCGAGCGAGCTTTTCCAGAATGTGGCGGTACTTGTGCACCCACCAAAGCTGCGTATTGGTTATCAGTAGCTGGACTTCTCCATTAAATTGTCGTGAAGTTATGAAGAGAGGAATCAATGCATCATTGAAGTCATGGTATACGTTTCCGGTGTACCCACCTACCGCGAATACGACGGCAGGGATGCTACTAGTAAGGGTGCAACGGGGGGCATCGATGCTACTCGACAATCTAATGGACACTTCCCTGATTTTCTCCATTATGGTTCTGTCGAACTTACGAGCATAAGTTTTGAGTCGCCACGATTCGTTCGGTTCTGGATTGCCCATTTGATCGGAAGTAACGAACAAAACGGAAGACGACTTCCCATGAATCCTGACATCTCCTTCCATTTTACAGATATCGGATCTTGGACTAGAAAAATCGCACATTGGCTTCCTTCGAGGCCTGACATTCTCGATCCTTTCACCTTTACAAAGAAAAAAAGAAAACCTCCATCAAGTACTGGTAGGTGGAACCGGAAGCTTGGAGAGCCGAACTCATCACATGCTCGACTCATCCAACTCGGCCATTCCGAGTCTCTGTTGTGGCAGCTATTTCAGTTATTTTGGCTGAAATAGCATACTGGATTTTTATAAACGCCAGTTTAAGCTATCGACGCCTGGATTCGATTTCGAAAGACAACCAACGTACCTGGTTGCATGGGATTGATGATATCTTCTTTCTTGGTTGAATCACCAGCAGTGGAAATTTTCTTTTTTTCTGGGACCCTGTTGTCACCATCCTCTTCATGCCGATCCTCCATGATGTTCTTGTTCTCTGTAACAAAGACGAATAGGGTTCCCTTTGAAGTGAGCTTCCTAAACTAAAATTTAATCTACTCATGCATGTGTGCTCTAGTATCGATTTGCAGCCGGGACTACTTTCTGATGGAGCCTGGTCAACTCACAAATCTTTTAAGCTTTGATATTGATATGAAAACTCTGATCATTGGCTCACCGAGTTGTTTAGCACTTGGTGCATCTTGCCTTCCAGAGGAACTATCATGAATTATGGATGATGAATTCCGTTGCACCTTGACAGCATCATTCTTCTTGAAGAGATCTGATTCCGGATCTGAAGGATCGCTGCTCGGTTTACTCTCCTCTGCAGCATCTCTTGGTCCTGCATCTTCTTCTCAATGGTCATGATGTGATGAGTCATGGTTGTAGAAGAATTCAATATATCTTGAAACAAAAACAAAGGTCATCCCATCCAATGTCAAGGATCAAACTCAAACACTCATTACGGTTATACCCACTCTAATACCTAAACAAGTTTCGAGACCTAAACGAATCAGATGATCAATTCATATATATATATATATATATAGTTGCTAACATTTAATGTCATATTCTTGTCTAACCTGGTTGTGGTGAATTCATCTTGTGTTCCACCACGGGACCCGTAGCAACTCCATGAGCTGGCACCACTCGGGATACAACTGCAAAACCAACTGGACTAAGAAGAATTTTGAAGCCATGCTGAATGTAAATTCTCATGTAGCTTGTTTGATAAGGGTTGCAGTTCCACAATCTCATATAGCAGCTAGCTATTGAATCCATAGCTTCAGGCATTGAGTGACTTACCAGTTGGTAGAGGAGTTACATAACGATCAGACATGGAGACGTAGGTCATCAAGGCAAGAAAGCATCCGGCGAGCAATCCTAAACTAAGCGATCGGGGTTCGATTCGACCTATGTTCCTGACAAACTCCGTCTCATTCCCCATCTTCTAGATACCGCTGGCTCTTGATCTCCTCTGAAACACCTTTTGTCCTGGATGAAGATGACAGAAACCAGGCACCACCAGGCTCTCTTTATTGCTTTCATCCGTTGCCTAGGCCAAAAATAGATATATAGCATTTTCTAATAGGGAAATTAGGGGAGGAGCATCGTAGTTGGCCCATACTACCTTCATTTTTGTCCATATACCCCTTGTTTAGTTTTAGAGAGTGGACAGGATCCAAATTTTACGACCTTGGAGTGTTTGTTAAGAAATATAGTTGAAAACTTTTAACATGGTTTCGGTTCTCGGTAGAATTATTCTTCCCGGCTCGCAACTGCGAATGCGTCGAATTATTAGTGGGAGATTGGCGTTTTCGAGGGCAAGGGGCTACTTTCTTTCCATGTGTATGTCGCTAAGGTTACGTTTAGTTCATAATTTTGAAAAATAATATAGATTACCGATAATATAGGTGGCAGATAACATGAATTATTATATTTAATATATGTAAGTAATATTAAATAATATAAAATTAAAATTTTTAAATATTTTAAATTAAATCTATATTTTATTTATAAAAAAAATATAATTTTACATTAAATAAATTTAATACACAAATAATATATCAAATATTTAATATATTATTTAAATATATTAAATACCATAAATATATTTATATTTAACATAAATATATAATATGAATATACATATCATGTTATTTATTATATAATATAAAATATATTTTATTATATTAATATATTTATATTACATTGTATTAAAATAAAATATATTATATTATTATAAAATATTTATTATATTATATTATACGGAGATGATGGTTCTCTTTGTTGAGGTGGGCATCATTGACCAGAGGTGGAGGAGTCGCCTAGAAGGCATAGAAGGAAAGAGGAAGAGCGAAAAGAAAAGTAACAGTATCCAAAAAATTATTTATAAAGTGATAATCTGAATTACCAACCTTTCAAAATAATCTAGATTGCCTCGTAACTATCAAAAAAGTTATAATAAATATCGTAATGTAGTAGATCTTTTTAAATTGCCGATGAACTATCTAGATTACCAACTATCGAATGCAACTTAATTTATATCTTCCTGATGGATCTATACCTCTTTTGCCCCTTGCAATGAGAAGGAAAGGATTTTCTAGTCATCCTTATACGAAGAAAATAAAATGTCCAGCATTCTACATGCTCCGCACGCTACCTGTTTCATCGTGTAGGTTTTCTAAGTTTATCGAAAATGTGATCGTAGTTCAGGAGAATTTTATTTTCACTAAAGCTAGCTGGTATGACGTGCTGGCATAAATTTTAAAACGATTTAAGATGGTCTGATAGGGGCGATGCAGGAGATTTGTTTTCCCAAGAAGGCTCACCATTCATTAATTCGTGCACCCTTTCAGACCTATCCTTCTTCGGAAATAAAGTGACGTTTTAGAAGGTAGAGCGCGTCTCTTTCTCAAAAAATTAAAGTAAAAGAAGAAGATAACGGGTATTTTTATATTAAGAATCACCGCCCAAAAACTCAAACTCTGCCATAAAATTGACCAAGGATGTGGCTAAATCTTTTAGTCGGAATGGAGAGATTGCACCTGGGTGGAATGCTCATGGTCGCAAATTGCACCGATTCGATAATTAATCTATAGTAAATATGGACAACGATTCGACACCTTAACCAACACAAAAGTCAACTTTTCACTCGCCGGGTTCGCTAAATAAGGCCACAGGGTTAGTTTGGGCCCACCAATCCTACTAGTTTTTGTACAAAGTTTCTAAGTCATTGTTGCCCGAGAATGCCATCTTAACCTCCCATGATTTGCAAAGCAGAGTTATTTCTTGGTCTTTGCAGCCCTCCTCCGCCGAGAGGATGTTTCATTCTCAAACCTTGAAAAAGATACACCACCAACCATGTAAATTAAAAGCCTATGCTTTTCAACTGTTTCGATCATCTATATCTCATTTTTTATGTAATCGCATTATCAACAGCAGCAGTGTCAGTGCACCCAGACATGCTAAATTTACGGACAGGATTTATTGCCTGATGGTTGCTCCTGTCTTCCATTGTGATGAGGTTTTAAAAGCTCAAGAGGCGTTCCATCCCAAGTCATTCATATAAGTAATTCTTCCATTTATATGAAATAATTGGTGGCTCTTCCATTATTATTCCTCGAAAAAAATAAATGAAGTCATTAAATTTAGTTAGAAGAATAATGTTTCTTAAAGTATGTACTTCGACAGCCATTTTGCATATTTGATTATGTCCCGGATGAAGAAACTTTACATCGAACATGTGTAGCATGGTCGGGGAAAAAGAAGACCCAATTAATGAGCTTTTCATTCTACAACGAGAATTAGTCTCTTCTACCTTCTTTTTTTTCTCCTTTCATTTTTCTTTCTTGAGAGCGCTCTTCCAGCATCTGATTTCCCAAATTAATAACTTTGTGCAGGTATACAACTTGGAAAATTCCTGAATTCAAAAAATCTTCTATATTTTGCTCGGGGAAAAAAAAAAAAAAACAAACAAATAAACAGAAAGGGTGCTGTCATGCTAACGTGAATCACACGGACAGGTGGTGCTTCCATTCGTTTTTTAAGCGTCGTGCTTTACATTCCATGACACTGACTTTATATTAATGATCTTTTTCCCCTAGCCATATATCATCGACCCTGTTCTAAGCCACTGCAAATAATATCTAATCTTATTGCCCACTGGTTAAGACATGAACGAAAAAGTTGAACATGTCCTGGTCCAAGTCTTATTTTCTAGAAATCCTTTAATACGTTACTGTAACAACTATTTTATCAAGTGAAAATAGCGTGTCGACCCCCTTGCAAGTAGAGAGTCACCATCTCGAGAGGTAGACATGGGATGTTCCCTTCCAAGGATAAAGAAGTTCCAAGCTCAAGTTCAACACCTAATCATTCCAAAGACTCTCTCAACATTAACAGAACTGTGATGAATGATATTGTAATGGCATTCCAGATCTTGTGTGGACCAGTCCACAGCTCTCCCTGAACTGCATATGTTCAACTTCTCCTTTTCCCCACTAAAGAAAAGGTTGCAATCATCGACCTCATGCATGCGAAAAAAAAAATGGCCACAGAAAATAATATCTGGCTTCCCGGTAGCAGATGGTAGATATGCTATAAAATATGTTACTTGATCTGGCATGATTTACAAAGTATCCAATCTCTTCCTCCTCCTCTTGCATTACTCACAAATCATAGATATCCCGACATCAAGATTTTCAACGGTTTCTGAAGTAATTATGCAATTGGAAACTGAAAGAGCTTTTTTTTTTTTTTAATAATTACTGATTAATAGAAAGATTAGTGCAGTGTCAATAATTTGTTATTTAAGAGACTTGAAGAGAGATTTTTTGCCATTAGACCGTCAATCATGATTAGCATATCTTCTAAGGCACCTTGGTGACGGTTATATTAGAATAAGTGGTGATGAATTTTATCAACTCATCGTGCCAAAAAAATTTTGCAACTCATTTCATTCCAAGGGTAGAGGAGATATTTGAGGAAGTTATAAAATAAAACTATATTACTACCGTGGTGGAACTAATTAATTACATGTTTCTAGGGTAGTTTGTCTTAAGCTACCTTGCTTCCAATATATCAATATGAAAGGATAGGCTGAGGGGGTAACCGAGTATATCTCAATCCATACGGTACACAAGCACAGCAAAAACAGGGTCATTTTATAGAAAAAATAAATTTGAATAAATCATAGAACATAAAAGAAAGATAATCAAGCAATATAAAAAAAAAAAAAAAAAAAAAAAGCACACCGGATATACGTGATTTGGCCTATTAATTATTTGTCTATTATGTCTATAGGCATGACCTTCTCGATGATTCCTTTTTCAATCCACGATGCAGAAGGTATAAAATTAGAGAAGAAAATATAAAAAACTCTCACTTTTGTTGCAGAGAGCTCTCATTTTTTTATATTATCTCTCTCCCCTAAGAAAAATTCTCTCTTGGATCCCTCGGTGCATACCTCTCGCATCTCAGGCCCTTTAAAAAACCACGGGACTCTAAAGAGTCCTCTTAGGACTCCCAAACAAAGTCCTATTCGAACTCCACTTTAACAAAGAAAGTTCGACCAAAAAATGACTCCTGCGGCTTCTCCCATGTGCACGCATTCAAGGAAAATAACGAGATAAACATGTACTTCAACCATCAACAATTCTCCTACTTGAAGAAATGTGCCAAACTCCAAAGAACGTCATCCCTAAAGATATTGCCAATCTCTACTTTTCACATAAATCCAAGATCGAGATAAGCTTTACTCCAAATTTAATTTCTCTACGGTCATTGGCTTTGTCAATACATCCACCAGGTTTGCATTGGTATTAATCTTCAATAGCATGACTAGGCCATCATTCACCATATCTCTCATAAAGTGATAGCAAATGTCAATATGCTCGATCCAAGAGTGAAACACCAGATTTTTTATCAAGTAGAATGCACTTTGACTATCATAATTTACCTTTATCACATCTTGTTTCACCTTGAATTCTCTAAGAAGCCTCTTAAGCCAAATAGCTTCTTTGCATGCATATGCTACTACAATGTACTCTATTTCTATCATTGATAGTGCCACCACTGATTGAAGCTTGTATTCATAGCTTATAGTACCGCCACTTATGGAGAACACATGACCTATGGTAGATCTCTTCTTGTCTTGATCTGCTATAAAACTAGAATCCACATATTTAATGCATTCTAAACCCATAGATCTCTTCTTGTATTGGAAAGTAATGAAGTGGATCTCTTATTGTCTTGATTTGCTATAAAATTAGAATCCACATATTTAATGCATTCTAAATCCATAGAACCATAATAAAGTAAATAATCAGACATCCCCCTCAAATACCGGAGGATCCACTTCATTACTTTCCAAGTCACTACCTGGTTTGCCATATACCAGCTCACAACTTTCATTACTTGTGTAATGTCTGGTCTTTTGCATACTATGGCAAATATAACGCTCCATATTGCTAATAAATATGGTACCCAGCCACATCAACCATTTTCACTTTCGTGCTGAGTGATTGCTCGGTCGATAATTTTAAATGAATGGAAAAAGGGGTAGAAACAAGATTTGCATTCTACATATTGAAGCGTCATAGAACCTTCTCCATATATTCCTTTTGTGAAAGCCAAACCTTCTCATTCTTCCTCTCTCGTAGCACCTTTATTCCGAGTATTTGATTCACAGCTTCTAAGTCCTTCATCTTAAATATCTTAGCCAATTGAGTTTTTAGATTTGATATCTGATTTTTGCTATTCCCGTGACCATCATATCATCGACATACAATAGCAAGATATAAAAGCTTCCATCATCATTGTTGCCGCCAAGATCGTCGTGGCCCGTAGCTACTGTCGGTGTCGGAGATGCGCTCCCCCTGCCGCCCGGCCGTCCTGGGCTCCCGAACCTCCACGTTGGGTGCGGACGCCTCGCTGCCCGGTGGTGCTCCACTCTTGGATCTGCGAGACATGGATTAGAGACCCGGGCCGGGGTTTCTGGCGGGGGCACTCCGACAATCAAGTCAGTGATGATCCAGGGGAATAGATCCTCCTGGTCGGGCCCCTCTTGATGGACTCCACTCTAGGAGGAGTGGAAAATATGTGTGAATGTGAAAATGTTGCAAGGGGAGAGTGATAGCGGGGACAGAGGGGTGCCCTGTTCCTCCGCCTCTCCTTGTATCCCTCGTTTTCCTTCAACTGTGGTGGTAGCGGCGCTTCACCCTCTTAGTCGGGCTTGAGCTTGTGCTCGTGGTGGTGGTGGTGCCATGCCCCTCTTGCTGGTGGGGGTTGCACTCCTTCTCCTTTTTTTTTCTCTCTGGCTTGTCTTTTTTTCCTGTGTGCTCTCTCGAGTTGTTGTGTGTTACCTCCGAGTTTTGTTGCATACTAGGTTACCGTTGAGCGCTTGTCTCGGGATCCCCGCTGGGCTGTCAGGTGCATACGGCGGTGTCCCGAGGAGTCTTTCCTGATTCGTGATAAGGGAAGTTGTCAGGTGCTCAACATTCCTCTTGGTTGCCTCCTTCCGAGAAACTTGACAGTGCCTTGAATGGCGGGCCGCCGTCCGCGGGATTTGAATCTCCCGGTTGGCTTCCTTTCTTGGATGATCTGAGTGGTTGGTGAGGAGTGGGGCATCTCGATCAACGTGCTGCTTGCCTTTCTGGTATAACTGGTGGTCACAGGTGATCAGTATGGTCTGGTAGGTGCTCCAGTACGGTCCTCGGGCAGTTCGCCGGCATTCTAGGATGGCGATGACCTTGTCCGAGCTGGGGCTGAGCTGGAACGACAAGGCTCGCCCCGACCTATGCGCTCCGAGCTTGCGGGGGCGTCTCGGTGGAGGAGGGCAAAGAGTGGGCCCGGTCCGGAGGGCGCGCGCTCGGAGAGGCTCCACATCGGCGGGTGAGTGCTGAGCTCGACCTCGACCGCATGGCACTAGCCTCCGAGGATCTCGCTCCGAAGGACAGGAGGCAGACCCGGCCTAGAGGGCGCGTGCTCGGAGAGGCTCCACATCGGTGGGTAAGCGCTGAGCTCGACCTCGACCGCATGGCACTAGCCTCCGAGGGTCTCGCTCTGGAGGGCAGGAGGCGGACCCGGTCTAAAGGGTGCGCACTCGGAGAGGCTCCACATCGACGGGTGAGCGCCGAGCTCGACCTCGACCGCATGGCACTAGCCTCCGAGGGTCTCACTCTGAAGGGCAGAAGGCAGACCCGGTCCAGAGAGCGCGTGCTCGGAGAGGCTCCAAATCGACGGGTGAGCACTGAGCTCGACCTCGACCGCAGGGCACTAGCCTCCGAGGGTCTCGCTCTGGAGGGTGGAAGGCGGCTCCGCCTAGGTGTCCCGAGCTTGCGGGCATGACTTGGCAGAGGACTGAGCTCGGCTTGTTGTTCTAAGGGAGCTCAGCTCAGCTCGGTAGTGGAATCCGGGCTGGAGAGTAGATGCGACGTCTTTTCTTGACGTGGTGCTTGTCGGTTCCTCCATGTCAGCGATCCCTCCATATCATTTGCCCTCCACTCCCGAGGCCCGTTAGTGCACGGCGCTCGGGTCGAAGGGAGTAATTGCGGTGCTGACATGGAAATGAAATGAGGGCCTTACCCGAACCATCTATTCTTTTTGAATTCTCTGTGCCTATTGCCGCCGCGCCCAAGCTTCTTCCTCCTTCCTCCCAATTGTCCAGAGTTTTCCAAGGCACCAGGTCAGTTTCTTCTTCCTCCTTCCCTGTTAGAATAGGGATTTTTCCTTCGGATCTGGGGTCTCCTCCAGGTTGAGTCTCCTCTTTGGTCTTCTACTTTGTGTCCTTCCTTTCCTTGGTCCTTGAAGATGTCCCATTTTGGTCCGAGCTTCCACCCCTCCACTGATCAGGGCGAAGCCGGTCCTTCCGAGCGGAGGCCGGCGTCTTCCTCTTCTTCCTCCGGCGGGGAGGAAGATGCAGCTTGCTTCGAGCTAAGTAGGAGGCATCCTCCTGGTCTGGTTCTCATCAGGCAACCGGGATCCGGACCTTCTCTCCTTCCTCCTTCTTCTACTCCTGTTTCCAAGTCTGTCCGGCCTGCAGGTCCTGGTGGGGTCGCCTCGATGATCACTGTCGGGGAGCTCAGGACTGTCCGGGATGTCTATGGCATTCCACCTTCTATCCGGCTTATGATCCCTCGTCCGGGGGAATGAGTCATTTCGAGTGGCCCGGACCGTCTTGCCTTCTACGAGGGGACCTTCTCTGGGGGTCTCCAGTTTCCTTTCCATCCTTTCTTCCTGTCCGTTTTGGACAATTATCGTATAGTCCCCACGTAGCTAGTGCCAAATGCTATTAGGGTTATTTTTTCATTCATTGTGCTTTGTCACCTCCACGGGTTCGTTGCTCGATTTTTCTTGTTCAGGGCTTTCTTTGCCCCGAAGTGCCACTCGACCGAGGATGGGTGGTGGTCCTTGTCCTCCCGCCCGACGGGCATCAAGTTCGAGCTTCCCTCTTCCATCAGGGGATGGAAGAGCAAGTTTTTCTTTGTTGAGGTCGAGGGGGTCGACTGGGTCTGGAACGATCCGGACAAGTCCCCCAACCAAAATTTTGTGGTCGATGCGGCTGACCGGGATGATTACGAGCAGCTCCGCACTGTCCAGATTCCTCCTCTCGAGGTCCTGTTGTTTGAGCAGAACCTCGCTGACACCAGGGTCAACCCAACGAATGGGTTGGATGAGTTCGACCTGAACTTTTCTTTTCCTTTACTCTTGTACTCCTTGCATTGTTTCCCACAGGCTCTAACCATTGTGTAATTTGCATGCAGGAATGATCTTCTCTGAGAATGACCTTCTGGACATCACCAAGAAGAGGCTGCCGATCGAGCTGGCTGGGGAGCCTGCACCGAGGCGGGCCCGGAGTGAGAGTGCTTCTACGGCCGCCCCCATGGTAGTGATCGATCTGAGCTCGACTGCTCCAGCTGGTCTGAGTTCAGAGGTGTCTCGTGTTGCTCCCGCGTCGGTGGAGAGGGCAACTTCTATGGCCTCGAGGCCGGTCCAGCAGGTCCCTGTGGCAGAGTCCGAAGTGGTGGTCCGGGCGAGGGCTGCTGCTGCTGCCGCTGCGCCCTGCCTTCCCCCAAGTCCGCCCGTCGTTGATGTCAGGGGTGAGGAGATCCGGGTTGCGATCGAGGCCGCGATGGAGGTGCCGCCTGCATTGGCACCAGCTTCTCAACCTCCCCCCCGGGATCCTTCAGCCAACGGGACAAGGTCGCCCGCTCATGAAGAGAGAAGGAGGGAGGAGGCGCGGCGCCATCTCCCTTTCGGGATGGGGCCGGAAAGTTCATTTCTCCGGAGTCCCGAGCTAGTCGAACGCATGATGGATTTCTCCATCCAGGTATGCGACCGGCAAGAGATGGCTGGGATACGGCTGACCGATGTCATCAGCGCCATCTTTCTCCATCTGTACTCGGTGAGCTATCCCCCTCTTTATGTTCTTCTTCTTCTTTCTTTTTTTTGTTTTTTTGTTTTTTTTTTCAGGCTGACCTCGTTTCATGGTGCAGATCAGTACCGAGGCCCTCTTCATCAAGGGCCGCTACCAGAGTTGAGAGCGTCTCGAGCGGCAACAGGCCGCCGAGATTGAGTCTTTGAAGGCCGACCTGAAAGAGAAGGTCGGGGCAAACGGGGTCCTTGAGTTGAAGGTCAAGGACCTTGAAAAAGAGCGCATCGATACTGAGGAGCGAGCAAAGGGACTCCTGACGGCTCGTGACCTGGAGCGGAGCCGCTCGAAGAAGGCGATTGGCGACCTCTCCATCGTCGAGAAAATAGTACAGTGTCGAAGCTGATCAGCACAAGGAGATCGCCCGAGCTGCCCTGGCAGAGCTGGCAGCTGGGAAAGAGAAACTTGCCGCAGCTGAGAAGGCGGCAGAGATGGTAGCCAACTCGGCAGAGGCAGCCAGGCTGGAGGCCACCGAGTTGAGGAGGGTGGCCGCTGAGGCCACGGAGGGTGTTGAGGATGCCGTCGCCAGATTCAAGGCTTCGGAGGACTTCATCGCTGAAATCTAGCAGATGGCGTCGGACTCCTTCTATAAGGGTTTCATGTACCTGCACGGCCGGGTCGAGGCGCTTATTCCTGACAAGGACCATAGCTGCCTCAGGTACCCTTTGGCCTCGGAGGCGGAGGCTGACGAGGAGGTCGTCACGGGAGCCTTGGGCCCAGAGCCTTCGACGCCAGCTATGGGTGACCCTTCTGGAGTTAGGGCAACCCAGCCGGAAACTTCTCGACCTCAGGATCCAGCAGAGAAGCCAGCCGGCATGGAGTGACCCTTTTCTTCCTTGCTTTGTTTTATACTTTTGTTTCTTGTATTCAGTCAGGGTCACCCGGCATGTCGGGGGCCCAGAAGATACTTGTAACTCATGTTTAATCAATGAAGCTTGAGCTTCTTTGTCATCTGTTCTCTTTGCCTGGTTCTTCCCATTTTTTCTCTGTTTCTTTCACTCCCTTTCTTCTTTTCTCTCTTTTTTTTTGCAGGGGGAGATCAGAGAGAAGGGCTTCACCTTGCTTGGGGTGAAGTTATGACACTTGAGAGCTGCTGGGCTCGAAGGTATTATTGACTGAGAGCCATGCAGCTTGGAGATCTCTTGGTCAGAGATCTGAGCTCTGGTCTTGGGTTGGCATCCTAGAGCTGGGCTCGGGGACGTTGATAATTGAGAGCTGCGTGGCTCGAAGTTCTCTTGGCTGGAGATCTAAGCTCTGGTTTTGAGTGGGCGTCCTGGAGCTGGGCTCGGGGACGTAGATGACTGAGAGCTGCGTGGCTCGAAGTTTTCTTGGCCAAAGATCTGAGCTCCGGTCTTGAGCCGGCGTCCTAGAGCTGGGCTCGGGGATGTTGATGACTGGGAGCTATGTGGCTCGAAGTTCTCTTGACGTCCTAGAGCTGGGCTCGGGGATGCTTGGAATTGGGAGCTACGTGGCTCAAAGTCCTCTTGACATCCTGGAGCTAGGCTCGGGGATGCTTGGAATTGGGAGCTATGTGGCTCGAAGTTCTCTTGACGTCCTGGAGCTGGGCTCGGGGATGCTTGGAGTTGGGTGCTACATGGCTCGAAGTTCTCTTGACATCCTGGAGCTGGGCTCGGGGATGCTTGGAGTTGGGAGCCATGTGGCTCGAAGGTCCTTTGACGTCCTGGAGCTGGGCTCGGGGATGCTTGGAATTGGGAGCTACATGGCTCGAAGTCCTTTGATGTCCTGAAGCTGGGCTCGGGGATGCTTGGAATTGGGAGCTACGTGGCTCAAAGTTCTCTTGACGTCCTGGAGCTGGGCTCGGGGATGCTTGGAGTTGGGAGCTACGTGGCTTGAAGTTCTCTTGATGTCCTGGAGCTGGGCTCGGAGATGCTTGGAGTTGGGAGCCACGTGGCTCGAAGGTCCTTTGACGTCCTGGAACTGGGCTCGGGGATGCTTGGAATTGGGAGCTACGTGGCTCGAAGTCCTTTGACATCCTGGAGCTGGGCTCGGGGATGCTTGGAATTGAGAGCTACATGGCTCGAAATCCTCTTGACGTCCTGGGGCTGGGCTCGGGGACGCTGTTGATTCTTTCCTGCAAGACATGCGGATACCCATGCAAGGGAGAAATCGTTATCACGATTGTTGGTAAGGGGACTTACCTTGTTGGGGGTGTCTTCGTAGGCTGCATGCCCTCCTCCTTCGGGGGAGCCTGATGCTGTCGAGTTCTTCGAGGCAACGGCCCCCTCGTGATGGGGCTTCGGCCACCTCGTGGGGGCCTCCCTGTGGTGGTTCGTGATCGTCATCCCCACGATCGTGGCATCTTTGTTTGCCTTTCTCTTTCGCTTTCTTCTCCTCTCATGGCGGGGAGATGACTCTCGGGGCCCCATGCCCCCCGAGCCTTCTTAGACGCATGCACGATTCTCCAGGCGATCACACTCGCCAGTTTCGTGATGGGGTAGCTGTCAATGGTTGAAGCCGACGGGAGAGCAGTGAGCGCTTGGGGCCCCGCTTGAGGTCTGCCCCCCCCCCTGCAAGCCTTTGGAGGTAGGCCTTCTTGATGAGCTTCTTGACCTCCTATTTACGGTCGCGGCATTGTCCGATGTCATGTCCGTGATCGCGGTGAAGGCGATGATATTCCATCTCGCTGCGACCGGTGAGGGGCTTCACCGGTGGCGGGCATTGTAGTCCGGTGGCTCGCCAGCTGAGCCTCATATACTGATGAACTAGCGGGAGAACTCCGCTAGCACACGCTCATGCTTCTCCAGGTGCGTTTTCGCTGTGTGCCTGAGGGCACCCACATCGCCAATCGGTTGACCTTTCTAGCTTGCGTCGTCACCGTTCTTCCGCGGTATGTTGACCTGTGAGGAGGCTGAGGACTTAGTCACGCCCGTCCTGCCCCCTACCTGGTGTGCCAATCTATTGCCGCCAAGATCGTCGTGGCCCGTAGCTGCTGTCGGCACCGAAGATGCGCTCCCCCTATTGCCCGGCTGTCCTGGGCTCTCGGACCTCTGTGCTGGGTGTGGACGCCTTACCGCCCGGCGGTGCTCCGCTCCTGGACATGTGAGATAGAGGTTAGAGACCCGGGCCGGGATTTCTGGCGGGGGCACTCCGACGATCAAGTCAGTGATGATCCATGGGAACATATCCTCCTGGTCGGGTCCCTCTTGATGGACTTCGCTCTAGGAGGAGTGGAAAATGTGTGTGAAGGTGAAAATGTTGCAGGAGGAGAGTGATAGTGGGGACAGAGAGGTGCCCTGTTCCTCCGTCTCTCCTTGTATCCCTCGTTTTCCTTCAACTGTGGTGGTAGCGGCGCTTCGCCCTCTTGGTCGGGCTTGCGCTTGTGCTCGTGGTGGTGGTGGTGCCATGCCCCTCTTGCTGGTGGGGGTTGCACTCCTCCTTTTTTTTTTCTCTCTGGCTTGTCTTTTTTGCCTGTGTGCTCTCTCGAGTTGTTATGTGTTACATCCAAGTTTTGTTGCAAACTAGGTTACCGTTGGGTGCTTGTCTCGGGATCCCCGCCGGGCTGTCAGGCACATACGGTGATGTCTCGAGGAGTCTTTCCTAATTCGTGATAAGGAGAGTTGTCAGGCACTCCAGCATTCCTCTTGGTTGCCTCCTTCCAGGAAACTTGGCAGTGCCTCGAATGGCGGGCCGCCGCCTGCGGGATTCGAATCTCCCGGTTGGCTTCCTTTCTTGGACGATCTGAGTGGTTGGTGAGGAGTGGGGCATCTCGATCAACGTGCTGCTTGCCTTTCTGGTGTAACTGGTAGTCGCAGGTGATCAGTACGGTCTGGTATATGCTCCAGTACAGTCCTCGAGCGGCTCGCCGACGTTCTGGGCTGGCGATGACCTCGTCCGAGCTAGGGCTGAGCTGAAATGGCAGGGCTCACTCCGATCTAAGTGCTCCGAGCTTGTGGGGGCATCTCGGTAGAGGAGGGCAGAGAGTGGGCCCGGTCCGAAGGGCGCGCGTTCAAAGAGGCTCCACATCGATGGATGAGCGCTGAGCTTGACCTCGATCGCAGGGCACTAGCTTTCGAGTGTCTCGCTCTGGAGGGTAGGAGGCAGATCCGGTCCAGAGGGCGCGCGCTCGGAGAGGCTCCACATCGGCGGGTGAGCACTGAGCTCGACCTCGACCGCAGGGCACTAGCTTTCGAGTGTCTTGCTCTGGAGGGCAGGAGGTGGATCCTGTCCAGATGGCACGCGCTCGGAGAGGCTCCACATCGGCGGGTGAGCGTTGAGCTCGACCTCGACCGCAGGGCACTAGCCTCTGAGGGTCTTGCTCTGGAGGGCGGAAGGCGGACCCGGTCCAGAGGGTGTGCGCTCGGAGAGGCTCCACATCGGCGAGTGAGCGCTGAGCTCGACCTCGACCGTAGGGCACTAGCCTCCGAGGGTCTCGCTCTAGAGGGCGGAAGGCGGCTCCGACCTAGGTGTCCCTAGCTTGCGGGCACGACCTGGTGGAGGACTGAGCTCAGCTTGTTGCTCTGAGGGAGCTCAGCTCAGCTCGGTTATGGAATTCGGGCTGGAGAGTCGATGCGGCGTCTTTTCTTGACGTAGCGCCTGCCGGTTCCTCCACGTTAGTGATCCCTCCACATCAATCATAATCATAGAAATATACACAATAATCTACCTCTAATCAATCAAATTCAAAACTCATAATGAATGAATCAAATCGTTTGTACCAATACATTGATACCTGTTTGAGACCATATAATGATTTGTTTAGTTGATAAACCAACTACTTACCATTTTCAACAAAACCTTAAGGTTATGCCATACAGACTCTGCTCTTAGTCACCATGCAAAAATACCATTTTTATATCTTTTTGCTTGAGCTCCAAATCCATGACTGCCACGATCGTCAAAATAATTCAAATAGTAGTTAATCGAACCATCGATGAGAATATCTTATCAAAGTTAGTTCCTGGCTTTGAGCATAACCCTTCACCACTAGACATGCTTTAAACATATCAATATTTCTATCTATATCCTTTTGCACTTTATAGATCCATCGACATCTTATTGAACTCCTCCCCTTTGATAGAACTGCAAGTTGCTAAGTGTCGCTCTTCTGAAATGACTCCATCTCCTCCATTTTCCAGCATCGGTGGACTTACAAGCCTCCCTATGTGAAGCTGGCTCATCCTCCTCCACTAAAGCAACATAAACACAAATATGGTTAGCAGAAGGAATGAAAGAAGTAACATAGTTATTATATCTCATGGGAGGTCTAATGACCCTCCTAGGCCTCTCGGACTCCGTTGATGGCTCTTTAAATGAGATAGCATCTTCAGGTGATTACAAAGACTCCATGCTCTGTTCATTATCAACTACCTAGTCATCAACTTATGCTTGCTCTATCTGCATCTCATCACGTACATCAAAGAATTCAATAGGAACAATTAGTTCATCATCTTGTTTCTTTTTGGTATGTTGAAAGGATTCTTTATTAAAAATGACATCTTGGCTAATAATAATTCTATGGATAGTAGGGTCCCATAATTGATATCCCTTTACTCCTTTAGCATAGCCAAAAAAGATACACCTTTGAGAGTTCTTATCCAATTTTGTTATCTTCTCTTTTGAAATCCACCCATATACATTATATCCAAAGACATGGAGATAGAAATAATTTATGGGCTTACCGCTCCAAAGTTTCTATGAAATTTTCAATCCATGTGATTTTGTCGGTGCTCGATTAATCAAGTAACAAACTGTGCTCGTAGCCTCTATCCAAAATCTTTTGTCATATTTTACAGAACTCAATATACTTTGGATCCTATCCATGAATGTTTTATTTAATTTCTCAGTTATACCATTTTGTTATGGTATACCAGAACCCAGAGGTGTCTCTGAATTTTATGCTTACAATAAAACTCTTAAATTTCTTAGAACAATATTCTTCTCCATTATCAAAACATAAGCACTTGATCTTCAAACCCTTTTCATTTTTCACAAGAACCTTGAACTTCTTAAAAGTCATAAAAATATCGGATTTCCGCTTTAGCATATATATCCAAGCTTTCTAAGAATAGTCATCAACAATGAAAATAAAGTAGGAACACCTAACTAATGACATATCAGACGACTCCTAAGTATTTGAATAAATTAACTCAAAATTTTTTTTACTTCGCTATTATGATGAAGAGAAAAAAAGCCTTCTTTGCTTACCATAGATGCAATCTTCACAAAATTTTAGTATCACTGACTTATACCCCGAAGGAAGCTCCTTATTTGATAATACTTGTAGCCTAGGCTTGCTTATATGTCTTAAATGGCAGTGCTAAACCATTAAAGATACCATCTTTGCACTTGCTAAAGCTGCCTTTCCTACTTGAGTCCCGTCCACCAATTTATAAAAATCACCTATAGGTTGTCCCTTCTTCACCACCAAACATCCGTGGCATACTTTTGGTAGATTTTTTTCGATAAACTTCAAGTGTTGCTTACAAAACTTTCTAAGTGATAGTAAACTCTTGCGAAATGCAGAAACATGCCGAACATTAGAAATTATCCAAACTATACCATTAAATATTTTGATCCAAATATTTCTTACTCTAACCATAGGATATATTGTATTATTGCCCAGATAAACAACTTTACCATCCAATAGTTTGTATGTATGAAACTACTCCCTATAAGGAGTTATGTGAAAAGATGCTCTCGAATCTAAAATCCAATTATATATAAGTTCAGATCTCTCAAATGCTGTCAATACATTCCCATCTTCTGAAGTAACCAAACTAGCTTCACCTTCTGCTACATTGTCTTGGAAGTTTCTCGATTCAAATTTTGTATCAATTCCTTTAACACGATAATCTTTCTTCATGTATCATAATTTTTTACAATTCCAACATTTCACCTTCTTCTTGTCCTTGGATTTAGATTTCGACTTTCCTCAATCACTATATCACCTCTCGATAGATTTTTTTTGTGCTACCATGACCTTCCCCAAAGATCTTCTTAGCTAGATTTCCACCTCATTTCTTCTGTTAGCAATAATGCAATAACTAACTCCATCTTGAGAGTTTTGATATGATTCAAGTTCACAATGAAATTAATCCAAGATTTTGGCATAGAACAAAATAGAATGCTAGCATTATCTTCTTTAATTATTATAGCTAGGGCTGTAAGCTTATAATAGAATTGAATACATCCAAGTACCCTTAAATTGATGCCCCATCATTTATCTTAAGATTGTATAATTATTGTCTCAAATAAACTTTATTCACTAAATCTTTTTTCATAAAGGTTCTTTAATTTTTTCTAAATTTCTTGTGCAGTAGTCTCGACCTCAATATTAAATAATATCAAATTATCCAATGTCAAATATGGTGCGGGCACCAGAATCGGAAGAAGACTTCAGGGTTCCATCTGGATCTCTGATTGACCTTACCCGAGAAAATTAGGGTTTGTAATAAGGATTGACCTGATCAATCCAATTTTGAGTCTGTAATTTTGTCATTTCAATTTTGTTGAGTCATGTTGACTCAGTCCAAGTCCAGGTCCAGGTTGGCGCCATTCCCTTTGCCATAGGGTGCCACATTTTTTCTTCCATGGTCTAGCTACAAGTGGGTGCCACACTCCCTGCCACATCTCCATCCAGTGTCTTTGGTCCCCACACCATAAGAAGTAAGTTCCCCTTTTTTTTGCACCACTTGGGGGAGAAATCCATCAAGGTACCTCAATCCAAGGAGGAGCCAACTTCTTTCCAAATAAATCCAAGCCAGGATGGCAAGAATTTTTCTTGAAGAGAGGATCAAGGAGGTGCCCCACAATGTTCCATAAAAATCCAAGTTATAAAAGGGAAGCGAGCATGTCTTGGGGAGAAAATCAAGGAGGCACCCAAAAGTTTCCTAAAGTGCCAAAGCCAAGAAAAGAAGAAGCCTAAACTTGTGGAGCAAAACTAGGTGTCCAAAAGAGCCAAACCATGAAGGGAAAATCCTTGATTCATGGAGAGATACTAGGAGACACCCTCATAACCTGCCATTTGGAGCTGATTTTCAAGTTTTCTTGGAGTTTTTGGGCCGCTCACTCATGGAAGGAGTCTTGGTTGGCCAAGGGAAGAGAATTTGATGCCTAAAGTGTAGATTAGTCCTATTAGTCCCACATGAGAACTTGTATGGTTTTGATTTTTCTTATAGATCTATATATTAGACCCCTTTGTAACTTGAACTTATCTTATGAAATCTTATGAATGAAATCCCTTATTTTTGAGCAAAGTCTTGTTCTTCCGCACTTATTTTGAGTGTTAAGCTCCGTGAGGGAGTAAATCCGGGTTCCCTAGGAACCTTGAGGAGGTGTGAGATCTCCAACCCCAAAACCCTAGCTTAGTCCACCCATCTCTACTCCACCACCACCAAACCCTAGCCTCTACACCATCTCCAAGGTTCTTCTTCCAAAGGGTGGCCGACCACCAGGACCCCCAGTCCAGCCATCTTCAAGTCAGCTACCACTGCTTCAGAGTTCATCCAGCAGATCCAGGAGAAGAAGTCCCAAATCCGCAGCCTAGGAGTTCCAAATCAACTGAAGACCTTCAGATCCAATCCTTTCTTCTACTCTGGTAACTCTCTTCCCTGAGTCTCTTGTTCCTAACCTTGTTCTTCTTCTCTCCAGGATCTAGGGTTCAAGAAGAGGCCAACTTTGCCAAGGACCATTATCGGAGGATCTATTGCGAAGATACCTTGACTCCCGGGATCCAATAATCTGCTCGAGAGAGTCTTTTTCCACCAAATGGAGAGATATCACCGCTAGGTAACAAGAACCTTCCCTTCTCACTTTGTCTGTTTCGTTGAAACTCAGAGCAAACCCTAGATCTGGGGGTTTCTCAATCCCCAGCGATCCTACTTCTGAGTTACTCTGATAATCCACTCCTTTTAATTGTGCTTTCTGTCATTTCTTAGTTTCTTTCAACATTAGTTTATCTTTCCTTTAAGTCAAAGTCGACTTCTGAAAATATATATATAAAAAATATATTAATTTTAATTTGCTTCCGCATTCCACATATTTGTTCTGCATCATTTTTGGTATCAGAGCTTTCGTTCTGCATCATTTTTGGTATCAGAGCTTTCGTTCTGCATCATTTTGGTATCAGAGCTTTAGTTCTACATCATTTTGATATCAAAGCCCTGTCTAGGGTTCTTGCTTGTTTGATTATTTTTTCGTTTCTTTTTACTTTTGCTGTCTGGAGTAGACTCCCCTGGCCGTCCGGTCCTAGGAACAAGCGAGATGTAAGCCTCCTCCTCCCATTCCACGGGGGTTCCTAGGGCGTGTAGGGGTGCCGCTGGGTTATAACTTCTAGGCAGGGATTGTAAACGGGACACACGTTCTATTTTCTGCCAGTAACTATCCTGTTATTCGAATTGTTTCTCCCTGCAAAAAAATCTAAATTAAGTAATTCTTATTTTGCTGGAACCAGTATAATTGAAAGTAATTTACATAAGATTTTCATGATTTATTAATTTCTGTAGATTTTCTGATATCAGTTTTACTGCTGTTCTGCTTTTTTTATTTTCTGCAAGCTATTTTTTATTTGAGTGTGCATAAATTGAATCTATCTTAAGGGCATCGAAGTTGCAACATAAGGAGAGGATTGAGACCCTCTCCTTAGCCCAAACCACCTCCCATGCATTCGAACCTAAGCCTTTAATCTTAAAATTAATTAGACCTAATTTGCCCTAGTGGGCTAGGGACACCAACTGGTCGGGTCTAGGCTAGTGTTGAGTCAGTTTGTCTAGTTACTCTATGTGTGCTTTGTACTCAGTGTCTAGAATGGTGGTTCAGGGATTCTATTCCGAAGGGCTTGTGTGCTGGTCTGCCTACCTGGCCAATCACTGATTGGTGTCTAAGATTGGCAATTAGGGACCTAACACTCCCCTTACACCTGCCTGGTTGAGTCCCGAGTTACTACAGGCTAGCTTGACACTCTGATTGAGCATCTAGTTTGGGCTCTAGGTCTAGTTAGCCCGTAGTCATTTCAGTCGAGTCTCATTTGGTGTGCTTGCTTGCATCATCATGTCCACCCGGAACGGAGTACCCTACCAACCTGGTCAAATCCAACCTGATTTAGAGGCCATGATTAGAACTCTTACCGAAAGTATGACCAAATTGAGTCAAGATATGACTGATACTGTTACCCAGTTTAGGAATCCAGTCCATGAGGATCTTACCCAGCTTAGGGATTGAGTCCAAGTACTTGAGGAACCTAGACATCAGAATTGGACTCCTGACCCAGATTTTAATGTGCCTCAACCTCACCCACACCAGGAGCCTAGGAGGACCTTATACCGTGATCCCGAGCATAACCCTAGGAAGCCTAACCATGATATCTATAGTGTGGATCGTGTCTATGAGAGGTCCTTACAATATTCTAGACCAGTCACTCAACAACCCAAGTCTTCTAGATCAAACCATTTAGATCCACACCCATGCCCAAGTAAGGTCTCTACTAGCTTGAAACCCAGTGTGACCCAGGTTCCTATATCACAAGAATGTTGGTTTTGTGGAGAAAGATGCCATAAAACTAGTCAGTGCCCATGCATAGGACTGGCTTGTGCACAGCTAAGTGGTAAGAATCCTAAGGATGACATTAATGAGGGAGAACCCAAGCTGACCAATGAGGAAGAAAGGTTAGGTATGACAAGCCCAGAATCAGTTGACCCGATTACCACTAACCCGAAACCCATTGAGGATGGCATCGAGGAAGTATATGATGCTGGCTTGAGTCTAGTTGATGAATATGAGGGGGAAGAACTTGAAGAATGTGACATCGATACTATTGGTTCCTTACCTGAGGAGACCTTGGAAAGCAACCAAGTGGTAGGACCTAGTTTAGAAATTCAAGAGATTTGTGAGAACCAGGTTCCTTTAGTCAAATACCCCCAGGAAGAACTCATAGTGTTAGCCCGAGCTATCAGTTCGTATCCTCTAATGACAGTCATTCCCCAAGTACCAATTGAAGATCTTTGCACTGAACTGTTTAAGTTTGCCCACCCTATGGTAGATCCTCTCCTTAGGATGACTGAATCAAGCCTCTTACAATTGGACCTTGTCCCATGCCCAGCCACTAAGGTCTCTCCCGTAATCTCAGTTGAACATCCTTTTCTTGAGCGGATTGATTCACCCAGTCCTGTAGAAGTCCTCCTTATGGCCCCAGACCCCTTCCTTCGCATGACTGACCTACCCTTCTATAGAGTATACCTTTCCTCACCTATAGGTCAAATTTCAAGTCTTGAGGTCATCATCCATAGGCCCTTCCATGAATCATTCTCTAATCCATTTCTTAAAAAAGTGGATCATTATTTGCTTAGAGAACAAACCTTAATTGTTGCAATTACATGTCCTAGGCTACTCCCCGAACCATCTCTTGATCCATTCCTAGGAGTAGCAAACTTTTCCTTTCATAAGGATGACCAGTTGACACTCATAGATCACCATTCAAACCTTCAGGTCACCACCTTTAGTCAGCAGGTAATTCGAAACTCCACCTCATATTTCCTCCCTTTCTCTAGGACTTCCAATGCTTCTTACACCATCCAAGTATACTTTATCGAAGTCTTTAGAGTGAACCACGTGTCAGAACCTATTAGGTTTGCCACCTACTTCTGGAAGACCTTGTGGCACCTACTAGGCACCCATGATAAGTTTTCATGCTCTGCATGCCATCCTCCGACCCAAGGTCAAACCTAGAGAGCCTTAGTTTGTTAGGTTTAGACCTAGGGTTCCTTTGAATAAAGTCCATTCTTTAGGAATGCGTCGTCAGTCGAGTTTAGGACATTGACTCAGATTTTGGTTGAGTGAGAATACCAGGAATTGGGATTTGTATTTACCCAGGGCTGAATTTGCATATAATGACTCGGTCAATAGGTCTATAGGTAAAAGCCCTTTTGAGATTGTTCATGGGTACAAGCCTCACACACCTCTTGACCTGCCCCTTTACCAGTCCACACACGAGTCTCCGAGTCTGCTGAATCTTTTGCACAGCATATAAAAGACCTGCATAAAGAAATTCATGCCAAAATAAATTTAAGTAATGAAACTTATAAGAAGTTGGCTGATTCTCAAAGGTGAGTCAAAACTTTTGTTGAGGGAGACTATGTAATGATTAGGTTAAGGCCTGAGCGGTTTCCTCCTGGAACAGTTAGAAAGCTACATGCTAGAGGAGCTGGACCATTTAGAGTGATGAAGAGAGTGGGACCCAATGCCTATGTTGCCTCCAGAGCTAGGCATTAGCTCCACTTTCAACATTACAGACCTAGTAGAGTACATGGAGCTAGCTGTGATTCCCAGTGAGCCTTTTGAACCTAATCCTGTTATTGAGAGTGATCCCGACCCTGTGTGTCCACCAACAAACTGGCCTGTGAGGAAAGAGCAGATTGAAAAGATCCTGGATGATCAGGTTATCTCTACTCGTAATCGAGGATACCAAAGATACCTGGTCCGCTGGCAAGGAAGGCCAGATTCTGATGACTCTTGGATCTCCCGAGAAGAATTACAAGAATTGGACCCAGACCTCTTGGAGAGATACCAGAGCCAGCTTGACCCATACTCGACAGGGTCGAGTTCCTCCCACCCCGGGAGAATTGGTGCGGGTACCAGAATTAGAAGAAGACTTCAGGGTTCCATCTGGATCTCTGATTGACCTTGCTAGAAAAAATTAGGGTTTGTAATAAGGATTGACCTGATCAATCCCATTTTGATTCTGTAATTTTGTCATTTCAATTTTGTTGAGTCATGTTGACTCAGTCCAACTCCAGGTCCAGGTTGGCGCCATTCCCTTTGCCATAGGGTGCCATATTTTTTCTTCCATGGTCCAGCTAAAAGTGGGTGCCACACTCCCTGCCACATCTCCATCCAGTGTCTTTGGTCCCCACACCATAAGAAGTAAGTTTTCCTTTTTTTTGCACCACTTGGGGGAGAAATCCATCAAGATACCTCAATCTAAGGAGGAGCCAACTTCTTTCCAGATAAACCCAAGCCAGGATGGCAAGAACTTTTCTTGAAGAGAGGATCAAGGAGGTGCCCCACAATGTTCCATAAAAATCCAAGTTAAAAAAAGGAAGAGAGCATGTCTTGGGGAGAAAATCAAGGAGGCACCCAAAAGTTTCCTAAAGTGCCAAAGCCAAGAAAAGAAGAAGCTTAAACTTGTGGAGCAAGACTAGGAGGTGTCCAAAAGAGCCAAACCATGAAGGAAAAATCCTTGATTCATGGAGAGATACTAGGAGACACCCCCATAACCTGCCATTTGGAGCTGATTTTCAAGTTTTCTTGGAGTTTTTGGGCCGCTCACTCATGGAAGGTGTCTTGGTTGGCCAAGGGAAGAGAGTTTGATGCCTAAAGTGTAGATTAGTCCTATTAGTCCCACATGGAAACTTGTATGGTTTTGATTTTTCTTATAGCTTTATATATTAGACCCCTTTGTAACTTGAACTTATCTTATGAAATCTTATGAATGAAATCCTTGTTTTTTAGCAAAGTCTTGTTCTTCCGCACTTATTCTAAGTATTGAGCTCCGTGAGGGAGTAAATCCGGGTTTCTTAGGAACCTTGAGAAGGTGTGAGATCTCCAACCCCAAAATCCTAGCTTAGTCCACCCATCTCTACTCCACCACCACCAAACCCTAGCCTCTACACCATCTCCAAGGTTCTTCTTCCAAAGGGTGGCCGACCACCAGGACCCCCAGTCCAATCATCTTCAAGTCAGCTACCACTGCTTCAGAGTCCATCCAGCAGATCCAGGAGAAGAAGTCCCAAATCCGCAGCCTAGGAGTTCCAGATCAGCTGAAGACCTTCAGATCCCATCCTTTCTTCTACTCTGATAACTCTCTTCCCTGAGTCTCTTGTTCCTAACCTTGTTCTTCTTCTCTCTAGGATCTAGGGTTCAAGAAGAGGCCAACTTTGCCAAGGACCATTATCAGAGGATCCATTGCGAAGATACCTTGACTCCCGGGATCCAAAAATCTGCTCGAGAGAGTCTTTTTCCACCAAATGGAGAGATATCACCGCTAGGTAACAAGAACCTTCCCTTCTTACTTTTTCTATTTCGTTGAAACTCAGAGCAAACACTAGATCTAGGGGTTTCTCAATCCCCAGCGATCCTACTTCTGAGTTACTCTGATAATCCACTCCTTTTAATTGTGCTTTCTGTCATTTCTTAGTTTCTTTCAACATTAGTTTATCTTTTCTTTAAGTCAAAGCCGACTTCTGAAAATATATATATAAAAAAAATATATTAATTTTAATTTGCTTTCGCATTCCACATATATGTTCTGCATCATTTTTGGTATCAGAGCTTTCGTTCTGCATCATTTTTGGTATCAGAGCTTTTGTTCTGCATGATTTTGGTATCAGAGCTTTAGTTCTGCATCAAAATAGAGGTTCGCCATTGCTAGATTTTTTTTTTTTCATATTATACATTTGACATATCTTGTGATTTGTGTCTTTTCCTTGCAAAACAATTTTACAATCATCTTTGATCAATGTCACCTGTATTTTCATCTTCCAAAGTATAAAATTTGACCCATCAAATCTCAGTATCTCATATTTTGTTATTGTTACCTTGCTTGTCATTGTTTCAAATCAAATCAACTATAAAAGAACACCCTGTTTGTTGGGATTTGCATGGTGCTCCCAAACTTTGGAGAGACTTGGAAGATCATGGCAGGAATGCTGGAGTCAATCCTTGGGGCTTGGTGGCGTGTTCCAAGCGGGTCCTGGATGTATTCCAGGATTTTCTGGAGGTATTCCAGGGATACTCTGAGTTTGAGGTTGAGAGAACTAGTGAGACATGGGTGTACAAGGGCTCGGGTTTGGGTTTTCTCTTGTGACTCAGAGAGAAGGAGTTTTTTAGGGCTAGGTCGGTTATGACATAGGGTTATATCTTTATGTATATAAAGATCAATGGAACGTCGGGAAATATGACGAGTAGACGCAATCCCTTTTCTCCTCTAAAAACCCTAGCCTCCCTTTTCATCTTCCTGGTTCTCTCTCGTGTGTGCTGCCCCATGGGGGCTCGCATCCACGCCGGGAGCGGATGGCGCGCCCCATCTCTTCCCTGGTGATGTGTTCCCTTTCCGCCATGGTGGCATCAAGGAGGATCCCGAGCATTCCGTGGAGCGGATTTTCTCCAATAATTGGCATCATAGCCGATCTTGATGCGGTGGTGTGAAGGAAGCAGGGAAGAGGACCGTGATGATGGTGCAGATCTTTGGTGCTGAGATCTGGTGGTGAGGGCCTGCTGCCCTCCCTGGAAATGGAGATGGAGAAGAACCCCGCGTGGATCAAGGCACGGAGCCACGCGCGGAGTAGCACGTCGCAGGGCGCGTGGTGCAGGGTCGCAGGGGCGGCGCGGGCGCGTCACAAAGCCGCACAGGGCGCGGAGCAGCATCGGGCGTGCAGAGGGCTCGCTTGGTCACTGGGGCGGCGCGGGGGGCGTCGCAGCGGGCCTCGCGGGCATGGCACAGCCACGGGCACGGCGTAGGGAGCGGACTCGCGGTGTAGGGAGCGGCACCGGCGCGGCGTAGGCCGACACGGGGTGTCATGGGAGTGGCGCGACGCCGGTCACAGGCGAGGCGGCTCGGGCTCGCTGGTCGCGGGCGAGGGTGTTGACCCTAGGATTGATTTTGATGATTACAAAATATTGATGCATGATTATGTTACTAATTATCCTTGTAAAGATTGTTTTTGTAAAGTATCATAGGTTTATGAAATGTTTGAAATGGTTTAGAAGAAGTTTGGAGTGGTTTGGAAGCATTTAAAGAAGTTCAGCTCAAGCCGACTCATGGATCAAGAGCCAACTCTTTCAGAATGGTAGAACTATAATTATTCAATCAAAATGACTCCAGAATGGCAAAAATGTAATTATTCGAGCCGACTCAAGCTTGAAGGGCCGACTTGTCTAGAACTTTTATTTGGGTTGTCTGAGACTTTGAGCCGACTCTTAGACTCGAGTCGACTCGAGTGACGGGTTCTGGCACTCCAACAGCTAGTTGCAGAAATTGTTTTTCTTCATTCCAACGGTTCCAAACGATCATATTTCGATTTTCAAGGCACTCCAACGGTCAAAACAACATGGGAAAACTTTCAAAACTTATATATGATGGATCAAAATGAAGAAAAAGAAGAGTGATTGAAGAGGGGAAGAGATTGAAGAAAAAGGGTTTTTCAAGTTTATATTTCAGATTTTAGAGAGAGCTTCAATGTTCAAATTCAAGAGAGGGTTTTTCACTTCCTATCACAACTCTTGAAGCTTTATTTGAAGAAAGATGAGAGCTTAGAAGAGCTACATTCAACGAGCTAAAGCGGCAACCATCTACTCTTTAGGAGTTTGTATTTTATGTTGCATTGTTTACTTGTTTTACTTTAGTTTGGGTTTTTGGTTAGCCCGTTGCAAAACCAAGTTTGGGTTTCTTGGTGATCCCGGTATAAAACCAAGAGTGGGTTTCTTTGGTGAGCCCGGTGTAAAAACCAAAGGGAGTTGGGTTTTGATTGTGATCCCGGTAAAACAATCCGACTGTATTCTAGGAAGAATATATTGGAAATTCCAAGTGGTGCTTGAGTAGTGGACGTAGGAGCCGGTTGCTCCGAACCACTCTATTTCTTGGTATTTGTGATTGCCTTGATTGTGCTTAATTATTTACTTCCGCATTGCATATTTCACCACAACACCAAAAGGATTTTAAATTGCACATACTTGCTAAAGTTTTTATTATCCCGATTCACCCCCCTCTTGGGAAGCCACCTGGGCAACAGAGGGCGCAGCGCAGGGCACGCGGTGCAGGGCGGTGTGGCTCGTCGATCATGGGCTGCAGAGGACCCAATCCAAGCAGATCATGCATGGCACGGCCGCGCGAGCGGTCGCCGGAGGCGCTGCATGGCGGCGGGCAGTCGCCGGGGTGCGGTGGGCAGTCACCGGGGTGCGGCGCGGCGGCCGGGGGGTGACGGCGTGGCCTGAAGAGGCTGCGGTCCATGGTTCCCTGCCGTGGGCCGGCAGCCATGGCGGCTGTGGACCAGGCTTGGCGCGCGTGAACCGGTGGGCCGATTCACGGTGGACCGACAGAGCGAGGCATCTCAAGTCACTTGCTTTGAAATTCATGCTAACTGGATTTCAGCGATTCTGGGCTCAATTGAACTTTGATTTGAGCTCCGTTTGCACCGTTGGACTTCATTTTTCGAGCTCTTCATGTTGAGCTAGGTTGGATCTGATGATAGAATCATATCACAAGATATGTGGAGATCGCGGTGCAGTAGCCGTGTGTATGGGCAGCACGTGCAGGATGGTTCCATTTTTGGCACTCCTTGATGGACAGAGGTTCGTGGTAGCGGGAGCAGTGAGGAGGTCTGCTAGTGGAGTGGATCTCATCGAAGATGATCGGTCCGGTGGTGCAGGAGTTCACAATAGTGGTGTAGAGCTGCAGGTCCTGTGCTGAGGAGCTTTGACAGGTCGGGTGATCTGTGGGTCAGCATAGGTGAAGCGATACATACCGGGACCTTTCAGAGCATGAGTGGTAGCTCCATCGGTAGTGGACCATGCTCTTGGTCACTATGAAGGAGAGCGATCGGTAGGTCTCCAGCTACCTTGTTCGTGATGGAGCTGGACGTGGATGGTATTCCGCGTGGATGGAGATGGATCTTGGGAGTTGATCAGTCTCAGAGAGCGCTGGAGGTATCGGGCAGTCAGGAGTGTCCCGGTATGGCGGCTTTTGCCTAGGGATGGAGATTGGAGCTGATGGGGCTGGCAGCTCAGGAAGACCAGGGATAGGTCTCAGGGAGCGCTAGGGACATCATGCAGCCGAGAGACAGGCTGGGACATGATGGAGCAGCTGCTGGTGATGGTTGCTGTGTCAGTCGTTGGGTTAGAGGAGTTGAGATGAGCTCTTGGGTTTCGAAGGTTCTTGCGGGGATGCAGAGTATCCGAAACGGTCACGGAGAGGTCCGCGGTGATGCGGAGGGTCCGAAGAGGTAGCGACTGGATACAAGGTTCAGGTGCAGGCTTAGCAGGGCAGCGTTGAGTTGCTGGCCTCGGGGTTTTCATTCTGTGGCATTAGGTGGACTTCAATTTCAAGTGGAGCACTGGGGACAGGTGGCTTCACGGGTGGAGCAAGTTTTTGACACGAGTTCAGAGCGGGAGGTACAGGGAGGACCATATCCTAGCACGAGCGCTAGGGGTGAACTTAGCCAGGTAGAGCAGAGTGTGCGGAGATTGGTGTGGCTCTAAGATGATGGTGTCAGGTAAAGCTCCAGTTACAGCGAGTGCCGGTTCAGGTTCGCTGGGTTCTCTCCAAGGAAGTCCAAGAATAGACTAATGCAGCTGCCAGATAGAAGGAAAGCAACAATCTGTGGTGCCAGGATACAAGCTAGGATCTTCAGCTATGGAGGCGATCATCCTAGAGGTCTCTAGGTGATATCAGCAGCTGGAGGATATTGGTAGAGGCATGGATATCTGCACAGTGTTGTCAGGACACGCAGTTACAGTAGGATGTGCGTTGAGGACATTGCCAGGTTTGCCAAAGCTTGAGGGCACCAAGGTGGAGATTGTTGGGATTTGAATGGTGCTCCCAAGCTTTGGAGAGACTTGGGAGACCATGGCAAGGATGCTGGAGGCGATCCCTAGGGCTTGGAGGCGTGTTCCAAGCGGGTCCTGGATATATTCCAAGATTTTCTGGAGGTATTCCATGGATACTCTGAGTTTGAGGTTGAGTGAACTAGTGAGACATGGGTGTACATGGGCTCGGGTTTGGATTTTCTCTTGTGACTCAGAGGGGAGAAGTTTTTTAGGACTAGGTCGGTTGTGACATAGGATTATATCTTTATGTATATAAAGATCGATCGAACGTCGGGAAATAAGACGAGTAGACGCGATCCCTTTTCTCCTCCAAAAACCCTTGCCTCCCTTTTCATCTTCCTGGTTCTCTCTCGTGCGTGCCGCCCCATGGGGACTCGCCTCCACGATAGGAGCGGATGGCGTGCCCTATCTCTTTCCTGGTGATGTGTTCCCTTTCCGCCATGACGGCATTAAGGATGATCCCGGGCATTCCGTGGAGCGGATTTGCTCCAACACTGTTCTGATACCAAATTGAAAGGCTTGGTCGAGGAGATAACTAAGCACATGTCAACTCACACGGCACACAAGCACAGCGAAAATAGAATCATCTTGCAGAGTAAATAAATTGAACAAACCATAAAATGCAAAAGAAAGATAATCAAGTAATATAAAAACAGGAGAAAAAGAAAGTATACTAGATATACGTTGTTTGACCTATCAATCGTTGGCCGACGTTCATGAGCAAGACCTCCTCAATAATTTTTTATCCAATCCATGGCATAAAAGATATAAAATTGAAAAAAAAATACAAGAAGCTCTCACTTTTGTTACAAAGGGCTCTCTATTTTTATACCTTATCTCTTCCTTAAGAAAAGCCTTCTCTTGGATCCCTCCGTGCATACCCTTCTCTTGCATCTCAGATCCTTTAAAAAATCACGATGGCAGGATTCTAAAGAGTCCTATCAGGACTCTCAAACAGAATCCTATTCGGACTCCATTTTAACAAAAAAAATTCAACCAAAAAATGGCTTCCCTGGCTTCTCCCATGTGAATGTGTCCAAGGGAAGCAGGAGAATAAACATCGGCTTCAACCGTCAACACAATGTGCATGCTTGAACCACATTAAACCTAATAACTTGATACAACTTTCTTCGGATTCTAATAATTAATCATGAAGTCCCTTTTAGGCATTTTGGCGTCCACCCAAGTAAAAAATAGGTTAGGTGCACGCATGCATGTGTGCAGGCCCCGTGGGCGTACCAAAGAAGGGACAAGATTTAACTAAAAAGTAGACAAAAGCGCACATGCAATGGGGATGAATATTTCTTTTGTTAAAGAGATGAATAGTTTCTTAGCAAATGTTAACAGTTAAAGTACAATTGCATATATATATATATATATATATATATATATATATATATATATATATATATATATATATATATATATATATATATATATACCTCCAACGTACGCAAGCACAGCCAAATGGAACGAAAAATTGGGGCAGAAGACCATAGTGACAGATGAAAAAAAAGGCAAAAAGTAGATCTTCTTGAGAGATTAATAAAATGGAAGAAAGGTAGGGTAGAGATCCAAGGGAGATCCCCACCTGGTAGGATTTCGTTAATAAAGCTTAGCATAGTATCAGCATTAAGAAAATAAACAGTACCTAGTAGACAGTGGGAAGCATTGTATTGATTGAAAGATTTTTCCTTTTTTTTCCAAAAAAAATAAATTAATGGAATCTTTTTTTTAGAATATTTAAGGAGTCTGCTAGTTGCTCAAAGAAAGAAAAGAAAATTTGTTATTTTTGATTTTGCATCTACCATTTCATGGATCAAATGGAAAAGATTTAGGATTTAGTTCAATATGTCCTTTTATATTAAAACCAATATTAATTTTTAACCATTAGATATTTGATGTAACGGTTCATAATTATATTAATATAAATAAATAAATAAAATATTATTTTATATAATCGAGTCTCGGATCCGGCGGATCTGAATATTTAATATCCAAATCCATATCTATTTAATTATAGCTAAACGGATCCAAATCTGGATTCGAGTAAACAGGTCCAAATTTAATATCAGACCCGGATCCATTAGATAAATATTTATGAATCTCGGAACCCGATCCGTTAATAGCTCTAATTTCAGTACAATACATGATATATTACAAGTCGGAGGAGAGATGTCTCCCTCCGATATGGATAACATGGCTGCTATCCAGCCTTATCCTGTCCGAAATTATGCATCATAGAGGACTTTAACTCATCTTTCTCAACCATCCGGTGTTTACTCCTCATCCATTATGCTCTTCGAGATAGGAGTGAATCATATAATAGTCACTTCAAGAGCTGTGCAGATAGATGAATATGATTTAAGATTTGAAAATGCTTTGAGATCCATGTAGAGAGCGATCAAGCAGGTCATGTTGCCAAAGAAGGCCAATCAGCAGGCCATGGTCCATTTGAGTCGTTGGTTTCTTAGCGGGCCGCAGGGTGGGGCCGCGCATCCTCGTTTTTTGACGTGTTGTTACCCGTTTGTTTGTGGTGATGGTTTTGCGCCCCACCCAACCCCCACTTTTTTTAAATTTTTTTTTTTTTTTTTTTAAGATAAACAGGATCAGTCATCTTTTTTTGAATATATTCGAAAAACTCATAAAGAACAATGTCATGCAAGAAACCTAGGACATCTCCTAGATCAATCCACATGACCTCTCCCAAATGATTCGCCACATGAAAAGCTTTCCAATCTATCGCTGAGTTAGCTTTCCGATAGACATGTCATACAAAACAGATGGTGCATCCCTGCAACAAGAGAATAATATCCCAAAAAAAAATGTACTAGTACCGATCTCTGAGCTTTCTAAATCCAAGAAATAATGAAAGTTTAGTCACCCTCAATAATCAGGTGGTCAAGATGAAGATACCTCTTGGCATAAAGAACACCAATCCAAGCTCCTCGAAGCTCCGTAGCAAGGATAGAAGGTTCCAACATAAAGTATTCCCCGCCGTCAGAAGTCAAAGTCCAGGGCCATGAATGATAAATTCCGCTCCATCTCAAATATTTTTGAGACTTCCGTCGAAGCTAATCGTGACAAACCGGGTTCCCAAAAAATGTGCAGGCGTCCTTCCACCATGTAGTTGTCCGTTTGTAAGCTCCACTCTACCAATTATGAATTAGGACTTCTAACGAGAACATTTGCACTGCTAGTAAGATCCACCTCCAAAGTGCTACCATCAAAGTTAATTTTAAAAATGCTTTAGAGTTTCAAAGTAAAATAAATCATAATAGATGGTGCAGACACCGCAAGGCAAGAGTCCTGGATTCCTCCGAGGTTCTTCAAAATATTAGCATAAATGAACTTAGTTGCTTGGAAGAATGTACGATCACTGACTCACTTGAGAGTTTCTGTTTGAATCTTCAAAATATGCAATTATTCCTAAACAGCCAAATATAACATGTAATGTAGGTGACATGGATCACATCATAAAAATAGTTATCTCTTTGCATCTTGTTATACCCAATCAATTTTTTTCCTGAGATCCGATCGACCCACCTTCAGCAAGGATCCGACCGACCCACTCCAACATAGGTCTGAACGACCCGCTATAGCAGAGATCCATCCGACCCACTTCATCGAAGGTCTGACCGATCCACTTCAGCAAAGATCCGAACGACCCGCGGTAGTAGAGGTCTGACCGACCCACTTCATCAAAGATCCGAACGACCCGCGGTAGTAGAGGTCTGACCGACCCACTTCATTGAAGGTCCGATCGACCCACTCTAGCAAAGGTCTGAATGACCCGCTGTAGCAGAGGTCAGTCCGACCCGCTTCCTCGAAGGTCCGACCGACCCGCTGTAGTAGAGGTCCGTCCGACCCACCTTCAGCATGACCTAGCTTGAAGGCTCCAGAAGGCTCTTTCAGCTGGTACTAGAATTCTGTTACAACAGACCTCACGACGTGGCCATGTCCTGATGCCACCTGGCCACTACCCTGATTCTCCTAGGAGCAAATCGAACATTTCTAGCTCAGCTCCTAACAGAATTTGGCAGTATTTCATGCCTATATAAGGTAAACAGGGGACTTCGAATAAGGGCTAAGCACTCTCTTCCTGCTCCATAAGTTCATCTCGTTTGATTCCTCCATTCTATTGCCCTCAAGCTCCCACTAACTTAAGCATCGGAGTGTCCCCCGTCGGAACACCACCGACCCTTGGAGACTTTTTTGCAGGAACCGGGAGAGGAGCGCTCCAGCCAAAGTCGACCGAACCCGGTCCGGAAGAAGTTGCAGCAATAGATTGGTGCTACAGGAAGGGCCCTAAACCTTCGTTCCTATTTCTCCTTCGTTTCTAAAAGGAGGAATCCATCCACTTAGCAGAGCAATGGCAAACGAAAGAGCCCAGAACACCTCCGCCAGGAGAGGTCACTCCCCGTCCAGGTCGGAAGGACCTCTTAAGGAGAATGACGTCGTCGAGCCTACCATCACTCTGGGACAACAGTAGTTCCAGACCCTTCTGAACTGCATCGACACCCTCGCCACCACGGTTCAGAACCTCCAAGATGTGGCTAACAACCGGTAGTAGATGCCGCATGCTGCGTCCCAAATCAACCATCAACCTGCTGTCGAGGGAAGCCGACAGCGTGAAATCCCTCAGCCCCATTCCTACGTTGCTCCGAAGCCCCGAAGGTCCTAGAAGGCTCACGGGGATGGGAAGAGAGTGAGGTTCGCCTCACCCTCCTCCGTTGACTCAGTTCCCGACGGTGACCAGTACTGCAGCGAGGTCCCGAGAGACTATACCAGCAAATTCCAGTGCATGGAGGAGCAGATCGCTGTGCTGGTAGATTGGCAAAAAGTTGATGGGAGGCAGGCGTATGACTCCCGCCTGCCTTTTCTGCCGAAATTATGGGAGAGCCTATCTCCCGTCACTTCAAGATTCCTCAGGTGGATGCCTACGATGGCACCACCGACCCATTGGACCATCTGGGCACCTACAAGGCCCACATGATGGTGCAGGGCGCCTCCAATGCCCTCCACTACATCGCCTTTCCTGCAATGCTCAAGAAGGCGGCTCGGATGTGGTTCTCCGCCATCCGACCAGGTATGATCTATTCTTTTTCCCAGCTTAAAAAACTCTTTATCTCCCATTTCAAGACTTGCAGTCGAATGTCGAGGAACACCGACTGCCTCTTCCTCGTACTGCAAAAGGAATGAGAGACTCTCCGGGACTACATGGCCCGATTCAACTCAGCGGCCATGGAGATCCCGGACCTCAATGAAGATGTAGCTATGTCGACCTTCAAGAGAGGGCTACGCTCATCCAGGCTTACATTCTTCCTTGACAAGAAGTTCCCGACAAGCTACTCCGAGCTGCTGGCCTGGGCGCAGAAGTATGCCCTGGCAGAAGAACAAGCGGCGAGCCGACGATGCCAGGCTAAAGGGAGGTCGGCTCCTAAGAAGCGAAGCGACAAGGCTCTCGAAGTCCGACCTCCCGGCGATGACAATAACTCGGCCCGATGCTGCAGCCCAAAGTCGAAGGATTTCCCTAGGAGATTCGAATCTTATGCACCCATCTCCCTTCCGAGGGAGAAAATTTTCATGAAAATTGAGAACGAGACCTTCCTACAAAGGCCTAGTCCAATGAGGGGCCCCTCTGCATCCAGGAATAGAGACAAGTACTGCCGGTTCCACCGGACCACAGACACAACACTGAAGACTGCCTCCAGTTGAAGGACGCAATTGAAGACCTCATCAGGAGGGGGTACCTGCACAAGTACGTCCAACCCTAGAGGAATCGAACTGAAACTTCGACTGCCAGAGACCCCCAGAGGAGGTAGAGCTTCCCAACCAGCGTCTGACCGACGGGAATGTTGGCATGCTGCACCGTCGATCCGACTGGAGGTATGAGGAAGACCAGGACATTGTCGACACTCGGGTTCTGACAGCCCTAATGGATCTATTTTTTTGAAGTGCAGAAACATCTTTTCAAGCTCCAAACGACTGATTCGAAGCTCCAATAGTCACAAACCATTTTTTGGAAGTTTTTGAAGTATTTAAGCTTCACCAAACTTATTCTTGAAGCATTGAAGTCCATTGAAAGCTCAAAAGCCAATATTCCCTCAAGAACTTCACTTCAAAAGCCATTAAAAGAGAGATTCCCTGAAAAAGCTTACAAGCCTATCCTTTCATCATTCCAAAAAGAGAGCTTGAAGAATATTCCAAGGAGAAGACAAGATAAGCATCAATTAGAGCCTCAAAGCTTCCATTCTACTCTTGAAGAGAGTTTGTTTTGTTTATTTAAATTGTACATCTGAAATTCTCTTATGTTTTGACCTAGCTTTCAAGGATTTCTTGAAAGTAGGTTGTTGTGGTTGTTGGTGAGCCAAAAGGACAAAACCAACTAGGGTTGACTTGTGAGCCCGAAGATAAAACAAGTGTAAAGGTTTGTTGGTGAGTCTAGGTGATAAAACCAACATAGATGTTGACTTGTGAGCCTTTGAAAAAATAAGTCGGCTGTAATCTTGGAGAGATTATAGTGAAATTCCCAAGGATGGCTTGGAGAGTGGATGTAGGTGCTAGGTTTGCACCGAACCACTATAAATCTTGTATTTGTGTGTGATTATCTCTTCTACCTCTTGTTCTTTATTTCTTGCACTCTAATTATTGCTTTCCGCTGCATATAATCTAGTGCATCAATTTCATTACTCACAAACACCACAAGGCCTGCACATTATTGCTTTAAATTTTTAAAAGACCCAATTCATCCTCCCTCTTGGGCTCCATTTCTGGGCAACAGGAAGCTCTCCCCAAATTGGGAAGGACCTTATCGAGTTGTTGAAGTAATTCGGGTCGAAACTTACCGACTCGAGCATTTAGACGGATGGCAAGTGGCGCGTCCGTGGAACGTAGACAACCTTCACAAATACTATCAATAAAGGCTACAACTTCTCCTATAAAGCCACTTCCGAAAGTTCGACTCCGGTCGGCAGAGGCTCTAGGGCAGCCTACTTCCAAAAGTCCGACTTCGATCGGCAGAGGCTCTAGGGCAGCCCACTTCCAAAAGTCTGACTCCGGTCAATAGAGGCTCTAGGGCAGCCCACTTTCGAAAGTCTGACCCCGGTCGGTAGAGGCTCTAGGGCAGCCCATTTTCAAAAGTCCGACTCCGGTCGGTAGAGGCCCTAAGGCAGCCCACTTCCGAAAGTCCGACTCCGGTCGACAGAGACTCTAAGGTAGCCCACTTCCGAAAGTCCGACTCCGATCGGCAGAGGCTCTAGGGCAGCCCACTTTCGAAAGTCCGACTCCGGTCGGCAGAGGCTCTAAGGCAGCCCACTTCTGAAAGTCCAACTCCGGTTGGCAGAGGCTCTAAGGCAGCCCATTTTTGAAAGTCCGAACCGGTCGACAGAGACTCTGGGGTGGCCTATTCCAAAGCTCCGACCTCGCTCGGAAGATGCCATATGAAATCCTTAAACATTTGAAGGGTGTCCCTATAAACAACTCGTTCGAGGGCTCAGCACTTAAAAATATTTCTAGGATGTTGGGTTCTGATGGGGCCAGTTGTGCAACACTTAGAGACATATTCAAAGTTAAAAGAAAGAGAAGAAGATGGGTTCGGATGAAGCCGACTGCTCCATATCCAAAGAAGTACACATCAAAGACATACATCAGAGAAAGAAGAAACTTTATTAGTTAACAAAAAGTTTCATACAAAAGTGGGCAGGCAATTACAATCAGTCAGCCTTGCCCGGCGGGTACAGAGAGAAATTGGACGGAAGGCCTTTGGATTCGGCTTCCCCCGCCTCGTCCGAAATCCTGCCTGGAACCCCCGATGGACCTACTTCAGAAAGAGCTTGGGCATCGGCCCCACCATCGGTCAGGTGCTCCTCTCTCTCGACTGGCCGGCTTAGCTAGGCGATAGACAGATCGAGTTCTGGGAAGATCTCAGCTACCTTCTTTAAGTAGTCGTCGTAGCCGTTCATATAGCTATCGTCGTAGCCGTTCATATAGCTATCCGACGCGGCCTCTTCCACCTTGTCAACGAAGTCCGTGGAAGCCTTGTACTCTGCTATGGCATCACGAATCCATTCCACCGCCAGCATCTTAGCCTCACTCAGCTAGCTCACCCACTTCGTTGCCACCGCCTGGTCGGCCTGAGCCCTCCTATCAGCTTCGGTGGACCGCTCCTTCTCTTCGTTCAGCCGACGAACAAGAGAGCTGACCTTCGCCTTCTTCTTCTTCTTCAGCCTAGCCTCCCGCTCAGTTATCTGAGTCCGTTGGTCCCTCGCCTCGTCCTTCGATGACTCGACTTCAGCCTGGCCAGCTGACAGCCTCTCCTCCATGGCCTTCAGCGATGCCTCCATCGCCACTCAGGCCGCCTCCGACTCGTGGACCTTTTTGGCCATGGCTTTGGTCGCAAAGAGCAGCTGACCTAGGCCATCATCCATTAAGGAGATCCCGTGAAGAAGCTGCAAGCAAGAGGCTGAGTTAGTCATATACAAGACGAGTGAGAAGGAAAGGATAAGGGCACGGAATCAATGTCTTACCCTCATGAGGTCATGATAAGAACCCTTCACCACGTCGCTCAGGTTTCCTTAGCTCGACTCCTCCCAGTCGACATCCATCATTGCCCCTCTGAGTAGGCATTGTGCCTATGTTGTGTCGTGAAGGGCGTGCCAGTGCTGATGTGCCTCTTGGCAGACTTCTTTGGCTACCTCTCCTTCGGCCACCTCCTTCCCCTTGTCCACAGGGGAGACCACATCCGCCAGCTCGGTGGGTGGTGGGGTTGGAGCTGTCACTGCATCGGACAGCTCTGGCTGATCCTGCTCTGGGCGGGCGGCTGACTGCCCAACGGGAGTTGAAGACCCCGATGTCTTCGCTGCCAGTCGCTCCAACAGAGGGACGTCGTCCTCGTCGGAGTCCATAGTTACGATGGATGTGGGCCGCTCCTTCGCTCGCTTCTTCTTCAGCCCTTCTGCGGTCGACTCCTGCCTGATGAAGGGCATCTTTCCGAAGCAATTCACACATCATGATAGGGCCGACCTCTTCCATGTCGCTAAAGCTGGCCTGGTCGGCCATCAGTACCACCCTTCCTTCGCTGGTTCTTGATCTTGGTTCCCTCCACAACGGTTCAAAATCCTAAGGCTAAAGACTATCTACGAAAAAAAACTTGGCCTTCCACCCGTGGATGGCCGATGGGAGGCACCCTAATATCCTTCGGCCATGGCGGGGACTAAACATCCACCACTCCTGGCTCCAAAAATCCTTCTTCAAAATGAAAAAGTTGGCGAAGAGGGAAATTCTGGGTTCAGTCCCAACTCTATGGTACAGGACCATGAAGCAGCTAATCACCCGAATGCTGTTCGGGGTCAGCTGCGCGGGGGTCACCCTATAAAAATTGAAGACCTCTACGAAGAAACTATACAATGGGAACCTAAGACCGGCCTTGAGGTGGTCTTCGTACATCGAAAGGTTTTCTGGCCCTAGTGGATTGTTTGCTCTCCCCTCTCTGTCCGGGACCGTAAGATGCAGGGTCGAAGGTATGTTATACCTTATCCTAAGGTTTTCAACCCATTCCCGGGCCATGTCCGATCGAATCTTGCTCGGGCCTGGTTCCCTATTTCTATGAACGAAACCATGGCCGCTGAAAGCCATTGATATGAAGATGGAAAAAGGAAGGGAGGGACTAACCTGGGACTGGTTTCCTAGAAGATTGAAGGCGATGGAAGGGGGAGGCGCTCTCTTTCTCTCATCGAACATGATTGCTACAAGAAATTCCTCCCAGGTACCCCGTATCCCCTTTTATAGACCTTCGGAGAGCCACCTCCTCCCGTCCCTCGGGCATCACAACCCTTCCGTCAGATGGTACGACTCTCCACGCTGCAGAAGTCAATGCAGTGGATGAGAGCAAGTAGACAATAATCTGCATAAATGCCAAATCAACGGTGAGGGGATCGCCTCGAGCATGGCACCGACCGCTCAGATATTGCCACATCGCGCGACTCATCTCTGGAGCCCAACGGTCGAGTGGGCAAGGTTGGCCATTCATCATTACACCCCTTTCGTATTAACTGCAACTCCCTCGCCCCCAATGCGGGGTTGATACCTGTCCCAGAAACTGATCATGGGAGATTCGGAGTGACCAAATGCGACGCGCCCAGTCAAATTCGTGGTCATTTCAAGGACAAGTCCATTCAACACAAGGATGGTGCTCTTGCCCTTCGAAGCCACGTGTCCTCCCAAAGGCCAAGAGCAGGGGGGCAACTGTTATACCCAATCGACTTTTCTCTGAGGTCCGACCGACCCACCTTCAGCAAGGGTCTGATCGACCCACTCCAGCAGGGGTCCGAATGACCCGTTGTAGCAGAGGTACGTCCAACCCACTTCATCGAAGGTCCGACCGACCCATTCTAGCAGAGGTCCGAACGATCCGCTGTAACAGAGGTCCAACCGACCCACTTCATCGAAGGTTCGACCGACCTACTCCAGCAGAGGTCCGAATGACCCGTTGTAGCAGAGGTCCATCCGACCCGCTTCCTCGAAGGTCCGATCGACCCACTGTAGTGGAGGTCCGTCCGACCCACCTTCAGCAGGACCTAGCCTGAAGGCTCTAGAAGCCTCTTCCAGCTGGTACCAGAATTCTGTTAGAACAGACCTCACGACGTGGACATGTCTTGGTACCACCTGGCCACTACCCTAATTCTCCTAGGGGCAAATCGAGTATTTTCAACTCAGTCCCTAACAGCATTTGGCAGTATTCCGCGCCTATATAAGGTAAATGAGGGACTTCAAATAAGGGCTAAGCACTCTCTTCCTGTTCCATAAGTTCATCTCGTTTGATTCCTCCATTCTGTTGCCCTCAAGCTCCTGCTAACTTAAGCATCGGAGTGCCCTTGCCGGAACACCACTGGCCCTTGGAGATTTTTTTGCAGGAACCGGGAGAGGAGCGCTCCAGTCAAAGTCGACCGAACCTGGTCCGGGAGAAGTTGCAGCAACACATCTCTTCCTTCAAGTAATGATGAAAAGCATCCGATGATAAGTTCGTGAATAATGCTGCATAATAGGCATGACCACCATATTTAGGTTTCTCTAAAGTATTTGAGGAGAACATGGCTAAAGGTTCGGTCAACTCTCATATAATAGTTAGACCTGTCAAAATGGGCTAGAGCCCATGGGCCAGCCCATTTGGCCCTATAAATGGGCCGGGCCGGGCTGAAAAAAATTGGCCCATTTATGTAAGTGGGCTTTTTGGCCCGGTCCTTGTAGCCTATGGGCTCAACAGGGTTAGGGCCGGGCCAGCCCATGGGCCATGATATAATAATAATAAAAAAAAAACTTAGCCATACGGGTCAGGGCTCACTTAATCTATTACTGTTAGTCAACTCACCTACGTTCCTACAGTTTACTGGTTTAGGACTTACTAATTACTACTTACAGAGTGAAGACTGAAGGCATTACAGATTTTATTTACTCGACGACGACGGAAGACCGGGAGTCAAAACTCGGGACCCTCTATTAGGGTTAGGTCAAAGCCGCAGCCCTCCGTCGGAGAGAATTGATGAGTCCGTGAGTGACTCACGAAGAGCTGCCGGAGAACGGAGTCTCAAGTTTGGCTGTTTGGGAGAACCGAAGATGGGAGAATGAAGAACCCCACCCCACGGCCGCCGTTCTTCTTTCGCAAGACCATGACGCCGGCCGGAACCCAGGACTTCGACCGTTCGGCAGTGAGGACTTGTCATTCTTCCAACTTTTTTTTTTGATTTCTCTTAACGGATCATTAGAGGCAGTGACCAGTAAGGCACGGGTCCGAGGGGGCTCGGGGTCGGGGGGTGCCACCATCACCGTGCTGGCCTGCCGTGAGGGCTCACAGGCTTTTCCCGATGTCGTGTCGATCCGTCATCGAAAATAGTGTAGATTGAAGAGGGGAAAGTTTGATTTCCGGGTTTTCCCTGCTTCCCGGCTCCCACCGGCCACCTTTTCCAAAATCTGCAGAAACGAATAGTATAAATTGATTCATTTTTTCCTACTTGATATTTTCAGCACGTGGATCCCTAGCCCACGGCCCACATAGGGGATTGGCCCGGTCCTAGCCCACGGCCCACATAAGGCCGGGCCGAGTTGGATTTTTTTGGCTCATTTGTACAAGTGGGCCTAGCCCGGCCCGGCCCACAAAATGCAAGCCCATATGGGTTAGGGCCGGGCCGGGCCGGGCTGGCCCATATTGACAGCTCTAATAATAGTCACAGTCAAGGGAGATTTGAACACCTTTACGATGTAATACATTATGATAAAGGAGGAGATGCCACATCGCTAAGGTGGTATCCCGGTTGGTAGAGGCTTAAATATCTCATCCATCGATCACGGGTTCGAGGTATGATCCCTGTGGGTAACTTGATTAAATCCAGGGTGCGCCCTGAAGCACGTGACTGGGATGGGGGGAGAACATAGGCTTAGCAGGTCAGGCTGACATACTCACCTATGGTGGGAAGGGTATGTGAAAACATGCGACCCGAATCGAACATGGTTTGATGGGGAGGGGGCCCCAGTGGGGGGGTAGCTACGACGGGATTTATCACACCCCCCCCCCCCCTTCCCTTTTTTTCATCAAAAAGAAAAAGGAGGAGATGCCACACCACATTCCATAGGAAGAGGGCAACATTCATATATTTTGAATTAAAAAAAAAATTATATAGAGGTCCCCATCTGGAGTGGATCTTGTAAGCTATCATTTTTGTTCATGGTTCAAGATCTGTATGATGAAAGTTTGTCTACCTGGGATAAAAAATGGGGGTCTATCTGAACGATTTACCATTCCCTGGATACAAATATGATTGCAAAATGCTGTCTTAGTAACTGCCATAGAAATTTAATTAAGGCTCCCTAAGTGATTGCTTAATTTCTTACTAGTTTCTAAGTTACATTATTCCTCCACCCCTCCCTCCTCTTTTTCTTTTGATAAGACGGAGCATTCATACAAGTATGATATAAATACATACAAGTTTGGTATAAATACAATCCATAAAATCAAAAAATAAAATAATCCTAAATGGATCAAGAGCCGACTCCATGCTAGTCCAAATCACATTTCCGGAATGTTGCATAACATACAAAACGACCCAATCAAAAATAGAGTTTGCTTGACGGTAGACATATCGGATCACCATTGAAATAATGCCTCCAAACAAAAGTTTGATATCCTACACTAGAGGATGACTGACGGTTCCCTTAACATAAACCTAAATCCAGTGAATAACTATAGAGGAGTCACCCTTAATCACCAATCGATTAGCTTGGAGGGTACGTCTCGCATAAATAATGTCAGCCCACGCTGCCCATAACTCAACCTTCAAAATTGAAGGCCCAAAAAGTTGACCGTCATCCACTACCACTAATATGGAATTAGGACCTTTGATAATAAAACCCATTTCTCCAACATTGCTCATAATACTACCATCAAAGTTAATCTTGAGAAAGGTCAGGGGTGAGGGCTTCTAGGAGAAAAATACCTTCCAGATCACTTGAAGAACAAAGCTGGGATCCCGGGAATCTAACATTCTCGCGGTCAAATCAACAGACTACAGGTGCATCATCTTAGCCCCCTAAGTCAAAGCCTACTTCAGGATGAATCGGCCAAAAAGTCTCCTTGACTAAAAAAACCAGCTATTCCTTGATAGCCAGATATGGTAAGCCGCATATGCCCTCCATACCTTTGACTCCATGTCAAGCTCCAGGCTTTAAAGAAAAAGTTGAATAGGATTGTCTGTCGAGACGAACCATGGTAAATGGTCAGCCATCCTCTAGATCCACGCAGCTCTAAGATAGTAAAAGAAGGCATGATCTATCATCTCCTCAAAATCATAACACGGGCATGCAGCAGGAAGGGGCATACCCCTACCCCTCAAAATTACCTGGTTGGAAGACAACTCTAGGCCAATTTCCAAAGGAATAGGCTAATCCTCGGATGAACTCCTATCCTCCAGATCCAACATGTATCAAGTTTTCATACTGGTGTCTTGCTAAACATCACATAAAGGTCTCTTGCTCTCACCCTTTGCTCGTAGGAGGATCTCCATACTCTCACATCTTGAGCTTCATTAGTAGGCACTGCAATAAAAAGGACTCTGCTACCAAGGTCAAGGACAAATAGTTGGGCAACATGATCAACATGCCAACCATACCTCTCGAGGTGTAATATACCCGAGATCCTCATAGACTCCCCAATCTCCATGCTAAAAGTAGGCCATCTGCTCAGAAGGAGATCAGATATCCAAGGATCATGATAGAAGTCGACTGTATGCCCATCGCCAACAATCCAACGAGTTTGAGTCAGAACCTTCCTCGTAGACTGCATATCTCCCTTCACATAACTAAGTTGATCCAGGGAGGACTAATCCCACCAGGCACCGACTAAGGGCCATACTTGGCCCGCATCAATGAACTCCAGATACTATCAAGGCAAAGCAAAAACCTCGCCACATGGCCTCCTTCCTCACCATTAAGGACTGGATCCCAAGCCCCCTATGTCTCACTAGTTAGTAGAGAACCTTTCAGGCTAAAAGATGCACCTCTTGGCCCCCTGGTAGGAGCCCTAAAAAAATGCAGAAAAAGTTGCTCCACCTTAAGCAAACAAATCTTCAGTATCCAAATATTAAATAAAAGATACACAGGCATAGAACTAAGAACATATCTTACCATGATCATTCTATCCATTATAGAAAGAAATCTGGTTTGCCACCCCTGTAGAGCTATCAATGGACCGAGTCCAGATCCGAGATTTGTGAGTATTTACTTGACAGGTTCGGGTCTGGTACTAAGATAAGACCCATTTACCTAGATCCAGACCTGGACACATTTAACTATAGTTAAATGGGTTTGGATCTGGATATTGCATATCTAGAACCAATGAAACCGAGACCTGATTATATAATATAATATTATATTTATTTATATATATTGAAAATATTGTGAACCTTTATATCAAAGATCTAATCATCCAAAATTTATGCTGGAAGAACAAAATGCTAGCCAGCCCTAACTCCCCCTCTCTCCTAGTCTCCCTTCCTGGCTCCCTGCCTCAGCAGCTCCCCCTTCTCTACCTAGGAAGCAGAGGTTGAGCATGATGAAAATGGCGATGGCCATCTAGGTCTTAAGCAGAGGTTGAGCATGATGAAAATGGCGATGGCCATCTAGGTATTGCCTCTGATGAGGGCCTAGTTCTTATGCATGGCCTCGATGCTGTAGGTATCCTTGAGGATGAAGACGACACTGGCGACGTGCCAGACGATGATGATTCAAACAAGGCTGGTGAGGTAGATAAGGAGGATGAGGATGAGGGTGATGGCCTCGGCATCGAAGAGGATGGTGACGGTGTTGTTGGTGATGAGGAGGACGGTGTTGTTGGTGATGAGGAAGGCCCAAAGGAAGGTGATCATGAGGCGGTGCCAGACCTTGGAAACAATGGTGAGGATCTTGGCAAAGGAGAGGTCCAGGTGGTCCCACCAAAACCCTAGATTGCCATTGGTGAACTCATCCTTGAGCCTCCCATTGCTCCATGACCTAGACTTCGAGTCGGTATCCATCTCCTCCCGCCTATGCATCTCCTTCTCTGGTCCTAACCACGAGGACCACCCTTGGATCTCCCTCAACTCCGAGAAGCTAGCAACCTAGATCTCCCTTGACTTCGAGAAGGTGGAGGCCCAGATCCTGATCTCGTCTCCTCCGATCAAAGCTTGGTCCAGTTAGTGGTGGACCTGGGGGCACCGCCACCTCTGCCGCTGGGGTTGTCGGTGGACCAGGGCTTGGAAAGGATCTCGAGTAGCCTTGGAAGCATTGGCTGACCTACAAAACCCCCAGTATATTTTCCACTACCCTATTCTGATTACATTTCAGGTCTCGGGTCCGAGTTTTGGTCCGGATACCTAGGATCCATTAGCATTTGGATTTGGTACTTCAATATCAGACCCATTGAATATTCAGATCTAGGTCCAGGTCTAATAATTAAGGCTGGGTTAGCATATGTTTTCAAGGTTCCGACCTGAACCTGACCCGTTGATAGCTCCACACCCCCAGAGACCCTCCTGTATGGCTTCCACCAAGCTCAAGCAATCTGCCCTTCTCAACCTCTGATGGGACATGAAAACATCAAAATAGCTCCAAACACCCTCCTGCTCCACTACCTCTAGCAACTACCGGATCACATGTCTGAGATGGGGCTTTGTTTTTAGGATGAATGGAACTACTAACTTAAGGAAGTTCATCCACTATCCTGAAACCTGACAATATATTTTGATAATCCTAAAGAAGGCCACCACATTCCGAATAGATGTCCAATCCAAAAGTAAGCTATTATTTGCAAATAACAAATGAAAGATTAGCAGAGCTCCTGGGGCTGGCATGTAGGGATCTAAGATAGAGCTGCTCACCATCACTTATAAAGCATGAGAAAGAACATTCCGAATAGATGTCCAATCCAAAAGTAAGCTATTATTTGCAAATAACAAATGAAAGATTAGCAGAGCTCCTGGGGCTGGCATGTAGGGATCTAAGATAGAGCTGCTCACCATCACTTATAAAGCATGAGAAAGAACATCAGCACAACAAATATAAAGATAGGAAGACAAGGATAACCTTGGCAAATCCTCATAGAAGAGAAGAAGAAGTTTGAGGGTGTGCTATTAAGGAGGAAGGCAAAGGATCGGTGACAGATGCAGGCCATAATCCAACCATTCCATGTATATGAAAGTCAAAGCATGGAGGGTACACTCGAGGAAGGACCAACTCACATGATCATAGGCCTGCTCTATGTCCAACTTGATTGCCATAAGACAATGACGATTCGGGATCCATTAAAGATTATGCATAAATTTTTGGACAACGCCAATAAAAGCATGCTGGAGAAATCAAATAAGGTAACACAAGTTTCATCCTTTCTACCATAAGCTTAGCACAAATCTTATATAAGATAGTGCACAGGCTGATAGGTCAGTAGTGGCTCGGCTCAGTAGCATTCGACTTCTTAGTCACCAAAGTGATAAAGGTTCTTATCTAGTCAGATGGCATCACACTAGTAGCTAAAAACTCCATAATCGTCTCTACCACCTCCGTCTGAATAATGGCTAGTATCTCCTGAAAAAAAGAGGGAAAAACTTTCTAGACCTAGGGCTATCCTCAGTCATAGACTAGAGAGCCCTCCCAATCTCATCCACTAACACTGTTCTGATAAACTTCCTGTTCTCTTGATCAATGACACATCTTATGGGATCAGGAAAAGTAAAAGAACACCATCCTAATATCAATCGACTACCCTGCTTTAAAGAAAGATACAAACTTATTGTATACACTACCATCACCATCCAACTGATTGATCTGTTATCGGATCTGGTTCCTATGCTGCCTGATAAAAATAGTTTATTATAAAAATCTAGTATTTTTGTTTCTCTCATGTTCTACTGGATTCTAGATTTCTGCTTTTAGAATATCTCTTGCTACCGTAATCGAGAATAATAATTGATAACAATCCTGAGATCATCCTTATCCTCTTCAAAAAGCATGCCCTCCTAATTCTCTTTTTTCAGTAAAATAGAAATAGCTGCAAACATCCAATTTTCTAAAAATATTTTCAACCTTCTCATCTCTGATCTTATCTTTAATCGGGAGCTTTTATATATCTCTTTGAAGAATATCCCGAACAGCAAGAGTATCTAAGCAAAAATTTTTCGGAATGAAATGAGCTGCGGTAGGAGGGGGAGATCTGTGTCGAAATTAATACTAGTGATAAAAAATAATCCTTGATAAGTAAAAAATCTGATATCGCAGATACCTCTAGATCCAGCTCGTGCAAAGCCGAGTCTATCCTCTTCCATACCCTCGCCTTCCCCTTTTTTTACCTCTCAAGGAAATTGTTCAGAGAAATGCTATTTATGCGTGCCCGCATTTTATGGGTCGCTCCGGCGCCCGGAGAAAAAACCCACCGCCTTTGCTCCTCTCCTCTAGGGCAGAACCGCAAGAGGCCCTCGCTCGCGATTGCCATCGTCGGGCTTCTTTGGATCTTGGACGCCAGCGGGTCGTATCCATCGGAAAGTAGCTAGGCTTTTAATTTCCACCGAGAGAACAAGGGAACGTGATCGTTAGTTTCTTCTTTCTCCGGTTAGTTTCCTCTTATTCTCGTCTCTTTAAGGTTGGATCTGTCCTTTTTCTTGGGTATTTTATGAATCAGTTCCTATAACTGCGCATGACAGTTGTTATTAGATTTGCTCAGCATCAAATCCCACCAATTGTTCATACCACTACGGTATTTTGATGATGAACAAAATCTCTAACCCATAATTATCACTTTTCCCAACTATTTACTGTTTTATTACAAGAGAGAAAGCAAAATCCGTTCCTTTTGATGGATGAATTCAAGTTTTGACAAAATTCTGACCCCGATTTCATCTTAGACACAACGAAGAGCAAAGCAAGATAGCTGTCGACCGATCGGATAGGAGGAAGCGGATTTGGCACCATGGAGATTAGAAGAAGCCGCGACAGGATCAGTGAATTGCCTGACGCCATTCTGCACCACATCTTCTCTTTCCTCCCCACCAGACAACTTGTGGAGGCGAGCATCCTGTCGAAGCGATGGACGCACCTCTGGGAATCGGCTCCTACCTTCTCATTCTCCTCTGGTGACTTCGATCCCACCATGGTTGGTACATGGAGGTTCACGAACTTTATTGACGCCGTCCTCCTCCTCCGCGATGCGTCGGACATCTCTACGTTCCACCTTCAATGGATGGGGGAAGGGAAAGATTTGGAGCAAGCTGATAGATGGCTACGTTTTGTGGTGAAACGTAACGTTAAATGGCTGGAACTTCAAATGCATCTGTACATAGACGAGATCTTGCCGAGCTGCGTCTTCAATTGCCAGTCACTGCAGGTACTGAAGCTGGAAGTTATGTGTGGTTTCATCGGTTTCCCTGGTCCGGTGTCCCTCCCTAAGCTCAAGAGGTTGGAAGTTTCATATGCGGAATTCCTGGACGACTCATTACAGGATCTCCTTTCTGGATGCCCTCTCCTCGAAGTTTTATCCTTCGAACATTGTTATTTCACTAGTTTAGAGATTTGTTCCCCGGAACTTAAGAGATTGGTACTACGTGTACCTGACGATGCTTATACCGTCGTTCGGATTTCTGCTCCGAAACTGCTATCGTTTGTCTACCGGGGCATGGTGTTTCAAGAACTTACTCTGATGAACTTCTCTTCTTTGACGCATGCTTCTATCTGCCTCTTTTTTAATTCATTGAATGATGATATTGGGGATACGGATCGGTATAGAAGAATAAGTAACGTGCTTGCAGGACTTCGTAATGTTGAGTCTCTGGAATTCTTGTCTGGTGCCTTCAAGGTATGCGTCCCCTTTTAATCCTCGGATATGTTATGCCAGTTGGGTGTTAAAATTCCTTCCTATTCCTCTTCATAATTGGAATCTAATTGTTGTTTGATATAAATTGAATGGAAGTAGTCTTTAGTTGCATGTTTCATTTTTCCTCCAGTATTTTATGACACTTAAACATTCAATGCTTTTTCTTCTTCAAGTTTCTCCTGCAAAGTAGGGATCGTTCCCACAGTCTTCCATTATTTCTCAACCTCAAGCATCTGAGAGCAGGCACTTTACTTGACAAAGATGGCATTGCAGCGATAACTAGCCTGCTTCAGTGCTCACCCAATCTGGAATCTCTGGTGATTGATCAATATGAGGTAATAAAAGGACTGATAGAATCCATTCTTCATTTGGTAATTTCAAACAGATTTTGATTCATGATATTCACTTTTAAGCAGGTACCAAAGAATTTATTCATGGAAGGAGGATCCATAGCCACCATGCCGGATTCAGCTCGTCTATGTCATCTTAGGGTTGTTGAGATCAGCAACTTTGGTGCAACTGAAAATGAGCTGAGTTTTGTGAAATTATTGTCCAGTAATATATTTTCAGCAGAAAAAGTTACTCTAATTCCATCAAAGAAGACTGAGAATCAGGTGACAACGCGACCAGATGGAAGTAGTAACATGAGTACTTAGCATGAAGAGATTTAAGGATCTCAAACTTCTTCTAGCCTACTACATGCTTGTCTTCAATAAATAATAATCAGCTTTTACTTTTAGGTTGCGTTTGGTGGATCGCCAGGAAATCCTGAATGGTAATTTAAATTACCTGCAAGATAGATTATCACTGGATAGATTGCCAATAATGCTGATTACTGTATTTTGTATATACAGGTAATCTATCAGTAAGATTGATTACTGTGTTTGGTATGACAAATAGATTACCAGTAATTTAAGCTTAGATTATCAAAATATCCCTAAGTCAAATTTATTAAAATTCATATATTATTAAAATACCCCCAAGTCAAAAATCAGTCCTTCCTCGTTTTTTCATAAATATTACGAAAGGATGTTTAACATGAGGGCTTAAAAAAAAAACCTGATTGAAACGATACCAGTAGATGAGGGAAGGGGGGAGAGAGAGGGAGGGGAATGCTTCGTTGTCACCGAAGTGAAAGGAACAGGACAATTTTGTAAAAATAAAAAATACTAGATTATCATTCTCGGTAATCTGGATAGCCACCTCTTCCTAAGGTAATCCAGATTACCACTACAATATAAATTACCAGTTTAAAGAAATACTAAACAAGGTTATCTGGTGGGTCCAGTTTAAAATTATCGGTAATCAGGATAGATTACCGTCTATGAAACGCAACCTTAGTTCTGTAGCAGAAACCCTATGAGGAATTTTTGTAATTATATCTTACTTGGGAAGTAGTTTTTTGCCTCTTGGGTCCTGCTTTAAAATAATAGAATTATTAGCAAAAGATAAATTACAGATATGTAATCTGGCCTTTTGTTCTTTGATATGTTTCCCTTAAAATATTTTGATCACAGGTGCAAGAGAAGTCCCTATCTACATTTTCCGAGAAATATGGAAAAAAGGAATTCTTGATCAACATGGATCACATTGCTTGAGATATTGATCACAGGTGCAAGAGAGTAACAATGGATGGATATATTTTCTGCTAATGGCATGGATAGAGTGTCCCAAAAAACACCCACGAAAATGCAACACAAACTAGTTCTGTTGCTGCTTGGGCACCCCCACTAACGCCAGAGTCATGAGGACTATATTTGTTGTAGTGCAAGTCTTTCTGTTTGTTTATAGGTTTTTGTTGGGGTGGGTGGTGAGGTAGCTAATGAAACATTAAAACAAAAAGTTTAATTGCAAAACCTGACCTACAACTATCAAACAAATTCACTGAGGAAACCTTAACCTTGAGCTTACTCTAATTCTCCGGAACCAGTAAAGCCTAAAGCAAAAATTATTTTGGCCAGATTAAAAAAACTGTCTTACCTATACCACGTATCCTCACAACTGCAGATTTTCTGGAGCAAATTCTTCAATTTCTGTGAGGCTTTACAAAATTATACATGGATAAACTATTCACAATAAGACAACCGTCTTACATATGGCTTGCAGTACTCATGGACCTCTCAGTTACATGACCTCGCTTCCATTCAAGGTCAAGCTTCTGTTCCATAGATGGCAGTAAAGTACTAATTATTTGGGAGGTTTCATATCCGAATGTCACTAAGGCTCACAAGATTTCTGAGTGTTCAGACATAAAGGATTTGAAACTAGCGTTTTAGTTTGATGAATTCAGCTTGAATTATTAATAGGATGTGAAGGGTTCAAATGTCATAATCATGTTTCACTGTGCTCTGATAAACTTTTATCTTGCTGTCCACCTGAGAATTTGGACTAACGGAGTAGCAATCTGCAACATGTTTAGACATCAGATTTTCTAGCTCCAATCTCAAGTATGTTATATTGTATACCATCTTGCATTGCATGAAAAATACCATTATATGTTATGGCCAGACATTCAAGGGTTTGATGACAAACATCCTATCGTTCAATTACTAAGGTTTAATAGGTCAAAACTTTGTTTTTGGATTTTATCCTTGTTCGGTTTTTAGATTATTGAATTCTTGCGGCCTCATACAAATTCCTGAACACTATCTGGAACGAACATGTTGCAGATTGATTCTCTTATGTTCTGTTTTATGTTTTGTATTTTTTAGTTTATTCATCTTCTTTTTTTAATCCATTCTTTTCTACATATAATTGAGTTTTCTGTTCTTTCTGTTTTTTTTTTTTTTTTTTTTTTGTTTTATTTTATTTGGGGGGGGGGGGGGGGATGATACACATTTCTGAGATGGATGTAGTGCGGCTAAGACCTTGTAATCATCATGAGCAATTTCCCCTCTGTATAGACTGCTGAGTTAAATTGATTATCCATTAGGTTTCTTGAGACAGATAACAGAAGTCAAAATGTTTAACTTTTAGAGTTGTTTGGTTCATTTCAGTTGAGTAGGTTTTGTTGAGAACGTGATACTTTCTTGCAGGGACTGTTATATAATAAGAAAAGATGATAGCTATATATACTTATTCGGATTACCTAATCTTTTAATTGCCTTGGGCCCTTTTAGAAGGATATGGTCAATTGACTTCATGATCTCAGAAGGAGATTGAAGATAATGCTTTTGCTTTGCCGGCAGTTTGGTTGTTGTGGTGTATTTGGTCCATGATTTCTGATGGTTTTTTTGGATGGTTAGTAATGGTTTTGAAAATCTCCTATGTAGTTCATCTCCATCCAGAGATTGAGTGTAATAGTGCCTTTTTTTGCATTTCTCACAGTTTGTATTTTGTGCTCTTTTTTTTTTGAAGTTAGATGAATGGTAGTTCTAAAGGATAATCATTCACCTTAGCTTCATCCATGAGATGCAATATATTTTTTTATTATTTTTAAAGCACGTCAGTTGTAATTCTCTGCTAAAGTTTCTTGGCTTATGAGTTCCTGTTGACTTCTCTCTCTCTCTCTCTCTTGCTGGAGGAGCAATTTTAATTGTTGCTGAAAATGTAGTTGCAATTCCCGAGTTTGTTCTTTCAGTGAGCTTTTGTTACTATTAGTACAAGTATATGCAGAATTCTTCTGATCTGTCTCTTCTCATTGAATTATTGAGTTTGTGCTTTCATGCTTGTTGTCTTGATTCATCTGCTTTTCTAAAAAGGTATACATGTTTCTATGGGTGTTGTCAAAATCTTTCATTTAGTGTTGATGTCTTTTCCTAATTAGTATTCAAATATGTTCACAGATATGAGAAGTTCTCGTTCCAATAAACTGTTTTAGAACTTCGATAATGCAAGAACCTCTGCCAATTTCTTCTTGCTTTAAGTAAATGGCAATTGTTCATGGTATAGTTTTGGTGATAATGAATCTGGGAGTTGGACAGGTATATTTTTTCTGTAAGTTTTAATTTATGACGTTAGTGACATTATAAAGCAGCTGCAAGCAGACCTCCATATCCCGTGCGATGTCTGGACAACCATGGGCACATATGTAAAGAACACACCTGTGAACACGGTGACAAACATAATGAGTACAAGTTGCAACTTGTTCTCTGAGGAGCGGTTTCTTATTTGATGTTTCTGCACCAATTGAATTTTGATCATCTTCTCTCCTCTCCTGTAATGACTAATCTGTTTAATCTTTTGTCACTATTGCTTCCTACACTTTTAGTTCAAGATGAATCTGGAGTTTCTGCCTGTATTTTCTTCGTTGCTAGAGGTTATGGTGGATGATATTTAGATATGACAGTATCTCTTTTTCATACATGGAAGTTGATACATTGTGGTATGTTGCCTTTGTGATGTATCATGTTTTTTTTTTCTGAAAATTGCCTTATGACTGGTAGTCTTGAAAATATATGATCTCCTCTACCTCTAAATTTTCAGTTAGTTGGTTATGGCAATCTGCCTGTGCCATGCATTTGATAGTGCTGAGAGATTTTTTTTTTTTTTTTTTTTAGTGTTTGATAGTGTAAAATGCTTGGGTTACACACACATGCATATATGCATATGAATTTGGTGATATTGGTCACTTGTGTCAATGAAGTCTTCTGATCCATAAGTTCTTTCACTTGTTAGTCGAGCACATGTATACACATTTTTTACAGTTATTGAGTTAAATTTGTACTCTCATGGGGATCCTTTTCCAATGTCAATCTCTGTTTGTTGTGAGATAAAAACTAACCTTCTGTTTTCTCTGAGTAGCTTCTTGTATACATGTTCCTGGGTATATTATCAGAGTCCTTTGTATAGTATAGGTGCCTTTTTCTTGCTGTTATGCATGTCTCATTAGATGTGACAAAGATTCCAGTGAATCTCTATCTTCAAGATATAATAGTGAAAAATCCCTGCTGCTTTGCTTTTAAAAACAAATTGTGTTTTGCAAGAATTATTGGTGGTACGGTTTTTTGCCTAATTTCTAGACAAGGATTTAAGATTTTGGCATGGTTTTTTTTCCCTACTAGTTCTTGATGGTTCATCATAGAAGTTTGTAGTTTTTGCAACATTTTTGTTGCTACATATCTGTTGCCGCAACGTCTCCCGGACCGGGTTCGGATGGCTGGGCTGGAGCGCTCTTCTCTCGATTCCTGCAACAAAATCTCCAAGGACCGGTGGTATTCCGGTGGGGGACACTTCGATGCTTAAGTTAGCGGGAGCTTGAGGGCAATAGAATGGAGGAATCGAAGAAATAGCATATGGAAAAGGAAGAGTGTCTGTGTTCACTTAGCTTACCCTCTGTGTCCCTCGGTTTACCTTATATAGGCGTGGAATACTGCCAAATTCTGTTAGGGGATAGGCAGAGAATGCCCGATTTGTCCCTAGGAGAACCAGGATAGTGGCCAGGTGGCATCAAGACGCGGCCACGTCGTGATGTCCGTTATAACAGAATTCTGGTACCAGCTGCGAGAGGTTTCTGGAACCTCTGAGTGATTTCTGGAGTTGGAGTGAGTTGGTCGGACTTCGACTATGGAGAGTCAGTCGGATTTCTGATGAAGAGAGTCAGCCGGATCTCTGTAAGAGCGCCCCTATCGGAGCTCCAACTAAGGGGGGACCGCTCAGACTTTCGTAACAGTGGGTCGTATGGACCTTGACTGGGGAGGACCGGTCGGACCTTTCAAGGAGAGCATCCGTCGGAGCTTTAGCAGGAGAAGGTTGGCCGGACCTCAACAGAAGTGGGTTATTCGGATCTCTACTTCAGTGGGCTGGTCGGACCCTCGGAGGGAAACATCCGTCGGATCCTCAGAGAAGGAACGAATCCGACTTCCGAAGGGGAGCATCCGAAAGTTCATAAGAGCGGTCCGGTTGGACCTCAACAAGAGCGACGGTCTAGTTGGTAGTGGCCCGGTTGGGTATAACAGTTGCCCCCTTGCTCTTGGCCTTCGAGCGGTCCTGTAGCCTCGAAGGGCGAGAGCATCACCTGGCAATTAATGCGCCAATCTGTGGGATGATTGCGAATCTGATCCGGCATACCGCGGCTAGCCACCTTCCACTCCGAAATCCTGCCCCCAGGATAGGTGTTAGCACTGCATTGGAAGCGGTGGTAGGGGTAGTTAATGCAGGTAAGGCGCAATGATGGGATGCCAGTCTGAAACGCACGTCCGTTGGGCTCTTAACATGATGTGGGCGACGTGGCGACATCTGAGCGGTTGGCGCAGTACCCGGAATTGCTCATCCGTTGCTAGTTGGGTGGTCATGCGGATCGTGGTTGGGCACGATCTGACGCGTCCCATTGGCTTCCCCGTCGGATCAGGAAGTCATGTCGTCTGATGGTGGATCGCGGCACTGGGAAGCGGCCCCTCAGCGCCTATAAAAGGAGGGGTGGAAGCCCGGAGGGAGTCCTCCGCTGTACTTGCATTTGGAGAGATAGTCTTCTTCTTCCACCGTTCTCGCCTCCTTTAGGAACTTCGACTACTAGGTTAGCTTCACACCCGTCCCTTCTTCTGTATTTTTCATTAAAATGGCTTCTGGTAACCGGAGCTCCACCCATGGGAATAGGGAACCATATCCACATGACATTCCCTCGGGGATGACCCGAGAAAGGGTAGAAAACCTTAGGGCGGTATATAACATCCCTGCAACATTGCATTTGACTATTCCCAGCCAAGAGGGAAGGGTAAATGGCTCTCTGAACTTAGGAGCCTTTCCCGTATATGAAGATCACCTTAAAGCCGGCCTTCGATTCCCTCTTCACAGTCTTTTTGTGCAAATTTTCAATAGTTATAGAGTGTCTCCAATGCAGCTGATCCCGAACAACATTCGGGTGATCTGCGTTTCATGGTCCTCTGTCAAAGGGCCGAAGTCGAGCCTAGACTATCTATTTTCTCCAATTTTTTTTCTAAAAAAGGACTTCCGAAGCCAGGAGTGGTGGATGTTTAGTCCCTTCGGAAAATATTAGAAGGGCTTCCGTCGGCTAACCACGGATGGAAGTCCTAGTACTTCTTTGTAGATAGCTTGGAGCCCTAGGGTTTTGAGCCGGCGTGGAGAGAGCCCAGGCCGAAAGCAATAGATGGGAGGAGAGTGTTGAGGACCGACGAGGCCGACTTCAACAAACTGGATGGAGATGACCCCTCTTTTGTACATGACTTGCTCCGAGAGGAGAACCTTCACTTGGCTGGGATCAGCCAGCAGCAAGTCTTAGGTAGGGTAGCAGCCGCTTGTCGCAGGTCTTCTATTCTTCACTGTAAATTTCATTTGTTTGTCGCTAATTTTACCTTTGTTTTCTGACAGGAGGAAAAATGAAGCCGGACAGAACGATCCTTTCGGCACTTGCGGCCTAGAGAAGGGGCGTCCGGATCACTGAGCTGGCGACCCAGAGATCGAAGAGGCAGCGGGCGGAGGAGACGATGTCCGAGAGGCCGACAAAGCAACAGGCAAAGGGGCAAGCCGCCGCAGTTGTTTCCATAGAGTCCGACAATGACGACACGCCGTTGTCGGAGCACCTAGCGACGAAGATGGCGGAGTGCTCATCTTCGATCAGGCAATCGGCTGTCCAGACAGGAGGAGGCCGATCATCCCCGGCTGATCCAGAGACAGCCCCAGTCTCATCCTACATTGAGCCAATCGAGGAGGCTTCCCCCAAGATCGGAGTGAAAATAGTGGCCGAAGGACAAGCGGCTGATAGAGGGGAGGCCGGCGAAGCCGATGACGAGGAGCATCAGAAATGGCACGACATCCACGATGTCGAGCGGGTCAAAGGCCTGCTCAAAAGGATCGTCACGGACGTTGATCAGCGGTCAGTAAACGAGGCCGCCAGGAGTTCCCTTCATCACATGTTTGGGGTAAGTTACCCGTATCCGAGCTTTTAGTCTTTGTATATGAGACACTAACATCGTCATGTTGTCTCCAGCTCCTTCAAGATATGCTATTAATGGACGACGGCCTGGGTGAGTTACTGGACCTGAAGGAGCACTCGACCAAGAGGGCCAAGGCAGCTGAGACGGCCAGAGATGCCATGGAAGTAGCACTGACGTCTGTCAGAGCGGAGTTGTCCGTTCTACGGGACGCTGGAGAAGAATTGCCTGCTTTGCGAGCCAAGGCTGAGGCTCAAAAGAAGCGGGTGGAAGACTTGCTGGCTCAGCATGCCGACTGGGAGGCCAAGATGAGAAGCAAGAGGCAGAGAGTGAAGTCTCTGGCCTGCCGGTTGGTCGAAGAGGAGCCGCTTGGTTGAGTCCGAAAGGCGTTCAAGGGGCCACCAGGCTGAGGCGGAAAGATATAAGGGTTTGTTGAAGAAAACCCAAGGGCTGATGAAGACGGCGGCCGCAGCGACCGTTAAGGAATATAAGGCTTCCGAAGAGTTCAAGGGGGAGATGAATGAGGCCGGCTCGTACAGCTTCGACTATGGGTATGAGGAGTGCCTGGAGAAGGTCAGTGCCGCCTTCCCGGAGCTCGACTTCTATTTTCTACAGCTGCTGAAGCGAGTAAAAGAGGAAGGTGTCGAAAAAGAGACGGGCCCATCTAACGGAGAGGTCGAACCTCGTACTGAAGCCGACACAGAGGAGGCCGAAACCAATGCCCAAGCCGAAGCCAAGGTTGGGGCGGCGGACGTCCCAGTCGATGTTCCAGGGGAGGTCGAGGGGGCCGAAGTTAAGGTTGTATCCGTATTCCCAGGGGTCAGACTTAGGATGTTTGTAAAGGTCTGACCTTCTCTTTTGTAAAGAACCCCATTTATAATATAAAAGAGCTTCTTTTCGTATCTCTTGTATATGTCTGTGTTGCATGGTCGGTCGGATTGATCGAAGTTCTTTCTAAAATGTTTCTAAGTGTTGACGGTTGGCCTTGTGGGACCGCAAAACACTCCGAAGTAGCCATCAGACAGTAGCTCAGTCTGAACCTAAACACTTAGGAATTTTTCTGTGTTGGTTTGTCGGCTCGTCCGAACCCGAAATCTTTGAAGTGGGTGCCGGACAGTAGCTCATGCCGAACCTAGAAGCTTAGGAATTTTTCTAAGGTTGGTCCGTCGGCTCGTCCGAACCCGAAATCTTTGAAGTGGGTGCCGGGCAGTAGCTCAGGCTGAACCTAGACACTTAGGAATTTTTCTAAGTGTTGGTCCGTTGGCTCGTCCAAACTCGAAGCTATTGTCGGCCAGAGTCAGATTTTTGAAGTGGGCTACCCTAGAGCCTTTGCCGACCGGGGTCGGACTTTTGGAGGTGGGCTGCCCTAGAGCCTTTGCCGACCGGAGTCGGACTTTCGGAGATGGGCTGCCCTAGAGCCTTTGCTAGCTGGAGTCGGACTTTCGGAGGTGGCCTGTCCTAGAGCCTTTGCCGATCAGAGTCGGACTTTGGAGGTGGGCTGCTATAGAGCCTTTGCCGACCGGAGTCGGACTTTCGGAGATGGGCTACCCTAGAGCCTTTGCTGATCGGAGTCGGACTTTTGAAAGTGGGTCATGGAGGAAGTTGTGGCCTTTATTGATAATACTTGCGAAGGTTGTCTACATTCCATGGATGTGCCATTTGCCGTCCGTCCAAATGCTCGAATCGGTAGGTTCCAGCTCGGATAACTTCAACGACTCGATAAGGGCCCTTCCAATTGAGGGAGAGTTTTCCTTGCTTGATCGGTCTTCATATTTCTGTCCTTCGCAAGACCAGATCTCCGATCCGGAAAGTTCGAGCCTTGACTCGTGAGTTATAATATCTAGCCATCTTCTGATGGTAGGTCGCCATCTTCAAGCTTGTCTAGACCTGGTCTCCTCAAGTAGATCTAGGTCAACCCTCCGTTGCTCTGAGTTGGTCGGCTCAACGAAGTGATCAATCCGTAAGGATTGCAAAGAGATTTCCACGGGGATGACTACTTCACTTTCGTAGGTCAAATTGAATGGGGTCTCCATAGTTGCCGTTCGGGCTGTTATCCGGTAAGCTTAGAGCACCGAGTGAAGTTCTTCTGCTCAAAGTCCTTTGGCATCATTCAGGCGGGTCTTCAGTCCATGCAAGATGGTCCGATTGGTTACTTTGGCTTCTTCGTTGGACTGGGGATGGCCGACTGATGTGAGTCGATGAGAGATGTGATATTGCTGGCAGAAGTCCCGGAATTTGGGGTTGTCGAACTGCCTTCCGTTGTCGGTGATGATCGTCTATGGAATGCCGAATCGGAAGATGATGCAGTTCCGGACAAAGTTTTCTGCCTTGACCTCTGTAATCTGTGCCAGTGGTTCGACCTCCACCCATTTGGTGAAGTAATCAATTGCCACAATAAAGAATTTTCGCTGGCCGGATGCTGAGGGGAAGGGTCTCAGGATGTCCATCCCCCACTGTGCGAATGGCCAAGGCGCGGTGAGCGGAGTCAGCTGACTGGTAGGCCTCCTTTGTATATTGGAGTACCTCTGACATGCGTCGCACCTTCGGACAAAGTCCGACGCGTCCTTCTGAATTGTAGGTCAATAATACCCTTGTCGGATAATCTTATAAGCTAGAGATCTTCCTCTAAGGTGGGTGCCGCAGATGTCTTCATGTACTTTCCTAAGTGCATAGTCTTCATCCGTCGGCCCCAAGCACTTCAGCAGCGACTGTGAGAATGATCGCTTGTAGAGAACGCCGTCGAGGACGACGTACCTTAAAGCTGCCCAGCGTATACGCTTGGCTTCAGTCGAATCCCCTGGTAGAGTTCCTCTGACAAGGAATGCGAGAATTGGGTCCATCCAAGAAGTTTCTTGTTCAACTTGGTGGACTTCGGTCGGCTCTTCAGCAATACTCGGGCGCTGCAGATACTCCACGAATGTTTGGTCGGAGTTGCCGGTGACGGCCGTAGCCCATCATGACAAAGCATCTGCCCGGGAGTTCTGCAATCGAGGTATATGGATGATTTCAAAGAATTTAAGCCGAGATGCGAGGTTTTGTACCTTATTCAGGTATTTGGCCAAGGTCGGATCTCTCGCCTCGAATTCGCCTTTTACTTGATTTACCACCAGCTGAGAGTCGAAGAAAGCCCTGATTCGACCGATGCCCAACTCATTGGCTATCCTTAGTCCTGCAAGAAGGGCTTCGTACTTTGCCTGGTTATTTGACACCTGAAATGAAAAGTTTAAAGCATACTCCAAGCTTTCTCCGTCGGGGTCGGCTAAAATCAGGTCGGCCCCGCAGCCAGCAAGGTTGGATGCTTCATCTACGTGAAGGGTCCAGACGGTCTCGGCTTCATCACTGGCGTTAGTTTTAGGTGCCTCGGCCATTTAAGAGGATGCTTCCTGCTTCCAGGTACACTCTGCAATGAAGTCAGCAATTACCTGGGCCTTCATGACCGATCGGGACTAGAAAGAGATGTCGAACTCGCCCAGCTTGACGGCCCACTTGGCAAGTCGACCGGAGGTGTCCAGGCTTCGAAGGATCACCTTGAGGGGTTGGTCGGATAGCACGACGATCGGGTGCGCCTGGAAGTAGGGTCAAAGTCGCTTGGTCCAAGGAATAAACTAGTTTCTGCATTTTGGGATACCTTGTTTCAGCATCATGGAGGACTTTATTGATGTAATAGATGGACTTCTGCTGACAGTCTTCTCCCATCCGTACGAGGACAGAGCTGATCGCCTCATCCGACGCCGACAAGTATAGATACAAAGGCTCTCCTTCCGTCGACTTGGCCAACAACAGAGGGTTCTTCAGATAATCTTTCGAGGCTTCAAAAGCTGACCGACATTCATCGGTCCAGTGGAAGCGGTCTGATCGATGCAAGGTCTTGAAAAATGGTAGGGACTTCTCAGTCGACCGGGAGATGAAATGGCTAAGAGATGCTATACGGCCTGTAAGCTCTTGCACTTGTTTTTTATTGATCGGATGTCCCATCTCTATAACAGCTCTGATCTTGTCAGGGTTGACTTCAATTCCTCTTTGTGTGACCAAGAAGTCGAGGAACTTCCCGGAAGTCATTCTAAAAGTGCACTTGGCAGGATTCAGCTTCATCCGATGACGTCTCAGTGCATCAAAGGACTCCTGCAAGTCTTTGATGTGGTCGGCCTTGTGGAGGCTCTTGACTATCATATCATTTACATACGCCTCCATGTTTCTCCCGGGCTGCCCTTCGAAGACCCGGTTGATCAGCTTTTGGAAAGTGGCACCAGCATTCTTCAGGCCGAAGGGCATCATCTTGTAACAGTACAATCCTTTGTCAGTGACAAAGGCTGTCTTCTCCTCATCCTCCAGGTACATCCTGATCTGGTTGTAGCCGAAGAAGGCATCCATGAAGCTTAGAAGCTGATGGCCGGTCGTGGCATCCGCTAGTTGATCAATCTTAGGCAAGGGGAAGCTATCCTTCGGATATGCCTTGTTGAGGTCGGTGTAGTCCACACAAATCCTCCACTTTCCATTAGCCTTCTTCACCATCATAACATTTGCTAGCCAGTCAGGGTAATGGGCTTCCCTGATGAAGCTAGCATCAGAGAGCTTCTTCACTTCCTTATCAATAGCCCTTTGTCTTTCAAAAGCAAAGCTTCTCTTTTTCTGTCGGACAGGCATGTAAGTCGAATCCATCATAAGCTGGTGAGTAATGACATCTGAAGGATGCCCGGCATGTCCGACGCTGACCAAGCAAAGACATCGACATTATTCCTCAGGAAGTCGATCAGTTTTGATTTAACTTCACCGAGGGTGCTTCCAATTTGGAGGACTTTGGTGGGGTCATCCTCTCGAACCGGAACAAACAGAATTCTTTCAACTGGTTGGCCATGGCCGTCGGCTTCGGCCCTTGGGTCAAGTTGATCCAAAGTAGGAAGACCATCCGACTGTCGGTCTTGAATAGTTAGGCACTGCCTAGCCATCCTGCGATCTCCCCTCGTAACTTCGACCTTGCTCCTGGTCGGAAACTTCACCAACAGATGGTAGGTAGAGACGATGGCCCGAAACCTGTTGAGGGCCGGTCGGTCCAAAATGACATTATAAGTCGAGGTCGTACGCACGACCACAAAGTTGATGGAGAGAGTCTTCTGAAAAGTCTCCGTCATAATCGTCACAGGTAGGGTTATTTTTCCTTCAACTTCGACGGAGTTTTCCCCGAAACCCGTCAGCAGTAGAGGGGATTCTTGCAGTCTTGACCTGGATAAGTTCATTCTTACAAAAGCATCATACAACAATACCTCTGTGGAGCTTCCATTATCTATAAGAATCCTTTTTACATCATAGTTGGCAATCACTGCCGACACGACTACAGGATCATTTCCATAAACATGGGATTCCAGGAGATCTTCGTCTGAGAAGCTGATTACATTGGAATCCCTTGACCTCTTGACGATGTTAGGTCTTCTTCATATCTCCAGTCAGACCGTCGATGTAGCATACCGACATTCTCATCGATCGGACGCTGGTTGGGAAGCTCTGCCTCCTGCGAGGGGTCTCTGGCAGTTGAGGCTTTGGCCCGATCCTTGCGGGGTCAGACATATTTGTGCAGATATCCCCTCCTGATGAGGTCTTCAATGGCATCCTTCAGCTGGAGGCACTATTCGGTGTTGTGCCCGTGGTCCCGATGGAACCGGCAGTATTTGTCTCTATTTTTGGATGCAGAGGGGCCCCTCATCGAACGAGGCTTTTGCAGGAAGGTCTCGTTCTCAATTTTCAGGAGGATCTTCTTCCTCGAAAGGGAGAGGGGCACATAGGTTTCGAACCTCTTGGGAAAGTCCTTCAGCTTCGGGCTTCGGCGTCGGGCCGAGTTGTTGCCATCGCCGGGAGGTCGGACTTCGAGAGCCTTGTCGCTCCGCTTCTTGGGGGCCAGCCTCCCTTCAGCCTGGCGTCGGCTCGCCGCCTATTCTTCTTAGACCTGTCAAAATGGGCTAAAGCCCGTGGGCCAGCCCGTTTGGCCCTATAAATGGGCCGGGCCGGGCTGAAAAAATTAGCCCATTTATGTAAGTGGGCTTTTTGGCCCAGCCCCTATAGCCTATGGGCTCAACAGGGTTAGGGCTGGGCCAGCCCATGGGCCATGATATAATAATAATAATAAAAGAAAACTTAGCCTTACGGGTCAGGGCTCACTTAATCTGTTACTGTTAGTCAACTCACCTACGATCCTACGGTTTACTGGTTTAGGACTTACTAATTACTACTTACAGTGTGAAGACTGAAGGCATTACGAATTTTATTTACTCGACGATGACGGGAGACCGGGAGTCGGGACTCAGGACCCTCTGTTAGGGTTAGGTCAAAGCCATCGCCCTCCGTCGGAGAGAACTAGTGAGTCCGTGAGTGACTCATGGAGAGCTGCCGGAGAATGGAGTCTCAAGTTTGGTTGTTTGGGAGAACCGGAGATGGGAGAACGAAGAACCCCACCCCACGGCCGCTGTTCTTCTTTCGCGAGACCGTGATGCCGGCCGGAACCCAGGACTTCGGACGTTCGGTGGTGACTCGTCATTCTTCCATCTTTTTTTTTTGATTTCTCTCAACGGATCATTAGAGGCAGTGACCAGTGAGGCACGGGTCCGAGGGGGCTCGGGGTCGGGGGGTGCCACCGTCGCCGTGCCGGCCTGCCGTGAGGGCTCACAGGCTTTCTCCAATGTCGTGTCGATCCATCATCGAAAATAGTATAGATTGGAGAGGGGGAAGTTTGATCTCCGGGTTTCCCCTGCTTCCTGGCTCCCACCGGCCACCGTTTCGGCCTCCAGGACTGGGAGACCTCTTCCGTGTGACCGTTCCGGCTTATGATTGATAGTTATAGACTTCTAGTCCAGCCTTTTCTTTTTCTTGTTAGATGTACCTGTTGTAACACGCTTCTTTTGTCCTCCAAAGATGCCTCTTATCATTGCATCTCCTACCATAGTATCAGCACATTTTTCCAGTCCCAAAATCTGCAGAAACGAATAGTATAAATTGATTCATTTTTTTCCTACTTGATATTTTCATCACGTGGATCCCTAGCCCACGGCCCTAGCTCACGGCCCTAGCCCATGACCCTAGCCCACGACCCTAGCCTACGGCCCACATAAGGGGCTAGCCCGGTCCTAGCCCATGGCCCACATAGGGCCGGGCCGGGTTGGATTTTTTTGACCCATTTGTACAAGTGGCCCGGCCCACAAACTGCAAGCCCATATGGGTTAGGGCTGGGCTGGGCCGGGCCAGCCCATATGGGTTAGGGCCGGGCTGGGGGTTAGGGCCGGGCTAGGCCGGGCCGGGCCAGCCCATATTGACAGCTCTAATTCTTTTTCCATGACGTATTTCTATGCCCGGGCCAGCAACTCGGAGTAGCTCGTCGAAAATTTCTTGTCCAGGGAGAAAGTAAGCCTGGACGAGCGCAACCCTCTTTTGAAGGCCGACATAGCTACGTCTTCATTCAGATCCGGGATCTTCATGGCCGCTGAATTGAAACGGGTCATGTAGTTTCGGAGGTTCTCTCCTTCCTTTTGCAGCATGAGGAAGAGGCAATCGGTATTCCTCGGGGTCCGACTGCAGGTCCTGAAATGGAAAAGAAAAAGGTTTTCAAGCTGAGGGGAAGAATGGATCGTACCTGGTCGGATGGCGGAGAACCACATCCGAGCGACCTTCTTGAGAGTGGCGGGGAAGGCAATGCAGTGAAGGGCATCGGAGGCGTCCTATACCATCATGTGGGCCTTATAGGTGCCCAGATGGTCCAACGAGTCGGTGGTACCGTCGTAAGGGTCCACCTGCGGGATTTTGAAGTGACGGGGGATCGACTCCCCCATAATCTCAGCAGAAAAAGGCGGGCGGGAGTTGTAGACCTGCCCTATTTCAACTTTTTGCCGATCAGCCAGTTCGATGATGCGCTCCTCCATGCACAGGATTTTGCTGGTGTAATCTCTCGGGAGTTCGACAGGATGTCGAATGCCATCAAGGACGGAATTAGCGAAGGAAGGTGAGGCGGACCTCGCCTTCTTTTCTTCGATATGAACCCCCAAGGATCTCCGGGGCTCCGGAGTAACATGAGAAAAAGGCTGAGGGATTTCTTGCCATCGGCTTCCCTCAGCGGTGGGTTGATGGTTGGTGCAAGATGCAGCAGCTGGCTACTGCCGGTTGTTAGCCGCCTCCTGAAGATGCTGGACCGCAGTAGTAAGTGTATCAATGCGGTTCAGCAGCGTCTGGAATTGCTGTAGTCCCAGAACAACAGTGGATTCGGCGGCGGCAGTGGCATCATTCTTCCTGGGAGGTCCTTCGGACCTGGATAGGGAGTGACCTCTTCTAGTAGAGGTGTTCTGGACTCTTCCCTTAGCCATTGCAGGGCTTAGCGAGTCGATTCCTCCTTTTAGAGATAGGAGCAAGAGCCCTTCCTCTAGCGCCAATCTGTTGCCGCAACTTCTCCCAGACCAGGTTCGAACGGCTGGGCTAGAGCGCTCTTCTCCTGGTTCCTGCAACAAAATCCCTAAGGGCCGGTGGTATTCCGGCGGGGGACACTCCGATGCTTAAGTTAGCGAAAGCTTGAGGGCAACAGAATGGAGGAATCGAAGAAACAGCGTATGAAAAAGGAAAGTGTGTCTGTGTTCACTTAGCTTACCCTCTGTCCCCTGGTTTACCTTATATAGACATGGAATACTGCCAAATTTTGTTAGGGGATAGGCAGAGAATGCCCGATTTGCCCCTAAGAGAATCAGGATAGTGGCCAGGTGGCATCTGGACGTGGCCACGTCATGATGTCCATTATAACAGAATTCTGGTACCAGCTGCGAGAGGTTTCTGGAACCTCTGAGTGATTTCTCGAGTTGGAGTGAGTTGGTCAGACTTCGACTACGGAGAGTCGGTCGGACTTCTGATGAAGAGAGTCAGCCGGATCTCTGTAAGAACGCCCCTATCGGAGCTCCAACTGAGGGGGGATGGCTCGGACTTTCGTAACAGTGGGTCGTATGGACCTCGACTGGGAGGACCGGTCGGACCTTTCAAGGAGAGCGTCCGTTGGAGCTTCAGCAGGAGAAGGTTGGCCGGACCTCAACAGTAGTGGGTCGTTCGGATCTCTACTTCAGTGGACCGGTCAAACCCTCGGAGGGAAACATCCGTCGGATCCTCAAAGAAGGAACGAATCCGACTTCCGAAGGGGAGCATCCGGAAGTTCATAAGAACGGTCCGGTTGGACCTCAATAAGAGCGGTGGTCTGGTTTGGTAGTGGGCTGGTTGGGTATAACAATATCTATTCCTGGAAGTGAGATCATACAATGTTCATGTGAATTTGACTCTGGTGAATTGATATTTCAGGTTTTTCAAGGTGTTTATGGTTCCAAATATTGATGACCTTTACTCCTTTGCCCTTGTAAAAAGGGTGCGAAGAAATAACCTTTCAGCTTTCGTACTTCCATTAGAATGTTAGTTGCCGATGGGAGTCCTGTTATGGTTTTTTTTTCCCCTCTTTTGTGTGTGTATATGTGTGTGTGGCTAAGGATGTTTCTACTATAATTTTGCAACTTTGTCATAACCATCCTTCCTCTAAATTCTAATAGGTTTCATGCAGTTAAAATGTTTGTTACAGGATGAATCGAGATAAACTGAAGTTATTAATCTTGTGGGAATCTGCTCTATTATTTTCTTTAATACAAATGATATTTTATATTTCCTTGTAGGGAACTTTGAGATGGCTAGTGAGGAGCATCAGTATTGTTGCCTTCTGTTTGGAAAAACAGCCTGTGGGACTTGTCATTCTTATAGGGCTTTCTGAGATGTAGCTGAGACAAAACAGAAGAATTAATTTTCTTGTCTCATAAGAATCAATGATTTTTTTCAGTTTGTTATCGCATGGCATCTATAATTTTTGCGTAGGGATTTCTAACATTGGTAGGTTGAAGCTATTACATATTTTATTATTGGCTAACATGGTGCTTGATCCTTCTTTCTATTGTAACCTCTAGGATTGGAGTTAAAAAATCAATGATTATATATATATATATATATATTGGGGAACATGGTTGTTTGAATTCTTGCAGATACAGAGCTCTACAATTTTCTTTTAAACTAACTGTACATTTTTTTGCTGGGACTTCAGTTGGATGAGTCTCTTTGAGATAATCTTTCAGTGATTTAGGTGGTTTTACATTCTTTTTGACCTGTCTTTTGCATTGATCAGTGATATAGAAGTACCATTGTGCTCTTGGAGTTGCAGTTCAAATTCCTGAGAGGATATTTCTTGTTGATCTCTTCACACTTTCATATTATAATCATCTTCTGGACACTACTGATATACATTTTCTTCTGAAAAAAACGTGAAAAATAATTTTTAATGCAATTTCTAATATTATAAGTGTTTGTGTTGGACTTGGTGATTCAAAATGTGTTTGAATTAATGACATTTATTTGTTCTGCCGTTTTTCCAATCATTTCGTTAATGGCAGGCTCGCAAATAATGTTGTGGAGAAGGGAGTTTTTATTTCAATGTATTGCTTAGAGTTTAATTCTATTGTTTGATGTGCCTGCCTGATTAATATATGTGGCCTTTGAAGATAGTTGTTTCAGGATTTTCTAGCTGATGACTGGAAAAGTAAATTCTGCAATTTGCATCCAATGGGAGTTCGTCCATGCGATTAACTTTTAATGCATTTTTTTAGGTGGTTTCAATTGTCAAATCACTAGACTAATGTATGAGATGGGGTCTATTATCAGGCCCATAATTCCAGTACATGCTGCTCATCTTCCTCCAAGTATTTGCTATTGTATGCATTCCAAATTTGCAATAATCTTATTAGATTTTCTATTCTACATCAATATTTTCTTTTCCTTATCTACATCCAAGTTCAGAAGGCAAATTTGGACCAGTGCAGAGAATTTTGAAGATTTGCTGCTGCAACAATCTCTTGCTGCCTCGTTCTTCAAAGTTATTAGAAGTGAAAGATCTATGATCTATCATGATTTTCCTTTTCTCCAACAGTTATTGATGTTGCATGGTTAATATTTCATTTAAGTTTGTGGCTGATGAGCTTCCAAGAATTAACAGCTTTGGTTTATATATATAGAGGTCAATAATGCTTGCAACTACGTGATGACGTCATGGGGTTGAATCGAGATCCTTGTTTTCATGGATAACATTACAATCCCACGATACACAAGCCATGTGCAATTCAGTGTCTTTTAATCCACACCTGTAATCATACCAGATATGTCACTTTATTATCCCATGTCTGGAATATCATGATTAATTATAATAGAATATTGTAAAATGCCCAGTGTCTTGGAATCCATGACTTGGGTTCAACATCTTTCACCTGATTTTTAGCTAGATTTTCTCCCATTATGATTCTAAAAAGAAAGAAGAAATGTTAATCTAAATATTTATTGAATTTAGATCGGCTACATGAGACACACTTGTGGTAAATATAGATGGCTATAATAATATCAAAAAAATCATCAACGACCGTCATCTCATGGTTGCATTTGGTGCATTATTAAACAATCTCAAAAGATAATATAGATTGCCAATAATGTAGATTACAGGTAACGTAGATTATTATATTGAAAAGTCTTTGTACACCGCGTGCGGTGCAGTAAATTCAACGTGGCTCGTATCGTATTTTTTTATTAGTCCCAATGTATCCATTGTAGCATGACGGGATGAGAGCTGAGTGTGACTAGCATTAATTATCATTCAACTTTTATTTTAAATTTCGTCCAGACTAAAATATTCTTTTTTCCAGTTCCTTGAACTAGGATGTCGTAGCTTTTGAACTAGGGTGTTGTAATACTGTTTCAGGTTTTAATTTATATTTTTTGTATGGTTATCATTTTTTAACTAGGATGTCGTAGATTTTGAACTAGGATGTCGTAGGTTTTGAACTAGGATGTCGTAATACTGTTTCAGGTCATTTTTGAACTAGGATGTCGTAGGTTTTGAACTAGGATGTTGTAATACTATCTCATGTCATTTTTTGAACTAGGATGTCAGATTTTGAACTGGGATGTTATAGTTTTTGAACTAGGATGTCGTAAGGATATTTTGGTTTAGACGAAAATTTTAATTAATGCTAGTCATCTCAGTTCCTGTCCCATCATACTACAGCGAATATATTTGGATCAATAGGAGCGTGCGGTGCAGGCCACGCTAGATTTGCTGCACCGCACGCGGTGCACAAAGAATTACTCTATTACATTTGCTAGATAATATCACATAATATAAAATCAAAATTTTAAAATATCCCTAAATTATATATATATATATATATATATATATATATATATATATATATATATATATATATATATATATTTATAATAAATTTAATATTAAAAATTATATTTAAATAGATAATATATTTAATATATTATTTAAATATATTAATAATATATTAAATTTATATATTATATAAAATATAATATATATTATATTATATTATTTATATAATATAAAGTATATATGATTTTATTATATTATAATTTTATATTTATTATAATATAAGAAGAAAGGAGAAAAAGAGGGTAATATTGTTCAAAAGATTACTTAGAATGTGATAATCTATATTACTGTCCCTTTTATAGATAATCTAGATTGTCTCTTGGAAGGCAATCCAGATTATCAGGTAATCTGAATTATCATAAAAAAAATATCAAATACAGTAATATGATGAGGCCTCTTTAAATTGATGGCAATCTAGATAAATTGTTTGCTATCAAACGTAACTTATGAACTATCTAATGATTGCACTCACTCTTTTTTTTTTTTTGTACAAGTGGGTGCTCACACCCTCCTAACATGAATACAATCCAATGAATCAAAATATAGAATATCTTGCAGACCTAGAAAATAGTCATCACTGTAATACCAAGTCCAATTAGCCATATACTAAGCCACAAAGAAACCCACACAATCAACAATACTATCCTCTTGATAGATGTGATGAATAAATGCCATGATAAATAGGCAACAATTTTTAAATATCAATAATTTTTAAATACCATAAAGGAGAGGATAAGTCTCAACACTTTTGCTTTCATCTTGAATCTAATTAGATCCAACTGATAACTATGACAGGATCATTTAAGTATAAAAATAATTAAAAAAAAATTATGAAAAAAAAAAAGAATATTTATAGAAATCGAAAATCTCACAAGCAGACCACTATGATATTCATATTTGCAAAATCGACGGAGATACCGGATTTGGGACTGGTTTTTGTGGTAGCTGCATCTTAAATGGTTGATGGTAATATGGCATAAGAACAGATACAACGTTATCAAATTCTTGGATAACCCTTCGAAGGATTTATTCAAAAACCAGGAGAAACTTAAGGAGAATAAAGTTAACCATGCGTTCCCTCCGGAACAGCCACCAACGGCTACTTTCCTACACCAAGCTCTTGACTTCCTACGTGAACCAAGGGCGTCACCACAAAGCCCTCACCCTCTTCTCCCAGATGTTCTCCAGCCCCGACCTCGCTCTCGACCCATTCGCCTTCCCCTTAGCCCTCAAGTCTGCCGCCGCCGTTCACCTCTCGCACGCCGTGGATTCGATCCATGCACATGCCGTCAAGGCCGGTCTGCTCTCCAACACATTCGTTGCATCCGCTCTCGTTGATTCTTATGGCAAATGCATCTCCATAACCTGTGCCCGGCAATTGTTCGAAGAATGTCCGCAACGAAATGCTGTCGTGTGGAATGCGATGATCTCACTCTACTCCCGTTCTAACGATATAACCAACGCACTGCGATTGTTTGAGCTCATGGATGTCACACCCACCGAGTCATCCTACAATTCAATAATCGCAGCACTCGCAGAATCCGATGACCGGTCGTCTCGAGCCCTCGGTTTCTATCGGCGGATGCAGGGATCGGGTTTGAAGCCCAACCTGATCACGGTTCTGGCACTCTTACCCGCTTGTGCAAGCATTGGCGCATTGAGTTTGATCAAAGAAGTTCATGGGTTTGCGATTATACATCACATCCAATCGCATTGCCACCTGTCTAGTGGACTTGTTGAAGCTTATGGCAGGTGCGGTTGTTTGATCAATGCACGTAGGATTTTTGATCAGATGCCGGAGAGGGACGTGGTAGCATGGAGCTCCATGATATCAGCATACGCGTTCCATGGCAACGCTCAAATTGTTATGCGTCTTCTTCAGAAAATGGAAAGTGACGACGTATGGCCGGATGGGATTATGTTTCTTGGTGTGTTAAAAGCATGCAGTCATGCAGGACTTGCAGATGATGCATTGGAATATTTTGAGCTAATGACCAAGGGCTACGGAGTGGAGGCAGGCAGTGATCACTACTCATGCTTGGTGGATGTTTTGAGCCGAGCAGGGAGATTGAATGAGGCTTACGAGGTTATACAGGGGATGCCAGTCGGAGCAACTGCCAAGGCTTGGGGGGCACTTCTTGGGGCTTGCCGTAATTATGGAGAAGTCAGGCTTGCGGAGATTGCAGGAAGAGTGTTGTTCGAGATGGAGCCAGAGAATGCAGGGAACTTTGTTTTGCTGTCAAGCATCTACGCGGCTGCAGGGAAATACGAGGAGGCAGATAGGGTCAGAAGGCAGATGGAGGAAAGAGGTGTCAGGAGGATGCCTGGAAGCAGTTGGTTTATATCTCACAAGTCTTAGAAGTTGTGGCTCATCATCACCAAAGTTCTAGATTACCCATCAATGAACCGTGTCAGATTGGGACATCGATCTGAAAATGCGAAAGGGATCATGTGTGGGGATGTCTTATTGATTAAAATTTGGACGATAATGGTGTAACAGTTTGTTTTGTTTGCAAGAATTCCCTTGTCGGCGTGTCTTCATCCACGAAGGACACCACAGGGATTCATTATTTCCTATTTATTCTTGTCATTATTTGGCATGAGGAGAGAATAAGCTCATCAAACATTCACTTTTATTCGGATGCAGTAAGAGCTGGGCCATTTGATCATAGTTTAGTTTGGCTGGAGTAAACCTCGAGAGTCGACCTCTACGGGGGTAATGCGGTTGGTAAAGGTTTGGCTCCCCTTTTGGCCGGTCACGGGTTCGAGGAATGATCCCGTGGATGACTCGATTAAAATTCCGGATCTTCCGGGTGTATGTGACGGGGGGTAGACCAGCTGATACTCCGACATCGTAGAGGGGCTAGGCTGACGTATATACCGGTTCGAGTAAAGCCCGGACGATGAGAAAGGTACGCGAAAATTTGCGACATGTATCGAACAATGACCTAGCAAACTGGGGACTAGAATGGGACGCTACACCGAGGTAAAATCCCCCCCTATCCTCTTGTTCTATCAAAAAAAAAAAAAAAAAATCTCGAGAGTCTGAATATGGACACTGGCTTTATTTTCCGATGCAACTTGATAGCATCTTCTTCAAAGACGATAAGATGCTGTATTTGGATGGGTCCTACATAAAATTACCTAAATATATTCAAAATATATTTAAAATATCTAAATTATTTTTTGAAAATACAATAATGAAAGGCATCTATTTACAATCCCCGCATAGAAATTATTTTATAAAAAAAATAATTGTCCCCACGAAGAAATTATTTTTGGGAAGCTCAAAAGTTTTAGAAAATATTTGAAGTTGTTGTGTCCAGATTGTTGTGACGCTCGAGCTTGGATCGAATTTATTGGAGTCGAGTTCAACCAGTTGATCTAGCTCTTCTTCATCTTCTGGTAGGTTTCGGTGGGGAGATGTTTCTATGCTCAAGTTTGCCACAAAAGTCTAGACTAGAACAGATTTGAGTCTGAGGGAAATGTAAAGCAAAGGATGTGCTAGAATCTCTCTATTTCGAAACCCCATTTCCCTCTCATTCACTGGTATTTATAGGCTACGATCCTAACCCAATCCAGCTAAAAAAATTGAAAATTGTTAGTTCATTAGTGGACTAACACGTGCAACAATCATTATCCTTTATAGCTCTTATAGTTTATCTTTTTTGACCAACCTGTCAGAATGATCGACATAGCATCAAGATTGACTTAGGCATTAATCAGGCTGATGCCTCTTGGATATTGGTCGGTTTTGTGTCCCACGGGTGTTGATCGGCCTTACGGTTCATTGAACAGCCTTGCACCCCTTGGATGTTGATCGGTTTTATGGTTCATTGATCGGTTTTGCGCTCCTTGGATGTTGATCGATCTTTTGGCTCATTCCTATTATATACCTGAACCTAGTCCAGATGCAGGGGAAATCAGTGTTAGAGCTTTGATATTCCTCGATCAGAAGAGCTCAGGGAAGAGAAACGCGAGAAGGCGATCACCCATCCAAACTTCTTTCCAGAAAAGAATGCTTTTGCCTCTATTAGCAATGCTAGAGAAGAACTTAGCCTGGACCTTTAAAATGTCATTTCACTGGGGGAAGCCAGCATTTTAAAAGAAGAACCATTGTAAACCTATCTTTTCTTCCACAGTACCTTGATTGGATGAAGGCCTTCTAAGGCTGAAAGCAATTCTGAAAAAAACCTTCATTACCATTTGCTGATGAGAGCTTCATTGAAGGAGAATAAGTTTTTAATTCCCAGACCTCCCTCCTTTTTCTTATCTGCAACAGAGCTTCCAATTAGCCAGACAAAGGCCTCCTGTATTGATACTCTCCTGTGTCCATGAAAATCTTCTCCCAGTTTTCAATCTGACCCAAACCGGCAGAACGGACCAAGACGAGCCAAAATATTGGGTTGGCTAAAAAAGAGATCGATTAAGTCTCGGTATAAAGCTTAATGAACCAAGCTTGACCAGCAACGTGGGCTAGAAATTAAATTTCAAGAAAAGCCTAGATTAGACTCCAAGAAATCAAGCTCGGCTCAATTAGACTCCAAAATATATATTATATATAAGTTTAGATAATGGTTGTTGGTTCTTAGATCCAACAATCTGCTAATGTTAGAATTATTTTAAGCTTGGATGCTTATTTGATACTCGAGTTTTGAAGTATTAATTCATATTTTAACCAATATTAAAATACCAAGCACGAACCAAGCCTGAACTAACCTTGCTTCAAGCTTCAATTGATTTCTAGCTTAATTGGGAATTTTGAAACACGGTTTCAAAGATCTTGTACAGCTTAGGTCAAAATTAAACTCAAATCAAACCTAAAATAGTGGTAAATAAATCAAAATTGATCTCAAATTTTCATGCTCCAAATTAATTTCAAATCAAACTTTTGCTTAGACTCGGGCTTGATCACACCCCTAGTTCTATGAGCATGCATCCTGTTGCCGCCAAGATCATCGTAGCCCGTAGCTGCTATCGACGTCGGACCACCAATCGTCTTTTCGGGTGCCGTCCATGCTTCGAGACCTACAGGAAACAAGGTTAGTGACCTGGGCCGAAAATTCCGGCGGAGGCACTCTGACGGTCAAGTCAGTGACGATCCAGGTGAATAGATCCTCCTAGTCGAGCCCCTCTTGATGGACTCCATGCTAGAAGGAGTGAGTGTAGTGTGAATAGAGGTGAGAACAAGTTAGGAGAGATAATGGCCGAGGTGGAGTGGTCCTCCTGTGTGGCCTCTCCTCCCCCTTAGTTGCCTGAGTGAGCGTTTTTCTTAGCTTAGCTTTGGCTTACTCTCGCTGGGCTTTCTAGCTTGGCCTGCCTTGGGATCTTCCCTGTACTGGCAGGCGCGTGCAGCGAGGTATCGTGCCGTGGACGGGATGTCTTTCTTGACATGTGGTAGGGGAAGCTTCCATGCGTTCTGACATTCCCTCCGGTCGTCCCATTCCGGGAAACTTGGCAGAGCCTCGATCGAAGGGCCGTCATCCCCGGGATTCGTGCCCTCTGGTTGGCCCCCTCTCCTTGTGGTACGGGTGGTTGGTGGAGAGCATGGTGCCTCGATCAAGGAGCATCCTTCTCTTTCGGTGTAAGTGGCAGTTGCAGATAGTTATTGCGGCATGGCGGGCACTACCTCGCAATCCTCGGGAGGCCCGCCGGCGCCCTTGGGGGGAGGCGTCACTTCCTCGGCGGTTGGTGCCCTGGTCGAGGTGGAGGCCGACCTGAGGAATTGGGGCTCGACTCCGAGGTGGCTCGACCTCGAAGAGGCCCGGCCTGGCGAAGGGCATTGGCCGCCCTACTCCGGCCCAGAGGGCTCGAGCTTAAAGGGGGCTCCTCGTGGCGGAGGAGGACTGAGCTCGACTCTGACCCAAAGGGGCCCGCCTTCGAGGGGCTCGACCTGGGGGAGGGCGCTCGGCTCCGGCCTAGGCGTCCCGATCTCGCAGGGACCGACCTGGCGGAGGACGGAGCTCGGCTTCGACGGGCCGTCCCGATATCTTGGGAGAGCCCGGCAAAGGAGCCCGAGTAGAGTATCCAACGTGGCAACTTTTTCTGACGTGGCCTATGACGGTCATTCCACGTCAGCGATCCTGCCACATCACTTGCCCCCCATTCCCAAGGCCCGTTATTGCGCGGCGCTCGGGTCGAAGGGTGTAATTGCGGTGCTGACATGGAAAGACGAAGATTCGGTGCAATAATGATCGTGATCATCGACGCTTCATGTGGCGGTTTCCCGAGCCAGTGCAGCGGTGCCACGTGGCTACGTCCGAGGAGTAGTTATTGCAGGCACGGAATTCAGAGCGGCTACAGTCAGAACCAGGTGCCAGCCCTATCGATTAACAACTCGTGGCAAGCATCCTTCGGTGGGGGAGTCGTAACGATACAGTTGGGCGCCGATCACTTCGAAAAGAAAAGCAACTTTTTCCAAAACTCACCTTCTTTCTTTCGTGCTCGCCATCGTACTGAGGCTCTCCTTCCATCCCCCCGGCCGTCTCTGTCTTCCCAAGCTTTTAGCAGGTTAGTCTACTTCCTCCCCACGCCGGTCGAGTAGAGGCCTTCTCTTAGGTCTTCTTCCACCTTTTGCCTCTCCCTTCTTCTCCATGTCTCGTTTTGGTCCGAACTTCCGTCCCACTAGCCAGGCCGAGGCCGGACCTACTAGGCTGAAATCTCCTTCTTCTTCTTCTTCCGGCGAGGAAGGGGATGTGGCGCGCTTCGAGCTTAGCAGAAGGCCCGTGCTCGGGGGAGTATCAATTAGGGAACCCGGCTCTTATCCCCCATCTTGTCCCCTCCTTTTTGCTCCTGCTTCCGAACCCCCTCAGTCGACAGGTCCCGGAGGGATTGCTTCGGTGATCACCACCATGGAGCTTGTGACCATCCAGGATGATTACGACATCCTGGACTCTATCCGACTCTCGGTCCCTCGTTTGGGGGAACGAGTTACTTCCAGTGGCCCTCGTCGGATAGCCTTTTATGAGGAGACCTTCGTCGGGGGCCTCCGATTCCCATTCCATCCATTTTTTCTCTCCGTTCTGACCAACTACCACCTCGTTCCTGCCCAACTTGTCCCGAACGCCGTCAGAACGATTTTCTGCTTCATTGTTCTGTGCTACTTCCATGGGATAGTCGTCCATTTTTCTTTGTTCAGGGCTTTCTTCACCCTAAAATGCCACCCCAGCGAAGAGGGGTGGTGGTCTCTTTCTTCCTGCCCGAGGGGCATGAGATTTGAACTTCCCTATTCCATCAAAGGATGGAAGAGTATGTACTTTTTCATCTCGATTGAGGGGGTTGACTGGATTTGGAGTGACCTGGATCGATCCCCCAACCGGAATTCTGCGATCAAAGCAGCCGACCTGGAGGTGTATGAGCAACTCCGTTCTGCCGAGATCCCTTCTCTCGAGGTCCTACTATCGAAGCAGAACCTCTACGAGATCAGGATCAGCCCAACGTAGGAGTCGGGTGAGTTCGGCTCGACTACTCTTTTCTCTTTCTTTTCTCTCTCTTTTTTTTTTCGAAATCAGAGCTGACAGCATTTTCTTCGGTGCAGACATGAAGTTCTCAATAGAGGAGCTGCTCTCTTTCTCCGATGAGAGGAACCAATCGGAGGGGGCTAGCGAGCCCACTCCGAAGAGGGCTCGGTTGGATGACGGCGCAAGGGTGGTGCAGGCCGAGCCAACTACGCCCGTGTCCGAGCCGAGGTGAAAGAGGGTGGCAAAGCTCGTTTCGGAGCCTTCAAGGAAGCATGAACCAGTCCCGGCACCGGAGGGTGGCTCGGGCCAGATCTATTGTCATCGCTGCTGCGGTGGCTTCCCCTCCTCCGGAGATTGTCGAAGTCGAGGAGGATGGGGAGCTGGAAGGTGCAGAGCCAACATCAGCGGCGCCGTCCAAGGTGGTGCCGAGCTCATAGTCTGTACCAGCAGCCTCTCCCAGTAATGGAACGGATGACCCCACGCAGGCGACCGGCAAGAGAGACAGCGATTACCGCTGGGTCCCTTTCAAGCTAGGGCCCAACATCTCCCTGATCAAGGACTAGGCCCTCGCGGAGCGGATGATGGACTTCTCCGTTTAGTCCATCGACCGGCGAGAGCGGGGAGGGAGGCTTCTGTGTGACATTCTTAGCACCTCCTTCTCCAACCTTTATGCTGTAAGCGCCTTTTTGCTTTACTTCATTTTTCCGAGTACTTCTTGTCTTCATGACTAACCCCCCCTCCCCTTTTGCGCAACAAGACGCAAAGCTCATACTTATCCGGGACTACTGCTGCATGTGGGCCCGGAGGGACAGAGAACGGGAGGCGGAGCTCGAGTCTCTGAAGACCGAGCTGGGGCGGAAGAATGAGGAGGCCTGGGAGGCCAACATGAGGGTTAAAAGCCTCACGAGCGAAGTCGACAGCACCGAGCGACTTAAGAAGGAACTTGAGAAGGAGCTTGATTCAAAGAGGACCCGGCTGAAGGAGCTTCGAGCTGAGGCGGAGGCGGTGAGGGAACAGGCTGCCTCCATCGAGAAGAAGGCCGCGACTGCCGAGCAAAGGGCTACCGAGGTGGAGGGGAAGGTCTCTGCCGTCGCCAGCTCAATCGAGACCGCGAAGAAAGAAACGGCCGAGGCGATCCGCAGAGCTGAGTGCGTGGAGCAGAAGTCAGCTGAAGCGGTCCACCAGGCCGAGGCTACAAGGAAGGAGGTTGCCGACACGGTGGCCAACTTGAAGGCCTCCCCGGCATACCTGGCTGGCTTCAAAGAAGCGGCGACGGACTCCTTTTTCAAGGGGTTCGTGTATTGCCAGTCTTAGCTACGCGGTATCCTCTCAGAGGAGCGGATGGCCGCACTCCGACTCCCGGGCTCCAAGGGCACGAAGGTCTCATCCCAGGCACCAGTCGCGGTGAAGGAGAGTGCTACCGCAGTCGGGCCGACTCCGCAGGCGGCGATGGCTGAACCGGCTCCTCAGGTGGCGGTGGCTGAACCGGCTCCACCAGCAGTGGCAGCTGAAGAAGGTGCCTCGGCTGCGGAGGTCGAGGAGGGAGAGGTCCAGGTTGGGCACCATCAAGGGAAGGCATCAGTCGAGTAAAGTACGATCCTCCGGGCATTTGTAATTTCCTTTCTTTTTGTCGACCCGGGCCGCCCGACCTGTCGGGGCCCGGGAATGATGTAATGCCTTCATCGAGTAACAAAGAACACTTTTTATCAGTCCGGCTCATTTCTTTACGATTCTGTGATGCATATGTCTCCTCTCTTTTCTTCTTTCCTTTCCCCTTCTCTCTTCTTTTTCTTTGCATGTAATGGGACCAAAGAGGAAAGCTTCAAACTTGAACGCCGAAGGACCGGGCTCAGGACTTCAATGTCTTGGAGCTGGGCTCGAAGACTTGGTGGCCGGAGAGCCTGGCTCCGGGCTTGATGGCCTGAGAGCTGGCCTGAGTGCTTTGATGTCTTGGAGCTAGGCTCGAAGACTTGGTGGCCAGAGAGCTTGGCTCCGGGCTTTATGGCCTAAGAGCTGGGCTCAGGACTTTGGTATCTTGGAGCTGGGCTCGAAGACTTGGTGGCCGGAGGCTTGGCTCCGGGCTTGACGGCCTGAGAGATGGGCTCAGGGCTTTGGTGTCCTAGAGCTAGGCTCGAAGACTTGGTAGCCGAAGAGCTTGGCTCCGGGCTTGACGGCCTGAGAGCTGGGCTCAAGGCTTTGGTATCTTGGAGCTGGGCTCGAAGACTTGGTGGCCGGAGAGCTTGGCTCCGGGCTTGATGGCCTGAGAGCTAGGCTCAGGGCTTTGGTGTCCTGGAGCTAGGCTCAAAGACTTGGTGGCCAGAAAACTTGGCTTCGGGCTTGACGGCCTAAGAGATGGGCTCAGGGCTTTGATGTCTTGGAGCTGGGCTTGAAGACTTGGTGGCCGGAGAGCTTGGCTCCAGGCTTGACGGCCTGATAGCTGGGCTCAGGGCTTTGGTGTCTTGGAGCTAGGCTCGAAGACTTGGTGGCCGGAGAGCTTGGCTCCGGGCTTGACGGCCTGAGAGCTGGGCTCAGGGCTTTGGTGTCCTGGAGCTGGGCTCGAAGACTTGGTGGCCGGAGAGCTTGGCTCCGGGCTTGACGGCATGAGAGCTGGGCTTAGGGCTTTGGTGTCCTGGAGCTGGGCTCAAAGACTTGGTGGCTGGAGAGCTTGGCTTCGGGCTTGACAGCTTGAGAGCTGGGCTCAGGGCTTTGGTATTCCTGCAAGGTAGAGAACCATTTGTGCAAAAGAAAATATTTATTATCATTGGAAGATTGCCTTACACTACTGATAATATCTTCTTAGATTGCAAGCATTCCATGTCCGAGGAAATCTGGCGCCATCCAGATCCTTGAGGTAGTAGGCTCCATGGGAGAGGGCTTCCATCACCTTATAGGGACCCTCCCAGTTCAGCGAGAGTTTGCCGTACTCCCGGGGTTGGGATGCTTTTGCTCGGCGAAGCACCAAGTCGCCGGGTCGAAAGACCTTTGGCCTTACACACGCGTTGTAGTACTGGGCCACTCGCTGTCGATACGCTGCCATTCGGAGCCAAGCTTTGTCCCTTGTTTCTTCAAGGAGATCCAAGTTGAGCAGGAGGTGCGCCGAGTTCCATGCTTCATCATACTGTTGCACTCGCGGCATGGGCATGTCGAGCTCAATCGGGATCACCGTCTCGGCACCGAAGATGATGTTGAAAGGTGTTTCGCCCGTCGCCATCTTGGGCATTGTGTGGTAGGCCCATAGGATGCTTGGAAGTTATTCCACCCACTTATCCTTGGCTTGATCCAGCCTGGTCCTGAGTCCTTGAAGAATGGTCCGATTGGTCACCTCGGCTTCCCCGTTTGTTTGGGGATGAGCTACCGAGGTGAAACGGTGTTGGATGCCATGTTCGGCACAGAACCCTTCGAATTCTCGATTGTCGAATTGTCGTCCGTTGTCAGTGATGATGCAGTAAGAGAGTCCAAAGCGGCAAATGATTGACTTCCAAAAGAATTGGCAGACATTGGTCTCGGTGATCCGAGCTAGTGGCTCCACTTCCATCCACTTGGTGAAGTAGTCGATTACCACCAGTAGGAACTTTCGTTGTCACGGTGCAGGAGAAAATGGACCTAAGATGTCCATTCCCCACTGGGCAAAATGCCAAGGAGATGAAAGCTGGGAAATCGACACCGCCGGCTCGCACTGTATGTGAGCATGGCGTTGGCATTTGTCACACTTCTTGACAAAGTCGGTGGCGTCCTCCCTCATGATCTCCCGGAAGTATCCCTGGCGAAGAGCTTTGTATGCCAGAGTCCTTCCTCCCACGTGATTCCCATAGAGTCCTTAGTGTATCTCCTGGAGCACGAAAGCTGCCTCCGTGGGTCTGAGGCACTTCAAGAGTGGGTAGGAATAAGATCGATGGTAGAGTTGGCCTTCCATCAGAACAAACCGAGAGGCCTTCTTCTTGATGAGGCCGGCTTCTCTATGGTATGCAGGCAAGGTGCCATCAATGATGTACATGACATACCTATCCATCCAGCTCGGCTCCGGGGTGACTTGCTGCACCTCTTCTGGGCTTTTATAGCTTGGATTCTCGAGGTATTCGATGTAGGCGCGCCCCAGTGACAAGTCCGGCAGGGTCGCGAGCCTTGACAGCGCATCCGCGCGAGCGTTCTCCCCATGAGGGATATGAAAGATGCTGAAGCGTCAAAAATCTGCCGTGCTCGAGCAGACTCGTTCCAGGTACTTCATCATCTGGGGATCTCTGGCCTCGTATTATCCGGAGACTTGTCCAATAACCAGTTGGAAGTCGGTAAAGACATTCAGGCTCTGCACACCCAGCTTGCGAGAGACTCTCAGGCCCGCTAGAAGTGCCTCATACTCCGTCTGGTTGTTTATCGCGGTGAACTTGAAGCGGAGAGCACATTCTGTCACTACCCCGTCATTGTTGGCGAGGATGAGGCCTGCTCCGCTTCCACCGGAGTTGGATGCACCGTCCACATGGAGGATCCAGTGCTCCTCCTCTGGTCCGAGCTCAGTTTGATGCTCCATTGTTGTCTGCTCTGGTTCCTCGGCGAGTCACGTGCATTCGACCATGAAGTCAGCTAGGACTTGGGCTTTCTGCGACGACCTTGGCCGGTATGCTATGTCGAACTCACTCAGCATCAGGGACCACTTGGCCAGCCTCCCCGAGGTTTCGAGGCGGCTAAGTATGGTCCTCAGTAGTTGATCCGTCACGACTGCGATGGGGTGTGCTTGGAAGTAAGGCCTGAGGTGCTTAGCAGACATTATTAGTATAAAAATGAGTTTCTCGAAGCGAATATACCTGATCTCGCATCGTGGAGGATCTTGCTGATGTAGTACACCGGCTTCTGGGATCCATCCTCATCTACGTGGACGAGGACCGAGCTGACGGCTCCAGGTGTTAGCACCAAGTAAAGCAGGAGCTCCTCCCCTTCCTCCGGTCTAGAGAGCAGCGGATGAGAGGTCAGGAACTCCTTCAACTCTTCGAAGGCTATTCCGCACTCCTCCGTCCAGGTGAAGTCGTGCATCTTGCGCAGCACCTTGAAGAAGGGAAGGCAGCGGTCAGCCGATCTCGAGATGAACCGGCTCAGAGCTGCAATCCGCCTCGTCAGGCACTGGACCTACTTCTTGGATGTCGGGTGCTCCATGTCGACAATCGCCTGGACCTTCTCCGGGTTCGCTTCGATGCCCTTTTGGGTAACCATGAAACCAAGAAACTTTCCTACTGCCACTCCAAAGGCGCATTTTGCCGGATTCAGCTTCATCTGGTATTTTCAGAGGTTGTGGAAGGCTTCAACGAGGTCGACGATATGATCCGAGCTCGGCTTGCTCATGACAAGCATGTCATCTACATATACTTGCATGTTTCGGCAAATTTGGTCTTTGAAGACCTTGTTGACCAGACGCTGGTACGTGGCCCCAGCATTCTTTAGATCGAAGGGCATCATCCTGTAGCAGTACATCCCTTGGTCAGTGATGAAGGCGGTGTGCTCCTCATCCTCCTGGTGCATCCAGATCTGGTTGTACCTGGAGAATGCATCCATGAATGAAAGCAATCGGTGCCCCGAGGTGCATCCACCAACTGATCGATCTTTGACAAAGGAAAGCTATCCTTCGGGCATGCCTTATTGAGGTCGGTGAGTCTACACAGATCCTCCATTTACCTTTACTCTTCTTCACCATTACCACATTCGCCAGCCAGCTCGGATACTGCACCTCGCGGACAAAGCCGGCGGCGAAGAGCTTGTCGACCTCCTCATTGATCATCGCTTGCCTCTCCGGGACGAAACTTCTCTTCTTTTTCCGAACTGGCCTGTACTTTGGATCAATACTCAACTTATGGGTGATGATGTCAGAAAGGATACCTAGCATGTCTACCGCCATCCAGGCGAACACATCCGCATTCGCCCGCAGGAACTCCAACAGGTGGGCCCTCTCCTCATCTTGTAGCTGGGCCCCGATCTACACTGTCTTAGCCTGGTCGGCTCCCAGTGGATAAGATAGCAGGCACTCGACTGGGCCACCCCTGGGGTCTTGAGCCCTTTGGTCAAGATCGTCCACCCTGGGATCGTCCTCGGGTACTTTGGCCCCAAGAAGAGTTTGGAAACAGTGTTGCACCAGCTGGGGTGGTCCTCTTACCTCCCCGATGCCGTAGGGAGTTGGGAATTGCACAAGTAGTCTCTTGGTGGAGACAACGGTGTTGAGAAGGTTGAGCCCGGGCCGACAAGGATCACGTTGTAGGCTGAGGGGAGCCTGACAACCATGAAAGTCATCATAACGGTCCTCTATCGAGGTGGGATCCTGGCAGTGACTGGGAGAGTAATCTCTCCCTCGACCCTCACAGAATCACCTGTGAAACCGACAAGGGGAGTGTGCACGGGCCTGAGCTGAGTAGGAGAAAGGTTCATCCTGGAGAAAGCATCATAGAAAAGTATGTCTGTGGAGCTTCCACTATCAACCATGATATGTTTTACAAGATGCTTAGCGATCGTCATTTCGATAACCACGACATCATTATTTACATTTTCCCCCCTGTTTCCCCCTTCCCTCATAAAGGAAAGTACATTTTCAAAGTGCCCTACCCCCCGGGCCTTCTTGGATGCACGCTCGACTCCCCAGCATATCATCCCCACCGGCTTCTCGGTGGAACGGTTGTCGACTGCTGGAGCTGGTGGGAGAGCAGCTAGTGCCTGAGGTTTCGCTTGAGGTCTGCCCCCCACGAACCTTCCGAGGTAGCCCCTTTTGAAGAGTTCCTCAATCTCCTTCTTGAGATTGCGGCACTCCTCGGTGTCATGGCCGTGATCGCGATGATAGCGGCAATACTTTGATCTGTCATGGCCAGTGGATGGCCTCATCGGAGGTGGGCGCTTCAGTTAGGGCTCACCTGCAATCTCCATGAGGATCTTTATCCTCAAGGCTAGGAGGGGGGTATTGCTCTCCTCGGGGATGGGAGTGCTTCTCGGTCTCGGCCCCTAGCGGAAGTTCGGAGCTGGGGGTTCAGGCTTCCGCACCCCTGACGTCTCGGTTAGGGTTGGCTTGTTCGGTGGCTTCCCATCGAGCTCCTGTATCGTGCGATCTGCCTCTTCGCAATGGATGTACTTCTGAGCTCGGAGTAAGCCTTGGGGGGTTTCTTGTCGAGCGAGTAAGTCAGGCGGGAGGTCCTGAGCACTCGCTTCAGTGCCAGCATGGTGACTGGCTCATCGAGGCTATAGATCTCCAACGCGGTAGCCTTGAAATGGGCCACGTAGTCCCGCAGGGACTCGCGGTCCTGCTGCTTGATGGAGAAGAGGCTGTCTGCCTCTCGTGGTACCTTCCGGCAAGTGGGCCATGAACTTCTGCTCTAGCTGAGCGAAAGAGCAGATGCTTTCCGGCTCAAGGTGGGTGAACCACACCCAGGCTGCCTTTCGGAGAGTAGCAGGGAATGCGATGCAGAGGAAAGCGTCGGTCGCCCCCTGGACTCTCATGAGGGCCTTGTAGCTCTCAAGGTGATCCAGGGGTCGGTGATCCCATCATAAGGATCCACTTGCGACATACGGAACCAACCTGGGATTGGCTCCTCTTGGACTTCTCGGAAGAATGGGGGATGGGAGTCGTAGCCCGCCGGCTCACTAGTGGAGCCATGTAGATTAGCAAACTGGCGGGATAACTCCGCCAGCTTGCGGTCAGGCTCCTTCAGGCGCTTTTCCGCCATGCATCTGATGACTTCGTCAGTGGACCCCTCCGTTGAAGGAGATGGAGGTGACATGGTTGCATGGTGTCCATGACGGGGGGGTCTTGCTTTTCCTACCCTAAAGGGGCTTGGACGTCACCCGTTCAAGATTTGGTAAGCGGCTCTTCCTGTCGGCAGACCTGGCTCGTTGTCTCTTTGCCGGAGTTTAGTGACTATCCCGGGGGACGGTAATGGCCCGCGGCTGCGAAGGCCTTCCTTGGAAGAAATGCAGGCTGTCGCGGGGTGCTGCGGCATGGGCCGCCGGAGTCCCTGACTGTTGGTGAGTAGCCAAGAACCGCTGCTGGTGCTAGAGCTGGCGCACTGCTGTGGCTAGGACTTGCATCTGCTGGGTGAGTGCAACCAGCTGAGATTCCGTCGGAGGTGGTTGGGCTAAAGTGGGCAGTTCCACTTCTGGATCGTGCAGGTTCCCTCGGGAAGGGGAGTCGCCCGCACGGCTAGTGGAAACTTCTCTTGCTCGCATTGTAACCATCCTCCTGATGAACTCCTCAAAAGGGGCTTAAGCTGGATCAAAGATCGTTCCCCCCTTCCTGGCATGCCAATCTGTTGCTACCATGATCGTCGTGGCCCGTAGCTGCTATCGACGTCGGACCGCCAATCATCTCTTCGGGCGCATCCATGCTTCGAGACCTGCAGGAAACAAGGTTAGTGACCCGGGCCGGGAATTCCGGTGGGAGCACTTCGACAGTCAAGTCAGTGATGATCCAGGGGAACAGATCCTCCTGGTCAAGCCCCTCTTGATGGACTCCATGCTAGGAGGAGTGAGTGTAGTGTGAATAGAGGTGAGAACAAGCTGGGAGAGATGGTGGCCGAGGTGGAGTGGTCCTCCTGTGTGGCCTCTCCTCCCCCTTAGTTGCCTGAGTGAGCATTTTTCTTAGCTTAGCTTTGGCTTACTCTCGCTGGGCTTTTTAGCTTGGCCTGCCTCGGGATCTCTCCTGTGCTGGCAGGCACGTGCGGCGAGGTATCGTATCGTGGACGGGACGTCTTTCCTGACATGTGGTAGGGAAAGCTTCCATGCATTCTGACATTCCCTCCGGTCATCCCATTCCTGGAAACTTGGCAGAGCCTCGATCGGAGGGCCGTCGCTCCCGGGATTCGTGCCTTCTAGTTGGCCCCCTCTCCTAGTGGTATGGGTGGTTGGTGGAGAGCATGGTGCCTCGGTCAGGGAGCTTCCTTCTCTTCCGGTGTAAGTGAAAGCTGCAGACAGTTATTATGACATGGCGGGCACTGCCTCGCAGTCCTCGGGAGGCCCGCTGGCATCCTTGGGGAGAGGCGTCGCTTCCTCGGCGGTTGGTGCCCTGGCCGAGGTGGAGGCCGACCTAAGGAATTGGGGCTCGACCTCGAAGATGCCCGGCCTGGCTGAGGGCATTGGCGGCCCGACTCCGGCCTAGAGGGCTTGAGCTCGAAGGGGGCTCCCCGTGGCGGAGGAGGACTGAGCTCGACTCTGGCCCAAAGAGGCCCGCCTTCGAGGGGCTCGACCTTAGGGAGGGCGCTCGACTCCGGCCTAGGCGTCCCGATCTCGCGGGGACCGACCTGGTGGAGGACGGAGCTCGACTTCGATGGGCCATCCCGGCATCTTGGGGGAGCCCAGCAAAGGAACCCGTGTAGAGTATCCAGCGTGGCTACTTTTTCTAACATAGTTTCTGACGGTCGTTCCACGTCAGCGATCCTGCCACATCACATCCCATTCTAATCAAGTCATACACTCCTCAAATAAACAGCCACATGCCTTCATCTAAAAGTCCAGCCTTGAATGATGGCCGAAATGGACAAGTTTATTTAAGCCTCCTAATTCTCTCCTTTGTTAGAGCCGGCTGATTTTTTTAGATATGCATGCATTATTGGGGGTCATACATTACAAGCTGGTGTTCCACGGTTGCTAGAATCGAGAGATTCATGGAATTAATGTTCTCACATTCGGTCAGGAATACAAGCCAAACGGTATATAGGGGTGCGAATGGGTCGGGTCAGATCGGGTCATAAGTGACCCCGATCCGATCCGATTCTTTGATCGGATCCTAATAGTAGATCCAGACCCAATCCACTAAAAAATCGGGTCAGGTCCACTATCCGAATTTTTAATCCAACAGGTCATTCGGGTTGGATCGGGTCCATAAATAATCCGGTTCTAATCTACAAATTTGGATCTAAATATGATCCGAATAAAATATAGACAACTATTTTTTAATTATTACATAGCTAACTATTATTAACTATAAAATAGATAACAAATAATATTATTTTTAAAATAAATTAAGATATAAAAATAATTATAACTAGTTCCATACAAGTTTTAAATTATAATTTAAAGGTTCAAATATATATAATTCTAACAGTATTAGTATGTTCGAATTGGATCGGGTCCAAATTCAGTATCCGATCCAGAAAATGAAACGGTCTAATTTTAGGATCCAATCCAGATCCACGGATTTATAAAAACGAATTAGATCGGGTCTAAATGGATCAGGTCGGGTCACGGATCAACCCGATTCATTTGTAGCCTTAACGGTACAGAAGACAATAGTTCTGAACTCATCAGTAAAACAAAAATCATCTGATGTCAAATCGAGCGACGAATGAGCATTCTCCCAACAAAATTTATGAACCAAACCTAAATTACTGAACCAGGCTAGGCTTCAGTTTGGGCTCAGGAGAAGATAACACGCAGATAGAATGGATATGAGTTGGAGATTCTCCAAATCCTTTGCAGCTTTCCCATTGGTCCAGACCAACTCCAAGAAATCTCCGCCTCACGCTTCTCCACACACCGCCCACCACTCCTTCCTCTCCCCTTCCCTACATACCTCCCGTTCCCTCCTTCCACTCCATACTCCCTCCAGCCCAGAGAGCACTGCAAACACCCCACCACCAACTCCTGAATCCCACCACCACCACCCATAAATGCAGATGGCGGCGACACTAACAGCAGCCTCCGCTCGCACCGCCACCATCGTCGGCCCTACACCTTTCCTCGGCCAAACCCGGGCCTCAACTACCAACCCTCTGAGAGATGTTGTCTCCATGGGCAATGGAAAGTTCACCATGGTAAGCACCATTTCTTAACTGCATATATCCGTATTCCATATATATCGGGAATTAAGGAACGGTATTGTCCTCGAACCAGGGGAACGAGCTTTGGTACGGGCCAAACCGCCTCAAGTACTTGGGACCCTTCTCGGCTCAAACCCCTCCTTACCTCACCGGAGAATTTCCCGGCGACTACGGATGGGACACTGCTGGGCTGTCTGCCGACCCTGAAGCCTTCGCAAGGAACCGAGCCCTCGAGGTATTGTAGCACCTTAAAAGGTAGAAAATTGAACCGAAACTGCGGCCTAAAACAAACCAAGCGATATGCAATCTGTTTCAGGTGATCCACGGCCGGTGGGCCATGCTGGGTGCGCTCGGCTGCATCACCCCCGAAGTCCTCGAGAAATGGTTGAGGGTGGATTTCAAGGAACCGGTCTGGTTCAAAGCTGGAGCTCAGATCTTCACAGAAGGCGGGCTCGACTACCTCGGCAATCCTAACTTGGTTCACGCACAGAGCATACTGGCAGTGTTGGGGTGTCAGGTAGTCCTCATGGGCCTTGTCGAGGGCTACCGCATCAATGGCCTCCCCGGAGTCGGGGAGGGCAATGACCTCTACCCGGGCGGCACTTACTTCGACCCCCTCGGCCTCGCCGACGACCCCGTCACATTCGCCGAGCTGAAGGTGAAGGAGATCAAGAACGGGAGGCTGGCGATGTTCTCCATGTTCGGATTCTTTGTCCAAGCGATTGTTACTGGGAAGGGCCCGCTTGAGAACCTCTTGGACCATCTCGACAACCCGGTCGCCAACAATGCCTGGGTCTACGCCACCAAGTTTGTGCCGGGCTCTTAAATCTCGCATTCTAGAAGGATCTGGGAAACTGCTGTAGATTACTTTTGGCTAAGTAGGATGTTGAGACTGCATCAATCTGGGTCAGCTAGTTGATGGCAATGTATGATTCATAAGATTTGGGATGATTTCTCTTTATGATGTTTGTTGTGATACCTTTGAGAATCCTTTTTGCGTACCATCGCGACTGTTGACGATACTCCACCTTTCTCATCTATTGAGATGACAAGACATGTCCAAGACATGGATATGATTGGTCAAAAAAAAAAAACATGACAATAAAAATACTGGGAATTTTTTATTTTTATAGCATGTCGCAACTAGCCGTTCATTCAAAAAAAAAAAAAAAAAAAAAAAAGTTAGGAACAACGTCTGAAAGTAGGTATAATTCTATTAAGATTATAAGCAGAACATGGGTATGATTAGTCACCAGCAAAGAGTCCAAGAGATCATCATTTTTCAGTGATGACAGGTTAAAATAATTATTTTGTGAACAAGGGGTACATGAAACATGATATTCTTCCCCTCATTGAACTTGTGATAGCTCTTAGAATCATGTCATGTTTTCATGATCGCCCATCATAACTGTTATATCCCTTCGGCCGGCCCGGGTCGGACCGGACGAGGCATTCGGCAGGTTGAAGCAAGCTGAAGCTCCCATCGATCGGCTCTTCCGGAGGTTCTGATGTGTTCCCCGTCGAAGGTTCAACGAGCCAATTGGCCATTAGGCTTATTGTTCTAAGGGTCGATCCATTTGAAGATCGGCTGACCCAGGGCTAGCCGACCTACCCGAGGTCGACCTACCAGAGGCCAACCTACCAGAAACCGACCAACCTGGGACCGGCTGATCTATTCCTGCCGAGCTCGTCGGACCTATCCGCACCCGGGAAACCACCCGAAAGTTCCGGAAGATTCCCTCCAGCTGGTACCAGAATTCTGTTGCAACGGATTCCGCAACGTGGCCACGACTTTATGCCACCTGGCCATCACTTCGATCCTCCCAGGGTTAAATCAGGAACTTCGTCTCTGTCCTCTAACGAATTTTGGCAGTATCTCACGCCCATAAAAGGTGTTGAGGGGACCTCCATAGGGGTAAGACGCTCTTTCTTCTCCATTCTACGCTCTTCTCTGGTTCTCTCCACTTTGTTGCTCCAAACCTCCTACTAACTTAAGCATCGGAGTGTCCCCCGCTGGAGCACCTCCGACGCCCAGGGGACCTTTTGCAGGTTGGCCGGCTAAGGAGCTCTCCAGCACAGCAAGGCAAGCCCGGCCCAGGGGTAAGCACAGCAACATATTGGCACTAGAGGAAGGGGGGCCCGAACCTCCGTACCGCTCTCTACTCTAAAAGGAGAGATCGACTGAAGAAAGCTACATATGGTGAGGGAAGAACGCGAAGTGTCTCTGCCAGAGGGAGGCATTCCCCCTACAGGCCTGAAGCACCTCGCAGAGAGGATGCCACGGACATCGCTGCCGAGCCCACCATCACTCTGGGACTGCAGCAGTTCCAGATACTAGTAAACCGCATCAAAACGCTCACCTCAGTGGTCCAGCGTTTTCAAGAAGTAGCTGACGACCGGAGGCAGCCGCCCGAGCATCCTGCATCAACCACCAACCAGCTGCCGGGGGGAGTCAGCAGCCGGAGGAGCCGCCACCTCTCTCCCATGCTGCACTGGAGCCTCGAAGGTCTTTGGGGGCTCATGCTAGCGGAAGAGAGCAAGGTTGGCTTCCCCATCTTTCGCTGACTCCGCTCCTCTCGGTGGTCGGCGCCCTGCTGAAGACCCACATGACTACGGCAGTAAGATCATGCGCATGGCAGAGATTATCGAACGGTAGAAGGCCGAAGGGGGGCAAGCTTATGACACCCGCCCACCTTTCTCTGCCGAGATCTTGGGGGAGCCTATCCCCCGACACTTCAAGATTCCCCAGGTGGACCCTACGATAGTACCACCGACCCACTGGATCATTTGGGCACCTACAAAGCCCATATGATGGTACAAGATGCCTCCGACGCCCTCCACTGCATCGCCTTTCCAGCCACTCTGAAGAAGGCCGCCCGGATGTGGTTCGCAGCTATCCGACCAAGTACGATCTGGTCTTTTTCTCAACTCGAGACTCTTTTTCTTTCACATTTCAGGACATGCAGTCGAGCTCCGAAGAACACCGACTGTCTCTTCCTTATACTCCAGAAGGAGGGAGAGACTCTCCGGGACTATATGGCCCGCTTCAACTCTACGGCCATGGAAGTCTCAGACTTGAACGAGGCGTAGCGATGTCCACCTTCAAGAGAGGGCTCCGGTCATCCAGACTTACATTCTTCCTGGACAAGAAGTTTCCAAAGGACTACATCGAGCTGTTGACCAGGTTCCATAAGTACGCCCTGGCGGAGGAGCAATCTGCAAGCCACCGCCAAGCGGAGGGGAGATCGACCACTAAGAAGCGGAGTGATAAAGCCCCCGTGATCCGACCTCCTAGCGATGACAGCCGACCCACTCGGCGCCGGAGCCCGAAGCCAAGAGATTTCTTTAAGAAGTTTGAGACTTATGCACCCCTCTCCCTTTCGAGGGAGAAAATTTTCATGGAGACCGAGAACGAGGCTTACTTCCAAAGGCCTCAACCGATGAGGGGCCCCCCTGCCGCTAGAAACAAGAACAAGTACTGCCGGTTCCACAGGGACCATGGGCACGATACTGAGGAGTGCCTCCAGCTGAAGGATGCTATCGAAGACCTCATCAGGAGAGGATATCTGAGCAAGTACGTCCGTCCTCGCTGGGATCGGGCTGAAGCTTCAACTGTCAGGGATCCACCTCAAGAGGCTGAACTCCCCAATCAGCGTCCGACGGGCGAGGGCATTGGCATGTTGCACCGAAGGTCCAACCAGGGGTCTGGAGGGGGCCAAGATATTGCGAAGAGGCCCAGGGGCTCCGGTATGATCAGTTTTTCTGATGAAGATATTTTGGAACCCCATCTCCCAGGAGATGACCCTGTCGTTGTGTCGGTAATCATTGCCAATTATGATGTAAAACGTGTCCTTATTGACAATGGAAGCTGTGCGAAAGTTTTGCTGTACGATGCTTTTGTTCGGATGAATTTGTCTAGATCAAGGCTGCGGGACTCCGTGGTGCCGCTCACTGGCTTTGGGAGAAACTCTGTTGGAGTAGAAGGAGAAATCACTTTACCCGTAACCCTCAGGACAGAACCCCGCCAACGCTGACTTTTTCTATCAACTTTGTGGTCGTCTGTACGACCTCCGCATACAATGCCATCTTAGGCCGACCGGCCCTTAATAAGTTCCATGCCATCGTATCCACTTATCATTTGCTGGCAAAGTTCTCGACTCATGACGGCATTGAGGAACTGAGGGGAGACCGCATGATGGCCAGACAATGTTTGGCCATCTTGATAGGCAGCTGGAGGGGCGCCCCACACTTGAACAACTGGATCCCAAGGATGAAACTGATGACTGCGGTCAGCCTGTCGAAAAGGTTGTGTTCGTTCCACTCAGAGAGGATGATCCTACTAAAGTACTTCAAATCGGGAGCACCCTAAGCGAAGAAGCCCGACAGGAGCTAATAGGGTTCTTGAGAAGCAACGCTGATGTTTTTGCCTTATCGGCCTCGGACATGCCAGGCATTCCATCGGATGTCATTACTCACCAACTCAAGGTGGATCCAACGTATAGACCCGTCCGACAGAAGAAAAGGAGCTTTGCTGCCGAAAAGCAGAAGGCCATTGAAGAAGTGAAAAAACTCCTCGACACCGGTTTTGTTAGGAAGTCACACTATCCGAAGTGGGTGGCCAATGTCGTTATGGTGAAGAAGGCCCATGAAAAGTGGAGGATCTGTGTGGACTATACATACCTCAACAAGGCTTGTCCGAAGGACAGCTTTCCCCTGCCAAAGATTGACTAATTGGTGGATGCTACAGCGGGCCACCAGCTATTGAACTTCATGGATGCATTCTCTGGGTACAACCAGATCAGGATGCACCCTGAAGATGAGGAGAAGACGGCCTTTGTCACGGACAGGGGGTTGTATTGTTATAAGATGATGCCTTTCGGCCTGAAGAATGTGGGCGCCACCTTCCAGCAGCTGATCAACCGAGTCTTTGAAAGATAACTCGAAAGGAATATGGAGGCTTACGTTGACAACATGATTGTTAAGAGCCTCCAGAGGGCCGACCACATCAGGGACTTGCAGGAATCCTTCAACGCGCTGAGACGTCATCGGATGAAGTTAAACCCTGCCAAGTGCATCTTTGGGGGGACCTCCAAAAAATTCCTCGATTTTCTGGTCACTCAAAGGGGTATTGAGGTTAACCCTGAGAAGATCAAGGCCATCATGGACATGGCACATCCGACCAGCAAGAAGCAGGTGCAGGAGCTCATGGGCCATATTGCCTCTCTCAGCCACTTCATTTCCCGATCGGCTGAGAAGTCTTTGCCCTTCTTCAGAACTTTGCATCGGTCAAACCGTTTTCAGTGGACCGACTAGTGTCGGTCGACCTTCGAAGCCTTGAAGGACTGTTTGAAGAAACCCCCGCTGTTGGCCAAACCAATGGAGGGGGAGACGCTATACCTATACTTGTCGGCCTCTGACGAAGCCATCAGCACCGTCCTTGTGCGAGTGGGGGAAGACGGCCAGTAGAAACATGTCTATTACATCAGTAAAGTCCTCCATGACACCAAGACAAGGTACTCTAAAGTCCAAAAGCTGGTTTACTCGTTGGTCATGGCGACGAAACGCCTCCGGCCCTATTTCCAGGTGCACCCGATCGTCGTGCTGACTGACCAGCCCCTTAAGGCAATCCTCCGAAGTCCTGACACCTCTGGACGGCTCGCTAAGTGGGCTGTCAGGCTGGGCGAGTTCGACATCTCCTTTCGATCCCGGTCGGCCCTGAAGGCCCAAGTAATTGCTAATTTTATTGCAGAATGCACATGGGGGCTGGAGGCCGCCCCTTCGATTGCCGAAGTACCTAGGGCCAATCCAGCAGGAGAGTGCGAGCCCACCTGGACTCTCCATGTAGATGGAGCCTCCAATCTCGCCGGATGTGGGGCAGGCCTGATTTTAGCCGACCCTGACGGACAATGCCTAGAGTATGCCCTGTACTTTGCATTTCAAGTATCTAACAACCAAGCGGAGTACGAAGCTCTACTCGCAGGATTGAGGATAGCTGGTGAGTTGGGCATCAATAGGATCCGGGCCTTCTCTGACTCCCAGTTGATAGTCAACCAAGTGAAGGTGAGTTTGAAGCAAGGGATCCAACCCTGGCTAAGTACTTGGACAAGGTACGAGGCTTTACATCTTTGCTCAAATCTTTCGAGATTCTCTATATCCCTCGACTGCAGAACTCCCAGGGGATGCTCTGTCACAGTTAGCCACGGCTGTGGTCGGCACCTCCAACCGGACTTTTGTGGAGCATCTGCAGTGTCCAAGCATTATGGAAGAGAGGACCGACATCCATCAAGTTGGGCAGGAGGCATCATGGATGGATCCAATCCGTACCTTCCTGACCCAGGGCGCTCTTCCGGACGACCCGGCGGAAGCCAAGCATATACGTTCGACGGCCTCCAAATACATCGTCCTCAATGAAACCCTCTACAAGCGGTCATTCTCACAACCATTACTGAAGTGCTTAGGGCCGACCGATGCAGATTATGCGCTCAGGGAGGTGCACGAAGGAATTTGCGGTGACCACCTTGGAGAGAGATCCCTGGCCTATAAAATTATCCGACAAGGATATTACTGGCCCACAATTCAAAAAGATGCGTCAGACTTCGTGCAGAGGTGCGACGCATGTCAAAGATACTCGGGAGTCCAAAGGCAGCCCTCCAGTCAGCTGACCCCGCTTAAAGCGCCGTGGCCATTTGCCCAGTGGGGCATGGACATCCTAGGACCCTTTCCCCCAGCGTCCGGCCAACGAAAATTCCTCCTCGTGGCCATTGACTACTTTACCAAATGGGTGGAGGCTGAAGCAGTGACGCAGATAACGGACGCCAAGGTGGAGAACTTCGTCCGAAATTGCATTATCTTCAAATTCGACATCCCATGGACGATCATCACAGATAATGGAAGGCAATTTGACAACTCAAGGTTTCGAGATTTTTGCCAGCAGTACCACATTTCTCATCGGCTCACCTCAGTCGGTCATCCACAATCCAACGGAGAGGCTGAAGTCACCAACCGGACAATCTTGCATGGGTTGAAGACTCGGCTGAATGAAGCCAAAGGACTTTGGGCAGAAGAGCTTTATTCCGTATTGTGGGCATACCGGACCACCGCTCGGACGACAACCGGGGAAACTCCTTTCAACTTGACCTATGGTAGTGAGGCAGTCATCCCCGTAGAAATCTCTTTGCAATCCCTACGGGTTGATCACCTCACTGAGCCGACCAACTCGGAGCAACGAAGAGCCGACCTGGATTTGCTGGAGGAAACCAGGCTACGAGCAAGCATGAAGATAGCAACTTACCGGCAGAAGATGGCTCGATATTACAATTTGAGAGTTAAGGCGCGAACCTTCCAGGTTGGAGACTTGGTCTTACGGAGGATAGAGATTTCGAGGCCGACCGAGCAAGGAAAGCTTTCTCCTAATTGGGAGGGCCCCTATCGAGTCAGTGAAGTAATCCGGGCCGGGACCTACCGGCTTGAGCGGTTGGACATGCAGCAAATATCATGCACGTGAAATGTAGACAACCTTCACAAGTACTATCAATAAAGTTTACAGTTTCCTCCATGCCCACTCCGAAAGTCCGACTCCGGTCGGCAGAGGCTCTAGGGCAGCCTACACCGAAAGTCTGACTCCGGTCGGCAGAGGCTCTAGGGCAGCCCACTTCGAAAGTCCGACTCTGGTCGGCAGAGGCTCTAGGGCAGCCCACACTGAAAGTCCGACTCCGGTCGGCTAAGGCTCTAGGGCAGCCCACTCCAAAAGTCCGACTCCGGTCGGCAGAGGCTCCAGGGCAGCCCACTCCGAAAGTCCGACTCCGATCGGCAGAGGCTCTAGAGCAACCCACTCCGAAAGCCCGACTCCGATCAGCAGAGGCTCTAGGGCAGCCCACTCCGAAAGTCCAGCTCCGGTCGGCATTCACCGTACATGGCCATGAGGGATCACGTGAAGAACAGATGGCAAACCTTAGCCACCTGGCAAAGCAAACTGAGAGCAAATCTCCTGGTTCATGAGCCCGAACTAAACAATTGCTAACATTCCTGCTTCGGACCTCGAAAGGCCGATCGAGAATACTTGGATTTTCCTAACTATCCGAACCAGGCCGGCGCCGAATGACCATCTGAAAAAGATAAAGAAGCCGACCGGAAACACTTGGAAAAGTTTCGGGAGAAAAAGAAAATAACCTGTGGACGAAGAGCCGACCGGAAATACTTGGGAAAATTTCAGGAGAAAAAGAAAATAACCTGTGGTACGAAGAAGCCGACCAAAACATGGAAAATTTCGGAAAAAAAGAAAATAACCTATGGTACGGAGAAGACGACTAGAAAGACTTAGAAGGATTTTGAGAGAAAACATTTATCTCACACATACACATAAGACAACGGTAAGGTCTTTCATTACATCCAAAAGCAGACACTTACAAAAGGTGGGTCGGACCCTTACAAACCCCTTAGGTCGGACCCACGGAAGGTGCGTCGGGGGCCCCAACTTCGGCCCCGTCTGCTACAACAGGAAGGACAGCCGGACTGTGGCACTAGGCGACTCGATCGGGATGCCCGCTACCTCTACTTCGGCCCTGGCCTCCTCCGCTTCGCCTTCGCCTTGGGGCTCTCCCTCCTCCGCAGGCCCTTTCAGCTCCGCACCCGATAGGTCCAGCTCCAGGAAAAGTAGGGCCACTTCTTCAAGCAATCATCGTAGCCCTCTCTGTAAAAGTCCGACGCTGCCTCTTCGACCTCCTCATCAAAGTTGGAGGAGGCCTTATATGATGTTACCGCCTCCCAGGCATGCCTTGCGCCTGCTCCCTGGCTTCTTCAAGTTGGGCCGTCGGCTGCACTACCGTGGCCCTTTTGGCCTGTACTTTCTTGTCAGCCTCCGAGAACCGGCTCTCCTCTTCTTGCAGTCGGCACGTGAGGGAAGCCACTTTTGCCTTCCTCTTCTTCAGTCTGGCCTCCCGATCGGCCAGTCGGCCCTCTGCCTCCTTCAGGGCCTTCTTCGATGACTCGGCCTCTGCTTGGGCGGCCGACGACCTCTCCTCCACGAATTTCAGGGATGCCTCAAGGGCAGCTTGAGTTGCCTCCATGGCGGCCCGAGTGGCCTCTAACTCCTGCACCTTTCTGGCGGAGGTCTTCGCTACATGGAGTACCCGGCCGATACCGTCGTCCATCAGTGAAATGTCGTGAAGGAGCTGCAGATACGAGACTAAGTTAGGGCGAAAAAAAGGAGAAAAAGAGGCAAGAGATCAAGTAAGGTGCCTTACCCTCATGAGATTGCGGTAGGACTCTACTGCCACATCGCTCAGGTTTCTCTAGATTGACCGCTCCCAGTCGAAGTCGGTCAACGCCCCCCTGAGCAGGCTCCGTGCTCTCTGGGGATGGTCCAGAGCGTTCCAGTGTTGGAACTCCTCCTAGCGGACTTCATCATCCGATTCCTCTTCGGCCCCCTCCTCGTCGGCCTCTACTGCGGCTGTTCCCTTTTCCTTGCCCTCCGAGGGCCCTGCTGTGTCCGGGACGATGGGCGCAGAGGCTGGCGCGTCCGGTGCACCGGGTAGGTCCGACCGCTCCTGCTCCTTGGGGCGGCCAACTCCCCGCGGTAGATGGAGCCCTAGATGCCTTCCTGGCCAACACCTTAGTAAGAGGGGTGTCGTCCTCGTCGGACTCCACCTCCACAATGGGTGCGGCGGCTTCTCCTCCCGCTTCTTCTTCTGCCTTTCGGCCGTCGATGTTGGAGCCGACCCTGGGCGGGCCTTTTTCGCACTGCCCGCTGAACGACCTTGGTCTTATCTATTTTCCTCATCCCTCCTCCTGTTGCAAAGATGTTCAGGGTTAGTCAAAGAAAGAAAAGTGACGAAGACAGAGGGGGCGAACCATGAGAAAGGAGTTCAGCCCTTGCCTAAAAATCTCTGGGAGCTGATCCCTACCCGGTGAAGGCGGTCTTCGCCCAACAGTTCAAATGCCGCGGTCAGACCAGCTCCGCTGAGTTCATTGAAACTGGCTTGGTCGGCCATCAGGATTGACCTCCCCTCTCGGAGCCTCACCCATGGCTCCCTCCACAAGGGCTCGAACCCCACAGCTGGAGACTGCTCACGAGAAAGAACCGGGCCTTCCACCCGTGGACGGCCGATGGAAGATACTTTAGGATTTTTCGACCGGGATGGGGACTGAACATCCACCATTTCCTTTCAAGAGAAAGAAATTGCCGAAGAGGGGTAACCTAGGTTCGAGTCTAGGCTCTGTGACACAATACAATGAAGCAGCATATGATCCGGATGCTGTTCGGAGTTAATTGTGCCGGGGTTATCCTATAGTGCCGGAAGACCTCTACAAAGAAGGGATGCAACGGGAACCTCAAGCCGGCCTTGAGGTGGGATTCGTACATCGGCAAGGTCCCCGGCCCTAATGGACTGTTCGCTCTCCCCTCTCGGCCCGGCAACGTGAGGTGCAGATTGGTGGGGATTCCGTACACTACCCTAAGATTTTTGACCCGCTCTCGGTCGGGACGATGGAATCTCACTTGGCCCTAGCTGCCTAGGTCTATGGACTGGGCCCCTACTAGTGGTCGCCATTAATATTGAAGAGGGAGGAAGACTTAGGAGCTAACCTGAAGATGAACTTCTAAGAACTGGGTCTCGCGGAGGAAGAAGGAGTTCTCTCTCATAGAGCACAGACACAGCCAGAAAACCTTCCCAAAGCACGTCGCCCCTCCTTTTATAGATCTCTGGGGGGGGGCACCGCCTCTCTTCGTGGGCGTTTCAACCGCCTTACCAGGAGGCGCATCCGTCCACATCCCCGAGACCGAAGCGACAGGCCGATCCTTAGGGCAGACGGTGATCCGCGCAAGTGCCGAATCAACGGTAAAGGGGTCGCACGAGAGCTGGAGCCGACCGCCCGGATGCTGCCACGTGGTGCGGCGCGTTCCCTCGTTCTCGCCAGTGCCTTTGCCAGCCTGACTCTCCATCATGATGCCTTTTTCGCCATTGACTGCGACCCATGTGCCCCCAATGAGAAGCCGACACCTGTCCAAGAGGCCGATCGTGGGAGATTCGAAGCAACCCGTCGCGATGCTTCCGGATCAAGCCTGAACGGGCGCAGTTCGTACTAGATACTATGCTCCTGCACTTCGAGGTCACGTGCCTCCTCGAAGCCTAGCAGCAGGGGGCAACTGTTATATCCCTCCGGCTGGCCCGGGTCGGACCAGACGAGGTGTTCGGCAGGTTGAAGCGGGCTGAAGCTCCCACCAATCGACTCTTCCAGAGGCTCTGACGTGTTCCCCACCGAAGGTTCAACGAGCCGATTGGCCATTAGGCTTATTGTTCTAAGGGTCGGTCCATTTGAAGATCGGCTGACCCAGGGTAGCCGACCTACCAGAGGCCGACCTACCAGAAGCCGACCACCTGGGACCGGCTGATCTATTCCTGCCGAGCTCGTCAGACCTATCCGCACCCGGGAAACCGCCCGAAGGTTCCGGAAGATTCCCTCCAGCTGGTACCAGAATTCTATTGCAACGGACTCCGCAACGTGGCCACGACTTTATGCCACCTGGCCATCACTTCGATCTTTCCAGAGATAAATCAGGGACTTCGTCTCTGTCCTCTAACGAATTTTGGCAGTATCTCACGCCCATAAAAGGTGTCCAGGGACCTCCATAGGGGTAAGATGCTCTTTCTTCTCCATTCTTCCCTCTTCTCTGGTTCTTTCCACTCTGTTGCTCCAAACCCCTACTAACTTAAGCATCGTAGTGTCCCCAGCCAGAGCATCTCCGGTGCCCAGGGGACCTTTTGCAGGTTGGCCGGTTAAGGAGCTCTCCAGCATAGCAAGGAAAGCCCGGCCCAGGGGTAAGCGCAGCAACAATAACCAAAGTATTGAAGAACTTTAAGGGAACTAGATCTACATTCAAAACTTAAACAACATTTGAGTGCCCAGCTTGTATGATCCTTTAAGATTTACCGTCTGTCATGGAGCACGGTTAGAGAAATGACGTGGACGCTTTTTATGAAGGATTAAGAGTTATATATATTATCTTCAATAATAGTGCTAGAATACATAAGCAATATCCTTCTTAATTTGTAGCCACATTAATTTCCAAATAACACAACAATTTTTTATGCCTCCAACCAGTAACGTGGCATTTTCAAAAATAGTACAAACCAACATGGCATGCTTCGAAAAATGACTTTCACCACCAAAAGGTCCGAGATTCATAATTTCTTAATCAGATAGAGTGAAGACAAACATAAGGTACAAAGCTAAGAGGTCATACCTCAAGTTTTCTAAGCTTTCCAGCTAACTAAACCATTCTTGCCCACTACTTTAAAAATAAAAAATAAAAATAAAAAGCATTCTTCCTCACCATTTGTTTCTTTGCTCAGAAGAGATAATAGGTTGACTGGTACACACTTGACAAGATTTCAACACCACTTGCACACTCCTTTTTCAACTCATTATATTATATTTTTGAGGGAATTCTCAATTTGCCAAAAGCAAGCACAAACAAGTTACAAAAGAAAGGAGTTATTTAGAGACAATTTGTTATCGACTTCACGTGATGACATTGATATGAGATTCTTATTTAATTCTTCGACCAGCATATGACCTGAAATTTTGCCAACACAAGCTTGCATCAGGGGCCTGGATGAATGCTGCGCTTTCTAGTATACCATGCCATGATAGGACCAAGGAACTTACATGTCAAGTACATCATTCAAATTTCATTTCTTTCAAAATTGTCATTTTATGCCTAAGGTCATTTCTCAGAATGACAATGTTACATCAGAATTTTCAGTGCCCAAAAATCTAAATTCTGCATTTTCGGATTAAATTACATACAACAAACTATATACATTATAACTTCTCCCCTCCTGCATCCTCATATCTCTCTTAAGCTACAGGTTAACCACTCCCCCATAATAACATCAAAAATGGAAGATATACATGCCTCTTAGCATTACTGGGACTAGGCATAAAATCCACTTCATCCAGAGACAGGATAGAATATACAACTCTTCAGCTTTTTGCACAAAATGTCATCCCTGTTTTCATGCCTCAGCATTGAAGAAATGCATGCCATGCTTGAAAAAGCCATTTGTTAAAAGTAATTTTTCATCATCATTTTGTGCTCCAATTGCCCCACCATTTCTTGCGTGTTCTCTCTTCAGAATTACCAAGCTTATGAAGTGCAACTTTTGTCTCTCTTAAACGAACCTTATAATCCTTCTTCCAAGTCACAAACCTGGCCTTCAATTTGTGAAGCTCTTCATCAGGGTTTATGCTGGAGCCTGACTGCCCCGACTTCACCTCAAGAAGGAACCCCACATCATCCTCAAAGACCTGTCTCTGCTGCTCAAACTCCTTTACAAGGTGGCTAACTGCACACTGAGTGCTATTAGAATGTCTTACAAATCCAGCATCAGAAGCATCAAGGTGGCTAACTGCACTCCAGGTGCCATTCGAATTTCTTACAAGCCCAGCATCAGAAGCATGGGATGGTTTAGCTGGAGTGCCTTCAGGTGTGCGAGTCCCAGCAGACATGGCATCTTCAGAGTCATAAGAGTACCGAAGTGGTGATATGTCAAGCCTTCCCTGTTGACTTGTCATATCATCAGCAGCAAGGCTCTTCTTGGCTGCAGCTAGACTCACCTGAAAATAAAGTGCATGATCATTTGGTATTCATCCATGATTGATTGCCTGATTGAGCATGGTTTTATGAAAAAAAAATGGGTTTCAAACATGTTAAGATAAATATGAATAGCACCATATGTTCACAGTTGACAGTTTGTTATGCATTCATTCATCTAGTGGAGCAGTTTTTTAGATTAGAAATTGTCAGCAGATTAGAAAGGGCAGCTGTCATAGAGCACTGTATTAATTCACAAATACATTTTACTCATATAGACTATAATAGACAAAGATAACCATGTTTAAAATAGTGGCTGCTATAATGGCTGCAATTTTGGAGGCCCTCGATCACATTATATAATAAGAGGTACTTAAAACAAGTCATTTTTACCTGCTATCCACTTTCAACTACATTATAAAATAAGGGCCAGCATATTACATTTTCAGTGTTTGACTTGTTTAAATAATTATTCAAATAATATCATTCTGCCTAAATTCCAGCTCCAAAAACAATATTTAACTCTGAACAGTGGCATTCTAAAATTTGGCTGTTATTACTTCATTATTCCCATTTAAAAGCTAATAATGACTGTAACAACAACCATTATTTTATTCCCAAACAAAATCTTTCAGAGGCTTAACTGGGATATCATGGCCATTACCACCAGTACAACAGTAAATAATGCACTCAATGAGATCTATTAACAAGGGATACCACCATGACTGAAAGCTTGATGAGAATTTCACAGATTGGAAAATTCACCTGCAAAGAAGTCAGCTGTTTCTGCCATGTCTCTTCCATAGACTTCATTTTTGCCTCATAGTCTGACCATTTCATCTCATAATGTTTAAGTTGCTGTTTTAAGATGGCATTTTCTTCTTCCTTCTCTCTCCAAGCTGCCTCTGCCTTCAGCATCCGCCTCTGTAATTCAGCCAAAACTGAAGGGTGCACCTGAGAGTGTTCCTTGTTGGTACCCTAACATTCAGAGCTTTTTTAGTTTCAACAATAGAAGAAAAGGAAATTAAAACCTTCCAACAGGCAACACAAATGAACAAGTAAAATGTATATTCTCGCTGCCAGCAAAAGTGCAATCCTTGAGGATCAAAACAGGATATTATGAATTTATTAGCAGATAGATAATCCATGGATGAAGAACAGAAACTGCAGCTATACAAAGAAAAGTAACCTTACAATCTAACATTTGAGGACTTGCATTTGCCTAGTCTATGATACAATGTAATCAAGAGAACACATAAGAATTCCAACACAATTTCCATTTTAAACTAACTAATCCAAAAGATTTTTAACAACCATCACAGAACTTATGCACTCCTCTTCTTTTATCCATACTCATCCACAAATTCTTAACTCCCATGCCTTTCGTTGAGCTTTCCCTCTTAAAAGGCCATTACCCAGTTATGGTCTCAGCAATCCAGGGTCCTGGGAGGGGTAGACTGGGGACAGACCTAATATTTGGATTTTTTTTTTATACAAAGTAGCTGCCCCAGGGCCCAAACCCACTCCACCGTGCTCAGCAGCCTAAGCCTTTTAACATCACACAAAGCAATGGCCCCATTGAGCTTTCCCCTCTTGCCAACCAGAAATTAGCTCAGAATGGTACAATGGAGATACCACAAGAAAGTGTTTGCACACATTTTTTTAAATACAATATAAACCTATCTTTTTTAAAAATGAAAGATTAAAAAGGATATAAACAATAGTAATAGGCTTTTATGCAAGGTTTTAAATCTCGTGGAATAGGAATATCTCAATTTTTTCATGAAACGAGATGCACCGGTGTCCTGCCCTGTCCCAACATTCAAGATAGGGGACGTTCCAAGGCATCCCAATTGGGATGCTGGGATGCTAGCGGGATGTCCTGTCTCGACACATAGGATAGTACCCTGTCCCGGCCCCATCCCGATGTCCCGTGGGATGCCCTGCCGGGACCTAAATCCTTGTTTTTACAGGCATTATTAATTACAGCATATTGAATTTAGCGACTACAGATCAAATTCTATCTCATGAGAATTTCTTATCTAATGGATTTCAAGAAGCTATCATATAATTCCATATTTCTGATACAGCATTTAGCTCTAAAATTTGCAAAAAAATCAAAAAACTATGTCTCATGAGAAGTTCTTATCTAATGGATTTCTTGAAGATATCATATAATTCCATACTTCTGATATAGTGTCTAGCCCTAAAAATAGCTAAAGAAAAAAGTAGAAGGATAGCATCATCTTCAACTCTTAAAATAAACCAGAATAAATTACCTTCATTTCTGGAAGATCCTTGTCTGGATCACTGTTAGCTTTCACATGGTCGAGCTTTGACATCTCCCTATTTTTAATAACAACAAAATGGTTCCTTGCCAACCACCCACGAATAACTGCAGAAGAAAGAAAATGAGAATGAGGAACACTCATTGCAATCATAAAGAACCCATAATATCTCCTTACAAGCTGCAGCTATACTACCAGACTGCAGAAGTATAACATCCTTCTGCTGGTCATCAAACATTGCCCTTGCAATCCGATGCTTCACATGCTTTTGTATGAGAACAGCTGCCCTCCATTTCTTTATTAAAACTTCAAATTCACACCTTGACTTTTCACCTCGGACAACTACACAGCACAGATTTCCAATAACAGCATGAAACACCATAGATGCAATCAAATAATATTCTTTAGGAAAAAGAGAACAAAGCATTTTACCAATAATAAAAAAAATAAGAGAAATGGAAACAATGAGCAGGTCACTGATATAGCCATAAATGTCCATGGCTCAAAAAAGTTGTTGGGAAAAACATGCAGTAAAGATAAAAAATCAAAGAGAGCCCATCAAACAATTGTGAGGATGTTAGGTTATCTAGAGCATATCAGAGATTATATTGTGCAAGCATTACATGATTGTAGGGTAGTTACTCCTTTCTAAAAGAAAAAGAGAACAAAGCATTTTGCAAATGATAAGAAAAATAAGAGCAAACGGAAACAATGAGCAGGTCGCCAATATAGCCATAAATGTCCATGGCTCAAAAAAGTTCTTGGGAAAAACATGCGGTAAAGATAAAAAACTAAAGAGAGCCCATCAAACAATTGTGAGGATGTTAGGTTCTCTAGAGCATATCAGAGAGATTATATTGTGCAAGCATTACATGATTGTAGTGTAGTTACTCCTTTCTTGAGTGCCTGGTAATAACAACGGGCTTGACAACCACGGAAGTTTTTCTGAACCCAAAGAATCCCTTGCAGAGTGCGGTTTCTAGCATCTTCCAATGCAGCAACCTACAAAACATAAATGCCCTAATATATAAGGGTATCCATAGAAAGAAACTTTGGATGTATATAGATCTTCTATATCCTTTTTAGGAAGTACAACCACCATAGCAAAGAAAGATTCATTTATTCAATCACAAAAAGAAGTAAAAAAATTCTAGGGCTATTTTTATTGTTAAGATGATAGAGTATCTAGATAAAATAATATCATGCACATGGTTTTGATAGATTTGGAGCATGATTATCACACAAATAGATTCAACAAGTGTTAAGAAAGAAAACCAAACTATCAGGTATGCTGAAATCATCGACGATAGGAAGTCAAGCATTACAAGTTCTACAGCATGAGTAAGGTTTGAGATGTAAAAGATTGCTCTAAGGTCAGACTGGGTCCCATTTTTTAATAGACTTTCCATGAATAAATTGAATCGATGATTAAGATATATTCTGGTATATGTCTTTTGGTCAAATAGTGATATTTCATGAGAGAAAGGAACGCAGTTTCAGTAGGTATACACATGGATGAGGTCCAAAACACAGTCAATGGCCCAAGGATACCCTGATACGATCATTCTTGCCATCTTGGATCTGATAATCAGGAAAGATGAAATATTGATAAAGACAACCCAACTACTGTTAAAGTGAGGAAGCTAAAGTGGAGAGGTACTGCTAGAGTATCTGCAATCACCACATGTTTTTGAAAGGAAATAACGAAGCCAGCTATCTTGCTTTAATAAGAAATCCTTAACAAAAAGTTTTGTCAACACTGGATGCAGGTCATTTTAAAAATGAATGGTGATGATTTCAGAAAGGCAGCCCATGCTAGTTGACAGATGCATGTTGGTTATGTCTATTGTTGTTATGGTAACATAAGGAAGAATCAACTGGATTTTTTATCTGAGAAATTGCAAAGGTTCACATTTTTGGGGAGGAAAAAAACTTCAAGATTTATAATGATAGCAGGCCATGCAAACTTAGTATCAGATGTGATAGTAAAAGTATTAGATATTAAGATACAAAATTCAACAAAGAAATTCGCAGTTGCAGCATATAAAATATATCCTACATTAGAAAATTCAGTAATATCTTAAATACAAGTAACCATAGGTTAAACTATAAACTATCTGAGTTTATGATGAAATTCCTTTAGCTGCAGAGGGCTATCTTGTTCAAGATAACCTTAGAAAAATCCCAACTCCATAGGAAGACATCTATTAATCAATAAGCTATAAACTTCATAACCAGAAATATGTGAACGAGCTTAAAAGGGAATATATGTGGCAGAAGGATATGAGAACATAATCACCTGCCCTGTGCGGAAAAATAACTTTGTGTAACCAACTTGATACATTTCAGGTGGGACATTGAACTGTTGGAGAATGCCAACTGAAACACTGAGTGGATCCTGGGATGCTGGATTCTGCAACAGAAGAAAGCCATACCTAGAAGAGAAATGCAAGGCATGTCAAGAACCGACACTGATATTAAGATGTTGTTTCTTTGAAAGCTTGGGAAGAAATGAAGGGTTACCTTTCAGCAAATTGCTGGTGTCTTATTCTAGTTGGATAGCCTGACCTTGATATCCGGACAACTTCCAGTACTCCACAGCATCTAAGCTGTTCTAAGACAAGATCATGTTGATACATGCCAGGAAGTTGTTTACTGTTTGGCTGAATGCATCGAATAAAGTGAGGTGTAGTATTCTCTAACTGCTGCATCAGCTTGAATAATTGACCCTAAAAACATATCAACAATACATAAAATTACATAGAATGCAGTGAACTCAGGACAAGAATTCCCTCATCACATCAACAATCTTTAGCTTCATGTGCCATTTTCTTTTTGGTATATTGGAAATGTAACCAATCAATGAAGCGAGGAAAGTAATGAGAGAACAGCAAAATTGATGTCTCCACATTATTGATGAATAAAATTTAATTCTTGGGCAGATACTTTCAGATGAGAATTATGGAGAATTGAGTAATTTGTAAAAATTTCGATGTAAACATTTTTGCATACTTCAAGACTCAAGCAATAACTGAGAGTATTCCCACCATCGCTTAAGTTTTTATCCATATCAAACATTCACCAAATTAAACCATCGAGTGACTAAGTTGCCAGAGAGAATCATTTTGGTAGATATTTAAAAGTAGCAAAAAAAAAAAAAGGCTACCGTGACCACCATCATACTAAAAAGAACCATGAACATCCTAAGCTTTCATCAAGTAACTTCTTAGCAACTTAAGACTCCAATCACAAGTACTCATCCATATACGAATCCTACTACAAAATTCCTAGCATGCATTAAGACCATCTTTTCTTCCCTCTCTTCTTCAAGGTATTCTTGTACATGTAACAATCCAACTCTCTTGTACTTTCAACTGCACCAACAGGCCACTCTGGTAAGCTCCCAACAGATTTATTTTTGGCAAAGAAATAATATTCAATCAGAATAGGTTTTGCCCACAGGAGTAGAAGGGAAAGCCCTCAAATTAGAAGACCAATATAAAAAAAGGCAGGATACTTGGTTTCACTAGATGAAAGCTGAGAGCTTAATTTCTTTGTCAGAATATAGCCCCTACAGTTTTGCACAATAGAAAATGATACATCGCACAGAACGCTAAATTGAAACATAGTCCCATCTGTAGGAAAATAAGGACAAAACAATCTCACAGGTAGAACCAAACAGGACAGTAGGAGAAAAGGTAGGCAATGAAAAGAAAGAAACACCATGATCTAAACAAGTCTTGATGCTCAAGTCCATAAAACCTCGCTCAAAACAAGAGGACGGTACAGAAAATTAAAGTGAGAACCATACAGTTGATGCATGGCAGGCAATCTTGAGAACTTTGGGAAAAGATGTAACAAGGTTAGTACAAGTGCTACTGATCATAGAAACAATATAACCATGCATGGAAAATGGAGGAAGCACTAGAGAAACAATTGTCGATAATCTCGCATCAAAACAATTTTAATGGGTAGAGCATTTGCCCTGCCAAGCAGAATGGAAGTAACTGGAACTTAAGACACACTAAATTACATAGGAATTTCAAGGAGATGAACTTAGACTTGACAAGCTATCCGGAAGTAGGAGATTGAAAGAATGATGGCTGAGTTGCAGTCACAAGGTAAGAGCAAATTCTCCAATCAATCATATGCCAATCAGAGTCCAATGACGAGCTACTGACCATAAAACACTCAAAAACATACAAGATGTTTTTGGAGGAGAAAAACAAGGCTGCACACATGAGCCATGAAGATGCACACTCAATACATGATAACAGCTAGACCACGTGAGTCATGCTTGTCAGCAAGCTAAATGTCCATATCTGGGAGGTAGCCTTATCCAATGTGTATGACCTAGTGGTTATAAATACAAACAACAAGTGAATGAAGGAGACAACATGTTATGACCGTGTCATACACAAAAGAGGGGCAACAAGGCAAAACAACAAAGTAATGAACATTTTCTAGGCCACATGAAACAGAGAAAACTCCAATAAACTTAAAGTTGAGATCAAAAGAGAATAGAAAGATGAGAAAAACATCCAAAATTGCTAAAGATATCTTGATTGAAAAACAAAATAGACATGAAAGGGAGGAAGTGGATGGCATCAAAACATCAACTAAACATAACCGTAATCACCAGAGAGTAAAAAAAAATCAAGTATGCAAAGTTGTCAAAAAAATCCAGCACTAATGTGGAAGAAACGCTAAGAAGATGTTAAAAGGCAAAAGGAGGTAAGTTGGGTGAACTGAGACCAAACAAACATAAACTGTCAGGTTCAGACAGGCAGCAGAAGTCGAAGTAAGAGGAAGATGAACCTCACAAAGACAGAACTAAAGCAGAACTCAAATTTAAGTTCCCTAAGAAATTTGAAACAAAAGTCTTCAAGCTTGGTCAAAATTCGATCATGTTTCTAGTGACAGGCATGGCAATCGAGCTGGAAATCCAATGAACATTCACCAAAATAAGATTGACAAGATAATCAAATCAAGTATTGAGTATTGGCAAGGTGAGTTAGCACCCTCCATTTGGTCTTTGAAGTTTATGGAACAAAGAAAAATCATTTGACACAATACCATTTAAATCATGGAACAAGTGAATGAATGATGCAATAATGCAAAATGAAGTAACACCCGATCTATGTGCTTTAAATAGGTTATATGCCTCTTCTCAAAAAAAAAAGAAGAAGAAGAAAAGAAAGAAAGACTATATGCCATAATCAATGGATTTAAATGCTGATCAGCAAGGCACAGCATGACATGTATTGTGCCAGTGCCTTATCTGCATAGGGGCACTGGCATGGTACCAGTAACCTGCAAGTGCTCAGGAAGCTGCAATGCCAGCACCAAGTTGGGCCACCACCAGCATGCAATACTTCAATCTTCTATAAAACACAAAACTCACAATTCACAAATGAATCTACAAGGTAAGTCTGTTCCGAATGTAGTTGTATGTAACCCATACATAATATAACCATAAAATTGCAAAAAAGATCACTAAGAATATTAAATTGTCAGATGACAAAAAACCTTTTGTATGTTTAAACAAGATGATACCTTAAATTTTGTCCCAACACTTTGCTTTTTTGAATCAACCTGGCATGGTTGTCTCAAAGGATTTGATTCCTTCTGAGATTGACTAAGTACATCAGAGGCAAATAGCTGAGGAAGTTGACAGGAGCATGACAAAAGCAGCTGGATAGTATCCAAATGTAATTGATCTCTATTTTTCTCCAAGAAGCCACTTGCGTCATACATAACCTGATATTTCTAAATTGTTAGTCATATTGAAAAGTTGATTCATGTATGCAATATAAAAGGTATTAACATGGAAGGTGGATCTGTAAATAAAGTGGATAGCACCATATCTGACATCTTTCAAAACAAGAGTTATAGAAGAATGTCAGGTTACAGAGGAAGTTTCAACCATATATAAAAAAAAAAAAATCAATTGAATCCACCACATTCAAATGTTTATTGCTTTTCATCAGTTGTTTAATTAAAGTGATTATTTAATGATCGCCTTTAATGCTTCAGGCAAGCACCCCATGTCCTAATTTCTTTCACTGCTAACTAACCACGTCCATGAGAAATTTCTCTGATAACACTGTCAAAGAAATGCAAGCAGAACCAATACAGTTAAGCTAGGGTTTTGGAGGTCATGGAACAACCATTCTCGGTCAAAACTTTTGTACTGAGAATTTAAGTTAATAATAATGCACTGAAATGTGATCTTCTGTATCTTTGAAAAGTGAACAATACTATTCAAAAATGAACATGGTGAAAAGCATGCCTTCTATGAAGTATCATATTCTAGGGAAAATTATACTAATAATTCCAAATAATGATAGTGTATGGAGTATGTTCTCAACAGACTTAAAATGTTCCATTAGCTAATAGCAAGATGTTTAGAAATAAACAACACAAAATTACTGACCTCTCCAGCATAATGACAAATTCTGAAAGCGCCACCCCTATCCCCCTTAAAGCAGGGGCAACCAGTCAAGTGTTGCTTGAGCTTGTTAGCAAAGGTCAGATCAGTTGATTTAGGGAAAGTTGACTCTTCATCCAACAAAGACAATAGACCAAGGGGTTTCTGCCATATATTGGAAAGAAAGGTTCTTATTGTCAGGTAACACATAATATGTCCATGATACAAAACTATAGAAGTGCAAATCAACATATCGGGGACAAACATACAAATGCAAAAGAATCTTATTACCTATGTTGTGCTTTAAAATAGCTATAATAATAGAAGAACTTTTTTTAGCACTATTCATGAATATATATTTAATAAGTTTCTGTATACAATCCAGAAACACCATCGTGCTAGCAATGGGTCATCGAAATACAAATCTGAGACTGCAAAGACCAAGAGTTGCATGTAAGTAAATATTTAAAAAAGATACACTTGAATCATACAAACTTATGGGTTGCATCATTAATTAAATTCAGGTTATAAATCAATGTACTAACATAAAACAAGAAACAAAAGATTATGTCAGGCTAATAAAACAGGAACTACAGTATCATGTCAGGCAATAGGTTGGCATCAATAGCCATGCTAACTACAAAAGTCAGGAACTGGCCTTGAAATAAATTTCTTGTCTAAGTGAAAGCACATAAAAAATAAACCTAATGAGACCTCAAAAAGGGGGCCTCCAGCAGTAAGAACCCACCAACCACTACATCCCACAGTCACCACCTTGTTGGACCAACCTTAGCGCTTAGAGCAAACAAAGCTCTATGGGTTTCTCAATCATGGCCTTATTAGCATTTCTCTTCCACAAAAAAGAAAGCTGGTACAACTTTCTGGAGAAAACATTCATGCTTTTAAAATTTAAGCCCTAGAAAACATGAGATCTCCCATGATTGCACAATTTGAGAAAGAAAGGAAAAACATAAGCAATTACTCTTCTATTATTTCACATTCAATCGCTATTTACAACACCTACCTTCTCAAATAGATTTAGACAGTCAGTGTTATCGACAAAATCAATATTGGTCCAGTCAATTCCATCTTTTATATACTCCTGCAAACAAAAAGGATATGAAAAACATGAATTACAGGGTGGACATTGTAATGCCGGAGTTCTACAAGAAATCATTCACCAGGGACAGGCAAAAAACTGCATGTGAAGCTAAAAGTTAAAAAAGAAAAGACCACAAAACCAGACCACATCATCTAATGCCTGAGGACAGTCCAAGGAAATAATTACTAGCATTACAGTTGAGGGGAGCAAAAGAAAACCAACACCATTGTAATGTTCTGCAGATAAGTGTCAGCGTGGTTTGAAATACTTGTTTTTCGAACCTGTACCAGAACTATGCTATTACAATGTTGGTATGGGTTTAACCAGTTCATGGTCTCGACACTTGGTATGCCCCCCATACTGAGTATTGATTAGCTACCAATACAATGTAGTAAGCCCAGTACAGGGCGGTACAGTATACCCAGTAGGGGCAATAAGGACCAGTATAGTGAACCATGATTGCTAGACCAAATGCAGACAGAACACCTAATATTGACCAGAACGATCATATAAACAGGTGGTAGCGATACCAGATGTCAGAAAGATCATATGAGAGCAATCGAGTAAAATGCTGACATTGCTAAGGTTATGAAAACAGATGAGAAGTATAAAAACGAAAAACAGTATTAACTGCAACAATATATTACACATGTTTAGCAGGCACTAAAGTTTATTGTAAATGTTTGCATCATGATCAGCAACATGTGTTCAAGGATTAAAACTGTCAAATGGTACAGTCCTAGCATATCAAAAGTTTTGATAATCACAACGTAAGAACTTAAAATACACAACTTTGCTAAGTTGAGAATACTTTTGTAAGGGAAAAAGGCAGAGTTCTCTATGGTGACTGGCGATCAAAGATCAGACAGTTTTGCAATCCAGGTTAAATCTTATTATAAATTCTGATATTAAAAAAAATAATTTTAAACACCATAAACAAATGTAATACTAATAGAATATGCTCTTATTGAGAACTAGAGAATAGAAGGATGTTGTAATTAAAGTCAGTTCCTCACATGTGGACCTGAAGGATTCTCAATTTTAAAATCCACCCTTTTTTCAATATAACTGAACGTAATTGTTTATTTTCTATCTTTCTGTATTCATGTTGTCTAAATTCAGGTGAGCAATATTTTTACATACTGGAAAACTGAAGGGCAAGCCTGACCATAATGGTTTGCAACATCTGAAATAAATTGGACCCAATTAGGCAATTACACAAAAAAAAAAGGCTCTATTGAGGTGAGAATGTCAAAAAGGGTTTTCCATGGAACAAGGACAAAACACTAACATGGGTATTTAAGGAAACTTTTGTTGCATATATAGAGAATAAAGTGATCATATAACCAAAAACAATAGCATGGCCATCTGCAATTAAAAGCGAAGCCCAAAACTAAGGGCCCAATACAAGTTGAAGAACAGAAAAGGAGAGAGAAGGGCCAAAGAAATCATGATGAAACTTATGGGGAAGGATATATAAAAGACTCTATAGCATAGGTACCGTTACAGAAATATATTAATGATATAAAAAAACTTACCCATACAAAAATAAAAGGCATGCTGCTTATAATTATGGATACCACAAACAAAAAAAAAAATCTCGAATTAGTATAAGTTTCTCCTTTGGAAGTTTCTTTCATGGTAAACAATTATTTCTAGCATGCCTTGTGAATTAAGTAGTGTAATGTTCTAAAATCTTAAGTAGTGTAATGTTCTAAAATCAACATTGTCTAGTTGTGTTTCCCAGTTTCCTCTCTTCTTTCTTCTTTCATTCTTCTTTTTTTTCATCTACAACATTATCTTGACTCTTTCCACAATCACTTACCAAACACTAAATTTTCCTTATTAAAATATTAAAAGAAAAACAACTCTCAAACATTATAACTAGAGCTACTAGCAAGTTCCACCCAAGTCATTGGTTTCCAACAAGGCTTAAAATAATGGGAATTAATGTTCTAAATCAAGTGAGACTGACCTTGCCATTAACAATTCAAAGATATAAAGCAATGTGATGGAGGATTTTTTAATCAATCCTGAACTCTGTCATGATCTAGAGAAGAATCTTACAGAAATCTTAATTAACATTATGTCAATCAAGATAAGTAAAATAATATACAATTCTATTTAAGTCCTTGAGAAGCTGCCTTCAATTCGCATTTAGAACCATTTGGCACCATGCATGCCAAGCAATCTTAGCAATAAACCAAATGTAAATTCCCACCTCCTGATGAAGTTTCAACAAATGTCGATTGAAGTGCTGCTGTAGTCTCTCATTAGCATAGTTTATGCAAAATTGTTCAAAACCGTTCTTCTGCAATAATATGAAGTGTTAGTCCAACAAGAAAGATTAAGCAAATCAAATATCTATTCAATATGGCATTTCCAAGCTTTCAGCACATGATCCATACATGAAAGGATTCAAACCCATAAATATCTAAAATACTTATGGATCTCCCAGTACGGCATTTTTTCATTTGGAATGACTTGTTAATTTGTTCTACAAGCCAGTTGAACAAGCTCGCATATATTGATTTTGCCAATGCATCCCTGGTGTCAATGGCCTATGAGGAAAAGAAAAATAAAATATAAGATTCGTCAAATATGTGTTGTTTGCACAGGAAAATAAGGTAACTGAGACACAAGGACATTGTCACACCTGTGGTAATGTAAGCTTTTGAACAATATTATCATTTCCAGCTCGGATTTTACGAGTTGATAAAGCTAGCATCAAATGAGGAACACTGCAGCCCAACAAATTTGCTGCATTGGTTACCCCTGTACAGAATAAATAGCCAAGCAAACACTTAGGCGAGAATTTATGCTAGCACTACAACATAATAAAAACAAAAGTCAAAAACCTACAAACATTAAGCAAAAAAGAGATAAGTACCTTCACTCAAAACAACTTCCACATGGTTTTCATTATCAATTACTGAGAAGTCAATGTTACCCAGCCATAATATGGCTGCAAGCATAGCAAATGCATTCTCCTGATCTTCCTTAGGGATTTGAACAGTATCCAAGGCTTGCTGAACATATGAAAAAAAAAGGATAAAAAAATAAGCAAGTCAGTGTCATGAATAAAAAAAAGTTTAATATAGTAAAAGATCTTCAGAAAGCTAATAGGTCCACAACAGCCAGAATGATCTAAAAATTACCATCAATACTTGAAATCTTTGAGCATCATCAACATCATCAATTCTCAAGCAACCACTATGCTTTAAATATTCGTATTCACTGGCTGCTTTTAGCTTCAAGTGTTCTGTAATGCTTCAACATGCAAGGACTTCATTATCCTTGAAGGAGCAATCAATTAAGTATAGGTGTATGAATATGTGTGTGTGTGCACTGCATGCGTGAACATGCATATATGTGCATGAATTGGTGCACAAAGTGTAGCTGTATTATACATGGATATTTAACTAGAAAGAAATATTTAGGAGTCTCAAAATGTTACAAGGTTAAAAGAAGTTAAATTAATGAGATAAGTAGAATACTGCCACAACATAAACCATGGAAAACAGTGGCTATAAATGTCACAATAGAGTCATCTTTTGAACCAGATGTAATACAGAAATTATGAGTTATTATTTTTGAGGAATATGTGTTTTATATGAAGAACAGTATGACCATAATCTGTCAGTAAAACATAAACCTGACACAATATCTAGACTCTGCTATTCGCTATTCGATTGAAAGACCTCTTGGGTGGAAAATTTGGATGCACCTCATTTCATGAATTTTTACATCAAAAGTAACCACAATTTGCAGAACTGTTACATATTTTTAAGTGTTTTAGAAATACCAAGTGAATGAAATTGCATAGAAGAAAATGACACAAACAGTTGTGCATAGACTAAGCAAAACCTTTAACAATGAAAACAATTAATACATCAACATAACCACCTTGAAGATGGGAAGGTGCTCCTGCACAAAGTTGATAGAAAACATGGTATGATCTTTCGCTTGTTGCTCTCTGAACCACCCTTGACTGCCCAAGCAATATATAAGATTCTTAATCTTTGGAACATCACAAAGTTGATAGTCTTAAGTACTAACGGCCAGATTAATACCTTTTCAAGAAGAACTGCTCGGTGTTTGATGAACAAGACATAGTAAATGAAACTTGTTAGTTGAGTTAAATAAATATGGAAATTATCCAGTATATTTGCAAAGAAGCAATGATTTATGGAAACATGCTTACAAGTTTGGATCTTGGCACCGCAAATTTTTCCAGCAGAACTAAAATTTATTTCAATCAGCTTCCCCTGCAGATAAATCAGAGAGAAAACATTATACTGTAGATAAATCAGTGGATAGTTTGACAATTTAAGAAGTTCAACATGCGAGTGAACTCACAAATCGGCTAGAATTCTCATTTCTCGAAGTTTTTGCATTTCCAAATGATTCCAATATTGTGTTCGTCTGCAGAACCTCATGCTCTATCCCACTGCCACCCCCAAGAGCAGCAAGGTATTGCATCGCAATTTTTGCTGTTTCTGTTTTTCCAGCTCCACTTTCACCACTGATTCAAAACCACATTTTGAAATTCCATCAACGAAGTTGTCTAATGAAAATTTACATCCAAATTATGAATTGATAGAAAAGTAGACAAGTAAAAAAATGATGGCATATTATAAAAGAATTTTAAAAATAATAATAATAATACCTTATGATGATAGATTGATTGACTCCATCTGCAGGATCCACAAGAAGATATTAAAAATGATTGCAAAAAAGGTCATGTGCAGCGAATGAAATGTACATTAAAATTCATAGAACTACATTTTTTTCTACGACAATATTCTTCCACCTCTCATCATTTCATTGTAGGCAGTGTCTGCTATTGCATAGACATGTGGACTGTCTGCAAGTTTCTGCCTATAAGCAGAAACAAAATCATTTCCATACAGAGGAACCTTTTTAAAGGGGTTGAGTGCAACCAAAACAGGCCCAGCTTTAGTCTACAAAAAGGGCAACATTCAAGTAAATTAATAGATGCATGTAGCAATAGCATGGTGCAAGAGTGACAAGCAGCGAAAGCCTGCTTGAGACAACACTTACATAAACCAAATCACGAGAATATCTGTGCTGAAGATTGTGAAGAACCGAGGGCTCATTTAAGTAACTAAGCTGTATAAGATCATCCACACCATCAAGAATGTCTGGATTTGCTGGTAAGAGATTTTCTAAAGACACTCTCAGAACCTGAGCAGAAAAATTTCAAGTAACTATCTAATTGCTGCTTATCTGAATGCTTATCCAGGAACACAAACTTAAAACCTTACTTTGCCATCAGACAACAGGATATTAGAATCATCTCCATAAACTGATTGGATCTTTCCCAACTTCCACTTGGCATCTGGAAGCCAGCACCAAAACCGTAATTTCTGACACGAAAGAGAAAACATATATGCATGAACAGTTTTAGTTGAAAATAATGAAGATGAAATTTGAAGATAAAAAATTTAAAGTCACTCACATATAGTCATTAAAAGTCTCATTAAAAGTTGATCAATAGCATTTGCAATAGATATTCTCTTAGCTTTGTAGTTCAAAAGCTAACAGAACAATAATTAAAAAACCCGAGCCATTCAAAAAAAAAAATGATTATCACGAAATGCATGATCAACAGTACTAATGAATCATGGCATCAGTGCTCCTCAGGGAAAATCTAAACATGCACAGAACTTCAGAAGTTTTGATTTATTAATTGGCTTAGACTAATGAATGTTTGTGAAGTAATGCAACACAAGAAGTCTTCTTCTTTGTCAAAATGCAAATTAAAATTGAAAAATATAGAAAATTTATAATGTTTCTTATTTATATGGCCAATAACATTATGCTTTTATAAGAGTTATTGATGCACATGTCACACAATTGCACCTTATAATTTCATGTACAGTCTCTTTACTAATGCTCATATACTGCAATAGAGAATCATGGTGCAGTGTAATTGTATATATTGAGTTATCAACCCCCATCAGTCGATTCATTTTTTCATTGCTGCAGCCTATCCAACCCAACTTATCAAGTTTCTCAAAATAAATATGCAAGGATCAACTAGCAGGGCATCTTGCAAAGGATTGTATCAGGCCATGCATGACCGCATTGCTAAGATATTGGTAATGTTATCTTTGCCAGATGACTCACCACCATAAAAATATATAGCTGCCATGTGCTTGTTGTTCATGGGTCAAGTTTCTTCACTTCCTTGACACAAGATAAAGCTTTAAAAGACAAGGGATTTGGTAAACAAGATACTTCCCATAACTATCTATTATCCCCAACTCATAATGTAGGGCATGCATAGCCAATACATCTTAGAAAGTTATGCAAGGCTTCAATTTTCAGAATTTCCCTTTTTTGCTAGATCTCCTAGGTTAGATAGCATATTATGCCTTTAATGATTGTCTAGTACTTTTATGTCAGAATTGTTATGCCACAACATCAACAACTGCTAGGGTATGTGATTGCTTAGACTTGGCTGATGATGTAGATAATGACATTTAAATTTCTAAAAGTCTTTTAAATTTCCAAAAGCCTTTTAAATTTCTAAAAGTCCAGCAATCCTTTGCCAACTAGAAAGCTGTGTTATCCTCTCTCATTTACCAAAAAGCGGTCCAATTGGCTAGCATTGCCCCATTCCTGACAGGTCAGCATTCTTTGCAAAGGTATTATTTTCCAACCTCAAATTGGCTATCCGCCTCCATATCTCCACTAACACCCGAAGTTTCATTATCAAGCCTTTTCTAACCTATTAGCACTTATTTCTCATTGTTTTACCTTATCAACATTATTTCACTTCATGGTTTTCTTTGAGGTGCTATTATGTTCATTTCATTTGTTTTATATCATGGGAACCCTGTTGTACTACATATTGACTAAAAGATGCCCCATTACCTTATCATCTTTTTGTCTGTCCTTGGCATCGCTTAAGCTGTGAGAACTTTAACTCTATACTAGTTTAATTGTATGATCCCTTTAGAATTTTCTGAATCCTCTCTTTTCTTTCGGTCCAACAAAATGTTTGTGTTTAATCTCTTGATCATCACTGCTTCCAAGGTGATATCTTGCCTCGACTGTCTTATTTATATTATTGCCATGGAAACTTGCTCGCTTCATGATGCTGACAGTAGTCCCTTCCAAATATGGATATTCAACTTGTTGCTGCACTATTGGGTGATGTGATTTGTCACTACTCAGACCAACGTATTGAGCCTAAATGCGATGGCATCTTGATGGCACAAATTCAGAGCCTCTCTCCCACAGTGACAATCTGGACCTCCACAGCATCAAGCTCCACCTCAACCGCATATACATTTGATTTTTGATGACTTGTTCAGCCAACAAAAGTGGAATTAAATTAAGTTAAGGCTTTTCCTCACCTAATGACCGAGTCATCTCTGCAATAAGGCATAACTAACTTTTGGATTGCTTAACAAATATGGACTGTACTTGCTAGCCTGTTTACTGTAAATGCTTAGCTCATTTCCAACGAGTCTGTTAGCAGCAGCCAAGAAAGTAAGATAACAACCCAAGGCCCCCACCACTGTTGTTACTAAGATAACTTCCCCCAAGAAAATATCTCCTATTCAAAGCCCTTTGAGAACAAACCTCAAAAGGAGCCTTTGTAAGTTTGCCAAGCTGGCTTAGGACTACCTCAACATCGATTCTCAATATGAAACAGTATAATTAAGTTTCAAATTCCCAAGAATACCCTCTCAAAATTATTATCACAAATAATTTTAATTCTCATATACAGAATCAACTTTAAACTAGTCTTCAAGGTGGCTCGCCAATTTATTATGATTTCTCACTCAGAAGGCTGCAGAAATTGTAAAAAAAACATTTATACCTCTGCTTCCTTAAGTAAATTCATCCCTTAAAATCGAGTTTCAAATAAATTAAAAAGAACAAGAAGTGAAAGTTGTAGGACTGACAGGGTGAAACAATCTCAAACTTACATAGAGGTCATCATCATATTGGCTTCTAACCTTTATTAACTGAAAAAATGCACCAATGATTATAAGCACCCCACCAAAGCTTTGTTCGAGAAGAAGGGTAAAAAATCAAAATAATATTATAAGGCTCAAACATGATCTGATAACAACAAAAAATATGACCACCATTTCCAGCTCAGACCCCAACCTAACATTAGCCCCACATATACAATCTAAGGTCTAAACAAGAACAAGTCACTTACTTGACTGATGCTCTTTGAACGCAATTGCCGATGGATGATATATTTGCATATGTATGTGTGTGAATTGATAATTCTAGAAGTAAATGATTTAAATTAACTTCGGTTAACAAAGCATTGATATAATTGATGTATTTCTGTACTGAGTCAAATCGGGAACAATGACAGAAAGTAATATGTATCCAGATTTCACACAGAATTTGTTTAGGTTATAGAAGATTTTAAACAAAATTTAAGCATCCTTGATCTAATCATTACTTGGCAATTAGATTTCATAGATTAAAGCTGGAACATTCTGAGCTTTTCCCAATCAAGCCCTTTAATATCCAGACATCAAGCTCTTGATGAACTGTACTTCTTCAATGACTGCTATGGTTGCAAAGGCTTCAATCATTAGGATCTTATCCCAAAATTGAGTTTCTCTTTAGACATCACGTTATCACTTAGCAAGATGTAGACCAAGTAATCAATCATCAGTATTTCCATTGTAAGATTGAGGCAAAGATTTAATAGGCAGTTTAAATGCATTTTACTCATGCCATCCAATAACGATGCAATCTAAGAGGTTATATAGCTCATTATTTTGAAGAATACAAAACATGCAAATGGTAAAACTTGCACCAAAGAAAAAAAATTGATTTTAGAATACTTCAAATCAAGGAAAAGGAATTCTTTGCCTTGGTCCAAGTGAAACTATTCATTCGGAATAACTGAATTATGTAAAATGGATCTCAATCTGAAACCAAGCAAACTAATGAATCAGGTAACCATGCAGAGTAGCGTCCTAACGCATGTGCCAAAGGAAGACTACAGAATAGGTCAGGTGTGCTAGATAGAATATTTAAACATAGCACATTTTGACAATTTAGAACTAGCACATGTTACTTCTGATACCGTTTAATTCAATGATACTGAGGAAAAAGAAACTCAATATTATTATATTCAAAGCTAAAGAAATATAGTACAGTGATGTTTTAAAGCCCACAATTACCATTAGTGTAGACGATACTTTACTATAACATATTCCCACAAGGTCACCACGTTTTCATGTTCATGTTTACTAACATAGAAAACTAAGTGCAATGAACCTCTTCTTCCAACGGTAGGAAAGAATCTACTGAATACAGACGGAATAAACTAAACAGAATGAAGTTAAATCTTATAACCTTATTTAGGACATAATCAATGGTGCCAGTCCACCCTAATTTCTCTTCCATTGAAGCTGCCAAAGGCGAGGGTGCAGCAGGAGAGTCCAGACTACCAGCTTCATCTGTTCTTTCCTCGCAGCTCTCTAACCCAGGCATCTTAGCATATGGAGATTCTTCTGGCCATTCCACCTGCACTATCCTCTTGCTTCCAAAAATACTACTTTTAAACAGCACCTCCTTATCTTCCTTGAAAGACTGGTGATCTAACCTCTCTTCCTTCTTCACAGAGTCCTCCAACAAGATATTGGGTGCACCATTTTCCAGCTTAAACTTGACGGGCAGTGACCTTCTCGATGAGGGCAGCCGGCCTCTCGACGTGGGACGAACAGGCAAAGGCGGTGGTGCATCCTGCGACCGTTCATCTCTCTGCTGGAGGATGTCAAGCATTACCTCCAGCGAGCTCCGAGCCACCATGGCAGCTGACATCGTGACTCTAAAACCCCTAATTCACAACACCAACAGGAAAACCCTAAATTCCTCGGTCAACATCATCAAAACCAAATCTTTCCTCAAATCCCTCCAATCTCCAACTCAAAAATGCAAATTTCCTGCAGTTCCAAAGGAAAAGATATAATCTTTTCAATCATAATTAAACATAAAAAGATACCAAAGTCGACAGTTTTTGCGCTAAAAAAACGAATAAAACATCAAAGTACCAAAGGCAAAGAACTCGAGACAATCATGGAATCGGCAAGAAGACTAAAAAGCTGCAATCTTCGAACAAAAGTTGCGGGAGAAATCTTCTAACATGACGAGAGGTAATGGAGGTGCCTCTGATCCAGAATCACAGCCCTAACCCTAATTCCTGTCGTCCGTTGGAGGAGGTGGGGACTAAAAAGCGCTCCCTTTTGAAGGAAAGCTAGGGTGGTTGCTTCGCCGGAAATTCAAATTTCCGAAGGGGCCCTTCCTGTTTCCCTGCGTAATGAAAGCGAAATCTTCCCAGAAATTAGTAAGCCCTTCAAGTCAGAGAAAATTACTTCCAGAGCCCCACCGTATCGTATGACGTGCAGTAGGTTACCGTGCTCCGTTTAAGACGGTCTCATGACGGGGATGTCTCCAACGTTCCACAGAACGGTCCTGACGCGGTGGAAATAACCAAGTTGCCATCCCATCATGCGTCATCTTCTTACGAAAAAAAGGCCAAAAAAAAAAAAAAAAAAAGAGGCTTCATCTTGAAAGTCCAGTCAGACTAGGATACGTGGATACATTGCATGTGCCGATAATTCCATCCGGTAACCGCGAGGATTCATGGATGGTGCTTGTAACATGGCCTCTTTGCTGGTCCAAAAGGATAAGATTCATCGTTTCTGAGATGATGTACTACTACTTCTTCACCATTAGCAATCAGCTAAAGGCTTGTATGTCATCTATAGCTTATTTCACACTCCTTATCTTCCAATGATCAAAAGATCTTGACATGTCGACTCATCATGATAATCATGGTACAAGATACAGGCAAGTTCTTAGGACAGTGTGATGGCACATGATAAAAGCTCGATGACTCGAGCACCTTTAAGATATGAAGGATAATGTGTTTTTTCAATTATTATTTCTTACGGAATTTTATTTATTTGCCATAAAAATTACAAGAGATTTAACTATGCAAGAGATTTAATTATGCAAGCTATATTGAAATAGTTTTTGTCTTTGGGATCGATCGATTATATCTATTATATATAATTAATTTTTTACTATCTTGATTCGATGGTTGCTATGTGCCACCTTTTCCTAGCTTTTTTTTTCGTTCAAACTTATATTTTCTATATAATAATGAAAAAGCTATAAAAGTAAAGAAATCGGGTTTAGTTTTGGAGAGAATTTTTTTCTAAAACTTGCGCCATATTTTCTTAGCTTAGTTTTGAAACAAAATTCCCGAACATCAAAATTTTAAAATAAAATTTAAATAGATTTAAAATAATAGATTTAATATGATAGATTTAATAAATAATAGATTTTATTAAATAGATTTTGAATTATATTAAATATCAAAATTGTTTTACTTCATGTGTCGCATAAACCAGCATCTAGTTATTGGCTATAAAACTAAAAGATTTGCATGATGTGAATGTGTAACTCTAATAATCTGAAATAATTCTTGTACCCATGATATTTTGTATTTTATGAAAGGCGATTGCATATTGTTCATGGAATAAAAAATCATGAAAGTTTTCTTGAAAACAAACCTCTAAAATAAAGGTTTGTATTATCTCTAGAATATATGGTTTGTATGAAAACTGCCCGGCTATTTTAGCATTCACCATATATCTCTAAATTTGTTGCTTTATTCATGTACCTAAGTGATTAGCACAACCTGCACAAAAATATTCACATGGAGTGCTCTTATCCATGCTGTATACTAAATTTAGCAATTTAGTATTCAAACCCATTATTATTAAACATAGAGGACACCAATTGAAAAAGAGAGAGAGAGAGAGAGAGATGAAAAGAATAGAAAAACTTCTATCATAGATCATTTATTCAAAATATATGAGCAATATATACACAAAATATCTTATGATACAGGCAAGTACAGGGTCAATCAAATAAAACACAAGCATGTCTAATCAAGCTTGACCTGGCACCAGTGTATTTAAAAAAATATCACTCTTGGGGTCGGAGAGCAGTTGGGAAGTGGAAGCTCTCCTTTACATTACTTTTCCTAATGTAATCATAACAAGGACGTGCTCCCACTTAGCTTTGGGGGATTATAAGCGACAGAATCTTCATTGGACCTCCCTCTCACCTAACACAATGACATGGCCTGTTTTTATATCAGCTAATTGTCGATCTCATCATCATCACCATCCATCTACTGTAAGGAAAATGGGAGACACTATCGTGACAACCATAGTCAATTTCCATTTTATTAGTAACCCATTCTCCAGGGAAGAAGATGTTTGTAGTGTTTATCAGCTCCTGATTTGTTACCAAAACCCATTTAAAAATTTGGAGCGGCACTAAAAAGTTGGAGCATGGTCCCATCAACTACCTTTCCTCCGCAAAATAACATATTTTATTTTAGATGGTGAATTTTCTAAAAATCAAACTCCATTTTCTTTAATTTCTTTAAAAATAGTGCATATCCCACGGACGTGCATCAAATAGATGGCAATCATATGAGATATAATCTACTCTCCAATCCATTCCGGCCTGGATTGCAAGAGATTAGCGTGGAAGCCTATTAAATTAATACCACACATCATATGTCCCGTTAGCAATGATGAAGAGTGGGGAAGGGAGTGATTCATGTCCCTTTATAGTTTATCTTCTCTTCCAGCTATATGTTTTGGGACTGAAGTGTCTAATTATTGACGAAATGGTTTTTCCCAGGTAATCATACGACATTTGTCTCGCAGTTAACATCGTTGAGCAGGGGTCTATGCAGCAATCTAGATGCGATATATACCAACAATCTCTACTAAAAAGCAAAAGATAACAGGCCAGAGCACAGACAGTTGAACCTACCATCATGATTGCAGCGTGCTCTTCAGAAAGGACGATCTACTTTACTTTCGGGTCAACAGTTTTTTTCTTTTTCTTTTCTGTGTGCGTGTGTGTGTGTGTGTGTGTGTTTTTTTTTTTTTTTTTTGATGTAGTTTTGTGTGTGTGTGTTAGCTATATGAGAGAGAGAACAGTCTGCATGTCTGAAGTATGTCCTGTACGCCTGACAAGCAAACTATTTCCTGACCCATCATTCACCGGTGATGGGCTCCTTTGCCTAAAGTTCTCTGACCGTGGTGTTCGCTGATACGGTCGAAGTGGCTTGGATTTCATGCCGTCTCCTTTCTTATTTTACGAGTTCAGAGTTTGAGGGTTGTTTAGGATTTCCGTTCCTAATTTCTGCCGTCTCCAATGGCTAACAAAGGTGACGATCGGAGTGGAGTATCCGATTCCGATGGTAAGGATTCTACGGATTGTTTGTAGACGGGGGTTGCTCTCGGCCAGCTACGAGCTTCGTTATAGTCTCCGTATAAGCTCTCGGAGAACAAGATCGATCGCCTCCAACAAAACTTCTCTAATGCTCGGATCTGTGCTCGACAAGACTTGCCGGAAATGGGAAGGTTTGGCTATTATCTTCCAGAGTCTTGGCCATCGTATACAGGCTGCTAGGGTGGCTAGGGATGTCCGGTTGAGGCTGCAGCTGCCTTCCAAGCCGGAAGTGTTTCCCGTAGGTGAGGATCACTTTGTTCTCCGGGTGGGATCCAAGGATGAGTGCGATCGTGTCTTGGCGGGAGGGCCGTGGTATGTGGCGGGTCAGCTGATGGCCTTGGCTCCATGGCAATCTGGCTTTCTCTCGGGAAGAAGGCCGGTTAACCGTACGGTGGTATTGATGCGCTTGCCGGAGCTCCCATTGGAGTATTGGGAGCCCTCAACAATAATGGCGGTTGCAAGGGAAGCGGGGGTTCCTCTCTCCCTGGATAACTTCAATGATCTGATGAAGAACACCGGCTTCGCTCGTGTTCGGGTGGAGATCGACGCTTCTAAGATGCTCTTGCCTGGAGTGCTTATCCAAGGAAGGGAGTCCGTATTTTGGTAGCAGTTTGTCTACGAAAGCCTCCTTTCTGTGTGTTTTCAGTGTAGTAGAATTGGCCATACGGTTGAAGAATGCCAGTTTCGAGATGATAATCTCATTAGTGTCTCAAGTCCTCTTGCCTTACTCAACAGAACTTCGTGGTGGAACAAGTGGACGCGGGAGAGCTGAAGCAGGGTCCCAATGGCTCCGGATCAAGGCCCTCTTGTTGACTGGGTGCCAGCTCATGACTCGCGGAGGTCTGGGTCCACACAACGCGGTCATCAGCTTGGTGGGCTAGGGTCCAAGTCAGGTCCCTCGTCCCCTCGGGTCAACTCGAGCTTAGTACGCCGGGTTGGTCTTGCGGGGCTCGACGGGGAGTCGACTCGTATACCTCGGGGTTGCTGCGCTGCCTACTTTAAGAGAGATAAACCGTCACTTCTAAATAGGAACGTTCTTTTTGGATAGTTGGTTGGGACGTCGATCCTACAGTTGGTATCAGAGCCGAGGTCACGGGTTTGAATCCTTGCAGGCGAAAAAATTGGGTCGTTTTGCTGGGGGGGATTGTTGAAGGGGTGGCAACTCACGCCTCGTGGAGGACTGAGTCACGCAGTCACTAGCTTGGTGGGCTGGGTTCCAAGTCAGCTCCCTCGTCTCCTTAGGTCGACTCGAGCTTAGTAAGGTTGGTCTTGCAGGGCTCAACAGGGAGTCGACTCGTATACCCCGGGGTTGCTGCGATGCCTGCTTTAAGAGAGATAAACCGCCACTTCTAAATAGGGACTTTCTTTTTAGATAGTTGGTTGGGACGTCGATCCTACACCTCTGCTACCAGAAGAAACTTACCTTTGGACCATGGCTTGTGATAGCCAGAATCCGCCAACAGCGACCGGTGGGAGCCCCTACGAAGGGTGGTTCTGCTTCAGATAAGGGGAAGGCTCCGGTATCTTCGTCTGATCCCCCCTCCTCCACTCCCTCTCATGCATCTCCCACTCTTCCATCTTCCTCTTCCAGCTCGCCGCCTGACTCGGAGGGTTGGCAAAAGCCAACTAAGGTGGCCAGGAGACGTTCCCCGGAGGCTTCCGGGTCTAACCTTTTGGAGGGTGGCAGAGCACTAAAGGGAGGGTTCTTTGCTCCAATTGCTGACTGCATGGAGGTGATCCCGTCGGATGCTGGGCAGAAGGACCTGCAGATGATCGACTACGGCATGATCTCCTTGAAGCGGAGTAGAAGTCCGTCGAGGTCTTCTTCCCCTTCTTCTTCCAAATCTATTCCTTCTCTGCCGGACAGGTTAGTCCCACCGTACCCTCTGTGGTTGTTGATAAGGGTGGTATGTTGCATGTGCCTAAGTTGACTGCTTCTCATGAGGCTCTAGGTAAGAAGGGAGAGTTGAAAAAGGAATTGAGGAGGGTGGATGGGAAGGGTGGTGAGGCCAGGGAGGTCACGGCTAAGCAGAGGGTGTTGCCGACCCCTTCCTCAAGGGATGGGACGGGGTTGTTGGATACTGGGCCTGTTGGGGGTGGTGGTGGGGGGAAGGCTGTGGTCTTGGATGGCTCGGTTCTGCCTTCGACCGGCCTGAGGGGGGTTGAGTGGCAGCCAGGGGGTGCGTCGGGGCTTCTCGGTGGTGTAGGGGCTCTGGTATTGATGGTGGGGGGGTTGGGCTTCCAGGAGGTGATCCAAGGGTTGCTAGTTCGTTGGGGGGTGATGGGTTCCATGGTGTTGTTGGGCCTTCTCCTTTTGTTCCTAAAGTGAGTGGTGGGAGGGAAGATCTGAGGGGTAATTCTTTGGCTCTAGGGAGCTTTGGCAAGTCCTCTCTGCATATTTCTGGGGTTGATGGGAAGTCGGCATCAGCCCTGATGGAGGCTTATTCCGATTCGGGGAGTGGGGGGGGCCTCTCCAAGTTCTCCAATGTTAAGGGGGAGACTAGTTGTATGGTGACTGATTCACCTAAGGAAGTTGTAGAGGGGCATGAAGCTATCTGTGAGAAGGTTAAATTGGCTCTCGGTTCTGTGGGGCAACTCTATGAGAATGAGGGGATGTCATCTGCTGATGAGGGTGTTCGGGCCAAAGGTTCTGCTAATGATGAGACCATGAAGGATGGAAGTGCAGTAGTGGCTAGAGAGGGGTCTGCTTCTCATGTCTTAACTTTTTTTCTGATGAAGGTTTTTGTATGGAATGTTAGGGGGGCTAATAAACCCTCTTTTATATCTACTTATCTTAGGTTTCTTCAACTATATAGCCCTCATATATGTGTGTTGTTGGAGACTAGGTGGTGCGGAACGTGCCAGCTCTGCTACCAAGATTGACGCGGGACGGGCCGACAAATCCTAGACCTAAAATAAACTGATTCAGGACCGTTGATCGTTAAGGAACAACCACTAGGTTAGGGATGTCCAATTTAGATAAATTAGATCTAATTAAATAAAAAAAAACCAGCAATTGATTAGATCAGGTTATCAAAGTGGATCTCATCCAAAAACATGGAATATCACGAATCCTGGAAGAGTGAGATCGTCTAGAGGTCGTCCAAAATTCAGACCAGTAGTTCGTGGGCGAGGTGGATCAGAAGCCGTTGGACCTGGAACACCAAACACAAGTGATGTATCAATTCCAAATCAAATAAAATAAATAAATCAAGTTAACCAAATAAATCCAGTGCTCTGATATCTATGTGGCTTTGAGATCCGGACAGCTCTGGGATCCATGTAGCTCTGGAAACCGTGCAGCTCTTCTGCTTTCACATTTGTGCCAAGTTCTTCTTCTCTATGGATCCACACCAGAAAATAGAGGAGGCCAGAGGGCTTGTGGAGGGATTTCGCTGGCGATGGTGCTGGGTGGGGCCGGTCCGGCTGCGATGGCCATGGAGGTCTGCGGCACTTGGTCGGTGGCTTGCACGAGCGGACAAGCATAGTACTTCGGCATGGGAGGTGCTTCGATGGCCGGGCAGAACAGGGATGATGGCTTGACTCCGGAGCTAGCATCGGTGGCCGGAGGTGAGGCTTGGGGCAGGAGCGTCGGTCGCAGAGGAAGGAGATGGATGACCGGGGCGGTGGGAACAGTCACGAGCTTGACTTGGGACCTAGGGCTGGGGCGGTTCCAGTTTGCAGTAGATCCGTTGGAAGAAGGGCATCAGTGAGGATCACGAGCGGCGCTATCGATCGCTGATGATCGGTGGTTCTTGTCACATGCGGAAGAGAGAGGCGGCTGTGGATGGCTCCGGTTGGTGGTTCTGCTCATAGATGGGAAGGGTAGGTGGCGGTGGGGCATTTGGAAATGTGAAGGTGGGTTGCGGAAGGGGGCTTGTGGTGACGATGAATGAGAGGCACCGAAAGATGCTTCGGTTGATTCACTTGGAAAAGAAGTGGGGACTTCAGTTGATTCACTTGGAAGAGAAGTGGGGAGGGAAACACAGAGGAGAAGGAGAAAGAACCGGGAAGAGAGACGAGCGAGAGAAGGGGGAGAACAAGAAGAAGAGGGGGGAGGAATCAGCACACACCCTGATTTTTTTCTCAAATAATCTTCGCTAATTTTTATTTACGGAGAAACAACTTAAATAAGCAAGCAAACAACTGAAAAAAACAAATCCCTAAACAGACTCCAAACGATCGGAACTATAAGAGATTTCGATAACTTTAAACATAAATAAAAAACTAATCTCCGATTCGGAGATATCCCAAATCCTACGTACACCCATAAAATAAATACATCAAAATTCGTGTTGGCTGGCACCGAGATCTGGGCTGAACTGGCTGGGATCTGGACTGGCTAGGATCTGCTCAATGTCTCCATCACTAGGCTATCGGGGCCTAGTTTGGATTGTTTGAAGTGTCGTGTTCCCCATGATTGGGGGTGCTACGTCGTGCCGTCCCAGGGTCTGGCTAAGGGTATTATAGCAACCTGGAACATGGCTATTGCCAAAGTCAGTGTTTTTCATCATTCATCCCAGCTTGTTGCCATTGTGGTCTCGGAACCCAACCTTGCATCTTGGCTCTTGTGTGGCATCTATGCCAGCACATCCTATCGAGAAAGAAGGACAGCTTGGGAAGAGACCTTGGTGCTGATTAGTCAAGGAATTCCTACTGTGGTGGTGGGTGATTTTAACTCTATTAACCGGGCCGAGGACAAGCGGGGTGGCAGACCCTTTGTCCAGGACACCGGTTCCAGAGAATTCACCAATTTCATCCAGAACAATGGACTAATTGATATGGGTTTTGTGGGCCCCCGGTACACTTGGTGTAATAATCGTGCTGGTACGGCCAGAGTCTGGGAGAAACTGGATAGATATTATGCTACTATGGCTTGGCTCACTCTTTACCCTGATTATGTTGTGCATCATCTTCGGCGTATTGCTTCTGATAATCACCCTATTCTCTTATCTATGGATCAACCTGTTCGGGGACCATCCCTTTTAGATTTGAGAAATTTTGGTTATCATACCCCAAGTCCAAGGACATTGTTCGGGAGGTCTGGCAAACACCGGTCAGGGGTGATGCTGCTTATAAGATTTCTAGGAGGTTGGACCTTTTAAGGAGATGCCTTCTCTGGTGGAACAAGGTGAAGGTTAGGAACCTGCAAAACCAACTTAAGTCTGTCGAAGTCTCTATTGATTCCTTGCAGGTTAAGAACAACTCCAATGGTTCTTTATTGGATGATGACATGCAAACTCTCCGGATGCATCTCTCTCTTCATCATGCTCTGTTAAGGAAACAAGAGATCTTTTGGAGGCAGAAGTCCAAAGTTCAATGGCTGCAGGAGGGTGATAGGAATACCCAATTCTTTCATCATGCTACTATAATCAGAAGACATGCTAATAGAATTCGGGCTCTCTATTCTTATCAACATGGCTTGGTGGAGGAAGAAGCTGATATTAGAAGGGAACTGCTCCAATATTTCTCCTCTAGGTGGTCGACTCCCACCACTATTCCCCACTCTTCCTCTTCTTATCCTCCTGTTGTTTTGGTGTCTCCTTTCTAAAATTCTTTGCTTCTGACACAGGTCCTTGAGGATAAAGTCAAATATGCTCTTTGGTCTCTGGAAGAAGATAAAGCACCTGAACCTGACGGCTTCCCTTCTTTTTTCTTCTGGACTTTCTGGGACATTCTTCATGCTAATATGGTTGCTGCCATCCAGCTTTTCTTTGATACTGGGAGGATGCCACATTCTTGGAAGCAAACTTATGTTGCTCTCATTCCCAAACATTCTGATGCTTCTGAACTATGCCACTTTCGGCAGATCAGTTTATGCAATACTCTCTATAAAGTCTGTGCAAAGCTATTGGCCTATAGGATAAAGGTTATTCTCCTGCAGCTCATTAGTACAGAACAAGGTGCTTTTGTTACTGCTCGCACTATATCTAATAATATCCTTATTGCACATGAGTTTATGCATGATCTTCATCGTGCTTCTCAGCGCCGCTGCTTGATGGCCATCAAGTTGGATATGGAGAGAGCCTATGATTGTGTTAATTGGGATTTCCTCTTTAGAGCCATGAAAGACTTTGGTTTTCATCCTCTTTGGATTGCTAAAATCAAGTCTTGCATTATTCACCCATCCTTCTCTATTCTGGTCAATGGCTCTCCTACAGATTTCTTTCAATCCACTTTGGGCCTTTGGCAAGGTTGCCCCCTCTCTCCCTATCTCTTTATTATTTATACTGATTTTCTCTCCAGATCTCATTCTGCAGCTGCAAGGAATGCGGTTATTCAGTCGTATATCCCCTCCTAGGGTGCTTCTCCGATCTCTCATTTATTATTTGCTAATGATTGTCTTCTCCTTGGTCGGGCTTCCCTTATAAATGTTCAGGGTCTTCGGCGAGTTATGGAGGATTATTGCTTTGCTTCAAGCCAGAGGATGAATTTCTAGAAATCTGGAATCTATTTCAGTCCCAAGATCTCCATCAGACTCCACCACAAAGTTGGTGATATTTTGGGTATTTCTGAGCGCCAGGGTCCGTTACATTACTTGGGTGTTCCTATTTCTGGTACCAGACTTACTACTGCAGAGTGTGCTCCGCTCTTGATGATGGTTCGGGAGAGGATTAAAGGGTGGCAGGGCAGATCTCTCTCCTCTATAGTTAGGATCACTCTCATCTGATCGATCCTTTCTTCCCTACCTATTTATTTGCTATCGAATGCTGTCATCCCGAAGCAGGTTATCAAGGACGTTGAGCAGTCCATTCGGGCTTTTCTCTGGGGTTCTTCACCTTCTCATAAGAGGATCCACTTGATGAGATGGGAGATGATCTGCCAGCCAACTAATGCGGGAGGCCTGGGTATTCCATCCCTTCTGGCTCATCGGGAGGCTTTTCCATCTAGACATACTACCAGATATTTTCTCTACCCTGATAGTCTGTGGACTTCTCTTATGAGGGCCAAGTATGGTCTTATTCATACTGACTTCAATTTCCATATCAAGCCTCTTAAGAATTGTTCTATTATATGGAGGAAGACGGTCACTAGGGCCCCGTGTATTATTCCTCACTTGTCCTAGGTGATTGGAAATGGTTCGTCTATCAGATTTATGTTAAACCCCTGGATGTCAGATATTCCATTGATTTGGTGGCTTTACTTTCATTTCGGTGCATACACCGTCGACCATATCGATCTCTGATATTATGCTTCCTAGTTAGACTTGCTGGGATCGGTATGTCGTTCTCTCCATTTTCGGAGAGATTCTTGGTCTTCGAGTCCTCTCTATCATCTTGCCCAGTCATCCTTGCCCGAACATCAGAGTGTGGAGGCATTCTACCTCTTCGTGTGCACCGATTCCTGACTTAGTATCGATTTTCAGTCCGAAGCCCCCTACACGTCATACTCTTGGATGCATTTGGTCTCTTCCGGTGCATCCCAGGGTTTCTCTATTCATATGGAAACTCGCCTGGCACCGACTCCTGACTTCTGAGTTTCTTTCGTTGAGGGGTCTGTCTATCCCTTCGACCTGCCCTTTTTGTGGGTATGGGAGCGAGACACATGCTCATGCCATCTTTACTTGTACTCGGGCTGAGAGGGTTTGGTGGTTGGCTGGTTTCAGTGACTTATTCTCTTTGACTGGTGATATTGAGGACCACTTTTTGCTCTCTCTAAGGACAGGTAATATCCTCCGGGATTCCTTTAGAGCCAGTGGCAAAGGGCAGAGCAATAGAGGATCACGAGGTGGGTGATCCAAGTCGAAAGATATGAGCAAAATCAAGTGCTACCTATACAACGAGCTGGGACATCGTATCAAAGATTGTCCGAAACTCAAGAATCATATGAAGGCTATTACAGCGGTGGCTGATGGTAGCGACAGTAATGGATACTATGATAATATACTCATGGTATCCAATAAGGTATCTCCTTCTTTTCAATAGTGAATTCTAAATTTGCATGTCCCCATCATATATGTTATAAACAAGAGCTGTTTGACTCTTTAGAAAGTATAGAGAGTGCTGTCCACTTACCAGATGGATCGAGCTATACGATCAAGGATGAAGGAACAGTCAACTTAAAGCTTTACAATGGAATATCGAAAAAAACTAGAAGAGGTCCAATACATATCCAATTTCAACATGAATAAAATTTTATTAAGTAAATTGAATTCAAACAGCTACACGTAGAGAACCGGTGATGGAATCTTGAAGGTTTTTTGCGATAGTAGGACTGTCATGCAAGGAAAAAATCATAGAGGATGGTACCTTGATAGGGAATCCAATACGAAGTAGAGTTCCTGATGCAGATAGGAGTCCAGTGCAAGGTGGAGTTTCAGGAATAGATAGATCTAGCACAAAATGAGAGATTTAGAAGGATGATAAGCGATATTGTACGATAAAGTTCCTATTGCTGCAAGAAGCTTTCCAAGCAAGTTTCAATTCAAAGTAAGCACAGTACATGATAGAGGTAGGATCGATTGGCCTAACTCGACTCTCATGTTTGCCTATTTATAAGCAACAAGCATTTGTCCCATGGATGGGGATGAAATCCTTCAAGAGCTCTCATAATTAAGTGGATGCCAAATATCAAGTCAAGATAGAGATTGTTAGAAAAAAATATTTTGATTTGGCCTAAAAAAAGCCCAACCATAGTAGACCCAAGCCTGCAGTAAACCGAGGCCCGTGGAAAACCCAAGCTTGTCGAAGGCAGGCCGCAGGCTAGTGCCCATGAGCTCGTGGCCCAGGCATGCATGCTACCCAGGCACTTCTCCTTATCATAGTTCACCATGGTCCATAGGAGGTGACGTAGTCCATAGTGTTCCATCATGGCTCATAGATGGATATCGTGGTCTACGGGCAAGTAGACAAGTGATTCGCATGATCGGACGAATGAGTGCACTCCCTGACGTGATCCAACAGCTAGGAAAGGTATCCGATTTTGATTAAGACTGATCCGCATGATTTGCGATGCGATGGATGCTAATTGAGTAGCCAGGAATTCTTCCGAGTCAAACCAGAGTTGTATGAGGAATAAGATTTTGTTTTGAATGCGATTTGAGCCAAGAGACTCCTATCAAAATGCTTTTCGATAATAAGATATCCTAGAAGTTATAAAAGAGGGACGGACAGGTCAAGACTAAAATGTGAGGATCCAGAGAACTTTTACAGGATATTGTAGTAACAGAAAAAGTCTATAAAGATTAAAGAGTTGAGAGCTTTATAAGAAATTTAAAATTTTTGGTTGAAAGAAATTGTACATGATTAAAATTAGGAGTTTCAATTTTGTAACTATTTATTTTTTCATAGTAAAATTTTGTATATCCAATTGATTATCTTTTATTTTATTTTTTCTTTTTCCTTCTCTCATGATATCAATACTGATATCATAATCTTGAAAACTAGAATCCATAATCCGTACCAAAAATTTTTTAAACAAAAAGTATCAATATAGTTAGTATCATAATATATAATTGGAATGAAGCTAAGGTATCCTCAATAATGAAGAGCACAGAAGTAAGGTTCTAGATTTTTTTTTGGCTATATAAGCATAAGCAAAGGTGTGTTATTTTGCAAGAGAGAAGGAGATGAGATGGTGAGAGTGACAATGGAGAGAACGTTATGTTGGGATGTGTGCAGCGGATTAAACCAGTTTAGGCCTCCAAATATTCCTGTTTACTCACTTAAGCAATTAACCAATCACAACACTGGTAGATATCAAATCAAAAAAAGACGAGATTTACATGGTTCGGCAAAATATTACCTATGTCCACCAAGAGGAAAGGAGTAATCCACTATAATCTGATCCAAATCTAGGTACAAAAGGAATACAAATATCCAGATAACAAATACCAGATTAAAAACAAAGAGACATAATAAATAAACAAAAGATGATGAGAAGCACGAGAAAAATCTCAAATACCAGGCCTCTAACTTTTCCTGGTGCCTGGATCGAAGAAGAAATCTCTCTGAAATTTCTCTGGATTTTCACTCTCTCTCTGTCTCTCTGTGTGTATCAAAAATCGCAGGCTCTCTATGGTTAAATAACCATCTGAAATGGCGTCCAAAACAGACCTAAAATGAGTCTAGAAAATCCAAAACACTCCCAAGTCGTCAGATCAAAGAACAAAGGCTCAGATCATGCCAAAATCCATGCAAGATACCCTCAGATCAAGCCTAACAAAGCTCGGATTAATCTAAGCCATCTGATCGACCGATCGGACAGTCCAGAATGCGAGAAATTGCGTGGACCGCGCGTACACCGCGAGAAACCAAGGGAAACCGCATGGGGAAACACCCCAAGGGGGGCGCCGCAAGCCGCTGGGCCGAGCCCGCGCGCAGCGCGTGGGCCTGGGCTGCGTGCGCATGCCTGCGTGCTGGGCTGGGGTCGAGCGCCCGCCCGCGCCGCAGGTCGCGCGTGGGTCGGGGGCTACGTGGGAGCGTGGCTAGGTTTTTTTTTTTACGGGAGCAAATGATAACAATCCTCCTCCTTGCGATCCAAAAACAAATACCTCTATCAAATATGGATTATAAAGCCTCCTCCTCATCAAAAGACCCCGAAGGGGATCACCAAGTGCTCAAACCAATCAAGTTCTGGAATATCCTGAACTTGACTACTTGAATTGGTTTAGTGAGCATATCAGCCGGATTATTAGCAGTGCCAATTTTCTAAAGTTGAATATCACCATCCTCTACCAAATCTCTGATAAAGTGATACCTGACATCAACATGCTTAGTGCGCTCATGATACATCTGATCTCTGGCGAGATGTAACTCACTCTGACTGTCATAGTGAATAACCAACGAATTCTGCTTGAGACCCAAATCTTGTACTAACCCTCTTAACCAGATGCTTCCTTTGCTGCCTCTGTCAAAGCCATATACTCTGCCTTTGTAGTAGACAAAGCAACTGTAGATTGCAAAGTAGCCTTCCAGCTAATTGCACAACCAGAGAGAGTAAATACATATGAGGTCAATGACCTCCTCCTATCCAAGTCACAAGCATAATCTGAATCACAGAATCCTGTAACAGTGCAACCACTCTGTCCGAAGAATACCAATCCCAAATCAGAAGTACCTTTCAAATATCGAAGAATCCATTTCACAGCTGACCAGTGAGCTTTTCCAGGCTTGTCCATATATCTGCTCACTACACTAACTGCTTGTGAAATATCAGGACGAGTGCAGACCATTACATACATGATATTGCCAACTGCACTCGCATAAGGCACTTTAGACATATACTTCTCTCATCCTCAATCTGAGGAGAATCCCTAGCAGATAACCGAAAATGACTGGCAAAGGGCGTAGTGACTGGCTTAGCTGTAGACATACAAAATCTTTCCAAGACTTTCATAATATAATTATGCTGAGTAACAAATAGTCTATATAATTGCCTGTCACGAATGATCTCCATCCCAAGTATCTTCTTTGCCGGTCCAAGGTCCTTCATTTCAAATGCAGTACTAAGTTCAGCTTTCAGCTTCTGGATGACTGACATATCCCTGGCTGCAATCATCATGTCATCAACATATAATAACAAATAACAAAAGGACCCGTCTGAAAACTGCTGATGATACACGCAACTATCATATGGAGATCTATCAAATTCATGGTCAACCATAAACTTATCAAATTTGCGGTACCATTGTCTTGGAGACTGCTTCAAACCATACAAAGACCTTTTGAGCAAGCATACATGATCTTCTCTATCCGGAGCCTCAAAACCAGGTGGCTGTTGCATATAAATCTGCTCCTCCAAGTCACCATGTAGAAAAGCTATCTTGACATCCAACTATTCTAACTCCAAATTCTGAGAAGCAACTAAAGCAAGGAACACACGAATAGAACAGTGTTTAACTACATGAGAAAATACCTCCTTGTAATCAATACCCTCTCGTTGACTGTAACCTTTAGCCACCAACCTTGCCTAATATTTCAAATCTTGAGGGGTAGCTCCTTCCTTTTTCTTGAAAATCCATTTACAGCCAATTTTCTTCTTGCTCTTAAATAATCTGACTAATTCCCAAGTCTGATTCTTTTCCAAAGACTGAAGCTCTTCTACCATAGCCATGGTCCATTGCTCAGCCTGTGAACTACCAATTGCTTCTTGAAATGTGGTCAGCTCATCACCTATAGTGTCTACAGTATTTAGAGCATAATATACTAACTCAACACAAGCAGAATCCTCAAAACCATACCTTTGAGGTGCTCTGATATATCGCTTGGTTCTTCGAGTGGCAATACTATCATCTTGAACTTGAACACGTACAATAACCTCCTCCTGAGTCTGTAATTCTGAATCTGTCTGCTGATGCTGTTCATTCTGAATATCACCAATAGGCTGCAACTGTTGTAAACTAACTATCTGATTAATATCAACAACAATCCTATCCTGCTCACCGTGAACCTGTTCTCCCGGTGAAGAACTTGGCTGTAACTACCGTGAAGGATTGGGTGACTCATCAAAAGTCACATCCCTGGACTAGAAAACCCTGGGATCCGGGCTCTGTGCACCATAATCTGTAGCCCTTCATACCATATGCATATCCAAGAAATATGCATTTCTTAGCCCTGTGATCCAGCTTTCTATCTTTGACATGTGCATATGCTGAACACCCAAATACTCTAAGAACTGAATAGTCTGCAAGTCTACCTATCCACATATCTTCCGGAGTCTTCATATTCAAAGCAGATGATGGAGAACGATTTATTATAAAGCAGGCTGTATATGCAGCCTCTGCCCAGAAGTCTCTACTCAATCCAGAACTTTACAGCATAGATCTGACTCTTTCTAATAGTGTGCGATTCATGCATTCCGCAACACCATTTTGCTGAGGAGTATACATTGTGGTCCTATGCCTGACAATGCCCTCTGACTTGCAAAAGTCATTAAACTCTGTAGAACAAAATTCCAATCCATTGTCAGTCCGGAAGGTTTTCACCTTCCTCTCAGTTTGCCTCTCGACCATAGCCTTCCACCCTTTAAAAGTATGAAACACATCACTTTTATTTTTGATAGTATAAATCAAGACTTTACGGGAGTAGTCATCAATCAAAGTGAGCAAATATCTAGATCCACCCTTGGATGTAACTGGGGCAGGTCCCCATAGGTCAGAATGAATGTAATCCAATATACCTGCTGTCTTGTGCACGCCTGAAGTAAAGCTGACTCTATGTTGTTTTCTAAATATGCAATGCTCACAGAACCAAGTGCACCAACTTTCTGACCTCCTAGCAGACCACATCTGCTCAGCTCCTGTAAACCTTTATCTGACATGTGGCCCAATCTTTGATGCCATAACCGTGTCAATTGAACAATAGAGGAATGTGCTGAAGAAGCCTCACCAACCACTATAGTGCCATCCAAATAATAAAGAGTGCCACTCAATTTATCTCTTAACAAAGTCAATGCACATTTACTAATTGTAATAGATCCTCTACCCCATCTACCCTCAAATCCTGCAATATCAAGAGCATTTATCGAGAGAAGATTTCTTTTCAATAGAGGAACATATCTGATATCATCCAAAGTTAGCACAGTATTAGCATGAGATTTGATCTGAACTGTACCAATTCCTTCCACTTTACAAATGGCGTCATCCCCAAGAAGAACAGAGCCTCCATCACGGGATCTAAAATAAGTGAACCATTCTTTATGGGGTGTCATGTAAAAAGATGCTCCAGAGTCCACGATCCAGGTATCAGGCTGACTGATACTGCATGCAACTATAAATACTGTATCTTCTGCAACACTGCTATGATCTGCAGAAGAAACTGCTACTGATGCCGAATATGGGATTGTTCCTTTATTTTTCTGTTGTCTCTTTCTTGGACTGTAGAAGTCTACACTCATTTTTTCAGTGGCCTGGCTTCTTGCAGTAATAACAAACACCAGATCTTTTAGACCTAGACTTTGATATAGTCTTGGACTTATTTCTACCTTGTCCAACTGTTCTTTGCTCATCTCTACCTCTGACAGTAAGTCCTTGTGCCGAATTTGGAGCCTGATGCTCCAATTGTACTTTCAACCTAAGCTCATTAGATAACAAAGTGGCTTCAACCTCATTGAGACTTATAGTCTCTTCCATAGAGCATGGTAGTAGTAATATTTTCATAGGACTTAGGCAAAGAATAAATCAGGATCAAAGCCTTGTCTTCCTCATCAACATTAACACCAATATTTGCCAAATCAAGCAGGAGCTTATTATAATCATCCAAGTGATCCTTGAGTGAGATCCCTTCTGCCATATGAAATGTGTGAAGCTTGCTCCTCAAATACAGTCTATTAGTGAGAGATTTTACCATATACAAAGTATCCAATTTTTTCCATACACCTTTAGCTGTATCAAGTTCTACTACATTGCGGAGGATTTTATCACTCAATCCCGAAAACAGAGTTCCAAGTGCTCTCTCAGTCATCTCCTCTTTTGCAGCCTCTGTATCACCTGGAATTGCATCCATTCCTTTGAGAGCTGTTGCAACGCCCTCCTTTATCAACAGATATCTCATTCTCACCTTCCATAGTGCAAAATCACCTGTGCCATCAAATATCGCTACCTCATGCCTAGAGATAGTAGAATGAAAAATAACCGCCTCTAGAGCCGGAGAAAAACTTGGTTGCCCGTTAGATGCCATCCCAGTGCTCTGATACAAATTGTTGGGATGTGCGCAGCGGATTAAACTAGTTTAAGCCTTCAAATAATTCATGTTTACTCACTTAGGCAATTAACATATCACAACATAGGCAGATATCAAATCAAAAGAAGACGAGATTTACGTGGTTCGGCAAAATTTGCCTACGTCCACCAAGAGGAAAGGAGTAATCCACTATAATCTGACCCAAATTAGATACAAAAGGAATACAAATATCTAGATAACAAATGCCAGGTTAAAAACAAAGAGACATAATAAATAAACAAAAGAGGATGAAAAAAGCACGAGAAAAATCCCAAATACCAGGCCTCTAGCTTTTCCTGGTGCCTGGATCGAAGAAGAAATCTCTCTAAAATTTCTCTGGATTTTTTCTCTCTATGTCTCTCTTTGTGTATTAAAAATCGCAGGCTCTCTGTGGTTAAATAACCATCTGAAACGGCGTCCAAAACATACATAAAATGAGTCCAGAAAGTCCAAAACACTCCCAAGCCGTTAGATCAAAGAACAAAGACTCAGATCGCGTCCAAATCCGTGCAAGATACTCTCATATCAAGCCTAATCAAGCTTGGATTAATCTCAGCCATCTGATCGATCGATCAGACAGTCCAGAAATGCAAGAAATCGCATGGACCGCGCGTACATCATGAGAAACCAAGAAAAATCACACGGGAAAACCAGAAAAATGCTTCAAAAAACACTGGGCCGAGTCCACGCGCGCTGCGCGTGGGCCTGGGTCGCGTGCACGCCTCCTTGCTGGGCTGGGACCGAGCACCCGCCCGCGCCGCAGGTCGCGCGTGGGTCCGGGGGGTACGTGGGAGCGTGCGTGGCTGGGTTTTTTTTTTTAACGGGAGCAAATGATAACACGTTGGAAGAGATCATAGCGGATGTCTATGGTGAGAATCAAGCCACTGAAAAGCAGCTGTCAAGTCCATCCCGACCTTTATTGGTACCATTCATTCTCTTTTTAGTATCGTAGATCTCATGGAGGCTCTGCCATTGTTTAGCTAGTGGCAGCCATGGGATGGCATTAGGAATCGTACATCTAGAAAAGGCTAAGCACTTCTCCCACCAGAATGATTGGATCTATATAGTCTTTCGTCAACTTCAGCTTTGCCTCCTCCTCGCACTCTCCTTCCTCTATCTCCTTGGACATTCCTACTGCGAGGATGTATCTTTTTCTAAACTTGCTCTTATGCTTCATCCTCGTTTTGGTTTTGAGTTCCATTTGAGGCGGCTACAATTCCTTGAGGACAGTTCTATGATAGCAACGCAATCCTGGATGGTTGATTATTGTTCTGTGCAGGCAAATATTTGCAACTATTTTGATTTATTTGCTATATAGAAAATTATGAATGTGAGCCTTCTTTTCCTCCTCCTCAGTTTTTTGATTTTTTTTTTTCAAAATTTTCAAAATTTTGGATTTTTTTTTTTTTAAAATGTATTGTGATTGATGTTGCCATCGTGCTCCGGCATCATTATACTCTTTTCGCCGCCACCCCCTTGAACCTCAAAAAAATCAAGAACCACCGTACCCTTCACCGAACCCTTATTTTAGTCCTGAGACGGCCATTACATGATATAATTCCACGACCTCCAATAAATAAAAATGAATGGTAGGATCATATTGAATTACTTAAGTAGTTTGAGGGACCAATTTAAATTTTTTTAAACTTAAAGTGCTGGTTAAAATAATTATAAGTTTACAGGTATATTGGTAATTTCTTGGAGTGCAATGTATCATACTATCGCTTCCAAATACAGATTATATATATATATATATTTTGGTAATGCGGATCATTCAATTAACAATCCTGGTATAAATCATCCAAAAAAATCAGAAAAAATACAACCTCTAAAAATAAAAGGAGTATCGCCTAAGTGGATCCAAAGCACCTGACCCGCATGACTAGTAACGTCGAAGGTATGTTGCCACCTAATCAGCTACCGTGTTAATCTCCCGATACACATGCCTGATCATAATGGAGGAGTATCCTCGCAACCAAAAAGCAATATCATGAATCAGAGACTGTGCATGAATGGAATTGACAGCCTCCCTGATCCACGAAATAATAGTGACAGAATTTCCTTCAACAATGAGATGATCCAACCGAAAAAATCGATAGACATACTGAATACCAATTCAAGCCGCTCTAAGCTCCATCAAATGGATAGTAGAGTCAACAAGATGACAACCCCCAGTGACAATAATGCTCAAGCCAGATCCATGGATAACAATCCAGCCCTTCCATCTGTTCCTCTCATACTTCCGTCAAAATTAGCCTTAACATATCTTGGATGAGGGGGCTCCCAAATAATGAAAATACTTTGAGATGCTCGAGGAGCGAAACCAGAACCCCATGTATCCGTGGATACCGCAGTCACCATCTGGAACTTTTCTATATGAGCCCGAGCTCTTTCAACAATAACTCCTGTGGTGCACCTAGAGAAACTGAAAACTAGAGTATTTTGGAAAAGCCAGACATAATAAGCAATATATACAGAAAAGATTGAGAGAAGTAGACAGTATGCGACCTTAGGCGGTCCAAAATGTGACCACAAGATTCTCAGAATACTCGAAAAAGTGATCCAACCCCGCCGTCCTCCAGACTTGCCGAGCTCTCGGACAAAAGAATAATACATGCTCAATGGACTTAGCAGCATTATAGGCTGGGCAGGAGTGGGGGTAGCTGAATCCCTCTAGCACCAGAAAGAGATCTCGTCGGGAGGCGATGACTCCACTTCGAGGAGAAGAAAAAGAATTCTACTTTTATTCGCAGGGCACAGGTCTCGTTAGCTCCCATCCATGTTACCTTTGCAGTAAATTAGTCCTCCCAGAACCCAAACTCTTTCCCTGTAAAAGATAATCACATTCAAGGTCGTATTCAGACCAACTTAACAAGTGAGTTAAAACTTGAATTTGAAGTTTATTATATTTTTTTGCATTTGCTTATATTTTGTTTCTTTTTGTTCTATCAACCAATATTTAGTAGCTAAAATAATTTTTAACATGCATTAAATGATACTTTTCTTTCCTTTACTTTCCTTCGGCTTGAATCTCGCTTTAATATAAAATCATGGTATATGAAGCAAAAGTTCCCTGTAGAGACTAGTAACAATCGTTTTCCTTTTTCTAATTTAACGACGGCCCAATAGGCCTGTAGGTGCCAACATAGGCTTTTTCCCTGCCTCAAGTCCAATGGCCGAACAGCTGCGCAAGAAAGGCCTAGGGACCCAAACACCAAGTCCAAACAGGGCGGAAACCCATAGCAATAAGCAATGGGCCGATAGACCAGATGTAGGCAAAACCGGGTGGCGTCGACGGGCTACGCACCGCTTCGAGCAAGGGCCGAGCCTTCCTTTTCCTCGGCGCCCACCAAACCCCTCTGGCAATGGGGAAAAGAAACCTAGTCCTCAACTCCCGGTAATACATACCAAAAATCCTCGTCCCCCTCTAAATTTCTAGGTCATTTTCGACCTTCCCGTCGAACGCTTTGTCGGATCTCGAATTAGGCACGCTCTTGCATCTCTTTAAGCTCCAATCCAAGGTGCCATGGTGGTGACCCGTTGCGCCGGGGCTGCGTGGACCTTGGCTTCACCCAGCAAGGAAAAATCGAGGCTAGACGTTGACACAACCTCGAGAGCATCCTTTGTCCCAGGGATGGTAATGGACCGGGTTCGAATCGGATGCATAACTATCTAAATCCAAATCCGAATACTCAATAAACTATTCAAATCCGACCTAAATCCATCTAAATCCATCTCAATCGAGTATCGAGTAATTCAAATTTACCTGGTCCAAACCCAATCAAATCATATTAAATTTTTTTTATTTTTATCAACTTTAAAATCATCTATCATTTTATAAATTATACATATATTAAACAAATAAAATTTAACTATATTTTTAGTTCAACATCGATTTGAGAGGAAGAGAGCCGTCGAAGAGGAAAAGGGGAGCTGGAATTAATCGGGGATTGCTGATTACAAATTATAATTTATAATTTCCTTATTTATGAAAAATAATTATTATGATAAAGGATTTAAGTATTTTAAATTTTAATAACTAATAAATAATAATTAATATAATATATTTAATATAATATATATTTATTATATATATTTATTTAAATATTAAAATAATTCAGGTCGGGTTCGGATCGGGTGTATATCTACTCAGTTCTGGTCCAAATTCAAAATTAAGCATTTGGATTTTATCCAAGGTCCAAATCTAGTCAAAACGTTGACTATCCAACCCAATCGAATCGGATCGAGATGGGTACCCATGAATTTGTATTTTATTACCATCCCTGCTTTGTCTTGCATACTTTACATATTAAGTGATTCGACACAAGGATCTATAAATTATCTCTTGGATAGCATGCAAATTATCAATCCCATGCATGTAGAAATTGCAAAAGTTTGCGGTCTGTATATGTACATTTACCAACACTAAATTCGCATTAGAGCATTAAAGCAAAATCACTCTCCCACTTGTTTAACAATCGGTTCATGATGAGGAAGGGGACAAGTAAATTCTACCCTTCCAAATGTGTCCCAAGGACATGTAAGCTTTCAGTAGATTATACCATATGCGGTCGAGGCTAGGGAGAGCATGGGAGGAACATAATATGGCCCGTATTGAAAATGGATCGGTCCAAAAGCTCATTATTTGAAGTTGGACTGGACCAGCTCAATAAATTTCAAACCGATCTGAAATTGATTCAGGTCGTGGACAAAATTTTAAACATATTGGACTAGTCTTAGACTATAAAATAGAGTCCATTTAATTTTTGGACTAAAGGGATGTTCAGATTTGATTCAAAAATTTTTAAAATATAATTTTTAGACCGATTCAATAAACTTTGGACTGGCCCATTTCAAGAGAGAGGACTTTTCCCAATTTAGGAGGGTTACCGGTTTCATTATCCTTAAAACTTAGCAGCAGGATAAAATACGTCTTTTTTTTTAAGGAAAAAAAAAAAAAAAATCGGTAGGAGCTTTTGTTGTCATGAAAGTCTTGGTGCTCCCTTTGCTTTTGCCTTCTCGAACAAGTCGAGACGTTGTCATCGGTATCCAAACGGGTCCCACGCTCCCACGGAACCTAGCCATCCAAATTATAAAAACCAAATAAATAAATAATTAATTACTGATGATATTGGATGGCCCGTAGTTGGTTTCCACACGAGATTCATGGCATGGGGAGAGATTTTTTTATCATCCGTATAATATTTTTCCCTTTAGTCTCTTATTTCAATAGTTTCTTCATTGCAACCGCAGCACCGTGGACTTTAAGCCCGATTTGGATCGTCAACCGAAGGAGAGACTTCAAGAAGGCCACGGATCGGATGTTCTGGGTCTTATATTTTGATCCACCAGCCCATCCGATTTGATTGTTTTTTTCGTGTTATATTTCCACATTACCTCCTGAAATAAGCTGAGTTTGTCTCAAGTCGAGTCGATCGTAGGCCGGACCTTAAGGCTAAACTACATTTCATTTTTCTGGTTTTCAGGCTGGACTTATTTAATTTTTTTAAATTTTAACATATATATATATATATATATATATATATAATAATATATCATAGAGAAAAAATATATCACTTTATCTAATTATATTATGTAAATTCTTGCTTTTCAACATCCATTTAATGTCTATAACTTTATTTTTTTATTTAAAATTATAAATAAAAAAAATATTTCTTTCTTTCTGATAAATTATGATGTCTTGCGGTCATATCATGACATCTTATGATCGCATCATAACTTTTTTTAGAAAGGAAATGATATTTTCATCATTAAAAATTTTTATTTCATTTTTTTATTTAAAATTTTGGATGATGAAAATAAATCTCTATCCCTTTTAAAAAATTATAATATATCGTGGCTATATTATGATATTTTGTGAATAAATCATGACTTTCTAGAAAAGATATTTTTATCATTTAAAATTATAAAAAATTATCGATGATAAAATTATCTTTCCTTCCTTATAATTTTATATTTTGAAATTATAATCCGATATGTCATGATATCATTACAAAATATCATAATTTTTCATAGATATTTTTATTATTTAATTTTTTTAAAAAAAATAAAATAAAAATTTAAATGATGAAAATGTTTTTTTTATAATTTTTTATATAATATGATCAAAAAATATCATAATTTTTTAAAAAATATATTTTCATTATTTATTTATTTTTTTAAAAAATAAATTATATGAATATTAAATTTGCATTGAAAAATAGTAAATGATAACTCACACGACCCAATGAGACGGAGAGGTAGTCTTTTTCTCCACCAGAATAATATATAATTTTTTTTTTTTAACCCTATCCAAGCCCGACCAGGACCTAATTAGGATGTAAAAAAAAATTCTTTTACCAAATATATTAAGATAACCGTTTGGGAAAGGTATGCAGTCGCAGCTTCACAAGCGTACAGTCGTCATGCAACATTGTTTTATTACGGGAAAGAGCAATAAAACTATCAATTTTTTTTTAATGTTTACGTGAAGTCAGGGATCATCCGTTTATTTTGTATTTTGAGTGTATTCGGGTACCTAGCAGGTCATTGTCGAGGGATTGTGGACGGAGAGGACGAAGGATAGTTTGACGATTTAATCTAAAATTGGCGTTATATATAGTTTGTCTTAAGCAATGCAAGCTTGCTTGCAGCCCCAAAATTAATTTTATTTTGACTATCAATTTTTTTTTTTTTTAAATTTTATTAATTTATAATTAATTTTTCAATCGATTTTTAATTTTTTTATTAATTTACAATCGATTTTTATAATTAATTTTTATTTTTTTCGGATTTTTATTAATTTATAACCGATTTTGCAGCCAATTTTTATTTTTTTTAATTTTTTTTATTAATTTACAATTTATTTTGCAATCGATTTTTTTAATATTTTAAAATAAAATTATTACTTAGCAACCGAATTTGTAATCGATTTTTTTACTTAAAAAATTATTTCGAAACAAATTTAAATTTTATAAATATATCAAAATCGGTGGCTAAAGTTTTGCAACCGAATAAAATCGATTACAAAATTTTGTAACCTGAATTTTTGTAACCGACGTATTTCGATTATAAAATTAGTTATAAATTAATTTTGTAATCGATTTTCAATTAGTAATAACTGTTTTTTTTTTGTTGCTAAAATATTATTTTTTTGTAGTGGGATGCACTAATGATATTATATTATGATTACTGAAATCTGTAGCAAGCTTAGGTTTTTTTTTTTTTTTTTTTTTTTTGTTGATAAACCCGATGTCTTGCGGAAACACGGATGGCAAAATTTCAACAGAGATGTTTGGTGATTTGCACGGAGAGACCAACTCGGTTTCTTGTGGAAACAAGGATGACAAAAATTCAAAGAGATGTTTGATGATTTGCAAAGATGTCAAACAAAAGATACCGACATTTTTTCTATCACTAAATCCCATGTACCTGTAACAATATGCTAATAACTCGTTATAATATTATTTTTATACTGCTATCGCTGTCAACGTCCATAAAGTTTGGTACCGCTTGCTTCTTTATTGCTGCAAAGCATAAATAGCCCAGGGGACGGCAAGGATATTTGCAACATTAAAGCTAGTAATTAATCATGCCTCTCTCCAGCCCTAATATGAAAACAATGACGTTTAATAAGCATAATGTCCCACCTGATGTGATTTGTTTGTCACCTAGAAAACGGCTTCCATAGCTTAATAAATTTTTGATAGGTTGTTAACAGACAATGGATTCCATTCTTCCTGTTGGAAGTGCTCCTTTACAATTTATTATTGTTATACATGGTCAAGCTTGAGAGCATGATAAAAGGAAGAAGCGCAAATATTTCAAGAGATAGTCTAATATTGCAATTTCATGTACCCTTCAATTTTTTTTAAAAAAAATAGAGTGACGAGAAACCAGCATAAATATCCTCCCTGGACATAACCACTAAGGCTCCCATTCTATTAAAAAAAATATTTATTCAGGGATGATAACAAAGATGACTCGACCCCTACCATCATAATGGATACGGTCCAAAGGCTCTACATCACCTGGATAAGTATGTTACCTCCGACCCTATCCAAGTAACAAGCATATCTCAGTCAAAGAATCTGACCAATCCAACGTATCCATGTTCCAGTTTTAGGACTAAAATTTGGAATTATTCAGCCAATCATAAAATCATTTTTCGAATACAAGACACGAGGGACGTGGGATTAAACATGTTCTACCTATGCTATCACTTAGATGGTACCCTCCATGGACTTTCACACGCAACGTGGGGCACCAAGGTCAGACAATGAGAACTTGATAAAAAAATTTCAGCGTGCAATACATTGCCTTTACTGGTAGGAAAAAAAAAAAAAAAATGGAAAAATTAGTCTAGTCAAAGCCTGGCCTCCGGTCGAGATTGGATAACACGGTGCCCAGGGATGGACCCGAAAAAAAAAAAAAAAAAAAACGAAGGATGTAAGACGGAAGAGAAAGAGAAGCTTCTTCTGGGCCAGCATGTTGCGGATCTTTATTTTGACCGGTGCTGCGATGGTTTCGGGAAAACAACAATTCGAGACGGATCAGGATCGGACGGTCAGTATTGTCCTATCATCATGGACATATAAATGAATGTACACCGTGGGACCGGGAGACCGATGGCAAAGCGGTCCACGGAAAAGTCCGCGCACGACCACGTTCCATTCACCGTCGTGGGTCCCGAGGTGCCTTCCCAACAACGCCATCCAGGGCCCAGCAGATTTGGATCGGACGATCAATCGGTCTCATTTTCTCGCGTGGTCCGCCAACCCTGGAAATGGAGAATGGTTGTTGGGAGTCGGCATCACTTCATGCGCTTGCTGACATGGTTACCGCAGGTAAGGGTAAACCAATAGGTTACGAGGTAATTTGATAATTTTTTAAAATCATATATTTAATTTTTTTATAATGTTATTATGTTAGGTTGGCAATTTTTTTTAAAAAAAAACATATACTGAAAATTACTATATTTGATTGAAAATAATTTTATATAAAAATATAATAAAATTTATAAATATATTCATTAATAAAAGATAATTATTTAATACTAAGATATTATCATATTCAATCAATTTTTATGTAATAATTATAATCACATAACTAATGCCATGTGCACTTTTATTGTTTTACCAAATTTTTTTATTAAATAAATTTGGAAAGACATCAAAAAAATTTAATTATCATAAATATACTTTATTGGAATAATTTTTATCAAATATGAATCACTATCACTCAGAAATTTATCAAGTACCAACCATCTGTGATATTTGTTTTACTTTCTCTCTCCAAAAAATAAATATAGAATCCATCATTTATTTTACCACATCTCTTTCACTTTTTATACCAAATATGATAATCTAATATTTATCCTCGATCGCACCTTTTCAGACCACCGTCTCTCTGGGTGGATCGGCAACTGCCTTGGCCACGAAGCAATGTCATCCAAAGGGATATAGGAGCAACACTTTTTCAAGGCTACCAGAACTCATGATCTCTAAGCACCGGTGATGCTGCTGGCTCGCATGCATAAGTTTTTAACCGATTGGCCCTCTACACCAACCTATGCTTCTCCGATAACCATGCTCACCTACCGCCTTTGGTGTCCTCAATTTGCAACCTCCATGCCCTCTGACTCACCCTCCTGACTAGCTACTTTACATGTACTACTTCCTGAGCCCAACCTTGGTTGGCTTGATCAGCAACCACCTCGCCTGCGAAAAGGTCCTGTGACCATGGCTTGTTTTTCATCAATGGAGCTTCAAGTCTGATCTTCCCAAAAGCTTTGGATTATCTGCTCTCGAAAGCTAGGGTGAGTTGATCCTGACATCAGCAATCCTGATGGCAGCACCAAAACATTTTGCTGTATAGTGCCAACTAGAGATCGTGGCCTTCACCAAACTGCAGGAAAGATCCCAACCTGAAAAAATGCTTGGACAAGGATCAGGCGATCACTCGTTGTATCCTAAATCAGTAAGAATATTCTAAACAAATCTCTGTTCATGTTACTTTATTTTTCTTGACAAAGGATACAGGTGCTGCCAATGAGGTACCTCTTCAACTTTACTACCTCGGTCGCATCCTTTGGCTTGGCGACCGCCCCAACTTCTGTGACATCATTAGCGGGATAGTTCTTCATCGATGGATCGGCGACTATCTTGGCCGCAAGGTCACCATAGGCGAGGCTTGATTTCAGCTACATTGGCAATTGCCTTAGCCCCACTGTCTACTCTACCATCTTTAGCCTCTGTGGTGCCTCAGTAGGCCAAATCTTTGGGTGGCTCTACAACTATCCCACGAGCAAAGCTACACCATCCATAAATGGTGTAACCGAGATAGATGCACTAATGGAGGCACCGACAAGATTGCGAACCTCAACCGAGCCACAACTTCAACAGTGCCACCAACACCACTAATTCCTTGTGCAACACTTGACCCACATGATTTCTAGCATGCAACAAACTCCCCACATTGCTGTTCATGTCGACAAGGCCAACATGGTTTTGTGTCCCAGTTAAAGAAGATACCTTGCTTTTATCATCTGCAATGCTCTCTTCATCCTTGTTGAGACAGTCGGGAGCGACTGACCTGGCATCATTGCTCCGCTGAAGGGAGTCTTGCTGAGTCGACGAGTCCGTGATAGAGAATACCCAAAGCTTACCTTATGTAGGCGCTTTGCCTCAGCTTTGATTCCCTCGATGCCATTGACAGTTTTATGGCACTGCAGTAACACCTTTATGGAGCAAAGAGAACCCAAAGCAATCCAAGTCGAGGCAAATATCAAGCCCAAGGTCAAGGACCGTGAGCAGCCAACCAGTACACCGTGACACGTGATTGGGGGATGGTTTGGTGGTAAATCCAGAAGCCAGGCATGCGGGCACCCTCCCACGTCAAAGGCGCCCATTGGAATACTGGGCTCAATATGCTCACTTTCCAAGAATCGACTAAGATCTAGGATGATGAATATCGTAACTAGAGGCTAATTTAGTGAAAAATACATATGCTTGCAAGACACGTAACTCTCACCTGACTCAACGTATGGTTGGGATTGGGTCGAGCTGGACCAGGCCACACCCTTACCCGAGAAAAAAAATTCGGGCTTCAGGCCGGGCTTATGCCCGAATAATTTTGAAACAATTAGGCCCGAGCCCAGCACAAGCCCAAGCCTAAACCATGCTCGAGCACAATTAGGCTAGCCTAAATCATAGCCCGATTAGGCTAGCCCGAATGATAAAAAAAGAAAAAAAAAAAATCGAAGACAGGGCCACCGGGGGGTTCGTAACCGAAATCAAACATGGTCTCGCCATTACCGAAGCTTTGATTTCATGCATGAACCATGTAGATGTCATCGAGTTTCTTTCGTTCGACTTCCAATCATGAAGAGAGAAGCTAGAAGAAGCATGACAGAGCCGACAAGGTCATCTCCTACCCGGCAAGGAGGAAGCTGATGATGATATCCTACAGGAACTCCTTAGAGTAGTCCTCGTTCGTGATGAACTGGAATAGCATATCGTTGGCCCTGGACGAGGATGTCCGGTTCTCCTTCTTCCTCAACTAGATGATCTGGTTCATGAAGGCATGAACCATCATGATCAATTTATGTTGACCCAGGCGAGGATGATGCAACCCAAGAGGGGGGTAAATTGGACTTTAAAACTTTTTCGCAAGACTTCAAATAATGTGCCAATTCAAAGCATAAGTATTTGTGTGCTTAAAGAAATTATGCAGCGGAATTAATAAAGTAAATGCACAAAGAAAACAATCACACAAACATAACAAATTTATAGTGGTTCGGTGCACTCCAAGGCACCTACATCCACTTCCTAAGTTTCCTTTAGGAATTTTACACAAACATAACAAATTTATAGTGGCTGAGACATTTTCATATAAGTCTCAGATTGAGTTGGTTGACTTGTATATAGAACTATGACCTTTTAATGTCAAGTTACTAGGTTCTACTTGAACCTTATCATCCAGGTGGCCCATTCTAATATTTCTATTAATGGCTTCTTGACAACTATATAGAAAAGGCAAAAAATGATAAATATTTTACATGAAAAACAAGGCTAAAACTCTGAAAATAGCTATCAGCATTAATGATACTACTTAATCTTGAAAACAGATCATAGGTCTCATCTTTTTTCAAAAAACAACTATCAACAGTAACAATCCTATCAAAAACTACATTTTTCTCATGATTCTTGAAAGCAGATCATAGCTATAATCTTGCAATAGTATTAGCTTGATATTCTTGTAATCATTGATTTTATTTCAGTTTTTTTAATAAAACTTTCAAATTTTAAAAGTTTATCATAAATAATATTTTTTATTTTTATTATTTTTTATCTATTTTAATGGCCGATTTGAGCATCAAAATATCTATACAGGATCTAGCTGTATTTTTTTTTTTTTGGACATGCTACTTCCATGGTAACTCCAGCCAATCAAGTGATCAACCGCTTGTCAGCCGGTTTCTGCCGCAACACCCCGATTCTCCATCATTGGGGTCTCGAGCTCCCTTCCCTCTTCCCCCTTTTTACCGCTCCTTCTCCTTCTTGCGGTGAAGCCTAGACAAATGGCAATGGAGGGGAAAGCGGAAGCCCTAACCCTGACGGAGCGGATCCGGGTGAACGGGGTACCTACGGAGGCTAGCCTGGCCCCCAACGGCACGATCCGGTGGAAGGGCAGCGATGGTGGCGAGCGATGCCTGACCGTGGAGTCGGAGGTGCTGGGGTTCGAGGCCGAGGGGCTGAGAATTACGCTCAGGGCCTTTGTAGGAGCCTTCGAAGGGGTTTCTTGCGGCGGCGGGTCCATCGGGAAGAGAACGAGGAGAGATTACGTCCTGGAGCTTCCGAAAGAGGAGACCGCGATTCGATGGACCGAGCGGCTCAGGGAGTGCATCAATTCCCTTGGTAGGGCACAAGGATTTTTCCCATGTTTAAGTTTTTTCTTCGTTGATCGGAAAGAGAAATCCTTTTTACGTTAATTTAATGTGTTTTTGTCGCATTGTTTTTAAGAGGCAGATAGTTTAATTTATGGAAGTGAGGAGATCATTGCTTCGATTGTCTTGAGAGTTTTTCTTCCCTTTTTAGTAAGAAGTTTTCTTGCTTGCGTCTTTCATCTAAAAAAGAGAATCTTTATTGTTGAATGATTGATTTTTTTTTTTTTTTTTCTTTTTGATTTCTCGAGACGGCTTCCTTTGTTTATGATGACTTATTTTGTTGGAATCTTTCTTTTAAAAAGAGGCTGATGCTTCTCCTTCTTCTTCGTCTCTTTTTCCTTCTGATTTTTTGTACGATTATCAAATTTTTTACGTATTATTTTGCTTGCCTACGTTGACATGATCTGCTGGTATTTTTTTAGTTGACAGTTTTTAGATTTTCCTATAAATTTGCGAGAGGCGACCTTTTTTGTTAATTTCTATGATCGGTTGCAAGAACCCTCTTTGTTCATTCTGTGGAATTCGAATTGAAAATTTTCGGATTAGTCACAAAGATGTTTTTTTGTTTATGTGGAGAAAAAAGCTACTACTTTTTCCTGTGTTCTTGTGGTTAATTTTTCACATATATTCGTTTTGCTCATATTCACAAATTCTCCTGGATGACTATAAATGTCGACCATTTTCTCGATTTGCTGAAGGCATAAAAATGTAAATTTTTGTGCATACAGACGCGCCTTTTTAGCACTTTGACTGTTTCTTTTCTTTTATTTTTCCCCTCAAGGTTGATATTTTAAATGTTTATTTTTCTTTTTTTTCCCGAGTCCTGGTACTGGTGTCGATGCGGTTAGACTGATCCAGTAGCATGTACTCTTTCTAAAGGTAAACTTGCGTTTTCTTTCTTTGTGAGTCCACAGATTAAACGAGATCAGGTCCATTCTCTGCGTTATAGAATTTATATAAGAAATATAATTTTTCATGCAAGTAATATTCTGTTGTAAACAAATGAGAATTCCCCCCCTTTTTTACCACTTCATTTATTATGATCGACCTGTTGTTGTGGTTTATATATCACTACTAGCTCCAACTGTAAAATAAACTACCGTGGATTTTTCTCTTGCAATATAATTATTTGCAAGTAAATTGGAACATTCGCGTATAATTTTTGACCATCTTGCTAAAAGAGATCCTTATCTTCTTTCAAAACAGGTCGGCCAAAGAGGTTATTCATTATTGTAAATCCCTTTGGTGGTAAGAAATGTGGACGTACGATCTTCCACAATGAAGTCAAGCCCTTTCTTGTAGCCGCCGATATTCCTTATACAATGCAAGGTTGGTGAGCTTTCAAATCTCTCTCTCGCTCTCTCTCTCTCTCTGAGTTGTTAACTTCTTCTTAGGCTTTGCTTTTCTGCAGAGACAAAGTGTCAGCTTCATGCTCAAGAAATTGCCCATTCATTGGATGTTCTAAAATATGACGGGATTGTATGTGTTAGTGGTGATGGTGTTCTTGTGGAGGTTAGTAGTTGCATCTTGATCTTCGAATGTGTGGGAGATTGTTTGATAACAGTGGTTCATCTAATTTCAAACCTTTACTGTGTGATACTGAAATGAGCATGTCATGGATTTTGCAAAATCTGTGTTGGCCTATTTTTTCTGCTGCCGGAGTGCGGAACTTAAGCTCTGTAGCTTTTATGGGCTATTTTTCTAAGGGTTCGTTGTCAACATTGTTATACTCACACATCACTATCTTCAAGGTTAAATTTTATGTTGCAACAATTTTCCAATAAACCATCCAGGGCCTATATCCCATTTTATGGTGGTGTTCATAATTTATGCTCTTTTAATTCTCCCTAAATGAATTTGACCGGGCATACTTGTGAACTTGTGATTCCCAGTGGCTGATTCAATTGCTTCCTTTTTGCCCTCTTCCCCTCTCCATATTTTATTTATCTTACTTTTCTTGAGTAGGTAGTCAATGGCTTGCTGCAAAGAGAAGACTGGGATACTGCAATTAAAGTGCCTCTTGGGATTATTCCAGCAGGTATGTTCTGTTCACATATCATGAACTGTCAAAGTAATGACATCAACCAATCTCTTGATTTCTTGGAGTTATCTCCAGTAAGAAAAATAAATGCTCATATTATTATAAACTTAATGCTTAAAGTAATACATATTCTAACCAGGCTAAGCCCAGGCTTGGCTTCTCTGATTAGCCAAAGGTTTTGGAGTGTTTGGCTGGGATTTCACTGAACTAGGAGCAAATGTGTAAGATAAGATCTCTGTTTGAACCCGTTGGCTATGTTTGGCTAACTAGACTTAATTTCTCAATGAAGATTTTGACCTGATTAACCTCATTTTGACCCTTCTAGCCTGGTCCTTGACCCAGATGCATCCAGAACCTTGAGTTATTGTGGCAGCTATCTTTGATTCTCAAACAGCCAGTAGATGTCTGATTTGACCTGTTGACTTCCTCATATATCTGTATGGATTCCCCGTATATCTGTATGGCTTTCAAAGTATTGTAAATTGGATAAAAATATTTATAGATATGGTCCTACATCCTACTTATGGTAGGCAATGTCTGGTTGGAGAACTTGGAAAGTTGGAATAATTTATTAGACATATTCAAAGGAGTATTGGTGATTTTCTAATTAGTGGTAGGGTGTTGCAGCTTGTTTGGTATTGATAGCCTAACCAATATGTTCATGAACATCTGGTTTCTTTCATTCTTTCCCTGAGGGAACCGATGTTCTGGACACTTCTATTGTTCCATTGTTGTAATGGAATAATAAGGCGGCATAATGGATTTGTTACCTTGATGCCTGTCACAATCAGATAAATGTGGAGCCTGCAGTTCTTTGTGCAAGATGAATGGATATGCAACAATTTACTTAAATTCTGTGCAGAATGACAGATTCTATATAAAAAGCTGCAGATTTGTGTTTCTACTAAAAAAGAAAAGCAAAACTTCACAATAGTTCTCCAATGCCAAAGAGAATAGAATGTGCTTAGACTAGCTCAGACAATATTTTCTGGATGGTACCATGCTTATTATTATGACAATATATTAATTATACATTCTTAATTGGTTTTGTAAATATTTATATGAATTCAACCTTCTGCCTCATGTCAATCAGCTTCTTGTCATTTTAACTGTATGATTTGTTCCCCTGAAGGCTAAAGAAATGGTGTGCATAATGATTGTATTTTCTGTGTGCATTTTGATTTTTGATTTAGAACATCTAATGCAGGCTCAGGGAATGGCATGGCAAAATCACTTCTGGATTCTGTTGGTGATTTGTACTCTGTGTCCAATGCTACATTTGCAGTTATCAGAGGTTTTTTGCTTCACAATGTTGTGTTTGGTTCATCTAAGCACCAAGCATTGGAAAATGCTGTCATTTTTTAAGTATAATAATAATACATTTCTTCTTTTGCAATTGTTTTCCAACCTTACAGGTTACAAACGCTCACTTGATGTTACTACTGTTTTGCAAGGAGAGATGAAGTTCTTTAGTATCTTGATGCTTACTTGGGGTATGCAAAAGAACTTACGGAGGCAATTTATTTTTTTAAATCAAATGATTGGTGGCTAAAGATTTTCTTTAGAAATAGTCAACCACTGTGAAGTTTTTTTTTGTAGTAGTTAAGGGTGACTTTGCCATGTGAATGTCTATATGTCATTTAATGTTTACTTGCAGGTTTGTTTGCTGATATTGACATCGAGTCTGAGAAGTATAGGTGGATGGGAAGTGCTCGTTTTGATTTGTATGTATGTACATCGGTTGTTTTTAGACATTCTCTTAGTACTATTTTGTGTCTCTTGAATTGTGATATAACCCAAGAAGCTAGGTCAATGTTGTATAGAATGTCATTCACTTCGGTGTTCGAAAAAATGAGATGACGCTTGTTTTGCTGAACAATGTAATTCTGAAAACTTTTAGAGAGCTAATTCTTCTGCCATGACATTGATTATTTGGCTAGTTTCTAGTTTCTTACTAACCCTCTTTGCTAGGATGATTGATATTTTTTTCATGTTTTAATTCTTACATGCTTCTAGTCTCTTCTGCGGGTAATGAACTTGAGAAGATATCATGGAGGTGTTCAATTTGTGCCTGCTCCTGGATATGAATCATATGGGGAACCAATAAAGCAAGACAGCAACTGCATGGGCAACACCATAGTGTCTGAACAAGGCCAAGTAAATAATGTCAAAGCTCAATCGTGTGGTTACCCGGGTCCTGTGGCTTCCTTGGATGGTCTGGAATGGAGATCAATTGATGGCCCTTTTGTTTCAGTTTGGATTAACAATGTGCCTTGGGCTTGCAAAGATGTTATGCCAGCCCCTGAAGCTAAGGTAGTTTCTTTCTTGTTATTTTCTCATCACAGCATGACATAATAATGTATTGTTGACTGTCAAACACATAGGCAGGTATTTGAATCATCAACATGCATAAATTTCCTTTTATAGTGTCGGAATGTTGAGATCCTAAATCTTGTGTTTCTTGTGGAACTGTTTTTATACCAGGAAGGGAAGGGAAGTTGATTAATTCTTTTCCTTTATTCTTTCAGTAATCCATGTATCTCAAACACATGGGTTTTGGCTGTGTGGATTTTCTTTTCTTTTTTTTTTTAAAGCTCAGAGATAGTTGATTCGCTTTGTCACAAAAGTGCAGCATGTCTTAAAATGCTACTCCTTTTTCTATGAAGACGTTGAATTAGCACGTTGCGTGATGCTTGTTTTATGTATCTGTTTCTCATTTGAACAGCTCATCGTGACAATCCTTCTTGATCGTGGTGCAGTTCTCAGATGGCTTCTTGGATGCAGTCATACTTAGGGATTGTCCAAAATCAGCCCTTCTAGCATTGATGTTAAAAATAAGTGATGGAAGTTATGTCAAATCACCGTACATCACATATCTCAAGGTGCGGACATTTCTCTTGACCTCTTAATGACTAAGTCATGTTTCATGAAAAAGATGGGCAGTTTCCCACGGCCTTTATTTTTTCTTTTTAAAATTTCAAAAATGTGCCATTTTTTTTTAAAAAAAAAATTCGTCGGGAAGATAATATAAGTTCTCCTAAAGAACATTTGTTTTAAGCATAGAAGGTTAGGCCACCAAAGCTAATTCATGGATACCCAATTGATTGAAAAATTTGGAGCGAAGTGAAAAAAAAAAAAAGTCGCGGGGAGGGGGGGAAGATCAGGATTTTGGTTGACCTGGGGAAATTATACGGCAGAATATCAAAAGTGCTTATATATTGGGTGTTGAGGTAGAGCACGAGGGACCGAGAGATCCTTAAAGATGTCAGTGTTGACTAACAGTAAGGGTTATGTCGGTTTTAAAGAAACATGTAGTTCTCTAGTTGCGTTTGCCTTGCTAATTAGAGCTCGTAAGCTATTTTCTCTCTCAATTCTCTGCTCTGTATTTGAAGAGCTGACGTAGGATGTCGTATTGTTGGTTCTGAAGACCGTGCTAATTAACATGGAAGAGGCATGCATGCATATCATGTTAAAGATACAAGGGAAAAGTAGTTTTGAAATTAAAAGACTTGCTTGATTAACATGGATGACTATTTGACTCAAACAGCCACATCCAATCCAAAACAACTGCAATTTTGGAGGCAATGCAGCTAGTAGTTTGATACAAATGTCCCATAAGTCGTGGTTATCTGACTTATGCTATCTCAGCGGTCAAAAACCCCTTCGCTTTCTAGTTGGGGGGTCTCTGGAGTTCAGGTCTTTTAGTGGTGGCATCCTCCACATTTCGCCTGAACATGAGTCATCCTTGTTCCATTGTTCGCATAACAAACTTCTCGGCACTTGTAGCAGGTACATAAACAAGGAAATTGAAAAACTTCTCTCTTATTCTAAGTGTTTTGTTTGTCAGGTGAAAGCATTCCGGTTA